>OX422212.1:426939827-428307327 GCA_949130495.1 Sambucus nigra | reverse complement strand
AATCTCTCATGGGAAAAATTTTTGTAAAGGATGGCAAAACAGAACCGAACCGAAGTGATGAAAAAAACGAACCGAATCCACCATGGCAAAACTTCCTGTATAGAGACGAAAATATGGAACCGAACTGGAGCAAGGAAATAACGAACCAATCCCATGCTTGAAGAGTTTTTTGTAAAGGCTGCAAAAGATGGAACCGAATCGAACCCTTTACCCGGAACGGTTCTGTTATCAATTTTTCGGACTTATCCACTTGTGAAAATTAGAGTTTTTCTTGGGTCAAACTCTTGTATTTCGTAGTTAATAAATTGTACTCCTCCCAAACGTAGAGGAGGGGCTTCCAGGTCATTAAGGAAGATTAGTAATCCATTTTAGAGGAGAAGAACAGCAAACCCTAGTTACTTTCAAGTGAATGCAAGTAAAAGCATTCTGATTTTTGTTTCAATCTTTGTTCTAGTTGTTTGTTCATTACTAATTTCATCTTTATTCATCTTCATTCATTAGTAAAAATGGTTTCTTTCATTCTAAACGTGTTGTTTTTAAGTTTCCACATGTCCAGCTAGATTTAAAAGGTTAGGATGCATGAACTCAACCTCATGTCGCAGTTGCATGTGTATAAAATTAATCCTCTAAATTTAATGGTTTATTATGACCGTATTGCGTAGAAACGCGATAATTTTAGCTCTTTGGATCTCCTTTGCTTCAGGGTAACCGGGATGCTTCAGAATGCCATTCGAGTGTAACTATCGCAGTACCGATTTACTCGTCCTCTGATTAACTATGGTGTGAGCTTGAACCTCATATACGTAATGCTTGGGAGTACTAAATTTTGGGTCTAATTAATCACTTAAATTTATGATTAGTTTTATACCAGCAATACACTAGGGTTGAGGGATTGTATTCCTATCCTGTTTCCTTTATCATATAGTTTAAGTTTCAGTTCAATCATCATCAGTATTATAAGAAATTTAGAATAATTGCATTCAATTCATACTTTAGTTCATTAAATAAATATTTTCAAAAATCGCACTTAGTTGTAGTCAATCTCCAAACCAGTCATCTTTTATTTTTCTTTAGAGTCAGAGTTAGGATTCCTTCGTATGTCCAACGTCGTCACAACCCTATTGTCCTATTTCCATGAGGATCGATACCCGACTTATCGGATTATTACTTGAGCGACAGGCTTCCACTTGAGCCTAGAGAGTACGCACTTCTAAGACACATTCTTAATCGCATCAAGTTTTTGGCGTCGTTTCCGGGGATCTAGGTAGACTTAGGATCAGATCAAGTCAATCTAAAGCTTTGACCAAAAAATTGCAAAAATCCAAAAAAAGTAAACAAATTTAAAAGCACAAAAATAGTCTCATCATCTCTCACAAGTCTGTTAATGCAAAATTCTGAACTCACTCCAACTCCCCATAATACTCCAACCCACATTCACGAAAACCCGATAGTTGAGTACGACCCTGATAGCCCTCACACTCCTAATGCTTCACAATTTTGGGTTCCACCTCCCACACCGCCACAATCAATCGCAAATAACACTCCATTTTCCCTCTTAGGACACACTTCAAAGCGTGCTCCGAGCATACCAAATGAGGACACTGAGTCGTTAAGAGAGAGAAATATATCTCAAGGGTAGTGCAGCCGCCGGTGAGGAAGAGGACCCGTATCTCCCTTTGAGAGACGTCTTATATCCCGAGCGCACTATCACTCCGGGAAGCATTTTAGTCCCGTATAATGCAGGGCAATTTCGCTTTAGGAATGGAATGATCCAGATACTTCCCACTTACCATGGAATGGATTCAGAAAAGCCATATGCCCACATCATGCAATTTGAGGAGGCGTGCGAGTCTCTCAGTGATCAAACTTGCACAAAAGATGTGCTCCGCCTTAAACTCTTCCCATTCTCACTAAAGGATAAGGCTAAGACCTGGCTATGGCCTTTACCTCCAAATTCGATTTCATCATAGAACGAGCTACAATCTAAATTTCTCAAGAAATTATTTCCTCCACATCGAACGAACTCCATTAAGGCTCAAATTCAAAATTTTCGACAATTAGAAAATGAGTCGTTCGATCGATGCTTCGAACGTTTCAATGAGTTAATTACTTCGTGTCCCCATCATGGTTTTGATAAAACGCAAATCATTTCCTTTATCCATAATGGGCTGAACATTAATTCCAAGCAACTCGTTGAAACCATGTGCGATAGTCCATTTGTCGACTTAGACGCCAATGATGTTGAGCTTCACCTGAGGTACGCCGTCGAGACTACCTAATCTTGGGATACATCTGACCCTAATGCTCAAAATCAAAATCGCCAAGTGACCACCACTCCATCGGCACCCGGACTATTTCACGTAGAAAAGAATTATATGATGGACTGTCGACTCGATATAATTGAGAAAGGAATGCGATACCTACTTGAAGTATATGAAAGAGGATTAACTGGATACATCCCAAACCCCGTCGAGAAGGTGTGTGCGATTTATGAGGTGGGTCATTCAACTGAGGAATAATCGACTATACCCGCCTACAAAGTAATGATTCAAGAACAAGTAAGTGGTATAGGAGGCTTCAAGGGAAATTTTGGTGCACCGCAAGGGAATTCTTACAACCCTTCATGGAAAAACCATCCTAGTTTTAGCTATGGGCAACAACATGCGACAACAAATCCTAATTCACATATTGCTCCTCCTCAATCACCGCACTTTCAACAAGCTCCACATATGCAAGGATATTTGTAGGAACAACCACCTCAAGGAGCATATATCCCTCCACCGCGGAGAAATCTCGAGGATATGATAAATCAATTTATCAGTAACCAGAATGCAGCCAATGCTAGATATGATCGCATGATCAGCGACATAAATGCAAATATTTCGAAAATGCAATCATCGTGGAGTATCCAAGAAAAGGGCAAGTTTCCTGACCAGGGCCAAAGACCTCCCCAAAGTCAAAATAGTGTTAGCTCCACCTCGACAGAACATCAGGATCAATGTCAAGCTGTGACCACTCTTCGTAGTGGGAGAGTCATTGATTTGTCACCTCCCCCACACGATGCAACCAAAGATAAGGAGATTTTGCCCTGCACAAAATAGGTCGAAGATGTCTCCTTGAACGAGAGTGATAAAGAAGACACTAGTGAGCCCGAAGTAGTAGTGAAACCACCCACCGCGGCACCATTTCCTCAAAGGTTGGTTCCTTCCCATAAAGGAAACCCCCGTGATGAACTGCTAGACGTGTTGAAGCAAGTAAAGCTAAATTTACCCTTCCTCGATGCCATTAAGCGAATTCCAGCTTATGCAAAAGTCCTCAAGGACTTGTTAACAGTGAAGAGGAAGATGAAGGTAAAGAAAAACGTCTTTTTAGCACAGAACGTGAGCTCCATCCTACTTAATGATCTCCCGCCAAAATTTAAAGATCCCGGTGCACCCATCATTTCCTGCATCATTAGAGATAATAAAATTAAAAAAGTCGTACTTGACTTGGGAGCAAGTGTCAACATTCTCCCTTACACCATCTATAGGCAACTTGATCTGGGTGACCTCAAGCCCACAAACATCACTCTCCAATTAACGGATCGAACCGTGAAGATCCCAAGAGGTATAGTTGAGGATGTGATCGTCCAAGTTGACACTTTTTACTTCTCGATAGACTTTGTCATTTGGGACACGGAGCCCTCCTTAGCCTCGAGCAATCATGTTCCCATCATTCTTAGGCGCCCATTATTAGCTACGGCTAATGCTATTATCAACACTTGAAATGGGCAGATGCAACTCACCTTTGGGAGCATAACCTTAGAAACTAACATCTTCCATATAGCCCAACATACGGGGGAAGAAGATGACCTTCACGCGGTGAACTTAATCGACGAGATCGTAGAGGAGTATTTTGAGAAAAATTATTATGGAGATGCCCTAGGGTCCTATTTAGTATCGAACCACGGGAGTAAAGGAACATACACCAAATTCGAGAGGGAAGTTAAGGAGTTGAGAGAGTTACTCGATAAGAGAGCGTCGAACGATGACGCGAGAGATGTAAGTTGGGTTTCTGAATTTGAGGAGTTACCTCCAAGGGAGACACGCATGGTTCCCTCCAGCGACAAATTTCAGACCCTTGAATTGAAGAAACTACCCTCCCATATTAAATATGCATACCTAGGAAAGGATAGGAAATTTCTTGTTGTTGTATCCTCTAGCCTAGACGAAGAATCAGAGGGTAAACTGTTAAAGATTTTGAGGAAGCACCAAGGTGCTTTTGGTTGGTGTATTGTTGATTTGAAAGGAATAAGCCCTTTGATTTTCACCCACAAGATCCATCTCGAAGAGGATGTAAAACCCTCTAGAGAAATGCAAAGAAGGCTAAACTCCAACATGAAAGAAGTTGTGAGAACTGAAATCATTAAGTTATTGGATGTTGGGATTATTTACCCAATCTCGGATAGCAAGTGGGTGAGCCCTATTCAAGTTGTCCCGAAGAAGTCGGGAATGATAGTGATTAAAATGCTAAGGGAGAACTAGTTCCCCAACCTACCACCATAGGGTGGCGTATTTGCATTGATTATCGAAAACTCAATGCGGGAACTAGGAAAGACCATTTCCCTTTACCATTTATTGATCAGATGCTTGAGAGAGTGGCGGGCCACCCTTACTATTGCTTCCTTAATGGTTATTCTGGATATTATCAAATTGAGGTAGATGTACTTGACCATGAGAAAATGACCTTCACTTTGCCTTTTTGTACGTTTGCCTACAAACGTATGCCATTAGGCTTGTGTAATGCACCCGCGACCTTTCAAAGGTGCATGTTGAGCCTATTTAGCGATATGGTCGAGAGAGGACTCGAAGTGTTCATGGACAATTTTAGCCTTTTTGGCACCTCTTTCGATCTTTATCTAGAAAAACTGGAAAAGGTACTTGCTCGGTATGTGGAAAAGAACTTAGTCCTAAATTGGGAGAAATGACATTTTATGGTCACTGAGGGAATAGTTCTTGGCCATATAGTTTCATCCAAATGGATAGAAGTTGATAGAGCTAAAATAGATGTCATAGACAATCTACCCCCACCAAAATTGCTTAAAGACGTGCGCTCCTTATTGGACCACGCGGGGTTTTATCGAAGGTTCATTAAGGACTTTAGCGCCATCGCTAGGCCCTTAAGCAACCTACTCATGAAGGACACCCCATTTGAGTGGAAGGAAGCATGCCATAGCGCTTTTGAAAAACTGAAAACCATGCTTGTGTCCGCTCCCATCATGCAAGTTTCGGATTGGTTCTTACCATTAGAACTTATATGTGATGCTAGCGACTATGCGATAGGGGATGTTTTGGGCCAAAGAAAAAACAAACAGGCTCATGTCATCTACTATGCAAGCCGGACTCTTACCGGACCACAACTCAATTACTCCACCACAGAAAAGGAGTTGCTAGAGGTAGTCTTTGCTCTTGACAAATTTTAATCCTACCTTATCGGTTTTCCCATCACTTGCTTCACCGACCACGCGGCATTGAAATACCTACTTGCGAACAAAGACGCAAAGTCGCTCCTCATAAGGTGGATCCTACTCTTACAAGAGTTTAATCTCTACATTAAAGATAAGATGGGAGTAGAAAACGTCATTGCTGACCACTTATCACGGCTTTCGTCCGACTTACCTAGTGATCCAATATCCATAGATGAATACTTCCTGGATGAGCAACTCTTTACTACCTCTTCTTTGCTCGGATTTGCGGATATAGTGAACTATCTTGTCACGGGAGTCGTCCCTCCTAATTGGACACCGCAAGATAAGAAGAGGTTCATTACTTAGTCGCGCATGTTTTTCTATGATGATCCGTTCCTTTTTAAATATTGCGCCGACTAAATCATCCGACGTTGTGTACCGAACGACGAAATCCCTAAAGTCATCCAATTATGTCATTCGAAAGCGTGTGGAGGTCACTTTTTGACGAAAAAGACGGCCGCTAAGATCCTTCAATACGACCTCTATTGGCCCACAATCTTTCGGTATGTGAATAAATGTTGCAAATCCTGCGATAGGTGTCAACGAATGGGGGCGATAAGCCGACGAGACATGATCCCATTAACCCCAATACTCATTATTGAGGTCTTTAACTGCTGGGGTATTGACTTCATGGGCCCTTTTCCCCCATCTTTTGGTTTCCTATACATCCTTATCGCGGTAGACTACGTTTCTAAATGGGTAGAAGCTATAGCTACTAATACCAACGACAATAAAGTGGTGATTAGGATCCTACAGGAACATATACTTTCCCACTTCGGTGCTCCGAAAGCGATAATCAGTGATAATGGCACGCACTTTTGCAACAGGCCATTCGAGAAGCTTATGAGAAAGTATGATTTCGTTCACAAGGTCAGAACAACCTATCACCCACAAACGAATGGGCAGGCTGAACTAGAAAATCGGGATATTAAAAACATTCTCGAGAAGACCGTCAATCCCACCCGAAAAGATTGGTCACTTTGATTGAACGATTCACTGTGGGCCTATCGTACCGCCTACAAAAATCCGCTCAGCATGTCCCCATTCCTCTTTGTGTATGGAAAACCTTACCATCTTCCCGTGGAATTGGAGCACAAGGCATATTGGGCGATTAAGAAGCTAAATTATGACATGGATAATTCGATGAAACTCGCAAATTTTAATTAAATGAGTTAGAAGAGATACGCAATGATGCGTATGAGAACGCAAAAATTTCCAAAGAACGGATGAAACTCGCTCACGATAACATCATTCGATGCAAAGAGTTTCTTCCTGGATAAAAAGTGCTTCTCTATAACTCTCGGCTTCATCTTTTTCTGAGTAAGTTGCGGTCATGATGGTCTGGCCCCTTCGTTATAACGATTGTATTCCCGCACGAAGCGGTTGAGTTAGACAACTTGAAAGGGGAAATACATTCAAAGTAAATGGACAATGCCTAAAGCCATATCTAGAGGTGTGTGTGGAAGAAATCGACATTATTTGGTTGTCGGACCCCGTTTATGGGGTCAAGAGAGGTCGCCGCAACCCCGACGCGTATGGGGTGAATTCTTGTGTATAGTAGTTATGTTTCGATAGAATAGATTGAGTTCATAGGTAGGTTACGTAAGGTTAAGGGTTAAGATCACGCATTTCTACACAAATTTCACAAGGGCATCGAGGAATTCAAGTGGGAGAATAAGTGCAAGAGTCTCGAAAAGTGAGAAAATAGGATTCCAGAGCAGCAGACTGAGATAAGGGGTTCTGTCATAGATGGAACCGAACTGAATCCCCAAGACGGATTGGTTCATTTTGGGAAAATAAAAATAAATAAAAATCCCCAGAATCGAATCGAATCGCCCTTGAACCAGATCGATTCGATTCCTGCGATTTTGCTTCTTCCCGGGGAACCCATTCAACCTCCCTATCCCCTCTCTTCCCCCCGTTCTTCCCTTTTTCCCTTCAATACAACCACCCCCTTTTCCCTCCAAAAATCCTCACCTAAACCCCTCCCCACCACCTATAAAAACCTCATCTTCCCTACTCTTCCACTCACACCTTCACATATTTCCCTCTCTACAAGCCAAAATCTTTCCTCTCCTAATTCCAAGCTTTCCCAATGGCCAATCAAGCTCTCCCCGCCAAATATCTGTCCACCAGCATTCTGCCTAACGGAAATGGGCAATACCGCTCCCACATGAAGAGAGTATGGTGTGAACGCTTCTTCACTTTCGCCCGCCAATTGCACATTGAGCGGGTGGTAAACTGGGACGAGCTGCCCCGCCCCGTCACCATCCTTTTCCGCCAACGGGGGTGGACACAATACCTGCAAGAGCCTCATCTATTCGTTTGGGCGGACGAAGTCCGGGCCCTTTATGGTACTCTCTTCCGCACGGGCGACTTTGCATGACAATCCTTTGTTGACGGCTGCCCTATTCCATTCACCTTAGCCATCCTCGTCCGCAAGCTTGTTAAAAAGGGTGTTCCCCACCCGGAAGTATACGATTAACCAACTAACGCCCCAACCATTCCCAAACAGCAATGCATTGACCGACTCGCGCTCGAGGACTTTTGGGACCGAGGTACTTTTCCCGTGGGTTGTTTCAATGATAACGCGCTCATCATATTCCACATCGTGTGCGCCAACTTGCTTCAAACTTTCAATGACTCGGCGATGCACCGTCGCCAAGCGACGCTCGTGTACCACCTGTTGGACCCAGATTTCACACTAAACCTAGCCAGGATGCTTTATGCAGATATCATTTTCGCAACCTGGGAGCACAAAGGTGCGTTACCCCTCCCGTATGCCCACCTCGTCACATGCCTCCTAGCCGACACTGGTATCCATCCACCGCAAGCTTTTCCCCGCCTATCGGAGCCCATTGGGAAGGTATCCCGTACGAGGAGTGCCCAGCAAAGGGCTGCCATTCGAGCAGCCCGGTAGGTGATCAATTTAGAAGCGGAGCAAGAAATTCCTATTGAAGAGACGGTGGCGGAAGACAATGAGATGGTAGGGGTTGAAGAGGAAGAATACAATGAAGACGATGACTCAGATTTCGAGCCCCCAGGTGCTGATTTCGATAGACGGCTGGCAGCGGTAAAATCCCGTTTTGATAGGTTCATCAACCAATACAACCAAGATCAAGCCGCCTATCGAAGGGACCAAGAGGCTTATCGGAGAGACACAAGGATGATGCACTAACTCCAAGCCCACCTCTATGAGCTCAACTTTGGTGATCCCCCGCCATCTTTCTTTTATGATCCCTATGATCCGTGTGCACCCGGGTCCTCCAATCAGCCCTCCCAATGAAACCCGTGACTGTTTTTGCTGTGTTTGTTAGTTATGTAGGTGTGAAATGGTTGTTTACTCAGTGTTGCTTGTGTGTTTTCCCCTTATCCTATGTAACACATTTTGTTCTTTCTATATATAAATATTGCATTTTTCTTCTCATTTGTTTGTTTTATTTTTTCGCACTTTTCATTCGCTTTGAGTTAGATTTTAGTCCTTTTTGCTTGAGGACAATGCAAAAGTCTAAGCTTGGGAGGGTCACAAGTGCGTATTTTTAAAACTTCAAAAAAAAATTAAATGCCCAGAAATTTCAAAAAAACAATCATAAAATCTTGAAAAATCCAAAAGTATTTTTTGTTCAAAATAAATAAAAATTGGAATTCAAATTTTTCGAAAATATCATTAAAAGTCGGTTTAAAGTCTCAAGTTATAAAATCCAAATTGCACAAAGCCGAAATTGACTAAAGATGGAAATTGAGCGAACATAGGCGACTTAACGAATAAAAGTGGAGATTAACAACCCCGGTGAGATTCGAGTATTTCGTCTTTGTGAAATTTATAAATCAATCCGAGTTAATTGTTAACTCAAAGTTCTTTTCAGCATCTAATAAGTCATCTAGGATCTCAATCCTTTCATTTTGATCGATTATGGAAAATGTGTGTGATATTGGCTTGAAAAACGTGCCAAATAGATCACTAAACTTAATTCATCTCGAAATGCATATGATAACACAATTAGTATTTTGGACAATGAAGTAGGCCTTCATTTGTCACCCAAAAATATTGGCCAGAAAAAGTAGCGAAAAATTATCCCTTTTGTAACCCAAATTGAGCCAAATAAATTTTTCCCTTTCGTTTGACAACCGAAAAAGCCCAACTAGTCCCGAATTGTGAAAGTTGATAATCTCAGAAATTAAAGTACGAAAAATGCATAAAAAGGGGCAAGAAAAAATAGCTATGCTCAACAAAAATAGCAAGAAAAGAAAAGAAGTGAAAAACAGGAAAAAAAATAGTAAAAAAAAAGAAAAAATGAGCAAAAGCCCAGAAACGAAATAACGGACATCATAAGAAAACTTTCCAATTCCAGATTTTTCGTACCACTCTCATATTACCCAATACACCTTTAGCCCGAAAAAGTCCGAAATTAGTTGCCGCATGAGAGATCAAAAATACTAATTAGAGGCAATGTTCCCATTTTCTTATATTCGTAATCCGATGATGAGATCTGATTACCACATAATTTCGTCTTTCTACTTGTGTGCATGAACTTGGTTCCAATACATTTACTCTAAATAAATCACGCATACGGAGAGAATAGCCACATGCCTAGTGATTCGTTTGTGAGAGCATTCCGTGAGATTTTGAAATCAAAATGAATTTTTGAATAAGTAACGTAATGGTCAATCGGTGGAAATTCGCGGTTAAAATCTCCGGCTTCACACACGCGCACTATGATTTGAAACTCTTGAACATGCCTTGATGATGATTATTTTCTGGAAAAGTTTAAATTACACACTTTTTACGTATTTTGAGTTTTCTTTGAGTCAAATTTTGTGGGTATATTCTCTGCAAACCCTCACGAGACACAACTCGTCCTACTAGGGTAACCTAGGGGTTTAAAGGCTTGTTGCATACACTAAATGCAATCGTGCGCCCGTGAAAGAGGTATCCTATCCCATTTACGAGTTCGACCATGCTTTGATTCTTTTACATTGCTCGGTATGATCAACGTTCTAAGTTAGGGGGTTTGATTAGCCATAAATTCTTCCTATTTATCCCCTTAATTTAGAGGCTTTTATTGCTCCGCGAAGTGTAATTCAAGTGGATTTATATCATATCTTTGCTATTGACAAATTCTAATGAGTGCATCGAGTTTCGTGTGTTCGTCATCTATGTCGCAGGTATCCAGTGTTGTAAGTCGAGTTCCATATCAAAAGTTTTAAAGAAACACAAAAAGCAAGGGTTCTGCAAAGACTGACAAAAAGGAACCGAACCCAAGGAAGCTAAAACGAACCGAATCCCTCATGGGCAAAGTTTATGTAAAGAATGGCAAAACATAACCGAACCGAAGTGATGAAAAAAATGAACTGAATCCACCATGGCAAAACTTCCTGTAAAGAGACGAAAATATGGAACCAAACCGGAGCAAGGAAATAACGAACCGATCCCATGCTCGAAGGGTTTTTTGTAAAGGCTACAAAAGATGGAACCGAATCGAACCCTTTACCCGGATTGGTTCTGTTATCGATTTTTTGGACCTATCCACTTGTGAAAATTAGAGTTTTTCTTGGGTCAAACTCTTGAATTTCGTAGTTAATAAATTGTATTATTCCCAAACGTAGAGAGGGGGGGTTCCAGGTCATTAAGGAAGCTTAGTAATCCATTTTAGAGGATAATAAAAACAAATCCTAGTTACTTTCAAGTGCAATTCAAGTAAAATCATTCTGATTTCTGTTTCAATCTTTGTTCTAGTTGTTTGTTCATTACTAATTTCATCTTCATTCATTAGTAAAAATGGTTTCTTTCATTCTAAACGTGTTGTTTTCAAGTTTCCACATGTCCGGCTAGATTTAAAAGGTCGGGATGCATGAACTCAACCTGATGTGGTAGTTGCATGTGTATAAAATTAATCCTCTAAATTTAATGGTTTATTATCACTGTATTGCATAGAAACGCGACAATTGTAGTTCTTTGGATCTCGTTTGCTTCAGGGTAACCGGGATGCTTCAGAATGCAATTCGAGTGTAACTATCGCAGTACCGATTTACTCATCCTCTGATTAAGTATGGTGCGGGCTTGAACCTCATATACGTAATGCTTGGGAGTACTAAATTATAGGTCTAATTAATCACTTAAATTTATGATTAATTTTATACCAGCAGTACACTAGGGTTGAGGGAATGTATTACCGTCCTGTTTCCTTCATCATATAGTTTAAGTTTCAGTTCAATCATCATCAGTATTATAAGTAATTTAGAATAATTGCATTCAATTCATACTTTAGTTCATTAAATAAATATTTTCAAAAATCGCACTTAGTTGTAGTCAATCTCCAATCCAATCATCTTTTCTTTTTCTTTAGAGTCAGAGTTAGGATTCCTTCATCTGTCCAACGTCGTCACAACCCTGTTGTCCCATTTCCCTGAGGATCGATACCCGACTTATCGAATTATTACTTGAGCGACAGGCTTGCACTTGAGCCTAGAGAGTACGCACTTCTGAGACATATTCTTAATCGCGTTACTCACTATAGCCCCAACTTAACGATAAGTTTGTTCAAATAATTTCATACTGATATGCTCCGTCGTTCACAAGGTCTTACCTTGATAACGGTACACAAACACATTGTGATTATACTAAAAATATCCTAATAAGACGAGCCTACAAATCACTGGCTCAATCATCTCAATATTGGTGGAAGGTCGAACGTCACTAACTGCCAACTTCCTTTATTTACCAAAGCATAAAACTCCCCTCATGAGAGTAACCATGATAACACCTGACCACTCATGTCAGTCTTTAAAACTTTAATTCGTGGCAAACTAACTCTTTCAAGGTTCATAACCCATACAAAGTAGTTTGTCGTTCACTCTATTCTTTCCCAATCATGAACTCTATTAGTCTGCCTATTCATCCCATCACTGGAATCACTAATTTATAAATAATTTTCTGTCGATCGACTCAAACCAACCTTTTTACATCTACGAGTGGTGCACCTGGAGATAACTTCACTATGTCTCACTCAACTCCAATCCACACGCTTGATATTTTACATTACATGGTACATCTTACATCCCTTTTCTTGGGGTATACCAAAACTGTGACCTATGCATCTTGTCCAAAATTATGCACTTCTTGGGTGCTTTTCTTATGGTAGTAATCGATATTCTGCTTATGTGCAAGCCAACCTTAACATTTGACTGAGTAAGACTCCGCTCAACTTTCCCAAAATAGTTGGGTCTTCTCTTATCAAGAGGTATCCTTTATATGTCTTTCCCCACTCATTTAACCCATCACGGGTGTGATAGTTATCCTTGCACACATATACTTGGATTATCGTCATTTTCACACGACATTCGATCCATCATACCATTTCGGTTTTGTTATAACTACCCCATAGGCATATATTCCACACATTTATTCATACGTCCTCCTATCTCGGACGATTCAATTCAGCTAACTAGGGCGCCCACACGCCCATTAATTTGTGCATATTAACGTAAACATCACATACGTTTCACACATAATACACAAAATCATGTTGCCCTAGAATTCACAGCGTGGCTATCATACTTGGGTATTCTCAACCAACCCATTGATCAAAATTTTAATTCTCATTAACATCGTTCCACCCTTCAACTTGCGGTGAAAAGAAGAAAAAAAAATCCAGTGCTCTCTTATGGCACTACCGGCTCCACTGGCCTTATATTGTAATATAACTTTTGACTCACAGTTATAACTAGATACTCGTATATTAACCAAGGTACCAGACTCGTGGACTAGACCAAACATCTCCCCACTTCCAAAGATACGCTAAGTTTCATGCGTGCGACGTCTCTCAAAGCGAAATCCAAACAAGGAACCCCCTGATACACTACTACCTGGCACTATCGGAACATCGAAATCCGTTCGGCCCCCGGTTCGTAACACGTACCCTCAAACTCCTGTCTCTTGATAAAATAGTATACTCGTCCACTATATGTTATAAAAGACCACGTATATCATGATGCTCTTACCATCACCAGTTTCGTAGTATCAATAAATCACGATTTATGTCTCTCTGCTCGATAAAAGCCAACATACCCTGAATCACATCGGTAAACATATCCCTATTCACCGGGATCAAATATAATCAGACAACATATACACAGAAGTCTGCTACACAATATATCATAACGTATAAACACATACACACACATATATATAGGCCCATCTCGTCAAAGGGATACACGGAGTCCCAACAATTTTATTCATTTAATTATACTAAGAACAATAATCCAAAATGTCCTAGGGTCTAAGATCTCCCAGCTCCCGACATTTGCTTCTTTCGTGCGTGGTAGGTCTCGCAAAGCGAAATCCAAACAAGGAACCCTCCCGATACACTACTATGCAGCTCAATCGATTATTGAGATATGTCGGTCTAAAACCTAAGTCTAATAATGTGTTTAAATCAATATTAATCATATATATGATAACATCATTCTCGTATAACATATCTCTAGCACGAGTAATCTCAATAATAATATACTCTCACTGTCCATACTCGCTGAATAACAGGAAATACATACATATAATAATGTTATCGATATAGCCACCAAACTCCTCTCACACGCGAATCTAACGCAAATCAAAATATTGTGACTCGCTTGTGTCACCCAAGGCATACCTCATTTACCTGAGGATAAAACTCATATTTCGACCTTGCCAAATTGACCTGACTACTCAAATGGTTACCGGACATGACACGCTCGTCCGAACTGCACCAAAAACTATCTTAATTATTTCCCCAAATAGGTACCATAATTTTGTCCCTTTACTCGCTTCGGGAAAAATAATGTATGTGGCCCTACTCTCCACGTAAAAATATCTCTTAATACAATCCACTTATCTTCGGCCAAGCTGACCGTATTAGGGTTATCCTTCTCTCGGATCATGGTAGCCTCAGCCCTGATGGCTACCCTCATTGTTCCCTTAGCTCCACTATCCCTAAGGAATACACTACTGGACTTACCAGCCCCGACTAAATCGTTCAATTCTTTTAGCTTCCTTCATAAATAAGCATTCATATTCTCACTGACAAAAACACGACACCATCAACATCTGGTTTAATCATCCAAGAAGAGTTTCCCTTAAGTGCTGGCAATTATTTCATGAGTCTATTACCCACTTAAGGACTCCTTTCTCCATTCTACCTACCTCTTCGGGTACAAAGTTCTCTAGGCAAGGCCTATGTCCAGTCCTCCTTTGATAAGTTCAAAATTTCATCCATAACTCTTTTTTAACAAAAGATGAAGGAATTCACGGCCAAATCGTACCTAAGATCCTTCCATTGGCATAATATTTCACTTTCGGGTATACCACTCCCTATTATATACCAAAGCCTCTAGGTATCTTACCTACATTGGCTAACACAATCTCCGCATATAATAACATTCCAACAGGTGGTCTTTTTTAAAGACCCCACTTGCTCCCTTCCATTCTAATCGCACTGGGTGAAACAAATTCGACAACACTTTCTTCTATAGAGGTACTTGAAAATATATATACTGCACCTTAGCAGTCCTTACAGCCCCATCTTCCCAAGCAATAATAGGGGTGACCCCGTCTACAGTCATCATCCCCAAAATATTCTATAACTCAAACTGAGCCCTGCCTCTGGCTGCCTTCCCAACAACCCTCATTGGTCGTCATTCGTTGTTTGATAAACGAAACACACCCGAATGCATAAAAGATTCACTATAGCTACACTACATTAGGAGAACGAAATCTCACCATAAAAATCAACAATCCTAAACATAGGGATCTATATCAAATAGAAGGCAACGCTGAAAATGTAGCACGTCTGCACAGATTCCTAAGGACACTAGAACCTGATGCTCTGATACCATCTGTGACACCCCGCATAATAAACTATCGGGTGATCAATCCTATACCAGATTAAAACAGGAATCTCATATGGTTCATTCTTATCATCACTGTCGAAAACCAATTTAATTACTAATAACTTATTAGGTTGGCGTCAATTTTTATTTAATAATTTTTTTAACCAAACCAACTAAATAAAACATTCGCACAGTTTATACACACGAAATTGAAATAAAATAAAATAACTGAACACTCGGTATAACATAATACAACCAAATCGAATGCCACACAAAAAGGCAATAAGAGAACAAATGAATACAATTGGGCTATCGGCCCAAGTGTATCTATAGTACCTCTTATCTAGATCACAAGGATAGAAGCGTCTAAAATAAACCTACTTGCGCTGCTGCAGCAAACGTCTGACTCAAAGGAATCATGACGCGACTAAGAATTTGCCTCAAAAGTGCGTTCTCTCTAGGCTCAAGTGCAAGCCTGTCGCGTTAGTAGTAATTCGACAAGTCGGGATAGTCTCCACAAGGATCAGAAATTGGCAATTGAGAATTATGTAGGAAAATTTATTTATCCTTCAAATGGTTTCTCAAAAGAAAAGAAAAGATGATTGATGGTTGAAATCTCCAATTGATGATCAAAAAAATAAACTACGTGCACAAAAACACTAAGAATTGTAAGAAATTGGATATGAATATGAGATAAAATAGGGTGGAGTACAATCTCTCAAACCTTAGTAAATTACCGTATAGAATACTAGAATTGTAAATTAAAATTCTTGACGAAATCCAGTCTTTATAGATCCTAAGCATTACATATATGAGGGAACTAGCCCGCATCATATGAAATCAAAGGTAAATAAAAAGCGGTGAATGGACAATTACACTTGCATAGTCTTCTTAAACATCCCAAGTACCTAGGGCAAGAGAGATTGAAAGATCGGCTATGTTCGTATAATTTTCATACACGATTCGGTCAATATTTAATTTACCCTATATTTTCTACATGGGTAATTTACCTCGAAATGAGTTCATGTACCCCAACCCTACATGGTTTTATGAGAAAACAAATTCAGAACAATGCATGGAATTATGGATCTAAGAAACATTGTTAACAAATTGCAAAGTAATTAAAAATTGAATTGAAAATAGAATTGAGACTAACTAAGAGAATGGAATTTGATACTTGAAATCTGCACTAGGGAAAAGAGATGATTGAATCTAGAAATACTTCTTGTTCCTTACAAACTAGGGCTTTTCTAAGAATATGAAATTGTCTACTCAAACTAAAATCTGACTCTTTCTCTCTAAAATTCGACTCCCTTGGAAGGATGTAGGGCTTGGCCTTTTATAACACCAACTAGCATGAATTCACAGCAAAAATCGATGGGTTGCATAAGATATTGAAAGATTTGCACCTCTTCAGCTCCATAATTAATGCCAGAAATTCAAACAGCCGGACCGGTCCGGATCCCATCGGATCGGTTCGATTTTCAGTAACCGGATCGGTTCTTTTTTATTTCTACCGAACCGGTCCGGCTGCCATCGGATCGGTTCTGTCGTCATCGGTTCGGCATCAATTCGAGGTGTACTGGAATGGTGTCATTTCGGATCGGTCCGATTTTCTTCCTTTTTGACTTTTTCTTTCCATCTTTGACTGGTCATAACTTTTGATCTCGAGCTCCGATTTGATTGTCATTTCTTCCGATGCTCTTGTGAAATAAGGATATTCATCTTTCCTTTAGGCTTCAATTCCAAACTCCAGGCGTAAATTTATGCTTTTGCCCTTTGACTTGTCTTCCTTTCTTTTCTTCCTTTCTTTAGGTTTCTTTCTTTCTTTTCTTGCAATAAATACCTGTAAAATCAATAAGAAATACACGAAACTCGGGGGTACTCGTTGGAAATAATCGATGGCAATGATATGGGATAAAAAAGATTCAATTACTTTGTTCGAGATATCAAAATCACTAACGTAAGGGCCTAAATTCAGAAGAATTTATGATTGGTCAAATCCCCCTAACTTAGAACTTTGCACGTCCCGAGCAATGTAAATGAAGCTACCCCAAGTTTTATTCTTGAGATTTATTTTATTTAATTGAAATTCCACTTTCGCAGGCATGTGATTGCATTGAGCATATGCAACAAGCCTTTAAACCCCTAGGTTACCCTAGTATGACGAGTTTTGTCTCGTGAGGGTTTGCAGTGAATACACCCACAAAATTCTTTATAAATAAATATCAAAATACTTAAAAATTGTACAATTTAAACTTTTTGAAAATAATTACCATAAATTCATATTCAAATGTCTCAAACCATAGTGTGTGTGTGCAAAGCCAGAAATTAAACCTCAAATTTCCACCGATTGATCATCACGTTACTTACTCGAAAATTCGTTTTGATTTCAACTTCTCATGGAATGCTCTCACGAACGAATCTCTCGGATTATGGCTATTCTCTCGGTATGCATCATATAAAGAGTAAATATAATGGACGCAAAATCACGCATACAAGTAGAAAGACATAAATTTTTGGGTGAAAAGATCTCTTCATCAGAATACGGTCATTAGGAAACGGGAAACATCATCTCTTTCTCACGCCATGTAATCTCTTTTATTATCTTTTTGTGTTTTAACTCTCCACGCGGTAACCAATTTCGCAATTTGGACTCGGTTAGGACTTTTTCGGGTTAAAGGTGTGTTGATACCAAATTTAGTCTGCTGACATGGCTCAATCGAGTGAAGACACGTGGCAATCTACGTGGCAGCAACAAGCACTTCCGAGGAACTCAGACGCTCCGAGGAACCATACTACAACGAGGAACACTGCTTCCCCGAGGAACTTAGACGCTCCGACCTACAAGAACTCTCCGAGGAACTTTTAAGTACCGAGGAACTTTTGATTACCGAGGACCTTAGCCGGTCCGAGAAGCTTAGGCGGTCCGAGCTGCACCTCGAACAAAGCATTAATAGCAGGAAAATCAACAGTCTGACTGTTCATTAAATGTTTATCATTCAGATGTATACGCTTAAGGGGCATTTAATATATTACCCTTTCACATGTACAGCATTGAATGTATTACCCTTTCACATTACAGCCTCAGGGCTATAAATACATTGTACAATCCTCATTGTAAAGGGACCGGAATTTCTTGATAGAACTTGTATCGAGAATTACCAAACAATCATCAATAACAGAAACAGTGGACGTAGGCCATTCTTATAAGACTGAACCACTTTAAAACTTCTGTGTCTCATTTATTTTATCTGTGATTAAATAATTAGATATGATCTAATTTTTTACATCAACAGATTGGCGCCGTCTGTGGGAAACGACTGGTAATATCGTTTTTCATCAAAAACAATCCATCACAAATGGTTGATATTCCAAAAACCAGCAATCGAAACACTGGAACCCTCCCAATCCATCTGCTCCGCCAAATATTCCAGATCTGGCTGGAATAATGACAAATATGGCTCAGGGCCAGACCGTCATGCAAGAAACTATGCGACAACTCATACAAACCCTCCATGGCGGTGCACCAACCCATTCAGGACCACGAAGTATTCAAAGAAATACCCGTTTACCTTCTTCACGTACTAGGCGTACTGATTCATATCGTACTGAGGAATCTGAAGATTTTTCTTATCAACCTGGACGAACTTCGTCAGTGCGGGCCACAGATACTGAACAACGTATCACTCTCTCTCCAGAAAGGACTAGTGCGCTAGAGAGGTTAAGCAGGGTATATCCTTTTGATCGATTAGGATCTAGAAGGAGTAGAAGTCCTACTAAAGTTGTATCGAGTAGTTTTCGATGACCATCAGATTTAAAGGAAGGATTTGCCCAGTCGCGACCAGCTGCTCGTCAAGATAGATCCCAGGAAGCCACATCAACTCGATCAATTGCTCGAATCAACAGGCCCGAGGAAGGAAATGATGCATGGAAAGGCTCTATTCAAAGGCTGGAGGATAGATTAGGGGAAATGGCTAAGGCCAAGAACCCTCTACAATGAACTTTTGTTCGGGAAACACCTTTTGTCCAGGCCATTGTAGATTTTCCAACACCATCAAAGTTCAAAGCACCTATTGTGACCCCCAAATATGATGGAAAGACAGACCCTGTCCTTCATATAGAACAATACCAAGCTGCAGCCGACATCTATGCTGTTCCTGATGAGATGAGATGCAGAGCATTCTCGGGAACTCTTACCGGATCTGCTCAAATATGGTATAACAATCTTCCTCGGGGTAAGATCTCAACTTTCTTTCAACTGGCCGAGTTATTCATTGGGAATTTCTGTTTTGGGGCAAAGCCTGTTAAAAGAGTAGCGCATTTGTTAAGTGTTAGACAAAAAGCTGGTGAAAGTACCAGAGATTATATAACTCGTTTTAATAACGAGAAGCTCGAAGTCATTGATTATGAGGAAAAGACAGCGATTACCTCCTTGATGAGTGGACTACTGCCCAATAAGTGGTACTACACTCTGGCCAAAGATCCACCTAGAACCATGTCAGATCTGATGGGAAAAGCGGCCAAGATTATGAATGCCGAGGAGGCTATGGCTGCGAAGAAGAACATGGATGTCAAAGAAACCAAGGTGGAAGGTGATAAAGCTAAGAAGAAAGAGCATAAGAACAATGGTAATGACAAACATTCAAAAACTAGGTCGGTATGGGACGTAATGAAGAAATTCGATAATTATACTCCTTTGAAGAAGGATATCAACCATGTTCTAGAAGAAATCAAGAACAACGAGGAATTAAACTGGCCAGAGAAAATGAAGGCAGACCCTGATCGGAGGAATAAAGCAAAGTATTGCGAGTTTCATAAAGATCATGGCCATATGACCAAAAATTGCATAGCTCTTCAGAATGAGAATGAAACACTCATCAGACGAGGAAAACTGGCAAAGTATATTGATCGTGGAAACGAAAGAAGAAACAACGACCGAACAAGAGAGACATCTAGATCTCCTCGTCGAGCAGAGGAGAACAAGAAGAGAAAACATGAAGTTGATCCAGAAGACAACCCCGATCTTCCCAAGAGACCAAGGCATCCAGAACGAGAGGTATTTTCAATACGCTTTGGGTCATTTGATTATAATGTTATTACAGGTGGAGATGCAGGAGGAGGAGACCTTACTGCAGAGAGAAAAGCTTACCTCTGTGAGGCTCAAGCTTGCTCGTACATTCAACGAATAAATCTAGCTGAGGAGGATCGCTCGATAAAGGTGAACAAAGAGAAATTGGTCATTAGTTTCTCAAAGAATGACCTCGCAGGTGTTTTATATCCTCATGATGACCCATTGGTGATCAAAATGAGGATGAAGGAGGTAATGATTTCAAGAGTACTGGTAGACAATGGTAGCTCGACAGACATCATGTTCTACTCGTGCTTTGATAGTTTAAATTTAAAGTTATCTCAACTGGAGCCTTATCATAGACCCCTCCTCGGTTTTGCTGGCGAGAAAGTTTTTCCACTTGGGACAATCAAGTTGAATATATTCATT
This sequence comes from Sambucus nigra, assembly GCA_949130495.1. Taxonomy (NCBI): domain Eukaryota; kingdom Viridiplantae; phylum Streptophyta; class Magnoliopsida; order Dipsacales; family Adoxaceae; genus Sambucus; species Sambucus nigra. The sequence continues at coordinate 428,286,454 of OX422212.1, read as the reverse complement.
GGTACGTGGCCTGCTTGTCGGACAGAAAGAATACGCTTCTTCGTGATGGATAAGAATGTGCAATCATCATACAATATCATCATGGGAAGAGTAGGATTGAAGAAATTCGAGGCTGTACCATCTACAGTGCATCAGTGCCTAAAATTTCCAATAAATTTTGGAGTAGGAGTTGTGAAAGGTGATCAAAAAGTAGCTCGAGAATGCTATTATTCACCCGCCGAGCAAGAGGAACTGGAGGAATCAAGGAAAAAGACTACTACCTATCAAGTGGATGAAGGTGCAGAAATTGAAACATTGGATCCAAGAGATGAGTCGCAACTCGTAAAGGGTCAAGTGGTGGAAGCTACTGAAAACATCATTCTGGACGACGAACACCCTGAACGAACTAATCAAGTAGGTTCGTCATTGGAGGCCTCACTAAAACAGGAATTGATAACTTTCCTAAGAAGCAGAAAGCAAACTTTTGCGTGGAGTCATGAGGATATGCCTGGGATAGACCCAAATTTCTTATGTCATGAACTCAATGTGAATAAGGAGATCAAGCATGTGAAGCAGAGAAGAAGAGTATTCAGTCCCGAGAAGAATCAAGTTATACACGAGGAAGTCGAGAAGCTCCAGAAAGCTTGTTTTATTGAAGATGTTAAATATCCAGACTGGTTAGCAAATGTGGTGATGGTGAAAAAGAAGAACAACAAATGGAGGATGTGTGTAGACTTCACTGACCTCAACAAAGCATGTCCAAAGGATCACTTCCCACTTCCCAGAATTGATCAACTAGTCGATGCTACCTCGGGACACGAGTTGCTGAGCTTCATGGATGCTTATTCTGGTTACAATCAGATTAAAATGAAACCTGAAGACAGGGAGAGTACTTCTTTCATTACCCCTAGGGGAACTTATTGTTATAATGTTATGCCTTTTGGTTTGAAAAATGCAGGTGAGACATGTCAGAGGCTGATGAACAAGGTCTTCGCTGAACAAATCAGTTACAATATGGAAGTCTATGTTGACGATATGCTGACAAAGAGCAAGAAAGCAGCCGATCATCTAGTTGACTTAAGTCAGACTTTTGATCAACTGGATAAATATCAAATGAAGCTGAACCCGACGAAGTGCATACTTGGAGTACGAGAAGGCATGTTTCTCGGGTACATTGTCAATCAACGAGGCATTGAGGCGAATCCTGAAAAGATCAAAGCTCTATTAGGGCTGCGATCTCCAACGACGAAGAAAGAGGTGCAAAGCCTTACAGGATGAGTAGCAGCACTCAACAGATTTGTATCGCGAGCAACTGATCGATGTCTCCCATTCTTCAAGACACTCCAAAAGACTTTTGAGTGGAATGATGAATGTGAGAAGGCTTTTCAAGACTTGAAGAAATACTTGGGAGCACCTCCACTGTTATCCAGGCCAGTGATGGGAAAAAAATTATACTTGTATCTGGCAGTGTCCGAGAATGCAGTCAGTTCGGCATTAATAAGAATGGAGAATGGAGTACAAAAACCCATCTACTATACAAGTAAGGCCTTCCGAGGAGCAGAGATCAGATATCCAAGGCTGGAAAAGTTAGCACTGGCGTTGATTGAGGCGAGTAGGAGAATGAGGCCATACTTCCAGGCTCATACTATAGTCGTATATACTGATATGCCGTTGAGGCAAGCCCTTCATAAACCCGAAAAATCAGGGAGATTGATGTACTGGGCAATAGAGCTCGGTGAATACGATATAGTCTATGAACCCAGATCATCGCTTAAAGGGCAAGCTGTAGCGGATTTTATAGCAGAGTTCACCTATCCTGATACCCCCGAGGAGCAAAAGTTGCTCGCTGATCAACCTGTGGATGTTACAGGATCATCAAACACAAGATCAGACCAACTTAGGTTGGTAAAAGGGCAAGTGGATGTTACAGGAACATCAAATTCGAGCTCAGACCAACTCCGGTTGGTAAAAGGGCAAGAAAAGATGATCGACGAAGAGCAAGAAATATCAGGGGAGGATGAAAGGAAGCAATAAATATTTCACCGAGGAACTCTGTCAGATCAGAAATTTGAAGACGAGTTACCTATATGGAGGCTATATGTAGATGGCTCATCTTGCACAACAGGCAGTGGGGCAGGGATCATTTTGAATAGCCCGGACGAGGTCGGCATGGAATACGCCCTACGATTCAAATTCAAAGCTTCCAATAATGAGGCTGAGTATGAGTCCATGATTGCAGGTCTTAATTTGGCAAAAATTATAGAGGCGCAGCAGGTTATTGTCTTCAGTGATTCTCAATTGATCGTAAATCAAATGTTGGGAATATATGCAGCCAAAGGAGAATTAATGATCAAGTATCATGCAAAGGTAATGGAGTTGGTATCAGAATTTACTGCTATTCAGCTGGTCAGAATACCAAGAATGAAGAATGCAAGAGCAGACGCCCTAGCTCGATTAGCATCAGCTACTCGTACCGAGCTACGAAGAACAATCCCAATTGAAGTGTTAGCTGGTCGGAGTATAGATGAAGATCTGACGACGAACTTTATTACCCTCGATTTAGGATCATCATGGATGGATCCCATCAGGGCATATATTGAGAAGGGAGAATTACCAATTGACAAGCTCGAAGCCAAGAAATTGAAGTTTAAAGTTGCTCGGTATGTATTAATTAACGGTATTCTATATAGATGAGGAATTATGGCAGGTTTGCAAAGATCTGTGCATCCCACCGAGGTGAAATATTTAATTGAAGAGATCCATGAAGGGTCCTGTGGAGCCCATGTAGCAGGTCGGACGCTTATGCAAAGGGTGATGACGCAGGGATACTACTGGCCGACGATGAGGGTTGATTGTGTAGCCTATGCCAAGAAATGTGACAAGTGCCAGCGCTTTTCCTCCATCCGAAGAACTCCACAAGAATTGTTGACACCCATCACTTCCCCTTGGCCATTTGCCATGTGGGGAATAGATTTGGTCGGGCCACTGCCAACGACCAGAGGAAGGTTCAAATACCTCGTCGTCGCAGTGGATTATTTTACTAAGTGGGTAGAAGCTGAGCCCCTCATTGATATGACGTACGAGAAGGTGTACCAATTTATTTGGAAGAACATCATTTGTCGATATGGTTTTCCTCATGCTTTCATCACAGACCATGGAACACAATTTGACAACGAGGAGTTCGCTGCCTATTGTCATCAGTCAAACATTTTGAAAATCCACTCAGCGCCAGGCCATCCTCAAAGCAATGGACAAACTGAAGTGACAAACAGAACGCTGCTGAATGGCTTGAAGAAAAGACTGGACGATGCGAAAGAAAATTGTATCAACGAGTTACAGTCAGTACTGTGGGCTTATCGTACTACTCCCCGAACAGCAACTGGAGAATCTCCATATATGTTAGCGTTTGGAAGTGAAGTTGTTATACCTACCGAGTTGGTCCTCCCAACACACAGGGTACTGAATTTCAATTCCCCTGTCAGCGACTTAATGAAAAGATTGTATTTAGACATGCTCGAGGAAGTTAGAGAAGAAGCAGCCATCAGGAATGCTGCATACCAACAACGAACAGCTTTGTTCTATAATAAGAGGGTGAAGAAGTGCGACCCTAAAGAAGGAGACTATGTGCTAAAGAAAGTGATTCAAAAGCACAACAAACTAGAGGCAAACTGGCATGGACCATACCGAGTTACAGAAGTTGTTCGACCAGGAACTTACCGAATAACAACTTTAGAGGGGGAGGAGTTTAAGAATGCATGGAACGCAGAGCACCTGCACAAGTATTATCAGTGATGTATATTCTCTCCTTTTATTGAAAGTTTTTTGGGGAATACTAGTGCTACACACTACTCGGTGAAACTCGGCAAAACTCGTACTACTCAAAAATTTTCTCAAAAACGCCAACTAAGGTTGGTCGAGAAACATTATATTCCTCCGGGAAGTAAAACTGTATTCCTACGGGAAGTAAAACTTGTATTCCTCCAGGAAGTAAAACTTGTATTCCTCCGGGAAGTAAAGCTACTTGTATTCCCTTGGGAAGTAAAGCTACTTGTATTCCTCCCGGAAGTAAAACTTGTATTCCTCCGGGAAGTAAAGCTACTTATATTCCTACGGGAAGTAAAACTATGTGTTCCTCGGGAAGTAAAAGTATTCCTAAAAATGCCAACTTATGTTGGTTAGGAAGTAAATATATTCTCGAAAATGCCAACTAAGGTTCGTCGGGAGCTACAACTATTCCAAAAAGTGCCAAAGTTGCTCGTAGAGGAAAAACCCACTAATTGTAGTTGGTCGAAAAGGAAAATTTATCGACCTTAGTTGGTCGGAAACATTTTATGAATACGAGAAAGTGATCGAGCAACATTTTTTATACTCGTAACTTTTTTAATTATTACTAAGTTGGTCGAGAAACAAAACTTTATTTTTGCCAAATGACTACCACAAATTCAAGCTAGTCGACAATAAGTTGGTCGACAAACAACACAATATTGTTAGCCAAATGACTACCACAAATTCAAGCTAGTCGACAATAAGTTGATCGACAAACAACACAATATTGTTATCTTTTTAACAGATACACATGCACAGATGTAAAGTGTTTTACAAGACAATAGCAATTAAGATTGTGAACAAAAATAAAAGTCTTTCATTAAATCCAAAAACAGATTACATTAAGAATGAAATGTATACTAACTATTACATCAAAATTCCTACTCTATTGGTTTCTTCCCCTCTGCTTTTGAAACAGGTTCCTCGCCAGCAGGCGGATCATTTAAAGCAAGAGGAGAATTTATGAAGTTAAGATCTTTTAACATCTTGATATTCATCACGGATGGTCGATCTAAGAGGTGCTCGGGATGAGATATATCGACATTTGAATGGAGATTGTAGTCGCCGATATATTTGGAAATTAAGCATTGAGGGATGGCCCGAGCAGGGATCCAACTCATGTCGAGCTTGAATGGTGGCACTGGAAGGTCGAGTAACCCAGGATTATGGTAATCCCACAGGTAATGACCCTGTTCCAATTGCAGCACACCTAAGGCATTCAACCAGCCCTGTTTATAGCCCTTATTATTGGCATTCTGGATACGATCGTCCAAGTGGTAGAGAGCCTCGTTGTACCCAGCCATCCAGAACTCCCTGGGCTGTTTGTGGAATTGATATGTCAATCTTTCCAGCTGTTCGTGGATATTTTTTATGAAGAGTTCTTTATTCTCCAATACAGACTTCTGCGCAGAAAGCTTCTCTTCCAGGTCCCTGATTTTCTTAGACATCTCAGCCAATGCCTGGTTCTTCGCCATCAGCTGGAAGGCTTGGTTCTCTAAAGCAGATTGAGTCCTCTGTTCCTCGACAGGAACCCGAGCAGCTCTTGCTCATCCCCGAGGAGCTCTTGCTCATCCATGAGAAGGTGTATAAGGGCCAACTCTCTTCAAGATTTCCAACTCGTCCCTCAAGTTGGCGTTCTCTACCTCCAAGAACGAGAATCCCTCGTCAGTTACTGGGATAAAAGCATTTGAGGTGGAGGCAGCAGATTTCAATTGAGATACTTCTCTTTGCAAGTTGTTATTTTCTTGCTCCAACAACTCGGCTATTTGCCTGTGCTCCTCGACCTCAGCTTTCAACATTCTCTCCCGCACGTCGTAAGCAGCAAAACGCTTATCGTATCCCTTGTCGGCAACGATTTACTGATACTTCTTCTCGTACCCCTCGTGCAAGAGGGCAGTGGATTCCTTATATTGTTGCTGAAGGTCTTCAATAGTGCCTTGGAGATCCTCGATCATATCATAATAAGCCATATTATTGTCCACTGCACGATCAAGCAGACACTTCAAATATTGGTAAGCTTCAACTTCCTGTTTCGAAGAATCTTGGCCGAGGATGTCGGCGATTTGTGCTGTACTCAGATCTGTGTGACCACCCTTAAAATAATCATTGCATTGCCTCAACATCTTTGTATCGTGAGTAGATAATAATTCCATCCTGGCCAGAAACTAGTAGAGGAAGAAAAAGCAATAATCAATAATCAAAACAGAGTATGAAGAAGAGACAACAGTATGCAAAAACAAAAGTTCAAGTTTTATTATATCACAAGGTTCAGAGTTACGTGGTTCAAGATTACATTTATCAAAGAAAAATAAAATAGATAGAAGTCCGAACAACTCTACACCTTTTCCTTGTCTCCCAAAACTTTCTCGGGAGGCTGGAACGAGGAGGTAGGTTGCTCGGATGGAGCAGATAAAAGCTGGGGAAGTGCTGGAGGTTGCTCAGAGGAAGTAGCGAGCTGCTGAAGTTCCTCGTTAGCAGGCTGGATGGCTGGGGGATGATCTCCGATCACCATGGAAGACTTTTCGGAGGCATCTTCATCCTCTTCTTCATCTGCAGGAGTAGGAGGGGGACCAGGGATGTGTCACTGAAAGAGTTCGAAGTTTTCATCAACCTTCATCTCCTGTAGAGCAGCGACCCACCCATCTCTAAAGTATTTAAGGCTTCCATATTCTACTTGAGACATCATGACAACCAAGCCTTTGTTCCACCCCTTGTCCCAGCCGGCGCTGAAAGACTTCTTCACAGCCATTTTCCTCTTTAACTTCTCCGAGGAAAGCTTCTCGGACAGAAGACTTTCAGCAGTCTTCAGTTTATTCTCAACTTCTTCCTTCTGGCAACTGACTTCGCGAAGTTGGATTATTTCTTCCTCAGCAACCTTGAGCTTATTCTCAAGCTCTCCAGCATCTTTTAGCTTCCCTTCAAGCTCTTTATTTTTATCTTCCAAGTCTTTTATTTTCTTCTCCAACCCCTTGGAGACTTCAACAACCTGAGCCTTCTCCTGCTCGGTTGAAGCAATTTTCTTCTCCCAAATAGCCTTGTCAACATCGTACTTCTGACGAGAATCTTCCAAAGATCGTGTCAGACCCATCAAAGCTTCCTCTACACCAGACGAGGATATTGAAGCTTTAATAGCTTCATCCTTTTTCAAAATTGTATTAAAGCAGCTCACCAACTGTGAAAAGAAAATGAAAGCAAGTCAAAAACAGATATAACAAGGGAAAAATGAAAAGTTCAAAATAATAAGACTTACAGAAGCAATATGGTGAGAAGCCAATGAGGTAACCATGTCCCGAGAAAGGTTCTCTTCAATACCTTGGATCTCGGGAATGATCCAAGTCTTCACCGAGCTCATGGCAGAGCTCGGGGAACAAAAGTAGGAACACCAGTTCCAGTAGTTGGGGGCTGAGAGATGGTGTCAGCCAAATTGACCGAGGAGCTTTTCTTCAGCCTCCTCGGAGGAACAGGAATATTTTCGACCAAGGAAGAACTCTTGGTCGATGATATGACAATCACCTCGCCTGGAGCAGCAGCCTTGCTCGGGGCCACTGAAGGCTTCTCGGCAACCTTTGCAGGAGCAACTGGAGGGGCTGTATCAATTTTCTTTGTCCCTTCTGGGACATCAATTTTACTTCTTTTTGCCTCTCCAGCACCAGAGGCAGGTTTCTCGAAAAGGGTGGGAGGTCTTCTTTTCTTCATCCTCTCACTTAAAGGAACGTGTGACTCAGGCGAAGAATTAGTAGAAGCTGGTACTGGCCCTGCGTCGCTTATCACCGGACGAGCAGTAAAAGAAGTTGTGTAACTCTTGTACTAAAGCAGATATGAAGCTGATCTAATATGCTCGTCGGCAACAGTTTGATGCAAACTCCAGATAAGTTTTAAGTGCCTTATATTAACGTCTGCTTCTTTTGGACACTTTCTTTTGCTATCAACTGCAAATAAATCAAAATTAAAATATCAGTGGCACATTCTGTCAAACACAGAGGAAGCATGATTTCAAAATAAGTAAAATGAAATAAAAATAACCTATCCCATTGCCATAGGGAGGGTATCTGGGACCCTGATAAACTTCATCTCCAGATAAAGGAGCATGTTGCCAATTTTTTATAACAACCCCGTGCTCAAAATAGTCCCTATTGGCATCCGGGAGATTGACCACTAAAGCCCAATTTAAAAATCTAGTTTTTAAATAAAAAGTATTATCCCCAACAGCCCATCTATAACAAAACATGATTTCTCGAATTCCTATGCGAGTTCCATGAATTTGATTTAGTCTATGAACCCCATTAACTATTCTCCATGTATTGGGGGCTATTCTTGCAGGAACCACGTCAAAGTATTGACAGAATTCCAGACATAGAGGGTTGGGAGGAAAAGAAAATCCACACTCAGCAACAAAGAGACTGGGGAACCAATGTCCCTCAGCCAAACGGAAATAGTCTGAAGGCTCAGAAAGCTCTTCCAAAATAACCCAGGAGGGAATAGAGAAATCAGAGCGAAATTTATCAATCGATTCTACAGGATAAACCATGATGAAAGAAGGAAATGAAGAAGAATGAAGAAGATCTTACAGAAAAAGAGTGGATCTGTTGACAACGAACGATGGAAAAGATGAATACACAGGAGAGAAAGAGACGATGGAAAGCTCGAAGATACAAATTTAAAAAAGTAGAAGACGATGGGATTGTCTGTGACGCTTAAATACCTTGCCTTAGGAAAAGGAAAAAGTAATGATTACAAAAAGAAACGATTACGCTACCGGCGGCTAGAAGGACAAAAGGTACGCGGAGATCGAGGCAGTTATGAAAATTCAAAAAAGCTTGATTCTACGAATTTGGAAGGAAAAATAAATACAAAGGAACCACTCCTAAAAATCAGGAGGACCATTTAAAACTACCATATTATGAGAAATAATGTTCCACACTCCTCAAATTTCGAACTATGAAACATTGGGGGCTTCTGTTGATACCAAATTTAGTCTACTGACATGGCTCAATCGAGTGAAGACACGTGGCAATCTACGTGGTAGCAACAAGCACTTATGAGGAACTCAGACGCTCCGAGGAACCATACTACAACGAGGAACACTGCTTCCCTGAGGAACTTAGACGCTCCGACCTACAAGAACTCTCTGAGGAACTTTTGAGTACCGAGGAACTTTTGATTACCGAGGACCTTAGGCAGTCCGAGCAGCTTAGGCGGTCCGAGCTGCACCTCGAACAAAGCATTAATAGCATGAAAATCAACAGTCTGACTGTTCATTAAATGCTTATCATTCAGATGTATACGCTTAAGGGGCATTTAATATATTACCCTTTCACATGTACAGCATTGAATGTATTACCCTTTCACATTACAGCCTCAGGGCTATAAATACATTGTACAATCCTCATTGTAAAGGGACCGGAATTTCCTGATAGAACTTGTAATCGAGAATTCCCAAAAAATCATCAATAACAGAAACAGTGGACGTAGGCCATTCTTATAAGGCTGAACCACTTTAAAACTTCTGTGTCTCATTAATTTTATCTGTGATTAAATAATTAGATATGATCTAATTTTTTACATCAACAAGGTGTATTGGATAATATGGATAAAGGTCGGGAACTGCGGAATTGGAAAATTTTCTTATGATGTCCGTTAGTGCTTTTCCCGGGCTATTGCTCATTTTCTCTTTTTTATCTATTTTTTTCACAGTTTTCTTTTCTTGCTATTTTTTGTTGAGCATTCTTCTATTTTTTTCTTTCCCCTTTTTGTTGCACTTTTCGGACTTAATGAATATTCCATTTTCGCAATTTCGGGCTACTTGGGTTTTTCGGGTTACCAGACAAAAAGTATAAATTTTATTCGGCTCAATTGGGTTATCAAAGGGATAATTTTTCACATCTTTTTATGGCTAATATTTTTGGGTAACAAACGGTGGCCTACTTCATTGTCCAAATTGCTAATCACATTACCATATGCATCTCGAGATTAATTAAGTTTAGAGATATATTTGGCACGAATTTCGAGACAACATTTCACACATTTCCCATAATCGATCAAAACAAAGGAGTGAGATCATCAACGACTTATTAAAATGCTGAAAAGGACTTTGAGTTAATCATAAACTCGGATTGATTTAAAAACTCATAAAAATTGAAAGGCTCAAAATCTCACCGGGTTTGATCAATCTCCACACTTATTCGTTAAGTCGTCAATTTTCTTTCAATTTCCATCTTCGGTCAATTTTGGCTTAGTGCATTTTGATTGTTAACAATTTGAAACTTTAAATAGAATAAAGGTGATATGTTTGAAAATTTTAAATTCCAATTTTTAGTTGTTTTGAAGAAAAATATTTTTGGCTTTTTTTTTCCAAAATTTTTCAATTTTTTTTTTTTGTATGCGAAGTTTTATGAATACGCACTTATCATCCTCCCTAACTTAGTCTTTTGCATTGTCCACAATCAAAAGGACGATAGAGCTAAATAAGATGAAATAAGGAGTGCGATAAATAAAACAAGCAACATACCATAATAAAAACTATTTAGTACAGCCCAACTGTGGAAACAAAAAAAAAAAAAAAAAACAGGACACCATCACATAACATAACATAGCCAGAGGGGGGGAAACTTGCACGGGTTCCAACGGGGTTGCTTACGGGGCTGATGGGTGGTGAGAGCTATCGAGGGCATTAGGGTCATAAGGATCGTAAAAATAAGCAGGAAGGGGGGCTTCGGGACCCAACTGGAGGCGATAAAGATCAGCCTGCATTCGCAACATCATACTCGTGTCCCGTTGGTATGAGGACATAAACCCGTCAAAACGCATCTCAAGAGAAACAACTCGCTCGGTGAGACCCGTACCAACCGGAACATAATCAGGATCAGCAGTTTAATCATATTCGTCCTCCTCACCCTCTTCCATCTCAACATCTTCTTCAGGAACAGCCTCTTTCGCAGCAGCATCCTCATCACCCGAAGTATCACTGTCACCGCAACGCGCACGGATCAGCTGGATTTACTTGTCACTTCGAGTGCGGGATTCCTGCCTAAGTGGCTTGGGTAAGTTAATAAGATCTTGCGGTGGAACAATACCGACATCCTTAAGAAAGGAGGTAATGAGACGACCATAAGGAAGAGGGGCCCGACCCTTTTTGTCCAGCGTCGGGCAAATAATATCATTGTAAAACGGTCGGGCCAAATTAATTACAGTGGCATGGTCAAACAGGTGATACACCATAGTAGCTTGACGCGGGCGCATACCCGAATCATTTGAAGTTTGCAAAAGGTTGGCACAAACGAAGTGAAAAGTGATACATGCCTTTCCGGGTTACCGACCAACAGGAAAAGTCTGGGTATTCCAAACGAAACTCGGAGCAATGCGAAACATGCAAACGTCTTTGGAAACAACGGGATCATGACTGGGATATGCAAATTGGGCTGGAGTGATCACACCTTTAGACTCGAGTTTCTGGGCCAAAAGTTTAAGCGAGAACGGTATCGGTGTCGAGTCGACAAAGGCTTGATATTCAAAATCTGCGGTACGAAAGAGTGAACTGTAAAACTGACGAACTTCATTCTCCCATACGGCCTCGTATGGTTCATTGAAAAATATGCACTAGCCTCAGGACATAAACATTCCAGTGACAGAATTAGGAAGCTGATCCCAAAGCACCTGCCTCTCAATGTGGATTTTTCGCCTCGAACCAAAAAAACAACGGCACCAATTTCCTTCACGGCGTGAACGATATTCTCCATTGCCATCGGGCAGGACTTCAGTTGAATTATATTTCTGGGGAGCAGCCATGGTAACTAGACAGAAAGTGAGAGAGGAGAGTGGAGATGGAGGTGTGAAAGAAAGTGGAGGGGGTATTTGGGTATTTATAGGTTGGATGGTGGGTAGGGGGAAGAATTGGGGGGAAATAAGGGGGGACGAATTTTTGGGAAGAGGAGAGGATTGGGGAATAGGGTGGAGTGTGGATTGAAGAGGTTTTAACCTTAGGAAAGTACACAACCTGCAAACGATCGGATCGATCCGGGTTCAGGCCGGACCAGTCCGATTGCTTTTTAATTTAATTCTTTCTGATACCGGATCGGTTCCTTTTTTTTAGGGCCGGACTGATCCGGTCTGTAAAAATGCCAGCTTTTCCCTGCTTTACTTCAGTGGCCACTTTCAGCTTGATTTCTCTATCCCAACTCTCCCTCCAATGCAATTGGACCTCAACACTCTCAAAACCCTCATCGAAACCCGAAACACTCCCGAGACATGTATTGGATCCCCACCTCTGGTAGTAACACACAACTATGACTTCCTAACGATCCTAACATCCTATGACTGCTAGACACAACATTCACCCCATACATGTCGGGGGTGCGACGACCTCACCTTTCATGCTCAGTAAATCCCTATAAATGGGGTCCGACAACCAGATCGTGTCATCTTCCATTACAACCACTTCCAAATACGGCTTGAGACGTTGTCCATTAACCTTGAATGTGTTTCCCCCTTTTTGATCCTCTAGTTCAACAGCTCCATGGGGGAATACTTCCTTCACAATGAATGGACCTGACCATCATGATCACAATTTTCCGGGAAATAAATGTAACCTCGAGTTATAGAGAAGTACTTTTTGTCCCGAATGAAACTCCTTACGTCGGATGATTCGATCGTGAGCTCGTTTCATTCGTTCTTTTGAGATTTTAGCACTTTCATATGCATCATTGCGTATCTCTTCTAACTCATTCAACTGAAGTTTACGTGTTTCATCGGATTTTTCCATGTTAAAATTCACCCTTTTGATAGCCCCATACGCTTTATGTTCAATTTCAACAGGAAGATGGCAAGGTTTGCCATATACAAAGCGAAATGGGGACATCCCAAGGGGATTCTTGTATGCAGTTCGATAAGCCCAGAGCGCATCATTCAATCTGAGAGACCAATCTTTCCTGTTAGGTTCGATTGTCTTTTCCAAGATATGCTTGATTTCCCGATTGGCTAACTCGGCCTGGCCATTCGATTGAGGGTGATAAGTCGTTCCAACCTTATGGACGACCCCATACTTTCGCAATAGCTTTTCCATCGGCCTATTGCAAAAATGAGTGTCATTATCACTAATGATAGCCTTCGAAACTCCGAATCGAGAAAGTATGTGTTCTTGAATGAACTTTATCACCACCTTATTGTCATTCGTCATTGTATCTATGGCCTCTACCCATTTTGAGACGTAGTCTACTGCGACGAGGATGTATAGAAAACCAAAAGAGGGTGGAAAAGGCCCCATGAAGTTAATACCCCAGCAATCAAACAACTCTATGACAAGTATGGGGGTCAATGGCATCGTGTCACGGCGAGTAATAGCTCCCATTCTTTGGCATCTATCACATGACTTGCAAAAAGTATTCACATCCTAGAAGATTATGGGCCAAAAGAGACCGCTTTGCAGGATTTTCGTAGCAGTTTTATTCTTGGAGAAATGACCTCCACATGCTTCCGTATGACAAAATAGAATTACCTCTTGAATTTCTTCATCAGGTACACATCTTCGGATGATTTTATCAGCACAATACTTAAACAAATATGGATCATCATAAAAGAACATGCGTGACCAAGTAATGAACTTCGTTCTCTCTTGTGGAGTCCAATTGGAGGGAATGGCTCCAGTGACAAGGTAGTTTACTATATCCGCAAACCAAGGAAGAGAAGAAATAGCAAATAGATTTTCATCCAGAAAATACTCGTCTATGGTGATGGGATTAATAGGTACGTCGGACGAGAGTCGTGACAGATGGTCAGCAACGACGTTTTTTACTCCTTTCTTATCTTGAATCGAGAGATTAAACTCTTGTAGGAGTAGGATCCACCTAATTAGGCGCGATTTGGCATCTTTCTTGGTCAGAAGATATTTGAGGGTCGAGTGATCAGTGAAGCAAATGATGGGCGACCCAATAATGTAAGAGTTGAATTTGTCGAGAGCAAAAATGACTACTTGTATTTCTTTCTCCATGGTGGAATAGTTAAGCTGGGTGCCAGATAATGTCCTACTAGCATAGTAAATAACATGAGCTTTCTTGTATTTTCCTTGTCCAAGAACAGCCCCAATTGCGTAATCACTTGCATCACACACAAGCTCAAATGGGAGTGACCAATCGGGAGCTTGCATGATAGGAGCAGAAATTAGCATGCTTTTGAGTTTATCAAAAGCTTCTTAGCATGCGTTATTCCATTCAAACGGAGTGTCCTTCATGAGAATATTACTCAAGGGTTTAGCGATGGCACTAAAGTCTTTGATAAATCTCCTGTAAAATCCAGCATGGCCTAGAAAGGACCTCACATCTTTAAGCGATTTTGGCGGGGGTAACTCAGCTATTACTTCTATTTTTGCTCGATCGACCTCAATTCCCCTAGATGAGACTATGTGGCCTAGAACTACGCCCTCAGTGTCCATAAAATGGCATTTTTCCCAATTGAGGACTAAGTCTTTTTCCACACACTGGAATAAAACTCTTTCAAGATTAGCTAAACATTGTTCGAAAGATGGACCGAAAATGCTAAAATCGTCCATGAACACCTCCAGTCCTTTTTCTATCATGTCGCTAAAGAGACTCAACATGCACCTTTGAAAGGTTACTGGCGCATTACGTAACCCAAAAGGCATACGTTTGTAGGCAAACGTACCAAACGGACATGTAAAAGTCATCTTTTCTTGATCAAGTACATTCACTTCAATCTGATTATAGCCAGAATACCCATCTATGAAACAATAGTAAGGGTGGCCCGCTACTCGTTCAATCACCTGGTCGATAAATGGCAAGGGAAAATGGTCTTTTCTTGTTCCGGTATTGAGCTTTCGGTAATCAATGCAAACATGCCACCCGGTGGTGGTGCGTTGAGGTATTAATTCTCCCTTAGTGTTTTCAACCACGGTCATACCTGACTTCTTTGGAACGACCTGAATTGGGCTCACCCATTTACTATCGAAAATGGGATAGATAATCCCAGCATCTAACAATTTGACGATTTCCGCTCTAACTACATCTTTCATGGTTGGGTTCAGTCACCTTTGCATCTCTCTCGAGGGCTTCAACTCCTCCTTGAGATGGATTTTATGGGTACAAATCAAAGGACTTATACCTTTTGAATCTGCTATAGTCCAACCAAACGCACTCCTATGCTTCCTCAACACATTCAACAATATGCCCTCTTGCTCTTTTTTTAAACTGGAAGAAGCAACAACAGGAAATGTATTATCTTCTCCCAGAAAAGCATATTTTACATGAGAGGGTAGTTTTTTTTAACTCAAGACTAGGAAATCTCTCTTCAGAGGGGATCGGGAGTGACTCCCTCGGGGGTAATTCCTCAAATCTAGAAATCCATTCAACATCTCTCAACTTCTCAAAACCCACTTCTTCTTGCAACCAAGCTCCCAACTCCTCCACTTCATGCTCAAACTCAGTATAAGAACTCTTATTCTCAACATCTTTCACTAAACAAACTTCCAGTGCATCTCCACCTATGATCTTCTCAATGTGCTCATCCACCACATCTTCAATAAGATCAACCTCATGAATTTCATCCTCATCGCCCATTTGGTTAGCCACATTGAAAATATTGGTCTCGAGAGTCATGTTTCCAAAAGTGAGTTGCATTTGGCCATTTCATGTATTGATCAAAGCATTAGCAGTAGCTAAAAATTGACGGCCCAAAATTATGGGAACATGATTACTCGAATGGGGGGAAGGCTCTGTGTCCCAAATGTTAAAATCCACAGGAAAGTAGAATGTTTCCACTTGAACTATCACATCCTCCACAACCCCATGAGGCACTTTCACTGTTCGATCTGCTAACTGTAGAGTGATTCGGGTAGGTTTAAGATCACCTAAATCAAGCTGCTTATAGATAGAGTATGGAAGGATGTTCACACTCGCACCTAAGTCCAGCAAATCTTTTTTAACTCTACTTTCTCCTATAACACATGAAATTATAGGTGCACCAGAATCCTTGAATTTTGGTGGAAGATCATTGAGAAGGACCGAGCTCACATTTTGTGCCAAAAAGACATTCTTTTTCACCTTAAGCCATCGTTTGATAGTCAAAAGATCTTTGATGACTTTGGCATATGCTGGAATTTGTTGGATAGCATCCAGAAACGTCAAATTCAACTTCACTTGCTTCTAAACATCTAACACTTCAGTACGCGAGGCCCCCTTTTTGGGTGGTGCCAAGTGTTGTGGAAATGTAACAGCAATGGGCGGTCTTATTTCAACTTCAGGTTCACCTCCTTCATCCTTATCATCCATGTACAATGGGGTCTCCTCAAATTCTGAATCTTCTTTAGCTTTAGATTCCTTGGGAGGTGGTGGCGCTAGAGCAATTACGCGACCACTACGTAGAGTAGTGACAGCTTGATATTATTTTGGCAAATCCGATGATGTAGTACTAACCATAGTTTGTCCTTGAGTAGGAGGTCTTTGGCCTTGAGCTGGGAATTTACCCTTCTCCTGAGTATTCAATGCAGATTGCAACCTAGAAATGCTAGTATGAATCTCAGTGAACATTCGATCATACTTAGCATTGCTCTCCTTCTGAGATTGGATGAATTGATTCATATTATCCTTTAGAGATCGCCTAGGTGGAGTGACATACGGACCAGGAGATGGTACTTGCATAGGGTTTTGCATCGGAGGAGGCATTTGCTGAAATTGAGGAGGGGTGGTGGCAAAGCCACGTGTGGATTAGGAGCCACCCCACCTTGTGGTTGTCCATAGTTGAAACCAGGATGATTCCTCCAAGTTTGATTATATGCATTCCCTTAAGGTACATTAAAATTACCTCGAAGCCCTCCTATCACTTCTACTTGCTCTGTATACATTTCCTTGTATGCAGGGATGGTGGGATATCCTTTGGTAGAATGACCAGTAGCACAAATGGCACACACTTTCTCCTTTCCTACTTGCACGGGCCCAGCGACTTCTCTTAATCGAACTTCAAGCATGTCTCAGAAATTCTTTTCCAATTAGTCCAATTTACGATCTAACAAAGTGTCCTTGTCCAAGTGATAAATACCGGACGCAGCAAACGAGTTGGACACTTGTCGATTTTTATTTTGACTATTGGGGTCAAAAATATCCCATGCTTGCGTAGTCTCCGCTACGTATTTCAGATAAGCCTTAGCATCACTCGAGTCTAGCTCCCAGAATAGTCTTTCACACATAGCCTGAACAAGTTGTTTAGATGCTAAAGTAAGCCCTTGATGGAAAAATGAAATGAGATGATGTTTTTCGAATCCATGATGTGGGCAAGCACTAACTAACTCCTGAAAACGTTCCCAACACTTGTCGAAAGCTTCATTCTCATTTTGCCGAAAAGCTTGTATTTGAGCTTTGACAGAGTTGGTTTTGTGTTGTGGAAAGAACTTGGAGAGAAACTTAGTTTGCATATCTCTCCAGGATAAAATAGAATTCGGAGGTAGTGACCATAGCCAAGTCTTAGCTTTATCCTTTAAGGAAAAAGGGAAAAGCTTTAACCGGATAATATCTTGTGGGCAGGTTTGGTAACCAAACGTCTCACATGCTTCCTCGAACTCTCTAATATGGAGATATGGTTTTTCAGAATCCATCCCATGGAATGTAGGAAGAATTTGAATCATCCCAATTTGAAAGTGGAACTGACCGGCGTTATACGGGAGTAAAATGCAACCAGGGGTAACAATTCGTTCCAGAAATAAAAAATCTTTCATGGGAAGATATGGTAACTCTTCCTCTCCAGCACCAACACCAACGCTTCCGTGCATAGACATATTGCTACCAAATGATTCAGAACTTTCACTCGGTGTTTGACTCAAAGTGCGACTTGTGATTGAATTATTCGGTGAAAGAGGTGGAACCCCAAAGTGTGGATAATCGGTGGTGTGAGAATTTTCAAAACTAGCTTCGACAGTAGGATTTTCGTGGACTTGGGTAAGAAGTGGATTTTGCATGTAATCGTACAAGAGATGGGATGAAGGGTAAAGTTTTTTTTTTATTTTTTAGAAAACACTTTAGGATTAAATTCACTTTCCTACGAATCACCAATTTTCGATCCTCGGCAACGGCCCCAAAAACTTGACGCGACTAAGAATTTGCCTCAAAAGTGCGTTCTCTCTAGGCTCAAGTGCAAACCTGTCGCATTAGTAGTAATCCGACAAGTCGGGATCGTCTCCACAAGGATCAGAAATTGGCAATTGAGAATTATGTAGGAAAATTTATTTATCCTTCAAATCGTTTCTCAAAAGAAAAGAAAAGATGATTAATGGTTGAAATGTCCAATTGATAAAAAAATAAATAAACTACGTGCACAAAAACACTAAGAATTGTAAGAAATCAGATTTGGATATGAGAGAAAATAGGGTGGAGTACAATCCATCAAACCTTAGTAAATTACCGTATAGAATACTAGAATTGTAAATTGAAATTCTTGACGAAATTCAGTCTTTATAGATCCTAAGCATTACATATATGAGGGAACTAGCCCGCATCATATGAAATCAAAGGTAAATACAAAGCAGTGAATGGACAATTACACTTGCATAGTCTTCTTAAACATCCCAAGTACCTAGGGCAAGAGAGATTAAAAGATCGGCTATGTTCGTATAATTTTCATACACGATTCGGTCAATATTTAATTTACCCTCTATTTTCTACATGGGTAATTTACCTCGGAATGAGTTCATGTACCCCAACCCTTGAAAATTTATCTAGACATGGTTTTATAAGAAAATAAATTCAGAACAATGCATGGAATTATGGATCTAAGAAATATTGTTAACAAATTGCAAAATAATTAAAAATTGAATTTTAAATAGAATTGAGACTAACTAAGAGAATGGAATTTGATAGTTGAAATCTGCACTAGGGAAAAGAGATGATTGAATCCAAAAATACTTCTTGTTCCTTACAAACTAGGGCTTTTCTAAGAATATGAAATTGTCTACTCAAACTAAAATCTGACTCTTTCTCTCTAAAATTCGACTCCCTTTGAAGGATGTAGGGCTTAGCCTTTTATAACACCAATTAGAATTGACAGCTAAAATCGATGGGCTGCGCAAGACATTCCAAGATCTGCACCTCTTCAGCTCCATAATTAGTGCCAGAAATTTAAACAGTCGGATCGGTCCGGATCCCATTGGATCGGTCCGAGAGAAACCGGATCGGTCCAATTTTCTTCCTTTTTGACTTTTTCTTTCCATCTTTGACTGGCCATAACTTTTGATCTCGAGCTCCGATTTGGTTGTCGTTTCTTCCGATGTTCTTGTGAAATAGGGATCTTTATCTTTCCTTTAGGCTTCAATTCCGAACTCCAGGTGTAAATTTACGCTTTTGCCCTTTGACTTGTCTTCCTTTCTTTTCTTCCTTTCTTCCGGTTTCTTTCTTTCTTTTCTTGCAATAAATACCTCTAAAATCCATAAGAAATACACGAAACTTGGGGTACTCACTAGAAATAGTCGATGGCAATGATATTGGATAAAAACGATTCAATTACTTTGTTCGAGGTATCAAAATCACTAACTTAAGGGCCTAAATTCAGAAGAATTTATGCTTGGTCAAAACATCATCTAGGCGTCCCTGTGTCTGGACACTATATATATATATATATATATATATATATATATATATATATATATATATATATATATATATATATATATATATATATATATATATATATATCAAGAGAGGGGAAAATAGAGAAACGGGTTAGAGCCCGAGTTTTGAAAATATTTTAGCAAGTGCTTAACATACTTTAATATTTAAAATATGATACTCTCCATATTTAAACTGGTGTCGCACTCATATGAGATACCCCTCACCTCTCATCTAACAGTGCACACCTAACGCATATATTTTAAAACACCTTAGTTAGCTACCTAGCCTAACTAGCACCTCGCATAACTCCCAAGTCACCATACGCTAACACGCACCCTGCGTAATATAAAATATTCTAAGCTATCGCCCGAGCTTATACATTATAATTTCTCACTTATAATTCATCTTTACATTATGAATAACTGGCACTAGTTATTTACACTATTCACATTTTAGTGTCATCAATCTCATATAAAATATTCTCATCTTTATATACATATCACCTATTTTATTCCGGATTTTATACTCCCGGAAGATCCAAAATTTATCTCACATTCCATTATTTATTATGTCCGTATATATATGTTTCACATCTCATATAAATATATATATATACAATATACTATACACATCAAGTATATCTATATTTATATATCACACACTATATAAGTATAATAATCATCCCTCAGAGCTATAACTCAATGGATGCAGTCTCTCAATGCTATCATCTTCCAGGGAATTACTCACACACCATTCTGGGTACCAACGGTCGGACTCTCACACCGACTTGGTAAAAGCCAAATTACAATGTATGGAAAGCGTTCATAGTTCCTCACTGGAAATGAGAACGAAACATACCCACCACATCTCACCCCTGATAAAAATCACACAATATAAAATGGACGCTGAATACGCTCCCTACTCCTCAAGCCAGGAGCCTCACCCACATCACACAACTTCCCATAATAGCACTAGAGGGGTATGCTTCACATAAATATACTATTCACACACATATATATTTATAATTATATCACATATATACTGTCTCTATACCCGTATATATATATCATAAAATCCGACTATCCATGTCTATCTCTCGTAGCATTAGCCTGTAATCCCGAATATACATATTCGATTTAATTCCATAAGTATTCACTTACTTATAATATAAATATCACATTTTTTTATTCTAAATATTAATCTTATCACAACTAGCTCGTATTCCAATTACATCCGAAATTCCTATTCGAATCCCAAGGGTCCTTTCCCATTAGAACTCTTAAAAATCACAAATTCTCACAACTTTAATTTATAGCCGATTACACACCTTGCACTAAAGCAGCTATAACTCACTCTATAGAAGTCCAATTGACCTCATTCAAATCTCATTAGAAATATAAGTTTCGTACCTTTCTTTTCATCCATATCTAATCATCTAATTCAAATTACACAAAAAATGTCATGCATTTGAATTATCTATAAAATTTCCGTAACTCTGCTGTTCTGGCGGCTTAAACACCTTGCACCAAAACAACTATAACTCACGCTACATAAGTCCAAATGACCCTATTCAAATATCATTATAAATATAACTTCCATACCTTTTGTTTCATCCATAAATGAGTATCTAATTCAAATCATATAAAAAATGGCATGCATTTGAAGCCATACTAAAATTTCTGGCAGATTAAAAAAAATTATCATAATTCAATTTCATGGTTTCTTTAATCCTCCCAAGAACTATTCAAGATCACATATTTCCTATGAATTAATCTAAGATTTCTTTATTAAGATTCTATACATCATTAAATTTTTTTCATATTTCATATGGTATAAATATCACATCCAATTTCTATGAAATCATTTCACAAAAACCCATTTTATCACATTATTTCAACCCAAAAATTCATATTTTTCCACCAACTATAATATGAATTATAAATCAAATAAATTATTAAAGCAAGTTAAACGCTTGCCTTGAATTGTAGATGATTTGATCTTCCTCTTTATATGTTGAATGAAATCTGAAACTCCTTCTTGATTTCTTCCTCCATTTCTCTCTTCTTTTTCTTCTTATTTCTTCTCTTATTTCTCTCTTCTATTTCTCTCTCTTACGTTAGAGAATTGGGGGCTATGGTTGCCCCTCATGTATTAAATCCTGAAATTGGGTGTTAACTGTGACACCCCGCCTAATTAAATACCGGGCGATCACTCCTTTATTAAATTAAAATCAAGGTGAACAGTTGGTTCATTCTTAGCATCACTGTCGTAAAAATAAACTTTTCCAAATTAACACCCTAATTAATTAAGCTAAGTGTCAAAACCATTTTTAACCTTTCTAACCAAATTGTATTTTGAAAGAAAAACTTATTTAATAAGTTATTAACCACATTTCAATAAGTAAGAATCATACAACAATCATCCTGGAACATAATCCAATTAATTCAAACATTCAACATTCAAATCCCAACATTTAAAACCTAAAGTAAAACATTCATGCTGGAATAAATCCCAAGGTAACCGTACTAGAAATAACTGAAATACAAATGTCCCAATAAAACAGATAAATAGTGGAAAGGGCGACACATGCCCAATAAATGAGAATGATAGATGTGGAATCAAGTAAGCGAAGTCGTCTATGCAAGTGGCCTGCAACTCCCACCTAAGTTGCAGCACGTTCCTTTCAAGGGATCCTAAGCAAGACGCCCCTGTGGATGGGCACCTGTAATACATACATATATATACAAGAGAGAGAAAGAGAAAAAGAAACGGGTCAGAGCCCGATATTGTGTTTGATTTAAAATACGTTTAGCAAGTATTTAAATTGATACAGGCCAATGCAACAACATATTAGTGTGACACTCTCTTGAGAAATTCTCACCTCTCTTCTAATGTGCACACCTATCGCACTAACCTTCCCAACGGTTTGTCTTATCATTTATCGCACTAATCTTCCCAGTGATTTAACTTATCTTAGATTACTTGTAAGATTTCAGAACCGAACTGTGTAAATGTTTAAAAAGGAGGATTTCGCTTAATAACAATACTCTCATTTTTACTTTATTTATTAACAAAGCTTCCCAGTGTTATATTATACTTTTCAAACAAGTATTTCCGATTTACGACATTATATCAGTCTTACTTACCATAACACAATAGGTAGTACCAAATTTCATAATTTCATATATATATTAACTACTCGTATAATATATATATAATAACAGCACCCCAAATAAAACTATGGTGCGGGCATACTCTGTTATCCAATCCCCGTATCGACCACACTAAGGGAAATACAAGATCGGAATCACTCTCGAACTGTATCAACATATAAACACAAACAAGATTGAGGCGAAGTATAGATTCCAAGTCTCTAAGAGGTCAGTACACACCCTCACGTCTCTTAGGACCGTCTGAACTATCGATTCGATAGCCTGTACCAAGGATATCTATCTTCTAGGGTACGAATCAGTATCCCCCATAAGGCAACACAGGATAAGATCGTCCCAGCACGGTAACCTCAGGGATAGCAAGTAGCGCGGGCATGGTTTTCACATGTATATAATATATGCATACACAATCATATAAATATACCACTTTTATCATATTAATATAGGTTCCTCTCATCAACCATAATTACCACATTTGTCCTTAATTTTCTCATTATTAGTATTACGTATAAGAGTTCGTTTCTAACTTTAACTCGAAGGGTTTTCTCATCTGAATACGTAACATGCATGGACTCTATCCTCCCAAGTATAAAATTCAGTAAGGGTCCTTTCTATGTTCCAACGTAACTCTCTTACGCAACTCTCCCGTTAATTCATAAATTCATCAACCCTTAAGTAATTATCCCAAATGTACGATTCTCGTCTCATATTAAGAATCCCAAAATTATTCATATGTCCTACTGGTCCTTCATATCTCCCAAATCATTTTATTAAGGATGCCCAAGAATTATTTCACATTAAATTGACTTTCAACTAATTAATAAGGGGAAACATGAGTCTGCCAGGAGGGGTCGATCGATCGAGGTTTGGGGCTCGATCGATCGAACCTTCGATCGATCGAAGCTCTAGGCTCGATCGATCGATCAAGCAGGTCTGCGAAATCTGCAGAATTGCAGTTACGGGTTTCATCTTCTAACTTACACCAAATCCATATTTTACAATCCCAACCGTCTCAAAATTCGTACTACTAACATCCTAACATGATATTATACATTTCCTACGTAAAGCATGTAGATTTCTACTATTAAACATGGATTAACAAACCCCAAATTCATATAAAATTTCAAGAACCCTAAAATTTCATTAACATGGTTCTAATCCATCTTTTCCAGAATTTTCTTCTTATAAACATCATAATTTCGTGGGTAAATTCTTCTACATGGCAAGGGTTTCCAGAATTATCATTTAAACCATAACTACATGCGATTCCTATCTCAAATCTTAGGTTTTCTTCCATAAAACTCATCCTAATCATTCCTACACTAATATGAAAGATGCATCAACGAAATAAGCAAGATAAACACTTGCCTGGGATTTTTGGTGTTCTGATTTGCAGATGATTTTGGTGTGGTTGCGTAGTCCGTTGCACGATCTACGCGTTGGTGGTGGTTGCGGTGCAAACGGATGACTTTTGGGGCCTTGGATTGCCTTGGAAGCTTTCTTCTTCCCTCTCCTATGGACGTCACTTGTGTTTGAGTTTTCTAACCCTAGCTGACTAACCTAAATGGCTGATATAGGTTTCTGATTTTCGTGGGTTTAATTACCCATAAATGTGAAATGTCCAAAATGCCCTCCCGGGGTACCACTTAGGCCTAAAAACGCCCCGAGACCCAAACTAAACCCCCGGGTACACTTTTCTGACTATCTCGACCCTTCCGGACGCGTTGGCGCACTCAAAATGACCATACGAACAACTTATAAAATATTCACTTTTATTAATCCACATTTAGTCCTGACACGACACAGGCGCGTCCTGACTTAAATTTCCACAATTGTCATTTTATTCACACGTGACAATATTATAAAAATAAATCTCATATATTACTATACTCATCCAGTAATATTCAACAAATAACAAATTTCCCATAATTACTGACTCTCGTCACGCTAGTAAATATTTAAAACAACATTTCGGATTAAAATTAAATTAATTTATCTCAATTAAATTTAATAAATCCCATAATTTTAAAAGCTATAAAAATACGGGGTATTACATACTTCCCCCCTAATAACGGAATTTCGTCCCGAAATTCGGAAAATAAGGCCTATCAGGTAGCACAATTCTGGATATCCTTTTCCGTACACAAACTAACTACACATTACGGCGCTCAATCACTATAGCCCTTTCTTCACAGCAACATTGTTTTACATTCTCATTGGAGACGCTTCACATTGTGCTCCCACCCGATAATATTTGCATAGGTCACGCCTATACGTTATAATTTCCATATCTCACTATCATTAGGAGACCGCACCTCACTACATGACAAATACTCGGATTTACTCATACACAAAAATCCCATTCTGAGAAGATCATACGAACATTTGACCACTCTTGACTGCCTAAAACAGTCGTGGAATTCCACCATAGATATCGGATATTTTTCTCGACCGATCAAAAATTCTGATTTCCTACTCTTCTCTAAACATACGGAAGGAGAATAGTCGAGGTTCTTCCATAACAAAACCTTAATAAGTACCTCGTACGCGACAAACAGGTACGAGTGCTTCTATAGAGCATACTTGAAATCATCGTACCAAGATTCCAAAATTTCCTTCACGTGGCTCCAATAATCTTTAATCACCATGCGCTTATTCCCTGGCTAAGGGTGATACATCCTACTCGAAACGAAATCTTTTTTCCGATGGTTCCTGAAATCCCATATCAAAGGTGGGATTTACCAATCTCACCCTGATTTAGAACTTATACTGCGCCGGACCATGCACTGGCGCGATCCTTCCTTTCAAAGGAAGTCTAGGGCATACTAGTTAATATTGTAAGCCAGCCCAAAGGAATATCAATCACTTCCTTCTCGGCGACTTAATTCCAATGTTCGGGATAAACCCTTGATCTTGTTTTGAGGATGGCAACTCATCCAAGAACTTTACCGACTTTACCGACCTCTTCCAAGTTCAGGAATTTTCGATAACACAAAATTCTTTGGTTGATTCTCCTCTTTCAACCAAACCTTACCTATGGGCGGTGCATGTAGAGACTACTCACTACGTCTCGCTAAACATCGATTATTCCCTTGAAATGTCTCACATTAAGTGACACGTAATACTCCCCTTCCTTCCTTGGAGTATGCTAAAAGTTCCGACCCGTGCTCTTCTCTCCACGAAGCGCACTTCTGGATCTCTTATACTATACTAACATCATTACTCTTTGTATGCGTAAGTCGTTCTCACACTTGACTAATAACAACTCCGCTCCGGGTGTGCTTCATAACAATTAAATTCTACTCTATTCAAGGAATGCCAATTCTTGAATGACTTCCCACAGCCTTCCAATTAAGTTAGGGAGTGCTATTCTCATTGCACACTTATGTATGGATCATCGCCCCTCACGTGACATTTAATCCACTCTATCACTTCCACTTCGTTATACTAGTCCCACAAACATATATTTCACACGTCTATTACCACGTCCCTTCGACTCGGACTATTTTAACTGTAGTTAACCAAGATGCCCACATTTTTGCAACACTCCGACCGCCCTGGGAGAGCGAACGACTTGCTACTCATCTATAGGACTAACTAAATTCAACGAAATAGAAGGAATAGGGCATTCAAATTCCATGACAATAAAAGAGGAATAATAATTCTCAACCTTCCTCAGATAAGTACAAAATTTCCCAAATAGGTACAACAACCAAAATAAATCACTAACGCTCTATTCATCAAAATAATTACAGGTCCTCTCTTTTGTATAATGAAGTTCTTTCCAGATAATCCATGCTAAAAATCATTCCAACTCTTTATTCACCTTGTGTTCTGTACGCGGTTATGACATTTGGGTACTCTCAATCACCCTAGAAATCAAAATTCTTAAATTTTCCTTATCATCGTTCCACCCCTCAACTCGTGGGGATAACTTTCAATGCTTTCCTACCATAAAAAAAAATCCGGCTCCAATGACCTTAAAAC
Source organism: Sambucus nigra (assembly GCA_949130495.1). Taxonomy (NCBI): domain Eukaryota; kingdom Viridiplantae; phylum Streptophyta; class Magnoliopsida; order Dipsacales; family Adoxaceae; genus Sambucus; species Sambucus nigra. The sequence goes on along the minus strand of OX422212.1, from coordinate 428,259,894 downwards.
AAAATTCAACTTCCAACTTACATACATAATTACTTGATCCTATTTCGACCAGGGTACCGAACTCATGGAATAGTGACCAAACGTCTCCCTATTTCCAACCTTACGCTAAGTTTCATGCGTGGGATGTCTCGCAAAGCAAAATCCAAACAAGGAACCCCCCCCCCCCCGATACACTACTACCTAGCATTGTCGGTTATCGAAATCCGTTAGGTCCTCCATTCGTGGTATGTACCCCTTTATTCTGTCTCTTGACAGAAAAGTTATAATTTCTCCCGTAATTATGCTTAACAAAGAACGTTTCACTAATTTCACTATTGTTCAGTATAGGTTGGTGGTAATAGCATTTCATAAACCTTGAATACATACACTCGAAATTCTCGAAATTCCTTTCCCTAATAATAGGGTATAAATATTATCTCCCACATCTCTAAAGGATAAATATAACAATGCACTTTTCCTATCACTAAGTCCGGAGTGCTAAACATAATACTGAGTCAAATCTTTTCGCTCAATGGTAAGTCCCGATACATACGGAATTATACTGACAAAATCTATACATACTTTGGCATCGAATATCTCGAGCCCGCTATCTCCTCCGAAGTCTCTAGGATAGATAATATAGGTGTGAGTCCAACCTTCTTACAGGTAAAGCTCGCCAAAACAAAACATAAAACATGTTGCTCTAATGCAACCACTCTGATAGCCTTGCAATAAATGCCCACTATCGTACTAACCATTTCTATAACGTTTTAACAAAGATAATATCATACTCGTGTATCGCATCACTACAACGAGTAACCTCAATAAAGTATGAAACACTGTTAATATACCCATTCATCCTCCACGGATAGTACCAAAGAAAAATCCCGCTATACTAAGGAAAAATATTCACATAATGGTAACATTTATAATTATATGCATTAAGCTCGTCTCACATGCTAATCTAGCAATGAACAAAATATGGTGACTCGCTCGTGTCACACAAACACGCCGCATCCTCTAAGGATACAACTTATACTTTCATCCTGGCAATCGTCTTGACTGCACAAATGGTTTTCGGACGTAACACGTCTGCCCAAACCAAACCAAAATTGTTTTAATCGTTGCCTTATTAGGCACCGTATTCTTGTCCCCTTTTTTTCACTTTGGAACATATTATCGCGAGTAATTTCACTCTGCACCTAAATACCTCAACACATAATCCACTTATCACCTGTCCTACTAACCAGGTTAGGATTGTCCTTCTCTCGAACTTTAGTAAACCCGATTCCTGTTAGCCATCCCGATTGTTCCCTTAGCTTTTTAGGCCATAAAGATTATGTTACTATCTATAATAGTACTTACTGAATTTACCATCACTTGGTAAGAATTTAACTATCTGCAGCATTTAAATGGTTTCCCTGATGTGTATCCACATCCTTTTGTGGTGCTATACCACCACCATTGTATTCAGTCTTATTCTCGACTAAATTCTTCGATTTCCTATAACCTCCCCCATAAAGAAGCGTTATTATTTATATTGACAAAATATGACATTGTCAACCTCTGAATCAGTCGTCCCTCAGAATTTTCTCCTCGAGTATTATCAACTATTATTACAAGTTGGTCTCCCACTTGGAGTCGTTTTCCCCCCACTTGTATCTACATCTTCTGATACAAGATTCGCTAACGGTTAAGATTCATATCCACAATTGGACTTCCGTCATGCCCTCCTGCGATGGGTTCAGAACCACGTTTGCTTCTCATCCTGAACAGTTGAGGAAGGAACATACGATCAACACTGTACCTAAGGTTCTCCTATAGGCATAAAATTCCACTTCTAAAATTGGTGGTTGACTCCAACCATCATAATTTCGTCCCGAAAGCCAAGAAAATTTTCTCTAAATTTTCACTTTCAGTTTGCCACACTCCGTCCTATATTTAAGCCTTTAGATACTTTACCTCCTTTGGTAAACACATGCAATTTTTCGCGTTTCTAAAATTTTCCACTGACAGTCTCTACACGTTTTTATAATACTTTGGGTAGGGTTACCCTCGCACCTCATTTGACTATAACAGCATTTGAAAATCATTGTTGTACCTTAGTCGCCTTTCTAGTCGTGGCTTCTCATGCCATAATGGAGGTGACCTCGACTACGGTCATCATCCTCGGATATATTTCATAATCTCAACTGAGCCCTGCCTCCTGATGTACGCTTAACGGTCCTCTTCTGACATCCGTCATCGCTCGGTATACGCACACATCCGAACGAAATTAGAATACACTAATGTATACACATTATAGCAGGAGAACGAAATCTCGTCAAAGGAATCGACAATCCTAAACATAGGGCTCTATAACAAACAAAGTAACGCTGAAAGCATAATAAGCCGTACAGATCCTAAGGACACTAGAACCTGATGCTCTAATACCACCTGTGACACCCCGCCTAATTAAATACCGGGCGATCACTCCTTTATTAAATTAAAATCAAGGTGAACAGTTGGTTCATTCTTAGCATCACTGTCGTAAAAATAAACTTTTCCAAATTAACACCCTAATTAATTAAGCTAAGTGTCAAAACCATTTTTAACCTTTCTAACCAAATTGTATTTTGAAAGAAAAACTTATTTAATAAGTTATTAACCACATTTCAATAAGTAAGAATCATACAACAATCATCCTGGAACATAATCCAATTAATTCAAACATTCAACATTCAAATCCCAACATTTAAAACCTAAAGTAAAACATTCATGCTGGAATAAATCCCAAGGTAACCGTACTAGAAATAACTGAAATACAAATGTCCCAATAAAACAGATAAATAGTGGAAAGGGCGACACATGCCCAATAAATGAGAATGATAGATGTGGAATCAAGTAAGCGAAGTCGTCTATGAAAGTGGCCTGCAACTCCCACCTAAGTTGCAGCACGTTCCTTTCAAGGGATCCTAAGCAAGACGCCCCTGTGGCTGGGCACCTGTAATACATACATATATATACAAGAGAGAGAAAGAGAAAAAGAAACGGGTCAGAGCCCGATATTGTGTTTGATTTAAAATACGTTTAGCAAGTATTTAAATTGATACAGGCCAATGCAACAACATATTAGTGCAACACTCTCTTGAGAAATTCTCACCTCTCTTCTAATGTGCACACCTATCGCACTAACCTTCCCAACGGTTTGTCTTATCATTTATCGCACTAATCTTCCCAGTGATTTAACTTATCTTAGATTACTTGTAAGATTTCAGAACCGAACTGTGTAAATGTTTAAAAAGGAGGATTTCGCTTAATAACAATACTCTCATTTTTACTTTATTTATTAACAAAGCTTCCCAGTGTTATATTATACTTTTCAAACAAGTATTTTCGATTTACGACATTATATCAGTCTTACTTACCATAACACAATAGGTAGTACCAAATTTCATATTTTCATATATATATTAACTACTTGTATAATATATATATAATAACAGCACCCCAAATAAAACTATGGTGCGGGCATACTCTGCTATCCAATCCCCGTATCGATAACACTAAGGGAAATACAAGATCGGAATCACTCTCGAACTGTATCAACATATAAACACAAACAAGATTGAGGCGAAGTATAGATTCCAAGTCTCTAAGAGGTCAGTACACACCCTCACGTCTCTTAGGACCGTCTGAACTATCGATTCGATAGCCTGTACCAAGGATATCTATCTTCTAGGGTATGAATCAATATCCCCCATAAGGCAATACAGGATAAGATCGTCCCAGCGCGGTAACCTCAAGGATAGCAAGTAGCGCGGGCATGGTTTTCACATGTATATAATATATGCATACACAATCATATAAATATACCACTTTTATCATATTAATATAGGCTCCTCTCATCACCCATAATTACCACATTTGTCCTTAATTTTTTTCATTATTAGTATTACGTATAAGAGTTCGTTTCTAACTTTAACTCGAAGGGTTTTCTCATCTGAATACGTAACATGCATGGACTCTATCCTCCCAAGTATAAAATTCAGTAAGGGTCCTTTCTATGTTCCAACGTAACTCTCTTACGCACCTGTGACACCCCGCCTAATTAAATACCGGGCGATCACTCCTTTATTAAATTAAATCAAGGTAAACAGTTGGTTCATTCTCAGCATCACTGTCGATAAAAATATATTTTCCAATTTAACACCCTAAATAATTAAGCTAAGTGTCAAAACCATTTTCATTCATACTTTCCAAATCTTATTTAAAGAAAACATTTGTTTTATTTAAAACAACATTTCTACAATTAAGAATCACACCACAGTAAACCAGATAATATAATACATTCGACAATCGAATGTCAACATATGAAAACTAAAGTCACAAATCCAAACTGAATAAATCCCATAGAACAATACTGGAAACAACTGAAATATAAATGTCCCAACAACAATGAAATAATGGAAAGGGCGACACATGCCCAATAAATGAGAATACTAGAAGTGGAGTCAATAAAAGAAGCCGTCTACGCAAGTGACCTGCAACTCCCACCTAAGCTGCAGCACGTTCCTCTCAAGGGATCCTAAGCAAGACGCCCCTATGGCTGGGCACCTGAAATATATACATATATATACAAGAGAGAGAGAGAGAAAAAGAAACGGGTCAGAGCCCGAAAGTGTGTTTGATTTTTAAAATACGTTTAGCAAGTATTTAAATTGATACAGGCCAATGCAACAACATATTAGTGCGTCACTCTCTTGAGAAATACTCACCTCTCTTCTAATGTGCACACCTATCGCACTAACCTTCCCAACAGTTTCTTAACAATTTCATCATACTAACCTTTTCCAATAATTTAGCGTATCTTAACTTACTCATAAGATTTCAAAATCGAACAATATTTTGTTTAAAAAGTTTACTTCCAAATTAGTAGCACAACTCTCGTTTTAGCTTTTATTAATTTATAAAGTTTCTCAGTACCATATTATACTTTCACGAAACAAGTATTCACTATCTGAGTCATCAATCAAGTCCTACTTATCAAATCACAGTAGGCAGTTTCAAATTTCAAAATCTCATATATATATATTAACTACTCGTATAATATATATAAATAACAGCACCCCAAATAAAACTATGGTGCGTGCATACTTCTACTATCCAAACCCCATACCACTCATATCAAGGGGAATACAAGTTCGGAATCACTCTCGAACTGTATTAACACATACACAAACAATATCGAGGCGAAGCATAGATTCCAAGTCTCTAAGAGGATGGCACATACTCGCGTCTCTTAGGACCGTCTGAACTATCGATTCGATAGCCTGTACTAAGGATATCTATCTTCTAGGGTACAAGTCAATATCCCCCATAAAGGTCCCATCGAGATAAGACTGTCCCAGCGCGGTAACCTCAAAGATAGCAAGTAGCGCGGTATATTTTTCACATGTATATCATATATGTACACAAAATCATATAAATATACCACAGTTATCATATTAATATAGGTTCTTCTCGTCACCCATAATTATACCATTTATTCTACATTTCACATTATTAGTATTACGTGTAAGGTTTCATCTCTAACCTTAACTCGAAGGGTTTTCTCACTTAATACGTGACATCCGTTGACTCTATCCTTCCAAGTAGGAAAATTCAGTAGGTATACCTATATTCTCTATCGTAGCTATTTGCCGCATTATCTCACTTGAATTACGTAGTTTCATAGTTCATTATATAATTATCCCAAAATCAGGATTCTCGCCTTATAATAAAGTTCTCAACACTTATTCAAATGTCCTACTGGTCTTTCCTATCTCCCAAAACATTTCATTGAGGATACCCAAGAATTATTTCACGATAAATTCAATTCGACTAAGTAAATAAGGGAAATAAGAGTCTGCCAGGAGGGGTCAATTGATCGAGGTATGGGGCTCAATCGATCGAACCTTCGATCGATCGAAGCTCTGAGCTCGATCGATCGATCAAGCAGGTCTGGGAAAAATTCTGCAGAATGCAGTTACGGGTTTCATCACCAAAATTACACCAAATCCATATTTTCAAGTTCCAATCGTCCCATAATTCTACTACTAACATTATAACAATATACCAGATGATTCTAACGTAAGGCATGTCCATATTCATCATTTAAACAGGGATTTTCAACCTAAAATTATATCCAATTATCAAGAACCCTAGAATTTTCTAAAACAGTTTTCTAACAAATCTTTCTCCAGAATTTCTTTCTTATGATCATCAAAATTTCGTGGTTTATTTCCTCTACATGGCAAGGGTTTCCAGAATCAACATATAAATCAATACTACATGGATTCTCCTATCATAAATTGGGTTTTCTTCTATAGTTTTCATCACAAATCATTCCTAGACTAATATGAAGATTGCACCAACGAAAATAGCAAGTTAAACACTTGCCTGGGATTTTTTTTGTATTCTGATTCACGACTGATTTTGGTATGGCTGCGTTCCTCGTCTCGCGATCTACGCGGTGGTGGTGGCGGCGGTGCAAACCGGTGACTTTTTGGCCTTGAATTGCCTTGGAGCTCTCTCCTCTCTTCTCCAATGGCCGTCACTTGTTTTCTGAATATTCTAACCCTAAAAGACTAACCTAGTTGGCTGATGTAGGTTGCTGAAATTCGTGGGTTTAATTACCCAAAAAGGTGAAATGACTAAATTTCCCTCCCGGGGTACCAATTAGGCCTAAAAACGCCCCGAGACCCAAACTAAACCCCCGGGTACACTTTTCTGACTATCTCGACCCTTCCGGACGCGTTGGCGCACTCAAAACGACTATACAAACAACTTATAAAATATTCACTTTTTATTTAAGAAAATTAGTCCTGACGTGACACGGGCACGTCCTGACTTAAATTTCTGAAATAGTCATTTAATTCACTCTTGACAATATTATAAAAATAAATCTCATATATTACTATACTCATCCAGTAATATGCAACCGAAATAGTCATTTAATTCACTCTTGACAATATTATATAAATAAATCTCATATATTACTATACTCATCCAGTAATATGCAACAAATAACAAATTTCCAATAATTACTAACTCTCGTCACGCTAGTAAATATTCAAAGCAACATTCCGGATTAAAATTAAATTAATTTATCTCAATTAAATTTAATAAATCCCATAATTTTAAAAGCTATAAAAATACGGGGTATTACATACTTCCCCCCTAATAACTGAATTTCGTCCCGAAATTCAGAAAAATAAGGCCTATCCGATAGCACAATTCTGGATATCCTTTTCCGTACACAACTAACTACACATTACGGCGCTCAATTACTATAGCCCTTTCTTCACAGCAACATTGTTTTACATTCTCATTAGAGATACTTCACCTTGTGCTCCCAACCGACAACATTCGCATAAGTCACGCTTATACGTTATACATTTCATTATCTCACTAACATTAGGAGGCCGCACCCTACTATAGACAATTACTCGGATCATTTATATACAAAACTTCCATTCTGAGAAAATATTACGAACATTTGATCACTCTTGCTCGCCTAATACCGTCGTGGAATTCTACCACATTTTATCGGAAGTTCTCTTGACCGATCCAAAAATTCTGATTACCTACTCTCCTCTAATCATACGGAAGGAGAATAGTCAAGGTTCTTCCATAATAAAACCTTAATAAGTACCTTGTACGCGACAAACAGGTACGAGTGTTTCTACCGAGCATGCTTGAAATCATCGTACCAAGATTCCAAAATCTCCTTCACGTGGCTCCCCTAATCTTTAATCACCATGCGCTTATTCCCTGGCTAAGGGTGATACATCCTACTCGAATGAAATCTTATCTCCGCTGGTTCCTGAAATCCCATTTCAAAGGTGGGATTCACCAATCTCATCCTGATTCAGAAATTTATACTGCGCCGGACCATGCACTGGCGCGATCCTTCCTTTCGAAGGAAGTCTGGGGCATACTAGTTAATATTATAAGCCACCCCAAAGGAATATCAATCACTTCCTTCTCGGTGACTTAATTCCAATGTTCGGGATAAACCCTTGATCTTGTTTTGAGGATGGCAACCCATCCAAGGACTGTACCAACTTTACCGACCTCTTCCAATTTCAGGAATTGTCGATAAACACAAAATTCTTTGGTTGATTTTCCGCTTTCAACCAAACCTTACTTATGGGCGGTGCATGTAGAGACTACTCACTACGTCTCACTAAACATTGATTCTTCCCTTGAAATGTCTCACATTAAGTGACACGTAATACTCCCCTTCCTTCCTCGGAGTATGCCGAGAGTCTCGACCCGTGCTCTTCTCTCCACGAAGCGCACTTCTAGATCTCTTATACCATACTAACATCATCACCCTTTGTATGTGCAAGGCGTTCTCACACTTGACTACTAACAACATCGCTCCAGTGTTCCTCATAATAATTTAATTCTGTTCCATTCAAGGAATACCCCTTCTTAAATGGCTTCCCACAGCCTTCCAATCAAGTTAGGGTGTGCTATTCTAATTGCACACTTATGTATGGATCATCGCCCCTCATGTGACGTTTAATCCACTCTATCACTTCCACTTCGTTATACTAGTCCCACAAACATATATTTCACACGTCTATTACCACGTCCCTTCGACTCGGACTATTTTAACTGTAGTTAACCAAGATGCCCACATTTTTGCAACACTCCGACCTCCCTGGGAGAGCGAACGGCGTGCTACTCATCTGTAGAACTAACTAAATTCAATGGAATAGAAGGAATAGGGCATTCAAATTCCATGACAATAAAAGAGGAATAATAATTCTCAACCTTTCTCAGATAAGTACCACAATTTTCCCAAATAGGTACAACAACTAAAGTAAATCACTAACGCTCTATTCATCAAAATAATTATAGGTCATCTCTTATGTATAGTATAAAGTTCTTTCCAGATAATCCATGCTAAAAATCATTCCAACTCTTTATTCACCTTGTGTTCTGTACGCGGTTATGACATTTGGGTACTCTCAATCACCCTAGAAATCAAAATTCTTAAATTCTCCTTATCATCGTTCCACCCCTCAACTCGTGGGGATAACTTTCAATGTTTTCCTACCACAAGATCCGGCTCCAATAACCTTAAAATAAAATTCAACTTCCAACTTACATACATAATTACTTGATCCCATTTCGACCAGGGAACCAAACTCGTGGAATAGTGACAAAACGTCTCCCTATTTCCAACCTTACGCTAAGTTTCATGCGTGGGATGTCTCGCAAAGCGAAATCCAAACAAGGAACCCCCCCGATACACTACTACCTAGCTTTGTCGGTCATCGAAATCCGTTAGGTCCTCCGTCCGTGGTATGTACCCCTTTATTTTGCTCTTGACAGAAAAGTTACAATTCTCCCGTAATTATGCTTAATAAAGAACGTTTCACCAATTTCACTACCGTATTGGTTGATGGTAATAGCATTCCATAAACCTCGAATACATACAATCGGAATTCTCAAAATTCCTTTCCCTAATAATAGGGGTATAAAGATTAACTCCCACATCTCTAAAGGTTAAATATAACAATGCACTCTTCCTATCACTAAGTCCAGAGTGCTAAACATAATACTGAGTCAAATCTTTTCGCTCAACGGTAAATCCCGATACATACGGAATTATACTAACAAAGTATATACATACATTGGCATCGAATATCTCGAGCCCACTATCTCCTCCTAAGTCTCTAGGATAGATAATATAAGTGCGAGTCCAACTTTCTTACAGGTAAGCCTCGCCAAAGCAAACATGAAACATGTTGCACCAATGCAACTACTCCAATAGCCTCTCAATAAATGCCCACTATCATACTACCCATTTTTATAACATTTTAACAAAGATAAAATCATACTCGTGTATCGCATTACTACAACAAGCAATCTCCATAAAGTATAAAACACTGTTAATATACTCACCCATCCTCCGCGGATAGCTCTAAAGAAAATCCCGCTACACTAAGGAAAAATATTCACACAATGGTAACATTTCTAATTATATGCATTAAACTCGTCTCACATGCTAATCTAGAAATGATCAAAATATGGTGACTCGCTCGTGTCACATAAACACGCCTCATCCTCTGAGGATACAACATACACTTCTACCTTGACAATCGTCTTGACTGTGCAAATGGTTTCTGGACTTAACACGTCTACACAAACCAAACAATATTACTTTACTCGTTGCCTTTTACTAGGCACCGTATTCTTGCCCTTATACTTACTTTGGAACATATTATCGTGAGCGATCTCACTCCGCATAAAATACCTCAACACATAATTCACCTATCACCTGTCCTACTAACCAGGTTAGGATTGTTCTTTCCTCGGACCTTAGTAGACTCGATTTCTGTTAACCATCCCGGTTGTTCCATAGCCTTCTTAGGCCATAAAGATCATGTTACTATCTATACTAGTACTTACTGAATTTACCATCACTTGGTAAGAATTTAACTGTCTGAAGCATTTAAATGGTTTTCCTGATGTGTATCCACATCCTTCTGTGGTGCTATACCACCATCGTTGCATTCAGTCTCATTCTCGACTAAATTCTTCGATTCCTTTAACTTCCTCCACAAAGAAGCGTTATCATCTATTCTGACAAAATATGACAATGTCAACCTCTGGATCGTTCATCCATCATAATTTCCTCCTCGAGTTTTATCAACTATTATTACGAGTTGGTCTTCCACTTGGAGTCGTTTCCCCCACTTGTATCTACATCTTCTGATACAAAATTGGCTAACGGTTAAGATTCAAATTCACGAATGGACCCCTGATATGCCCTCCCTCGAAGAGTTCAGAACCACATTTGCTTCTCATCCTGAACAGTTAAGGAAGGAACATACGGTCAACACTGTACCTCAGGTTCTCCTATAGGCATAGCATTCCACTTCTAAAATTGGTGGTTGTCTCCAACCATTATAATTTCGTCCCGAAAGCCAAGAAAATTTTTCTCTAAATTTTCACTTTCGGTTTGCCACACTCCGTTCTACATTTAAGCCTTTGGATACTTTACCGCCTTCGGTAAATACACATACAATTTTCGCGTTTCTAAAATTTCCCGTTGATAGTCTCTACACGTTTTTGTAAAACGTTGGGTAAGTTTACCCCCGTACCTCATTTGACTATAACAGCATTTGAAAATCATTGCTGCACCTTAGTCGCCTTTCAAGTCTTGGCTTCTCGTGCCATAATGGAGGTGACCTCGATTACGGTCGTCATCCTCGAATATATTTCCTAATCTAAACTAAGCCCTGCCTCCTGATGTACGCTTAACGGTCTTCTTCTGACATCCGTCATCGCTCGGCACACGCACACATCCGAACGAAATTAGAATTCACTAATGCATACACATTATAGGAGGAGGACGAAATCTCGCCAAAGGAATCGACAATCCTAAACATAGGGCTCTATAACAAACAAAGTAACGCTGAAAGCATAATAAGCCGTACAGATCCTAAGGACACTAGAACCTGATGCTCTGATACCACCTGTGACACCCCGCCTAATTAAATACCGGGCGATCACTCCTTTATTAAATTAAATCAAGGTAAACAGTTGGTTCATTCTCAGCATCACTGTCGATAAAAATACATTTTCCAATTTAACACCCTTAATAATTAAGCTAAGTGTCAAAACCATTTTCATACATACTTTCCAAATCTTATTTAAAGAAAACATTTGTTTTATTTAAAACAACATTTCTACAATTAAGAATCACACCACAGTAAACCAAATAATATAATACATTCGACAATCGAATGTCAACATATGAAAACTAAAGTCACAAATCCAAACTGAATAAATCCCATAGAACAATACAGGAAACAACTGAAATATAAATGTCCCAACAACAATGAAATAATGGAAAGGGCGACACATGCCCAATAAATGAGAATACTAGAAGTGGAGTCAATAAAAGAAGCCGTCTACGCAAGTGACCTGCAACTCCCACCTAAGTTGCAGCACGTTCCTCTCAAGGGATCCTAAGCAAGACGCCCCTATGGCTGGGCACCTGAAATATATACATATATATACAAGAGAGAGAGAGAAAAAAAGAAACGGGTCAGAGCCCGAAAGTGTGTTTGATTTTTAAAATACGTTTAGCAAGTATTTAAATTGATACAGGCCAATGCAACAACATATTAGTGCGTCACTCTCTTGAGAAATACTCACCTCTCTTCTAATGTGCACACCTATCGCACTAACCTTCCCAACAGTTTCTTAACAATTTCATCATACTAACCTTTTCCAATAATTTAGCGTATCTTAACTTACTCATAAGATTTCAAAATCGAACAATATTTTGTTTAAAAAGTTTACTTCCAAATTAGTAGCACAACTCTCGTTTTAGCTTTTATTAATTTATAAAGTTTCTCAGTACCATATTATACTTTCACGAAACAAGTATTCACTATCTGAGTCATCAACCAAGTCCTACTTATCAAATCACAGTAGGCAGTTTCAAATTTCAAAATCTCATATATATATTAACTACTCGTATAATATATATAAATAACAGCACCCCAAATAAAACTATGGTGCGTGCATACTTCTACTATCCAAACCCCATACCACTCATATCAAGGGGAATACAAGTTCGGAATCACTCTCGAACTGTATTAACACATACACAAACAATATCGAGGCGAAGCATAGATTCCAAGTCTCTAAGAGGATGGCACATACTCGCGTCTCTTAGGACCGTCTGAACTATCGATTCGATAGCCTGTACTAAGGATATCTATCTTCTAGGGTACAAGTCAATATCCCCCATAAAGGTCCCATCGAGATAAGACTGTCCCAGCGCGGTAACCTCAAGGATAGCAAGTAGCGCGGTATGTTTTTCACATGTATATCATATATGTACACAAAATCATATAAATATACCACAGTTATCATATTAATATAGGTTCTTCTCGTCACCCATAATTATACCATTTATTCTATATTTCACATTTTTAGTATTACGTGTAAGGTTTCATCTCTAACCTTAACTCGAAGGGTTTTCTCACTTAATACGTGACATTCGTTGACTCTATCCTTCCAGGTAGGAAAATTCAGTAGGTATACCTCTATTCTCTATCGTAGCTATTCGCCGCATTCTCTCACTTGAATTACGTAGTTTCATAGTTCATTATATAATTATCCCAAAATCAGGATTCTCGCCTTATAATAAAGTTCTCAACACTTATTCAAATGTCCTACTGGTCTTTCCTATCTCCCAAAACATTTCATTAAGGATACCCAAGAATTATTTCACGATAAATTCAATTCGACTAAGTAAATAAGGAAAATAAGAGTCTGCTAGGAGGGGTCGATCGATCGAGGTCTGGGGCTCGATCGATCGAACCTTCGATCGATCGAAGCTCTGGGCTCGATCGATCGATCAAGCAGGTCTGGGAAAAATTCTGCAGAATGCAGTTACGGGTTTCATCACCAAAATTACACCAAATCCATATTTTCAAGTTCCAATCGTCCCAGAATTCTACTACTAACATTATAACAATATACCAGATGATTCTAACGTAAGGCATGTCCATATTCATCATTTAAACAGGGATTTTCAACCTAAAATTATATCCAATTATCAAGAACCCTAGAATTTTCTTAAACGGTTTTCTAACAAATCTTTCTCCAGAATTTCTTTCTTTTGATCATCAAAATTTCGTGGTTTATTTCCTCTACATGGCAAGGGTTTCCAGAATCAACATATAAATCAATACTACATGGATTCTCCTATCATAAATTGGGTTTTCTTCTATAGTTTTCATCACAAATCATTCCTAGACTAATATGAAGATTGCACCAACGAAAATATCAAGATAAACACTTGCCTGGGATTTTTTTTGTATTCTGATTCACGACTGATTTTGGTATGGCTGCGTTCCTCGTCTCGCGATCTACGCGGTGGTGGTGGCGGCGGTGCAAACCGGTGACTTTTTGGCCTTGAATTGCCTTGGAGCTCTCTCCTCTCTTCTCCAATGGCCGTCACTTGTTTTCTAAATATTCTAACCCTAAAAGACTAACCTAGTTGGCTGATGTAGGTTGCTGAAATTCGTGGGTTTAATTACCCAAAAAGGTGAAATGACTAAATTGCCCTCCCGGGGTACCAATTAGGCCTAAAAACGCCCCGAGACCCAAACTAAACCCCCGGGTACACTTTTCTGACTATCTCGACCCTTCCGGACGCGTTGGCGCACTCAAAACGACTATACAAACAACTTATAAAATATTCACTTTTTATTTAACAAAATTAGTCCTGACGTGACACGGGCACGTCCTGACTTAAATTTCTGAAATAGTCATTTAATTCACTCTTGACAACATTATAAAAATAAATCTCATATATTACTATACTCATCCAGTAATATGCAACCGAAATAGTCATTTAATTCACTCTTGACAACATTATAAAAATAAATCTCATATATTACTATACTCATCCAGTAATATGCAACAAATAACAAATTTCCAATAATTACTAACTCTTGTCACGCTAGTAAATATTCAAAGCAACATTCCGGATTAAAATTAAATTAATTTATCTCAAATAAATTTAATAAATCCCATAATTTTAAAAGCTATAAAAATACGGGGTATTACAGCAACTCTCCCGTTAATTCATAAATTCATCAACCCTTAAGTAATTATCCCACATGTACAATTCTCGTCTCATATTAAGAATCCCAAAATTATTCATATGTCCTACTGGTCCTCCATATCTCCCAAATCATTTTATTAAGGATGCCCAAGAATTATTTCACATTAAATTGACTTTCAACTAATTAATAAGGGGAAACATGAGTCTGCCAAGAGGGGTCGATCGATCGAGGTTTGGGGCTCGATCTATCGAACCTTCGATCGATCAAGCAGTTCTGCGAAATCTGCAGAATTGCAGTTACGGGTTTCATCTTCTAACTTACACCAAATCCATATTTTACAATCCCAACCGTCTCAAAATTCGTACTACTAACATCCTAACATGATATTATACATTTCCTACGTAAAGCATGTAGATTTCTACTATTAAACATGGATTAACAAGCCCCAAATTCATATAAAATTTTAAGAACCCTAAAATTTCATTAACATGGTTCTAATCCATCTTTTCTAGAATTTTCTTCTTATAAACATCATAATTTCGTGGGTAAATTCCTCTACATGGCAAGGGTTTCCAGAATTATCATTTAAACCATAACTACATGCGATTCCTATCTCAAATCTTAGGTTTTCTTCCATAAAACTCATCCTAATCATTCCTACACTAATATGAAGATGCATCAACGAAATAAGCAAGATAAACACTTGCCTAGGATTTTTGGTGTTCTGATTTGCAGATGATTTTGGTTTGGTTGCGTAGTCCGTTGCGCGATCTACGCGTTGGTGGTGGTTGCGGTGCAAACGGATGACTTTTGGGGCCTTGGATTGCCTTGGAAGCTTTCTTCTTCCCTCTCCTATGGCCGTCACTTGTGTTTGAGTTTTCTAACCCTAGATGACTAACCTAAATGGCTGATATAGGTTTCTGATTTTCGTGTGTTTAATTATCCATAAATGTGAAATGTCCAAAATGCCCTCCCGGGGTACCACTTAGGCCTAAAAACACCCCGAGACCCAAACTAAACCCCCGGGTACACTTTTCTGACTATCTCGACCCTTCCGGACGCGTTGGCGCACTCAAAACGACCATACGAACAACTTATAAAATATTCACTTTTATTAATCCACATTTAGTCCTGACACGACACAGGCGCATCCTGACTTAAATTTCCACAATTGTCATTTTATTCACACGTGACAATATTATAAAAATAAATCTCATATATTACTATACTCATCCAGTAATATTCAACAAATAACAAATTTCCCATAATTACTAACCCTCGTCACGCTAGTAAATATTTAAAACAACATTTCGGATTAAAATTAAATTAATTTATCTCAATTAAATTTAATAAATCCCATAATTTTAAAAGCTATAAAAATACGGGGTATTACATTAACCCAAGTGTAAAATGACTCGTGTTCCCAATCGTGAGTCTCGACTAGTTTAAAAATCTCCCGAAATCCAAACACTACCCCCGGGACTTAATTTTGACTATTTTGACCCATTCCGGATCAACCGTGCACTCAAAATCACCATTCGAGTAAATTATCAAAAGTTTACTTTTTGAACTCAACACAGCTCTACACGTGTGTTCCGAATAAAATATTACCACTCGTCGTTTTTGCCCGCCTGCAACATGATATAAAAATAATCCCTATCATTTACTTATTCCCGTAAGTAAATATAGTACATATAAATAGTAATTTGGTTCTTTTAAATTAACATTTAATCCTATCATTTTATTTATCAAATTATTAAATTACAAGCACTCTTGTAATTTAAATACCCGTAAAAGTACGGGGTGTTACAAGGAGGCTATGCAATAGTCAGTCGGACAGTTAGCTCGCACAATGCTAGACAAGACTTCCAATTCCAAAAGAGATATGCCACCTCTACCAGCCAAAAATGAAAGGAGTTATCATTCTCGTTCTTCTCATGATAGATCACACCGTCCTGGCGCAACTTCTTCATTTCGATCAACAGATTATTATGATGGCATATCTTTTTCCAAAGAAAGGCCAAGTGTATTGCAGAGGTTAAGTAGGGAGTCTGATTTTGACCGTCTCGGCCCCCTCACACGGAGCAGGAGCATCATTATGTAAATAAATAATTATCCACAAGATCTAGGGCCAATATGAGAGGCTCTGTGCATGCCGAGTAGACCTCTCAAGGAGGAAAATTCAGTATGTAGACACAGTACAACCACTAAATCTAATTCGATTAAATTCAAACTAGAGGAATATTCCTGGAAAGAATTCATGTAACGACTGGAAGATCGACTGGGTGAAATGGACAAAATAAAAAACCCGTTACAGAGTAGTTTTGTTAAAAGATCACCTTTCATCCAGGCTATTATGGACTACCCCAAACCTTCCAAGTTCAAGCCACCAGCGGTCACTCACAAGTATACGGGAAAATTGATCAAGTCTTGCACATAGAGCAATATCGAACTATTGCTGACATATATTATGTCCTCGACAAGATAAGATGCAGGGCTTTTTCCATCTCCATTACAGGTCCAGCCCAGATCTGGTATAATAATCTCGTAATAGGTAAAATCTATAGTTTCATCAATTAGCTAAATTATTTATAGATAATTTTTACTTTGGGGATAATCCGATCAAGAGTGTTACTCATCTCTTGATTGTGCGATAAAAGCCAGGATAAAGTACTAGAGAATATATTACACGTCTTAATAATGAAAAACTCGAGGTAGTGGACTATGAGGAGAAGACAACCATTGCAACACTTACGAGTGGGTTGCTCACTAAAGATCTTTACTATGATTTAACGAAGAATCCACCAAAAACCATAACATAATTAATGGTTAAGGCTGGAAAGGTAATAAATGTGTAGGAGGTTATGGCAACTAAGTAAGATCCCGAAGCCAAGGGTGAAAGTAAAAAAAACATTTCTAATTCATTCAATAAGGACTAAAGAGATAAAAAAAACTTGATCGGATCAAGAAGTATTATGAATATACCCCCTCAATAAAGGTGTTCACCATATCCCGGAAGAAATCAAAGGGAACTGAGAATTAAATTCGCCTCAAAAGTTGAAGACACACCCAATAAGAGGGATAAGTCCAAGTATTGCAAATTTCATAGGGACTATGGGCACAACACCGACAACTGCATTGCACTAAAAAATGAGATTAAAAATCTTATTCAACGGGGAAAAATAAGCAAGTTTGTTGATCGAAATGGCAACCGAGATAATCACAGAAGGTTTGAATCTCCATCCCGAGCAAAGAAAGACAACAAAAGAGAAAGAAATAATGATTTTGAAGAAGATCCAGATTGCGAAAGAAGCCTGATGAACTAAAGGTGGAAATAGGCATAATATCCTTTGGATGCCAATTTATCGCATGAGGGGATTATGGAGGAGGAGACACGATTGCGAAAAGGAAAGCTTACTTAAATGAAGCTAAGGCCTGCTCAACTATCAGACATATTGATATGGCCGAATCCAAAGATCATAGGCCAGGGAAAGTCAACAAAGACAGGATAGTGATCGGATTCTCCAAAAATGATACGAGTGGGGTACTTTATCCTCACGACGATCTGTTTGTTATCACATGCAAAGTTCATCACGACAGATTTACAAGGATACTAGTTAATAATGGGAGTTCTGCAGATATCATGTTCTATGAATGTTTCAGTAACGTAGGGCTATATGACAGTAAAGTAGAGCCATACTATAGACCTCTCATAGGATTTGTAGGTGAGAAAGTATACCTTATGAGACGATCAAGCTGGAACTTTTATTCGGCACCTGGTCGACAAGAAGAAACAAATAATTCGTTTCTTTATATTAGATAAAAATGTCCCGTTAGCCTACAATATCATCCTAGAAAGAGTGGAAATAAAGAAGTTAGAGGCTGTGGAATTTACAGTGCATCAACGCGTGACATTTTTAACAAATTATGAAGTCAACATAGTAAATGACAATCGAAAAGAAGCCAAAGAATGATATTATACTTCAGCCAACCAGCAGAAAGTACAAATGAAGGGCAAAACCACTTTTCATATTGACACTCTGGATTCTCGAGAATAGGAGGAGTTGGTGAAGAGGAAAGTTATGGAAGAAACATAAGCTATTGTGTTGGACGATGAGAAGCCAGAAAGAACTACCCAGATTGGTTCAAGATTGTCACCCTCTCTCAAACAGGAACTAATTATATTCCTTAGAGAAAGAAAAATGTGTTCGCTTGCAGTCATGAAGATATGTTAGGGATTGATCCAGATTTAATTTGCCATGAGCTTAATATCTACCCATATTCTATGTTGATCAAGCAAAAACGATGAGTTTTTAGCCCCGAGAAAAATATGGCATTTTAGGAGGAAGTGGAGAAATTGCAGAGAGTATGGTTCATTGAAGATGTCAAGTATCCCAACTAGTTGGCCAATGTGGTAATGGTCAAGAAGAAGAATGACAAATGGTGCATGTGTGTATACTTCACATACCTCACTAAGGTATACCCAAAAGATCACTTTCCTTTACCAAGGATTGATCAATTGGTCGTTGTAATAGAAGGTCATGAACTACTCAGTTTTATGGATGCTGATTCTGGTTATAATCAGATTAAGATGAAACTTGAAGATAAGGAAATCACTTACTTTATTATCAGCTGAGGAACTTACTGTTACAATGTTATTCCCTTTGGCTTCAAAATAGCTGGAGTAACCTATCAAAAACTAGTGAAAATGTTTTTTAAGACCAAATTGTCAAAAACTTGGAAGTGTCCTGTAATACTCCATATTTTGTAGAATTTTATTTTAATTATGAAATTTGGATTAATTGATTTAAAGGGAGAAATTATAATTAATCCAAATTTAATTATAAGAATTACTAGTGTGACGAGGGTTAGTACTTATCAAAAATAATTATGTGGAATATTACTTAGCGATTAAAGTAATATATGAATATGATAATATTATTTTGGTCGGGAGTGGAATATACGGCAGTTACAATACATTTAGTTGGGACGCGCGTGTGAGTCGTATCAGTATTACTTTAATGAGATAAAAAGGATAATTTAGTTTTAAGTAACTCGTATGTCCATTTCGAAGGCGACAGTGTGTCCGAAAGGGTCGAAATAGTCAAAAAACACTACTCGGGTGTTTCATTTGAATTTCAAAGCATTTTAGCCCAAAATGACACCCCGAAAGGGGTATTTTGTTCTTTTAAAATTTTTGGGAATTATAATGGACGAAAATGAGGGATTAAATAAGGTTTGTATGTGGGTTAGAAGAAGTTATCAGTTTCCAACTTGCATAAGAGATAAGGAGAGAACAAAAAAGGGATAAGAACACATAAGTGATTTGGGCCAAAGATTCAAGTTCTTCCACCGGAAATCACACCAACGTGTAGATCGCAAGGAGAAGAGCACCTACATACCAATTTCGTTCAACAATTAAGAGGATCATGAAAAGGCAAGGTTTATCTTGCTAAAATTCTGAGCATATATGATTCATGTTAACCCTAGTTTATGAGATAACCATTGTTGCTATGAATTTGAGACTGTATCGCCATTAAATTGTGAAATTGGAAGATAGGTTTGCATGTAGATGAATAACCCTATGCTAGTAAATAAAATCTGGAAAATTTACGTTATAATCACAAAAAAAATTGGGGGTTTTGAATGATTGTTCATGGTGGGTTTATTATTAATGGACTTTTGGAGATTTAAGAAATTAGCTTAGATCACCTATGATTATGTAAGGATTTGTCATTTAAATTATGTTAGAAAGTACCCTATATGATTAGGAATGGTTTAGAATCATTGATTGGGTCTTGGGATGAATTTTAGATGAATTTTAGTGAGGAAAGGATATGAAGTTTAGAAGAACAGGGGTAGTCTCGAAATTCTCGTTCGAAGACCTGCCCAGATCGTTCGAAGACCTGCCCAGGTTATTCGAACGATCTCGTTCGAATGAGAATTCTAATAAGACTCCTAACGATATTTTTAAGTTCATTCGAAGTGAGAAGTTCGTTCGAATGTCCTTGTTCGAATGACCTCGTTCGAACGAGAATCCTGAACTTCTAACGAGATTTTAGAACACTCATTTTTTGCCCGGATAAGTTAAAACCTTTCTAGGTTGGTCCAAGTGATAAATTAACCTACACTATCATCGAATGACTTAAATTCCTAGTTAGTAATGAGTTAAGAGACATACTATTCATTGGGATATAGCGAGGTAATGGAGCCTTAGATAAAAGGTGTATGTTAGAGAGATAAGTAGAAGTGCTAAAATAATGTGAATAGTAGAGACGATTATACTATCTATAAACTCTAAGAATTAGGTTGCGAGGATACCTAGCGTATATATATTAAGTTGTGTGTATGCTTGTTGAATAAACTATTATATCTATACATACCGACGTTGCTTGCTATCGAGCGAAGGTTGCGCATTGTGGACAATCATGCCTTGAGGAGTCTTCGGGTAGGATATTGATTGGTATCACTCGAGCATAGAACTTAGGCATGGGCTATATGTGAGAACGATAGTGATGACAGTCGTATGGATGCGTAGGTATGTGCGTAGCCCATTGGCTTAGGACTATGTTCGCCTCCAATATATATATTTTATTTTGATGGTTCGCGAGAGACTGAACCTTTTGTCCTTTATGCAAATGAGCGATGCAATATGACATTATAGCACAATATGCAGGCACTGCAGTTGTGTCTCGGGGTGCAATATTGTATATATATGTATGAGATAGAGTGAATATATGTATATACTTATGTTGAGATCTACTGTGTGAATTTAGTAGGTAAATCCGAAATGAATTAAGTAGCGGACACTCGATGTATTAAACGAAAAATTCCTATTTATGCTAAAGTAGGATTAATTATATGTATTTTACATTACGAAGGAAATAATCGAGGACGGTATCGGACTATGAGGGGTTATTAGATAGGAAGAACTAGTAGTATGGGAATATAATGAGTGGGATTTGAATATTCACTATGCGTGCACACTAGATGAGAGGTGAACATTCCCAAGTAAGTTAGATAATTTAACATGATAAATATATGTATTAATAAATCATTTTTAGTACTTGCTGATTTTTAAACTATTTTCAACTCGGGCTCTGACCCGTTTTCTGCAAAATCTCTTTTCTTGTCAAACCACTTCCAGGTTCTCAGTCACAGGGACACCAAGCATAGGAGATTCACTCATTCGACGAGTTGTACTTGTGGTGGAAGTTACAGGGAATTAGTAGTAGATGCCTCCATGACTCTCATTGACTTCTTTTGAGCTATTTCATCAGTTAGGGCCTGTTGCCCCTTTTCTATTCAGTTATTCTGAGACTATGAACTTAGTTATTTACCCTTCAGTTGTTGGATTTATTTAGTTGGACTATTGTATTTGACTTTAGGCTGGAAGTGTTTACTCTAGTCCCTTTTACTATGTCAGTATTTCATTTCTTATGTGATTGGATTATATGGTGAATGTTTAGTTATTTTTCTTAAATGGTTTTATAATTAGTTGAAAAGATAAAATTTTGACATCAACCTTTTTAAATATTAGGTGGTTAGTTTTATTAATATAATTTTCGACAGTGATGCATAACCTGAACCAACTGGATATTCTGATTTAAATTAATAAATGGCTGATCACTCGGTATTTAATTTTGCGGGGTGTCACGGGGGGTATCGGAGCATCAGGTTCTAGAGTCTTTAGGATCTGTACATCTTACTATATTTTCTGCATTGCTACCTTTGATATAGAGCCCTATATTTAGGACTGTTGTATTCATTATTTGTGCTTTTTACATCTTCAACTATTTGAGATATTTACTGTGGACTTATAACGCTTCTCTCTCATTTCAGATGCCTCCCAGACGTGCATAACGAACCAATAGAGATGCCCAGCCCGAGCCCCAGCCAGCTTTGGCTCAGGGTACGAGGAATGTTGCGAAAGTTATCGTTATTGTAGCACAGGCGGTAAATGCTGCATTAGCCGTAGTGCAACAGACTCCACCATAGGCACTAGCAGTGGCTTGGCTCCAGCACCAGTTCACGCTTTCCCTTTTGCTTGGGAACGTATCAGAGATGCCTTTTAGAAAGCACACCCTCCAGAGTTCACTGGAAGTTCAGATGTAGTAAAGGCAAGCCAATGGATGAAAGATATATAGAGGCATATGAGGATATATGAGTGCACCGAGATACAAAAGCAGATTATTGCTACCTTTAAACTGGTAGGAGCAGCGCTACAGTGGTGAGAGTCCATCACCACAACGGATAAGAGAGACAGCTTGACTATCAGGGATTTTTGGGTGCGATTTGACCGCAAGTACTTCCCTTCCACCATGTAGACAGAGATGAAGGAAGCTAATGAACCTCAAATAGGAAGAAAAGATAGTTCTTGAATATGAAGAGGATTTTACATACCTTTTGAATCTAGTTCCATATGAGATACCGACATAGGAGAAGAAGATTCAGAGATTCATGGATGGTTTGACTTGGAAGATTTGCCAGCACTTGTTAGGGAATCTTTCATTGGCCACTTACTCTGATGTGGTTAATTTTGCCCTACTACATTGTTAGGACCACCGTTTTCACCAGCAGGGAAGCAAACGAGATGGGGAGTCCAGCCAACAGGGTCGGATAGGAGGTAGTGGTACCGTTGGGGCTTCTACAGCTCAGGGACAGGTCCGTCAGAGTGAATAGGGCTTCCAATAGGGGGATCCTACTAAGCGGTTCCATTCTGGAGATTTCAAACAGGGACAGGGAGGTTTTAGGCAAGGCCAGCCGGGTCAGCATGGCCAGTAGGGACAATAATGATTTCAGCAGGGCTAAGGGAGGGGAGGTAATGACCATCAGGGCTGAGGGCAGCAGGGACAGAGGGGAGGACATTTCCTAGGGAGGTGTTTTACTTATAGAAATACTAGCCACAAGCGTCAGGGTTGTCCCCAAAGGGGTAGAGCCCCGTAGCAACAGCAGCAACATGGCACTCGTCAGGAGCCCCAACGGCCGTTATTTCAAGCCGCCCTCCTAGTACGCCCCTGGGTTCCTGCCTTGCCATCCATTCCAGTAGCTCCGGTACAACAGGGTCAGTTGCAGTATGGGCACGTCTATAACATGAATCAGGACCCAGTTAATCAGGCGCCACCCGCTGTTGAGGGTACGTTTCTTATCCACGGTACTATGGAGCGCATTTTATTTGACACGGGGGCATCACACTGCTTTATAGGTACTAGTTTTGCATGGGCCAAAGGGTTGTTAGACACAGCAGAGAGTACAGTGACATGCGTAGACTCACCGCTAGGAAATGTGTCATTGATTTTCTTTATATATCGGGGAGTAGGTATAGAGATTGGGAGTTTGACTTTGCCAGCAGATATGCTAGTCTTAGATTTGCACGAGCATAACGCCATTATTGGCATGAATTGGCTTAATTCTTATAGGGCCATGATAGACAGTTTTAGTAGTAGTATCATCTTTGTTATACCAGTATAGGAGATGTTCCAAGTGGCGATACCTCGTTCTGAGGGAGGATCGTCCACCCATTTATATCACATAGAGGAGAAGACCTCTAGGGAGATAGTGATTCCCATTGGTTCGTTCTCGTAGTCCATGATTTTACTAATATGTTCTAGGATATATCGGGACTATCGCCTAGTCGAGAGATTGATTTTGTCATAGATTTGATGTCGGGCACTCGACCGATAGCCCGAGCACTCGATTGTATGGCCTCAGTTGAGATGAGAGAGTTACGGTACCAAATTGAGCAGTTATTGGGACAGGGCTTCATTCATAGGAGTACCTCGCCTTGGGGTGCTCCAGTTTTGTTTGTGAAGAAGAGAGACGGGTCATTGAGGTTGTGTGTGGATTATCGAGAGTTGAACAAAGTCACGATCTGGAATAAGTATCAGTTGCTCCGAATCGATGACTTATTTGACCAATTGAGAGGATTTGCCTTCTTCTCAAAGATAGATTTGAGGTTGATCTATCACTAGTTACGGATCCAGGAGCAGGACGTATCAAATACCGCATTCTTGATGAGATATGGGTCTTATGAATTTTGGGTGATGCCGTTCGGACTGACGAATTCCCCAGCTATTTTTATGGACTTAATGAACACGGTGTTCAGAGAGTTCCTAGATTAATTTTCCATCGTCTTTATTGATGCCATCCTAATTTATTCACAGACTGAGGAGGAGCATGTCGAGCATTTGAGGATGATTTTGCAGACTCCGCGTGAGCACGAGTTGTATATAAAGTATGAAAAGTATGGATTCAGGATGAAGGAGGTTCAGTTCTTATATCACATAATCTATGAGGAGGGTATATCTATAGATCCAGTAAAGGTGTCAGAGGTGAGGGAGTGGGGGTAGCCCACGACACCGACTGAGGTATGTAGTTTCTTGGGGCTGACAGGATACTATATGAGGTTTATTCGGGGATTCTCGAAGATAACGGATCCGTTGATCAACTTGACTCGCAAAGGGGTGTCGTTTATATGGGATGATGCCTGTCTGTTGGCTTTTGACAAGTTGAAGGACAAGCTAACTTCAACACTAGTTCTAGCACTAACCTGGCCTGGGTTGGAGTACCTGGTCTACACTGATGCATCCTTGTCAGGACATGGGGTGTGCTTCAATAGGAGGATAAATCAATTGCTTATGCTTCCTATAAGCTTAAGCCTCACGAGAGGAATTACCCCATCCACGACTTGAAGTTAGCGGCATTCGTATTTGCATTACGAATATGGAGGAATTATCTCTTGGGGGAGAAATTTTGCCTATTCACGGATCATAAATCCCTACATTATCTGTTCACACAGCAGGAGCTGAATATGCGTCAGCGGAAGTGGCTGGAATTTATAAAGGACTATCAATTTGACATCCATTACCACTCGGGGAAGGCTAACATGGTAGCAGATGCGTTGAGCCGTAGGCCAACAGATGAGGTGGCCGAGGTGTGAAAGGTGAAATGAAAAGAACTCGAGCATCAGGATGCAGTTGCCCGCTCATTCATATCGATGATGAAAATTATACCCGAGATAGTTACTAGGGTGATACAGGTTAAGGCAGTGGATTCCTTCTATCAGGATTGAATTATTCAGCTTCTAGTTGAGAGAGTAGAGTCTTTCTCCATTATATTAGATGGGGGTTTACGCTATAATGGCAGACTAGTAGTCCCAAAAGGAGAGGAGTTACGGCATGCAGCAATGACAGAATTACACGATTCACGATTTACGATACATCACAGAGGGGATAAAATGTACCAGGATATGAGGCGATAGTATTGGTGGAGTGGAATGAAGAAGGACGTCGCCGAGTTTATTTCAAGGTGTGCGACTTATCAATTGGTGAAGACAAACCATCAGAGATCGGGAGGACTACTACAACCATTAGAGATCCCTATATGAAAATGGGAGAGCATTTCTATGGATTTCATTACAGGGGTACCTACATCGCAGAGAGGTCAAGATTCCATATGGGTGATTGTGGATCAGTTGACCAATGTGGCTTATTTTTGGCAAGTTCGGACAGACTATACTACGGGGCAGTATGCTCAAATTTTTATTGCCGAGATAGTGAGACTCCACAAGGTGCCCCTTAATATAGTGTCCGACCGGGACAAGATTTTTGTGTCCAGGTTTTAGGAGAGTTTTCAGTAGGCCATGGGTACGAAGTTACGGTTGAGTTCAGCCTATCACCCGCAGATAGACAGGCAGACAAATCGGACAAATTAGATGTTGGAAGATATGTTACGGATGTGTATCCTAGATTTTGGAGGGGGATGAGAATAGTACCTTCCATCGGTGGAGTTTTCTTATAATAACTCCGACCAGTTTATGATTGATATGGCTCCATTTGAGGCATTGTATGGCAGACCCTACCATTCTCAATCATGTTGGCTTGAAGTGGGGGACAATAAGTTACTTGGGTCGGAGGTGATTCAGGACACCTCGGCTAAGGTTGAGTTGATACGGAGTCGCATTCGGGTTGCTCAGGCCCGAAAAAAGAGCTATATAGATGCCAAAAGATTTTTTAGAGAGTTCAGTGATAGGGATCAGGTGCTATTACGAGTATCTCCTATGAAGGGGGTAATGCGGTTTGGGAAGAAAGGGAAGTTGGCACCAAGGTATGTGGGGCCATTCCCTATTATTGAGCGGATTGGGCCAGTAGCTTATCGACTTCGATTACCGGAGCACTTGCATATGATTCATGATATGTTCCACATTTCGTCACTGAGGAGATATCTTCGAGATGATTTGTCCCACACCCATGTTGCTTTAGAAGAAATTAGGCCTTAGGAAGAAGGGTTTGTCCTAGTAGGAGTAGAGGGACTCAGTAATGAAGTGAAACGATTGGATTATGGAAGTATAAGGTAGAATACCTTTCTTTGGGTTTAGGTCACGCTTTGTGCGGTATTGGGAGCGTCGCATGTAAGGTATAATGAGTGGTTAACAGCTATGACCATAGTGTGTACATAATTTCCTTGAAGGAAGGAGTGAGTAAGTACGACCTTTGTATGGCATCTTTTGGGACAATAGACTGTCTCGTGATGAGATAGTAGAGAGTTGTGTTTTTGATTTTCGGAAGTGCGGATTGTTAAGGTTTGTTGATTAGTGGTTATAAGGTTATTGTCTTATAGATAGGCTAGGGCAGGTAATTGTAGTATTCCAATGAGGGAAGGACTTACTTTGCGACAATGCTTTGATGTAATGTAAAGGATTTGTATAGTTGGGGAGGTTCAGAGTTCAGCAAATTCATTGTTGAACGGGGAATTTAGCTCAGGGTTGTGTTAGTTTGGAGGACTAGTTGTTGGTAGGAGTATTGTATTTGTTGAGGCCTTGTGTCTTGAACATAAGGTTTTATTTGTCTTGTCGAAAGACATGGAATTATTTTATATTATATTACTATATAGGCCCTCAGGAAAAATCTTTGATTCAAAAATCTTTTATAAAACCTTAATCCCGGTTCAACTCATCTCAATCCCCGACATGGCAACACAGTAGCGTATTGAGAGGGTTCCTTGTTTGGATTTAGCTTGCGAGACCTCCCTCGCATGAAGGTAGCACATGTCAGGAATTGAGAAGAGTTCAACCATTGGAAATTTCAAGGATTTTATATTTAGTACGTTATAGTAGGTTATACTGTTGAGAGTTATATTTTGATTTGAGGCTAGTGGATCCGAGTTATGTTTTTATGAGTTAAGCTCGAGTATAGGGTATATGGGTGCCCTGGGTAGCTAGTTTGATTTTAAAGTTTATATGGTTCGATGTGAGAAGTGGGAGAGATAGGTATAATGATCTTGAGGGTAGATGTAAGAACTAGATGAGGTTCGGAGTCCTAGGCATAACTCAAATTTCGAGGATGAATTTTTATAAGGGGGAAGTCTGTAATACCCCATGATATTGGGCCTGAGAAATTAAATTTTTGGGAGAAATAAAATATATTTAAATTGGAGAATTTTAGAATTTGAAAATTGAAGTCCAAAAATTGAGGATGTTATAAAGTATTCCAGATGACAATTTTGAGTGCGCTATTGGTTCCGAATGGGTCGAGATAGTCAAAATGACTGTCCTCGGATTTTATTTTGATTCCAAAATATTTTTAAGTTAGTTTGACTCGAATTGGAGTAAACGAGTCATTTAAAGTGTATATTATAATTTAAGTTGGGTGTTTTGGGAGATTAGGCTTATAAAGCCTTTGGAAGATTAAAGTATCATTCTTGAGATTAAGAGAGAGAGAGAGAGAGAGAGAGAGAGAGAGAGAGAGAGAGAGAGAAAAGCCCTAGAAAGAGAGAAAGAATAAGGAAAGGAAAAGAGAGAGGAGAAGCTTGGAGATTTTTGGCCCGTACGCGATCTCGGGGACGATTCAACCTCTACAATTCTCAGGCAAGTGTTTAATCTTTCTAAATAATTCATTTGTATATTTTATTTCATAATTTGTGAATAAAAGAAATGGATTTTTGGTTGTATGTAAAAACCTAGACTTTTGAAGATTAAATCTTGCATTTTTGGTTTATAAATGGGTTTGATGGTGTAGGGATGGTTGCGATCTTATTTGAGATGATTTTTAAGATTAGAGTCATGATTTGATGAAGGTTTAAGGGTTAGAAGTGATGATGTGGGCGTATATAATTCGTGGGTCTTTGTACAGAAGAAGAAACCTTCAAAGTTCTGCAGACCCGAATCGATTCGCCACCTAAGCGAATCGATTCGGCTTAGGCAAAAGTGTCAGGTCTGTATGATCGAATCAATTCGGACCCAAGGCGAATCGATTCGGCCTGAGACAGTCACTCAGGTCCTTTAGACCGAATCGATTCGCATATGGGGCGAATCGATTCCCCCTTGAGATCGAATCGATTCGGACCAGACCTAATCGATTCGGAAACAGGGTTGTTTTGAGAAACTTTTCTAGAATGAGTTTTCCTCCATTTAGATTGGGTTTCTCGATTTGGAATATTCTTATATGATTCTAGGGATATGTTTTGGAGATTTATTGGGATTTTTTCTCATAATAGGATCCTGGGGAAGTATTGAGCTATTTTGGGGAAGGTATATACATATATATTGGAGTTTATTGCATTGAGGTTGTGGGAGATATATCATTGATGATGGGATCCCAAATTAGGAGATTAGAAGTAAGTCAATACATGATGTGAGGTTGAGGATTCTTCGAGGAAGTTGTGATGACATAACGTGAGATATAGATGCCGACTTTTGTATTGAGTCATTGTAGCGATAGGACTTTATTTGGATTTGATTGGGGGAGACCAATAAAATAGAGAGGTCATGTATTCTTGGCGACATTAAACTTAGGGAGTTAATCAAATGGGATAATGTTAAAGGCTCATAATGAGACATTGAGCCGTAATCTAACATGGGAGTGATTTAACGTGTTGATGACCAATAGTTGTGAGCATACTGTAACACCCCGCCTAATTAAATACCGGGTGGCCAGCCCCATACCAAATTAAAATAGAATATACAGTTGGCTCATTCTTAGCATCACTGTCGAAAACATTTACAACTCACCCAATACTCAATTAAGCTGGTGTTAAAAAAACTTTCCAAATTTTAATTTAACAAAATCCATTTCCAATTTAAGAATAATACAACACATTTTATTCTACAACACTGATAACCAATTAGATAACACAAAATAATTTGAATTTAATTGGAATAAACATTCCCAAATAATATTAATCGATTACAGTAATCCCAACAATATCAAATGTATTAAAATGACACGAATACCATAGTATTTGACCCCGATAGAAGAAGATAACTGAATCCTTTGGGCGACATGCCCTACTAAGAGAATACTGTGAATCAAAAAGATGATAGGCGTCTAAGCAAAACTCCATAAATCCATAGCCTGTCATAATCCGCTAAGGTTGGCGTCCCTGTTGCTGGACACCTGATATAGAAGATACAATAGAAAAGAAAATATGCAAGGAAACGGGTCAGAGCCCGATTGTGAAAATGATTTTTAAAACAGCAAGTATTTAACAAGTGAAATAAATCTTTTATTATGTACATGTTAGACCAACTCTCACTTGCCATTCTCACCTCTCAACTAGAGTGCACACTTAACGTTTCCTATTAACCTCCTAGTTAATGGTTCCTCTTTTCTAGTCTCCATATTATAATTCCATCCCAATATCATAATCCCCGTATGTCCCATACCATACGTCACATTATTATTCATTTACATTTCTCATCGTTTCTCATTAACATGAATCATTTCTCATTAATATGAATTAAGTTTTTCAATAAACATTCATTAACTTAATTCAATTATCTTTCTCTATTCACCGTTATCTACAATTATCACCATAGATAGATTTAACCATAATAAATATCCATTCATTCATTTAATCCATTATATATATATATATATATATATATATTCATATATAATACGGCACCCCGAGTCACAGCTGCGGTGCAATGCATTACTCTGCTATCATGTCCCAATATCGCTTGTCGCCGAATAAGGGACTAAAGGTTCGTTAAGATTCCTCGAACCACAAACAACAACACAATCATTGGAGGCGAACATAGTTCTCATACCTATGGGTCACGCACATACCTACGTACCCATAGTCAGCGGACTTATCAACTCCCCGATAAGTCTTTCATAGACCTATGTTCTCGAGCGACAAATCAAAGATCCCATGGATTCATCAGGATATGACTTCCCTCACGCGCAAACCTCCCACCGATAGCAAGTAAGCTAGGTATGTCATACACATAAATCATCAATCAATCAAATAGGTATTATCATACCTATAATATAATATCAATAAGGTAATATCACTACCCTAAGATAATTCCCATACGTAGCATTATATCTCTTTTAAATTCCACGTATTAAAATGTCATATCGTTACTTCATAATTTAATTATCCTCGCATCCTATAACATCTCTCCACTCCCGACGTCGTTAAGGTTCATGCGCGGAGCGTCTCGCAAAGCGAAATCCAAACAAGGAACCCCTCCAATACACTACTACTTAACTTTGTCGATCGAGGAGGTCCGACAACTTCAACTATGAGATCGGGATAACCTCATACCTTCTTTCAACCAAATGTGTTCTAAACTCCCATCTCTATCCAGGAGACACACCACTACGCTCTTGTATTACACTCCGCCCTTGCGAAATCAATAATGAGCTTAAACTCAGTCCTTGATGTTCAAATTGTAACCCTAAGGCTACCCTCACTCATTACACAAGATTCAAATAGGTTTTTCCTCAACATATATTCAGTAAGAAGTCACTAATATCCTACTGGTCCATAACATCATTTCTCCCGAATTACTACGAGTTTAGTTCTCCTTTCAATTAAGGTTAAAACCGATAGTTTCAAATATCTTATAAACACATCTTCTTTCACTTAGGATTAAACCCTTTTGTAAACTTAAGGATACCCAGGTGTTATATTAAATCATCCCTACTTGAACTATCCTTAATCCTCATACAAACAGATTAGAATCCAACACATGAATCTAGCAACCGAAATCTCTTTGACTTTAATTATCATAATTCTAATCAATTAAATCCCAATCAAATTAATTCAAATCTTAACTAGGGCTTACTGGTCTTCTCTAAGTCCCATAATATCCAATTAATAATCACCGAAGATCTACAAAAGTTTTGGGATAAGAACCAACATTAAAAAGAAACAACATCATGAATTCTCATATTTTAAATACTCAGAAAAATCAGATCCAAAAATTATTCAAATCATCAATACGACTTCAGATTTGGATTCTACACGAAAAATTGAGTCAGGTATGTGTTTTGAGTTTTTCTTAAATCTCATCCAAATGCACTCAAAAAGAATATCTAAATCTTCCAAATTGGCTCTTCTCATTCCACTCGTTTTTGCCTCTTTTTCCATAAAATTATCAACATATTATCTTCAAGAACACTAAATTATTTTCAGAATTTCTTCCACAGATTGATGAATATTTATTGGATTATTATCATCCTACAACATGAGTTTACTTCCTATATCATTTCAGTTTCTAGAAATCCATACAACAACTCCATTATGTCTTCCAAACATGAAAAATCATCTCTTTTCATAATTATTCTAACATGGACAATGTACGAACTTAAATTGCAAATATCAAACACTTGCCTCTAATGAAGATCTGATCCTTTGGAGTTGAATAACACAGGTGGTGATGGTGGTGGTAACCTTTGACCTTTGGTTCTCCTCCTTCCCAAGCAAACTTCTTTTTCTTTCCAAGCAACCTTCCACTCTCTCTAAGAAGATGACTTTTCATTTTTGTGTAGAAGAGATGAAATGAACCTACATACACTAATCTCCAAATACTTATAATAAGACAAAACCCAAAATCACTATTCATCCCCCTTGTAAAAATAACCAAAATGCCCTTTTGGGTTGTCTTTTCATTTCCAAATGACCCGAGACCCAAATCCAACATCCAAATAGACTTTTCTGACTATTTCAACCCTTCCGGACGCAACGACGCAGTCGAAATGACTATAAGGTCGATAGAAAAATAAATTTCCTTTTTAATTTAATAAATTAGTCCCGACACGTCCCATACCGCGTCTGACTAAAAATCAAAATTACCGAATTTATATCATACCGTCATATCAATGACATCACATTCATATATTACCTAAATATCTTTAAGTAATATTCAGAATCATCCATTTTAATATCCACAATTCGTATAAAACCCAAATGAATTAATTAATAATAAAATTCAATTAATCCATTAAGTTAAAATATAACCCATTTTAAAAGTCATAAAAATTACGGGGTATTACACATACTTATCATCGGGATAGTTTACTCATATCGGGACATGATTAACTACGGGTGTCCCAATATATGATGGGATCATAAATGAATTTAAGATTTAGCTTGAGGCTTGCAGACTATTAGTTAAGTGTATACTTATAGTCGGGATTATTATTAGATATATCGATGTGCTTTCGGATATAGATGCGATGTGTAGTGATTGTTACATACATTAAACTTTAGGTTAATAACCTTAATGTTGGATATATTGGTAGACTATTCACATCATAGGGGTAATGGATGAATATGCTTCAAGTGAGGGATCGTACTTATATAACGAATTAAGTTAATACGCTTGGAATGACGGCTAGTATAAAGAGGATTATGTACACTTATAGCAGAGTTTATAAATTTCATGCATACGGACGAGAGATAGTATTTATAGATATAAATATATAGGTATGTGGATAATTCTATATGTGTATATATGGCATGAATATATATATAGTGTATGTTAAGGTTTGATTATATGATGTGATAATATGGATGTATATATATAGTGTGAATGATATATATACTTATTGTGTAAAGCATACCCGGCACATGCTATCATGGGAGGTTGCGCAATGAGGGTGAGCCCCTGGCTTTAGGAACAGGGTGCGGATAGTCCCCAGGTCATAGTCGTCCATTTTTATTTGTGTGATTTTATTTTGCGGGTGAGAAGTCTTAGGTATGAGTCATTCTCACTTTTCGGTTAGGAACTATGATCGCTTCCCATACGTTAGGATTGATTTTGTCACCATGGAGGTGTGATAATAGTCCGATAGGTGGTGACCCAGGGAGAAAGTGAGTAATTCCTGGAAGATGATAGCATGGTGCAGTATTTTGGTATCCTATAATCGTTTATGTTATGTGGATTGCAAAGTGTACATTATGTGTGTTATGTATACGTGGTTATAGGAATGAACGATTGCTTATTTATATTTAGAGTAAATATAAATATATCTATATATCCTGTAGGTGAAGGAGGTATGATTTTCTAGTAAGTACATCTTGGGTGATTTTGATGTACTAGTTTATCAGGGTCGAAAGATCGCGCTTAGAGAAAATTGTGGATATATCGACCCCAAGGATTAAATAGAGATTCAATTGTGTATTTAGAGACGGTATCCAATAATTAGGTAGTTGCAGTAGTAGGATTGGTGTGGATGACATAATGGATCCCTACAATCAACATTGTCAAGGAGTAGTGTTCCTCGGAGAGCTGGAGTTCCTCGGAGTATACTTGTTGCTCGGAGTGAGTCTGACTTGGTCGGGGAAATAGACTTCCTCGTTGCTATTGTGCCACGTAGATCGACACGTGTCTTCTCGTGATTCGTCTATATCAGCATACTAATTTTGGTATCAACAGGTACATTATCAATCAAAGGGGAATGGAAGCAAACCCTGCCAAAATTAAAGCCTTGCTGGAAATGCAGTCCCCGACCAACAAGAATGATGTTTAAAAGTAGACAGAAAGAGTAGCGACATTGAGCCGTTTTGTCTCTCGAGTAACTGATAAATGTCTTCCATTCTTTAAGGTGCTTAAAAAGACCTTTGAGTGTAATGACAAATGTGAGAAAGCCTTCCTATATTTAAAGAAGTACTTGGGTTCTCCCCCACTCCTCTCCCGACCATTTTTTGGAGAAAAACTATATCTATACTTAGTTGTTTCAGAGTCAGCTGTCAGCTCAGCTTTGATCCGACTAAATAGAGGAGTCCAAAGGCCAATATATTATACTAGCAAGGCATTCCAAGGAGAAAAATCAGATATCCACGCCTGAAGAAGTTAGCATTAGCTCTCATTGAAGCTTCCAGTAGAATGAGGACATATTTTCAAGCTCACACCATTGTCGTTTACACGAATTTGCCTATGCGACATGCATTGCATAAACTTGAGAAGTATGGAAGGTTAATGTCTTGGGTAGTTGAATTGGGAGAGTATGAAATTGTTTATGAACCTATAGTTGAAATAAAAAGCTAAGAAGTGACAGACTTCATAGTCGAATTCACGTATGCAGAGGTGCAATATAATCCAAGTTTGCCTAGCGAGCAGA
The DNA here is from genome assembly GCA_949130495.1 of Sambucus nigra. Taxonomy (NCBI): domain Eukaryota; kingdom Viridiplantae; phylum Streptophyta; class Magnoliopsida; order Dipsacales; family Adoxaceae; genus Sambucus; species Sambucus nigra. The sequence continues at coordinate 428,224,928 of OX422212.1, read as the reverse complement.
CTTCTTCTGAAGAGAGCTTAGATCAAAATAAAATAGAGATTGTGGTCGATTAATAATAATCGTCAACTATTTAAGAAATAATTCAACAGAGTAAGAAGATGTTCAAATATGGAATACTGCCGGAGGAAGATTTCTCCAAGGACACTCCAATTGGCAATTATTTGTAGATACTAGATGGATCCTCATGTGCAACTAGAAGTGGAGCAGGTCTCATCATCAACATTCAAGAAAACTCATATATGGAATATGCTTTGATATTCTAATTCAAGGCTTTTAATAATGAGGTAAAATATGAAGCATTGATCATATGATTAGAACCGACTTCATCATTGGGCGCCGACTAGGTGTTGGTGCATTGTGATTCCCGGCTACTTGTCAATCAAATGCATGAAATTTATGGCGTAAAAGTAAAAATAATTATTAGATATTATAAAAAAGCTATGGAGGTTATTTCTTTGTTCACTTCAGTCAAGATAGTGAGGATTCCTACGCACTTGCTCGGCTTGCTTCATCAACTCAAACAGAACTCATGCGAAAAATCCTAGTGGAATATCTTGCCCATAGAAGCATTAATGGGATGGAAGTTAGCGTCATCTCTGTGGAGTTAGGTCTCTCCTAGATGTACCTAAATAGAGATTACATTGAAAGAGGAACACTGTCGTCTGACCAGATTGAAGCCAAGAAGATGAGATATAAAGTAGCCAATTATGTGTTGAAAAAAGGTGTTCTATATAGGAGATAATACATTATTTCCTTACTTTATTATGTTTATCCAAATGAAGTAAACGATCTGATCAAAGAGGTACATGAAGGCTCATATGAAGCTTACACAGCCGGAAGGTCTCTAAGATAAAGGATATCAATGCAAGGTTACAACTGGTCGAAAAAGAAAACAGATTGTGTTGTTTCATTAAGAAGTGTAATAAGTGTCAAAAATTCGCCACCATCCATAGAAGACCAGGAGAAACTCTAACACCCATCACTTCTCCATCGCCTTTTGCTATTTGGGGAATTGACTTGGTCGGACTACTGCTGACCACCAAGGGAAGGTTCTAATGTTGGGTTGTTGCAGTTGATTACTTCACCAAATGGGTGGAGGCTGAGTCTTTGACCTATATGCCCTATCATAGGGTTTTCCAATTCATATGGAAGTAGATCATTTACAGGTATGGAATGCCTTATACCTTCATCACTAACCATGGCACTCAATTTGATAATGAGGAATTTGAAGAGTACTACATCAGGTTTGGCATCCAAAAACTTCATTAAGCACCTGGGCACCCATAGTGAAGTGTCCAGATAGAAATCACCAACAAAACCTTGTTAAATGGGTTGAAGAAAAGGTTGAATGAGTCTACGAGCAGTTAGATTAATGAACTCCACAGTGTCCTTTGGGCATATAGGACCAATCCTATAACAGCAACAGGGGAAACCCTATACTTGCTAACTTTTGGCACTGAGGCAGTGGTACCAATTGATATAGGTTTGCCGACTTATAGGGTATTGGACTTTAATTCACACAAGAGTGACCTCATGAGGCGACTAGATTTAGACATGATAGAAGAAGCCCGAGAAGATGTTATTATTCAGATAGATGCTTATCAATAAAGGATTGTAAGGTTTTATAATCGAAGGGTTACGCCGACCAACTTGATGCAAGGGTATTTGGTGCTCAAGAAAGTAATCCAGAAGAGTAACAAGTTGTAGCCTAATTGGCATGGTCCATACCGTATCTCGACGATTATCCGACCAGGAACTTATAACTTGGAAACTCTGAAAGGCAAGGAATTCAAGAATCCTTAGAACGCAGACCACGTATTATCAGTAATTCTATTTTTAATGTAATCGGTTATTCAAGTTAATGAAATTTTATGTTTTCCTCCATTAAACTTCCTTTTTGTATTTTATTTTTCGGAGTATGATGGCATTACACCTTAAACTTAATCATAAATTAATAAGCAATTTTTACTTTTCCAACTTCTGGAAAATTAAAAATTAACTTTTTCAAACTTCTCCAACTTTATAAAAGTTAAGGTTGATCCAAACTTTTCCAACTTTAGAAAAGTGCATAGTTCAAACTTTTCCAACTTCAGAAAAGTGCATGGTCCAAACTTTTCCAACTTTAGAAAAGTGCATGGTTCAAACTTTTCCAAACTTTTCCAACTTCAGAAAAGTTAAACTTCATGTATGATTTGTCCTCGACAAGTCAAGAATAAGAAGTTAGTAAAATTTCTTCACTAGAGATTTTACCTGACCAGGTTAAAACACAAGAATAATTATACGTTCCTAATACACTTGGTCGCCACTGATAACTAATGCTACAAATTTATACAATAAATATATTTACAGTTTTATCTAAGTGCATTAGTTAAATCTAAGGTAGTATAAATGATTCAAACATGAATTAAATATTAAACATTTAAGAAGGTTATTTAGTCTATAAGTCGATTGACTAATTACTATACATGTTACCTAGTTGGTAAAAAGATCAATATCAACCACAAGCTCAAATAAAGAAAACTCAATAAAAAATAACTTCATTTCATTGATTAAAATACATTACAATAGAAAATGAAGTATAAAACTATTATATTAGGCTCTTTCCATCAGCCTTATTTATCCCAAGAGGAGGATCATCAAGGATGCTCGGATGATTGATAGAATCAAAAGCCTTAGAACTCCTACTGCCACTTGACCGATCAAGAAGGTGCTGAGGATGAACATACTCCACTTCTCCTTTAAGTTTAAAATTCCCAACATATTTTCTAATCAAACTCTGAGGAATAACATCTTAAGGAATCCAAGTGAAGTCAATTGAAAAAGGAGGATCAGGATAATCCATGATCCCTGGAGTATGCCAGTGCCATAGTTTATCATTTTTGCATACCTTTAACAAGGCAATTAGGTTCAACCAACCCCATTTATAACCTTTATTTATGTATTGCTCTATATGCATATCGAGAGAAGCCAGAGCTTCATCATATCCATTCATCCAAACAACTATGGGTTGCTTGTGGAAATAGAAAGTAAGTCGGTCCACATTATATTTAAGCTTTTTGATGGCCTTGTCTTTCTCTTTAAGTTGAGCAGATTACTCAGCCAAGGTTCTTCTGGTTCCTTCTTCATCAACAGTAGGTCGAATAACTGTATTTTGCCTTGATTATTGTCCAGAGACAAACTTGGTTTTCTTTTTCTACAAAGCCTCTAGCTTCTCCTACAACCTGGCATTTTTACCCTCTAAAAATAAAACACCCGCATCTGGACTAGTAGTGGTTGATCTCTTCAGACTGTCAAGTTCATTCCTCAGGGCATTATTTTCTCTCTCCAACATAGTAGCAATTGATCGGGCACTCTCCAGGTCTTATTTCAGAGACAAATCTTTCTTATTTATAGTAGAAGTGATGAATTGTATGATTTTTTGTCAAAAGCATTTGCTTCACTCAAGGCTTTGTATTTTGCCTATTAATCAGAGTGAAGCAAAGTCAAGGAAAGCTTGTGGTCATTCCGCATCCCCTCAATTATCTCATAATAAGCAAAATTATTAGCTACATCCCTATCTAAAAGGTAATGAAGATGGATACATGACTCATTAACTTGTTTGGAGACATCTGGGCCGAGCAACCCTGTTAAGTCTTCTTCCGACATGGGAACATGACCAAATTTCAAAAGAATTCTACACCGCATGAGTAGGTTAAATTCAACAGAGACTATGGCCTTCTTCCTAACATCAAACTGGAAAGTTACAAGTATAAATTTATGGGGAAAATCCAAAGAAATAGATAATATAAAAAAGAACAAACCAATAAGAAATTAAAGTCATTCAAAGGCATTAATAATTGAGAAAAATATGTTCGTTTAGTGATTAATCTTGAATTACAAAGGTGTATACATCAGCAAGAAAGACAAGAGAAGAAATAGAAAATACATATGAAAAAGGAGAAAAAAAGGAAACTAGCTAAGAAGGAGATAAACCTTCCCCTTATCATTGGATTGTTCTTGGCTGGCAACAAGTAAGTCGACACTTACTTCTCGCACCACTGAGGGCTCAATGGGCATCATTGAATATTCTCTTGACCATTTTTTGTCTTCAAACTCCTCATCCATGATAGGAGGAGTTACTGGGCCATGCCTCTGGAAGAGATCAGAGTTTGCCTCTTTGTCGATCACCTTCAGAGCCTCTGACCAACCTTTCTTAAAGGATAATTTCTTGGCATACTCAATTTGAGCAGAGGCAGCAAAAAGGGACTTTTCCTAACTCTTGTCAAAAGAACCTTTATCCTTACCTTCAAGGAAATAACTTTAGAAGTCAAGCTAATCACTTTATCTTTAGCAGTTTGGGCCTGAGTTATGGATTTTGTAAGTTTGTCTTCGGCTGCCGTGGCTCTACCTTTAGCATCATCCAATTTCTTCTCGAAAGTTTGGGCCTTTTACTCAGCAGACTTTATTTTATCTTCTACTGTAGTTTCCATATCCTTAGCTTTTCTAAGCTCTTCCTCCCATAACTTTTCCTTTGATTCCAAAGCCTATTGGTAAGTAACCAAAGATTATCTCAATGTAACACCCCGCCCGCCCGGGGAGAGCGAACGGAGCGCTAATGCGATAAAATAAATCAATTCCACAAATAACAAGGTATAGAGCATCTAAATAAACCCACAGCAACAATAGAGGAAACCACTAATCTCAAATCTCTTCAAATAAAATACAACGTCTCTCGAATAATAAAATACAACTATCTAACTCGAATAAAAATGCTCTATACACCAATGAAATAATTAATACAATTCTTCCAACTTGTATTAAAATTCTTCCCAAATACTCCATGCTAAAATAATTCCAATAATCCAAAGCGTTCAAATCCACGCTAACCTGCCACTAAAAGAAAATATGGGGAAGTACACAATACGACAAGAAAGATGCTCAACAATTATATTAACGATGAACAAAGAGTAACAACACGAATACGAATATTCAAATCGAAATGCAAATCTCAAAGCATTTATCAATATAATTTCTCAACAACACTTTAACTGGGTCACCAGGCCTCACCACATCCGTATATGTTTTATCAAGCCATAGCCCGGGAAACAGGAATTTTGGCGGGCGCCCAACCTTCGTGCCATATTAAAATCTCATGATAACGTGCTCAACAACAATATAATGATACCACATGAATCAAAATAATTTCAACAATTATTTTCCAGATTTCAATGAATTTATCAATTCAAATATGAGTTCAATTAACAAGAATTCAAAGAGAATGACACTCGCGAGATTTAAGGAGCATATTGTGTAAAACCCCATACCTCAAACTATGATGAGAAACCAACGATCACATCCTCAAGATCAACTCAAAAGACCTACAAAATCACCTCCAAGAACCTCCAACAAAATAGCCCCAAGAACACCTCTAATCTAAGGTTGGAACTCACAAATCTCAAGGGACAATGTGTTTATAAAAAGAAGAGGAATATAAAATATATTTGTTGCCAAAATTTGTGCCAAAAGTAGGTTAAAAGGGTTTCCCACGACTTCCTTTTATAATGTAAAGAAATGAAGAGTTGGAAGCCAAAAGACTCCTTTAAATAAGGCAAAGAAATGAAGAGTTGGAAGTCAAAACAACTCTTGAAAACTACTTAATGTTCGCCGACTTAGAATTCTAAGAGTTAAAAACATTTTAAAATCATTTTAAAATCCGCTTTAACTCCGTTTTCGAAACCGTTTGAAATTCTCGCCTTTAAAAATAATAACCAACATATTTGAGCAATAAAAAATAATTTTATCAAAAACTTTATTTTTCTCCATTTTCCAAAAATTAATTAAAATAGCCCAAAAATTACGCGAGTTGTTACACTTCCCCACTAACAATGGAATTTCGCCCTCGAAATTCGTCGAATGCCTAACTCTCAAAATCAGGCCAACAATCTCCAAAAATAAATCACGTCTCCCCAAAATAAATTCCACACCTCTAATCTCGAAACTTATCACGAATATCACCTAAAATTTTCTATCTCCAAAAATTGCTAACCACGCAATGAACCCAAAACTCAAGCCCCGAGGGTTTCCGTATACCTAAGCTCTGATACCATTTGTAACACCCCTCCCACCCGGGGAGAGCGAACGGAGCGCTAATGCGATAAAATAAATCAATTCCACAAATAACAAGGTATAGAGCATCTAAATAAACCCACAACAACAATAGAGGAAACCACTAATCTCAAATCTCTTCAAATAAAATACAATGTCTCTCTAATAATAAAATACAACTATCTAACTCGAATAAAAATGATCTATACACCAATGAAATAATTAATACAATTCTTCCAACTTGTATTAAAATTCTTCCCAAATACTCCATGCTAAAATAATCCCAATAATCCAAAGCGTTCAAATCCACGCTAACCTGCCACTAAAAGAAAATATGGGGAAGTACACAATACGACAAGAAAGATGCTCAACAATTATATTAACGATGAACAAAGCGTAACAACACGAATACGAATATTCAAATCGAAATGCAAATCTCAAAGCATTTATCAATATAATTTCTCAACAACACTTTAACTGGGTCACCAGGCCTCACCACATCCGTATATGCTTTATTAAGCCATAGCCCGGGAAACAGGAATTTTGGCGGGTGCCCAACCTCCGTGCCATATTAAAATCTCATGACAACGTGCTCAACAACAATATAATGATACCACATGAATCAAAATAATTTCAATAATTATTTTCCAGATTTTAATGAATTTATCAATTCAAATATGAGTTCAATTAACAAGAATTCAAAGAGAATGACACTCGCGAGATTTAAGGAGCATATTGTGTAAAACCCCATACCTCAAACTATGATGAGAAACCAACGATCACATCCTCAAGATCAACTCAAAAGACCTACAAAAGCACCTCCAAGAACCTCCAACAAATAGCCCCAAGAACACCTCTAATCTAAGGTTGAAACTCACAAATCTCAAGGGACAATGTGTATATAAAAAGAAGAGGAATATAAAATATATTTGTTGCCAAAATTTGTGCCAAAAGTAGGTTAAAAGGGTTTCCCACGACTTCCTTTTATAATGCAAAGAAATGAAGAGTTGGAAGCCAAAAGACTCCTTTAAATAAGGCAAAGAAATGAAGAGTTGGAAGTCAAAACAACTCTTGAAAACTACTTAATGTTCGCCGACTTAGAATTCGAAGAGTTAAAAACATTTTAAAATCATTTTAAAATCCGTTTTAACTCCGTTTTCGAAACCGTTTGAAATTCTCGCCTTTAAAAATAATAACCAACATATTTGAGCAATAAAAAATAATTTTATCAAAAACTTTATTTTCCTCCATTTTCCAAAAATTAATTAAAATATCCCAAAAATTACGCGGGTTGTTACACTCAGTCCCTCAAAGGCCTCTTCCACTTCACCAGTAGAAGACCTCAGTTGGTCGTCCTTCTCCATCATTTAGTTGAAGTCAACCAAAAACTCCAAAAAAGAGCAAACACCAGAAGTTAGAAAAAATTTATCAACATGAAGAAAAAGCAGAAGATAAGATAGTTACCAGTGCTAAATTATGACAAGCCCTCTCAGTCATCCTGGACCTAGGCATGGGGGCTGATGCAACTCTATCATCATGAAAAGTTCCAAACTTGATTAACCCATGGCCAATCTAGGGTTAACAGTAACAGAGCTGATCCAATGTCAAGGCCAACTTAGAATTTTCTCACCAACTCTTGTTGGTTAGCCAGAGTCTTCTTCATAGCCAACGCTTACTGTCCGACTTGAGTTTTTTGGGCCTATTTATGAAGGCCAGGCAAACCTTTCTTCAATCTCTTAAATTGGAACTCAATAGTTTGAGTCTCACTAGCATCAAGGACTTGAGGCCTCTTGTCACCGTCTTGGTATTTCTTCTCAACAGGCTTCTTACGAGTGTCACCATTTTTCTTGGGGGGGGGGGGGGGGGGTAATGGTCCACCCATTAAATTGGGCATCTTCCTCTTAGTCGTGTCGGCTGGAAGAGAAAGTGGGATCTCAGAAATATCAAAGGAAATGAGGAAGAATTTCCTCCCTTGGTGAACTCAGCGCCAATAGATTATGTAACTGAAGAAGTGGGTATATGATCCTCTTCTAAGTTGATAGAAACTTGGGGCACACAAGTTTTGGTCGGGCAATGAAATAGGTGATATAACTCTTGTATTCTAACAGCAAAGAAGCAACTCGGGGATGTCCCTCTCTAACCCTCTGGTTAAGTCCCCACAGAAACTTGAGCTCTTCAATATTAATTTTCCCTTCTTTGGGACACTTCTTCTTACTTTCTTATGCATTAATAAGGAACGACAAAGTTAGTCAGCCAAGTTTAATAACATATAACAAAAGAAGAAAAACAGATAGTAGAATTATAAACTATGCCAAGCCCTGTTTGGGGACACCTGGGACTAGTGTAAGATACTCCCTTAAGAAGAGGAGCATGTTTTCAATTCTTAACAACTACACCATAATCCAAATAATCCTTATTGAAATCTAGTAAATTCACCATTAAATCCCTATTTTCTTGCCTAATCTTCAGATAATATATACTTTCTCCAACAGTATCCTATTTATAGTAAAACATCAATTTGTGAACTCTAATATGGATCCCATTAATTTTATTCAATTTGTTGACAATATTTACCACCCTCCAAGTGTTTGTCCACCCTAGTAGGAACCACATCAAAGTATTGACAAAATTGAAAAAAAGAGGGTTTAGTGGAAAAGTGATGCGACACTCAGCAATGAATAAGGTGGGGATCCAGTGACCCTCAGGAAGAGAATACACATCAATGGGACCCTCGACTATCTCTAAATATACCCAAGTTGGAATTTTTCTTTTTTATCTAAACTCATCTAATGAACCCTCGTCTACAATGCGAACCATGGTGTAAATAAAGAAAAAGATGATAAAACAGAGAAAAGGGGAATGGAGGCTTACAAGGGATCTAAGAGGACTGCAAGAACTGAAGAAAATATAATGGTAGCGAACGATCGTACAAAGAAAGCTTGAAGACGAAGAAAAACTCTTAAGTGCAGAAGGTTTGAGGTGAAAAGAAAAGAGGGAAGTTTTCTATATATATAGGTTGGCTCGATAAATGGGAACAAAATGATTGACTGAATAAATGATTGGGCAACCGTCGGTTGTACGCTTACCGAAGCTTCAAAAGATTATCGTATCATTTAGCGGTGCAAAAAAGTTTGAACTATTTATAAAAATGCCATTATCAAACAGTACCAGTGAAATTTTTACAATTATGGGAAGGCAGCAACTAACCATACAATCAAAGCAATACACCGAACAACTTTTAGGCCAAATACTCCATACTTTCAATCAATCATCAAGCATGGAGCGCTGGGGGCTTGTTGTATGTAAAAATTACTCTCATATGTGGATCAATGATAAATGTACACTTGTTCTTCTACGTGAGCGACCAACCACCATGATTGGTGTGGGTACCTCGATTTGTCATCACGGGCCCAGGCGAGTAGCCCAATAGCAACGAACTAAAGCCCAAGCTCTTCGCATCTCAACTAAATCCGGTTATGACTTAGTCTACTCCTAAAATCTCGTAAGGAGATATTCTAGGAGTAGAAGATGGACGTGGGGAATTCCAACACCCCCACTCCCCAAAAACGAACATGTATATAGCAAACCCTAATCCTGGGGTAAAAGGCATGCATTATATTCTCTGTAAAACACTCCTCGGAGTTTATAGAAATAATATTGAAGAGCACCACCGTGGACGTAGGCATTCTTGCTGAACCATGTACATACTATGTTGTGTGATTGGCATTTCTTATTCTCTATTCCCTTTGGTGATTGCGCTTTCTCATTAATTTGTGTTGAATATAATTTTCACCACAATTGGCGCCGTCTGTGGGAATCGTTTATCTCCCTTGAGAAAGCCCTCACCAACTAAGAAGCTAGAATGTCTGGTCACAGTAGCAACACCCCTCAAGCAGGGGATATCCAAGAATAGCCTGCCCCTCATAGGATCATATCTGAAGTTCGGCGTTCTGGTCAGAGGGCTCGCCCGAAGAGGCCAACCTCGGAGGAGAGACAGGGACCTGCGAGGTCCATACAAATCTCCAGATTGATTGTTGCCTATGAGGCAAGGCTCCAAGAGCAAAGGGAGTTCGCTCGTAAGCAAGAGGTTGAGAACGCTCGCCTCAAAAGGAAATTAGAGAGGTTGGAGAAAGAACTCCATCGCAGCACTAGGCGATGTCCATACTGCACTCCTAGCCCTCAGGTGAGCAAGTCTCGTAGCCGAGGAAGGATCCCCAGACGCGGATCCTAGAGAAGTGAGAAGCTCGAGTCAGATGATGATTTGCTCAAGCAACAGTGACCAACTCGCCATTACAGGAGCCCAACTCGAGGTGATGATGATATACGAAATTTGGTCCGAAGAGAAATGGACCAACACCCAGCACATCGGGGTGACAGATCAAACAGGGAGCTTGCTCGATGAGCTCTCAAGACCCAGATGAAATCCCCATTTTCAAGGGGGATAGAAGATGAGGAAGCCCCCAAGAAATTTGCTATTCTGAGATTCAAGATCTATGATGGAAAAACTGACCCTATCGATCACGTTAGGCAGTACAGGCAGGCCATGACTCTCTGGAACCACCGGGATGCACTAATGTGTCGGATTTTCCCCTCGAGCCTGCACGACATGGCTCAGAAGTGGTTAGAGAGGCTCCCTCATAAGTCCATCAAGAACTTTGAGTCCCTTGTCGAGCTCTTCATGGCTCGTTTCATTACCAGCAGCTCCCATCCTAAGAGGATGGATGCTTTGCTAACAATGAAGAAGACGTCATAGGAGAGCCTCTGGGACTACGCAAAGAGGTATTGGGAATTATTCAACGAGGTCGATGACTGCTAGGAACATGTAGCAATGGCCTCTTTTAAGATCAGCCTACCCAACTCTTGCCTTCTGTACCAATCCCTAACAAAAAAGGAGGCCACAACCATAGATGACCTGATGGCTCGTATCGAGAAATAGGCCAAAGTGGAGGATGTGACCCACTTTAGTACAGGGGAAAATAGTTGAACTAAGCTCGCTGCCAAGGGCAATGACAAGATTGAAAACCAAAAGACAGGAGGCAAGAATGGGGGAAAGAATGTCTCCAAGAATGGAGGCAAGAACGATGCTTTAAAAGTATTTCAGGCAGTGAACACGATCTTCAAAGAACCAATCTATAAGATCATTGCAAAGATTAAAGACGAGCCATTTGTTAAGTGGCCCAAAAATATGGGAGGAGATACCTTAAAGAGAAATAGTGCGTTGAGATGCGCTTTTCACAAGGAGGGAGTACATAAGAATGAGCATTACACGGATCTTAAGTCTCACCTCGAAGAACTAGCCCAGATTAGGCACCTGAACGAGTTTATGGAGAAAAAGGCAGAGAAAGTCGCTACCAATGAAGACACGAGGCCCGATAATATACTCAAAAATGATGCTGGCCATGAATTTGTGGTAATTTATGGGGCATCTGATATGAAGCAGATTCGAGGGAATTCAACTCGAATGGAAGTAAAAAAGCTTACAGCAGTAATGCAAGCTTTTCAGATCAATCCAACGAAGACGTAGTCAGGAAAGCGTCGGCGAGAAGATGACGTCGATTATAGCAAACACATCGTGTTCACAGATGAAGATCTGGTGGGAGTAAGAACCCCACATCATGACGCCTTGATCATTACCCTCAGGATAGCCAATTATGACGTTGATAAGTTGCTCGTCGACCAGGGAAGCTCATCCGAGGTAATATATCTCGACCTCTTCAGAAAGTTGAAGCTGAGCGTTGTCGACTTGTAGGAAGCTACCGTCCCTCTAGTTGGCTTCGCTGGAAAAGTGACAATTCCATTGGGAAAGATCATGTTGCCGGTAAGGGCAGGAAGTGTCTCCAAGATGATCGAGTTTCTAGTGGTCGATATCGATTCGCCATATCAAGCTATCCTCGGTAGGGGTGGCTATATGTAATGAAGGCAGTCCCTTCGACCTACTATTAAAAACTCAAGTACGTGACTGAGTGAGGAGTAATGGAGATCAAGGGATGGCAAGAAGGTGCTTCATAGAGGCCATTCACCCGAAACCAAAAAAGAAGGTTGAGAAGGCCAAAGAGAGAATCGAGCAGCAAGAAGGTTTGATACCTTCGAAATAGCAACTAAAGTATGGGAGACCCGGGGTGGAGGAGACTAGGCTCCTCCTCTCTGAGCGGGTCATTGAAAATCAGGAAGAGATCATAACTGGTGGGAGCAAGAAAAACAAGATGTTCCTAATTGGAGCTTCTCTCACAGATCAAGAAAAGAAGGAATTGACAGTATTGTTGAGAGGTAATCTAGATGTTTTTGCATGGGAATCGTACGAGTTGCCTGTAATTGATCCCAGTGTGGTTTGTCATCGGTTACACATCGACCCCACTTTTAGGCCTATCGCACAGAAGGCACGATGAACTGCGCCCGAAAAGGCTAAAGCTGTAGAAAAGGAAGTAGAGAAGTTACTGGATGCAGGGTCCATACGGGAAATTCAATTACCCAAATGTCTATCCAACCCAGTAGTAGTTACAAAGAGCAATGAAAAATAGAAAGTCCGTATAGATTTCACTGACCTTAACAGAGCCTGCCTTAAGGACAGTTTCCCTCTCCCGAAGATCGACCAATTGGTGGACGCCACAGCAGCTCACGAGAGAATGTGTTTTCTGGACGCATATTCGAGGTATCATCAGATCCCTCTGTATGCACCAGACCAAGACAAGATAACGTTAATCACAATTTTCGGATTATACTGCTACAAAGTTATGCCCTTTGGGCTCAAGAATGTGGGAGCAACCTACCAGCGACTGGTCGCCAAGATGTTCAAAGACTAAATGGGAGATACCATGGAAGTGTACATTAATGATATGCTCGTCAAGAGCAAGAAAAAAGAGGACCATCTCTCAGACCTATCAAATGCCTTCGAGATCCTCAGGAAATACCGAATGAAACTCAATGCAAGCAAGTGTTCTTTCCGTGTACAGTCAGGAAAACTCCTCAAATATTTGGTTAGCGAGAGAGGCATTGAGGCCAACCCAGACCAAATCGAAGTGATTAATAGGGTATAGCCCCCTCGCATGATACGAGACATACAGAAGCTCACAGGCATGCTCGCCGCTTTGAGCCATTTCATATCGAAGTCCTTTGAGAAATACAAGTCATTCTTTCATCTCTTGAAAGGAAACAAGACAGTAGAATGGAATTAAAATTGCTCACAAGCATTGGAAGATCTCAAGGCTTACCTTAGCTCACCGCCTCTGCTCGTTATACCTCAAGAAGATGACCCCCTGTACTTGTACCTCGCCGTCTCCAGTTACGCCATCAATTCTGCACTGGTGTGTAAAAAAGCAGGAGTCCAACACCCAATTTAATACGCTATCAAGACCTTATTGGACGCCGAGTAGCTCTACCTACCATTAGAGAAGCTCGCTTTTGCACTAGTGATAGCTTCGAGGAAGCTGAAGCACTACTTCAAAGCTCACACTATCGTTGTCCTCACATCACACCCCCTTAAAGTAGTCATGCGAAAAGAGGATATATTTGGCCGACTGTCCAAATGGTCAGTCGAGCTCGGACGATTCAACATCCAATTTCAACCCAGGAATGCAATTAAGGGCATGTCCTTGACGATTTCATCACAGAATTCACAGGCGAATAGCCTGCGACCAGCTTCAACCAATAAAGCAAATGGAAGATCACCCATCAGTAGGAGTCTGGCGACTATTTATTTATGGAGCCTCCAATTCAAAGGGGGTAGGAGTAGGCATAGTGCTCGTTAGTCCAGAAGACACAATCCTCGAGCAAGAAATCAGACTTGGATTTGAAGCCTCCAACAACGAGGTAGAATACGAAGCTTTGATAGCCGGCTTGAGAAAGCGCAGGCATTGGGGGCAAAGCAGCTGCAGGTATTCGGCGACTCACAATTGGTTTCCAACCAGATAAATGGGGACTTCAATGCAAGAGACAAAAAAATAGCAGCCTACCTCACCTTGGCGAGGGAGTTAATATCCAGCTTTAAGGAAGTCAATGTCCAACAGTTTCTCAGAGGACAGAATAGCCATACCGACGCCTTGGCAGCCCTAAGTTCAGCAATCGATTCCAACTTAAAGAGAACGATCCCAATCGACTTCCTCGCCCATCCGAGCATCAACCAGAGCGAGGAGCTGCCAAACAGGGAACGTATGCTCCAGATTAAGTCAGCACCTAGTTGGATGGACCCTTTGAGTGAATATTTGAAAGATGGTGCACTTACAAATGATAAGAAGTTCGCTCATCAGATAAGAGTCAAAGCTGCTCGCTTTCACTTATCTCCTGAGGTCAAATTATACAAGAGATCATTCACCGGCCCTTACCTTCAATGTGTTCACCTGAAGGACGTCGAACAAGTTCTACACAAGCTTTACGAAGGAATCTGTGGAAGCCATATTGGAGGGAGGTCACTAGCTTTCTGACCAATGAAGGAAGGCTACTGGTGGCCATATATGCAAAAAGATTCGACAGTATATGCTCGCAATTATAAGAAATATCAACTACATGCTCCTATGGTCCACCAACTTGCCAGTGACCTAAGATCGCTTACCAGCCCATGGCCTTTCGCCCAGTGGGGGATAGACATCGTAGGCCCTCTTCCTGCCGCCGTCGGCAACCGCAAGTATCTGTTGGTCGTAACAGATTACTTCACTAAATGGATCGAGGTAGAGCCACTGGCAAATATCCGAGATGCAGATATAATGAGGTTCATATGGAAGAATATAATCACCTGTTTTGGAATCCCCAGAACCATCATCACCGATAATAGAACACAGTTCGAGAGTGGCCCTTTCCAGAACTTCTGTAGAGAACACGGGATCCGGCATTATTTCAGCTCGGTGGCCTACCCCTAGAGCAGCGGTTAAGCCGAGACTTCCAACAAAATAGTGATCGATGGGTTGAAAAAATGACTAGAGCGAGCCAAAGGCGCGTGAGTGAGTGAGATGCCACATATTTTGTGGGCATATAGCACTACCCCACGGCGAGCAACTGGGGAAACCCCATTATCACTAACGTGTGGAATGGAAGTAATCATCCCCTTGAAAGCTGGCCTACCAACCATGAGAACCACCCTTGTCGACCAAGGCCAAAATGATGCAGCATTACTCGTTGAACTTGACCTAGCTGACGAACGCAGAGAACTAGCCCTAGTAAAGCTGGGGAGCTATCAACAACAGCTCGCGAAACACTATAATAAGAAGGTTAATCCAAGGGCATTCCAGGTTGGGGACTACATCCTAAGGAAGGTCCTTGGCAGCACAGTAAAACCATCAGATGGCAAGCTGGGTCCAAACTGGGAGGGACAATTCAAGGTGACAAGGGATGGCTTACAAGGAGCCTATCACTTAGAAATGCTGGAGGGAAGAGAAATACCCCAAGCTTAGAACGCAGCCAATCTGAAGAAGTTCTACTTCTAGTTTTTTCATTCATCTTTTATCATATTTTTGGAATTGGCAACTCAATTTTTATTACTTGTGATTAATAAAAGATTATTTGGCAGTGATATTCTGAAGTGTTAATTTTGTATTATGAACTTTATAACTTGCACACCTTTTCCAAGTGACAGGCATATTACTAAGTATGCAGAAGCAGGGAATCACCCTCCTCAGGTCTTCGTTATGAAATACGAACAAACTCTTAGCATTGCCCCTGGAAATATGTGAAGCCCTACAGGGGACCCTTAGGCAGTTCGACCAAATCAAATTGGTCGCCAAATAATGTTTGGCTCAAAAAGCCTGATCGAATAGAACATCCAACACTAGGTGTGTCCTCGCCATTACCATACTTAGGCCTAAGAGAGTGTGACGACACGACCTAAAAGGTAAAGTAGGGCAAAATGGTATTTCATAAAGCATACTGGACTGGGAGGATACTCACACAACAAAACAACTTTACCTACATCAAATCTAGTCAGCTACGAAGAGCCCAAGATAATCAAATGGGAAATAAATGAAGTAAAATATATACAACGCATGTTTAGTCAGCAAAATTGCCCAAGACATAAATATTACATTACTTCGTTACATGTATAATGATTTATGCCCGGTAAAATATTAATGAGGCTGAGGCCTCTGAACAAGATAATCAACTACTTGTGCTCTTCGGCCATCATTCAGATGAGGAGCCAATTCCTCCTCGACCTCATTCACATCTGACTCTAACAGCTGCCTAGGGATAACATCTATAGGGATCCACTGGTCGTCCCTCCCGAAAGGATTAGACCTCAGAGTTGAAGGAGAGATCTCATGACGATACCAGAGTACTGAGTTCTGGGGGACCTACAGCTCTTGGAGGGCACTCAACCATCCCTTGATAAAAGATAGTTCTTCAAACTCTGTCAGCCTCATCGGAGCATCTATCCAACCTTCTTCATAACCATCAGCCCACACTCGTCGAGGTCCTTTCTTAAATAGATGCCTTAATCATGTGACATCCCTTTGAAGCCCAACAGCAATCACGTACGCTCGACGGACATCTCCTTGGAGCTCGTCCACATCCCTAGCTGTACCCCCTGCATCTGGACCAGCTCGCGGAGCAGCCGATGAGGTAGAACCTTGAAAAACTAGAGGGGCACCGCTCGTCCGTGTGCTAGCTCACGGAATAGTCGATGAAGAGGAACCTCGTAGAACATGATGTGCGATGCTCGACACATGCTCCCTGAGTCGTGACACCTCCCTTCTCAGAGTCTCGTTCTCCCGCTGAAGAATTTCTATGACTTAATTGATTTCAGAGGCATCTAGGAGCTGAGCTCTCAAAATGTTCACTTCTTCTTGAACAGAGGCACCAACCTCTTCCATCTCCTGAAGTCAATCCTTCAGTTTGGCGACAAGCTCAGATTGGTCTTTGAAGCTCTTATTCCTCGACTTGAGAGACTTACAAATCCTAACGAAGGCTTAGCGAACTTGATCGCTCACATTAGGACCGAGAATCCTTCCCTGTTGAGAGGTGGCAGGTATATATTCATCTACATCAATCAACTACAAGCCATAAATAGCAGTAAAGAATAAAATAATTAGTATGCCGAAGAGAAAATGTTTTCATTTCATTAATGGACGACCAAATTACATCGATGAAAGAGAACAGTGCAAACAAAGCAAAAATACATAAAGGTCCTAAGAGCAGGCTAACTGGCAACCTTGATTTGTCCAGAGGTGGTTGGCTATTTTTCCTTGTCAGCAGTAGTAGTTGCATCTCCCTCGGAAGGAACAACTGCTATTCCCCGAGCAGGCAGAGCACCAACATTAATAGTTTGGGAGACAGGGGTAACACCTTTAACGGTTGGGGTAGGAGCTTCGTCTACAACGGGCTTTGGGCCTGAATCATGCTCGTCGAACAAGGGTGAGTCAATATCCAGCCCGAAAGCCAGAAGAGCCTTATTCCAGCCCTTCTTGAAGTTCAAACGGCTGATGTAGCCTATCCGAGCATCAGCATCCTCATATGCGGCAGCCCACCCGAAATTAGACGAACTTTCCTTAATGGTGGCTGCCTCGGACTCCATCCTCTTCAGATTCTCTGCTAGCACCTTATTCTCCTCGACCACGGACAGCTTGCTCGTGCAGACCAGGTCGTAGGACGGCCTCAGCTCATTCAGCTCCTTTATCACCGCCTCCTTTGCTCTATTAGCATCAACAAAGGTAAGATCGAAGGACTTCTGAGCCTCGTTGGCAGCCTTTAAACTGGCCTCCAGCTCCGCACCTTTCCCCCTCAGTTCAGCATTCTGCTTCTCTAAATCCGCATTCCTACCCACCAGCTCGTCGCGAGTACGGTAGAGAACAGCGAATTCGGTCACGACCTGCAAGTAAAAAGAAAGCATTAGAAGAAAGCATTAAACAGAATATTACAAGTATTAAAGAACAGAAACAGACTTACCAAGGCTAGCCTCTGACTCGCTTGCAGGGCTAACTCGTCAGTCGTCATTGCCCTCTGTCGATCAGCAGGCAAAACTTCTCTCTCGAGCAGCGTAGGAGCCAATTGGGGAGAGGTGGCGACCGAGGCCCCCTCGGGCAATATGGACACGGGCACTAAAGCTTGCCCAACCTTCGTCCTCGCTTCCACTCTCCTCCTCTCCTCTTCTTTCTCCTTTTCCCTCTCAGCTCTCTTCCTTTCTTCCACCTTCTTTTTCTTTTTAGCCTTCTTCCTCTCCTTTTCTTTCTTTTTTTCTCTCTCTCTCTCTCAACTATTCTTCCTCCTTTCTCTTATTCTCCTACTCATGAGCAACAGACTGAGAATCGATAGCAACATCCCCATCGCCAGATTTTTACTTCTTCGATCACTGAGCAAGAAGCACGTCATCATCATCATCACGGATCAGATTCCTCCTAGGTGGAGCCATTTCCTCGCTGGAACTGCTGGATGTGCTCGAAGACTCTTGAGCCTCAGAAACCTCTTCCGAGCTAGAAGAACCTTCACCACTAGAGCTCGCCTCACTGGGACCACCTTCAGCACCTTCCCTAATATCACTTTCAGAACTACTCTCTTCCTCATCCAACTGGATAAGGTCCGCAACAACTTCTTCAGTAATATCCAAGTTAGGAATGTTGTCTACAGGCCGCGGAATGAAACTGGACCCGATGTTCTTGTACTCCAGAGGAAAAGTAACTGACCGGGGATGTTCACCGTCAACCAAAGATTCTCTGATATTCCAAGCTTTAATCAGCTCGGTAGCTCGAACCTCACTAAGGGCAGGTTCCAAGTTTTTTGTCCTTGCTGAAAGGATAACAAAAAAATATCAAAAAAATGAAACATTGACAGAAAAATAAATGAGCAGAGAAAAGGCTAAGATTACTTATGTACTCCTCCCCATGAAAGGGGGGAAAACTGGTAATTTTTAGCAAGAAAACCCTCTTGCTATAAATCCTTATAGGAATCAGGTATGTTTACTACCAATACCCTATCAGGACTCCTGGCCTTGAGGTAAAGAAGGCCAGAACTAGTTCAAGAAAAGGAATAATAAAAACAAATTTTAGCAAGCCCTAATTTAATGCCATAGAGTTGGTTTACTCTATGGACACCATTAACTATCTTCCAAACGTTTGGCGAGCACTGTGTAGGAACGATATTGAAGTAACCGAAGAAGTACAAAAATAAATTGCTCAGGGGGAAGGTGAGCCCCCCTTGGGATAACAACAGGGTGTGAATACAATGAGCGTCCTATATGTCTTTAACATTCTTAGGGACAGAGGCGCACTTAATTTCTACCTAGTCTGGGATATTATAGGACTTTCTAAACTCAGACACAGACCTATTGCCTATCTTCGCCATTTATAAACCCTAATTACGAATTCGAAGCAAACTCAACAGAAAAAACACAGAGGGAGAGCAAAGAGAACTTACGGGATGAAGGTTTGGCTTGGACGATGCAAGATCACAAGCTTAGACGACGAAGAAGATTGAAAGCAAAGTAAACGAAGACCTGAAGAGAAGGGCGCAACAGCGAAAGCTTGAAGAAGATGGGAAAATATTAAGAAGCTTGAAATGACGGTATCGAAATGCTGTTCCAAGTGATTTTTTAAACATTTCTAATCATATCGCACGAGACCCGAAGCAGGCTTCCGCCAAAACCAAGTAGAGAACTCCAATCTTGGAAAGAGTTACAAAATTTACAGGAAAGCCATTATGACCAATCATTTAAATTTATTGAGCACAAATTAGGGCCCAACAACTTTAGGGGCAATTGTGGGTACCTCAATTTGTCATTACGGGCCCAGACGAGTGGCCCAATAGCAACAACCCAAAGCCCGATCTCTTCCCATCTCAACTAAATCCGGTTATGACTTAGTCTACTATTAAAATATCGTAAGGAGATATTCTAGGAGTAGAAGATGGACGTGGGGAAGTCCAACACCCCCACTCCCCTACTCCCTAAAACAAACATGTATATAATAAACCCTAAGCCTGGGGTAAAAGTTATGCATTATATCTGTAAAACACTCCTCGGAGTTTATAGAAATAATATTGAAGAGCACCACCATTGACGTAGGCATTCTTGCTGAACCACGTACATACTGTGTTGTGTGATTGGCATTTCTTATTCTCTATTCCCTTTGATGATTGCGCTTTCTCATTAATTTGTGTTGAATATAATTGTCACCACAATTGGCATCGGAGATACTTAGTCGTGTGGAAGGCCGATGATTAGGCACATATTCTTCATATTTATCCCCTTAATTTTGATATTTTTATGATCCCGTGCAGAGTAAATAGTTTGGATTTGTCTCGTATTTATTCTATTAACTCCTTTTGGCAAGTATTTCGTATTTTGTGCATTTCTCATGTGCTTTATAAGTATTTCATGCAAATTAGTGCGAAGGAGAACTCAAAACAGTGAAAGAAAGCACAGAATCTGAAGTTTAAGGCCTCTTCGTAATTTTGTAGCATTATTCCGGAGGTGGGTCCAATTGGAAAGTTGAAGATATTCCAATTACAAGAACACTAGAAAAAATAGCACCTCAATCCGAGCTACGGTGAAGAAGTTACGAGGTTTTGAAGTTGCCAGATAATGAAGAGTCAAAACTCTTGAATTTTCTTGTTTAATTCATTTTTATTAGTTGTAAAACGTGGGGAGGCAAGGGAAGAGTCAACTTTAGGTATTATAAAAGGTCAAACCCTATTAGGAAGTGGGAGGAGTTGTTTTTATCAAGTTGTAGGAGGCTAGTAGTTAATTTTTAGAGGATTCTTGTAACCAAGAACCCTAGTTTTGAAGTTTGGATACTATTCAAGATTCAAGGTTCTATTCAAGATTCATCATTCATCCATTGCAAGTAATTTTAATTTATTGTCTTTACTGCTTTCCTAGTTAGTTTAATTAATTGTTGCTTTCTAGTTTTCCAATCCCAATTCAAGTAATGTTCTCAATTTTCTAGATTTAGTTATGAATTCCTGCACTTTCACTTTTAAGTTTTTTTTTTATTTTAATCATGTTAAGCTAAGTTTTTAAGGGTGGGGATGCATGAACCCAACCCGATGTGGTATGCATAGATATAAAATTTGTCCTCTAAATTAAATAAGTGATTAGATCGTGTTGTATTGTTTCACAACCGTTGTAGAACTTTTGACGTCGTTTGCCCTAGGTAACCGGGGTGCTTAAGGATACAACGTGCATGAACTATTGCAACACTACTTTACTCATTCTTTGATTATGTATGATGCGGGCTTGAACCTCATATATGTAATGCTTTGGAGTACTAAAGACTGGGTCTGATCAATTATCTAATTTATGACTAATTTTGTACTGGCATACACATTAGGGTTGGGGAGAGTGTATTCTTAACCCATTTCTTCATTCATATTAATTCCTTCTTAGTTAGTTAATTTCGCATGCATAGGTTAATTTAATTGAATCTAGTTAATTCACAGATAAAATCCATAAAAATCAATCATCTTTTTCTTTTATTTTATTTTAACATCAACTTTAGGATTAAACTACCTTACCTTTGTCGTCACGTTCACACATCCTAATTTCCTGTGGATTCGATACCCATATTCGCCACTATACTCCTTAAGAAGTGTAGTTACAAGTTTAGTTTTTTTTTGTATTGAGGTTGGAAGCCGATAACAACGACTAGCGTATTACACGGACGCTCGGTTTACACCTCGAACAAAATGGCGCAGTTGTCGGGGAATTAGGTAGACTTTAGGTTTGGTTGGTTAATCCTGAATTTAACCTTAAAAATAATAATAATAATTCAGAAAAATGTGTGTCACGTTTTTGAATTGCCCACTTTGAAATGTCTTATTTTAACTCTTTTGGTGGCTTTAATTGTTATGCTAATAGTGAGGAGGAGAATGAACTCACAATTTATGAACATTGGGTCAATATCACTAAATATGAGTCTCATAAATACAAGCCCAGTGCTAAGGCCATCCAAATTTATCAAAATGAATTACTTGAAGAAAAAAGACTTGAAAAAGAATATTGAGAAAAAAATCGCTATTGGGAGCAAGAGTTAGATGCATTATTTGAACCCAATGAGGATTTTTCTTCCGATAGTTGAAGAATGTTTTCAACCAAATGAGGAATTCGAGGTGCTAGAACCAAGGAAGCCTACTTTGGAAGAACTCTTGATTATTATCAAAAAGCAATCTGATGACCTTGCTGCTACAGAGTTGAAAATTAGAGCAACTTGCAAGGAGTTTAATGATTATTTGGACAACTTAAAGAAGGTCGAGACTTGCGCTTCACCTAACACTTTTGAGGATGAAATCATTGAGAGTGATCCAAGTTCTTTTGAATATCAACCTCTTATATATATTGCAAAATCTACTGAGGTTGAAGATCATTTGTCTCCTTGTGTACCCACTATTATCGAACCATTAAATCCATCACAAGAACTTGATGAATGTATTAAGGATGTTGATCCGATTCTTATATGTGAATGTTATTTTGAGATGCTTCATCAAACGGGCCATACACTTAGATGTGTCACTCCACCAGATCCAGTTGAAAATTTTGGGGGAGAAGATTTTGAGGACAAGGACTCTATGCTCAAAATTTGTGTGCTCCGCTTCCCATACTAATTGAAAAATCTATGGGAGGTGATTATATTTTTCTTGGATTCCAATGGTACGTGTCCCCCTATGCACCCAAATCCTTCATTATATGCTTAAACGCTAGTCGTTGTTATCGGCTTCGACGCATGCAAAATTAACTAACTAAGAATGAATTAATATGAATGAAGAAATGGGTTAAGAATACACTCCCCCAAACCCCAGTGTGTATGCCAGTACAAAATTAGTCATAAATTAGATAATTGATCAGACCCAATCTTTAGTACTCCAAAGCATTACATATATGAGGTTCAAGCCCGCATCATACATAATCAAAGAATGAGTAAAGCAGTGTCGCAATAGTTCTCGCGCGTTGCATTCTTAAGCACCCCGGTTACCTAGGGCAAACGAGGTTAAAAGTTTTACAATGGTTGTGAAACAATACAACACGATCTAATCACTTATTTAATCTAGAGGACAAATTTTATATCTATGCATACCACATCGGGTTGGGTTCATGCATCCCCACCCTTAAAAACTTAGCTTATCATGATTAAAATAAAAGAAAACTTAAAAGTGTAAGTGCAGGAATTCATAACTAAATCTAGAAAATTGAGAACATGACTTGAATTGGGATTGGAAAACTAGAAAACAACAATTAATTAAACTAACTTGGAAAGCAGTAAAGACAATAAATTAAAAATTACTTGTAATGGATGAATGATGAATATTGAATAGAACCTTGAATCTTGAATAGTAGTCAAACTTCAAAACTAGGGTTCTTGGTTACAAGAATCCTCTAAAAATTAACTACTAGCCTCCTACAACTTGATAAAAATAACTCCTCCCACTTCCTAATAGGGTTTGCCCTTTTATAATACCTAAAGTTGACTCTTCCCTTGCCTCCCCACGTTTTACAACTAATAAAAATGAATTAAACAAGAAATTTCAAGAGTTTTGAATCTTCAGTTCTGAAAATGACTCTTCATTTCTGAAAATGACTCTTCATTATGTCGCAACTTCAAAACCTCGTAACTTCTTCACCGTAGCTCGGATTGAGGTGTCGTTTTTTCCAGTGTTCTTGTAATTAGAATATCTTCAAATTTCCAATTGGACCCACCTCCGAACTAAGGCTGAAAAATTATGAAAATGCCCTTGAACTTCACATTTCGTGCTTTCTTTCACTGTTTTGAGTTCTCCTTCCCACTAACTTGCATGAAATACCTATAAAGCATATGAGAAATACACTGAACACGGAATACTTGCCAAAAGGGGTTAGTAGCATAAATACGAGACAAATACAAGCTATTTACTTTACACGGGATCATAAAAATACCGAAATTAAGGGGATAAATATGAAGAATATGTGCCTAAATTTTTTAATAGGTGGTGATTCATTTCTTTCGCTTTGCACATGCCTTCCGTTGTTCAAACGAAATTCTTATTTTGCGGGAGGCATGCTTTCTAGTTAGGATACACCATTAATCCCTCAAAGTCAAATTGTATTTTGGGTGGACCCTCAAATTTTTCGACTTCTAGTGTATAACTTATTAGAAGTTCAAATCGTAGGTTGTACATAATTAGCTTTTTATTTTTCCTTTTCTTTTTTTTTATCGTTTAGAGTAGTTAGTTAAAGTTTTTGTTATTCCTTTTGTTATGCTTGGTTCTAACATGTTTTGTAGATTCAATGGATTCGCACTCATCGGGGATCGCTCCATTTGGGTAATATCTTTCTTTTTCTCTCTTTATGTTGTGTTCTTGATTCGCATTGAGGACAATGCAACATTTAAGTTAGGGGGTGTGGGATATTCTTCCCGTTTATTGTTTAGATTCATTGATTCGATCACATGTTCTTCCAAGTGTGTTTTTTTTAGAAAATTTCACTAATTTAAAAAAAAGTTGAAAAAAACAAAAATATTTTTCTTCAAAATAAATAAAAATTAGAATTTAAAATTTTCAAAAATGTCACATTTATTCTATTTAAAGTCTCAAATTGTACAATTCAAAATGCACTAAGCCAAAATTGACCGAAGATGGAAATTGAAAGAAAATTGACGACTTATCGAATAAGTGTGGAGATTGATCAAACTCGGTGAGATTTTGAGCCTTTGAATTTTTTATAAGTTTTTAAATCAATCCGAGTTTATGATTAACTCAAAGTCCTTTTCAGTGTTTTAATAAGTCGTTGATGATCTCAATCCTTTGTTTTGATCGATTATTGGAAATGTGTGAAATGTTATCTCGAAATTCGTGCTAAATATATCTCTAAACTTAATTAATCTCGAGATGCATATGAAAATGTGATTAGCAATTTGGACAATGAAGTAGGCCCTCTTTTGTTTAACCCAAAAATATTAGCCATAATAAATTTGTGAAAAATTATCTCTTTGCAACCCACTTTGAGCCTAATATAATATTTCCCTTTCGTTTGATAACCCAAAAAACCCAATTGGCTCGAAATTTGTGAAAAAATAGAAATTCATCAAGTAAGTCCAAAGTGTGTAATAAAAAAGGGGCAAGAAAAGAAAAATATCAAGAAAAAAAATGAAAAAAATGAAAAGAGAAAAAGAAAGAGAAAAATTAGCAAATGCGCGAAAATGCACAAATGGGCGTCATCGGGACATTTTTCAATTCCAAACAATCCGAATATTCCCAATTTTACCCTTTACACTTTTTAACCCGAAAAGTCCTAACCGAGTCCGAATGGCGAAATTAATTACTGCATGGAGAGATACGATATGAAAAGATAGTAAAAGAGATTAAAATGGTGTGATTAAGAGATGATGTTTCCCGTTTCCTAATAACTGTATTCCGATGATGAGATCTTTTCACCATATATTTCCTTCTTTTCAATTTTGTATGCGTGAATTTGTGTCCATTATATTTACTCTTTATATCATGCATACCAAGAGAAAACAGTCACAATCCGAGTGATTCGTTTGTGAGTGCATCTGTAAGAATTTGAATCAAAACGAATTTTCGAAAAGTAACGTAATGCTCAATCGGTGGAAATTTGAGGTCTAATTTCTGGCTTTGCACACACACACTATGATTTGAGACATTTGAATATGAATTTATGGTGATTATTTTTCGAAAAGTTTAAATTGTACAATTTTTAAGTATTTTGATATTTATTTGAGTCAATAAAGAATTTTGTGGGTGTATTCACTGCAAACCCTCACGAGACAAAATACTTCATTATATGCTTAAACGCTAGTCGTTGTTATCGGCTTCCAACCTCAATACAAAAAAAAAAAACTATTTAATTATGTATGATGCGGGCTTGAACCTCATATATGTAATACTTTGGAGTACTAAATACTGGATCTGATCAATTATCTAATTTATAACTAATTTTGTACTGGCATACACACTAAGGTTTGGGGGAGTGTATTCTTAACCCATTTCTTCATTCATATTAATTCCTTTTTAGTTAGTTAATTTCACATGCATAGGTTAATTTAATTGAATCTAGTTAATTCATAGATAAAATCCATAAAAATCAATCATGTTTTTCTTTTCTTTTATTTTAACATCAACTTTAGGATTAAACTACCTTACCTTTGTCGTCACGTTCACACGTCCTAATTCCATGTGGATTTGATACCCAAACTCGCCACTATACTCCTTAAGAAGTGTAGTTAAAAGTTTAGATTTTTTTTGTATTGAGGTTGGAAGCCGATAACAACGACTAGCGTATTGCGTATTACACAGATGCTCGGTTTACACCTCGATCAACCGACCAACTCCAGAATGCCAACGATCAGGATTATCAAAAGTTACTCGGATGGGATGCCAACCAACACTGAATTCCAAGAGTTTTATTTATTGTACACATAAATAAATGCTTGGCAATATAA
Organism: Sambucus nigra; assembly: GCA_949130495.1. Lineage (NCBI taxonomy): Eukaryota > Viridiplantae > Streptophyta > Magnoliopsida > Dipsacales > Adoxaceae > Sambucus > Sambucus nigra. Next base: position 428,198,502 of record OX422212.1, on the reverse strand, counting down.
AGGCGTTCTATCTCTAGGGTTTTAGACCATTATAAATACAAAATACTCCATCAGCTGAAGGGACAACTCGAATCACTCATATGCACACCATACTGAGATATTGTAACCCTACGAAATAATGCAAACAATGGACGTAAGCAATTTTACAGCTGAAGTACTCTAAAAATCTCTTCTCTTATGTGTGTGATTTGATTAACCTATTATATTTTTACCTGTGATTATAAATCTGGATTAAGTCCATTTTTAGACATTAACATAAAGTATTTTTAACAAACTTACGGTTTACAAAAAACACAGTTGGTTAACGTTGTTAATCATTTTTCACTTAAGTTTTTTTTTCTAGTAGTTGCTAACATTGCTATATCCTTTAATGAAACAACTGATGTGGACCTTGTGATTTTTGACTATATAGGAGGTTATGGTGTACGCATAAGGGTATAATATTCGTAGTCTTATTATTAACGAAGAATGAATTAAACACGTGTTGCCTTCATAATCTCAGGTACCGTGGGAGATTATACTATCTTGTCATATCATTGGATATTGTATTGAGGTTGATATTGGATGTGCGAGTTATTACTCATTAAGTTGCTTAGCATACACCCATGTAGTTTTTCTTTTTTTGTTATGCGAGTCAAGGGCACGTTCACTACAAACTTATTATTTGGTAGTTGTAGAAACTAGGGTTATATTATTTTTGGACTTAGAAAGGTATTTCAATACAAATAGTGTAAAAGTGCGTCTTAAAAGTATAAACAAGTGAGAGTGTGTGTAAATATATGCAAGTGAGTGAATAAACAAAAGGTGTGTAAAATGTATAAATATGCATGTAGCTAATACTCATCACACCATCATTATAAATAGGTGAGTATGAGTAGTCAGGTGTAGAGAAATAAATATAAACGGGATCATGGGAATAATAGTGTCACTACAAGAAAATGAGTACGAATGAACCAATAGGTAAAACAGTAAAGATAAAGATATACAGAAGATCACAAAGAAAAGAAAATAATAAATATGTACAAAGTCGAACTCTAATTAATAACGGATTTGAAACACCTACACACCCTTATGCAGAGAGATCAAAGCCTAAGTAGTTCGAAGCAAGCTTTATTAATGGATTTACATTACACAATTTAAGGGTGCTTTTTTTGTTGAAAATGGGTGTTAAAACCCTTGTTTTGGAGGAAAGTGGATTTAAAACCTTAATGCATGAAAAAATGGTTTTTAAAAGTCTAGTGTATTGAAAAAAGGGTTTAGAACCTAGGTTTTTCTTTTAAAAAAAATAAGAAGAAAACACCACTTTCAAATTCGTATAATCCTTATTTTTGCGATTTTGACATTGAAAAAATAGACTTAAAGTTGTACATGTAGCTAAAAAAATGTACTATTTCGTTCGAGTGATAAACATAGAATTAATGATTTATGTGAATACAAATGTTAAATAAGATAAATGCAATTAGAGGAATATAAGCAAAAATAATGGAAAGTATGAATAAATAGATAAGTTAATAAGAATACTTTTAAACCTTTTTGCTAGCTTCAAATTATGTAATCTCTAGGATTTCCCTTAAAACTCTTCAAGTGAGATATGGTTGAATGATGTACATAAAGGTGATAAGTTAATGTTAGATTCAGATGAATAATGGCGAGGTACAATGGAATTTAGGGTTTGTTCAGAATAAGTTTATATGCAACACTAATTGCGATGTCCTTTAAAAGTTAAAAAGCTATTTCTATTTACAAAAAAACTCAAAAGAGGAAATAATCCCTCAAAGGGTATGCCGATTGGCAGGGAAGGTTAAACTTTGTATAAAAGTAAGTGCTAGCATGTCGATCAACAATCTGAGAGTGCCAATTAACATGGTGTCTGATATGCCCCAAGTGTCACCTCGGCTCAGAAGACATCAGCCTCGGCCGAAGACATGGCCGACGTTAGAAAAGCCTTGGATCAGTGACCAGCAGCCTCGGCCATAGCAGGGTCGGCCCTGGCCGACACCACTACCAACCTCTTCAAGGAGAGACTGCATGAATTGAGGGGTCAGCAGCTCGTCTGTTCACCCGAGAATGACAACCTCGGCCGGGGGTAGGCCGAGGTTACAAGGAGCCATACTTCTACCAAAGTCAACCCCATCAGTGAATCAGCCGACGTTCCAGGCATACTCCGGCTTAACCTCGGCCCAGGCAGACCTTAATACCTTACCTCAGCTTCACTTAAGCCGATACCATAATGGCTCATCTCGGATTGGATTGGCTGCCAGACCTTACCAACCTCGGACTCTTCCAGGCCGAGGTCTTGACCAAGCACGGGGGCCGATCACTTATTGACATATGTGTGGACAAGGACACGTGGACACAAATCAGTTATAATAAATCATTCCCCCCACGTGGGGGGAATATTTCATCATCATTCTCTACATGTGACAGGGACAGATGTCTTCATCATATTGGCTAGATCAACACACATATGCTCATTGCATGCATGGGGGGTACATTACACCCCCTGGTACTATATATGCCTGTCTTCTCCTTCTTAGAGGGGGATCCAAAGTTAGCAACCCTAGCTGAAACTATGTTCAAATACACAGTAGAGAGAGAAAGCTTGAGAGTTTGTATTTATGGCCATTAGAGCCCTCATACAGTGATATTAATCACACACTTGCACAGTGGACGTAGGCCTGATTGGCTGAACCACTTATATTCTGGTGATCTTCCTCTTCTCCTGACCTCCTTCTACTATATGCCTTTATGCTGCCATTGTTAACATTGAATTGAGCTTACAAACACCTTGAAGGGTGGTGTTATTTCCAGCATCATCATTTTGGCGCCGTTTGTGGGACGATAAGAGTTATCACTTCCTCCTCTTCAGCTTAACCTCATCGAAGACTCCGGTGGTGAACCAGGCACCACCCCTTGCGTGGAGCGGCTTCACCATTGAAAGAGGTCCTTTAAGGTATTAAGTTCATCTGCTACTCAAGCTCTTTAGTGTTAGCATATGGCACCAGAGGTACCACCGCTTCCTCCGCCGCCTGGAGCGGGAGTTCCTAGTTCCATCCAGGCACCGCCTCAGTCCGAAATGGCGGAGGTAGCTGCAGCCTTGAGGTCTTTGGTTGCAATGCAACAAGCTATGCAGGAGCAATTTTCACAGCTCAGCCAAACTATGATGAGGCCACCTGGAGTTTTACCGGAAATGATCACTCCGGCGGCCGTTCAGCCTCATCCTGATGCCAGGGGACCACCCCAAGCACCAATGAAGGACCAACCTGCCCCCCAGCGGTGGAGGGACATTGCTGACCCTAGGCGCTTATGCCTGGGAAGGAAAGGCAACCCTTGATCGGAGGATAGATATGATGATCTGGATGAGGAAGAGGTCCCAAAAGAATGTTGGGAGCCGTATGAGGTTTCGAATAATACTGTACGTCCTCTTCAGCAGAGTCGAGGTTGTGGCGATCGAAGAGGTGAAGAGGCCCAACAGCGAGGATCATCTTTTGATCGATTAAGCAGAGGGTCAGCCTTTGAGAGGTTGGGCCTAGTAAATGACCTAAGACATAGGTTATCAAGGTCAAGGAGTGCAGCCGGCTCACAAAGAGGGGATGAACAACGTCGGCCTCGCCAAGGCCGACCTCATGCAGGAAGAGGTAGAGACCAGGAAGAGGTCAATAGCCGACGTTGCGCTACGGCTGGGGAACCCTCAGTCCATCCTTTGGAGGTGGCTGGGGATAACCTCGGCCGGGCCGATGGTAGGAGACCATGGAATGAATCTATCTAACGTCTTTAGGAGAAGATAGGAGACCTCATTAAGAGCCGAGACCCATTGCAAAGAGGTTTCACGGAGGGCTCCCCCTTTCTGGCAAGGATAGTGGGCTTCCCAACCCCTACTAAGTTCAAGCCACCCGTGGTGTCTCCCAAGTATGACGGTAGCACCAAACCTGTACATCACATTGAGATGTATCAGTCAGCGGCGGATATCTACTCGATACCTGATGAGATGAAGTGTAGAGCCTTTTCCGGGACCTTGATAAGAGTAGCACACAGCTGGTTCACTTCTCTTCCGAAGAATTCAATTGAGAACTTTAAGGGCTTGGCTGAACGTTTCATTCACAACTTCTGCTTTGGGGTAAGACCTCAAAAGAAGACCACTCATCTACTGTATGTCAAGCAAGGCAAGGATGTGAGCCTAAGAGACTACATTGCCAGGTTCAATAAAGAAAAACTTGAGGTTGAAGACTACGAAGAGAATATAGCCACGACCGCCCTCATAGGAGGTCTTCAGAAAGGGAAGTTATTGTGGAAACTCGCGAAAGACCCTCCCAGGTCTATAGCCGAGCTACTGGCAACTGCGGGAAAAGTCATAAATGTCGAGGAGGCAATGGCCGCCAAGTATGAGGATGAGAACCGCGGTAGTAGCGAGAAGTCCCAAAGAAAAAAGAGGTCAGCCGATGACAAGTTCGCTCACTATACTCCTCTAACTGTGAGCTGTGAGCATATCCTTAACGAGATCAAGAATGACATGACCCTAAGATGGCCAAAGAAACTGAAGGCCCCTCCATATAAGAGGAACAAAAACTTATGGTGCGAGTTCCACTAGGACCATGGCCATGTTACAAACAGATGCTTCGCCCTGAAGGATGATATTGAAAAGATGTTAAAGTCCGAAAAGTTGAGGAAGTATGTTGATGGCAAGGCTCCTAAAGGCGGAAGAGATGACCCTAAGAAGAGAAGAAACGATAGATGCCGTGACGATGCCCCAGCTAGAAGAGATAATGATTCAGAAGGTGATGATGAAGACGATCCAGACCTTCCATCGAAAGATGACAACACTCCGGTGAAGAGGGTTGACATGATCTCCTTTGGTGTTGACACCATATGCGGAGGACTTGCGGTAGGTGGCTCTGAAGTGGCTGATAAAAAAGCTCATGTGGCAGAGGCCAAGTCAGTGGCCAAACTTAAAATTGTAAATCTAACGTCTTCCGATACAGCGCAGAAGAGAAAGAAGGTGGACATGGGCACTCTTATAGTTGGGTTCTCCCGACTCGACTTCAAAGGTATCTTAGCCCCACATGATGACCCCTTGGTAATAACAACAAGAGTACATGGATGCGAGGTGCAGAGGATACTCGTGGACGGGGGGAGTTCAACAGACGTGATGTTTTGGCCTTACTTCAAGAGTCTAGGTCTTAGCAGAGCAAGGCTGGTACCCTATCATCATTATTTAATGGGCTTCAGCGGCGAAAAGGTCCACCCATTGGGCATGTATGAGATGGACGTACGAATGGGTGATGAATGGCCTAAGAGGTTGACCCGAAAGATCAACTTTTTTGTGATGGATGAAAATGTCTTCTCGGCCTATAACCTCATCATAGGAAGAGTGGCCCTTAAGGAGTTCGAAGTCGTGCCGTCAACGGTTCACCAGATGCTAAAATTCCCGACCCCCTATGGGGTAGGGGAAGTGCAAGGTGACCAGACCATAGCACGAGAATGTTACTTCAACTCGGTCGAAGAGAGAGAGGCCTATAAGAGGGAAACCACCACTTATAGCATTGATACACTTGACCAAAGAGATGAAACAAAGTTGAAGAAGGGAGAGACCGCGGAAGAGGTAGAATCCATAGTCCTCAATGAGGACGAACCAGAAAAAACCATCCAGGTCGGCAAAGCCTTAAAAGTAGAAATCAAAGAAGAGCTGATAAACTTCCTCCAGAAGAGGTAGAGTGTCTTCGCTTGGAGTCACGCAGACATGCCCGACATCAACTTTGAGGTTATGAGTCACAAGCTCAATGTGACCAAAGATACCAGGCCTATCAAACAAAGACGAAGAGTTTACTCCAGGGAGAAGTACGACATCATCCGAGAAGAAGTCAAAAAACTGGAAGAAGCTGAGTTTATTAGAGAAGTCATATATCCGAAGTGGCTATCGAATGCAGTCATCGTGCCCAAGGCCAATGGAATGTGGAGAATGTGCGTTGATTTCACAGACTTAAACAAGTCTTGCCCAAAAGACAGCTACCCCTTACCCAAGATAGATCAGATGGTAGATGCTACTACAGGGCACGAGCTCATGAGCTTCATGGACGCATATTTAGGCTACAATCAGATCTTTATGGATGCAGAAGACTCAGAGAAGACAACCTTCATTACCGATAAAGGGACGTACTGCTCAAAGTGATGCCCTTCGGTCTGAAAAATGCGGGGGCAACATACCAACGTCTTATGAATAAGATGTTCGAAGATCAAATAGGCAAGACTATGGAGGTGTATGTAGACGATATGCTGACGAAGAGCTTGAAGGCCTGTACTCATGTGGCAGACCTTAAAAAGACCTTCGATACTATAGACTTGTACAAAATGAAACTCACCCCCGCGAAGTGTGTCTTTGGGGTAGGAGCTGGGAAGTTTCTTGGATTTATCGTCAATCAAAGAGGAATCGAAGCAAACCCTGAGAAAATCAAGGCTTTGCTTGATATGAAGACACCGAGGAGAATCAAGGACATCAAAAGACTCATGGGGAGAGTGGTCGCACTCAACAGGTTTGTTTCCAGAGCAACGGACAAGTGTCTTCCATTCTTCAAAGTGCTTAGAAAGGCCTTCCAGTGGGACGAAGAGTGTGAAGAGGCTTTTAACCAACTCAAGTCCTACCTTGGGTCTCCCTTGTTGTTATCTCGGCCCATAGTAGGAGAAAAATTATATGTGTATCTAACAGTCTCTGAATCGGCTATCAGTGCAGCCATAGTACGGGAAGACGTTGGAATCCAAAGGCCTGTGTATTTCAACAGTAAAACCCTTCAAGGGTCTGAACAAAATTACCCTTGTATGGAAAAGTTAGCCTATGCCCTGATACATGCCTCAAGGAAGATGAAGCCCTACTTTCAAGCCCATTCCATTGTCGTCCTCACCGATTCCCCACTAAGACAGGTTCTGCATAAACCTGAGAAGTCTAGAAGATTGATGACCTAGGCCATTGAGTTGGAGAGTATGACCTTATCTACCAACCTAGGGCAACCATCAAAGGGCAGGGCCTCACAGACTTTGTTGTCGAGTTCACATGGGAAGAAGTCGGCGCACAAAATGACCTAGTGGGTGCTGAAGGGTCAAACAGTAGTGCCTTTTGAGAACATGAAGAGGTTGCACCAAACGTCTTCCGAGAACAGGAAGAGGTTGCACCAAACATCTTCCGAAGTCAGGAAGAAGTCATATCCAAGAAGATCAGGAGTGGAGTAGCGGAGAACGAGGAGGATAGATACCTCTTCAGGCAAGGAATCATGTCAGAAGGGGCCTTCTCATCGGATACAAACATTTAGAATCTCTTCGTTGATGGTTCTTCCTGCGACAGTGGAAGCGGTGCAGGGTTAATACTTTCAGCTCCAGATGGTGCCAACATTGAATACGCTTTGAGGTTCAACTTCAAGGCATCTAACAACGAGTCGGAATATGAAGCCATGATAGCAGGTCTTTCATTGGCAAAGACACTAGGTGTAAGACGACTCCTACTTCATAGCGACTCAAGGTTAGTTGTCAATCAAGTATTGGGAGTCTACGAAGCCAAAGATGAAAGAATGGCTAAGTATCTGAAGAGGGTGAGAATGATGTTGGAATATTTCGAAGAGACAAAACTGAAGAGAGTACCTCGACAAAATAACAGCCACGCAAATGCATTGGCAAGGTTGGCCTCGACGACGAGGACAGACGTTAGAAGGACAGTTCCGATCGAGGTCTTAGCAAAAGTGACCATTGAGGAAGAAGAGGTATGCAACCCTTATCTCAATTTGAACCTAGGAGACTCATGGATGGACCCCCTCGTCAGATATATCAAAGAGGGAGAGCTACCCGAATCCAAGCTAGAGAGGAGGAAGTTAAGATATAGGGCTGCCAAGTTCTCCATAGTCGGAGACGTCCTATATAAAAAGGGATTTCTGTTGCCTCTCCTCAGGTGTGTGCATCCCACCGAAGTTCCCCGTGTCTTACAGGAAGTTCATGAGGGTTCTTTCTCCAGTAACATAGGAGGATTATTACACATGGATATTGGTGGCCAACCTTGGCCAAAAATGCTGCAGCTTACGTGAAGAGGTGCGATAAATGTCAGATATTCTCCACTATTCCTCACCGACCTCATCAACCTATGACGTCAATCACCTCTCCATGGTCGTTTACAGTATGGGGAATTGACTTAGTAGGACCCTTACCAAGAGCTGCCAATAATTACCGATTTCTGATAGTTGCCATTGACTACTTCTCAAAATGGGTGGAGGCAGAGCCGATGATAACGATCACAGAACAGAAGACCTTCCTATTTATTTGGAGGAATATCATATGCAGACATGGCCTCCCAAACACTCTCATCTCGGATAATGGAACCCAGTTCAAGAACTCCTCTTTAGAAAAGTATTGCGAAAGAGTGGGGATAAAGCGGTTCTTCTCATCTCCTGGCCGACCTCAGGCAAACGGTCAGACAGAAGTCACAAACAGGACGATCCTCGATGGAATCAAGAAGAGGTTAGAAGAAGCGAAGGGGAGATGGACTGAAGAGGTTTACGTTGTGTTATGGGCCTATAGAACCACGACAAGGACACCAACAGGAGAAACCCCGTTCATGCTAGCACACGGCTCAAAGGCCGTCATACCAACAGAAGTGGGACTCCCTACTCATAGGGTTCAGACCTATGACCCTGATAAAAATGGGGAGGAGATGAGACTATACATAGATCTGATTGAAGAGAGAAGGGAAGACGCAAAAATCAGATAAGCAGCTTACCAGCAGAGAGCAACAAAACTCTACAATCAGAGGGTGAAGCCAAGACCCATTGCCGTGGGAGACTTAATACTGAAGAAGACCTTACAGAAAACAAACAAACTCCACCCAAACTAGCACAGTCCCTACAAAGTGACAGAAGAGTTTATGCCCGGGACCTACACGCTAGAAAACCTAGAAGGGGAGCCTTTCGCTAACCCCTGGAATGCTGATCACCTAAAGAAGTATTACATATGATGTTGCAAAAAGTTATGTAAATGTACCATCTTATGAAGAGGTTAGTAATAAGAGATCAGTTTCCATGTCAATTCTTGCTTCATTGCGATCTAATGGTAGAAAGTATGAGGGTAACATCTTAGTGATGACCTCAAACCTTATAACATCATTATGTGGTGACAAGGTCTGAGGTCAGATACCATACTTGGATGACCTCAGACCCCTAACATTATTAGTTTGGTGAGATTAATTATGAGGATAACATCTTAGTGATGACCTCAGACCTCATAACATCATTATGTGGTGACAAGGTTTGATGTCAGACACCATACTTGGATGACCTCAGACCCTTAACATCATTAATTTGGTGAAGTTATTTATGGGGATAACATCTTAGTTGATGACCTCAGACCCTTAACATCATTAGTTTGGTGAGATTAATTATGAGGATAACATCTTAGTGATGACCTCAGCATTATAACATCATTATGTGGTGATAAGGTCTGAGGTCAGACACCATACTTGGATGACCTCAGAACCCTAACATCATTAGTTTGGTGAGATTAATTATGAGGATAACATATTAGTGATGACCTCAGACCTTATAACATCATTATGTGGTGACAATGTCTGAGGTCAAACACCATACTTGGATGACCTCAGATCCTTAACATCATTAATTTGGTGAAGTTATTTATGGGGATAACATCTTAGTTGATGACCTCAGACCCTTAACATCATTAGTTTGGTGAGATTAATTATGAGGATTACATCTTATTGATGGCCTCAGACCTTATAACATCATTATGTGGTGACAAGGTCTGAGGTCAGACACTATACTTGGATGACCTCAGACCCCTAACATCATTAGTTTGGTGAGATTAATTATGAGGATAACATCTTAGTGATGGACCTTATAACATCATTATGTGGTGATAAGGTCTGAGGTCAGACACCATACTTGGATGACCTCAGACCCTTAACATCATTAATTTGGTGAAGTTATTTATGGGGATAACATCTTAGGAGATGACCTCAGACCCTTGACATCTGAGAACGTGTGTGCTTGCGTTCAAATGATCAAATTATATTTAAAACACCTTTTAACCCAAATAAACCCTAAACATGCAACTAGGTGTGATTGAAACAATATGAAATCATGCAAGAGTTATTCAAACACACATAATTGAGGAAAAATCCCCCACAGGGGCAAAACCATTTATTTTCACTATAATTTGTAAGAAAACGGCTTACAATCGGATTACAATGAAAATACAAGTTGACTAAGAATTACCCTCAGGTATCGGATTCTGTAGTCGCGGCTGGAATTATCCCTTTCCAGTAGGGCTGCAATGGAGAAGAAGAACGGTCTCCTCCACAAGGGTTGAACTGCAAAACTGCGTTCCTGGGTTACCAAAAGGATTCACAAATGTATGGATTTTGTGTGAATCAAAATACCTAGAGTATTGGTACTCAATAGGTGAAGACTTGGGCTTTCTCTACTATGAAAATCGTGTGTAGAAGTCTTAGAAAAACCACTTCCCGTAGTGGGATTCAATAGGAGAACTTGAGCCCTAAAATTCGGAACATGATCTGAACACGATCTGATTGGAATTATCCTCGTCGGATCGGTCCGGTCTCTTTAGGAGGATCGGTCCGGATGAACCGGATCGGTTCTTTTATCTGAAGGCGGATCGATCCGGTTGGCATCGGATCGGTTCGGCATTTTGGCTTTATCGGTTCGCTATGGATCCGGGGTACACTGGCCTCACCTCAGCCGGCGGATCGGACCGGTCTCTTTAGGCGGATCGGTCCGGAGGAACCGGATCGGTTATTTTATCTGAGCCGGATCGGTTCGGTCTGTTCCCTGATTCCTTTTCTGCTTTTGATATTCGGATTCCGTTGATGAGCGAATGATTCTTGAATTTTCTCAACGGTGTAACGGCGTACGACATATAAAATGCTCATGGACAAAAATGTCCTTACAAATCTCCCCCTATGTCTATGCCGGTACATACATAAAAACAAACATCCGAATTATCAATCATAAAAAATTGCCTATACAAATCTACCCTTCCATGAACCCAAAACTGAAAGAGTACAAGTGAATAAGACTGCATCGTTTGATCTTCAAATCTTCGGGAATCTCAACGCTTTTCTCATCAGGGTGTGCAATACAATGATAATCAATGTAGTACCTACACATATGAGAAAAAGCAAAATACCCCAAGTGACATATCGAAATGATGAGATAAACATATATATATCAATTTATGAGCAAACTCAAATTTCAATTCTCAATTCTCCCCCATAATAAGATAATTCATTCTCCCCCTTTTTATGATGTCCCCAAATAGACAAATGAGATAAATAAATCAAATAAGCAAGTGCGGGGTGTCACTAGGATAAAAACACACCATGAATAAACAGAAATCAACCAAGTCGATGATAGCGTAAATGAAGTGGTGTGATCAAATTCGATAGGAAAATCAATGCATACAAACATGACATATGTGCACGATGAATATTGGATATTCCTAGCGAATGAACTCAAATGCTTCCTTTGGTGTAAAATAATGACAATATAAGATATTGACTCAATCAAATCAACAAATCAAAGCTCAAAATGATTTTCACACCAATAACGTCCAAAATGATTTTATGCTTTTTCAGGACTTTCAAGGAAGTGCAAACCCGTTTATATGCTCCAACCAAACTCTCTCAGATATAATTTTGAATAGAGGCATTCTAAATTCTCAAACTTTGGAGAATTGATGGTGAAACCTAAGTGGCCCATATTTGGCATGAATTGCTTTTTATTGCCTGTAAATTTTTTCGGGCTCTTTTAACCTCTTAGGACCTCGGATATTAAAATTCCTCCATTTTTTAGGTCCTTTTTAACGGTGGCTTTTGCGCAAAGGATATATGATTACCTTTCGCAGCCCCTCCCCGTTATACAAAAACACACAGTCTCACCAAAACGGTTTTTACATGCATTCCAATCTTGTCAAGTTTTATCGCATATTTTACATTGTATAGACAGGATTGAGATGAAAACACGCAAGCCAACATGAGATAGATAAGTGCAATAATCAAATATAGCCGTGCATGTGTGCAATAAAGGATATAGGAGTCAAACATGTAGGAAGATATCACTAATTACATCTCAAAGACTCCAACCAATGTAAAGCACATGGATGAAATGATGTAGCCTCTCAAATCTCTATCAAACAGTCACATGGATATATGGAATGAAGTTGTGACTTTGGCTAACTTAAATGCTCATCCATAAAAGGTGCAAAAACAGAAAAATCTTTTTGGCCTTTTTCAAAAAATATTATCAAAATAAAATCTTTTTGTGCTTTTTCTCAAAATTTTTCTTAAAGGAAAATCTTTTTGTATTTTTCAAAAGAAATATAAAAAGCAACAAAAACAAGGCTGTACAACTAAGCAATGGTACATATAAAACAGACTAGTAATAGGAAGCATATGATGTGAACATGAAGAAGCATCCTATTCTAGACATAGACCAACCCCTCAGTCAACTGTGCAAATCCCTAAAGATTTCCTAAGACTCTCAAATCTAAGTGCATCTAAAGGTTTCGTGAAAATATAGGCTAACTGACGGTCGGTGGGAACAAAACTCGGGGATACGACTTTCTCTTCAACTAACTGACGTATAAAGTGCTCACGTATCCTGATGTGTTTTGTGCGCGAATGCTGGACTGGATTACGGGATATGTGTATCGCACTCGTGTTATCACAGGAAATGGTCATGGTGTCCTGTGAAATCCCATAATCCTCTAGCATTTTCTTCATCTATAAGAGTTGCGTGCAACAACTCCCGGCGGCTATGTACTCAGCCTCCGCAGTGGACAAAGAGATGGAATTTTTCTTCTTGCTCAGCCAGGAGACAAGAGCAGAACCAAAATAGAAACACCCACCAGAAGTGCTCCTACATCCATCTACATCTCCGGCCCAATCGACATCTGAATAGGCAGACAAACGGTCATCAGTATCAAAGGAATACCAAATACCGTATGAGAGAGTCCCACTCACGTATTTAATGATACGTTTTAGAGCAAGTAAATGTGACTCTTTCGGGGACGCCTGATATTGCGCACAGACTCCAACACTAAAGGCGATGTCGGGACGACTGGCAGTCAAGTAGAGAAGACTACCTATCATACTCCGATATAAGGTTTGCTCTACGTCCTTGCCTGAAGTGTCCTTACTAAGCTTGGTAGTGGTACTCATAGGTGTACGTGCATGCTTAGCGGAGTCTAAACCAAATTTCTTCACTAGGTCTCTAGCATACTTGGATTGGGAGATGAACATCCCATCCTCTAGCTGACGAACCTGGAGACCAAGGAAGAATGTAAGCTCTCCAACCATGCTCATTTCAAACTCACTTTTCATCTCTTCCTCAAAGTGATGAGCATGTTGGGAGCACGTGGATCCAAAGACTATGTCGTCCACATAGACTTGGGCAACCAAAATAGCATCGTCATCTCTCCTGACGAACAACGTCATATCTACTCCCCCTCTCTTGAAGCCCCGAGCTAAGAGATAGGAAGTAAGCCTCTCGTACCAAGCACGGGGTGCTTGCTTCAAACCATATAAGGCAGGGTGCTGATGGTCTTCAAACCCTTTTGGTTGTTCCACATAAACCTCCTCCTGTAGAATGCCATTCAGAAAGGCACTCTTGACATCCATCTGATATACCTTGAAGCGCAGATGACATGCGATGGCGAGTAGAAGACGGACGGACTCAAGCCTCGCAACAGGAGCAAATGTCTCCCCAAAGTCTACACCCTCTATCTGTGTGTAGCCTTGAGCGACCAACCTAGCCTTATTTCTGATTATGGTACCATATTCATCCATTTTGTTCTTGAAAATCCACCGGGTACCAATCACATTAGTCTCACTAGGTCGGGGGACTAATTCCCAGACATTATTCTTTTTAAACTGAAGCAAATCATCCTGCATAGCAGATATCCAGTGTTCATCCTTGCTTCTTTATGGTTATTGGGCTCGACTTTGGACGTATAGCAAAGATGGCTAACAACGTTCTCTAGCTGAGCACGAGTCTTGACCCCTAGAGTGGGATCGCCAACAATGGCAGATGGGTCATGACTCTTGCGAACCCAAGCAGGTGTGTCCCCTAATACAGGAGTAGGGTCCACAGAGTGTGAGAGAGGAACAGGTAAATCACTGTCAGAACAATCCTCATCCTCACACTGAAGATTAGGATCAATAACCGTTGGAGGTTCGTCATCTTGCACGGTGACGTTTATTGATTCCATAATCTTAGAGCTCTTCAGGTTAAACACCCGGTACGCTCTACTATTCGATGAATATCCTAGAAATATTCCCTCGTCGCTCTGGGAGTCGAACTTTCCTAATTGCTCTCTATCCCGTAGGATGTAGCATTTACTCCCAAAAATACAGAAATATGCCAGGTTGGGCTTCTTGCCAGTCCACAACTCATAAGGAGTGTGAAGAGTGTGTGGACGCAGATACACCCTATTCACCGTGTGGCATGCAGTAGACACTGCCTCTGCCCAAAATCTCCTAGAGACTTTACGACCTAGAAGCATAGATCTAGCCATCTCTTGGATCGTTCTATTCTTTCTCTCAACAATCCCATTTTGCTGAGGAGTTCTCACAGCAGAAAGCTCATGTTTGATCCCAAGGCTATCACAGTACAAATCTACCTTTGCTTCCTTAAATTCAATGTCGTTGTCACTACGTATTCTGTTAATAGTGACACCGTGTTGATTTTGTAGGACACGGCACTTAGTCGTTAAGAAATCTACAGCATCGGATTTCTCTCTCAGAAAACCTACAATGGAGTACCTGGAGAAATCATCTACCATCACGAGGATGTACCTCTTACCACCTAGACTCTCAGTATGAGTGGGACCCATAAGATCCATGTGAATCAACTCCAGAACACGAGAGGTGGTAATGGAATGCAACTTCCTATGAGGACTACGAATTTGTTTTCCCAACTGACAGGGTCCACAAACGGTTGAAGTTGACTTTCCAAGAGATGGTAAGCCACGTACTAGGTCCTTTTTAGATAAACGATTAAGATCTCTAACGTTCACGTGACCTAGACGTTGGTGCCACAGATCCATAAGAGTGATCGTGGCGCTGTTGCAGACAAGTGAGGATGTGGGCTCTGTCCCATATCAATTATCCTCAGTCCTCACCCCTTGCATCAAAAGTTTACCGGCTTGATTGTAGACATTACACGCATCCCGGTCAAACTTTACTGCAAAGTCAGTGTCGCACAGCTGGCTAATGCTGAGAAGGTTTGCTTTCAAACCTTTGACGTACAAAACATTTTCTAGCTTAGGAAAACCAGGTAACTCGATAGTACCTCGTCCTATAATGCTAGACTTACTCCCATCTCCAAAGGTGACTCTGCCATCTTGATAGTCCTCAAGAGTAGTAAAAATGAGGCATCACCTGTCATGTGTCTGGAGCACCCACTATCAAAATACCACTGAGAGGTATTATGTGCTTTGAGAGCAACATGAACAACAAAAGCCTTTTTATCTTTCTTAGGCACCCAAGCAGAGATGACCTTTTGTTTGCCTTTGTTGTTGTTGATTTTAGCTGGAATGTGAGAAGCATTCACTAACGGCGAAGACATCCGTCGGAATTCTTTCATCAAACTTTGAGTCGTGGCAGCTAAGAACTCAACTCGCTCTCTCAGACTAGAAAACTCATCAGTATGACGTGGTGGAGCAGTAGTACGTCGTGTCCGACCCATGCTATAGCAAGTTTACCTAAGGTGGCCTTTTCTTTTGCAATAAGTACAAAAGAGCACAGTCAAAGGCGGACCTTGGTTTGCTTTTCTTGGTCGAACTCTCCTTCGAGGTTTTTTACGGTGACCATAAGGAGTTGTAGTAAACTCAGGAACTGGTCCAGGTGCAATTTGGGACGTGGAGGCACCATAATATCCAATTCCTTGACGATCACCAAAACCTAAAGCGGGGCCGAGGAGCATCTTTCCCGTCTTCCCAGATCTGTCCTCGATTTGTACCTTGACTTCCCGTGCTTTCTCAAGATCATGAGTCAGCTGGGCAACAAGGGCTTCAAGTTTCTTCCGAGTCTCCACGGAGGAAAGGAACTGACTCGTAAGACTAGCCACTTGCTTAATCAAGTCCCCTCTCTCTTTCTCTAAAACACTCTCTCTCTCTCTAAATAGGATCTCTTTCTCGACACAGGCAGATTCTCTCTCTCTCAGTGCGGTGCAGGTGGAGGACTCTCTTTCTCTCGCTTTTCTTAAATCTTCCTCTAAGCCGGTGATCTTAAGAACTAACGCTTTGTTTCTCTTTTTAGTTTTAAAAGACTCAGAATACAACTCAGCGTAGGCGCGTTGAATATCACTCTCGCTCTCACTTGAATCATCCTCCCCCTCACTCACATCGATCTCACTGTCGAGGTGTCCCTGTGAAGCATCATCCTCATCGTCGTGAGGAGAGCTAGGAGTGCTCACATGACTGGCCATGAATGCGGTGAAGTTACACTCATGCGGTGATTCATCTCCTGAATCCACCGTCTCGACCTCACTGTCGTCGCTAAGAGTAGCATTAAGGACATCTTTCCCTTTCTCTCTATTCAGACGATTGGCACACTCAAAGGCTCTATGACCCCTACCATCGCACTCAAAACATCTCTCACTTTCTTTCAGAGGAGGATTTTTGGAATCCTTTTCATTTTTCTTTTCAAACTTATTTTTCTCAAATTTCTTTTTATCTTTAAAATTGCCATTTTTCTTAAATTTGAGAATCCTCTTGAAATTTTTTGCGAAAAGAGCCAAATCATCTAAGTCAAAATCGCACTCAGAATCTGACGTGTCAGTCTCTCTCTTTCTAGATGACTCTACCCTCTTTCTAGCTGACCCCTCACTCCTTCTATCTTGGGCTTTAAGTGCAATTCCCATATCTTTAGATTTAGCATTTTTAGGGAACATATCAATTTCATAAGTTTGCGAATCTCCTACAAGTTCTTCCAATTTTAGCGTATTTAAATTACCCATAGAATTTAGCACAGTGACTTTAGGGATAAAACGCTTAGGCAAAGAACGAAGAATCTTTTTAACAACTCTAGCATTCGGAATATGTTCACCAAGATTAAAACTAGTATTCACAATGTCAGAAAGTCTAGCATAAAATTCATCAAAGCATTCAGAATCATGCAGGGTGATTGTTTCAAATTGAGTTGTCAAGTTTTGCAACTTAGACTCTTTCACAGCATTAGTTCCTTCATGGGTGAGTTGTAAAACATCCCATGCCTCTTTTGACGTGGTACACGTCATTATGCGTTTGAACTCATCAGGTGTGACAGACCCAGAAATAGCACTTAGACCCTTAGAATTAAAAGATGACCATTTAAATTCTTCATCAGTCCAAGAAATGTCAGGTTTCAAGTTGGTCACATTATCAACAGTCACGGTGGGAGGAGTCCACCCTCGTTCAACCAAAATCCAGACACGTTCATCAATGACTTTTAAAGCCGACCTCATACGGGCTTTCCAATAAGCATAATTTGTCCCGTCAAAAATAGGCATTTTATAACATGACTTCTCCATTTGAACACGCACTTTTTCAAAAATCAATTTTTTCAGAAAATTGATATCTTAGAAAAAATTTTGCGGAAAAAGGAATACGCGATAAATTAGCGTAACCTGCTCTGATACCAATTTGAGAACGTGTGTGCTTGCGTTCAAATGATCAAATTATATTTAAAACACCTTTTAACCCAAATAAACCCTAAACATGCAACTAGGTGTGATTGAAACAATATGAAATCATGCAAGAGTTATTCAAACACACATAATTGAGGAAAAATCCCCCACAGGGGCAAAACCATTTATTTTCACTATAATTTGTAAGAAAACGGCTTACAATCGGATTGCAATGAAAATACAAGTTGACTAAGAATTACCCTCAGGTATCGGATTCTGTAGTCGCGGCTGGAATTATCCCTTTCCAGTAGGGCTGCAATGGAGAAGAAGAACGGTCTCCTCCACAAGGGTTGAACTGCAAAACTGCGTTCCTGGGTTACCAAAAGGATTCACAAATGTATGGATTTTGTGTGAATCAAAATACCTAGAGTATTGGTACTCAATAGGTGAAGACTTGGGATTTCTCTACTCTGAAAATCGTGTGTAGAAGTCTTAGAAAAACCACTTCCCGTAGTGGGATTAAATAGGAAAACTTGAGCCCTAAAATTCGGAACATGATTTGAACACGATCTGATTAGAATTATCCTCGTCGGATCGGTCCGGTCTCTTTAGGCGGATCGGTCCGGATGAACCGGATCGGTTCTTTTATCTGAAGGCGGATCGATCCGGTTGGCATCGAATCGGTTTGGCATTTTGGCTTTATCGGTTCGCTATGGATCCGGGGTATACTGGCCTCACCTCAGCCGGCGGATTGGACCGGTCTCTTTAGGCGGATCGGTCCGGAGGAACCGGATCGGTTATTTTATCTGAGCCGGATCAGTCCGGTCTGTTCCCTGATTCCTTTTCTGCTTTTGATATTCGGATTCCGTTGATGAGCGAATGATTCTTGAATTTTCTCAACGGTGTAACGGCGTACGACATATAAAATGCTCATGGACAAAAATGTCCTTACAACATCATTAGTTTGGTGAGATTAATTATGAGGATAACATCTTAGTGATGACCTCAGACCTTATAACATCATTATGTGGTGACAAGGTCTGAGGTCAGACACCATACTTGGATGACCTCAGACCCTTAACATCATTAATTTGGTGAAGTTATTTATGGGGATAACATCTTAGTTGATGACCTCAGACCCTTAACATCATTAGTTTGGTGAGATTAATTATGAGGATAACATCTTAGTGATGACCTCAGACCTTATAACATCATTATGTGGTGACAAGGTCTGACGTCAGACACCATACTTGGATGACCTCAGACCCTTAACATCATTAATTTGGTGAAGTTATTTATGGGGATAACATTTTAGTTGATGACCTCAGACCCTTAACATCATTAGTTGGGTGAGATTAATTATGAGGATAACATCTTAGTGATGACCTCAGACCTTATAACATCATTATGTGGTGACAAGGTCTGAGGTAAGACCCAATTTAGTTTAAACAGACATCATTGCAACAAGACTTCGGAGCAAAAACATTGCATGGCAAATAAGCATTCAACAAACAAAACAAATGAAGTAAAAACCCTCCTCAGAGGTTGCCATCCAGCTGTAAAAATTCAAAAATATAAGTTGATAATGTTCTTCAGAGGTTACATCCGATCAGGGGTTATAAAAAAAAGTACAAAAAGCCTCATAATTGAGCCTAGAGATTCGAAGGGAGAGTGCTGGTATCCTCGGCCTCATTCTCGTGGACCACGTTGGTCACCTCGGCCCCATCTTCTCTGCGATCAGCTCCCTCTATCTCCGTACCGTCCAGTGTGGCAGTCTCTACAGGGGCAGTGACCTCCTCTTCAACCTCTTGAAGGGCTTGGGCAAGCTGAGGGTTAGCAAAACCCAGACCTATGAAGTCAGAGGCCTTCAAACTTCCTGCCTCCTTCTCCTTAGCAGCCGCCCATTTGATAGTAGCCTTAATACCTCTTTCGAGGTACTCGAAGTCGAAGCTCATGAATTCATCAGAGACTTTATAATCAACCAATATCCCCTCAGAGGCATCTTCAAGGGCGACCTTCACTACAGAGTCGACCTTTTATTGGAGAACATCGTCCTTGGCCTTTAGAGCCACAGCATGGTCCTTTTTAAGATTGGAGATCTCTTTCTCCACCTCCTTCACCTTCTTCTCAGACCCATCAAAGGCAGACTTCAGGCGTCCAACCTCTGCATTCAGAGAGTTTTGCACCTTCTCAGCCTCTTGACCCTTCTGGATGAGGGGTAACTTCCTCAGAGTCCAATTGGCGAGATGATGCATAACAGCCAGGTCCTGCAAATCATGTGGTTGTGTATATGAGTTGAAATTCAAATCAGAGGTTACACTTCAAAGCTATACAGAAATATGAAGTCATACCTGAATAAACCTGTGGAGGCAGAACTCAACCAGTAGAGGTGTGTCCATTGACCGACAAAAACGTTTGTCAGCCTCGGTCATGGCAGAGCCGATGTCGTCTAGTGCCTGAAGACTGTGGCCTATTATGTTATCATTTATTTTTAGTTGCTCTAGACGAGCAGCCAATGCGTCTACATATGATATAGGGATGGCAGAATCCCCACCTTTTTTCTTCTGCCTCTGATCCTCAGGGGCATGGTCACTAGCACTTCTCTACTTAGTGGCCTGAGCCTTCGAGGTCGAGGGAGGGGGAGGAGGAGCATTCAGACCTGCCTTCTTAGTAAGCTTAGTCAAACTCGGTGCTGCCATTTCCCAAAGCTCGTCGGATATTCCCTTCGGACGCTCTGCAAAATAGAAAGGTCTGAGTTAGAGGGTCAGACATGCATAAACTCAGAGGTATAACTTGGAATGAAACACTTACCAAGCTCTGTAAGAGGACTCCCCCCTAAACCAGTCTCAGAGAGGTAATAAGGGGTCATCAGGTGTTCAAATTTAACGAGCAGACCATGCATCCCCTGATCCTGAAGGTCTTTCACCTTCTGAAGATTTTGCAGGCATAGACCAGGGTCAGCCTTGGCATACATTATAACCTTTCCCCATCTTATGGGAATTCGTGGCTCTAGTGGGGAAGAAGGGGCACATGGGCCAAATTCCCATGGCCCTGAGGCAAAGAAATAACGAGGCTTTCAATTGTGATTAGAAGTCTGAGTTACCTGAAGCATCTTCTTTTCAGGTCTCTGAGCTACAAAATGATAATAGCTCGGATGGTTTCTAGCAGATGAAGGGACATAGCAACCTACAAATACCTGGACTGGAAGGTCTGAGTGATGAACAACCCTCCATAAGACAATGGCCCCAATTATTACCCTTCAGGCATTGGGAGAAAACTGGGAAGGGGCCAAGTTGATATAGGCTAGTATAGACCTAATAATAGGATGGTGGGCAAACGAAATCCCAATTTGAACATCTGCTCGTACAAGCAGATCTCACCATCTCGGCCGTGGTAAGCCCTCTCTTCCCTCAAAGGTCTCCTGAGCTTTATGGAGGGGCTGATGGAGTATAGGTATCTGAAGCAAATAAGGTCGACCTCACTAACTGTGCTCTCAATCTCGACCGCCTCAGAAACGTCGACATCGCTCTCAACATCGTCATCATCGTCATTATCTAGCTCAACGTTCGCCGGAGCAGACGTTGGAGGGTTACTTGGGAACCTCTGAGCAAACTCAGCCCTTGTGACGGCCGACAGGGGAATGGCATCAAGTATTAGTGGAATAGCCACGTTTGGTTCAACAATCTCAACCTCTGAGGAAGAGGACGATGTGCTTGAATTTTTATGAGACGAGGCCCGACTGGAGACCTCTGCTTGATCAGGGACCCGATCTTATTGATTTGAGAAGTCCATGGCCTCTTGGAAAGAATCCACAGACATAGGGTCTGATGTGGAAGACTCAGACTCAGACATTGGTGAGGGTTCATCAGGTACCTCGGCTTGGCTAGCTGGTTCTGATGGTTCAGGGTATACTACCTTCAGAGGTGGTGGAAAGATAGGTCTGAGGGGGAATTCCTCTGACCTACGAGCTTCCTCCTGCGCTCTTTCTATTTGCCTAATTTTCTCTAAAGTCTTCTCCCTGAGAGAAGGAAACTCCTCTAGAAGTTAGTAAAGGGGTCTGAGCATAAGAGGCAGACCCTACACTTACAACTCTCCTAAACAACAAACAAAGACTAGCTAATGGAATGATTCAACTAAGGATCAAACTATCAAAGTTTAAGCAATTACTACGAAGAACACAAAGAACAGTTGCTAGAAAAAATGGAGACCTCGCCGAAAATCTCCAAAAACTCACCGAAAAATGCAAAAATAAGAAGAAGACATGAAAAATAAAGAAGAAAGAATGGCAGAGGATACCTGAAGGCAAAATGGTAAGAGAGAAGGAAAGACTGCGAGAAATCACCACCAAAGTGCTTCAAACCAAAGCTTTTCTAGAGATGGAGTGCTGCAGAAACGAGTCGAGCCAGGAAAGAGAGAAGTGAAGAAGAAAGAGGGAAAATAGGGTTTAAACCCTTAATATGAATGCACACTTCCCAAGGCCCATCATTGCCTTGGGAGCCCCAAAGGACGGCTGACATCACATGCTTGCCAGGCACGCCTCTCACTTCAGCAATGGACAAGTGTCAAATGAACATTGACACAAAGAAGAAAGACCTCGGAGATGTAGAGATCCCACAGTCACCTGCTCCCACATGTAACTAAGGGCTGGGGGGTGATTGATATGCCCCAATTGTCACCTCGGCTCAGAAGACATCAGCCTCGGCCGAAGACATGGCCGACGTTGGAAAAGCCTTGGATCAGTGACCAGCAGCCTCGGCCATAGCAGGGTCGGCCCTGACCGACACCACTACCAACCTCTTCAAGGAAAGACTGCATGAATCGAGGGGTCAGCAGCTCGTCAGTTCACCCGGGAATGACAACCTCGGCCGGGGGTAGGCCGAGGTTACAAGGAGCCATACTTCTACCAAGGTCAACCCCATCAGTGAATCAACCGACGTTCCAGGCATACTCCGGCTTAACCTCGGCCCAGGCTGACCTTAATACCTTACCTCGTCTTCACTAAAACCGATACCATAATGGCTCATCTCAGATTGGATGGGCTGCCAGACCTTACCAACCTCGGACTCTTCCAGGCCGAGGTCATGACCAAGCACGGGGGCCGATCACTTATTGACATATGTGTGGACAAGGACACGTGGACACAAATCAGTTATAACAAATCATTCCCCCTCACGTGGGGGGAATATTTCATCATCATTCTCTACATGTGACAGGGACATATGTCTTCATCATATTGGCTAGATCAACACACATATGCTCATTGCATGCATGGGGGGTACATTACACCCCCTGGTACTATATATGCCTGTCTTCTCCTTCTTAGAGGGGGATCCGAAGTTAGCAACCCTAGCTGAAATTCTGTTCAAATACACAATAGAGAGAGAAAGCTTGAGAGTTTGTATCTATGGCCATTAGAGCCCTCATATAGTGATATTAATCACACACTTGCACAGTGGACGTAGGCCTGATTGGCTGAACCACTTATATTCTGGTGATCTTCCTCTTCTCCTCACCTCCTTCTACTATATGCCTTTATGCTGCCATTGTTAACATTGAATTGAGCTTACAAACACCTTGAAGGGTGGTGCTATTTCCAGCATCATCAGTGTCTAATATATAATTGAATGCTTTTGTTTTTTTGAGGGCATTCTCCTAAGTGGGTGTTCAATTCGTGCATGGCCTATGCCATTGGAAAAATATTTCAAAGGCATATAACTTCCATGTTTGGTGAGCTTCTAAACTCAAACATCTTCAAAGTGGAAATAGTCCGGAAGTCTGGTGAGAACGTGCACATGTAGGTTTTCGAAGAGGAATATAAGTCTGCTCGACCTAGGAAAGATGTGGGCTATGTAAGGAACCTATATTTAAAAAGCGAGTAAAGATTTTTATATCGATAATATTTAAATTACGAAGTGATAAAAGGAAATCATATTTACCAACAATACCTACGTGAATCCATTAACCTACTATGTTTCTCGTCCACACGTCACATCCAAACCAATGTGTAAATAGATTATGATGACTCCGCCCGAGTCAAAACATTTCAATTGCCCCACCTCACGTAATAGGGAAAACGAAACATGACCTATCATAAAATTATCCGATCCCACGTCCTTATCGATCATATTTTTCGACATAATCAAAGATTTTTTTTTACACAATATTACTTCATGCTAAATTGAAGTATATTCCAACTCACGATTCTCTATTTTCTCACCAAACAGAAATTCCTAGTGTGTCTCTCTATCTGAACTTCAATCCCTCCCCCTCTCGGCCGAAACCTCACCCACCCTCCTTCCTGTATATACTCTATAGTTGCGTGTATCGTTGATATATAATATATATACATACAAAACATATATACATCGAGAGAGGGGGCGCACGAGCGTATCGATCGATATTCTCCAACACAATCACCGCATCTGAATATTTGTGTTGGAGATTTGAACTTCCTCTCTTCATCCTAAGTAAGTATCTCTATCTGTGTGTGTGTATATATATATATATATATATATATATATATTTATATCTCTACTATCTGTGTCCGCATGCAATTAGATTGCTCTAGAATAAACTGATGGGGCCTAAGAAAAAAAATTTCGCCCCTCGCTCGAAACCAGCACCAGCAGCTCCTTCGGCTGTGGTTTCCAACGGTGAAGATGAAGCTGATGGCGATCCCATCCTACTCAACACCGAACAAAGCCTTGTTCCGATCTCCTCAATTCAACAAAACCAACTCACTAAAATTGAAGAATCTGAGGTCTCCTCTTATTCCGCAATCAAGCTTGAGTGCGACCGCGCGTTAAACGCGCTCCGCCGCGGAAACCATACGAAAGCCCTAAGGATGATGAAAGAGATGAGTGTTAAAAACGAGAGCTCGGCTCATTTGGCTCACTCGGCTTTGATTTATCGAGTTCAGGGGACTGTGTGTGTTAAGGTTGCCTCTATTATTGACGATCCTAATGCGAAACAGCGGCATTTGAAGAATGCGATTGAGTCGGCTAAGAAGGCGGTGGTGTTGTCGCCGAGCTCGATTGAGTTTGCGCATTTTTACGCGAATTTGTTGTACGAGGCGGCAAATGAGGCTAAGGAGTACGAGGAGGTGGTGCAGGAGTGCGAGCGTGCGTTGTTGATTGAGAATCCGGTTGATCCGGGGAAGGAGAGCTTGCAGGATGAGAGTCAGCTGAAGATATTGACTGCAGATGCGCGGATTGCACACGTGCAGGGCGAACTTCGTTCGTTAATTCAGAAGTCGAACATTGCTTCGATTTCGACGTGGATGAAGAATCTTGGAAATGGGGAGGAGAAGTTTCGCTTGATTCCAATTAGGAGGGCTGCCGAGGACCCAATGGAGTCGAGGCTGCTTCAAACAAGGCGGCCCAATGAGATCAAGAAGGCCACTAAAACGCAGGACGAGCGCAGACAGGAAATTGCAGTTCGAGTGGCTGCTGCTAGGCTGTTGCAGCAACAGTCGGAATTTCCGCAAAATGATAATGACAAGACTACAGACCCGTCTTTGGGGTCCACCCAGAGGGTTGGTGAGAGAAGGAAGAGTGGGAATACGAGGAAAAATGCATCTTCGGCAGAGAGGAAGGGCTGGGCTAAGTCATATTGGAATTCCATGAGTTATGAAATGAAAAAAGATTTGCTCAGAATAAGGATTTCAGATCTTAAGGCTCATTTCAGCTCGCAGAAGGATGGCCTGGCATATGAAGTCCTCTCAGAAGCTTTGTCGTTTGCAGAATCAAATAAAGGGTGGAAGTTTTGGATGTGCTGCCGCTGCAGTGAGAAATTTGTCCTCTCTGAAGCGCATATGCAACATGTTGTGCAGGAGCACATGGGGAATTTGATGCCCAAAATGCAGGCTGTCTTGCCGCAAAATGTAGAGAGTGAGTGGAGTGAAATGCTTCTCAACTGTTCTTGGAAACCGTTGGATGTCAATGCTGCCGTTAAAATGCTAGAAACGCAATCTAATTCCCAGCCTCCCAATTTTCTTGACCTATCATTTCCAAGGTGTGATACAGATAATGGCAAGCACCGTTTCAGTGATGATACATGGGATTCAACCTCTGGAAAGAAGAAACTGGAGGAGAGTTGCAATGGTAGTGCTGGTGAGAGCAGAGAATATGAATGTGATGGAAATCAGGGTTTCAAGTCACATTTTCCTCCTCATAGTTGGCCATTGTCAGATGATACTGAGCGTGCCAAGATCCTTGAGAAAATTCATTCCACATTCCAGTTGCTTATCAAGCATAAATATCTTGCAGGAAGTCATATTAGCAAGGTGATACAATTTGCGATGGATGAGCTACAAGGTCTTGCCTCTGATTCTCAACTTCTCAACTTTGTGGAACAAACTCCCTTATGCATATGCTTTTTGGGAGCCAATGAGCTTAAGAAGGTACTTAAATTCTTACAAGACCTATCTACTTCTTGTGGAATAAGTCGATATTCGGAGAAAAGTAATGCCATAGATGATTCAAAAAGTGTCAATCGAGTTGTTGAGATTTCTGAGAAGATAATTATTGATGAATCTGCCTCATATCTGTTGTTGGATGAGCATTTTCTGCCTTGCAAGATCACTCCCACCACATGCCAAACTGCCATTCCAGATGATGCAACTACAGCAATCTCTGCCAGCGTCGGTTATGAGAATGGAGATCTACTTGATGCCAATGCTTTATTGACCTGGATATTTACAGGTCCTTCAGGTGGGGAACAATTGGCGTCTTGGACACGGACTAGAGGGGAGAAATCACATCAAGGGATGGAAATACTCCAGATGCTCGAGAAGGAATTTTACCACCTACAGAGCTTGTGTGAGAGAAAATGCGAGAATTTAAGTTATGAGGAGGCGTTGCAGGCCGTGGAGGATCTTTATCTTGAAGAGGGTAAGAAAAGGGAGCATGGCACAGAGTTTGTTCGCCGAACTTATGAGTCTGTCTTAAGGAAGCGGCGAGAAGAACTCGTTGATAGTGAAAATGATGTTATGTTTATCAGCAATAGGTTTGAGTTGGATGCAATATCAAATGTTCTAAAAGAAGCAGAATCTTTGAATGTCAATCAGTTCGGATTTGAGGAAACTTATAATGGCGTGACTTCTCACCTGTGTGACTTGGAATCTGGCGAAGATGATTGGAGAACGAAGGACTATCTGCATCAAGTGGACTCTTGCATAGAAGTTGCAATCCAGAGACAGAAAGAACACCTGTCTATGGAGGTAGGTTTGTCCATTATGGCTCTTTTATGTGAAAATCACGAATGCCCTCTTTCAACTTTATCTCACTCGTTTAGTAATACAGCTCAGCAAAATTGATGCAAGAATCATGCAAAATGTTATTGGGATGCAGCAATTGGAAGTTAAGCTTGACCCTGCATCTGCCCACGATTATCGGTCCATAATAGTGCCTTTAATAAAATCATTTATGCGGGTATGTTTTTGACTTATTTTTCTTTATATACTGTTGATGACCTCCTTTTTTCCCCTGACATAATGCTGTTGTATTTTAGAATCTATATTCTTTGTGTTGACCTCTCTTTTTATAGGCACGCTTGGAGGATCTAGCAGAAAAAGATGCCACAGAGAAATCTGATGCTGCTAGAGAAGCATTTTTAGCTGAGCTTGCACTAGATTCTAGAAAGAGTAATGGTGGAGGAAGTGACAATTCAAGACAAGCAAAAGAAAAAAAAAAGAACAAGGATAACAGAAAAACCAAAGATGGAAAGGTTTGAATTGTATATCAAGACTTTTCATTGATTTAGTGGGGGTGATAGTTTTGTGTGATTTGAGGTACGTAGAAATAATATATCTGTATTTTTACAGGGTACTGGTAATAACGAGCTCAATATAAACCAGCAGACTGCTGAGGGGATGTATGTTTTCTTGCTCTCAAACGACAATCTCACTCTTTCCATTATGAATGAGTATTAGGTATACAATTAATTAATGTTCGTCTGATGTCCATCTTGCTGCAGCTCCTCTCCAATTGCATGTGATGGGGATGTGCCAGATTCTGAAACTGTTGTTGCTGGGAGCGGGGACCTTTTAAATGAGCACGAAGAGGAATTTAGACGTAGAAAAATGGAGCTTGAAGCAGAGGAAAGAAAGCTTGAAGAAACTTTGGAGTATCAAAGACGAATTGAGGACGAGGCTAAACAGAAGCACCTTGCTGAGCAAAATAAAAGAATTGCAGGGGCACTTCCAGTGAAGTTGGTAGCAGTTGGAACGCCTGGTTCTTACTTGAAGAATCGTGAAGATGATCACGATGTACATGAACTATTAAAACATAGTAGTCAGGTGAGATTTGTTATGCCGAGGTTTATCTTTACAGTTAAGATGACATATATGATAGTAGTTATATGGACAGATGGGATTGAGTTAATTGCTAGGGAAATATATTAAGAAAATGGTGCTGAATTTATGGGTAAGAAAATTTTGTTCCAATTATGAGTTGACGTACAAACTTGTGCTTATAGGAATCGTTGATGCTGATGAATGGATTCCCAAGCAATATAGAAGGTAAACCTGGAAACACTGACGGAGAACCTTCACAAAAGATCAGTAGCGCTCATAGCCCCCATTATACAGAAGCTAAACAAAGTAATTATATTGCAAGGATCCAAAATTCAAAATGCAATTATAGTTTCAGCAGTTCTTCTCATTATTTCTTGTGTGCAGTCTTACCTAATGGAGGAATTCAACATGATGGTGTTTTAGCTTCTGATCGTCGGACAGGGAGGAGGGGCAAACGCCAGAAGAATTCGTCCAAACTAATTGATGGAAAGTATCAACCTGTGCCATCTGAGAAAGAAAAAATGGAAGTTGGTCTAGTTAAACCTGAAGACAGTCCCCATGGTGAGGCTAAGTTTTATTTTATCTCTAAATATTTATATATTTTTGTCTTGCTTTAGGACCAGTCTTTCTCTACTATATTGTGCATACGTGTTTTTTTTGGGTTATATCGACA
Organism: Sambucus nigra; assembly: GCA_949130495.1. Lineage (NCBI taxonomy): Eukaryota > Viridiplantae > Streptophyta > Magnoliopsida > Dipsacales > Adoxaceae > Sambucus > Sambucus nigra. The sequence goes on along the minus strand of OX422212.1, from coordinate 428,169,869 downwards.
AAATCACAGTTTGATAATACGATGATTGACTTGACCCTAAATTTTGCAATTAATTAAACACGAGACCAATTTCTTGCAAATTGACAACTATAGACACATATTTCATAAAAAACTACACATATTGAATGCAGATCGACACTTTTTATCATGCAAATCAACGTTTTTTTCTTCATGAAATTGGTGTTATGCCTAATTATTTGCAAAAACAGGGAGTTAAGTCAAAATATCGTATTATAAAACTAGGGATTTATCAAAATGACCGTTTTTTTAGAGGGGGGAAAGGGCATCATAAATGCTGAAGCTTCGATCTGAATTATTAAAGTCACTGTCTGGTGTGGCGACTTGTCACTCCTAGATGCGTCGTTTTATTTGAGAGTTCCATACAAGGAAGTATTGCCGCATCAATCAAATTCTTGGGAAACAATTATCAATGCTTGTGTAGTCCTTTTCATTTACTTTGCTTAGAGTAACTTCACCTTTCTACCCCATTAGACCCTTAGCTTTAGTTTTCTTTGTTTTTCTTTGTTTATTTTTGTTGTTGCGTCCGAGTTGAAAATTTGGCATCCAAGTCAGAGACCACAACTGAGATTTTGAATCATGAAAGAGAACACATTTGGCATCCAGAAAAATGTGGACACATGTTTGAAATAAACATTTGCTATTTAGAGAGCCCAAAAAATTCCGTAAAAATATAGGAATTTAAAAAAAAAAAGATTAATAATGCGGACGAATTAGATTAGCTCAAAACCATCATTTAATATTCATAGTATTGTCTAATTAGCTATACTGACGAGTGTCTGACGCGTGACGGACTTGTCAGCGTCGATATCGCATAATAAATCAATAGTAAGTTAGCAAAACAACATAACGGTACATAAAATTTCATTATTAAGAAGTTAAATGCAAATAACTACATTGTTTTCATCTCCCTATCTAGTTGAGAGAGGCTGTGGTAAGATGTGAATAAGAGTAATTTCCTCAAGTAAACATGAACTGCATTCCAACAATTTAAGAATATATAACAATTTTGAAAAATTCTTAAGGTATTATACTATTTATTAAAAGGGTCATGATAACATGGCCCTAAGGGCACATACTTAGAACCCAAAAATAGTAGGGGCAAAGTTTCGACGCACAATTAATAGGGCACAAATACTCATGGGGAGCTTTCATACTTACTATTTTGAAGTTCAAAACATGTGTCCTTAAGGCACATGTTAACATTTTCCATATTAAAAATGTACAATATATTAAATACGTACAACAAACTTTAAATAGAGTCACAATATTAATAATGTGCAACAAACTATTACTACTTTTTTATTCAAGAAACAGTACTGTTCTTTTCTTCTAAAAATAGTAGTACTTTTTTATTTAAGAAATTAGTATAACTTGTAATCATTATTTTGTACAAAACTTAATAATTTTTAATTTGTACAAGAAATGATTTTTTTATTCATAACTGAGCTGTAAAATACGAACTCCTCATATTTGTTGTACAAAAGTGAGTTGCACAAAAAGTTACAGAACATGAGAAACCAAATAAAAGCAAACTACAACAGACTCACCTCAGATCGCTTGCGATACCACTTGCGATTTTCTGCTACACAAAGAAGGGGTTTGTGGGGGTGGGGGTGGGGTGGGGTGGGGGTGGGGTGGGGGGGAGTTGGGGGAAGAGTGTTCCGATGAAAGAAAAGTAATCCCCGGTCCTTCGATCTTTGGAATATCAAATAATTATTTTGTGATTTGGAAAGAAAGCATCAGTGTTTTATAGGGCTTCCGTTCAGCCCTAAATGTTACAATTCTTCAAAAAGTCAGTCATCTCGGTCATATCAGCTGCTATCTTGGCGGGACAACTCGGAACTGCCACTATCTCGGTGAGTCACAAGGATACAGTCCGATTTTACAAAAATAACAACCCGTGTCTCGAATCATATCGGGACCCTGTGATACCGAGTCAACTCATACGATATTTTGAACCCTTCCGTCTTTAAATTTTGAGATTCTAGATGTTAACCCGTGCTGATGGCACGGTCTTAATTTAACTTAGGGTCCGTTTGGTTGCCCTTTTTTGCCTAGGCAAATGCCAAAAAGTTGGCAAATAAGAAAATTTGCCCACATGTTGGCCGTTTGGTTGCAAAATTTGCCTAGGCATTATTTGCCAATGTACAACACCTCCTATGCACAATCTGTGGGTAAATTTTGCTTACCTATTTGAGTGGGAAATATTTGCCAACAAATTTGCCAACTTCTTATACGGTTTTAATGTTTTAAAAAATAATTTAAAAACTGTTTTAAATAATTAAAAAACTGTTATGAATATTTAAAAACTGTTTTACAATGTTTTAAAAACTGTTTTTAATATTATAAAAAATTGTTAAGAAAATGTTTTGCAATTTTTTAAAAAATCGTATTAACAAAATATTGTAAAAACTGTTTTTAACATTTTTAAAAACTGTTGTGAAAGTATTATAAAAACAGTTTTAGTGTTTTAAAAAATAATTTTAAAAACTGTTTTAAATAGTTAAAAAAACTGTTATAAATATTTAAAAATTATTTTCTAATGTTTTGAAAACTGTTTTTAATATTAGAAAAAATTGTTAAGAAAATGTTTTACAATTTTTTTTAACACCGTATTATAAAAATATTGTTAAAACAGTTTTTAACATTTTTAAAAACTGTTTTGGATATATTATAAAACTGTTTTAAAGTTTTAAAAAACATTTTTTAAAACTGTTTTAAGTAGTTTAAAAAAGATGTTGTGAATGTTTAAAAATTGTTTTGTAATATTTTAAAAACTGTTTTTAATATTAGAAAAATGTTTAAAAATTGTTTTGTAATATTTTAAAAACTGTTTTTAATATTAGAAAACAATTTTAAAAACTGTTTTGAATACAATATAAAAACAGTTTTAAAGTTTAAAAACAAAATTAAAAAAATATTTTAAATAGTTAAAAAAAACTGTTGTGAATATTTAAAAATTGTTTTGTAATATTGTAAAAACTAATTTTAATATTATAAAAAATTATTCAGAAAATGTTTTACAATTTTTTTAAAAAACTGTTAATATAAAAATATTGTAAAAACTATTTTTAACATTTTTGAATATAATGTAAAAACTGTTTTTAAATAAATTAATTGGATTGATTTTAATTTCGCCTAATGGTTGTTTGATAGCCTCATGTGAAGGCAATTTTTGCCATGCCCACTCTTTTGCCCACTTGCAACCAAACTTGCAACCAAACGGACCCTTAGATATACTTGACTCTCCCATGATTGTTATGGCTACAACACACGTACATAGTATCTACAACACAACTACATACTTATTATACCTTAGTTTTTTAAATGGTACAAACATGCCAACACATAATCGACGACAAATAGTTGGCGTCTATATAGTACCAAAAAATTGTATTTACGAGACATATTTTGATGTGAAGTTAAAATGCGGAAGCGTAAATTTACTAACTACACAACAACAACGACAACAACAACAACTTAATGTTTAGAGGCCAATAGCCCAAGAAACAACTCTAATTCATCTCTCAAATTGTAAAGTGAGTACAATGGTTGGCCAAGGGCCTTATATATAGGATTATAGGAAAAGTTTAGCTTGCTAGTCAAGCTAAGCTTAAAAAGGTAAAAAGACTAAAAAGGGCACTTTAAAGACGTTAAAAGACAATGCCAACCTCTAACCTAAAATAACAACTAAAATAGGAAAATAATCTAATAATACATGAAAAATAAAATTAAAAAACGTACAAATAAATCCGGAACCTCGTACACATCACTTTCTACCATTTGAAAAAGCTCGTCCTGAGTGTGGGTGGTGTGCCACAACATAGCAAAGCAACCATCAATGGACTCCCCCACTTGAAGGGGAAGTCGTCGAAAGCGCCCAACATATCGGCTAGCAAAAAGCCTCGGGAGAATAGTCACAAAACCCAACCACGACCGACGAAAGAAAATGCGGCCTTGGATTTCACCACGATCAAAACCATCACAGCAACACCTCGGGGAGGTCAAACGGTGCCAAATGTAGTCCAAGTCTCCCATAAGAAGCACCTGTGAGGCTAGGCCCTTCATCTCGACCTCCAACCGCGCCTCAAGAGCCTCCTACAATGGGTCCACATACTGTCGAACGCTCTCGGCCACCCAAAGCAACGGCAAATGATCCCCATCATCATCGTCATTCCCAAACAACGAGAAGAAAATAGCCAAATTATACAACTCCACCTCGAAAAATACGTGCGAGTCACCCAACCATCTTCAACAAAAATATCACAGAAATCTCCAATAAAAAACCCAACATCTTCTTTCCTGAATACGGGAAAGAAGTCTCCAATCTCTTAAATTTTTAAATCTTGGAACCGGGTGTGAGTGAGTCAACCGTCCCCCCCAAAAATGCAAATGAAATCACATGGGAAGAACCCGGGGTCAATGTCACCCACCGTCAGGACCTCGACATCCTCAGGGACGACCTCACTAAGCGTGATTGGGTAGAGGGCCTCATCGTCGTGTACGGGAGTGACGTTGGTTGGAGAAAAAGTCGCATCCGGGAACAAATATTCAAAATAACGGGCCAAACGCCGCATCGTGCACCCAATGCTCATGCGCCGTCTCCAATTGAGGATACTCTGTGCGTTGATGGAGGAGGTGGTGGCTTTCCTCGTACTCCCTAATGGAGTAAGCACTAAATTGAAAGCGTCGAAGCTCTCGATGTAGTGTTTCTCCAAGCCGTCGAGGCAAATATCGAGTTCTTCGATGATGATACGGCTCAATTGCTCAAACGCGGCACATATCCCCATGTCATGTTCATAATCAATATCGCCACCCTCACCCCACAACATATCAAAGCGGGAATGGTCCTCGGGGAATGTTGTGGTGACACAATTGGGGGGTTGAGAAAAAGTAGGGGTTGAAATGTGATTTTTAAAAAGTTGGGGGAGTGAAAAAATAATTTTCAAAATTTTCATATTCTTCACGACTAAAATGATGACTTGGGAATGGAGAGCGAATGTTTTAATATCAATCTATAAAAATAAGAAGGGGATATACAATGTTATTCAAATTATCATGGTATTAAGTAAAAAAGTCATACAATATTGATATGACTTAGATTGAGATCAGAAATAACAATATATATCTTAGATAGCGCAATTTTAATAATAGTAGGAGAACAAATGGGGATATGGTGACACTTCAGGGCCAAAAGATAGTAAACAATATTTGAGATAGTGCAATTTTAGTAATAGTAGGAGAACATATGGGGATATAGTGGGATATGATGACACTTAAGGGTCAAAGAGAAAAAAATAACAATATCTAAGATAGTGCACTTTTAGTTATTGATGGGAATCCAACTTATTTTTTTTTTCATTGTATCTTCTAGTTTCAGTTCTTTTTAGGCCTTTTTCTTCCTTAATCAGTTGTCAAGCATGTTTGGGACTAATTAGGTATTCTTTTATTTTTAGTAGGCCCTTTTAGTCATTTTAGCTAATTACTTGATTATCAAGTAATTCAACCCCTATAAATAGGTTTGTGTCTCTCATTTGTATTTACTTCTCAATTCTTGAATATAAGAACTCTTTTGTTTCTCTCTCTAGAAATCAAATTGTCTTGGTTTTAGGTCATTGACGTGTAGTTCACGTCAAATTGGTATCAGAGCGGGTGAAGCTCCAAACATTGGTGATCGTGTGTATCGGTGTGAGTTGAATATCAAAATCGTGCCCTACATTCTCAATGGCCCCGAAGAAGGCAACCTGAATTCAAGATGAGATTAACGAAGAATTGAGACAACAAATGGCAAGAATGGAAGAGAAAAATGATCAAAAAATAAGAGAATTGACACGAAAACATCAAGAACAATTTGAATCCCTAATGTTGCAAACCTCCAAATTGCAAAACCCTAATTCATCTAAAGAGTTACCGGAAATTGTAACCACAGGCCCGGAAAAAGGTCCAAAGCCGCTGGTCCTCCAAGTGGACAAATTCCGGCACCGGAATTATGGCCTTTTGTGCCCTTGACTGCCGATCAAGGTCAGAATAAGCAGCAGCTGAGTCGGACCACCCAAATGGGGGCCGACACCCCTCCAACAGGGCAGCAACTTACCGACGTCCCTCCTCGGGCCTCCGAGACCTTCTGCCGTAGCGGACGACTCTACAGCCCATGTCCCGACCCTTTTCCGGCAACAGAAAACCGTGAGGAAATATCCGACCACTCCCGACCTCGTCCCGATCTCTTCCCTTGTTTTTCCGATCCCAAAACAACTCTTCCCTACCTGTTTAACCCCTTGGTACCTGTTGGACAACCGAGAGTATTAATTCAGCCCCTATAAATAGGTTTGTTTCTCTCATTTGTACTTACTTCTCAATTTTTGAATATAAGAACTCTTTTCTTTCACTCTCTAGAAATCAAATTGTCTTGGTTTTAGATCATTGACGTGTAGTTCACGTCAGTTATAGTAAGAGAACAAATGGGGATATGGTGACACTTAAGGGTCAAGAGATACCTAAAAGCGATATTTTTTCTCGATTAATCAAAATAGTAATCACATAATGTAGGTTGGGTCAAGTGGAGAAGTGCTACACCAGTGTATTATGTGATTGACGTATATCTGTGTAGTTAAAAGGGAAAATCTACAGGAAGGTCCCACGTTATATGGAATGGAGTGTTGAGCAAGCTAGAACAAAAATCTGCAGACAGAGATAAGGATGTTTAGATGGGTGTGTGGTAAAATGTGAAAAGATAAAATTAGAAATGAACATAATATGCGTGGAACATCGCCTTAGATGGTTTGGACAAGTCAAATATAGCTCAATGAATGCTCTTGTAAGGAAGAGTAATTTAGTTAATATTGATGGTAACCCTAAGGGTAGAGGTAGGATTAAACTGACTTGGTGGGATATTGCAAAAGAGACGTGACATAATGTGGTTTACCGAGGAAATAGCGCTGAATAGAAGGGAATGAAAAAATAAGATTCATGTCGCCGAGCCCAAATAATTGTGAAAAGCCCTTGTTGAGTTGAGTATCAATATTCTGATTTCGTGGCCATATTTTTTTACTCGATTTTGCACTATATGAATTTCACCAATCTGTCAAGTTTGAACAGTGTTATTATGGAACGAGAACAATATTTGACCCTTGACTTTCCTTAGGGCTTAAGTCTTCTCATCCGTTCTGATTATCAGAGTTCCTCCTTCACCCAAGGGGATCTTATTTTCAGCAATATGACACAGTTAAGTTCTCGTTAATATAACTCGATTAACTTTAAAAAAGATAAAGAAAATGAAGCCCCCATCGTTATAGAATCCTCATAGGTTTCTTATATATTCTTTGCATAGATAAGATGGATCCACAGTGAAGCCAAGAACTTTTGTATGGTTGTACATTGTTTTGGGATTAGATTCAAAATACATTTTTTCAGTTATGTTGGACATTCAATCTGAAATTCGAGTTGCCTAACTTTTCTGTCAGTTTAAAATTCAAAATTTTATATTCTCTCTTTATTGCTGGATTAACGAGAATTTTGGCCCAATGTTCTCCAATTAATTAAAAATTTACTTTAAAAATAAAAATAAAATCCTCCTTATTTCTGTATCCAGATTCACGTATTTACCATATATCCTGTCTTCATTAAAAGGCCAATTTTCTTAATCTGTTCTCCCGACCACTACCGACCTCGTCCCGATCTCTTCCCTTGTTTTTCCGATCCCAAAACAACTCCTCCCTACCTGTTTAACCCCTTGGTGCCTGTTGGACAACCCAGAGTATTAATTCAGCCCCTATAAATAGGTTTGTTTCTCTCATTTGTACTTACTTCTCAATTCTTGAATATAAGAACTCTTTTGTTTCTCTCTCTAGAAATCAAATTGTCTTCGTTTTAGGTCATTGACGTGTAGTTCACGTCAGTTATAGTAAGAGAACAAATGGGATATGGTTACACTTAAGGGTCAAGAGATACCTAAAAGCGATATTTTTTCTCGATTAATCAAAATAGTAATCACATAATGTAGGTTGGGTCAAGTGGAGAAGTGCTACACCACTGTATTATGTGATTGACGTATATCTGTGTAGTTAAAAGGGAAAATCTACAAGAAGGTCCCACGTTATATGGAATGGAGTGTTGAGCAAGCTAGAACAAAAATCTGCAGACAGAGATAAGGATGTTTAGATGGGTGTGTGGTAAAATGTGAAAAGATAAAATTAGAAATGAACATAATATGCGTGGAACATCGCCTTAGATGGTTTGGACAAGTCAAATATAGCTCAATGAATGCTCTTGTAAGGAAGAGTAATTTAGTTAATATTGATGGTAACCCTAAGGGTAGAGGTAGGATTAAACTGACTTGGTGGGATATTGTAAAAGAGACGTGACATAATGTGGTTTACCGAGGAAATAGCGCTGAATAGAAGGGAATGAAAAAATAAGATTCATGTCGCCGAGCCCAAATAATTGTGAAAAGCCCTTGTTGAGTTGAGTATCAATATTCTGATTTCGTGGCCATATTTTTTTACTCGATTTTGCACTATATGAATTTCACCGATCTGTCAAGTTTGAACAGTGTTATTATGGAACGAGAACAATATTTGACCCTTGACTTTCCTTAGGGCTTAAGTCTTCTCATCCGTTCTGATTATCAGAGTTCCTCCTTCACCCAAGGGGATCTTATTTTCAGCAATATGACACAGTTAAGTTCTCGTTAATATAACTCGATTAACTTTAAAAAAGATAAAGAAAATGAAGCCCCCATCGTTATAGAATCCTCATAGGTTTCTTATATATTCTTTGCATAGATAAGATGGATCCACAGTGAAGCCAAGAACTTTTGTATGGTTGTACATTGTTTTGGGATTAGATTCAAAATACATTTTTTCAGTTATGTTGGACATTCAATCTGAAATTCGAGTTGCCTAACTTTTCTGTCAGTTTAAAATTCAAAATTTTATATTCTCTCTTTATTGCTGGATTAACGAGAATTTTGGCCCAATGTTCTCCAATTAATTAAAAATTTACTTTAAAAATAAAAATAAAATCCTCCTTATTTCTGTATCCAGATTCACGTATTTACCATATATCCTGTCTTCATTAAAAGGCCAATTTTCTTAATCTGTTCTCCCGACCACTACCGACCTCGTCCCGATCTCTTCCCTTGTTTTTCCGATCCCAAAACAACTCCTCCCTACCTGTTTAACCCCTTGGTGCCTGTTGGACAACCCAGAGTATTAATTCAGCCCCTATAAATAGGTTTGTTTCTCTCATTTGTACTTACTTCTCAATTCTTGAATATAAGAACTCTTTTGTTTCTCTCTCTAGAAATCAAATTGTCTTCGTTTTAGGTCATTGACGTGTAGTTCACGTCAGTTATAGTAAGAGAACAAATGGGATATGGTTACACTTAAGGGTCAAGAGATACCTAAAAGCGATATTTTTTCTCGATTAATCAAAATAGTAATCACATAATGTAGGTTGGGTCAAGTGGAGAAGTGCTACACCACTGTATTATGTGATTGACGTATATCTGTGTAGTTAAAAGGGAAAATCTACAAGAAGGTCCCACGTTATATGGAATGGAGTGTTGAGCAAGCTAGAACAAAAATCTGCAGACAGAGATAAGGATGTTTAGATGGGTGTGTGGTAAAATGTGAAAAGATAAAATTAGAAATGAACATAATATGCGTGGAACATCGCCTTAGATGGTTTGGACAAGTCAAATATAGCTCAATAAATGCTCTTGTAAGGAAGAGTAATTTAGTTAATATTGATAGTAACCCTAGGGGTAGAGGTAGGATTAAACCGACCTGGTGGGATATTGTAAAAGAGACGTGACATAATGTGGTTTACCGAGGAAATAGCGCTGAATAGAAGGGAATGAAAAAATAAGATTCATGTCGCCGAGCCCAAATAATTGTGAAAAGCCTTTGTTGAGTTGAGTATCAATATTCTGATTTCGTGGCCATATTTTTTTACTCGATTTTGCACTATTTGAATTTCACCAATCTGTCAAGTTTGAACAGTGTTATTATTGAACGAGAACAATATTTGACCCTTGACTTTCCTTAGGGCTTAAGTCTTCTCATCCGTTCTGATTATCAGAGTTCCCCCCCTTCACACAAGGGGATCTTATTTTCAGCAATATGACACAGTTAAGTGCTCGTTAATATAACTCGATTAACTTTAAAAAAGATAAAGAAAATGAAGCCCCCATCGTTATAGAATCCTCATAGGTAAAGGCGGGGATAGTATTTAATATTACGTATGATCTGCTCAATGATCTACATTATATTTTTCTTATATATTCTTTGCATAGATAAGATGGATCCACAGTGAAGCCAAGAACTTTTATATGGTTGTACATTGTTTTGGGATTAGATTCAAAATACATTTTTTCAGTTATGTTGGACATTCAATCTGAAATTCGGGTTGCCTAACTTTTCTGTCAGTTTAAAATTCAAATTTTTATATTCTCTCTTTATTGCTGGATTAACGAGAATTTTGGCCCAAAGTTCTCCAATTAATTAAAAATTTACTTTAAAAATAAAAATAAAATCCTCCTTATTTCTGTATCCAGATTCACGTATTTACCATATATCCTGTCTTCATTAAAAGGCCAATTTTCTTAATCTGTTCTCTAACCTTATTTGGACGGCCAATTTGAATATTGATTAATTTTGAACTGTAGTCTTGGACAAGGAATATCTTAGTCTCTTACTACAGTTCCTATACAGAGGTGCCTGAATCTTCTTGTCCAATTTACAGTGGTCCCTTCGCCAAACAAATTAATCTTATCCTAAGCAAAATGTAAAGGCACAAGCTTCTCAATGATTGCCTCTGACAAGTTAACCCAGTCAAAATGTGCGTTGGACAAAAGAGTGCCTTTTAGTGCAAAGTTAACCCAATTTCAGAAATATAGGATTTAAAGGCCTTTTAGGTAATAACCTAGAAAGCTCTGATACTTCATATGGGGTCTCTGTACCGGTATCAGCTGAGTATCCCATTTTTTTTAGTTTTTTTTAAACAGATACACGGGGTTATGGCGAGTTTTTTTGTGATATTTAAAAGTCAAATCTGTAATTTTTAAAAGTTCGTATAATATAAAGCCAAAATAAAACTATTAACTCATAATTTCACCAAAGACCATCATAAGAGTTTTTAGTTTCTTTCTGTTGATTTCTATTATCTGTAGGTAGTATGCTTGCGTAAAATGTCTTTTTTTTCCCCCTCATGCTCTATAGCTTATGGTCTCTAGTATGTTAGGTTTCTTTTGTTTGCTATTTTTTTTTTATCGAGGTAGTATGTTTACTTATGGTCTGCTGCTATTTTTTATCTGATTTATTTATTTATCTGAAGCTTGACTTCTTCGACTCTTTGATATATTCTTGAAAAATATACTAAATGTTAAATGGTTCTTTGAATGAATGGTGAATATTGATTTTTTGCTTTTATGTTTTATGCAATTTTAATGACTTGAATGTTTTTTTTGTAGTCGTTCACAATGTTATTATATATGTAAAATTTTATGCATATAAAAATATAATATATTATTTTTATAGTAACATATCCCAGATGTATCATTTATTAGTTTTTTGAGATTTTCCGTATCCCCGTACCCGTATTATATCAAATAAGATACCCGTATCCGTATCCATATCCGCATCCGTGCGTCTTAGGTAATAGCTTTGTATCTGACATTGCTTAATGTTTTAATATATATTGCACGGTCATAGGTAAATGGCCATTGGATTGCATGTAATAATACCCTATGAAAAATAAATCTTCAATTTTTCCTTCGATAGTTGGACATGACTGGGATTACTCTAGAATAGTGAAATGGAAAAATGACTAGGTGCCCTAGGTAGTTTGGTTAGGGCTGTCTCTATCCTGATTGATGCCTGTCTCTATCCTGATTGATGCCTGTAAGACATCATTTATATCACGGAAACTGGTGCTTATATATGGAGTATTCTCCTATTATTCTAAGCTATCTTCTAATAGAAGCATACTAATTCATTTAGGTGGGCATTACTTGGAGAGTGTTAACAAATATCATCCTGGTTTACTTTTGATGATATTTGATTATTTTTTATTTGGTAGGGATCACCAGAGGATATAATTCATATAATTAGGGCACAACGGCACTTTCAGCCAAGTGATAATATGATTTACAGTGTTATTTATAATCTGCACATGCGACACCTTTCATTGCTAACACTTGGCAGCCTCTTTTTGAATCAGTATGGTTCTGACTAAATATAATCAAAACTCCAGTTGATACTTGAAGACACGAACTATATCTGTTATCACATGATTGGCATTTTTGTGAACTGGTTCATGTAATTGTATATAATTTCTTGTCGTGGTCTTTTGATTAATTCTGTGTGGATTAAGGAACTAATATGATAGAGGGTTACTTTACTTGAATAGATAATCATAGTATGGAAGACACCAGAACAAAGACATTGAGACAGTTACATTCAGAGGAGGATGATGAAGAAAGGTTCCAAGCTGACCTTCAAAAAGCTGTACGCCAAAGCCTTGGTAATGTTTCTCTTCTTTGTTATAATGTGCATTCATTGTGATGTTATTTAGTGACTGTCCTTGACGCAACAAGACAAAATGGCTCAAAACAAAGTCTCTTTTTTCTCTCAACTAAAATGTTTCTTATTAATGAAGCAAGTACAATCTATTTATAGATGAAGAGATTAAGTTAGCTTGCTAATCAAGCTAATCATATAAAATGTCTAAACTACCCTTCATTTATCCTACTAAATGTAGGAATACTAGAAATGACAAAAATATCCCTATATAGGCTAAGGGCTTTACAACATTAATAAAACAAAAAAAGACGTATGTATCCCTAGCCAACAAAAGACTATTGATGAGTAAAAATAACAAATGTAAAGAAAACCCTAAGTCTAAGGTGCCACTCAATCAGTCCTTGAGATACGTTTAGGTCAATTTAATGTTTGTAAAACCAAGTGTCTTAGAAGGATGTAGCAGAAAAGAGGGGAGGGGTGGTGGTGGTTCTCTTCTTCTATCTTCTTTATCTGAAGCATTTTTATATTCATAAGCTTTTGATTCATCTTCTTCTGATCCTTCACCTCTTGCTCATCATCTTCCACTCCTGCATGATGCTTTACATTAAGAGTTTATTATAAATATCGGCCTTTTAGCAAATGTCATAATTCTTAATAGTATAGACACCCAATATATCATTTTCTCAAAATGGCTGCTCTCCCACCCGAACCCACTTTCGCACTCCCTCCGTTCTAGGAAGTGGGCATTTAAATCTAAACACTTTTGCTCAACGAAGTCCGACAATTGTGAGGAGCCCATTCCGCTCTCTCATGTTCATTATCCGCATATTCGTCAAATTAATTTACTTTGAATTTCATCCCGGGTCACTTGAATAAAACAACCAGAATGAGAGACTCAACCTTACTTTGCACCTTTAAGAGATACTAAAAACTACATAGCAATCTCTCTAAAGGACTTCATCAACATGTCTTAATATTGCTTAATGGGGGTTCCTTTCTGCAATGTTGATTCAGATGAGCACCCATCCTAAAACTATCAACAGATTGAGCAGATAGGAGCTTCCTTTTTCCCTTCAGCTGCCTAAACATTTCTTCTTTTGGATTTACTTTTTTTCTTTATCAATTTTAGACACATTTCATTCGCAAAAGAAATTGCCCCTGATATCAAGTTCGAGGATGCCGCAAAAGGTGTTTTCAGAAGGGGATGACTTGAGCATTTCACATAATGAAGTCACATGTGAAAATGTAAATGGAGTCGATTATGGCACTGGACTGAAGAATGAAGTTGGTGAATACAATTGTTTTCTAAATGTTATCATTCAGGTTGGTTCTAGAAAATGTTCAGTTGTATCTTTATATGCACGGTCATCTTATGATCTGATATATAACTTATCCTTGTATTAAATTCAGTCTTTATGGCACTTAAGACACTTCCGAGATGAATTCATGAGAAGATCAGCATCAGAACATGTTCATGTTGGTGATCCTTGTGTTATATGTGCTTTATATGATATATTTACCGCTCTAAGCATGGTATCTACTGACATGCGAAGAGAAGCTGTTGCCCCGACTGCTCTGAGGATTGCACTAAGTAACCTGTATCCCAACAGTAATTTCTTTCAAGAGGTAAATTTACACAACAATTTTTCAAGGCATAGCTTTTTACATGTTTTTTTACTACAAATTTTCTTTTTGTCAATTTCTATAACAGCATAATGGGGGTTAGTTTATCTAAGGTTTTGAACCTCTAACTTGGGTTCAGCCTAGAGTGCCTGGTACCACTGGGACACATTTGCTTATGATGTTGGGACTTTCATATGATAAGTTATGGCTAACATGCTAGAATTTAACAGGCCCAGATGAATGATGCTTCTGAAGTGTTGGGAGTGATATTTGACTGCCTTCATCAATCATTCACTTCTCGTTCGGGTGGTTCTGATGCAGAGTCTGTGGAAAGCAGCAACGACACGGGCTCTTGGGATTGCGCAAATAATGCTTGTATAGCACATTCTCTATTTGGAATGGACATTTTTGAGCGAATGAATTGCTATAATTGTGTTTTGGAGTCGAGGCATCTGAAGTACACATCTTTCTTCCATAATATCAATGCGAGCGCTCTCCGGACTATGAAGGCATGCCACTTTGAAAGATAACCATTATATGAATACTTAGTTTCCTAGTGGTTTAAGTAACATTTTCAATTCAGTTATTTTTCTATTAACTTAAGAGTTCGTGTTACCATTCAGGCTATGTGTCCAGAAAGCTCCTTTGACGAGCTTCTAAACCTTGTTGAGATGAATCACCAGTTAGCTTGTGATCCAGAAGCTGGTGGCTGTGGGAAACTTAACTATATTCATCATATCCTATCCACTCCACCTCATGTATTCACAACAGGTTACTCTCAGAGTTGTTGAGAGAATTGTCAGTTGGATGGTTGTTAGTTCACTTTATAAGACGCTCATGGTAATTTATGGTTTATTATGTATTGCAGTTCTCGGTTGGCAGAATACTTGTGAAAGTGTCGATGACATAAGGGCAACACTGGCGGCCTTGGCTACTGAGATAGATATTGGTGTCCTTTACCGTGGCCTCGATCCAATGAATAGATATTGCTTGGTTTCAGTTGTATGTATCATAATTAATTTTCTGTTTAATATTTTTCTGATTGTATTTGATAATGGATAATTGTTATTCTGTTAATATTTGTTAGAGATGAACAACCCTTTTCAAAGAAAATATACGACGACAAAACTTGAATTATGCAGCAATAATTGAAGATTCAAGGATATGTCACAATAAACCAAGAGCATAAGACTAAGAATGTAGCCGACATTAATTAATGTTTCAAGCACAGGTTGCAATCCAAATAATAGAATAAATATCTTTGTCATACCTCCTTTATGATCGATTGTTCAATAATGTGAGTTTCTTGTTGGTTGAATATTGCTTTAGTCTTGTGTTGTGCCTTTGATTCACATCAACTTAAAACAAACTTATTACCACTATGAAGATACGCCTTGTAGGCAAATTTATTTGCAGGGCCTCTGTATATTATTTCCTTTATAGGACAAGGATCTACCCAACTACTCCTTACTTTTTTCTTTTTCCTTTTTAATTTCAGGTTTGCTATTATGGGCAACATTATCATTGCTTTGCATTCAGTCATGATCATGAGCAATGGGTTATGTATGATGACAGACATGTAAAGGTAAAACTCATCAGTTACCGTGACATCATGTTATATTTGCTGGTACAGTTTTCACAATCCATATTTGATGTATAGGTAATTGGAGGCTGGGATGATGTTATTACCATGTGTGAAAGAGGACATTTGCAACCTCAGGTTCTTTTCTTTGAAGCTGTAAACTAGTACATGACATCCATTACATTATTCGATAGACCGGGGACTTCAGGTTTTGTATTCAGTCATGTTACGTGATGATGCAATGTTTGCCGCAAGCGCAGCCAATGCAGTTTTGTGAGTCAATATTGCAACGTGCCATTTCTGAAGTTGTGAAGTTGCTAAAAATGATTGCAGATTTTTGTGATATATAAATCAAAGAGATTTTGTTTGGACAGTTGGTCCTCTTATGGACAAATGTTTTCGGAAGAAAGTTTTGATTTGGAGAACAAAAAAGATACACCTTCAGGTGCCTGTATCAGCTGAATTTTCTCGTATTTCTTGGATATCCCAAATAAAGGTGGTTTGGATGAAGAATTGACAGTAATAAACCCCACCAGGTTGCCTAACCTTAATGTACTTGGAGAATGTGATATTGACTTCTCAATTGTGGATACCAGGAGCATACAAACAGTAGTATACAGGAAAAACTGGTTATTTAGATTCGCAAATAGCTCTGTTTTTCCCCTCCGCAATTATAAAGAGGTTCTGTATAGATCACATCTTTACCCCCTTGGATTCTAGTACTTTATCCTTGTAGTAATCTCTCTCTCTCTCTCTCTCTCTCTCTCTCTCTCTCATTGTGAGAAATATTATATGTCACGACGATTGGGGAAAGAAATGAAAGAGAAAATAGCTAATTTTGCTTTGAAGTTGAATGGGTAGTCTTTATTTGCTGTGGTGGGTCATGCATGTATATTTTCTTGGTTATGGATTGGTATTCTTGTTTTTGTAATGAAAAAAAGGAATATCAATAGTCGTGTCCGTCTCAAATTATTAGTTATGTTTCCAAAATCAATATATGAAATTACGTGAGATTACAAAGTTGCCCATTTGAACAATGTCCATGCCGGAACAATGATTTAAAGTGCACGTATTGTATGGTATTCATCATTTCTAGGAGGATAACTTGGAAGGATTTTTGTTTTATTGTTGTTAAAATGTTTGATCTTCAAATCTCAGTGGGCCTGGTGTGTCAGGTTCTAGAATTTGATTTAGGGTTACAAAAGTATAGAACATGGACGAGAGAGAGAGAGAGAGAGAGAGAGAGAGAGAGAGTTGAGGAAGAAGGTAGAATTTCATTCATTCTTGGATGGGTACAGATTCATCAGCTCCATTTATACACAGCTGTAACTAACTTCTAACAAAATCTTTATTGACGTGGCTAACTAACTAATTCAACTAATAATGTTTGTTAAAAAAAAAAAACTAATTCAACTAATAATGTGTTGCATCACTCCACATGCTGTTCATCATCGAACTATATGCCACCTAGGGATCTCTCGGTATCGAGGACAAGTTAAATACCCGGGCCTCCCACTAATTACGGGTTGGGTTACGTGGCAATTGTTTCTTGAGTATATAGAGGCGCTTGACAACCGGCTTCATGCGTGGTATAACAAATTCTTATCCTATGTGGGCCGTGTCACCCTGATTAATGCAGTCTGCACTGTTATGCCTTTGTACTTTATGTCTGCTTATCCGCTCCTTACGTCCATTCTTAAAACGCCGATGCGGAAAATTAAGGCTTTCTTCTGAAATGCCTCGCAAATATCCCGCAAAATCCCTACGGTCCCGTGGTCGACAATTACTTTGCCCCGCAATATGGGAGGATTGGGAATTAAAAACTTACACACATTGAATGTGGCATTCATGTTCAAACTCTTATGGAAAGTGTTATACCGGCCACAAAATCTCTGGGCCCATATCATCACCCATAAATACTTCCCTCATGACACCCTTCTGATAGCACCAAAACATGGACGTTGCTCGTGGTTCTGGACTAATATCTCTAAGTTGCTGCCCATCTTTCAGAAAGGACTAAAATGGCGAGTGGGCCAAGGTAATATATCATTCAAACACCACATTTGGGTGTCCGATGACACGTTGGCAAATTTATATCCCCTACTTCCCACCACGGTGCTCAATAAGCCATTTCATTCATTTATTTCTAACTCCGAGTGGAATTTCCATCACTTAGCCAAGTGTCTGCCCATGGACTTCCTGTCACATATCCAATCCGTTTTCATATCTCCACTTCCAGGCAACGACAAACCTTATTAGTGGCCTAACCCAGAGAAGGTTTTTTCCATTCGATATACGTACCACGCGCTTAGCACACCACATTACAATCAGCATCGCCCGACACTTCCATGGGATTGGCTGTGAAAAGTTCAACTTCCTCCGAAGTTGTATATGTTTCTATGGTTCTTGTTGCACAACGACCCCCCATCGTCAGACCTTTTATTCTACTACTATCGAATTCCTTCACTGCGATGTTCATTATGTGAACTGGAGGATAGCAACTCCCACATTTTTACTACTTGCCTTCTTCCAACTTCATACTTCAGTAGTTGACACCTCGCCTGTTCCCTTACTGTGCCAATTCGCTGGACTACAGGAGCATTCGTCGCTCCACTCCCGTTCCCCGCGACCTATTTTCCTCCTCCGAACTCTCTGGCTATTTAGGAATGAAGCTATTTTTCACAACCAGCCTGTCATTCGTACAATAATTCTACAGTCGTTGTCTCAACAAGTTTCACAATTACTTCGAGTGCGTATGACTCCACACCAGGATGTTCAGACGTCCTCAACCGTTTCTTATTCGTTGGACCCGTCCAACACTATTTTTCCTCAAATGTAACACAGATGGGTCCATATCCCATGAAACTGGACTTGCGTCAATGGGCATTATTCTTAGAAATGCCGCGGGCCAGTTCATTGTAGCCTACTCGCATAATATAGGATATGCGTCTTTGGTCCTTGTGAAAATTTGGGCAATTAAAATTGGTTTAGATCTAACTTCTCATTTGGGAGTTAAATATATTGAAGTAGAAACCGACTTTCAGTTGGTTTTTAATACGATCTACAGGGACACAAATCAGGATCCAGCTCATCGGGAGTTGATTCAAGAAGTCCGGGATGGGTTTCAAAGGTTCTTGCATGTTACTCCGTGTTTATGTTTTCGAGAAACAAATCGGAGTGCTGATGCTTTAGCTGCTGCTGTTGCAGTTGCAGTATCGTGTGGATTTTTTTTTTTTGCTTTTACTCTACCGTCTCGCCGTTTTTGGGGCCTGTTTTTACCAGTGATAGGAATGGTTACTTTACGGTACGACTTGGAGTTAAAGACATTACGTGTAAAATAAGTTTGTTTTGAATAAAGCTTCTCCGAGTTTGGTAAAAAACTAAAATAATGTGTTGTATCTTTACAATTAATACGCCGTAATTGTAAGGAAATAAATAATTAAATAATTTAATTATGGTGTGAATTGAATAAATAAATGAAAAAATCATTAGTAATGATTTATTATGACGAGATAGTAAAATGAACAATGAAATATGATTTAATCAAAACTTTGGAATTTTATACTAATTAAAAAATAATTTTTAAAGATTTCATGATAATTAAAGGTAATCGCGAGAGTTGTTGTAAATTAAGTAAAATGAAAATTAGATTGGGAAGTAATTCATTTTGATTAATATTGTAATTAAATGAGCCGAGATGAATTTATACGCTTTTTATAGCTTTTATATGAATTTTAGAATGTTATAATAATTAAATGGTTAAAAGAGGGATTTATATACTTAATTTTTAGTTAAAGGTCAAAAGGGAAAATTGTATATGACTTAGACTCCAAGCTAGAGCAAATTCAAGAGTCACAAAACAAAATATATATATGGTAAGTTGGTGTAAAAGAAAGGAAGAGAAAAAAAAGAAAAAAATGAGAAAAAAGGAGAGAAAATGAAAGAAACAAAAGAGAAAACAAAAGAGAGGGAGAATAGAGGTAAGGCCACTATAGCGGTGCCCCCGACTGTTATGGCGACTCAGAGAGGTTCTTTCTGGGTTTTTGAATGTGCAAAATGTTAATTTTCAACCTAATTTTTTAGGATATTCCCTAGGGAATTTGGAAAAATACCAAACATGAACTCGACTCGATTTTTTGCGTAAAATTCAAATTATGAGTTGAATTTTGAAAATGAAAAAAGCTCATATGAGAGTTTTTGCCGTATCAGATATGGATGTCTTAGAGGCAAGTATACCTTTATTTTTCTCTTTAACTTCTACGTGTTAAATATTGCCTAAAACTTAACATGAAATGGGATTAAAAGATATTAGGAACTTAATTAGTGGAAGAATAATCTAATTTACATGATTAAATAAAATAAACATACTTTAACTTGTGAATTGAATATGGCTACTAATGCTCGTATTTTTATATGAAATTTGAAATGGTAAGATTTGGCTATTTGAAATCAAAATTTGGAATCATGATTAATGTTAGGATTTCATGGATATTCTTGGACCTGGATTTGATATGGGGATTAATTGAAAACTTTTAGGCAATTGTATAGTTTATAATTGACATTTATGTTGGAAATTATTTACTAAATTAAAATAGTCATCGTATGAGAAAGGGTATTATAGGGATATGGGCCTTGTATCAATCAAATAATGGAACAAAAAGACCTGTAGTAAACTGATAGGTATATTAGGAAGAAAGAAAGTTTAAAAGATTAAACCTCTTGGCTATGTCACTGAAATGCGTTTAGCATTAATAAATGTTGAGTTTTGCTTGATACACTTTGGTTGTTGGGAAATTCACAAGTTATGAAATATTTCAATGCGGATTAAAATCATGTATTATGAAATCTCACTTGGAAATTTGGCTTATACGCATATACTTGGGAATCAAAAGTTTAATAAGAGAATTTATTATTTGAAATTTCAAGTTATTAGTATATCGGAGCTGAACCCATGTTGTTTATGATTGGGATATATATATATATATATATATATATATATATATATATATATATATAATGAGTGTATTGGGAAAGTTATGCTGACAATTCTAAATGTATATTGTTAAATCTAGAAATAGTAAGTTGTTGCGTAGTTAAGACGTTGATAATTATAAATATTGATGATTGGACTTTTAATACCTTTGAATGATGGGTGGATGTGTGATGCGCTATACGTAAATACTGTGATTGGATAAGTAATATGGATTTTTTCCTCGATGCCTATTGGTGATGGAATTTAGGTGGGATGATGGAGTTGTGATGATATGTATAATGTTGGTAGAGATACTGTGATTACTAGATAATGATGTGGTTAGGAAGGAATATTTGTATTGCGATTGTATGATATTGACTTACGCTGTTGATCTTTAGGAGTCACGATAATTGGGATGGGTTATTAGTGCATTTGGAGTTATTCATAAAATGACCGTGTGAACGTGAAGTTAGGTATAATTACATAAGAAATGGCGTTGATTTACGGTATTTAGGATATTGCATTGGTACATTCGAAGTTATAAGATAGAGAATATGCACATGTGAGGTGTGAATAAATATTGTGTTATGGACAAATTTATTAACATAAGGAATTAACGTGAGACTTTAAAGCAATATTTCATCATCTAAAAAGATCAAGTTCTATTAAAGAAAACGTGTTTGTAGTAAATAAGATTTGCAAGAGTAAATTAAAATACTTGGTAATGTGACAAATGGGTTCAATGTGTCAAGTCAAGTAGTTTTAAAGAAAAAAACGTTAGTATATCGAATGATAATTTGGTAGTATTGCTTGTACATACTAATTGTACACTCCCATGCTCACTTTAACAATGAAATGTCACTAAAAAATAGCATTAGTAAATTGTGAAATTTGGTTAAATTTGTATAACCCTATATAAATTGGAAATTGAGATTTATATGATTATGTAGAATTGTTAATACATGAGAAAATGACAATTCGTATGATTTTAGTAAAGTCCATGAATTTCTTACTTGATGCCCAAGTAGTAGAGGTTTCCCCACACATATAATTGATAGAATCAATAGAGTTATAAACTCATGATATATTGAAATTAACATCTCTCCATTATAATGTAGATTCATGCTTTTAATAGTACAAGTGAAAAGTGAACTTTATAACTAAAATGTGCAATGGACCCATTATATGATTGCTAAGATAAATTTTAAATGTAGAGATATGTAGAAATATTATAATCACAATATGAAATAAGAAATTACCCCCCTTAGATTTTTGTGTAAAATTTATGCCTCACCCTCCCCTTTTAATATTAGTATACCTTTGAGAAACGATGAAATAATATATAATAAAAGACGTGAAAGACATTAGTAACATATGAGTATAAATCGTGGATATTTTCTAAGAGTGGAATAATATTACTCTTATGTTGATGACCCTATGCACGGGGCCACTTTTGTTATATTGCCATTATTGATATATTTGGGTGGATAAGGTTGAATTTCGTATCGTGGGGATTGGTGACCCCAAAGGGGATTGGGTACTAGACTCGACTACAATGATTTTATTGGTGATAGTTTAGGTGGATAAGGTGAGGTTGGATTGTGATTATGATAGGTATGTATTTATATTATGATTTGTATTTTATTTCACATAAGTGGGGTGCTAATTACACTCATGGACTATATATGCGCGCGCGTGTGTGTGGCGCGTTATGCATTCCAAGGTTTAAATTTGTAAACCATAGAATTATTATTTATTTGTATAATTGTCATTGGATGTCGTAGCTATGATTAACTTGCGATGGCCTGGCCATCGTTGTTAACTCTTAATTTATGAATAGTGATAAACGTTTTTATGGTAAAAGTATGTCTAATTATATGTCGTTTCTTATTTGTAGAGATTCTTTTTTGCCTTGTAGTTATATATTATTTGTTTAATTAGAAGACTCTATTATAGTATTCAGTGCATTTAGTAGTTATGATTGGGTGCTTAAGTCCTAATTAGGATCACGTATCCGATATACTTCCGGGATTTGACCCTCATTTTGTTGACTAACACTTTAGATATTGAGTTAGAGGTAGATTGCAACTGTTAAAAAAATGATGGATTTGAGATGTAAGGGAGTATTGGTACACAAGGATACTTAGATATTTATTGTTTGTATTCTTTAAATTTTCTTTACATCCGTTGCACATGAGACCGTCTATGGGTTAGTCATCTTGTATTATTCGCAATTAGTAAATCTATTGTGTTTGGAGTATTTCAATGAAGAATTTTACTTACTCTCATTTATTATTTATTATTCTTGTTTAGAAAAAGTTTTAAATTGTCTCATATTTTCTGTCACGTCCTGAGAAGGATATTTTTATATATTTCACTTCTGAGTATTTATTAATTAAGCATGGCCATCACAATTAATATTATTTGGGGTATTATATAAATGACATTTTTACATTTAAGACCTGTTAAAAGAAAATGACATTGTTGCACATAAAAGCAACTAATATAACTTTTATCTCATAACGTGTAAGACCCTAAAACATGATTATGAATGTTAATCACATGATTAAGTATAATTTATGAGTTACAAGTTGGTGATGGGTGTTAAATATGTTAATTACCATGTTTAGGGGATGCATATTCATGTGATATATGTGTTACTTACATTAGATGCTAATCGAGCTTATGATCGGGGATAAAATCTTTAGATCATATAATTAGTTATGTGGTTAAATGTATCATGAAAATATGATTCTAATGCATCATTATGGTTATAAAAGTAAACTAGGGGGTGGGTGCAAAATTGGCAACGTTTGATAGCCAAATGTGAAAGTTTTAAGAATATTAGTAAATTTCTAGTTTCCTATTCGAGTCCAAATTAGGCATACTAATTTTATGATTTTTGAAAAACACAAAATATGAAAGTTGTAGATATATAAGTTCTCTACACGTAGAAGTAAGGTTGGATTAAATCGGGGTCCGTAATAGGGAGTTAAGGTATTTTTCAAAGGCGGGACAAATATATCATTAGTGGAAGTGTCTTATTGGACCTCTTGTCCAACAAAACACATGCCACCAGCTTTAAATGGTCACATGGGCTCACGGCCACATTTTTTATGGGTATATATCAGACCTTTGTCATATTTCTCATTTCATATTACAATCTCGAGAAGAATTTTCCTAAGTAGAGAGAAAATAAGAAGTTAAGGAAGAATTGCTTTGGAAAATTACCATAAATCGATGATGAGTTTTACACTTTGTATGTTTTTGTTTTTGTTTCTGATTTTGATAAATATTTATTGATACCCATATTTCCAAATTGTGTTAAAACAAGGATGGCTTAAGAACATATGTAAGAACGCGTGTTAGGATCATAAATGTTAACTTTAAAATCCTATATTTGAATCACCTTCTTGTGGAGCTTTTGATTTAGAAAATTCATGTATATGATGTGTTTATGTACTAAAATATGTTTAGTATGTGTTTTCATGATTGATAACTGAGGTGGAGGTTATGTATGCTTAAAAATATTAAGTTATGCTTTAATGTTCTATTCCGACCTAGTTGTGCTAAAAATGGCATAAATCATGGAATAAAGATTGAAATCTAGTGATTCCAATTGGAGAGGTTAGAGAACATATATGAGTATGACATACTCGAAGATGAGAATAAAATAACTTCTTATTTGGATTGGGGGTCATATTGAAATTGAAGTTTTGTTGCTGTTTTTCTTGAGAAATAATTTGGAAAAGGTTATAATAGAATGGACATAACTTTGTCTAGAGAATTCTTAATTAAATTCCGTAAATTGTGTTAGAACCTTAATTAATAGGGTATTATAGAAATGTTAAGTATCATATTTAATTTCTTTTATGTTATTTTAGATTGACGAACTTATGTGATGCGTTACCGAGTTTAATTTTATTTGGTGTATTCAAATACTAATGATGTTAAATTGATAGGTACGGA
The DNA here is from genome assembly GCA_949130495.1 of Sambucus nigra. Classification (NCBI taxonomy): domain Eukaryota; kingdom Viridiplantae; phylum Streptophyta; class Magnoliopsida; order Dipsacales; family Adoxaceae; genus Sambucus; species Sambucus nigra. The sequence goes on along the minus strand of OX422212.1, from coordinate 428,145,181 downwards.
AGCGGCTAATGCTACCATACCAAGGAAATAGATGTGGTATTAATATCAGTACCTACTTTAAGGTGAGTGAACTGCCCTATGAAATATAAATGCTTATATTTTCATATAGAAATGTGTAGTTAAATACATGTGTTAGAATGCTTATGGAGTGATGCGTTATTTATGAAACATATGCATACGAATAAAAAAATGTTAAGCGATGTTATTTAAGGTCATGGATTGTGGCGGGTACTTTATCTAATGTTAAGGGATGTGGTGGTTCCTACGTGATGTGGCGGTCCTGTTAATCCAACTTAAAGGGTTGTGCACTCGGGCCTAATAAAGTGATGTGTTGGTCCCCAATAACAGTGGTGGGTTAATTGGACTGTGGCGGGTCCAGGCTTACGAGAATTTCATAATTCCTATTGAGTTATCGTATTAAAACAAAAGAAAAAATAATTGTTCAATTGGTTATATGTGTGGAGTGCGTGTATATAGTCATTCACTAAGCCTTTATAGCTTACACTCCTATGATGTTTTGTTTCAGGTATGCTTATCAATTGGAGTTCACTGCCAAGTTAGGAGCTTAAAATAGGCGAGTGACGAATATCTAATATGGGTTGAATATCAACAAAGTTTTTGTGTCAATGTTAAAGTTTTTGTGTCAATGTTAAAGAAAGGAACTTGTATATGTAAAGTTGTTTAGTATTTGTAAGTTATATGTACAGGTAGTTATGTTTTCATCTAAACATGCCTTTGAAAATAAAAAGAAATCTTGTGCTATTTTCCTAAAGATTTAAAGTAAAGTATTGTTTAGGGGAATTTATCTCTAAAAAAAGGATAATTTTAACCTAATTAATTCGGGGTGCGACAACTTTGTGTCAGAGCATGGTTATTAGGTTCTGCACAGGGTGTGATGATCTATATTGGCAGTGGACAATAGAAAGTGAGTTTGTTACGGGTCAGGATTTTGACTAATAATATTAATGTTAGACTGGTGCTATTGTATTTTGTTTAAGTTATTTATATTGCAGTAAGTGATGGATCCACACGAGAAACATGATATAACAGAGGGTGAGACATCCTATGTACCTAATACTCAGCAAGGACAGGGAGATATTGAAGTGGATGAACCAGAGGTGCAACAACAACCTATTGATGACGTGGGAAGAATATTACGTGTTGTGGCACAACTTGTGGAACAAGCGAGAGGTGGAGCACATGGTTGCGATAGGGATACATTGGATGAGAGGTTCACGAAGTTAAATACGCCAACATTTATTGGGACTACTGATTCGTTAGTGGAAGATGAGTGGATTAGAAAGATGGAAACAATATTCAAGGTAATGGAAGTGTGAGATGAATAAAAGGTTTTGTTAGCAACCTTTAGGTTAGAGGATGATGCAAAGTTATGGTGGGATACTACAAAAAGGTTACTTACTACAATTGGGGGAGTGGTGCCAGTGAATCCTCCACAAATTACATGGGAGAAGTTTATGAATCTGTTCTTTGAAAAATATTTTCCAAGGCTATATATGAAGGAGAAAAAAGAAGAATTTATCATGCTGAAACAGGGAACTAAACAGTGGTAGAGTATGAAAATTTGTTTATATCTTTATACAGATTTGCACCTTATTTGGTGACGACAGAAGAAAGTAAATGTGATCGGTTTCAAAATGGAATGAATGTTAACATAAAACCATGGTTGCTAATATGAAGATCAAAGATTACGTGGACTTAGTGGATAGAGCTATGGTGTCAAAAAAGTCAATGAAAGAAATGCAAGTCGAACATTCAAAGAAAGCTATACACGATAGTAAAAAATTGTATGGATGGGAGACGGGAACCTCAACTCAAAGTGTAGCACGAGGAGTATCTAAGGGTCAGGGATTTAAAAATAACAGAAATGCACCTGGAAGATTTCAAGTTCGAAGTGGAAGGACTGGAATGAGTCGGTCAGAAAAAGCATCCGTGTTGGTACCGAGGGCCATATTTTGTTATAAATATGGTGGTAAAGGGATCATGTCTTGGGAGTGTAATGCGACACCTTTATGTTTCCATTGTCATCAACACGGGAACTTACGAAAGAATTGTCCAATTATGGGAGCCACAACATCAGTTGGGAGTGTGGTAGTAGGAGGTAAGAATTCTACACAGAATGTACCGAAGGGAGGTAGATGAGGTATATCGCAAAGTCAAGGTCAAGGTAGAGTGTTTGCACTGACGCACTAAGACACATAAGCTATGCCTAACGTAGTGGCAGGTACACTTCCTATTAGTGAAAAAGATGCTTATGTGTTGATAGATCCTGGTTCTATACATTTTTTTGGGTCTTTGCTTTATCTGTTGAATCTTAATAAATCATTATCACCATTAGATTCTGGTTTAGCTATTGTTACTCCAGTGGGGGACTGGTTCATATTTATAGGGTGTGTAAGGAGTGTGTAGTGCGAGTAGGTGAAAAGGAGTTTTTAGTTGACTTATTACCACTCGATATGCATGACTTTGATGTGATAATGGGTATGGATTGTTTGTCCTCATATCATGTATATTTAGATTGCTCTAGAAAGGAGGTAGTGTTTTGATTACTGGGTCAACCTGAATTTAAATTTATTGGGGAACGAAATGTCACTCCAACATGCTTTCTTTCTACTACAAAATATTTTGAATCGTTAAAGAAAGGGTGTCAGAGTTATCTTGCCCATGTGTTGGACACATGACAAGAGGCTGAAAAACTATCAGATATATCGGTAGTTACTGAATTTACAGATGTCTTCCCAGAAGAACTCCCAGGGTTAGCACTAGATTGTGAGGTAGAATTTGCGATTGAATTTATACTAGGAACTGCACCGATATCTATTGAACCATATCGTATAACACCTGTGGAATTAAAAGAGATAAAAATATAGTTGCAAAATTTATTAGACCGTGGTTTTATAAGGCCTAGTGTATCACCGTGGGGAGCCTCAGTATTGTTTGTAAAGAAGAAAGATGGAACCATGTGATTGTGCATGGATTGTCGTCAGTTGAATAAGGTGACGATCCGTAATAAATATCCATTACCCCGCACTGATGACTTGTTTGATCAGCTAAAAGGCGCCAAAGTATTTTTTAAGATTAATCTCAGGTCCGGATATCATCAGTTAAAAGTAAGAGACCGTGACATTTCTAAAATTGCTTTTCGTTCCAGATATGGCCATTATGAATTTCTAATCATGCCATTTGAGTTAACAAATGCACCAGTCGTATTCATGGACTTGATGAACCGCATATTTCACCCATATGTGGATTCTTTTGTTATTGTCTTCATTGATGATATTTTGATATATTCTCGTAGTAGAGAGGAGCATGAACACCATCTGCGTATAATTTTACAGACATTGCGAGAGAAGCAGTTATATGCTAAATTTTCTAAATGTGAATATTGGCTGACACAATAGTATTTTTGGGGCATGTTATTTCTGCTGATGGCATTTATGTTGATCCTAAGAAGGTGGTAGCCCTAATAAATTGGGAAACACCAATTAGTGTGACAGAAGTACGTAATTTTATGGGATTGGTTAGATATTATAAGAGATTCATACCAGGGTTTTCTTTTATTGCATTTCCATTGCCTAAGCTTACCATAAAGGAGAACAAGTTTGTGTGGAGTGATGACTGTGAGAAAAGCTTTGAAAATTTAAAGGGTAAGTTGACATCAACGTTGGTATTGACTATTCTAATGGGTACAAAAGGTTTAGTTATTTATAGTGATGCCTCATATCAAGGACTCGGTTGTGTGTTAGTGCAACATGGAAAGGTAATTACTTTTTCTTCTCTACAGTTAAAGACACATGAAGACAACTACCTTATATATGATCTTGAATTGGCCACTGCAATTTTTGCACTAAAGAATTGGAGGCATTACTTATATGCTGTTACTTGTGAAATTTTTACTGGCCATCAAATTTTAAAATACTTATTTACTAAAAAAGACCTGAACTTGAGGCAAAGGAGGTGGATGGAACTTATAAAGGATTATGACTGCACAATACATCAACATCTGAGTAAGGATAATGTTGTTGCTGATGCTTTGAGTAAAGAATCTCTAGGCAGAGTTTCTTATATTTAATGTATTCGAGTTGACCTACTGAGAGTATTAGCCTTAATGGGAGTGCAATTAACTTTAAATACATCTTGTAGAATACTAGCACATTTAAATGTTAGACCTACAATGATAGATTGGATAAGACAAGCACGTGCATGAGATATAGAATTGGAGAAAGTTAGAGACGATATGAAAAAGGGTAAATCAAGTGAATTTTCTATTCATGATGATGACATTGTTATGTACGATAACCGTTTGTGTGTACCTAATGTGCTTGATTTGAGGAGAACAATTTTAGAAGAAGCCCATTGTTCTTTGTATGCTATGTATCCAGGAAGCACAAAACTTTATAAATATTTGAAGCAATATTATTCGTGGCCAGGAATGAAACATGATATTACAAATTTTGTTTCTAAATGTCTAGCTTGCCAATAGGTGAAGGAGGATCATTAGAACCCAAGTGCTTTACTACAATCCTTACCTATTCCTGAGTGGAAATGGGAGCATGTTATTACAGATTTTGTTATAGGTTTACCAAAATCATCACGAGGGTTTGATTCTATTTGGGTTATCGTTGATAGATTGACTAAGTTTGCACATTTTCTTCCTGTTAAAACTACTTACTCCGTGGATAGATATGCCAAAATATATGTGGATGAGATTATTAGATTGCATGGTGCACCTGTTTCTATTATTTCTGATCGAGATCCTAAGTTTACTTCTCACTTTTAGGGTAGTTTATAACAAGCCGTGGGGACTAAATTAAAATTTAATACATCTTTTCATCCTCAGATAGATGGGTAGTCAGAAAGAACGATCCATATAATTAAAGACATGTTACGAATTTGTGTATTGGAGTTCAAGGGTAGTTGGGATGAACACTTTACACTAATAGAGTTTGCTTATAATAATAGCTATCATTCGAGTATTGGGATGACTCCTTATGAAGATTTTTATGGGAGAAAATGCAGATTTCCGGTGTGTTGGACTGAAGTGGGAGAATGAAAACTATTTGGGCCAGAAATTGTGCAGCGGACTATTGAAAAGATAAATATTATCCATAATCACTTGAAAGTGGTGCAAAGTAGACAAAAAAGTTATGCAGACAACCGAAGGAAATAATTGAAATTTGAGGAAGGTGATTGAGTATTCCTACGTGTTTCTCCTTGGAACGGGGTTATGAGATTTAGGAAGAAGGTAAAATTGAGTCCTAAGTACATTAGCCCTTATGAGATAGTGAAACGAGTTGGAACCGTAGCTTATAAGTTGGCATTACCACCAGAATTATCTTGGATACATGATGTTTTTCATACATCGATGTTATGTAAGTATATACTAGATCCTTCACATGTGTTTACTTCACAACCGACAGAGCTTCACGATGACTTGACCTATGTGGAGGAACTAGTTGTTATTTTCGATCAAAAAGAGCAAGTGTTACGTAATAAAACTATTCCACTAGTAAAGGTAATGTGAATAATTGAAAATGTGGAGTATGCTACCTGGTAAGGAGAGGATAACATGAAGAATCTATATCCTCATCTATTTGGTATGCTTCTTATGCGTTAAATTTTGAGGATAATTTTTTTTAAGAGGGATAGAATTGTAAGGACCTAAAACATGATTAAGAATGTTAATTACATGATTAAGTATAAGTTATGGGTTATGGGTTATAAGTTGGTGATGGGTGTTAAATATGTTAATTATAATGTTTAGGGGATGCATACTCATGTGATATATGTGTTACTTACATTAGATGCTAATCGAGCTTATGATCGGGGATAACATATTTAGATCATACGATTAGTTTTGTGGTTAAATGTATCATGAAAATATGTTTCTAATGTATCATTATGGTTATAAGAGTAAACTATGGGGTGGGTGCAAAATTGGCAACGTTTGGTTACTAAATATGAAAGTTTTAAGATTGTTAGTAAATTACTACTTTCCTATTCGATCCCAAATTAGGCATACTAATTTTTTGATTTTTGGAAAACACAAAATATGAAAGTTGTAGATATATGATTTATCTACACGTATACGTAAAGTTGGAGTAAATTGGGGTCCGTAATAGGGAGTTAGGGTATTTTTTCAAAGGCGGGACAAATCTATCAGTGGCATTGTCTTATTGGACCTCTTGTCCAACCAAACACATGCCACCACCTTTAAATGGTCACATTGGATCATGGCCAAGTTTTTTATCGGTATATATCAGACCTTTGTCATATTTCTCATTTCATATTACAATCTTTGGAAGAATTGGCCCAAGGAGAGAGAAAATAAGAAGTTAAGGAAGAATTGCTTTGGAAAATTACCATAAATCGAGGAGATCTTATAAGGTAATTACCTCTTTATTAAAGTTGGTCAAAAGGATGAGATTTACACTTTGTATATTTTTGTTTCTGATTTTGATAAATATTTAATGATACCCATATTGCCAAATTGTGTTAAAACAAGGATGGCTTAAGAACATATGTAAGTACGCGTGTTAGGATCATAAATGTTAAATTTAAAATCCTATATTTGAATCACCTTCTTGTAAAGATTTTGATTTAGTAAATTCATGTATATGACGTGTGTATGTACTAAAACATGTTTAGTAAGTGTTTCCATGATTGATAACCAAGTTGGAGCTTATGTATGCTTCAAAATGTTAAGTTATGCTTGAATGTTCTATTCCGACCTAGTTGTGCTAAAAATGGCATAAATCATGGAATAATGATTGAAATATAGTGATTATAATTGGAGAGGTTAGAGAACATATATGAGTATGTCATACTCGAAGATGAGAATAAAATAACTTCTGGTTTGGCTTGGGGGTCATGTTGAAATTGAAGTTTTGTTGCTGTTTTTCTTGAAAAATAATTTGGAAAAGGTTATAATAGAATGGGCATAACTTTGTGTAGAGAATTCGTAATTCAATTCCGTGAATTATGTTAGAAACTTAATTAATAGGGCGTTATAGAAATGTTAAGAATAATATGTAATCTTTTCAGTTATTTTAGATTGACCAATTGATGTGATGTGTTATCGAGTTTAATTTATTTGGTGTATTCAAATACTAATAATGTTAAATTGATAGGTACGAAAGCGGCTAATACTTCCATACCAAGGACATAGATTTGGTATTAATCTCAGTACCTACTTTAAGGTGAGTGACCTGCCCTATGAAATATAAATGCTTATATTTTCATATGGAAATGTGTAGTTAAATACATGTGTTAGAATGCTTATGGGGTGATGCGTTATTTATGAAACATATGCATACGAATAAAAAAATGTTAAGCGATGTTATTTAAGGTCATGGATTGTGGCGGGTACTTTATCTAATGTTAAGGGCTGTGGTGGTTCCTACGTGATGTGGCGGTCCTGTTAATCCAACTTAAAGGGTTGTGCACTCGGGCCTAATAAAGTGATGTGTTGGTCCCCAATAACAGTGGTGGGTTAATTGGACTGTGGCGGGTTCAGGCTTACGAGAATTTCATAATTCCTATTGAGTTATCGTATTAAAACAAAAGAAAAAATAATTATTCAATTGGTTATATGTGTGGAGTGCGTGTATATAGTCATTCACTAAGACTTTATAGCTTACACTCCTATGATGTTTTGTTTCAGGTATGCTTATCAATTGGAGTTCACTGCCAAGTTAGGAGCTTAAAATAGGCGAGTGACGAATATCTAATGTGGGTTTAATATCAACAAAGTTTTTGTGTCAATATTAAACAAAGAAACTTGTATATGTAAAGTTTTTTAATACTTGTAAGTTATATGTACATGTATTTATGTTTTCATCTAAACATGCCTTTGAAAAGAAAAAAAAATCTTGTGCTATGTTCCTAAAGATTTAAATTAATGTATTGTTTAAGGGAATTTATCTCTAAAAAAGGAATGATTTTAACATAATTAAGTTGGGGTGCGACATAACGACTCTATATCATTCCAATTCTAATTTCAATGTTGAAGTGGGTATGTGACATATGAGCCCCCTTTTGTTGCATCCATGTGCTTAAGGAACCAAATGAGGAAATTTTTGAACGATATTTGCATAATATTACCAAGTCGCATTGTTGAGTGTTAGCCCATTGGATGAGCACTCGTGTTGCAACACCTTGACCCCTGCGAACTAGCCTTTGGTGTATGATAGCGATTTCCTCAAGGATAAAATAACCATCCTATTATACAATTGGTAGTTGAATCTTAGGTATGATTCTTGTTACCACCTTATTTTTATGCATTAAAAATTAAAATATGGGGTGTATTGTTGATGTAGGGGTAGGTCTAGTTTGTAGGCAACAAACCCAATCTTTGTGAACAATTGGTATGGACCATATAATTTTGGGGATAACTTTAAATTCCATTTCATTGCTACTGAGTTTTGCCTGTACGACTACAAACAAGAGTACACTCAATCTCTTACTCAAAATGACCTATTTGATCAATTTTTATCTGCACAATATATTATGCTCTCCTGAGCTTGAAGCATTCTAATGCAGTCTATCTTTAAGTATATTTATAGTTGATTTTCTGTTACTGATAAAAGTGTTTACATCTTAGAAGCTAGTATTAGGTTATTGAGGGAGAGCTAAATGATGTGGCTTGTAGCCATAAAAGGTCATTAAAAGGAGTTATCTAAATCATTTAGTGGTACGAAGCGTTGTACCACCATTCAACTAAGAAAATACAACTGGATAAAGATTTAGGCTTATCACTGAACATACACCTTAAAAAGTTCTCTATGCATTGATTAACTCTCTTAGGTTGGCCATTTGATTTAGGGTGGTAGGTTGTTGAGTAGTTTAACTGAGTACCCACCAAATTGAAGAGTTGGGTCCAAAATGAGCTGAGGCAAATAACATCTCTATCTGAGACAATGGTAAAATGAGGGATATGAAGTCTATGGATGTTGTCAAAGAAAACTTGAGCAATTTGGTTGGTTAAGTAGGGGAGAGTTAGTGGTATGAAGTGTGAAAATTTTATAAACCTATCCACCACAACATATATAGAGGTTTTTTGGTTAGAGGTGGGTAGGACATTGTTAAAATCCATAAAATATCACTTTAAGGATGGTTATAGATGGTTAAAGTATTCAATAGGCCATGATAGGGTATATTCTACCCGTTATTTATGTGATAGACATCACATTCCTCCACTATTCTCTTCACTTATTATTTATTATTTAACCTAAAAAAAATCGTTCCACTATTTTGAGAGTAAATTTGCACCTACAATGCCCCTGTGCTTGAGTGATGTTGTTCTTCAATAACCTGTTTCCTTAGGCCAATGTTTCCACCAATATATATAATATGCCATTGAAACTCAATGTATCTTGCTCATATAAATATACAGTTGCTTTATTATATTTAGAATCCTATAGGACTATGATTTGTTATGTTATCTCATCAGCCTCTAAAATTTTATGGACATCCTCTAACCATGCTCATTAAAGTGTAGTCATGGCATTGCATGTGGAATTGTCCCTTTCTTCTTTCTGTGATAATGCATCAACAACTTTATTATCCACCCACTTCTTATAGATAATTATGTAATAAAAAAGTAATAACTTAGTAAGCCAATTTTTCAGCAACATGGATGAAGACTCTCGGGTGTATCAAATATTTCAATATCTATTGACCTATTTATATTAAAAACTTGTGTCCCATTAAATAAGTTCTCCATTTTTCTATTGCATAAACCACTGTCCATAATTCTTTCACATAGGTTGACAAACCATGTTTTCTAGGAGGTAAAGACTTACTTAGAAATTCCAAAGGCCTCGACTTTTTCATTAGATAACTCTAATACCCTCACTAATAGCGTTTGTACTGACTAACAAGTGCTTAGAGAAATTAGGTAGAGCCAACACAGGTGTAGAACCTATTGATATTTTCAAGGTGTGAAACTTCAATGACAAGAGGAGACCGTTGAAATTGGTTCTTTCTCAGCATGTAGGTGATTTGAATGCTTATATGGCCATAACTCTTTGCAAACCTTCAATAAAATCCAACGAAATCCAAAAAGCCTCTCAAGGCCTTTATAGATTTGGGCGGGGCAAATCTAAAATTGCTTCCACCTTGGATTTGTCAAAAACCAGCCCCTTCTTGGAAAATAATATTCCCTAAATATACTAATTGGGTTTGACCAAAGGAACATTTACTTTTATTTGAAAATAGTCGATGCTGCCTAAGAAACCGCAGTGCGGTTTGTAGGTGCAACACATGTGGTTCCGTATTGGGGCTATATATTCGAATGTCATTAACAAACATAGTATGGACTATCTTAGATACTTTTTGAAAACAATATTCACGAGAGATTGAAAAGAACTAGTGGCATTAGTAAGCCCCAAAGGCATTACTAAAAACACTTAGTGGCCTTCTTAGGTTTTGAAGGTTGTTTTGAATATCTTCATCATTTTCCTGATATGATAGTAGCTTGAGGTCCAGTTTAGAAAATACAATTGTTTCTTGTAGTTCATTCAATAATTCCTCAATTACACGTATATGGATTTTTTCTTAATAGTAATAGAATATAATTCTCCAATGCACATCCTCTAAGTTTGGTCCTTCTTTTTCACTAATAGAATTGGAGAGTAGAAGGGATTGCTTGAGAGTCTAATAACCACAAGACTATAATAGTTCATTTATAATCTTTTCAATGTCAGTTCTTTGCACATGAGGGTGTTTATAAGGCCTCAGGAGTACTAACATCCTTTAAGGTTATATTGTGGTCTTGCTCTCTCCTAGGGGTAACTCTTTGGTTCACTAAAAATGTACTCATATTTTTTGTAAAAGAAAGAGTAATATGGTAGGATTTTATACCTATACTGTTGATGTTGAGATATAGAATAGTTATCCCATGATGGTGTATTCCTGATATTTGTACAACTTTTGCATAACCTTGGCACTGATTATACTGAGTTGACCTTCTTTTCTATCTCCCAATAACTTTACTGCATTGCCATCCTTCTTAAATTTAATAATCAACTTCTTGAAATTGAAGAGTATATACCCTAAACTTTCTAGTCACTTGATTCCCACCACCATATATCAACCACCTAACTTTAATATTCTCATGTTAGCTGTATAGTCCTACCATTGAATATGCTAGTCGAAATTTGAACATTTAGCATTACTAGTGACCTCATTTTGATCTGTTATGGTTACCCATAAATTAGTGGCAGGAGTGACCTCACAATCAATTTTTTTGGCAGTTAAGGGTTCTAAGAAGTGAGAGCTTTCAGAGTCTATTAAAGTGATAAATTCTTTTTTCGTTGCCTTCCCTTTGATCATTATGGTATAGTTTGAAGCTGATCAAGACTCCGCTAGTAAATAAATGGACATATCCATCCCTTTTTCCCATTCTTGTTCATGAGATTTCATTTCCCGTTCCTCATTTGTCTTCTATTATTGTTCCTCATTAATTATAAGCACATGTATTCACATTTTTTTTTACATTTATGGCCAAGTGAGTATGGTTCATCACAATGGTAACAAAGTCTCTTTTCCCTCCCGACTTGCATCTCAACTGCACTGATTCTTTTAATTGGTAGTAAGTTTTTAGGGTCTTGTGGGGTGTAAATCATAATGGCCCAAATTTTGACAACCTAAACAGGCCCAACCCAGCTCAAGCTAGGATTAATGTCACATGGGATAAACATGGAAAGCTCAATCTTATTATCTATAATCTCAGAGGAGATCAACTGGATCAACAAACGAGTCAATTAGCAGTTAAAATTTTTTGGACATGGCTCAACCACTCTTATTATTATAAATAAAACCCTTATCCCGGGATAAAGGGGGTTGTAATTCTTTATTTCAAACCTCTTAAAGAATTAATATATAGTGAAAAATACCCTATGGACGTAGGAAGTAATCGACCACGTAATTGAACTCACAGTTGCTGTAAGAATAAATTTTCAATTGAGTTAATTTGTTTGTAATTGGTTTAATTCTGGACAAAATAATTCGAGTTATAGGTTAGAGTTAATGATTATTCCCTCAAGCCTTTGACGTATTTGGATAAAGACGTAGCGGCAAGCTTCAAAATTATATCATCATGCCATGTTTCGTGCTCATTTCTATGTTCAAATTCTAAGGATCTCAAGTTTTATTTTGAGCCTTGAGTATTGTATTATTAGGTGATAGTTTTTTACAAAATATTTTAAAATGGTTTAAAAATATTTTTAAAGAATTTTTTGAGATTTTGACGTGTCATTAGAACGAATTTAAAGGTCGTTTGAATGAGTTTCCATAAGTCGTTAAAAAGAGATTCCATTATTTGAACGAGATATGGATCGACGCCTTTTGGTGCGATCTGGAATGTCATTCGAAGTTTCGTTGGAAGCTATTCGAACGAGAATGGGTACTTCGTTCGAAGAAGAAGTTAGTTTGTTCGAACGAGCGCATGGGTTTTTATTTTTTAAAACAAATTTGATCCAAATATCTGTAACAACCCTCCCTTTTGGAGACGATTAAATTCCATAATTAAATATAATTGGCAATTTGGAGACTTTCTCGAAATAGTGATTTTTGTGATTTTCGAGGATTTAATGATTTTGGATGGATGTTATAATTATTTTTGGGACTATATAGGTCTAAATATTTTAATTATATGTCGTTGTAGAGAAAAGTGACAACGAGGTAAGATTTTTAATTGGAAAACCCGCATTTATTTATTTTGGGTTGGAATAGTGATTTGCGATCAAGTACCTCAAATGGAAATTTCGACTGCGCCATGATTCTCGGAATGGCCGAGATAGTCGAAAAAGAGTGTCCGATTGTCGAAATTGAGTTTCGGGTAATTTTAGAGGTAAAAGTAACTCGTAATTGGGTAAACGAGTCGTTTTTGGGTTTTAAGGGAGTTAAACCCTTTTCTCTCTATACAAAGAGGGAGAGAGGGAGAAAAAGAGAAAGAAAGAAGAGAAAAGAGAGAGAAGAGAGAGAGGAGGTAGAAAAGAGGAGAAAGGGGGAGATTCCGGCCAGCCTCCGCGGGATTCGGCTCGAGGACGTCGGATTTTATCCACGAGGCAAGTGTTTACTTGATTTATTTAATTTTTGCATAAATATCTCATACCGTAGTTTGGTATAATCAAATCCTAAAGATTTTGGGTTGGGTATTCGTGGATAAAATGGGTTTTTGGGAGTTAAAACGAATAAACCCCTAAAATTGGTAAATTGGAGAAACTTAGGTTTTAACCTAAATTAATTGGAGATTTCGGGTTGTAGGATGTTTAGAACCCGTATTATAAGTGTATTTGTTGTTGGTTTAAGTTGTAGGCCGTTAGGTGAGGAGATGGAAGCTTGGGGGAAGCTTCCATAGCTGAAACAGCTTTTCGGAGAAGAAGCTGCCCGCCATGATCGATCGATCGATCATGGGGGTTCGATCGATCGAAGCCATCGATCGATCGATAACCATGGGTCGATCGATCGACCCTTGCTGAAAGATGGAAATTTTTCTAGGATGATTTGGATGAGATAGATTCCAATTCATCTTGTTTCGAGGTTAATTATGTGATAACATAAGGGACCTTTTAGGACTATATAGTCCTCTAATTAAGGGAAATTAGGAGGCTTAAGTGAGGGTTTTAAATGTATAACCCTTAAACTATATTTTCGAGGAAAATAGAATAATTGAAGAATTGGATGGTTTAGGGTTCCTAAATTATGTTGGGAACTTTTAAGTGATTATATGGACAAAATGTAGTCCTCGGGTTCATGGAAATGAAATCCATGGCCCACTAAATTTAAGGTTGTTCAGGAAAGATAAATCCTTAAGTTATTGTTTTGGGCTTTTAGGCCTATATGATTTATGAGTACAGGAAAGTATAATTATATTGGTTATGATTGGGTGAATCCTATGTGTGGATTATAATAAATTTGGGGAGTATAGTTATATATTCGCTAAATGAGAAATGGTATAATTGGAAACATCCAATAAGTCCTTAGATGGGATTAAAGTATGTATTGATTATCAAAGTAAGGTAAATACTTTGGGTTTAGTATCATGCGAATATAAATTCATGATCATGATTCTTTGAGAGAATCTTTGGGATTATTGGTCATCGTTAGATGGTTTGGCAAATATGGCCATTTATATATTCGAGGAGGAATATATGGTGTATATATATACTATGTGATTAAAGTATATATGATATGATGTAAATGATTTTGAAAATATAAAGATGAATGTTTTCAAAATGGAAAAGAAATGGTTTTTCATAATTAATAAATTATGGATTACACACGTCCCTAAATCGCTATCATAAGGGAAGTTGCGCGCATTGTGGTGAATCCCCATGGCTATTGAACAGGGTGGATGTTGATACCAAAATTAGTATGCTGATGTGGACGAATAATAAGAAGACATGTGTCAATCTACGTGGCACAATAGCAATGAGGAAGATCATTCCCCCGACCAACATACTCACTCCGAGCAACAGGTGTACTCCGAGGAACACCAGTCTTCCGAGGAACACCAACCCTCCGAGGAACTTTTGTCCTCCGAGGAACTCCAATGCTCTGAGGAACTCTTGGACGACGAGCAACTAAGGTGGTTCGAGCTGCTTCTCGACCACAGCATTGATTGCCAGATAATCAACAGTTCAACTATTCATTGAATGCTTATCATCTTGACGCACACGCTTGAAGAGCATTAAATGAGTTACCCTTTCATATGTATATCATTTAATGTATCACCCTTTCATGTACAGCTTAAGGGCTATAAATACCTTGTATCACCCTCATTCAAAGGGATCGAAATTTCTTGACAGTACTTGTAATCGAGAATTCCCAAACACTCAGCAAAGATATTCTTGACAGTACTTGTAAAGTGGTTGTGGGGCAGGGATTGTTTTGAACACCCCAGACGAGATTGGCGTGGAATATGCCTTACGATTCCAATTTAAAGCTTCCAATAATGAGGCTGAGTATGAAGCCTTGATAGGAGGTCTTAATTTAGCAAAGATTATGGAAGCGCAACAAGTGATGGTATTCAGTGATTCTCAATTAATTGTGAATCAGATGATGGGAGCGTATGCAGTTAAAGGAGAATTAATGGTCAAGTATCATGCAAAGGCGATGGAGTTGTTGGCAGAATTTGATGCCATTCAGTTGATCACAATACAAAGAACGGAGAATGCACAAGCAGACGCACTGACCCGACTAGCATCAGCTACTCGTACCGAGTTGCGAAGAACGATACCAATTGAGGTGTTAGAAAGTCGAAGCATAGATGAAGACCTGACGATGAATATTATTACTCTTGATTTAGGACCATCTTGGATGGATCCCATCAGGGCATATGTCAAGGAAGGAGAATTACCGGAGGATAAGATCGCTGCCAAGAAATTGAAGTTTAAAGCTGCTCGGTATGTACTAACTAATGGTGTTTTGTATAGACGAGGAATTATGGCAGGTTTGCAAAGATGTGTACATCCCTCCGAGGTGAAAGAATTGATTGAAGAGATCCATGAAGGGTCTTGTGGATCCCATGTAGCAGGTCGGACACTGTTGCAAAGGGTGATGACGCAGGGATACTACTGGCCAACGATGAGGGCTGATTGTATAGCTTATGCTAAGAGATGTGATAAATGCCAGCATTTTTCCTCCGTCCGACGAACTCCACAAGCATTGTTAACACCCATAACTTCCCCTTGGCCTTTCGCCATGTGGGGAATGGATTTGGTTGGACCACTGCCAACGACCCGAGGAAGATTTAAGTACCTCGTCGTCGCAGTGGATTATTTTACTAAGTGGGTAGAAGCTGAGCCACTTATTGATATGACGTACGAGAAGGTATACCAATTCTTTTGGAAGAACATCATCTGCAGATATGGTCTCCCTCATGCCTTCATCACAGACCATGGAACACAATTTGATAACGAGGAGTTTGCCGCCTATTGTCATCAGTCAAACATTTTGAAAGTTCATTCAGCACCAGGCTATCCTCAAAGCAATGGGTAGACTGAAGTGACGAACAGAACATTACTAAATGGTTTGAAGAAGAGGCTAAGTGAGGCTAAAGCTAATTGGATTAATGAGCTACAGTCAGTATTGTGGGCTTACCGAACAACTCCCCGAGCAGCAACTGGAGAATCACCATATATGCTGGCATTTGGAAGTGAGGCTGTAATACCTGCCGAGTTGGGTCTTCCAACACACAGAGTGCTGAATTTTAATTCCCCAATCAGCGACTTGATGAGGAGATGAGATTTGGACATGCTCGAGGAAGTTAGAGAAGAGGCAGCCATTAGGAATGCTGCTTATCAACAACGAACAACCCTGTTCTACAGCAAGAGGGTGAAAAAATGCGACTTAAAAGAAGGAGGTCATTCAGAAGCACAATAAGTTGGAAGAAAACTGGCATGGACCTTACCGAGTTACTGCAATTGTCCGACCAGGAACTTACCTAATAGCAACTCTAGAAGGAGAAGAATTTAAGAATGCATGGAATGCTGAACACCTACGCAAGTATTATCAGTAATGTAAAATGCAAAGCAGTTCCATCAATATGAATAAAACGATGATATTTCACAATCTTCTCTCCTTTTATTGAAAGTTTTTCGGGCAATACTAGTGTGTTTAACACTACGCTACTCGGTACGCAACACTGCTCGGCAGTAAAAAGAAGATGATAGTTCAAACCCACGACCAACTCTGGTTGGTAAAAGGGCGAGAACAAACTACACTCCTTTAGTTAGGAGGCGTACACTAGCGTGACCAACTAAGGTTGGTAAAAGAACTAGTGGACATGATAGTTCAAACCTACGACCAACTCCGGTTGGTAAAAGGGCGAGAACAAACTACACTCCTTTGGTTAGGAGGCGTACACTAGCGTGACCAACTAAGGTTGGTAAAAGAACTAGTGGACATGATAGTTCAAACCCACGACCAACTCCGGTTGGTAAAAGGGCGAGAACAAACTATACTCCTTTGGTTAGGAGGTGTACACTAGTGTGACCAACTCAGGTTGGTAAAAGAGCTAGTGGACATAATAGTTCAAACCCACGACCAACTCCGGTTAGTAAAAGGGCGAGAACAAAAGATGATCGACGAAAGGCCAATCTCGGTTGGTCGGGAAATAAGACATGCTCTCAAATGCCAACTTATGTTGGTCGGGAAGTAAGTTTATTACATAAAAGTTCATCGGAGAACAAATATTCCAAACTGAACCAAGTATAGTTGGTCGGGGATAAAAACCCACTAACTGTAGTTGGTCGACGAGGAAAAATCTTTGACCTTGGTTGGTCGGGTACATTTTATGAAAAAGACAAAGTTTACCAAGTATAGCTGGTCGGGGATAAAAACCCATTAATTATAATTGGTCGACGAGCTCAACTTAACAACCTTGGTTGATTGGAAGAAATTTTAACATTTTTATACTCATTACTTTATTATTAAGTGATCGAGCAGCATTACTAATATTTGTAATTTTTTATTACTAAGTTGGTCGAGGAACCACACAATATTGTTATGCAAGCACAAATATAAAGTGTTTGACAAGCACAAAACAATAGCAATACAGATTTGCAAACAGAAAATGAAAGTCTTTCATTAAAATTCTAAACGAATTACAATTTACATATGTGTACTAACTATTACATTGAGATCCCTACTCTATTGGTTTCTTTCCCTCAGCTTTTGAAATAGGTTCCTCGCCAGCAGGCGGATCATTTAAAGTCTGAGGAGAGTTAATGAAGTTCAAGTCCTTCAGCATCCTAACGTTCATCACAGAAGGTGTGTCCAGTAGATGCTCGGGATGAGATACCTCGATCTGAGAATGAAGATTGTAGTCACCGAGGTATTTTGCAATTAAGCTCCGAGGAATGGCACGAGCTGGGATCCATTCCATGTCCAATTTGTAAGGTGGCACAGGCAAGTCTAGTAGCCCAGGAGCATGATAATCCCATAAATAATGGCCCTGCTCTAGTTTTAATACACCCAGGGCGTTCAACCATCCCTGTTTATAACCTTCATTATTGGCATTTTCAATGCGAGCATCCAAGTGATAAAGGGCCTCATTGTAGCCTGCCATCCAGAACTCACGAGGTTGTTTGTGGAATTGGAAAGTTATTCTCTCTAACTGCTCATGAAGGTTCCTGGAAAAAACATCCTTATTCTTCAGAGCAGACTTTGTCGAAGCAAGTTGATCCTCCAGAGTTTGGATTTTCTTAGACATTTCAGACAAAGCCCGATCTTTTGCATTCAATTGGAACGCCTGAGTTTCCAACGTTGATAGAGTACGAGCTTCTTCAATGTTACGACTAAGAGCTCTTGACCCTCCCCGAGCAGGTCGAGAACTTGGTTCCTCGATAAAATTCTGAGCAGCTCTTCCTCGACCACGAGAACCTCTTCCTTGTCCCCGAGCAGCAGTAGAAGTACCAGATCTTCTCAAGGTATCCAACTCTTGCCTTAATTTGTCATTCTCAACCTCTAGAAAGTAAAATCCCTCGTCAGTCATTGGGATTACAGCTGTTGAAGAAGATGCTGCAGACTTATACTGTGCCAACTCTTTCTGCAAATTGTTATTTTCTTGCTGTAGCAGCTCGGCAATCTGTCTACAAGCTTCAACTTCACCCTTTAGAGTTCTTTCCCTGACATCGTACCCAGCAAGGATCTTTTTGTGGCCTGTCTCTACAGAAAGCTGTTGATACCTCTTTTCATACCCCTCGTGCAGAAGGGCAGTTGATTCTTTGTACTGAGTCTGAAGATCTTCTAAAGTATATTGAAGCTTCTCGATTATGTCATAGTAAGCCACGTTATTGGCCACAGCTCGATCAAGTAAGCCCTTCAGGTATTGATAAGCTTCTACTGCCTGATCTGAAGCACCATGGCCAAGGATGTCGGCAACTTCTGATGCACTTAGGTCTGTGTGACCAGCTTTATAATATTCATGGCATTGCTACATCAACTTTGTGTCATTAGCAGACAGAAGATCCATCCTGTCCAGAAACTAACAGAGAAAGAAAAAGAAGATCAAGACAGAGTGCAGATAGAGAAGAGACAATCATATGGAAGAAAAGAACTCAAATTTTATTAGATCATAAGGAAAAGTGACAAAGATCTGGGATACGAAGTATAAGTAAAAGGAAAAATAAAAGAGAATACCGAACAACTTCACACCTTTTCCTTGTCTCCCAAGACTTTCTCGGGAGGCTGGGACGAGGAGCTTGGTTGCTCGGTGGGAACAATAATCTGGTCGGCTGGAGTTGGGATTTGTTCAGGAGGAGCAGGAAAAGAAGAAATCTCCTCAGTAGATGTCTGGTTGGGTTGTGTAGCAATGACTTGATCACCCACTATCACTGAAGACTCCTCGGATGCAGCTTCATCCTCTTCTTCATCTTCAATAGCTGGAGGAGGACCAGGGAGATGTTGTTGAAATAGTTCTGAGTCCTCGCTCACCTTCAGGGCAGCAATCCAACCATCTCAAAAGTATTTCAAACTCCCATACTGAACCTGAGCCATTATTGCAGCTACCCCCTATCCCATCCTTTGTCCCAACCGATTCGAAAGGATTTTTTAACAGCCACTTTTCTCTTCATTTTCTCCGAGGAGAGCTTCTCGGATAGAAGATCCTCGGTGGCTTTCAATTTGGCCTCCACCTCCTCTTTCTGGAGATTTACTTCTCGCAGAAGGGACAACTCTTCCTCGGCCGATTTCAACTTATTCTCAAGCTCCCCAAAACTTGTGAGCTTCTCGGCGTATTTTTTATTCTCTATCTCCAAGTCCTTCACCTTGTTTCCCAACTGCACTTTCTCTGCCTCAGACGCAGTCAACTTCTTCTCCCATTCACCCTTATCCTCGTCGTATTTTTGACGGGATTCCTTCAGAGAATGGGCCAAGCCCTGGAAAGCATCCTCTACTCCAGACGAGGAGCTGGAAGCCTTGATTGCTTCATCTTTCTTCACTATGGTGTTAAAGCAACTCACCAGCTGAAAAAGAAAATAATGATAAGTCAGTGCCGAGATATATATATTGACTGAAAGAAAGAAAAATTCAGGATAAGAGAAACTTACTGAAGCAATGTGACGAGTAGCTAGGGATGTCAGCATATCCCTAGACATGTTTTCTTCAATTCCTTGGACTTCAGGAATAGTCCAAGTCTTTACCGAGCTCATTGCAGAACTCGGGGGAATAATGGTTGGGACATCATCTCCACCAGCTTGGAGCTAGGGAATGGTTTCAGTCAAAATGATCGAGGAGGATTTCTTCAATCTCCTCAATGGCACTTCAGCAGTTTCAACCAAAGAACTTTTGTTTGGGACCACTTCCACAGATGCACTTTTCTTGCTCGGAGCCACTGGGGGATTCTCGGCAGCCTTCTGAGGAGCAACAGAAGGGGCATCATCTACTTTTTTTGTCCCCTTTGGGACATCATTCTTGCTTCTCTTTCCATCTCCAGCAGAGAAAGTCTCCTCGAAGATAGCAGGAACTCTTCTTTTGCCCATCTTCTGACTCAGAGGAATGTGAGATTTTGGTGAAGATTCCTCGGAAGATGGCAACGGTTCACTAATGTTGATCACAGGACGAGCAATAAAGGATGATGTGTAGCTCCTGTACTGCAACAAATAGGAAGCAGACCTGATGTGCTCATCTGCAACTCTTCGATGCAAATTCCAGATATGTTTCAAATGCTTTATATTAACTTCTGATTCTTTGGGAGTTTTTCTCTTACTGTCAACTGCAAACAAATACATAGTGAAATATCAGTCATACATTTTGTCAAACACAATGAAATAGTAATTTCAAAAATAAAATAAGATGAAAATAACCTATCCCATTGTCATATGGGGGGCATCTGGGACCCTCATATACTGCATCTCCAACCAAAGGGGCATGTTGCCAATTTTTTATAACTACCCCATGTTCTGTTTGCATCAGGGAGGTTGACTACTAAGGCCCTATTCAAAAACCTAGTTTTTAAATAAAAAACATTGTCTAAAACAGCCCATCTATAACAGTACATAATCTCAGGAATTCCTATACGAGTTCCATGAGTTTGATTTAACCTATACACCCCATTAAATATTCTCCATGTGTTGGGGGCTATTTTTGCAGGGACAACATCGAAATACTGACAGAACTCTAAACACAAAGGGTTTGGTGGAAAAGAAAATCCACATTTAGCAATAAAGAGGCTAGGGAACCAATGTCCCTCAGCTAAATCAAAATAACTTGAAGGCTCAGAAAGACTCTCCAAAGTTACCCAAGAAGGAATAGAAAATTCAGAACGGAATTTCTCAAGAGATTCAATAATATAAACCATGGTGAATAAAAATAAATGAAGGAGAAGGAAGGAAATCTTACAGGAAAAAGGAGATCTGTTGATAAACAAACGAAGAAAGGGATGAACGCACAGGAGAGAGAAAAGCTATAGAAAACTCGAAAGAAGAAATTGAAAAAGGTAGAAGACGATGGGATTGCCTATGAAGCTTAAATACTTTGCCTTGGGAAACGGCAAAAGAAATGATTACAAAAAGGAAACTATTACGCTACCGGCGGCTAAAAGGACAAAAAGTGCACAAAGATCGAAGCGCTTATAAAAATGCAAAAAGGCGGATTCTGCGAATTTGGAAGGAAATTCAAATACGAAGAAAAGGATCCTAAAACCCAGGAAGGTCATTTAATATTGCCATATATCGAGAAAGAATGTTCCATACTCCTCAAAGTTCGAAATATGAAACATTGGGGGCTTCTGTTGATACCAAAATTAGTATGCTGATGTGGACGAATAATAAGAAGACACGTGTCAATCTACGTGGCACAATAGCAACGAGGAAGATCATTCCCCCGACCAACATACTCACTCCGAGCAACAGGTGTACTCCGAGGAACACCAACCCTCCGAGGAACTCTTGTCCTCCTAGGAACTCCAATGCTCCGAGGAACTCTTGGACGACGAGCAACTAAGGCGGTTCGAGCTGCTTCTCGACCACAACATTGATTGCCAGATAATCAACAGTTCAACTATTCATTGAATGCTTATCATCTTGACGCACATGCTTGAAGAGCATTAAATGAGTTACCCTTTCATATGTATATCATTTAATGTATCACCCTTTCATGTACAGCCTAAGGGCTATAAATACCTTGTATCACCCTCATTCAAAGGGATCGAAATTTCTTGATAGTACTTGTAATCGAGAATTCCCAAACACTCAGCAATAACATAACAGTGGACGTAGGCCATTCATATAAGGCTGGACCACTTTAAAAATCTTTTGTCTCATTTATTTATCTGTGATTGAATAATTAGAGTAATCTAGTTTTTTACATCAATAGTGGATATAGTTCATAGGCCATATGGGCGATTATATATGTTTACTGCGCTGGTTAGGTGATTCTGGGTGTGGTCATGACTATCCCGCAGGCATATGGCCGCTTCCCGACGTTGGTAGGTTCCCAGGTTGTCTTGTATAGATAGGCCCTGGAAGATGATATCCATTTAGGGGCGCGTCCAGTGGGGAAACCCGGAGGGACGGTCTTAGATATGTTAAAGCAATTTATGATAATAAATTGGCTTTAAATACATTTCCCGGATGGAAGAAGGGAAATGGAATAAATCGTTGGCTTCGGTAACACTCCTGGATGGAAGAAGGGATGTGGAAGCATATGATATGATCAAAGCATTTTCATGATAATGAAAATGGCTTTGGGTACATTTCCTGAGTATAAAAAGGGAAATGGGATGATATAAAACGGAAAAGCATTTTTATGATAATAAAATTGACTTTTAAAAGTATATGATTTGTTAAAGAAATTCATGATAATGAATTGGCTTTTATATTTACATTTCCTGAGTATAAAAAGGGAAATGGGAAATTTTGAGAAAAATAAAGGTATTGATAAATACTTGATATATGAACCCTCAGTCTGGGAGATAAATCCGGATGTTTATGGTAAAATGAAGATATGTTGGGTGAATCGAGTACCGAGGGTCTAATGGATCCCGACGATTGACCTTGCCGCATAGTAGTGTATCGGGGGGGTTCCTTGTTTGGATTTCGCTTCGCGAGACACCCCACGCACGAATATGGCAACGTGTTGAGATTGGGGAGAATTTTAATCCTTAATGCTCTTATATTATCGTTTCTTATGGTATATATATTTATATATATCTTTCTGTACTGAGGGATTGGCGGATCTCGATGATCGACCGTGCCACGTAGTAGTGTATCGGGGGGGGGGTTCCTTGATTGGATTTCGCTTTGCGAGACACCCCACGCACGAACATGGCATAGCGTTGAGACTGGGGTGAAGTTTAGCCCTTAGTACTTCGACTATCTCGGGTTGATAGTGGTTGGGTGATAGACTAGTCTAGCAGGGTAGCTTGACTAGGATGTTTAGAGGGATGCGCTAGGAGTGCACTATTAGTGGAGAGGTGAGGGGTATCTCATGGGAGTGCGATACCAAACTTAAATATGAGATAAAACTATTTTTCTAAAAATAAAGCATTTATGCACTTGCAAAATATTTTCAAACTCGGGCTCTGACCCGTTTATCTACCTTTCTTTCTTGCTATATATATATATAGCCTGGATGGCACTTCTTTCGAGTTAGACGTCAGCTGCAGCAGCTGTGGATGCGTGCAGGTTTTTGATAGCCGCTTCCATTCTTGAAATCTAGATAGGAGGTATTGTATAAACATTCGAGCCAACGACTCAATTGCATTTAGTTATTCTTTCAGTACAACATTCGATATGGTTGTATATTTTGACCGAGTGTTCGGTTATTTTATTTCATTTCAATTTTATTTAAGCATTAACTTGTGGATGTTTTATTTTAATTGTTTAAAAAGAGTAGTTAATTAAAAGTTTTTAATGCTCGCCTAATAGGATATTAGTAATTAAATGGATTTTCGACAGTGATGCTAAGAATGATCCATATGTGACTCCTGTTTTAATTTGATATAGGAGTGATCGCCCGGTATCCCATTAGGCGGGTTGTTACAATATCCAATGCCTATCTTTTTGCAACTGTTTTTCCTATAAATAGAGATGTGGGATTAGACTTGTAGAAAGCCTTTTTGAGAGTTACTTTTGCATTTAAATTCTAGATGAACTTTAGTTTTTCACCTAAACTTAGGATCTAAGATTCATTATACATATGCTTTAAAGATCCTTTTTGGGAACCAAGTTTATTCTCCATATCTTTGTGAGAGTTTTTTCCTTGCGGTAGATTTTGTATGTGCTATATTGTGATGAATAAGTGGTAGATCTCATGTTCCAATTCATAGACGATTGCTGATCCTGGATCGGTGGATATCGAGACGTGCGTGGACTTGTACATTATGGTAGCTTGTGTAGTTGGAATCTTATGTTGTCACCGTGGAGGAACAATTGAAGATTAGAGATGCATCAAGGTTTGTGGGGGATCTAGAAGTTGTGTAAGTTATCTATTATCTTATGTAATTCTGTATCATAGTTAATTATATAGCTAGGCTATCCGAAGTTTTTCCCGTTTTGGGTTTTCCTCGTGCATCGGCATGTTATATGTAAGGACACAAATTTTCAATTGAGTCCTTTGTAGTTTTGGCTCAATTCTGGACAAAAAACGTTTGAGTCATAGGATAGAGTATATTGATCATCTCTCAAGCCTATGATGTGTTTTGTTGAAGACGTAGCGGCAAAGAGTATAAAGCTTCATCAAAATCCGTGGTTTATGCGCCTCGTTTCTACGTCTTCAACAGTAGTTCCATGCTCCCAAGGTATGAATGCATTTATATATATATGAGCTTGGAACATGTTTTATTTGGGTGTTAGGTTTATTTAAAACCGTTGTTTTAACTTCAGAAATATTTTATCAAACTTTAAAATAAAAGTATATAAAGTTTCTGGGCTAAAATTGATATTTATGAACTTTCTGAAAGTTCGTTCGATATGTCGTTCGAACGAGTTTTTCGTTCGAACCAGATGTCGTTCGAACGAGTTTGCCAATGAGTTCCCAGTATAGGCCTTTTAAATGTCGTTCGATATGTCGTTTGAACGAACCTTATGTTCGAAAGAGATATCCAACGAGATTTCTAATGAGTTCAATCTGGAACGTCGTTAGAAGTCTCGTTCGAACGAGATTTCGTTCGAACGAGATGTCTGTCGGGAACAATTTTTGGCAGTTTCTAAGCAGTTTTCTCCCACTTCCCCACTTGTTTCTTAACTGATTTTTCTCAGACTTTATTATGTGCAGGAATAACTTTTTCAAAGTAATCTTTTTCATATCCTTCTAACTCCTAGAGAGTGTTTTGAGAGAAAAATTATAAAGAGAAAAAGATCAAGTTTTGAGTGATAATTTTCAAAGTAAAATTCATCTACCACTCTAGTTTTCACCCATATTTTTATTTATCCAAGTTCATATATATATACACATTGCTTGGAGTTTGGCGCCGGGTTTATCTCTACACCGAATTGAAGAGAGTGTTCTGGTTTGCTTCTAAATCCCACAAAGAAGAAGTTGTTTACGTTGATTCACCCACTTGGAGAAAGGCTCCTAGTTCAGGTGACGGTGACCATATAAAGTCCTATCGATGGATTTCGAGACCGCGATGGAGCTCCGAGGTTATCCGCTAGGAAGAGGTGTTTACAAGAAGAAGCGTTGGGGATCGAGAGGGATCGAGTCGGGTGATGTAAGTCTTTTGTCTTGTATTTGTAAAACCGTATCTAGTGAATTTGTGGTTAGGGCCATCCGAGGTTGTTTCCTGTCTTGGGTTTTTCCTCGTACATCGTGGCGTAGTGATTTCTTGTTTTATTTTATCTTGCAATATCACCTAGAACGCATGCTTAGGTAAAGAAGATAAAATTGGTTTAAATCACTTTTAATTTAATTTGGTGCATAATTAAATTTGAGTAAAGTTTATTTATTTCAAGTCATTTGTTCAAAATGGTTCATCCTAATTTGTTTAAATGAAAAATATGACTTAGGCAAATTCTAGGACTTGGATTAATTAATTGGTTTAAGTGAAATTAATATTTGTGTGTGTTTAATTAATTTTCACTTGGGTTTAATTTTAATTTGAAATAGAAATTAAAATTTGGCGTTTGTTTGTTTTGAGAACCATTTCTTACGCTTCCGCATCGTTTTTCATAAAAGGAAATAATATTTCTTAGAGATTTTCTTTAAAAAAGGAAATTGATTTTAAAGAATTTGAGTTTTAATTAAAATTGGGGGCAACTTCGTTACAAATTGGTATTAGAGCCAAAGCGATAAATTATTTCGTTAAAGATCCTTTAAATAATTTTTGGCTAAAATGGAATTTTCCCCATTTTCAAAATTTCCTATTTTCAATGGTTCTAATTACGCGTATTGGAAAGCGCGTATGAAATCGACACTTAAATCTATCGACGAAAGGGTTTGGATGTCTGTAATTAACGGGTGGTCTCCACCAACTCATTTAATTAAAAATGAACGTGTTCCCAAACCGGCCGATAGATGGACTGAGAATGAGTTTAAACTTTCTAATTTTAATTCCCGTGGTTTAAATGCCTTGTTTAGCGCTATCACACTGGATGAATTTCGACGCATTATGACGTGTGAGACCGCTAAAGAAGCTTGAGATATTTTACAACTCACTCACGAAGGTACAAGTGTCGTTAAAGCTTCGAAACTCCAAAACCTCACCACTCAATTTGAAACTATCAAAATGAACGAAAATGAAACTTTTGATGAATTTCATGCTAGACTTTCCGATATTATCAATTCATCTTTTAACTTGGGAGAGAAAATACCCGACAACCGAGTTGTAAAGAAAATTTTAAGGTCCCTTCCCGATAGATTTATTCCAAAAGTGACCGTTTTAAATTCTTTACCAACTTTAGCCTCTACGAAATTAGAAGAGCTTGTAGGTGATTTACAAACCTATGAACTAGACATGTTCCCCTCTAAAACTGAAAAGAAAATTGAAAAGGGCGTTGCTTTAAAAGCTCGAAAAGAGGTCAAACAAGTAGTAGAGAGCGAGAGTGATAGTGACTCGGAAGACATGGCTTTGTTTGCTCGTAAATTTAGAAATTTCTTAAATTTAACAAAGATAAATTCAAAAATGATTTTAAGAAATGCGAAACTCCTAAGTATGACAAAGCCGAGAAGATCCCTAAACCTATTAATGAAAATTTAAATAGGGAGGAGTCTAATAGGTGTTTTAGTTGTGAGGGTTATAGCCATAGGGCTTCTGAGTGCCCCACTAAACTAAGGAAAGAGGGTAAATGACCCATTTCATATAATGCGACCCTTAGTGATAGTGATAAGGAAGAGGGACCCTATTCCCCCACTAAGCCAAATTTTATGGCTTTTATGTCTAGTCATGTGAGCACCGAAAGTGAATCTTCTCATGAAGATACTCAAAATCATGACACTTCCGAGGTTAAAATTTTTGATTCCCTTGCTTTTGATGATAGTGAGAGTGGAGAAGAGAGTGAAAATGAAGAAGAGGTTAATGTGAGTGAACTTCAGAATACTTTTCAAGAACTTTATAAAGAATTTATTAAATTGAAAAGAGCTAATTTGAAGTTAGAAGCTAATTTAAGAGAGAGTGTCAAGGTCGTTGATGATAGTATGTTGGTTGTAGACCTTAGGACACGAGAGAAAGCTCTTCTAGAGAAGATTGAATATATTGAAGGCGAGAGAGATAGCTTTAGGGGTTTAATGGAATCCTTGAAAAAGGAGCTTCTTGCTTTTGAAGAGCGAAATGTTTTATTAGAGTCTAACATTTTAGAATTGCAAAATAAATTAAAAGACTCTAGTAATGTCAAATTTGATTTGGAGTGTCGTTCAGAAAAATTAGATAAAATCTTAGGAACGATCCAAATTAAAAATGACATGTGTGGTTTAGGCTTCAATACTTGTAATGAATCTTCTCATAAAGCCAAAACCAACGTTTTAGGAGAATCTACTAGGAAAGCTTTTAGAGATCACTCCATAGATAAATCTTTTCGACATATTTTTACTTGTACACATTGTGGTCGAAAAGATCATCTTAGAAAATTTTGTTTTGATCTTAAACGAATTCCTAGAAAATCCCAATGTATTTAAAATTCCTACACCCCAAGATAGTCATTCTTCGTTAATTTGGGTTAGGAAATCCGACTTGGTTGCCTTGCAAAATAGGGTTTTTTGATTCTCATTTACTTTCACATGCCGCCTCCCTTGCTAAATCTAAAGGATGAATGTGTTAGTGTTTGCATACTTTAGCGTTTGTACTTCATGCTATATTCACATGCTAAATGTATGCTTTTTTAATCATTTTCTAGTTTATGCCCCATGCTTAATCACATGCTAGAATAATAATTTTTGTTCATCTTTTGTATTTTATTTCTTCATTTTGTTTGCATTAAATGAAAAATACAAAAATATTTTTGTTCATCATTTCGTTTTTTATCTATTGAAATTTAAGCTTAATAAAAAAATTCAAATGATTTTTGTTTGCCTTTTGAGTATATATTTTTATTTTTGATTAAAAATGTCAAAAACTCAAGTAGATTTTATTTTGTGTGTATTTTGGTTTGACACACTTTAAGTGGCATATACTTGTGTTTGAATCCCTCCTTTAACGCTCTCATGTGGCTAGAACTTTTGGTTTAGATTATCAATCCTTATTATGTTCTTTACCATGCTTACATGGAGTAGTTGGATTTTGTGTTGTTTAAATGGATTATATTTTTATATGCCTCTATTCACATATGCACGAGCTCTTTTGAAATTTTAACTTCATATGTATATTTGAGCTATGTGAGGTGTTCTCCTTCCAATCTTGTCATCTACATATTTGTGACTTAGGAGGACTAGTGCATTTCAAAATTCGTTGCACGTGAGATTTGTGTGAAAAATGAAAACATGATAAATAAAATGTGCACGGGGAAGGGCTCCGAAAGGACTTAGTGATCCTTTGCGATTGTAAGCCACCATTTTGAATGGACCTAAAAGAAATACGTGGCCCAAAGGCCTAAAAACAGAAAATATAGCATTAAAAAGAAAAATAATTGCCAAGGCCTATGTTTGATTGATATATTCATTCAAAATTAATATAAATGCTTATTGAGGGAGATTGAATGGCATATCAACGGTTTGCACAATGTCCGTTTATCCTAGTCGCGTATCTCATGTCATGACTCTATTGGTTTGTAGAATCATCAATATGCTAGGCTTGTATGCATTGTGTATGTTTGATCATTGAGTTCAATCTATATTGTCAAATGAGGTTATATTTAAAGGTGATGAAGTTTGCAATCAAATGAGAACTCCGTGAACATGTTTTTAAGTGTTTGGGTCTAAATTTAATCGTTACTAGTTCACACCCCAACACTTCCGTTTCCATATGACACATTTTTGCCATACGAGAGTGAAAGACTCCTATTATATTTTGTGTGTGTCATTTGTGTGTTTATATCTATATATGTGTACTTATGTATATTAGTTATATCTTTTGTATACATATTTGATATTTATGTTTAATCTTTTCTTCGATTTCTAATCCATATATGCTTTAATTCATACTTGGTATCCATCTTATTGCATTCTTTGTTGATGTCATATGTATCATATTGGTATCATTTTCTTGCATCCTAGTTGGTCTAAGTTGTTATTTGTTGGATTATTTATAATTTCGTTGCCCATATGCATTAATGTTCTCTTCTCTAAATGCACAATTACATTTTTGCTTTTTTAAGCCTTTGTCTATTCCTGAACAAAAAGGGGGAGGATGATAGGGGGAGCAATGGTATCTAATCCTATTATTATCGTATCTTAGTTTAAGGAAGATTTATCTTAGGGGGAGACGTCTTTCTAAGTTGATCATACTTGATAAAGGGATAGAATTAATTTAGGGGGAGTAGTTAACTTTACTTGCATTAACTATATTGATATTCCCTATGCGTGTAATGTGTTTGCCTAAGTGTGCAGGAATTATTTTATAAAGCGGCAACTTTCAACGGAAAAGATTGTTGATCCTTTGGGTTGTTTGTGTCAAGCATTGTAATTTTATTTTGGGTGGGACTTTTTATTAGTCTAGTAGAGCTTGACGGCCCTTTAGGATTTTTGTCCGGGAATAGCCAAAGGCGGATATTTATAAGGACGCAAATTTTCAATTGAGTCCTTTGTAGTTTTGGCTCAATTCCGGACAAAAAATGTTTGAGTCACAGGATAGATTATATTGATCATCTCTCAAGCCTATGATGTGTTTTGTTGAAGACGTAGAGGCAAAGAGTATAAAGCTTCATCAAAAGCCATGGTTTATGTGCCTCGTTTGTACGTCATCAACAGTAGTTCCATGCTCTCAATGTATGAATGCATTTATATATATATAGGAGCTTGGAACATGTTTTATTTGGGTGCTAGGTTTATTTAAAACTGTTCTTTTAACTTCAGAAAGATTTTATCAAACTTTAAAATAAAAGTATATAAAGTTTCTGGGCTAAAATTGATATTTATGAACTTTCTGAAAGTTCGTTCGATCTGTCGTTCGAACGAGTTTTTCGTTCGAACTAGATGTCGTTCGAACGAGTTTGCCAACGAGTTCCCAGTATAGGCCTTTGAAATGTCATTCGATATGTCGTTCGAACGAACCTTATGTTCGAACGAGATATCCAACGATATTTCTAACGAGTTCAATCTAGAACTTCGTTAGAAGTCTCGTTCGAACGAAATGTCTGGCGGGAACAGTTTTTGGCCATTTCTAAGAAGTTTTCTCCCACTTCCCCACTTGTTTATTAACTGATTTTTCTCAGACTTCATTATGTGTGGGAATAACTTTTTCAAAGTAATCTTTTTCATATCCTTCTAACTCCTAGAGAGTGTTTTGAGAGCAAAATTATAAAGAGAAAAAGATCGAGTTTTGAGTGATAATTTTCAAAGTAAAATTCATCTACCACTCTAGTTTTCACCCATAGTTTTATTTATCCAAGTTCATATATATATATATACATCTTGCTTGGAGTTTGGCACCGGGTTTTTCTTTACACCGAATTGAAGAGAGTGTTTGGGTTTGCTTCTAAATCCCACAAAGAAGAAGTTGTTTACGTTGATTTACCCACTTGGAGAAAGGCTCCTAGTTCGGGTGACGGTGACCATATAAAGTCCTATCGATGGATTCCGAGACCGCGGTGGAGCTCCGAGGTTATCCGTTAGGAAGAGGTGTTTACAAGAAGAAGCGTCAGTGCTTGAGAGGGATCGAGTCGGGTGATGTAAGTCTTTTATCTTGTATTTGTAAAACCGTTTCTAGTGGATTTGTGGCTAGGGCCGTCCGAGGTTAATTCCCGTCTTGGGTTTTTCCTCGTACATCGCGGCATAGTGATTTCTTGTTTTATTTTATCTTGCAATATCACCTAGAACGCATGCTTAGGTAAAGAAGATAAAATTGGTTTAAATCACTATTATTTAATTTGGTGCATAATTAAATTTGAGTAAAGTTTATTTATTTCAAGTCATTTGTTCAAAATGGTTCATCCTAATTTGCTTAAATGAAAAATATGACTTAGGAAAATTCTAGGACTTGGATTAATTAATTGGTTTAAGTGAAATTAATATTTTTGTGTGTTTAATTAATTTTCACTTGGGTTTAATTTTAATTTTAATTTGAAATAGAAATTAAAATTTGGTGTTTGTTTGTTTTGAGAACCATTTCTTACGCTTCCGCATTGTTTTTCATAAAAGGAAATAATATTTCTTAGAGATTTTCTTTAAAAAAGGAAATTGATTTTAAAGAATTTGATTTTTAATTAAAATCGGGGGCAAATTCGTTACATTATACGATTTATTTTATAGGCTATCACCTAGATGAATGCTCTAGGTTTAAAAGATAAAATTGGATAAATTAGTTTGTCACTACATCTCGATTTAAAATTGATGGAAATTTTTATTGTGTTTATCTATTAAAAGGCTTATTTTTTTAAAAAAATTATAAAATCATTTTTGATAAATATAAAAATAAAATTTTTAATTATGACCATCCTTGTCGGGAGTTTTTCACGCTTACAAGTGGTATCAGAGCGGGTTGCACTAACTTATCGTGTAGATCATTGTACCGTGCTATATAGGGTCATGTTGGTTTTGTGTTATTTCTCTCTCGATGGATTCCCATAGTGATAATGTTAGTGCAATGTGATATCAATTGAAATAAATTCACAAATTCCCAATTTAAATTTATTTAACTGGAGTCAATTTTAAACAAAATTAAATCATCCCCTAAACATGCAACTATGTGTGTGTGTGTCAAACTATCACAAATAAAATGGCTAACTCACAGATTTCAGGAAAAAAACCCTTTCGGGTAAAACATTTATTTCACTATAAAACTTACAATGATTACCGCAAGGAGTTAATCGTAGAAAACACGCATAGACCACAACCTAGAGTCAACAATGAATCAACCGCAGAAGATCCACACGAACACGCAGTCCGAATCAGCCCAGGAACACCCACGAGTACTCCTTATTGACACGCAGTCATCTTCATCCCAATTCCTCAATTAGTCGGCACCTAGATCAGCAGTAAAGATCTTCTCTACAATAGAAAATTCACAAAATTGTGTTCTTGGGTTCCAACAGAACCCACATAAACTACTGGGATGATTTGTGAATTGAAAAAAAGGTTCAAAACCTTTAACATGAGAAGACAAAGTATTCTGCCAAAGCAGTTTTCGTAAAACTGTATTTCCAGCTCTTCTAAACAAAAATGAAACTGGAAAAACCAATTTATAGAGAATCTTTTGGCGGCAGCTCACTCGAACGAAAAAGCAACGTCGCTCGAATGAGACACGTGTAGTTTGAACGACACTTCGCGTAATAGGGGATGTCGCTCGAACGACCCCTGTATATCGCTCGAACGAGTGAAGCAAAATATTATATTTTAATCAGGTCCGCCTCAACACTTAGAAAATATTTTTGACGAAAAAACTTCGCTCTAACACTTAGAATTTTTTTCATAAAAGTTATCTCAATATTCTAAGTGAACCATTAAGGACTTAAAATACAACCTTACCAAAGTTAAACTTGTGGAGGCTTGAATGTTGAAGAAATTTGATATTCTGATCCGTCTTGACGCATGATTGATCTTGAATAAGTTTTCGACAGTTGTTGCGGTATACGACATACTCACATGTAAGTCGGACAATAAAATAATATCCTTACAGATCTCCCCATATGTCTACGCCGGTACAAAATAAAAACATTAGAATTATCAAATCAAAATGCCTATACAAATCTAATACCCTCCCATGAACCCAAAACTGAAAAGTTACTAAACTTGTAAGTCTAAAACTTTTCTTCAAAATCTTCAACTTCAAATCTTTAAGCTTTTCTCATCAGGGTGTGCAAAATAATAATCTTCAATTTTTTACCTACACACTTAAGACAACGCAAATACCTTCGAGACGCATCGAGTTTGAAATGATATAAACATAAATCAATTAATATAATCAAATCTCCCCCATAATTCATTCTCCCCCTTTTTATTTGACCGAAATAGACAAGGAAACGAATAAACAAAACAAACATGGAGTTGTCATGACAAATATGCATAACAAATGTGAATCAAACTACGCTCGTGCAAAGAGTAACGCAAAAGCTTCCACAAACTATTTTTGATTTTTCAATTTTTCATACAAAAATGCAGAAATGATTTCCAAAAAAAAAAACACACACCATGAATTTACGCTAACGAAATAAATCTCAAAATCGTCCTTAGGTGTCGAAAGTGTTGAATTTAAATGACATCGACACAATCCATCAACACATCAAAGTCAAGAATGAGTCCCACACCAATAACGTCTAAAATTATGAAATGATTTTTCATATTGCTCTCAGGATGTGCAAACCCCTTTTTCATTCTTTCCATCCAAACTCTCTCATAAATAATAATTATTTATTTTTCTTTTAAGGTGACCCGTTTTTGGCATATTTATCTTTTTATTGTCTTTCATTTTTTGGGGGGCTATTTTAAATGGCGGCTTTCACGACGAGTTAATGTTATACTCTCGCAGCCCTTTCTCGTGATTCACTCGTCATATTTTGTTGCAATTAAATCCTCATAGTAAACGATTCTTACTGCAATACTTCCATTGTCAAGTTTTATCGCATATGGTTCGTTTTAAAGACAGAATTGAGATGACAACACTCCGATCAATATGTGAAAAACAAGTACAATAAGAAAAGAAATATGTGCTAGTGTGCATTAGAGGAGCATATGAGTCAAACATATAGGAAGTAACAACAAATTACATCTTAATGACTCCACACATTATAAAGCACAAAAATGAAATGATAACGTATATCAAAACACTATCAAATCATCACATGGGTATGGAATGAAATTGTGACTCGGTCATCCTAAATATCCATTCATATATGGTGTAAAAACAAACTACAAAACTCTTTTTTGACTTTTTCAAAAAAAATTATGAAAATAAAATATGTTTGTATTTTTTAAATTTTTCCAAAAACAAAGATCTAATACAAAATATGATACACACTAGCAAAAGAAAAAAAATGTCATCATGCAAATTAACCTATGCTAGCAAACAAGTTTAAACCTCAATCGTTAGGTGCGGTGGAGTTTTCCAAAGGTGGCGACATTCTATGAAAAACCTACGTCAAATCATGTGAAGTCTAGATAAAAAAGTTTACCTACTACCTAATATGTGCAAACTCTCTCGTGTAATCATCCGGATCATCATGTGTGAGTGTGGGTGTATGAATACGCGTAGTAGCAAAACGTGACACATAACCCAACTTAAAACAAAACTCCCTAAGGTGTCCTCTCTTTTTGCAATGAGTGCAAACATAAACAGGCCTAGGAACACCTCTCACAAAATGTCTATGACGTGCTCTCCTATCAGGTATGGGATGCCTATGTGGGTTAGGTTGATAACCATATGGATCAATCACAAACTCGGGTGCAACGTGTGAAGTGGATGCACCGTCATGACCTATCCTTCATCTCTCAACATCACCCAAAATGGGATTGAAAACAATCTTTCCAACCTTCTTAAATGTGTTCTCTAAAGGGACTTTGACCTCCCTATCATGTTCGAGATCACCCTCGAGTTGGGATGCACGTGTCGTCAGACTAGATACCGTGTTTGTCAAATCACTATTTTCCCGATCTAAAGAAATCAACCGGTCACTCAAAGAAACCTTCACCTTATCGTATTGACTTGCTTTCGCCTCAAACAACCTCAAACTCTCTATCCAAATCTCTCACCTTAAAACCCAACTCCTTATTCAATTTCTTAGTCTTTAAGGTCTCGATGTACAAATATTTAAATGCAATTTGGAGCTCACTATCAACCTCACTAGTGCATTCAATCTCAAACTCACTAGAAACACTCAAATCATCCTCGGGGGTCTCACGTGCACAAGTATCCTCATTTTCGCGGGACAAACTAGGTGTGCTCCCGTGACTAGCAGAAAAAGCAAGAAACTTCCCATGTGACGACTCATCCCCATAATCTTTCACCTCTTCCTCACTATCGCTAAGAGTGGATGGAAAGGCAATACTTTTTCCCTTTCTCTTTAGCCTAGTGGGACACTCAAATGCTCTATGGCCTCTCCCTTCACGCTCAAAACACTTCTCCTCTTCCTTTTTCTCACTTTCTTTCTCACCACTCCCTCAATTTTATTTTCCTCAAAAAATCTTTTATCGGAAGAATTTTGTTTTGAAAACTTAAGATTTTTTTTGAAATTCTTTGTAATCATGGCCATATCAAAATTAGACTCATCCTCATACTCAGACTGACAAAAACTCACTTTATTTTTCTTCTTAGGCTGGGCTTTAAGTGCTATCTCTTTATCCTTATGCTTGACAGTATCAGGAAACATGTCAATCTCATATATATGGAGGTCTCTTATTAGCTCTTCCAATTTCAGACGACTCAAATTACCTAAGGTATTCAAAACAGTCACTTTAGCGATAAAACATTTTGGCAATGATCTTAAAATATTTTTACCACTCGTGCATCAGGTATAGACTTACCAAGATTGAAACTAGTGTTAACAATTTTAGACAAATGTGCATAAAAGTCATCAAAACACTCAGTCTCAAGCATGGTTATCGTTTCAAATTGTGTAGTTAAATTTTAAATTTTAAACTCTTTGACCATGTTAGTGCCTTCGTGGGTGATTTTTAAAACATTTCACGCTTCTTTAGACGTGGTGCACGTCATAATACGTCAGAACTCATCAAGAGTGACGTGTCCAGAAATTGCACTAAGCCCACGTGAATTAATAGTGCTCCACCTAAACTCATCCTCAGTTCAGTCTGACACATGTTTGAAAATTGTGACATTATTTGTGGTGACAGTGGGAGGAGTCCAACCTCTTCACAAATTACCCAAACTCGCTCATCAATTGCTTTTGAATATGATTTCATATGGGCTTTTCAGTAAGCATAATTGGATCCGTAAAAAATTGGCAACCGATTATATAAGTTTTCATTCGGAAACATTGCAATAATTTTTCAAAATCAAATTTTCAAAAAAAATCGATATCACACAAATTTGTTAGAAAATAGGAATTCACAATAAATTAGTGAAACCAGCTCTGATACCAATTTGTTAGTGCCGTGTGATATCAATTTAAATAAATTCGTAAATTTTTAATTTAAACTTATTTAAATGGAGTCAATTTTAAACCAAATTAAATTAGCCCCTAAACATGCAACTACGTGTGTGTGTGTCAAACCATCACAAATAAAATTGCTAACTCACAGATTTCAAGAAAAAAACCCTTTTTGATCGAACCTTTATTTCACTATAATACTTACAATGATTACAATGAAATCCGCAATGAGTTAACTGAGGAAAACCCATATAGACTGCAGCATAGGGTCCGCAATTAATCAACCGTAGAAGATCCACACAAACAGGCAGTCCGAATCAGCCCAGGAACACCCACGAGTACTCTTTATCGACACGAAATCATCTTCAACCTAGTACCTCAATCAATCGGTACCTAGATCAGTAGTAGCGATCTTCTCTACAGAGAAACTTCACAAAATTGTGTTCTTGGTGTTGATGTAAAAAATTAGATAGCTCTAATTATTCAATCACAGATAAATAAAATGAGACAAAGATTTTAAAGTGGTTCAGCCTTATAAGAATGGCCTACGTCCACTGTTATGTTATTGCTGAGTATTTTGGGAATTCTCGATTATATGTTTTCTCCAGAAATTCCGGTCCCTTTGAATGAGGGTGATACAAGGTATTTATAGCCCTTAGGTTGTACATGAAAGGGTTGATACATTAAATGATATACATATGAAATGGTAATACATTTAATGCAGCGTGTGCGTCAAGATGATAAACATTCAATGAATAATTGAATTGTTGATTATCTGGAAATTAATGTTACGGCCGAGATGCAGATCGGACCGCCTTAGTTGCTCGTTGCTCAGGAGTTCCTCGGAGCGCTAGAGTACCTCGGAGTACTGAAGTTCCTTGGTGTATCCTCGTTGCTCGGGAGTTCATGAGTTGGTCGGGGAAATGAACTTCCTCGTTGCTATTGTGCCAAGTAGATTGACACGTGTCTTCATGTCATTCGTCCATATCAGTATATTAATTTTGGTATCAATAGAAGCCCCCAATGTTTCATATTTCGAACTTTGAGGAGTATGGAACATTATTTCTCGGTATATGGCGATATTAAATGACTTTCCTGGGTTTTAGGATCCTTTTCTTCATATTTGAATTTCTTTCAAATTCATAGAATCCGCCTTTTTCGAATTTTTATGAGTGCTTCGATCTTCGTGCATTTTTGTCCTGTTAGCCGCCGGTGGCGTATTAGTTTCTTTTGTGTAATCATTTCCTTCGCAGCTTCCCAAGGTAAAGTATTTAAACTTCTTAGGTAACCATACCGTCTTCTACCTTTTCCAATTTTCTGCATTCAAGCTTTCTGTTCTCTCTCTCCCTTGTGCGTTCATCTTTTCCTTCGCTAGTTGTCAGCTCTTCCTTTTTCCTGTAAGATTCTCTTCTTTTCTTCTGTATTTCTTTTATTCACTATGGTTTATCTTGTGGAATCTGTTGAAAAATTTCGTTCCGATTTTTCCATTCCTTCCTGGGTAACTCTGGAGGTTCTTTCTGAGCCTTTAGATTATTTTCGATTGGCTGAGGGACATTAGTTCCCCAGTCTATTCATTGCTGAATGTGGATTTTCTTTTCCGCCAAACCCCTTATTCTTAGAGTTCTGTCAGTACTTTGACGTTGTTCCTGCAAAAATAGCCCCCAATTCATGGAGAATAATTAATGGGGTGTATAAATTAAATCTAACTCATGGAACTCGTATAGGGATTCCTGAAATTATGTATTGCTATAGATGGGCTATTTTAGATAATGTTTATTACTTAAAAACTAGGTTTTTAAATAGGGCTCTTGTAGTTAACCTCCCTGATGCAAATAGAGATTATTTTGAACATGGGGTGGTTATTAAAAATTGGCAATATGCCCCCTTGGTTGGAGATGCAGTATACCAGGGTCTAAAATGCCCCCCCTATGGCAATGGGATAGGTTTATTCTCATTTTCCTTTACTTATGAAATTATGCTTTTATCATATTTGACAAAATGTATGACTGATATTTCATTATGTATTTGTTTGCAGTTGATAGTAAAAGGAAAACTCCAAAAGAATCAGAGGTTAATATTAAGCATCTGAAACTTATCTGGGGTTTGCATAAGAACGTTGCAGACGAGCAAATCAGGTCTGCATCATATTTGCTGTAGTATAGGAGTTACACGACTTCTTATACTGCTCGTCCTGTGATTAGATCTGTTGAGCCAGCCTCAACTCCAGAGGATTCTTCTTCAGATTCTCACATCCCTTTAAGTCAAAGAATGGGCAGGAAAAGAGCTCCCCCTGCTCTATTTGATGACACTACTTCTGCTGCTGAAGCCAAGAAAAGAAAAATTGATGTCCCAGAGGGGACTAAGAAGGTGGATGTTGCGCCTTCCAAAGCTACCGAGAAGCCCCCAGTGGCTCCGAGCAAGAAGGTTTCTCCTGTGGAGATGACTGCTATCTCTCCGACCAAGAGCTCTTCCTTGGTTGAAATTGCTGAAGTTCCTTTGAGGAGATTGAGGAAATCGTCCTCAGTCAATTTGGCTGAAACTGCCAATCTGGATGAAACCATCTCTTCTCTACCAGCTGGTGGTGTTGGTGTTCCAACCATCATTCCTCCGAGCTCTGCCATGAGCTCGGTAAAAACTTGGATCATACCCGAGGTCCAAGGAATTGATGAAAAGATTTCTAGGGATATGCTGACATCCCCAGCTACCCGTCACCTTGCTTCAGTAAATTTCTCACATTCTGAATTTCCTTTCTTTCTTTGAATACTTGTATTTTTGTACTGACCTGTCACTTTTTCCTTTGTTTAGCTGGTGAATTATTTTAACAACATCGTGAAGAAAGATGAAGCAATTAAAGCTTCCAGCTCCTCGTCGGGGGTAGAGGATGCTCTGCTGGGTTTGACCCAATCCTTGAAGGATTCTCGTCAGCAGTATAGTGAGGACAAAGCTGTCTGGGAGAAAAATTTTGTCTATAGTTGAAGCTGAGAAGGTGAAGTTGGCTGAGATATCCAAGAGTTTGGAGAATAAGGTGAAAAGTTTAGAGGTTGAGCATAAAAAATATGATGACAAGCTCAAGAACTTTGGAGAGCTTGAAGATAATCTGAAAAAGGCAGAGGAAAAGTTGTCCGTCCCGCGAGATGTCAAGCGCCAAAAATAAGAATTGGATGCGAAGTTAAAGACTGCCGAGGATCTTCAATCTGAGAAGCTCTCCTCGGAGAAACTGAAAAGAAAGCTAGCAGTTAAAAAATCCTTCAGCGCTGGCTAAGATAAAGGATGGGACAAAGGGATTGCTGCGATGACATACCAAGTACAATACGGGAAGTTGAAATACTTTTGAGATGGCTGGGTAGCTGCCCTGCAGGAATTGAAGATCAAAGACGACTCTGAGCTATTTCAGCTACACCTCCCTGGTCCTCCCCCACCAATTGTAGAAGAAGAAGAAGATGAGGCTATCTCTGATGAATCTTCCATAGCCATGGGTGATCAAGTCCCTGCCTCTCTACCTTCTTCCAACGAGGACATTTCTTCCATGCCTCCTCCTCCTGAGAAAATTTCAACTCCTGCTGATCAAGCTGCTGTTACCACCGAGCAACCAAGCTCCTTGTCCCAGCCTCCCGAGAAAGTCTTGGGAGACAAGGAAAAGGTGTGAAGTTGTTCGGTATCATTTCTATCTTTCGTTATCATTTGTAATCAAACAATGTAATCTTTTTATGATCTAATAAAATACATCTTTGTTCTTCTCTGTTGTTGATGATTTGTTATTATTGACTGTTGTCTCCTCTTCATTAGTTTATTGCCAGGATGGAATTGCTATCTGCCAATGATACAAAACTGATGCAGCAATGTCACGAATACTATAAGGCTGGTCACACAGAGCTAAGTGTATTAGAAATTGCTGACATCCTTGGCCATGATGCTTCAGATCAGGCAATTGAGGCTTATCGGTACTTGAAAGCTTTACTCGACCGAGCTGTGGCCAATAATGTGGCCTACTATGAATTGATCGAGGAGCTTCATTGTACCTTAGAAGATCTTCAGGATCAGCACAATGAATCAACTGCCTTGTTGCACAAGGAATATGAGAATAGGTATCAACAGCTTTCCTCTGAGACAAGTCACAAAAAGATCATCACTGGGTACGATGTTAGGGAGAGAATCCTAAAAGGTGAAGTTGAGGCCTGCAGAGAGATCGCCGAGCTGCTGGAACATGAGAACAACAATTTGCAGAAGAAGTTGGCACAATATGAGTCTGCAGCTTCATCCTCTACTGCCTTGGTACCGGTCACTGATGAAGGATTCTCATTCTTAGAGGTTGAAAAAGCCAAATTAAGGCAAGAATTGGATACTCTGAGAAGGTCTGGTATCTCTACTACTGCTCAGGGACGAGGAAGAGGGTCTCGTGGGCGAGGAAGAGCTGTTCAAAATGTTGTCGAGGAGCAAAATTCTCCACCTGCTCGGAGTCGATTAAGAGTTCTCAGTCGTAATGTTGAAGAATCTCGTACTCTGTCAATATTGGAAACCCAAGCGTACCAACTGAACGCCAAAGATCGGGCTTTGTCTGCAATGTCCAAGAAAAACCTATCTTTGGAAGATCAACTTACTGCGATGAAGTCTGCTTTGAATGATAAAGATGTTTTTGCCAGGAGCCTTCACGAGCAACTAGAGAGAATAACTTTCCAATTCCACAAACAACCTCGGGAGTTTTGGATGGCAGGATACAATGAACCCCTTTGTCACTTGGATGCTCATCTTGAAAATGCCCATAACGAAGGTTATAAACAAGGGAGGTTGAACGCCCTGGGTGTGTTAAAGCTAGAGCAGGGCCATTTTTTATGGGATTATCATGCTCCTGGGCTACTAGACTTGCCTGTACCGCCTTATAAACTAGACATGGAATGGATCCGAGCTCGTGACATTCCCCGTAGCTTAATTTCAAAATACCTTGGTGACTATAGTCTTCATTCTCAGATTGAATTATCTCGTCCCGAGCATCTCTTGGATACACCTTCTGTGATGAACGTCAGAATGCTCAGAGATGTTAATTTCATTAATTCTCCTCTTTGCCTAGAGGATCCTCCTGCTGGCGAGGAGCCTGTTTCAAAAGCTAAAGGAAAGAAACCAATAGAATAGGTTTTTCAATGTAACAGTTAGCACATATATGTAGCTTGTAATTTATTTTGATTTTAATGAAAGACTTTCATTTTCTGTTTGCAAATCTGTATTGCTATTGTTTTGTGTTTATCAAACATTTTTACATTTGTGCATATGTATCTGTTAAAAAGATAACAATTTTGTGCTGTTCATCAACCAACTTAGTAATAAACAGTTACAAGTATCAATGTTGCTCAATCACTTAATAATAAAGTAATGAGTATAAAATGTTTCCAACCAACCATGGTTGTTAAATTGTGTTTGTCGACCAATTACAGTTGATAGGTTTTTATCTCCAATCAGCAATACTTGGTAAATTTTTTTCATAAAATGTGTCCGACCAACCAAGGTTGATAATTTATCCTCGTCGACCAATTACAGTTTTGATCACCGACCAACTATACTTGGTTCAGTTTGGAATTCTTGTATTTTCTGGAATGATTTTACCTTCCGACCAACATAAATTGGCATATTTTGTTTCTTAACCAGCCAAAATTGGCATTTTTAAGAATGTTGTTCTTGCCCTCTTACCAACCGGAGTAGGTCATGAGTTTGAACTATCGGGTTCTTTCGAACTATCTTGTCCACAAGCTCTTTTACCAACCGAAGTTGATCACGCAAGTGTACACCTCCTAAGCAAAGGAGTATAATTTTGTTCTCGCTATTTTACCAACCGAAGTTGATCACGCTCGAACTATCGGGTTCTTTCGAACTATCTTGTCCACAAGCTCTTTTACCAACTGAAGTTGATCACGCAAGTGTACGCCTCCTAACAAAAGGAGTATAATTTGTTCTCGCTATTTTACCAACCG
This sequence comes from Sambucus nigra, assembly GCA_949130495.1. Taxonomy (NCBI): domain Eukaryota; kingdom Viridiplantae; phylum Streptophyta; class Magnoliopsida; order Dipsacales; family Adoxaceae; genus Sambucus; species Sambucus nigra. Next base: position 428,102,628 of record OX422212.1, on the reverse strand, counting down.
AAGTTGATCACGCTCGAACTATCAGGTTCTTTCGAACTATCTTGTCCACAAGCTCTTTTACCAACCGAAGTTGATCACGCAAGTGTACGCCTCCTAACCAAAGGAGTATATAATTTGTTCTCGCCCTTTTACCAACCTGAGTTGGTCGTGGGTCTGAACTATCGTCTTCTTTTTGCTGTCGAGCAGCGTAGTGTAAAACACTAGTATTCCCCGAAAAACTTTCAAACAAAGGAGAGAAAAATGGTGAAAACATCATCGTTTTATTCATATTGATGGAACCTTTGTACATTTTACATCATTGATAATACTTGCGAAGGCGTTCAGCATTCCAAGCATTCTTGAATTCCTCTCCTTCTAGAGTTGCTATTCGGTAAGTTCCTGGTCGAATAACTTCGGTAACTCGGTAAGTTCCATGCCAGTTTGCCTCCAATTTATTGTGCTTCTGAATGACCTTCTTTAGCACATAATCTCCTTCTTTTAAATCGCATTTCCTCACCCTTTTGTTGTAGAACAGAGCTGTTCATTGTTGATAAGCAGCATTCCTAATGGCTGCCTCTTCTCTGACCTCCTCGAGCATATCCAAATCCAGTCTTCTCATCAAGTCACTGACAGGAGAATTGAAATTCAGTACTTAATGTGTTGGAAGACCCAACTCTGCAGGTATTACAGCCTCACTTCCAAATGCCAGCATATATGGTGATTCTCCAGTCGCTGCTCGGGGAGTGGTTCGGTAAGCCCACAATACTGATTGTAGCTCATTAATCCAGTTAGCTTTAGCTTCACTTAGCCTTTTCTTCAAACCATTCAGCAGTGTTCTGTTCGTCACTTCAGTCTGTCCATTGCTTTGAGGATGGCCTGGTGCCGAATGAACCTTCAAAATGTTCGACTGATGACAATAGGCAGCAAATTCCTCATTATCAAATTGGGTTCTATGGTATGTGATGAAGGCATGAGGGAGACCATATCGACAGATGATGTTCTTCCAAACGAACTGGTATACCTTCTCGTATGTCATATTAATAAGCGGCTCAGCTTCTACCCACTTAGTAAATAGTCCACTGCAACGATAAGGTACTTGAATCTTCCTCGGGTGATCGGCAGTGGTCCAACCAAATTAATTCCCCATATGGCAAATGGCCAAGGGGAAGTTATTGGTGTCAACAATGCTTGTGGAGTTCGTCGGATGGAGGAAAAACGTTGGCACTTGTCACATTTCTTAGCATAGGCTATACAATCAGCCCTCATCGTCGGCCAGTAGTATCCTTGAGTCATTACCCTTTGTAAAAGTGTTCGACCTGCTACATGAGCTCCACAATACCCTTCATGGATTTCTTCAATAAATTCTTTCACCTCGGAGGGATGTACACATCTCTGCAAACCTGCCATAATTCCCCGTCTATATAAAATACCATTAGTTAATACATACCGAGCAGCTTTATACTTCAATTTCTTGGCAGCGAGCTTATCCTCTGGCAATTCTCCCTCTTCAATATATACCCTGATGGGAACCATCCAAGATGGTCCTAAATCAAGGGTAATAACATTCATCGTCAGGTTTTCATCTATGCTCTGACTTTCCAGTACTTCAATTGGTATCGTTCTTCACAGCTCGGTACGAGTAGCTGATGCTAGTCGGGCCAGTGCGTCTGCTTGTGCATTTTCTATTCTGGGTATTCTGATCAACTGAATGGCATCAAATTCTGCCAATAATTCCATCACCTTTGCATGATACTTGACCATTAGTTCTCCTTTAACCGCATATGTTCCCATCATCTGATTCACAATCAATTGAGAATCACTGAATACCATCACTTGTTGCGCTTCCATAATCTTTGATAAATTAAGACCTGCTATCATGGCCTCATACTCAGCCTCATTATTGGAGGCTTTGAATTGGAATCGCAAAGCATATTTCATGTCAATCTCGTCTGGGGTGTTCAAAATAATTCCTGCCCCGCAACCTGCTGTGCAAGATGAGCCATCTACATATAATCTCCATATGGGCAACCCGTCTTCAAATTTCTTATCTGACAGAGTTCCTCGGTTAAATATTTATTGCTTCTTTTCATCCTCCCCTGACACTTTTCGCTCCTCGTCGACCATCTCTTCTCGCTCTTTTACCAACCGGAGCTGGTCTGAGCTCGAAGTTGATGATCTTTCTTCATCCATAAGCCCTTTTACCAACCGAAGTTGGTCTGGATTTATGTCTGTTGATCCTGTAACATCCACAGGTTGGTCAGCGAGCAATTTTTGTTCCTCGGGGGTATCAGGATATGTAAACTCTACTATAAAATCTGCTACAGCTTGCCCTTTCAATGATTATCTGGGCTCATACACAATATCATATTCACCGAGCTCTATTGCCCAGTACATCAATCTCCCTGACTTTTCTGACTTATGAAGGGCTTGCCTGAGTGGCATGTCGGTATAAACGACGATGGTATGGGCCTGGAAATATGGCCTCATTCTTCTACTTGCTTCAATTAATGCCAATGCCAATTTCTCCAGCTTTGGGTACCTGATTTCCGCACCTCGAAAAGCCTTACTTGTGTAATAGATTGGTTTCTGGATCCATTCTCCAATCTGATCAATGCTGAACTGACTGCATTCTCTGATACTGCCAGATACAAGTACAACTTCTCTCCTGTTATTGGCCTCGACAAAAATGGAGGTGCTCCCAAATACTTTTTCAAGTCTTGAAAGGCCTTCTCACATTCATTAGTCCACTCAAAAGTTTTTCGAAGTGTTTTGAAGAATGGGAGGCATTTATCAGTTGCTCGGGACACAAATCTGTTGAGCGCTGTAACTCTTCCTGTAAGACTCTGCACTTCTTTCTTTGTTGTTGGAGATCGCAACCCTAAAAGAGCTTTGATTTTATCTGGATTTGCTTCAATGCCTCGCTGGTTGACAATGTACTCGAGAAACATTCCTTCTCGTACTCCAAATGTGCACTTCGTCGGGTTGAGCTTCATCTGGTATTTATCCAGTTGATCAAATGTCTGAGCTAAGTCAACTAGATGATCTGCAGCTTTCTTGCTTTTTGTCAGCATATCATCGACATAGACTTCCATGTTGCAACTGATTTGTTCGGTGAAAACCTTGTTCATCAGCCGCTGGTATGTTGCTCCTGCATTTTTCAAACCAAAAGGCATAACATTATAGCAATAAGTTCCCCTAGGGGTAATAAAAGAAGTACTTTCCCTGTCTTCAGGTTTCATTTTGATCTGGTTGTAGCCAGAGTAAGCATCCATGAAGCTGAGCAGCTCATGTCCCGAGGTAGCATCCACTAGTTGATCAATTCTGGGCAATGGAAAATGATCCTTTGGGCATGCCTTGTTAAGATCGGTGAAATCAACACACATTCTCCATTTATTGTTTTTCTTTTTTACCATCACCACGTTTGCCAACCAGTCTGGATACTTTACGTCTTCAATGAATTGGGCTTTCTGGAGCTTCTCGACCTCCTCTTGTATAGCCTGATTCTTCTCGGGGCTAAATAACCTTCTTCTCTGCTTTACAGGCTTGATCTCCTTATTCACATTGAGCTCATGACATAAGAAGTTTGGATCTATTCCTGGCATGTCTTCATGACTCCACGCAAAAGTTTTCTTCCTGTTTCTCAAGAAAGTTATCAACTCCTGTTTTATTGAAGCATCCAACGTAGAACCTATCTGGGTTACCCGTTCAGGGTGCTCGTCGTCCAGAATAATATTTTCTGTAGATTCCACCACCTGTCCTTTTACAAGTTGGGATTCATCTCGAGGATCCATTGTTTCAATTTTTGTGCCTTCATCTACCTGGTAGGTAGTAGTCTTTTTTCTTGAATCTTCAAGTTCCTCTTGCTCGGTAGACGAATAATAGCATTCCCGAGCTACTTTCTGATCACCTTTCACAACTCCTACTCTAAAATTTGTTGGAAATTTTAAGCACTGATGCACTGTAGATGGAACTGCTTTGAACTTCTTCAAACCAACTCTTCCCATGATGATGTTGTAGGCTGACTGCACATTCTTATCCATCACAAAGAAGCGTATTCTCTCTGTTCGACAAGCAGGCCAAGTTCCAATGAATATGTCCAACTTGATCGTCCCAAGTGGAAAAACTTTCTCGCCAGCAAAACCCAGGAGGGGTCTGTGATACGGTTCCAATTGAGATAATTTCAGATTCAAACTGTCAAAGCATGAATAGTACATGATGTCTGCCGAACTTCCATTGTCTACCAACACCCTTGAAATCACTACTTCCTTCATCCTCATTTTAATCACTAGAGGATCATCGTGAGGATAAAGAACACCTGCTAGGTCATTTTTTAAAAAGCCGATGACCAGCTTCTCTTTGTTTACCTTCCTCGGACGATCGTCCTCGGCCAGATTTATTCGCTGAATATATGAACAAGCTTGAGCCTCTCCAAGGTAAGCCTTTCTTTCTGCAATAATGTCTCCTCCTCCTGCATCTCCTCCTGTAATGACATTACAATCAAATGACCCAAAACGTAAAGAAAATACCTCTAATTATTCAATCACAGATAAATAAAATGAGACAAAGATTTTAAAGTGGTTCAGCCTTATAAGAATGGCCTACGTCCACTGCTATGTTATTGCTGAGTATTTTGGGAATTCTCAATTATATGTTTTCTCCAAAAATTCCGGTCCCTTTGAATGAGGGTGATACAAGGTATTTATAGCCCTTAGGCTGTACATGAAAGGGTTGATACATTAAATGATATACATATGAAATGGTAATACATTTAATGCAGCGTGTGCGTCAAGATGATAAACATTCAATGAATAATTGAACTGTTGATTATCTGGCAATTAATGTTACGGCCGAGATGCAGATCAGACCGCCTTAGTTGCTCGTTGCTCAGGAGTTCCTCGGAGCGCTAGAGTACCTCAGAGTGCTGAAGTTCCTCGGTGTATCCTCGTTGCTCGGGAGTTCATGAGTTGGTCGGGGAAACGAACTTCCTCGTTGCTATTGTGCCAAGTAGATTGACACGTGTCTTCATGTCATTCGTCCATATCAGCATATTAATTTTGGTATCAACACTTGGGTTCCCAAATAACTCGCATAAAGTATTGGGATGATTTTGAATTGAAAACATGGATAAAAAACTTTAACATGAGAAGACAAAGTATTCTACCAAAGCAGTTTTCATAAAACTATATTTCTAAGTCTTCTGAACAAAAATGAAATTGGAAAAAATAATTTATAGAGAATCTTAAGGCGGCAGCTCTCTCGAATAAAAAATCAATGTTGCTCGTATGAGACACATGTCGTTTGAACGACACTTCACGTGAAAGGGGATGTCGTTTGAATGACCCCTGTATGTCGCTCGAACGAGTGAAGCAAAATATTATATTTTAATCAGGTCCGCCTCAACACTTAGAAAATATTTTTGACGAAATACTCCACTCCAATAACTAGAATTTTTTTGTAAAATTTATCCCAATATTCTAAGAGAACCATTTAGAACTTAAAACACGACTTTACCGAAGTTAAACTTGCAGAGGATTGAATGTTGAAGAACTTTGATATTCAGATCCGTCTTGACGTATGACAGTTGTAGCGGTATACGACATACTCACATGTAACCCGGATAATTAAATAATGTCCTTACAGATAAGTTATCAAATGTGTTTAGTGATGATGACTTTGATATTAAAGATGAGTTTGATGAGATTCATAACCGTGCTGAAAAATTAAATCATTTGAATTTGAAGTTTGCAAAAAGTATTAAATTTCTCGGAAATGAAAAATTTTCATTTTAAAGTTGATATGGAAATTTTGCAAACTACTCAAACTCAAAGAGATTTCCTCCGCGAGAATCTTGTGGACATGGATTGTAATTTTAGAAACTTAAAAGTGTCTAAAAAGAGAGTGAGGGTAAAGTTCATGATTTAGAGAAAAAATTAGAGGACTAAAAAATTTCTAGGGATAATGTTCGTGCCATTGAGAATAATGATGTTTTGACTAATGATTTGAGGGAATGTGAGAAGAATCTTAGGGATAAGTTCACTTGCATTGAGCGGGAGCGAGATAATCTTCTAAGAATGATTGAAAATTTGAAGGAGTCCCTTTAACTTGAAGAGTCTAATTCTTTGCTTGAATATAAAATTTTGAGGTTAAAAGATAATCTTAGAGACTCGAGTAATGTTGGTAGTGATGGTAATGGCTTCTATTATTCTAATGCTTTTGTTGCTAAAGCCAAAATCATTATTTATTTTAGAGGGTCAACCACATATCAGGGTGTTACAAAAGATCAACCCAAATGTCCAATTCCTCATCATGTCTACACTTTCACTCATTGCGATAAGAAAGGTCACCTTAGGCATTTTTTCTATGATCTTAGAAAAGACCTTAGGAAGTTGAAGTTTAGTGTCCCCTTGGTTCTCGAAATTCGACACGTTAGGAATACATATATTTCGGTTACAAATCCATTTTGGAGGCGCTAAACACTTACATTATTGACTCTCGTTTGCTTGCACACGATACTTCCCATGCTATATCTAATGATTGATTGTGTAAGCTTTTGTCATTGTGCTTCATGATAGAAGTGTTATGACATGTGTATCTTTTACATTTTATTTTATTTTTCTTTTATTGATTCATATTTAAAAAATATAAAAATATTTTATTTGTCTTTTAAGTTAGAGTTTGTTTTCAAAAATTGAAAAATTGGTATTTTTTTGAAGAATTTAAGAAAAACTAAAAAATATTTTTATTTTTTGTGTATTTTAGTTTTACACATTTGGTGTGGCATATTGATGTGTTTGAATCTAATTTATTCCTTACTTTTCATATGGCTAGGACATTTGGTTATGATTGTAGATACTTAGATTATTCGTAATCATGCTTTCATGAAGTCATTCGAACTTGATTTGCTTAATATATTCGACTTTATATATGCCTTCGCACACACATGCACGAGTTGTTTGAATTTTAACTTCATATATATATATATATATATGAGCTTTGTGAGATGTTCTCTCATGAATCTTATCATCTAAATGTTTTATGACTATAGGAGATTTGTGAATGTAAGAACCGTTTCCCATAAGCTTATTTGTTTAGTATTTAAAAAATATAAGGGTGCACGGGAAAGAGCTACGAAAGAAGAGAAACTCCTTTATGGGAAATCCACCATTGGCAAGAGCCTAATGAAAAAAATCAAAAGCAATAAAAACCGAAAAATTGTCAAAGGCCAACATAGTTTAGTTTGTTTGATCTATCAAAAGCTATAGCTTCAAAAGAATTGAGACAAGAAAAGAAAAGAAAATATGATATATATTTATTTTTTAGGGTGTTTAGTTGAAGATCAACGAGTTTTCACGATGAATCCTTGTTATGCTTATTTTCCCATGACACTATTGATTTGTAGAATTATCAATATTCTAGGCTTGTGTACGTTGTGCTTGCTTGTTCATAGAGTTAACTTTATCTTGTCACTTGAGGTAAAATCTTAGTTTGATAAATTTTTATAGTGAATTATAACTTTTTGAACATATTTGAGTGTTTGGGTCATAATTCATTTGTATCTAGTTCACGTCCATTCATTCCGTCCCACATGTTTAGACACATCGATACTATGCTGATGCGTAAAGCTTATGTATTTTGTGGTTGTATATATATATATATATATATATATATGTGTGTGTGTGTGTGTGTGGGGGGGGGGGGGGGGTTCTTTTTGATATATTTTGCATATGTTATATATGGTGTCGTGTTTTGAGTCTTTGAGGTTTACATTTAGTCCATATTTTTCATATGATTTATCTTAGGATTTTATTTGGCATGCTGTGTGATCATATTAGTATTTGGTGCATTTAAATTCCAGTTTGGTATCTTTCCTCAAATTGGTATTTTCAAAATTTGTATCATACATCATTGCTTATTTTTATTGCTATCTTTTTGCATTGATATTGATATTGGTTGATCATAGTTTGGATTATTTGCACTTGAGTTACCGTTTTATGATTGTTGCACTTTACACCATCATATACTTTATTCCCTTCTCCCTATGTTTAAAATTGTGGTATCAAATTGGTATCTAGTGACCACATATTTAGAGAAAGATTTGGTTTTTAGAGGGAGTACCTATTTTATGCTATCTTGCTTTGTCCATTCCTGAACAAAAAGGGGGATAAATGGTATCTTTTTTGATGATTAGGATATCTTTATCTTAGGGGGAGACATCTTACCAATGTTGAGAGTGTTTTAGACATTATTAGATGTTTATTCATTTGCAGATTTATACTTGTTATATTCTCTTTGCATTTGAAGGCGTGTTTAAGTGTGCCGGTTTACAAGTTTGCAACATGTGGTGGAATTTTCAAGCAAAACAAAGCTACTCAAGTTTGTGTGTCTATCTAGCATCTATACTTATTCCTTTTTGGGATTTGGGAATGAGTTTTTTTAGAGATCTTTATGGCCCATAGGATTTTTATTTTGGGTTTGTCTAGCCAAAGGGGGTTACATATACGAAAAATTTACAATTGAGTCAATTTGTTTGTAATTGGCTTAATTCCTGACAAAATAATCTGAGTAATAGGTTAGAGTTAATGATTATTCCTTCAAGCCTTTGACGTGTTTGGAGAAGATGTAGCGATAAAACTTCATAAATTATATCATCGTGTCGTGTTTCTTGCTCATTTCCGTCTTTAAGTTCCAAAGATATCTGGTATGAATGCATACTTATTTTGAGCCATGAGTAATGTATTATTCGTTGATAGTTTTTTTTATAAATTTTTTAAAAATGTTACAAAATGTTTTTAAAGATTTTTTGACGTGTTGTTAGAATGACTTGAAAGGTCATTCGAACAAATTTCCATAGGTCGTTCGAACGAGATTCTTTCATTTGATTAAGATCTGGATTGACGCCTTTTGGTACACTCTCCAATGTTGTTCAAAGTTTCACTGAAAGCTGTTAGAACAAGAATGGGTACTCCGTTCGAACGAGAATATGTACTCTAGCATGCGATTTTTCTTTAAAACAAATCTAATCCAAATATCCAATGCCTATCTTTTTCAATACTTTCCCTATATATAGGGATGCATGATTAGGCTTTTTAGAGAGGCTTTTTGAGATTTCCTTTTGTGTTTAAACTCTCCAAGAACTTTAGTTTTTCACCCAATAAGTTTAAGATATGTAAGAGAAAAATTTATGATTGCTCACATTTTATTTTATTTTTGGTTTGGCATATCTCATTACACAGACATGACACCTAAACACGCCATCATCACTACTTCTCGGTACTTGAAGGTTTAGTTGAAAACCGCTAGAGTTTGCAAGATTTGGTCATCTCAACAATTTTGGAAGAAGTATACGTTTGGAGTGGTAAAATGGTTCTGAGTATTTTCTGGGTATTAGTTATATCTTTTGAGGATTTTTTTTACAAAAATAAAACTTAATTTTTCATACAAAAAAGTGTTGAAAAATGATACCTCATTCGAACGAGGGTCACGGTTGTTTGACTGAGGTATAACGAGGTACCAAAGCATTAAACACTGTAATCTCATTAGAAGTTACTATTCGAAGTCGTTCGAATAAAATAATGCTATCATTCGGACAACATACCTTTTCGTTCGAACGAAGAGGTGCTGTTAAGATTTTTTTAATGAATATCTTCCCAAATATTTTTGTGTTTATCCTTCTTATCCAACCTTCTTGTTGATGTAAAAAATTAGATCGTATCTAATTATTCAATCACAGATAAATAAATGAGACAAAGAATTTTTAAAGTGGTTCAGCCTTATAAGAATGGCCTACGTCCACTGTTATGTTATTGCTGATTGTATGGGAATTCTCGATTACAAGTTATCTCAAGAAATTCCGGTCCCTTTACAATGAGGATTGTACAATGTATTTATAGCCCTGAGGATGTAATGTGAAAGGGTAATACATTAAATGATGTACATATGAAAGGGTAATACATTCAATGCCCTTTAAGCATGTGCGTCTGAATGATAAGCATTTAATGATCAGTCAAACTGTTGGTTATCCTGCTATTAATGCTTTGTTCGAGGTGCATCTCGGACCGCCTGAGTTGCTCGGACCGCCTAAGCTTCTCGTTACTCAAGAGTTCCTCGGAGACTTCTTGTTCCTCAGAGTGTATAAGTTCCTCGGGGAAGCAGTGTTCCTCGTTGTAGTATGGTTCCTCGGAGCGTGTGAGTTCCTCGGAAGTGTTTGTCGTTGCCACGTAGATTGCCACGTGTCTTCACTTTATTAAGCCATGTTAGCAGACTAAATTTGGTATCAACAGAAGCCCACAATGTTTCATAGTTCAAAATTTGAGGAGTGTGGAACATTCTTTCTCGGAATATGATAGCTTTAAATAGTCCTCCTGATTTTTAGGAGCGTTTCCCTTGTATTTTTTTCTCTTTCCAAATTCGTAGAATCAGGCTTTTTTGAATTTTTATAACCGCCTCGATCTCTACGTACTTTTTGTCCTTTTAGCCGTCGGTAGCGTAATCGTTCTTCTCGCTTTGATTGCCGCGCCATTTTTGTTCCTCTAGCCGTCGGTAGCGTAATTGTTTCTTTTTGTAATAATTACTTTACCATTTACCAAGGCAAGGTATTTAAACTTCACAGACACTCCCATCGTCTTCTACCTTTTCAAATTTATATTTTCGAGTTTTCCATCGTCTCTTTCTCTCCCGTGTATTCATCTCTTCCATCGTTCGTTGTCATCAGATCCACTCTTTTTCTGTAAGATTTTCTTCCTTCTTCTTCATTTATTTTATTCATCATGGTTTACCCTGTTGAATCTCTTGATAAGTTTCGCTCTGATTTTTCTATTCCCTCCTGGGTTGTTCTGGAAGAGCTTTCTGAGCCTTCTGATTATTTCCGTTTGGCTGAGGGACATTGGTTCCCCAGTCTCTTTATTGCTGAGTGTGGATTTTCTTTTCCACCCAATCCCTTATGTCTGGAATTTTGTCAATACTTTGACGTTGTTCCTGCAAGAATAGCCCCAAATACATGGAGAATAGTTAATGAGGTTCATAGGTTAAATCAAATCCATGGAACTCGCATACGAATTCCAGAAATCATGTTTTGTTATAGATGGGCAGTTGGTGATAACACCTTTTATTTAAAAACTAGATTTTTGAATATGGCATTAGTAGTCAATCTCCCGGATGCTAATAGGGATTATTTTGAGCACGGTGTTGTCATAAAAAATTGGCAACATGCTCCTTTATCTGGAGATGAAGTTTATCAGGGTCCCAGATGCCCTCCCTATGGCAATGGGATAGGTTATTTTTATTTCATTTTATTTATTTTAAAATCATGCTTCTTCTGTGTTTGACAAAATGTGCCACTGATATTTTAATTTTGATTTATTTGCAGTTGATAGCAAAAGAAAGTGTCCAAAAGAGGCAAACGTGAATATAAGGCATTTGAAACTTATCTGGAGTTTGCATCAGAGTGTTGCCGATGAGCACATTAGGTCAGCCTCGTATCTGCTGCAGTACAAGAGCTACATCGCTTTTTTTACTGTTCGTCCGGTGATAAGTGACGCAGAGCCAGTACCAGCTTCCACCAGCTCCTCGCCTGAATCACACATTCCTTTAAGTGAAAGGATGAAGAAGAGAAGACCTCCCACCCTTTTTGAGAAACCTGCCTCTGGTGCTGGAGAGGCAAAAAGAAGTAAGGTTGATGTCCTAGGGGAGGGGACAAAGAAAAATGATGCGCCTTCCTCGGCTGCTGCTGTTGTGAAGGTTGTCGAGAAGCCCCCAGTGGCTCCGAGCAAGTCTGCTGCTCCAGGAGAGGTGATTGTAATATCACCGACCAAGAGTTACTCCTTGGTTGAATCTATTCCTTCTCCCCCGAGGAAGTTGAAGAAGATCTCCTCGGTCAATTTGGCTGACACCGTCTCTCAGCCACAGACTAGTGGAGTTCCCACTTTCGTTCCCCCGAGCTCTGCCATGAGCTCGGTGAAGACTTGGATCATTCTCGAGATCCAAGGTATCGAAGAAAACCTTTCTCGGGATATGGTTACCTCTTTGGAAGCTCGCCACATTGCTTCTGTAAGTTCTTTTACTTTAAACTTTTCATCTTTCCCTTATTATATCTGTCTCTGACTTGCTTTCATTTTCTTTTCACAGTTGGTGAGATTCTTCAATAAAATTTTGAAGAAGGATGAAGCTATCAAAGCTTTCAGCTCCTCGTCTGGTGTAGAGGAAGCTTTAATGGGTTTGGGGCAGTCTCTGAAAGAGTCTCGCCAAAAATATGCTGATGATAAAGCAACTTGGGAGAAGAAGCTTGCCTCCATCGAGCAGGAGAAGGCTCGAGTTATTGAAGTCTCCTAGGAGTTGGAGAAGATAATAAAGGACTTAGAAGGGAAAAATAAAGAGCTCGAGGAGAAGCTCAAAAATACTGGAGAACTTGAGAATAAGCTCAAGGTTGCTGAAGAAGAACTGGGTCAGCTTCGGGAGGTAAATCGACAGAAGGAGGAGGTTAAAAATAAATTGAAGATTGCTGAAAACCTTCTGTCCGAGCAGCTTTCCTCGAAGAAGTTGAAGAGAAAACTAGCTGTGAAGAAGTCTTTCAGCACTAGCTGGGACAAGGGGTGGAACAAGGGGTTGGCTGCCATGATGTCACAAGTAGAATATGGCAGTCTCAAGTACTTCAGGGATGGATGGGTTGCTGCTCTACAGAAGATGAAAGTGGATGAAAATTTCGAACTCTTTCAGCAACACATCCCTGGTCCCCCTCCAACTCCTGAAGAAGAAGAAGAGAACGAAGCTGCCTCCGAAGATTCTTCTATGGTTATGGGAGACCAGATTTCTCTTCCCCTGACTATCCAGCCTGCTGATGAGGAACTACCTGCAACTTCCTCCGAGCAACCTCCAGCACCTCCCCTATTACTATCTGCTCCATCCGAGCAACCTACTTCCTCGTCCCAGCCTCCCGAGAAGGTTTTGGGAGACAAGGAAAAGGTGTAGAGTTGTTCGGACTTCAATTTTATTTTTCTTTAACAAATGTAATCATGAACATGTAATTCTGAATCTTGTACTTCTGACCTTTATGATATAATAAAACTTGAACTTGTGTTTATTCATACCGTTGTCTCTTCTTCATACTCTGTCTTGATTCTTATTGATTATTGCTTTTCTTCCTCTGCTAGTTTCTGGCCAGGATGGAATTATTATCTGCTCATGATACTGTGCTGCTGAGGCAATGCAATGATTGTTTTAAGGCTGGTCACATAGATCTGAGTGCAGCACAAGTCGTCGACATCCTCAGCCAAGATGCTTCTGAACAGGCAGTTGAAGCATACCAATATCTGAAGTGTCTACTTGATCGAGTAGTGGCCAATAATGTGGCTTATTATGACATGATCGAGGATCTCCTAGGCACCCTCGAAGATCTGCAGCAACAATACAAAGAGTCCACTGCCCTCTTGCACGAGGGTTACGAGAAGAAGTACCAGCAGATCATTGCCAACAAGGGTAACAAGAAACTTTTTGTTGGCTACGATGTGAGGGAGAGAACTCTGAAGGGTGAGGTTGAGGAATGCAGGTAAATAGTTGAATTGTTAGAGCAAGAGAACAACAATCTTCAAAGAGAGTTATCACAGTTGAAGTCTGCAAATTCTACTTCAAACGCCTTAATCCCAGTCAATGATGAGGGATTCTCATTCTTGGAGGTCGAGAATGCCAAATTGAGGGACGAATTGGAGACTTTGAAGAGAGCTGGTCCCTCTACATCTTCCCGTGGTCGAGCAAGAGCTCCTCGGGGATGAGCAAGAGCATCTCGAATTCCTGTCGAGGAACAGAGGACTTAGTCTGCCTTAGAGAACCAGGCCTTCCAATTAATGGCAAAGAACCAGACTTTGGCTGAAATGTCAAAGAAGATCAGGGACCTGGAAGAGCAGCTCTCAGCGTAAAAATCAGTTTTGGATAATAAGGAGCTATTCATAAAAAATCTCCACGAGCAGCTGGAAAGACTAACATATCAATTCCACAAACAGCCCAGGGAGTTCTGGATGGCTGGATATAACGAAGCTCTCTATCACTTGGACGATCGTATCCAGAATGCCAATAATGAGGGCTACAAGCAAGGCTGGTTGAATGCCTTAGGTGTGCTGCAACTCGAACAGGGTCATTACCTGTGGGACTACCATGATCCTGGGCTGCTCGATCTACCTGTGCCTCCATTCAAACTGGATATGAGTTGGATCCCTGCTCGGGCCATTCCCCGATGCTTAATTTCTAAGTATCTAAGCGACTATAATCTCCATTTAAGTGTTGAAGTATCTCATCCCGAGCACCTCTTAGATCGACCATCCGTGATGAATATCAGGATGTTAAAAGATTTGAACTTTATAAATTCTCACCTGGCTTTAAATGATCCGCCTGCTGGTGAGGAACCTGTGTCAAAAGCAGAGGGGAAAAGACCAGTAGAGTAGGAATTTTGATGTTATAGTTAGTATACATTTCAATATCAATGTAACTTTCATTTCATTATCAATGTAATTTGTTTTGGATTTAATGAAAGATTTTCATTTCTATTTGCTATTGTCTTATAACACTTTATATCTGTGCATGTATATCTGTTAAAAAGATAACAATATTGTGTAGTTTGTCGATCAACTTATTGTCGAATAGCTCGAATTTGTGGTAGTCATTTGGTAAAAATAATATTTTGTTTCTCGACCAACTTAGTAAAAAGTTACGAATATAAAAAATGTTTAAAATGTTTCCGACCAACCAAGGTCGGTAAATTTTCCTTGTCGACTAACTACAGTTAGTGGTTTTTTATCCCCGACTATCCATAGTTAGTAGATTTTTTCTTAAATGTTTCCGACCAACCAAGGTCGATAAATTTTCCTTGTCGACTAACTACAGTTAGTGGGTTTCTATCCCCGACCAGCCATAGTTAGTCTTTTTGAAATAATTTTACCTCCCGACCAACTCAAGTTGGCATTTTCGAGAATATATTTACTTCCTAACCGACATAAGTTGGCATTTTTAGGAATACTTTTATTTCTCGAGAAATATATAGTTTTATTTCCCTTAAGAATAAAAATTTTACTTCCCGGAGGAATACAAATAGCTTTACTTCCCGGAGGAATACAGGTAGCTTTACTTCCCGGAGGAATATTTGTAGCTTTACTTCCCGGAGGAATATTGGTAGCTTTACTTCCCGGAGGAATATAGGTAGCTTTACTTCCCGGAGTAATATTGGTAGCTTTACTTCCCGGAGGAATATTGGTAGCTTTACTTCCCGGAGGAATATAGGTTTCTCGACCAACCTTAGTTGGCGTTTTCAAAAAAAATTTTGAGTAGCTTAGCCTGAGCTTTGCCGAGTAGTGTGTAGCACTAGTATTCCCCGAAAAACTTTCAATAAAAAGAAAGAATTCGGCAGAATATCTTCATTTTATTCATCACTGATAATACTTGCGCAGGTGCTCTGCGTTCCATGCATTCTTAAACTCCTCCCCTTCTAGAGTTGCTATTCAGTAAGTTCCTGGTCGAACAACTTCTGTAACTCGATATGGTCCATGCTAGTTTGCCTCCAGCTTATTGTGCTTTTGAATTACTTTCTTCAGTACATAGTCTCCTTCTTTCAGGTCGCACTTCTTCACTCTCTTGTTGTAGAACAAAGCTGTTCGCTACTGGTAAGCAACATTTCTAATGGCTGCTTCTTCTCTAACTTCCTCGATCATGTTTAGATCCAATCTTCTCATTAAGTCGCTGACAGGGGAGTTGAAATTTAGTACCCTGTGTGTTGGGAGGCCCAACTCGGCAGGTATAACAGCTTCACTTCCAAACGCCAAAATATATGGTGATTCTCCCGTTGCTACTCGGGGAGTAGTTCGGTAAGCCCACAGTACTGACTGTAACTCGTTGATCCAGTTTGATTTTGCATCATCCAGTCTTTTCTTCAAGCCATTCAGCAGTGTTCTATTTGTCACTTCAGTTTGTCCATTGCTTTGAGTATGGCCTAGTGCTGAGTGGATTTTCAACACATTTGATTGATGACAATAGGCAGCGAACTCCTCGTTATCAAATTATGTTCCATGGTCTGTGATGAAAGCATGAGGAAGACCATATCGACAAATGATGTTCTTCCAAATAAATTGGTACACCTTCTCGTACATCATATCAATGAGAGGCTCAGCTTCTACCCACTTAGTAAAATAATCCACTGTGACGACGAGGTATTTGAACCTTCCTCTGGTCGTTGGCAGTGGCCCGACCAAATCTATTCCCCATATGGAAAATGTCCAAGGGGAAGTGATGGGTGTCAATAATGCCTGTGGAGTTCTTCGGATGGAGGAAAAGCGCTGGCACTTGTCACATTTATTGGCATAGGCTACACAATCAGCCCTCATCGTCGGCCAGTAATATCCCTGCGTCATCATCCTTTGCAAAAGCGTCCGACCAGCTGCATGGGCTCCATAGGACCCTTCATGGATCTCTTCAATCAATTCTTTCACCTCGGAGGGATGTACACATCTCTGCAAACCTTCCATAATTCCTCGTCTATATAATATACCGTTAGTTAATACATACCGAGCAGCTCTTGGCTGCGAGCTTGTCAATTGGTAATTCTCCCTCCTCAATATATGCCCTGATGGGATCCATCCAAGATGGTCCTAAATCAAGGGTGATAAAGTTCATCGCCACATCTTCATTTATACTCCGACCAGACAAAACTTCAATTGGGATTGTTCTTCGTAGCTCGGTACGAGTAGCTGATGCTAATCGAGCTAAGGCATCTGCTCTTGCATTCTCCATTCTTGGTATTCTGACTTGTTGAATAGCAACAAATTCTGATACCAACTCCATCACCTTTGCATGATATTTGATCATTAATTCTCCTTTGGCTGTATATATTCTCAACATTTGATTTACAATTAATTGAGAATCACTGAAGATAATAATTTGCTGCGCCTCCATAATTTTTGCCAAATTAAGACCTGTAATCATGGCCTCAGACTCAGCTTCATTATTGGAAGCTTTGAATTGGAAACGTAGGGCGTACTCCATGTCGACCTCGTCCGGAGTGCTCAAAACTATCCCTGCCCCACTGCCTGTTATGCAAGATGAGCCATCTACATATAGCCTCCATATAAATAACTCGTCTTCAAACTTATGATCTGACAGAGTTCCTCGGTGAAATATTTGTTGCTTCCTTTCATCTTCCCCTGATATTTCTCGCTCTTCGTCGACCATCTTTTCTTGCCCTTTTACCAACCGGAGTTGGTCTGAGCTCGAATTTGATGATCCTGTAGCATCCACTTTCCCTTTTACCAACCGGAGTTGGTCTGAGCTTGTGTTTGTTGATCCTGTAACATCCACAGGTTAATCAGCGAGTAACTTTTGCTCCTCAGGGGTATCAGCATAGGTGAACTCTGCTATAAAATCCGCTACAACTTGCCCTTTAAACGATGATCTGGGTTCATAGACTATATCGTATTCACCGAGCTCTATTGCCCAGTACATCAATCTCCCTGATTTTTCTGGTTTATGAAGGGCTTGTCTCAATGGCATATCAGTATATACGACTATAGTATGAGCCTGGAAGTATGGCCTCATTCTTCTACTCGCCTCAATCAGCGCCAGTGCTAACTTTTCCAGCCTTGGATATCTGATCTCTCCTCCTCGGAAGGCCTTACTTGTGTAGTAGATTGGTTTTTGTACTCCATTCTCCACTCTTATCAATGCCGAGCTAACTGCATTCTCCGATACTGCTAGGTACAAGTATATTTTTTCTCCCATCACCGGTCTGGACAACAGTGGAGGTGCTCCCAAGTATTTCTTCAAGTCTTGAAAAGCATTCTCATATTCATCATTCCACTCAAAAGTCTTTCGGAGTGTCTTGAAGAATGGGAGGCATCGATCAGTTGCTCGTGATACAAATCTGTTGAGTGCTGCTACTCGTCCTGTAAGACTTTGTACCTCTTTCTTCGTCGTTGGAGATCGCAGCCCTAATAGAGCTTTGATCTTTTCAGGATTCGCCTCAATGCCTCGTTGGTTGACAATGTATCCGAGAAACATGCCTTCTCGTACTCCAAATATGCACTTCGTCGGGTTCAGCTTCATTTGATATTTATCTAGTTGATCAAAAGTCTGACTTAAGTCAACTAGATGATCAACAACTTTTTTTCTCTTCGTCAGCATATCGTCAACATAGACTTCCATATTGCAACTGATTTGTTCAGCAAAGACTTTGTTCATCAGCCTCTGATATGTCGCACCTGCATTTTTCAAACCGAAATGCATAACATTATAACAATAAGTTCCCCTAGGGGTAATGAAAGAAGTACTCTCCCTATCTTCAGGTTTCATTTCAATCTGATTGTAGCCAGAATAAGAATCCATGAAACTCAGCAGCTCGTGTCCTGAGGTAGCATCGACTAGTTGATCAATTCGGGGTAGTGGAAAGTGATCCTTTGGGCATGCTTTGTTGAGGTCGGTGAAGTCTACACACATCCTCCATTTGTTTTTCTTCTTCTTTACCATCACCATATTAGCTAACCAGTCTGGATATTTAACATCTTCAATGAAGCAAGCTTTCTGGAGTTTCTCGATTTCCTCCTGTATAGCTTGATTCTTCTCGGGGCTGAACACTCTTCTTCTCTACTTCACTGGCTTGATTTCCACATTCACATTGAGTTCATGACATAAGAAATTTGGATCTATCCTTGGCATATCTTCATGACTCCACGCAAAAGTTTGCTTTTTGCTTCTAAGAAAAGTTATCAATTCCTGCTTTAGTGAGGCTTCCAACGATGAACCCACTTGAGTAGTCCGTTCAGGGTGCTCGTCGTCCAGAATGATGTTTTCAATAGCTTCCACCACTTGACCCTTCACGAGTTGTGACTCATCTCTAGGATCCAATGTTTCAATTTCTTCCCCCTCTTCCACTTGATAAGTAGTAGTCTTTTTCCTTGATTCCTCCAGTTTTTCTTGCTCGACGGATGAATAATAGCATTCCCGAGCTACTTTCTGGTCACCTTTCACAACTCCTACTCTAAAATTTATTGGAAATTTCAGGCACTGATGCACCGTAGATGGTACAACCTCGAACTTCTTCAATCCTACTCTTCCCATGATGATATTGTATGATGATTGAACATTCTTATCCATCACGAAGAAGCGTATTCTTTCTGTTCGACAAGCAGGCCACGTACCAATGAATATATCCAACTTGATCGTCCCAAGTGCAAATACTTTCTCGCCAGCAAAACCGATGAGGGGCATATGATAAGGCTTCAATTGAGATAACTTTAGATTTAAACTATCGAAGCATGAGTAGAACATGATGTCTGCCGAGCTACCATTATCGACTAGTACTCTTGAAATTATTACCTCCTTCATTCTCATCTTGATCACCAGTGGGTCATCATGAGGATATATAACACCTGCAAGGTCATTCTTTGAGAAACCAATGATCAATTTCTCTTTGTTCACCTTTCTCGGGCGATCCTCCTCAGCTAGATTTATTCGTTGAATGTACGAGCAAGCTTGAGCCTCACATAGGTAAGCTTTTCTCTCGGCAGTAAGGTCTCCTCCTTCTGCATCTCCACCTGTTATAACATTACAGTCAAATGACCCAAAGCGTATTGAAAATACCTCTCGTTCTGGCTGCCTTGGTCTCTTGGGAAGATCAGGGTCATCCTCGAGATCAACTTCATGGTTTCTCTTCTTGTTCTCCTCTGCTCGATGAGAAGATCTAGACCTCTCTCTTGTTCGGTCCTTGTTCCTTCTTTTGCTTCCATGATCAACATACTTTGACAGTTTTCCTCGTCTGATGAGTGTTTCAATCTCATTCCGAAGAGCTATGCAATTTTTGGTCATATAGCCATGATCTTTATGAAACTCGCAATACTTCGCCTTATTCCTCTTGTCAGGGCCTGCCTTCATTTTCTCTGGACAGTTTAGTTCCTCGTTGTTCTTGATTTCCTCTAGAGCATGGTTGATATCCTTCTTCAAAGGAGTATAATTATCATATTTCTTCATCACGTCCCATACCGACCTGTTTTTTGAATGTTTGTCATTACCATTGTTTTTATGCTCTTTCTTCTTAGCTTTACCGCCTTCCACCTTGGTTTCTTTGGCATCCATATTATTCTTCGTAGCCATAGCCTCCTCGGCATTCATAATCTTGGACGCCTTTCCCATCAGGTCTGACATGTTTTAGGTGGATCTTTGGCCAAAGTATAGTACAACTTGTTGGGCAGTAGTCCACTCATCAAAGCATTAATCGCTATCTTTTCCTCATAATTAACGACTTCAAGTTTCTCATTATTAAAACGAGTTATATAATCTCTGGTACTCTCCCTAGCTTTTTGTCTAACACTTAACAAATGTGCTACTCGTTTAACTGGCTTTGCCCCAAAACAGAAATTCCCAATGAATAACTCGGCCAGTTGAAGAAAGGTTGAAATCTTACCCCGAGGAAGATTACTATACCATATTTGAGCAGATTCGGTAAGAGTTCCCGAGAATGCTCTGCATCTCATCTCATCTGGAACAACATAGATGTCGGTTGCAACCTGGTATTGTTCTATATGAAGGACAAGGTCAGTCTTTCCATCATATTTGGGGGTCACAACAGGTGCTTTGAACTTTGATGGTGTTGGAAAATCTACAATGAACTGGACAAAAGGTGTTCCTCGAACAAAGGTTCGTTGTAGGGGGTTCTTAGCTTTAACCATTTCCCCCAATCTATCCTCCATCCTTTGAATAGATCCTTTCCATGCATCATTTCCTTCCTCGGGCCTATTGGTTCAAGCAACTGATCGCGTTGATGTGGCTTCCTGGGATCTCTCTTGACGAGCAGCTGGTCGTGACTGGGAATATCCTTCCCTTAAGTCTGATGGTCGTCGAAAACTCCTCGATGGGGCTCCAGGAGGACTTTTGCTCCTCGTAGGACCTAATCGATCGAAAGGAGATACTCTGCTTAATCTTTCTAGCGCACTGGCCCTTTCTGGGGAGAGAGTGATACATTATTCAGTATCTGTGGCTCGCACTGACGAAGTTCGTCCAGGTTGATAAGAAAAATCTTCAGACTCCTCATTGCGATATGAATTGGTACGCCTAATACGTGAAGAAGATGCACGTGTATTTCTTTGAATACTTCGTGGTCTTGAATGGGTTGGTGCACCGCCATAGAGGGTTTGTATGAGTTGACGCATAGTTTCTTGCATGACGGTCTGGCCCTGAGCTAGATTTTTCATTATTCCAGCCAGATCTGGAATATTTGGCAGAGCAGATGGATTTGGAGGGCTTCCAGCGTTTCGATTGCTTGATTCTGGAATATCAGCCATTTGTGATGAATTGTTTTTGATGGAAAAACGATATTACCAGTCGTTTCCCACAAACGGCGCCAATCTGTTGATGTAAAAAATTAGATCGTATCTAATTATTCAATCACAGATAAATAAATGAGACAAATAATTTTTAAAGTGGTTCAGCCTTATAAGAATGGCCTACGTCCACTGTTATGTTATTGCTGATTGTATGGGAATTCTCGATTACAAGTTATCTCAAGAAATTCCGGTCCATTTACAATGAGGATTGTACAATGTATTTATATCCCTGAGGCTATAATGTGAAAGGGTAATACATTAAATGATGTACATATGAAAGGGTATTACATTCAATGCCCTTTAAGCATGTGCGTCTGAATGATAAGCATTTAATGATCAGTCAAACTGTTGGTTATCCTGCTATTAATGCTTTGTTCGAGGTGCGTCTCGGACCGCCTGAGTTGCTCGGACCGCCTAAGCTTCTCGTTACTCAAGAGTTCCTCGGAGACTTCTTGTTCCTTAGAGTGTATAAGTTCCTCGGGGAAGCAGTGTTCCTCGAGGAAGCAGTGTTCCTCGTTGTAGTATGGTTCCTCGGAGCGTGTGAGTTCCTCGGAAGTGTTTGTCATTGCCACGTAGATTGCCACATGTCTTCACTTTATTGAGTCATGTCAGCAGACTAAATTTGGTATCAACACTTCTTATAAAAATTCTGAACGAGATCAGATATTCCAAGAACTCTTTTTCATAAAGAAAAACACCTTTGAGTTCTTTTTTGTGATCAAAACACCTCATATTATATTCCTCTCCTCGGGGAAATATTCAATACCACTTTTACCATTATAAAGAAGGTTTATTATGATACACCCTTTGCATAGACTTTTCTCTACTATTGAGATTGCAGAAGAGGTTCCACTGCTGAAGAAGGAAGAAGGCTGAATCAGTGGATACCGAGGGTAAATCGCTACTTGTGGATGACTCTCGAGCCGATTCGTATCTGTTGGAGTTTTTGAAGATCTACACATTTGACTTAGTGCAGCTAAGTGTCTTGTAAGTCATCTGTATTCATAAACTTTCAATAGTGTTGAATAAAAGGTTTTACCAATGGGTTTTCCTCATCTCGTGTATTTTTGCATGTTTGGAATAAAATTACAAATTAGAATTTGGACATAATTCACATGCACACCATAATTAATTAAAGATCAAAATTTGATTAAAAATTAAATTTGTGTGTTGGGGCATTTAATTAAATAAAGTGATCCATTGGTTCGTGTGCACTCTCAAATTGGTATCAGAGCCGGTTACACCAAATTGTCGTGTGATCCTTTTTTGGAAAATTTATTTTATGTCAATTTTTTAAGAATATTGTTGTTTTTAAAAAGCCAAAATTTAAAGGATAATTTGTATTACCGAATGCCCATTTTTATAATTTGAATTATTCTTACTGGAAATATAGGATGAGGTCCACATTAAAATCAATTGATGAACGTGTCTGGTTGCTTTGTGAAAGAGAATGGACACCACCCACTGCAACTGCTAACAGTATCATCATTCCTAAACCTATATCTTCTTAGACAAAGGATGACTTTAAATGGAAAAAATTTAACTCGCACAGTTTTGAGTTGCATCTCGGGAGCCGTTATCCCTGACGAGTTTTGTCGCATTATGATGTGCACCACATCTAAAGAAACTTAGGATACCCTCTAACTAACTCACGTGGGAACCAATACTGTTAAAGCTTCTAAGCTCCAATATCCCACCCCAAGATTTGAAACTATCACTATGCCTGATATGAATCATTTGACGAATTTTACGCATGACTGTTCGATATGGTAAACTCGAGTTTGAATTTAGGTGAGTGAATACTTAAGACACGGGTTCTTAAGAAAATTTTGAGATTGCTACCTGCCCGATTTATTTTTAAGGTTAATGTTCTAAATTCATTAGGAATCCTATATACTCTTAGGTGAGAGGAACTTATAGGGATCTTCAAACGTATGAGTGACCAAGCATAAATTCTTTTGAATTTAGCCCCTTAAATTAGTGATTTTGATATCACGAACAAGGTAATTGAATCACTTTTATTCCATATCATTGCCATTGACTATTTCTAATAATTTCCCTGAGTTTCGTGTATTTCTGATGGATTTTACAGGAATCTAGTACATGAAAAGAGAGAAAGAAACCGGAAGAAAGGAAAAGATGAAAGGAAGAAAAGTCAAAGGGCAAAAGCGTAAATTTCTACCCAGAGTTCGAATTCGACACCTAAAGGGAAGTTGAAGAGCTTGATTTCACAAGAGCATCGGAAGAAATGACACTCAAATCGGAACTCGAGATCAAAAGTTATGGCCAGTCAAAGATGAAAGGAAAAAGTCAACATGGAAGAAAATCGGACCGATCCGGTAGATTTCGGACCGATCCGAAATGACTCAAATCCAGTAGACCCCGGATGGATGCCAAATCGATGATAGCAGAACCGATCCGGTGGGATTCGGACCGGTCCGGTCGTGCGAAATCCTGGCATTAATTATGAAGATTATGAGGTGCGTAGCTGGTAAAATCTTGCGCAACAAGAAATTCTAGCTGTCAAATTCGTGCTATTTGTGGCTATAAAAGACCATGCCCTACCTCATTCTAAGGGAGTCGAATTAGAGAGAGAAATTCAGAAGTTAGGAAATCTTTTCTTTGGTAGCAGTTTTTATGAACCCTAGTTGCAAGGTTAATTAAGCAAAAGTTTCCTGAATTCAAGTTCTGTTGCTTTTCCTGTTGCTGAATACAAGTATAAAAGTTCCATTCTCTTATTTGTTCTATATTTTATTTACAATTCTACTTCCATTTATTTTGCAAATTATTCCTCATGATTGTTGGACCCCTAATTTCATGTATTGGTATGAATTTATTTTCTAGAAAAATTATGTCCAGCTAAATTCTTATGGGCTAGGGTTCATGAATTCATTCCGAGGTGAATTACTTATGTAGAAAATAGAGGATAAATTAAATATTGACCAAATCGTGTATGGAAATTATATAAACATAGCCAATATTTTAATCTCTCTTGCCCTAGGTATTTGGGATGTTTAAGAATGCTATGAAAAGTGTAATTGTCCATTCACCGCTTTGTATTTACCTTTGATTACACATGATGCGGGCTAGTTCCTTCATATATGTAATGCTTAGGATCTATAAAGACTGGATTTAGTTGAAATTTCAAATTGCCATTCTAGTATTCTATACAGTAATTCATTAAGGTTTGAGGGATTGTACCCCACCCTATTTTCTCTCATTTTCAAATATAATTTCTTTACAAATCTTATTGTTTTTTAACACACTTTATTTCATCAACAATTGGAAATCATCATTCATCTTTTTATTTCTTTAGAGGAATCATTTTAAGGTTAAATAAATATTCCTATAAATTTGTCAATTTTTAATCCCTGTGGATACGATCCCGACTTGCCGGATTATTACTAGCGCGACAGGCTTGCACTTGAGCCTAGATATAATGCATTTTTGAGACAAATCTTAATCGCGTTAAGTTTTTGGCACCGTTGCCGGGGATTATCAATTGGTATAATTTAGGAAAGTGATTTTAATCCAAGGTGATTTCTAAAAAAAAAAGAAAAAAAATTCATCTCTTATGCGCTTACATGCAGAATTCATCTTCCACCCAAGTTCACGAAAATCCTATTGCCGAAGCAAATTCTGAAAATTCTAACACCACTGATTCTCCTCATTTTTGGGTTCCACCTCCTTCACCTAATAATTCAATCACAAGTCGCTCCTTGAGTCAAACACCACGTGTGAATTCTGAATCGTTGGGTAGCAATATGTCGGTGCACGGTAGTGTTGGTGTTGGTGCTGGAGAGGAAGAAATACCATATCTTCCCATGAAAGATCTTTTATTTCCGGAGAGAACTGTTACCCCTGGTTGCATTTTACTCCCGTATAATGCCGGTCAGTTCCACTTTCAAAATGGTATGATCAAAATTCTTCCTACATTTCATGGGGTGGATTCGGAAAAACCATATCTCCATATTAGAGAGTTCGAGGAAGCATGTGAGACATTTTGCGATCAAGCTTGCCCACAAGATGTTATCCGGTTAAAGCTTTTCGCTTTTTCCTTAAAGGATAAAGCAAAAAATTGATTATGGTCGCTACCCCCGAATTCAGTGTTATCTTGGAGAGATATGCAAACCAAGTTTCTCTCCAAGTTCTTTCCACAACACAAAACCAACTATGTTAAAGCCCAAATACAAGCTTTTCGACAAAATAAGAATGAGGCTTTCGACAAATGTTGGGAGAGATTTCAGGAGTTAGTTAGTGCTTGCCCACATCATGGATTCGAAAAGCATCATCTAATTTCATTTTTCCATAAAGGCCTTACTTTAGCATCTAAACAACTTGTTCAAACCATGTACGAGAGACCTTTTTGGGAGTTAGATTCGAGTGATGCTGAGGCCCATATGAAATATGTAGCGGAGACTACTCAAGCATGGGATGTTTCTGATCCCAATAGTCAAAATAAAAATCGACAAATGTCCAGCTTCCCTGCTGCGTCCGGTATTTATCACTTGGACAAGGACACTTTATTAGATCGGAAATTTGACCAGTTGGAAAAGAATTTTAGAGACATGCTTGAAGTGCTCTTAAGAGAAGTAGCTGGATCCGGTCAAGCCGAAAAGGAGAAGGTTTATGCCATATGTGCTGCTAGTCATTCTACTAAAGGATGCCCTACCATTCCTGCATACAAGGCAATGTACACTGAACAAGTTGAGGCGATAGGAGGGTTTCGCGGAAATTTTAATGCACAGCAAGCGAATGCATACAATCAATCGTGGAGGAATCATCCTGGTTTCAACTATGGACAACCACAAGGGGGGATGGCTCCTAACCCACATGTGACTCTACCCCCCCCCCTCTCAATTTTAGCAAGTGGCTCCTCCGATGCATGCTCCTATGCAGGTACCACCTCCTGGTCCGTATGTCGCTCCACCTAGGCGATCTCTTGAAGATAATTTGAATCAATTCATCCAATCTCAAAAAGAGAGCAATGCCAAATATGATCGAATGTTCACTAAAATTCATACTAGCATCTCTAGATTGCAATCAGCTGTGAATAATCAGGAGAAGGGTAAATTTCCAGCTCAAGGCCAAAGACCTCCTCTTCAAGGATAACCCACGGTTATCTCCACATCATCGGATTTGCCTGAACAATGTCAAGCTGTCACTACTCTTTGTAGTGGTCGCGTAATTGATCTAGCGCCAATACTTCCCAAGGAACCTAAAGCTAAAGAAGCTACAGAGTCTACTGAGTTTCCATTTCATACGTAAGATAATGATGAGGGAGTTGAACCTGAAATTAAAATAAAACTGCCCACTGCTGCTCCATTTCCTCAACGCTTAGCACCACCCCAAAAAGGGGCTTCGCATACAAAAGTGTTGGATGTTTTAAAGCAAGTAAAGTTAAACTTGCCATTTTTTGTTGCTATTCAACAAATTCCAGCATATGCCAAGGTCATCAAAGATCTTTTGACTGTTAAACGAAGGCTTAAGGTGAAGAAGAATGTTTTCTTGGCACAAAATGTGAGCTCAGTCCTTCTTAATGATCGTCCACCAAAATTCAAGGATCCCGGTGCACCTACAATTTCGTGTGTCATAGGAGAGAATAGAGTGGAAAAAGCATTGCTTGACTTAGGTGCGAGTGTGAACATCCTTCCATACTCTATCTATAAGAAGCTTGATTTAGGTGATTTAAAACCTACCCGAATCACTCTCCAGTTAGCTGATCAAACAGTGAAAGTGCCTCGTGGGGTGGTGGAGGATGTGATAGTGCAAGTGGACACGTTTTACTTCCCTGTTGATTTTATCATTTGGGACACGGAGCCATCCCCTCATGCGAAAAATCATGTTCCAATAATATTGGGCCGTCCATTTTTAGCTACTGCTAATACTTTGATCAATACACGGAATGGCCAAATGCAACTCACTTTTGGAAACATAACTCTCGAGACTAACATTTTCAATGTCGCTAACCAAATGGGCGATGAGGAAGAAATTCTTGAGGTTGATCTTATTGAAGAAATGATGGATGAGCACATCGAGAAGATCATAGGAGGAGATGCACTGGAAGTTTGTTAAGTGCAAAGTGGTGAGAATAAGCGTCCTTATACTAAGTTTGAGCGTGAGGTGGAAGAGTTGGAAACTTGGTTACAAGAAGAAGTGAATTTTGAGAATTTAAGAGATGTTGACTGGATTTCTAGGTTTGAAGAATTACCTCCGAGGGAGGCAACCATGATTCCCTCTAAAAATAGATTTCCTAGACTTGTGTTAAAGAAACGACCCTCTTATGTCAAATATGCTTTTCTGGGAGATAATGATACATTACCTGTGGTTGTTTCTTCCAGTTTAAAGAAAGAGCAAGAGGGCATGTTGTTGGATGTGTTACAAAAGCATAGAAGTGCATTTGGTTGGACTATAGAATATTTAAAATGTATAAGTCCATTGATTTATACCCATAAAATCCATCTTGAAGAGGAGGTGAATCCCTCGCATGAGATGCAAAGGCGACTAAACCCAACCATGAAAGATGTAGTAAGAGCGAAAATCATCAAATTGCTAGATGCTGGGATTATCTATCCCATTTTTGATAGTAAATGGGTGAGCCCAATTCAAGTTGTTCCAAAAAAGTCGGGTATGACCATGGTTGAAAACGCCAAGGGAGAATTAATACCTCAACGCACCACCATCGGGTGGTGTGTTTGCATTGACTATTGAAAGCTCAATGCTGGAACCAGAAAAGACCATTTTCCTTTGCCATTCATCGATCAAGTGATTGAAGTGTAGCGGGCCATCCTTACTACTATTTCCTAGATGGGTAATCTGGCTATAATCAGATTGAAGTGGATGTTCTTGATTAGGAAAAGACGACTTTTACATTTCCGTTTGGTACGCTTGCCTATAAACGTATGCCATTTGGGATATGTAATGCGCCAGCAAATTTTCAAAGGTGCATACTAAGTCTCTTTAGTGACATGATAGAAAAAGGTCTTGAGGTGTTTATGGACGATTTCAGCATTTTTGATCCATCTTTCGACCAATGTTTAGCTAATCTTGAAAGAGTTCTATTTCGGTGTGTGGAAAAAGACTTAGTCCTCAATTAGGAAAAATGCCATTTTATGGTCACTGAGGGCGTAGTTTTTGGCCACATAGTCTCATCTAGGGGAATTAAAGTTGATCGAGCAAAAATAGAAGTAATAACTGAGTTACCCCCGCCAAAATCGCATAAAGATGTGAGGTCCTTTCTAGGCCATGCTGGATTTTATAGGAGATTTATCAAAGACTTTAGCACCATCGCTAGACCTTTGAGTAATCTTCTCATAAAGGACACTCCATTTTAATGGAATAAAGCATGCCAAGAAACTTTTGATATACTTAAAAGCATGCTGATTTCCGCTCCTATCATGCAAGCTCCTGACTGGTCACTCCCATTTGAGCTTATGTGTGATGCAAGTGATTACGCGATTGGAGCCGTTCTTGGACAAAGAAAAGACAAGAAAGCTCATGTTATTTACTATGCTAGCAGAACATTATCTGGCCCTCAGCTTAACTACTCTACCACAGAGAAAGAATTACTAGCAGTCGTTTTTGCTCTTGACAAATTCCGCTCTTACATTGTTGGGTCCCCTATCATTTGCTTCACTGATCACTCAGCTCTCAAATATCTTTTAACCAAGAAAGATGCCAAACCACATCTAATCAGGTGGATCCTACTCTTACAGGAGTTTAATCTCTCGATTCAAGATAAGAAAGGAGTATAGAATGTCGTTGCTAACCATTTGTCACGTCTCTCGTCCGACGTACCTATTGATCCCATTCCCATAGACGAGTATTTTCCGGATGAAACTCTATTTGCTACTTCTTCTCTCCCCTGGTTTACGGATATAGTCAATCACCTTGTCACTGGAGTTATTCCCTCCCATTGGAGTCTGCAAGAGAGAAGGAAGTTCCTTACTTGGTCATGCATGTTCTTTTACGATGATCCATATTTTTTTAAGTATTGTGCTGATCAAATCATCCGGAAATGTGTACCTGATGAAGAAATCCAAGGGGTAATTCGATTTTGTCATACGAAAGCATGTGGCGGTCATTTTTCCAAAAATAAAACTGCTGCGAAAATCCTTTAAAGTGGTCTATACTGGCCCACAATCTTCCGGGATGTGAACATTTTTTCAAATCATGCGATAGATGCCAAAGAATGGGATCTATTACTCGCCGTGACATGATGCCATTAACCCCAATACTAGTCTTGGAATTATTTGATTGCTGGGGTATTGATTTCATGGGGCCCTTTCCCCCTTATTTTGGTTTTCTATACATCCTCGTCGCTGTAGACTACGTCTCAAAATGGGTAGAGGCCATAGCTACAAGGACGAATGATAATAAGGTGGTGATAAAATTCATTCAAGAAAACATACTTTCTCGATTCAGAGTTCCTAAGGCTTTAATCAGTGATAATGGTACTCATTTTTGCAATAGGCCTATGGAAAAGCGAATGCGAAAGTATGGAGTTGTCCATAAAGTTGGAGCAACTTACCACCCTCAATCGAATGGCCAGGCCGAGCTCGCCAATCGGGAAATCAAAAATATCTTGGAAAAGATAGTCGAACTTAATAGGAAAGACTGGTCTCTCAGATTGAATGATGCGCTCTGGGCGTATAGAACTGCATACAAGAATACCCTTGGGATGTCCCCATTTCGATTTGTGTATGGAAAGCCTTTTCATCTTCCGGTTGAAATTGAACACAAAGCATATTGGGCTATAAAAAGGGTGAACTTTAACATGGAAAAAGCCAGTGAAACACATAAACTTCAGTTGAATGAGTTGGAAGAAATACGCAATGATGCGTATGAAAGTGCTAAAATCTCTAAAGAACGAATGAAACGAGCTCACGACAGAATCATTCGACAGAAGGAATTTCATTCGGGACAAAAAGTACTTCTCTACAACTCGAGGTTGCATTTGTTTCCCGGAAAATTGCGATCACGCTGGCCAGGACCATTCATTGTGAAGAAAATATTTCCCCATGGAGCTGTATAACTAGAAGATCAAAAAGGGGGAAGCACATTCAAGGTTAATGGGCATCGTCTCAAGCCGTATTTGGAAGCGGTCGTCAAGGAAGCCAACATAATCTGGTTGTCGGACCCCATTTATGGGGATTGACTGAAAAAGAAAGGAGAGGTCGTCGCACCCCCGACGTGTATGGGGTGAATATTATGCATAATAGTCTTAGGATGTTAGGAGTCGTAAATAAGTGTTATGACTGGAAAAGGGAATCCAATACATGTTTTGGGGAGGGGGGTTTCAGGATTCGGTGAGCATTTCGGGAGTTTTAAGATTCAATTACACTGAAAGAATCATTGTATTGGAGAAAGCAGCCTAACAGTGAGAAGGATAGAACAGCAAGAGAAATTTTGGGAATTCAGCAGATCGGATCGGTCCGGGCCTTAATTAAAAGAACCGATCCGATTAAATCGAATTAGTCCGATCTGAAATCGGATCGGTCCGGTAATCTGCAGTGCGCCCCTTCCCGAGGTTAACACCTCTTCAACCCAAACCTCATTCATTCCCCCAATCCATTTCTCTTCCCAAAAATTTCGTCCACTCTATTTTCCCCCCATCCATTCCCCCCTTTTCCATCATCCCAACTATAAATACCCACATCCCCCACCCCATTTTCCTTCACACCTCCATCTCCTCTCTTCTCTCTCACTTTCTGTCCCATACTTAACTACCCATGGCTGCTCCCCAGAAATATAATTCCATTGAAGTCCTACCCGATGGAAATGGAGAATATCGTTCTCGCCGTGAAGCAAATTGGTGCCGTCGGTTTTTCAGTCCGACGCAAAAAATCTACATTGAGCGTCAAGTGCTTTGGGATCAGCTGCCTAATTCTGTCACAGGCATGTTCATGTCACGAGGCTGGTGCAGATTTTTGAATGAACCATACGAGGCTGTTTGGGATAATGAAGTGCATCAATTTTATGGCACGCTTGTACGCACCGCTGACTTCGAATCCCAAGCTTTTGTAGACTCGACTCCGATACCGTTTTCACTTGAACTTCTGGCCCAGAAACTCGAGTCTCAAGGTGTGGTCACTACAGCACAATTTGATTATCCTAGTCTTGATCCCGTTCTCACCAAAGTTGTTTGCATCTCTCGAATAGCGCCGGGTGTGGTTTGGAATACCGAGACCTTTCCCGTTGGTCGGTTACCCGACAAGGCCCGCATCACTTTTCACATTGTTTGTGCCAACATTTTGCAAACCTCCAATGATTCGGCGATGCGCCCGCGTCAAGCTACAATGATGTATCATCTGTTTGACCATGCAACTGTTATCAATTTGGCCCGTACGTTTTACAATGATATCATCTTTGTGGCGTACGACAAAAAGGGTCGGGCCCCTCTTCCTTATGGACGTCTCATTACCTCCTTTCTCAAGGATGCCGGGATTGTTCCACCGCAAGATCTTATCAACTTGCTCAAGCCATTAGGACAGGAATCCCGCACTCGCAGTGAAAAATAAATCCAGCTAATCCCTGTAAGGCGAGGAGATGATTCGAGTGATGAGGAGCCTGATGCGGAAGAGGATGTTGCTGATGAAGATGTTGAGATGGAAGAAGGTGAGGAGGAAGAATATGATGAAACCGCTAATCCGGATTATGTTCCGGTTGGTACGGGTTTGACTGAACGCGTTCTCTCTCTTGAGACTTGTTTTGACGGGTTTATGACATCATACGAGAAGACATGAGTTTGGTCCTGCGTATGCAGGCTGACTTGTACCGTCTCCAGTTGGGTCCCGAGGCCCCCCCTTCCTCCCTATTACTATAATCCATATGATCCTGCTGCTCCTGGAACTTCCCGTCCCCACCCTCCCCTTAGGCTGCCCCGCTCCTCCTTTATGTTCTATTAATTATGTTTGCTTCCACAATTGTGTTGTAATATACAGTTTTAGTATGGTATTTGCTTGTTTTATTTACCGCACTACCAATGTTGTCTTCTTTATCTCTCGTCCATTTGATTGAGGACAATGCAAATCACTAAGTGAGGGGGGATGACAAGTGCGTATTCATAAAACTTCGCATATATGTATTTAAAAAAAAAACCAAAAATATTTTTCTTCAAAATAAATAAAAATTGGAATTTAAATTTTTCAAAAATATCACCTTTATCCTATTTGAAGTCTCAAATTGTTAACAATCAATTGCACTAAGCCAAAATTGACCGAAGATGGAAATTGAAAGAAAATTGACGACTTTACGAATAAGTGTGGAGATTGATCAAACCCGGTGAGATTTTGAGCCTTTCAATTTTTTATGAGTTTTTAAATCAATCCGAGTTTATGATTAACTCAAAGTTCTTTTGAGTGTTTTAATAAGTCGTTGATGAACTCAATCCTTTGTTTTGATCGGTTATGGGAAATGTGTGAAATGTTGTCTCGAAATTCGTGCTAAATATATCTCTAAACTTGATTAATCTCGAGATGTATATGGTATTGTGATTAGCAATTTGGACAATGAAGTAGGCCCTCTTTTGTTTAACCCAAAAATATTAGTCATAATAAAGTTGTGAAAAATTATCCCTTTGCAACCCACTTTGAGCCTAATATAATATTTCCCATTCGTTTGATAACCCAAAAAACTCCCAAATAGCCCGAAATTCTGAAAATTCATCAAGTAAGTCCAAATTGTGCAGTAAAAAGGGGTAAGAGAAAAACAGAAAAAAAAATGCTCAACAAAAAATAACAAGAAAAAAAATGAAAAAAATGAAAATAGAAAAAGAAAGAGAAAAATGAGCAAATGCCCGAAAAATCACTAATGGACTTCATTAAGACATTTTCCAATTTCGAACAATCCGTCTATTCCCAATTTTACCCTTACACTTTATAACTCGAAAAGTCCTAACCGAGTCCGAATGGCAAAATTAATTACCGCGTGGACAGCTAAGACATGAAAAGATAATATGAGAGATTAAATGGTGTGAAATAGAGGTGATGTTTCCCATTTACTAATAACCGAATTCCGATGATGAGATCTTTTCACCATATATTTCCTTCTTTTCAATTTTGTATGCATGAATTTGTGTCCAGTATATTTACTCTTTATATCATGCATACCGAGAGAAAACAACCACAATCCGAGTGATTCGTTTGTGAGTGCATCCGTAAGAATTTGAATCAAAATGAATTTTCGAAAGGTAACGTAATGCTCAATCGGTGGAAATTTGAGGTTTAATTTCTGTCTTTGCACACACACACTATGGTTTGAGACATTTGATTATGAATTTATGGTGACTATTTTTCGAAACGTTTAAATTATACAATTTTTAAGTATTTTGATATTTATTTGAGTCAATAAAGAATTTTATGGGTATATTCACTGCAAACCCTCACGAGACAAAACTCGTCCAACTAGGGTAACCTAGGGTTGTAAAGGCTTGTTGCATATGCTCAATGCAATCGCATGCCTGCGAAAGTGGAATTTTAAAGGAATTCTCAAATAGAACATTGGGTAGATTCATTTACATTGCCCGGGACGTGCAAAGTCCTAAGTTAGGGGGATTTGACCAAGCATAAATTCTTCTGAATTTAGCCCCTTAAGTTAGTGATTTTGATATCCCGAACAAGGTAATTGAATCACTTTTATTCCATATCATTGCCATTGACTGTTTCTAACAATTTCCCCGAGTTTCGTGTATTTCTGATGGATTTTACAGGAATCTAGTACATGAAAAGAGAGAAAGAAACCGGAAGAAAGGAAAATATGAAAGGAAGAAAAATCAAAGGGCAAAAGAGTAAACTTCTACCTAGATTTCGAATTCGACACCTAAAGGGAAGTTGAAGAGCTTGATTTCACAAGAGCATCGGAAGAAACGACACTCAAATCGGAACTCGAGATCAAAAGTTATGGCCAGTCAAAGATGAAAGGAAAAAGTCAACATGGAAGAAAATCGAACCGATCCGGTAGATTTCGGACCGATCCGAAATGAATCAAATCCAGTAGACCCCGAATGGATGCCAAACCGATGATAGCAGAACCGATCCAGTGGGATCCGGACCGATCCGATATAATAAAAAAAGAACCGATCCGGTGGGATCCGGACCAATCCGAGGGCTATCCGGACCGGTTCGATCGTGTAATTATTAAGATTATGAGGTGCATAGCTGGTAAAATCTTGCGCAACAAGAAATTCTAGCTGTCAAATTCGTGCTATTTGAGGCTATAAAAGACCATGCCCTACCTCATTCTAAGGGAGTCGAATTAGAGAGAGAAATTCAGAAGATAGGAAATCTTTTCTTTGGTAGCAGTTTTTATGAACCGTAGTTGTAAGGGTAATTAAGCAAAAGTTTCCTGGATTCAAGTTCTGTTGCTTTTCCTGTTGCTAAATACAAGTATAAAAGTTCCATTCTCTTATTTGTTCTCTATTTTATTTACAATTCTACTTTCATTTGTTTTGCAAATTATTCCTCATGATTGTTAGACCCCTAATTTCATGTATTGGTATGAATTTGTTTTCTAGAAAAATCATGTCCAGCTAAATTCTTAAGGGCTAGGGTACATGAATTCATTCCGAGGT
The DNA here is from genome assembly GCA_949130495.1 of Sambucus nigra. Taxonomy (NCBI): domain Eukaryota; kingdom Viridiplantae; phylum Streptophyta; class Magnoliopsida; order Dipsacales; family Adoxaceae; genus Sambucus; species Sambucus nigra. The sequence goes on along the minus strand of OX422212.1, from coordinate 428,067,735 downwards.
GAATTACTTATGTAGAAAATAGAGGATAAATTAATTATTGACCAAATCGTGTATGGAAATTATATGAACATTGCCGATCTTTTAATCTCTCTTGCCCTAGGTATTTGGGATGTTTAAGAATGCTATGCAAAGTGTAATTGTCCATTCACCGCTTTTTATTTACCTTTGATTACACATGATGCGGGCTAGTTCCTTCATATATGTAATGCTTAGGATCTATAAAGACTGGATTTAGTTGAAATTTCAATTTGCCATTCTAGTATTCTATACAGTAATTCATTAAGGTTTGAGGGATTGTACCCCACCCTATTTTCTCTCATTTTCAAATCTAATTTCTTTACAAATCTTATTATTTTTTAACACACTTTATTTTATCAACAATTGGAAATCATCATTCATCTTTTAATTTCTTTAGAGGAATCATTTTAAGGTTAAATAAATATTCCTATAAATTTGTCAATTTTTAATCCCTGTGGATACGATCCCGACTTGTCGGATTATTACTAACGCGACAGGCTTGCACTTGAGCCTAGATACAACGCTTTTTTGAGACAAATCTTAAGTCGCGTAAATGAGATAGATATGTTTCCTAAAATTGTTAGGTGTAAGGAAAAGGGAATTGCACTAAAAGCCTAATCTAAAAAGAAAGAAGAAGTGTCGTCAAATTTCGAGTATGATTTTGACTTAGACGACCTAGCCCTTTTTGCTAAAAATTTCAAAAAGTTTCTTAAACTTAAAAAAGAAAAATACTTCCAAAGAAAAGAAAAGTTTTGAGAAAGATAAGCATATATAAACTGGGCAAGAAATATTTAAAAAGAAAAGAAATATTTCTAAAAAAAGATGAGGAGAGATGTTATGAGTGTGAGGAAAAGGGTCACAAAGCTCATTAGTGTCCGACTAGGTTAAAGAGACAAGAGTAGCCAAAGTTACCTTAATTATTATGCTTAGCGATAGTGAGGTCGAGTCGGTGAGTTCGGGGGATGAATAACCGTATGGATATAACTTCACCACATTCATAGCTAGTCATGTTAGTACACCGAGTGCACGTCACACCAATGAGGAAGCTATTAAATATGGACACCTCGATAGTGAGTCTAATCTTTTCGACGAGTAGGGGGAGATGTTTTAAGTGAGAGTTAGAGTGACCTACAACGCACCTATGCCGATCTTTAGGATGAGACCTTTAAAAATAAGAAACAAAATAAAGGTTTATCTATGAGAGTTTTAGCCTTACAGAAGGAGTTGAGAGAGGCTAGAGAGAGTAAGTCCTCAGTGGGAGAAGTTTTAGGAGAGAGAGTTTGTTTCGTTGAAAGAGAAAGGGGACTTGAACAACAAGGTGGCTAGTCTTACAAGATATCTCCAAGCAAACGTGGAGACTTAGGAGAAACTTGAAGACCTTGTATACCAACTTGAGAAAGATATTAAACATGCCCTGGAGGTCAAGGTAACTATCGAGGATACATCAAAGAAGGTAGGTAAGATGCTCCTCGATCACGCTTTAGGTTTTGGTGATAGGCATGGAATAAGTTATGACGGTTGACCCACTTCCAATCTCCTACTTGAATCGGTTCTTAAATTTTTGGTTGATCCTTATGGCCTTCAACCTAAACCATAAAATAAATTCAACTTAGAAAGCTAACCGAGGTACACCCAAACAAGTCTATATTTGTACCTTTCATAAAAAATAACCCACCTTAGAGAGTTTTATTATAAACTAAGTAGAACTAGTTGTACACATACTACCATACACCTCTCTAGTGACCATGCTAGTCTTAGAGAGCAAGTTGAGTTTTTAGTCATGACTGCGCACAACTTGATGGAAGAATTTCAACGGATGCCTTTGCCATTTGAGAACGTTTCCAACGTTTTGACTAGATTCAATAATAATAAGGGTAAACAAAAGTTTACCTCCATTTTTACCTAAGTAATACGCCAAATCCCTTATTTTTCATATTTCTCTCAAGGTCCTAAATACTTCTCACTAGTATTTTAATAGTGGTTTCTCTAAATATGACTAGTGACATCTCATTTTTTACCCACTTTGAGGATCACAAGGAAGGTAAAATCACTTTTTGAGATAGGAGTAGGTTTATTATTTTAGGGCGTGGATGTGTTGAGATACCTAAATTTCCTAAACTAGATAATGTGTTGCATGTAAAAGGGTTAAAAGTGAACTTAATTTGCATAAGACAATTGTGCGATGCAAACTTTATGGTAAAGTTTGACTGATTCGAATGTAAAGTTTATGAACTTTCTGGTGGAATCCAAGACTAGGTTACGTGAACTTTAGAGATCTTGAGAGATTAGTGAAAATGGACCTAGTTCGTGGCCTTCCATAATGTGGGAAACCAACTTCCTCGGTTTATGAACCTTGCCAACAAGGAAAATAAATTTGAAGTTCCTATCAGAAGTTGAATACCATTACCACCTCTCATGTTTTGGAGTTGATTCACATGAATCTTATGGATCCTACTCGCTTGATGAGTTTAGGTGGTAAGAGATATATTCTCATGATGGTTGATGAATTTTCTAGATATTCTATCATAGGATTCCTTTAAAAAAAAGTCCGATGCAGTTGATTTATTTACAACAAAGTGTCGTATCCTATAAAATCAATACGATGTCACTATTAATCAAATGTGTAGTGAAAACGAAACTAAATTTAAAGAAGATAAAATGGATAGCTACTGTGATGGAGTGGGCATCAAACATGAATTTTTGACCATTTGTACTTCTCAGCAAAATGGGATTATTGAGATAAAGAATCAGACGATACAAGCAATGGATAGATCCATACTTTTTGGGAGAAACATGCCTACACATTTTTAGGCAGAGCGTTAAGTACTGTATTCTATACGGTGAATAAGGCATCTCTTTGTCTGCCCACATTTCAGACGCCTTTGAGTTGCGGACAGGGAAGAAACCCAACCTATCATATTTTTGGGTATTTAAGAGTACTTACTACATCTTGCGAGATAGAGAGCACTTAGGAAAGTTTGAATCTCGAAGCAACGAGGGGATATTTTTAGGATATTCATAGACTAGTAGGGCCTATAGGGTCTTTAAGCTTTCTATCTATAAGGTTACAGTGATAATAAATGTCACGATTATAGATGACAATCCACCGGTGTTTGTTGATCCTAGCCCCCAGAGTGAGGATGATGCACCCCCTGGTGACGATAATATCCTTTCTTATGTTACCATGGTGGACCCCATTTCTAATTTAGGGGAGACACCATATTAGATTCAAAATAGTCATGACCCTTTCTCTATACTTGGTGATCCTATACTAGGTGTTACGACTCGTGATCAACTAAAAAATATTATTAGCTATCTGTGCTACACATCCTTAGTCGAGACCAAGAATGTGAAATAAGTGCGTAATCACGAGCAATGGATTTTTGCCATACAAGATGAGTCGCTTCAGTTTCGTAAGAATGAGGTCTGGGAGTTAGTCCCTCAACCTAGCGAGTCTAATGTGATAGTTACTCGGTGGCTTTATAATAATAAGATGGATGAGAATGGTACCATATTTTGCAATAAGGCTAGGTTGGTCGCTCAAGGCTACACACAGATCGTGGATATACACTTTGACGAGACATTTGCTCCTGTTGTTATGCTTGAGTCCTTATGCTTACTACTCGCCCTATCATATCATCTTCACTTCAAGTTATATCATATGTATGTCAAGAGTGTCTTTTTGAATGGTATTTTATTAGAGGAGGTTTACGTGGAACAACCAAAAGGGTTCGAAGACCCTAAGCACTAGGACACGTCTATTATCTTAAGAAGTCCTTGTATGGTTTGAAGTAAGCACCACATGCTTGATATGAGAGGCTCACTTCCCATCACTTAGCTCGTGGCTTCGATAAAGGAGGAGTGGATAGGACGTTATTTGTGAGGAGAAATAATGGTGTTATTTTGGTTGTCGAAGTCTATGTGAACAACATAATATTTGGATCCACGTGCTCCTGCCATGATCACACCTTTGAGGAGGAGATAAATAATGTGTTTGAGATGAGAATGGTAGGTAACCTTATATTCTTCCTAGGTATCCAGGTTCATCATCTTGAGGATGGGATATTCATATCTCAATCCAAATATGCAAGAGACCTTATGAAGAACTTTGGTCTAGATTTTGCTAAGCACTCACGTACCCCTATGAGTACATCGACTGAGCTTAGCAAAGATTCTCTAGGCTAGGATGCTTAGCAAACCCTTTATCGAAGTATGATATGTAATCTCCTTTACTTGATCGCTAGCCGTACCGATATTGACTTTAGTGTTGGAGTCTTTGTGTGATACCAGGCATCCTCGAAAGAGTCACACTTACTCGCACTTAAATGTATCATCAAATACGTGAGTGGAACTCTTTCATATTGTATTTGATATTATTTCAATACCGATATGGTTTGTTCGCCTATATGGATTCCAATTGGGCCGGAGATGTTGATGGTTATAGGAGCACTTTGGGTGGGTGTTGCTATTTTGGGAGTGATCTTGTCTCTTAGTTGAGCAAGAAGCAAAACTTTATATCTTTATCCACGATGGAGGGTGAGTATATTTTTATTGGGAGTTTTTTCATGCAACTCTTATGGATGAAGAAAATGTTGGAGGATTATGGTATTTCACAAGGCACGATGATTATTTCTCGTGATAATACATGAGTAATCCATTTTGCCCGTGATTCGGTCCAACATTCATGCACGAAGCTCATTAGGATGCGTGAGCATTTTATACTTGACCTAGTTGAGGAAAAATTTGTGCCCTTGAGCTTCATGAGCACCGATCGTCAGTTAGCCAACATATTCACGAAACATTTAGATGCACTTCGATTTGAGGATCTTAGGAAATCTTTAGGCATTTGCACCATTGATTGAGTTCAATTACTTTCTCTAGTATATGATGATTATCATGCTTATATTTCTTATTCATATTGCTAGATTGTATTAACATTGTGTTACCATTATATTTATTTTTTTCATTTTGATATTTTTTTAAAAATCCAAAAAAAAAAGTTTCATTTTTATGAAAATGTTTTAAAAATACCAAAAGATTTTTTATTTTTAAGAAAAAGGTGAAAATGGCAAAAATATTTTATTGTGAATTTTTTTTTGAAAAAGACAAAAAGATTTTTGTATTTTTTATCTTCACCATATATGGATGAACATTTAAGATATCCAGATCACCCATCCATTCCATATTTCCATGTGACATTTTCATAGTGTTTTGAGACATGACGTCATTTCTTTAGTGTGCTTCATAATACGTGGAGTAATTACATTGATAATTGATGATTACTTTCAATATGTTTGAATCCTAATCACCTTTAGTACATACATGCACAAACTTATTTTAACATGGCACTTACTTGTCAACTGTCGAATAAGATGTTCTCCTCTCAATTTTGATTTAAAAAGAACCAAATCTTAAAAGAGATAAAGTTGTGCATGTAAGAAACATTCCATAGATTACCTTTATTTTTTTGAAAAATATTGTTAAGTGTTAAGTAATGGAAAGGGGCTATGAAAGATCAAAGGTCTTTACGTTAAAAGTCACTGTTTGCATAAAGAGCCTAAAAAGATTAAGGGAACATAAATACTGAAGTGTCAGGACAATTTTTGATTCATTGATGCTTCACTACATATGAACATTAATTTCATAAAAAAATAATTGAGATTTTATCATCATATACGTGAGAATTTGAGGGAGTTAAAGTCAAAGATCAATGGGTTTGCACAAACTAATTTTTTTTTGAAAAAACTTACATAGTTTGGTGTCATTGGTATGAGAATCATCTATGTTCATGACATGTTGATTAAGTCGAGTCAATTTCACTTGAGTTAACCAATTTTAGACATAAGGGAGATTTTGAGATCTTTCGGTAGAAGTGTCTCAAAACTTCATGCACACTTGTTATGACTATATATGTTGATTAAACTATGGAAAAAGTTCACACCCATAAATTTCATATTTATGCTTCGAATATTTTAGTGTTAATCGATGGTGTGTTGTATTTGTTTATTTTATACTTTATCTTTAAAATAAAGACAAAAAATCTCAAAAATAGTGGTTTATACACTGCCTTTCGACATTATCATTACATGTTCTTTATTGCTTATACTTGTGTTGATATTTTACTTCTTTGTGTGATGCTTTTATTTCATGTTTAGTTTTGACTCCTTTGTCTGTTATAGACAAAATGGTAGAGAACAAATTAAGGGTGTATCCTTGTTTGTCTCATGTGTGTAGGACACTCTGCTTGGATGATGATCATTTGGATACACATAAAAAAAAGACAAAGTTGGCCAAAGATAAGATCCAGTTTTAAGATTGAAGACTTGCACATATTCTATGTTTCACTTATTTTTATATTTTGAGAGGGTAGATTATTGTATTAAGTCATATGATTCAATTTGGCGAAGGTGTTTTGTACCAGAATAGCCAAATGGGGGGATTTGTAAGAGAAAAATTTATAATTGCTCACATTTTATTTTATTTTTGGTTTTCCATATCCCCTTACATAAACATGACATCTAAACACGTCACCATCACTACTTCTCGATACTTGAAGATCTGGTTTAAGATCGCTAGAGTTTGCAAGATTTGGTCATCTCAACAATCATGGAAGAAGTATGTGTTTGGAGAGGTATAATGGTTTTGAGTATTTTCTGGGTATTAGTTATACATTGTGAGGTTAGTTTTTTATGAAAAGATAACTTAAATTTTGTGTGAAAAAAGTTACCACGGCATTCAACACTATAATCTCGTTAGAAGTTGTTGTTCTAAGTCTTTTGAACAAAGTAAGGCTGTCATTCGAATGACATAGATTTTCGTTCGAACAAATGGGCGTTGTTCAGATTTTTTAATGAATATCTTCCCAACCCTTTTTATGTTTATCATTTTTATCCAATCTTCTTATAAAAAGACTGAACGGGATTAGATATTCCAAGAACTCTTTTCCACAAAGAAAGACACCTTTTGAGTTCTCTTTTGTGATCAAAACATCTCATATTATATTCCTCTCCCTCGAAATATATTGAAGACCAGTTTTACCATTCTCAAGAAGGTTTCTTATGAAACAACCCTTTACAAAGACTTTTATCTACTACTAAGATTGTAGAATGAGGTTCCACTGCTGAAGAAGGAAGAAGGAAGAATCGATGGATACTGAGGGTAGACCGTTACCTGTGAATGGGTCTGGAGCTGAGTCGTATCTGTTGGAGTTTTTGAAGATCTATGCCGATTGTATTCATATCTGTTAGTGTATCTAAGTGTCTTATAAGTCAACTGTATTCGTAAATTTCCAATAGTGTTGAATAAAAGGTTTTACCCTATAAAGGGATTTTTTCGTATCTCGTGTATTTTTGCATGTTTGGACTGAAATTACAAATTAGAATTTGGACATAATTTACATGCACACCATAATTAATTAAAGATTAACATTTGATCAAAAATTGAATTTGTGTGCTGGGTCATTTAATTAAATAAATTGATCCATTAATTCGTGCGCACTCTAAGGATCCAATATTCATTATGCATATGATTTAAATATCCTTTCCGGGCACCAAGTTTATTCTCTATATATTTGTGAGAATTGTTTCTTTACAGTGGATTTCGTATTTACTATGTTGCGATGAAGAAGCGGTGCATTCCGTGTTCCAATCCATAGACAGTTGATGAGCCTGAATTAGTAGATACCGAGACGTGTGTGGACTCCTACACTGTGGCAGCTTGCATAACTGAATTCTTGCGTTGTCATTGTGGAGGAGAGATTGAAGAAGCGTCAAGGTTTTTAGTGACCGAGTCGTTGTGTAAGTTATCTATCCTCTTATGTAATTCCACATCATAATGAATAGAGTGGATGGGTTGTCCGAGATTTTTTTTGTTTTGGGTTTTCCTCGTACATCGACATTTTGTGCGATTGGTTTATTTTATCTACCATCACCTAGATGCATGCTTTAGGTTATAAAAATAAAATTGGATAAATTGATTTGTTGCTACAACTAAATTTGAAATTGGTGCAAAATTTTATTAGGTTTATCTATTTAAAGGCTTGTTTTTGTAAAAAAATTGAAAACTTATAAAAATCATTTTTCATAAATATAAAAATAAATTTTTTAATTGTGACCATCTTTGTCGGGCATTTTTCACGCTTACAATTATTACCGTCTGTGGAAAAAGATTATATTTTATAAAGCTAATCGAAACCAATGAGTTAGGCAATGTTTGACCCTTAAAATATGCTGTTGTAAGCAATTTGCGATATGTGCTCCCATTCCATAGTGCTGGACCTAAGAACCACCAAGATAGAAATCAATTCGCCAACCATTTAAAATTTTGCTCATTGGAGCAACCTTGTGAGTAGAGCAATGAGTAGCTCAGATCAATGCAAATCTCACGGCTGGTCGACGCATATGAGGAATGACTCAATCAACACAAGGAAGCAACACGCCTCTAGGTGGAAGAAAGGACACGTCTCCAGCCACGTTTAGAAAAAATGGAGCGAGATCTCCTTAGAGACAACCCCAAGCATCGTGGTCGGATGCCTATCCCTCAAGCGAGATAAACTCGCAGTTGAGGAAGGAGTTCACGTCGTGAATAAGATCACTCAAAGCGGGAAAGTCTAAGGTGAACCAAGACGAGTGACATCATAAGCAATATATACGATGTCTGGTACAAAGTGAAGTGGACCAACACCCAGCTAATCACGGGCTAGATCAACCAAGGAGCTATCAAGGATGGCACTCATCACCAAAATTTAGTCCACCTTTACAAGGGCAATTGAAGAGGAAAATCCCCCAAAGAAGTTTGCAGTCCCAAGGTTCGAGATATACAAAAAATTAATCTCATATATCACATACATTAATATAGACAAGCAAAGACCTTGTGGAACCATAACAATGCCCTCATGTGTCATATATTCCCATCCAGCCTAGGAGATGTCAACCAAAAATGGTTTGAAAGGCTGCCTCATAGGTCAGTCAAGAACTACAAATCCCTCACAGAGGCCTTCACAACTTGTTTCATAATGAGAAGTTTACACCCAAAGAGGACGGATTCTCTCCTTATTATGAGAAAGAAACCCCAGGAGACTTTACGAGATTATACCAGACGCTATTGGAAAACCTTTAATGAGGTCGAATATTGCTTGAAGCAAGTTCTTGTGGCATCATTCCAAATAGGCTTGCCCCATAACTCCATATTGCACCGGTCCCTCACCAAGGAGGCAGAAACTATTGATGACCTTATGTCGCACATTAAAAAGTACGATAAGGTGGAAGATGTAGTCACCCTTATCATAGGCAAGAATGGTCGCGCAAAGGTGACCAAAGGAAATGATAGATAAATCACAAAAGAATAATAGTAGATTTAGAATCAGGAGCAAGGCAGACCCATTCAAATCTTTCCAGGTAATCAACACCATTTTTAAACAACCAATATATAAGATCTTGGGCAAGATCAAGAACCTGTAATTTTTCAAATGGCTGAAGAAAATGGGTGGTCATTTAAGCAATAGAACTAATGCTCTCAGGTGTGCCTACCACAATGAGAACGAACATAAGACAGAGAATTACAAGGCCTTCAAATCCAATTTGGAAGAGTTAGACTAGGAGGGGCATTAGAACAAATACATTAAGAAAAAGGCTAACTAGGTCATCACCAACATTGACCCAAAGTCGGATAATGTTTTGAATCATGAGATAGGGCACTAGTTTTTTGTTATCCACGGTGCTTCGGATCCTAAGTAGATATAGGGAAACGCAGTTCGGATGGAACTCAAGAAGGTCACTTCAATTATGGAGGACTTAGATATTGACCCCAAAAAAATCCAAGCTGGAAAGTGCAGGCAACCGAAAGATGTGGATTACAATAAGCACGTAGTCTTCATGAAAGACGATTTGATCAGAGTGAGAACATCACACTATGATGTTATAGTAATCACCCTCAGGATTGTAAAATGGGAAATGGATAAGCTACTAATCGATCAAGGGAGTTCCTCTATTTTCATGTAGTTAGAGATTTTTCACAAGCTCAAACTTAATATGAAAAACATAAAAGGAAGCGATCGTTCCTCTAGTCAATTTTGATGAAAAAATTACTGTCATTGAGGAAGGTGGTCCTACCAATTAGGGTCGGTAATATCTATAAATTGATTAATTTTTAGTGGTAGACATTAACTAGTTGTAATATAGCATACTTAAAAAAGGATGGTTGTACACCATGCAGACTATTCCCTCCACTTATCACCAAAAACTTAAGTGCATTACAGAGCGAGGGAAATGGAGATCAGAGGTGATCAGACCATTACTCGAAAGTGTTTTATTTTTTCCATCGGACCTAAAGAGTAAAAGATGAAAGAAAAATAAGTCATCCTGAAACTTCTCAAGACTGAGCCACACTATGCAAATAGAAACTAAACTACGAAAGACTAGGGGGAAGGAAATAAGAGTTGGCCCTGTAGATAGGATTATGGAGAGATTGGAGGAGATGGATTTTGATGAGGCCCAGTCGAAGAAAAAAAAATTGATCGACACCACACTATCCAAGCAGGAAAAGAGGAACTCATTTTTTTGTTGAAGCAGAATCAAGATGTCTTTGTATGGCTGCCGTACGATATGTTTGAGATTGATCCCATAGTCGCGGGACACAAACTTTATGTTTACCCCACATTTTCACCAATCACATAAAAGGATCGCCACACTTCCCCCAAAAAAGTAAAGGCGGTAGAAACAGAAGTAGGAAAACTTATGGAGGAAAGGTCCATTAGAGAAGTTTAATTCTCGAAATGGCTCTCAAACCCAGTGGTGGTACAAAAGAGTAACGATAAGTAAAGAATGTGCGTAAACTTCACCAAACTCAACAAGGCCTATCCCAAAGATGATTTTCCTCTGTCGAAGATAGATTAGTTGGTCGACGCCTTGGCTAGCCACAAACGGATGAGTTTTCTAGATGTATACTCAGGGTACCACCATATCCCTTTGTTCGACTCTAACCAAGAAAAAACTTCATTCAAAACCCATGGGCCTGTATTGTTATAGGGTCATGCCTTTTGGACTTAAAAATAAAGGTGTCATGTACCAAATATTGGCCACAAATATGTTCAAAAAATAGTTGGGCGAGATAATGGAGGTGTATATTGACGATATGCTCGTCAAGAGCAAGATCAAAACTGATCACCTAAAGGTTTTACCGGAGACCTTAGAAATCCTTAGGTATTACCAAATGAAGCTCAATGCAGCCAAATGTTCCTTTAGCGTTAAGTATGGAAAATATCTCGGATATTTGGTCAGCGTAAGGCGTATTAAGGCATACCTAGACCAAATAGTCATGATCAACAACGTTCAGCCTTCAAAGACACTACGTGAGATTCAAAAGTTAATAATAATGTTAGCAGCCCTAAACTATTTTATCTCAAATTCCTCCGAACGACACTGGCCATTTTTATCTATTAAAGAAGGAAAAAGGTCTCACCTGGAATGAAGAATGCTTAGAGGACCTTCAGGAAATCAAATCCTATCTGAGCAAACCTCCTCTACTGACCATCCCAGATCTAAGAGACACTCTTTATCTTTACCTAGTAGTTTCATAACATGCAGTCAGTTCAGCCTTAGTTTGCGAGAGAGAGGGATGCCAATCCCCCGTTTACTATAGTAGTAAAACACTCCTAGATGCCAATAAGCGCTACCTTCCACTGGAAAAATTAGTTTATTCTTCAGTCATCGCGTCGCGCAAGTTGAAACACTTCTTTGAAACTCACTCAATCATAGTCATCACATATTTTCTCCTCAAATTTGTTCCTCAAAAGGCCAACCTATTTTAATGGATGTCCAAATGGTCGATCAAACTTGAGATATTTAATATACATTATTAACTAAGAAAGACGTTCAATAGACAAGTGTTGACTAATTTTAGCATAGAATTTAAGGGAGAGAATGGCCCCAATGAGAAAAAGATTGAGAATCAGTTGAGGAGCCATTGGATTGACCGGTCCAAAAAATGGACATTGTGTGTGGATGGAGCCTCCAACTCTAAGGAGGTCGGAGTAAGAATTGTTCTTGCCACACTAGAGAATGTTATGATCGAGTAAGGAATTAAGCTTAGCTTTGAGGCATCCAATAATGAATATGAATACGAATTCCTCATAGCCGAACTATGTAAAGCTCACTCGTTTGGTGCAAGTCATCTTGACCTATATTCTGATTCAAAGTTGGTATCCAACCAAGTAAGGGGAAATTTCAATGCCAAATACGAAGAGATGGAGGCATACTTGTAGGTGGCTCATGATTTGATGTTAAAATTTAAGGAAGTATTCATTCAACAGTTCCCCCGGGGGTATAATAGCCATGCCAATGCTTTAACAACTTTAATCTCGTGAGTGGACTCTGATCTGAGAAGAGAATTTAAGTGGAATTCCTTGCCAAGCCCAGCACCACAAAGTTTGTGGTCGCCGAGTAAAGGCCCAGTTGGATGGGCCCATTAATTACTTATCTGCAAAATGCCATCCTTTCGTCTGATAAAAACAAGCCCACCAAGTTCGGGATAAGGATGCATAATTTTATCTGACACTTGAAGGAAAACTCTACAAAAGATCCTTCACTGGTCCTTAACTCCGATGAGTTCATCCAAGTGACATCGACTAATTTATGTACGAACTACATGATGGGATTTGAAAAAGCCACGCAGGAGGAAGGTCTCTTGACTTTCGAGAAATCAAAGAAAGGTACTGATGGAAATATATGCAAAAAAAATGCAATATTTTATGTCTAGAATTATAAAAAGTGATAAAAGTTATCCCCTATGCTCCAACAGTCGACCAGTTACTTGAAGTCACTAACTAGCCCATGGTCATTAGCTCAGTGTGGATTGAAGAACAAATATCTATTGGTCAGCACAAATTACTTCTTGAAGTGGATTAAAGCACATCCACTAGTGAACATTAAGGACACAATTATGATCACATTCCTCTGGAGAAATATCATAACACATTTTACTATATCCAAGACAATCATTACGAATAATAGCACACAGTTTAAAAAGTGGATCCTTGCAAAGTTTCTGTAATGACCATTGTATCAAGCACCGATTTATATCTATAGCCTACCCCCAGAGCAACAGCCAAGCAGAGGCTTACAACAAAAACATGCTCGATGGAATGAAGAATATATTCGAGAGAGAAAAAGGTGCTTGGGTGGATGAGCTCCCTCACGTCCTTTGGGAATATTGTACTACACCCAAAAGACCTACTGGGGAAACACCTTTCGCTCTAACATAAGGGATGGAGGTTGTTACTCTTTTGAAAGATGGTTTGCCAATCATGAGGACGACCATCCCTGAGCAAGGTTTGAACGAAGAAGCTATGAGGACTAAAATTGACCTAATAAAAGAACGAAGGGAGTAGGCTATAATAAAGTTGATTTTTTTTACCAACAACATCTAGCTAAGCAGTACAACAAGGGCATCAATCCAAGAAAATTTCATGTTTGTGAATATGTCCTTAGGAAAGCCTTGGCAAAGCCAAAAAACTTCAGATGGTTAGTTAGGGCCTAATTGGGAGGGACTATTCAAAGTAATCAGATACGAGTTGCAAGGAGTCTACTATTTAGAAACTAATGGGTTAGAGAAGAAGTTTTATTATTAATTCATTAGTTCTTGAGTTCTTTAAAGTAATTTCTAGCTTAGTTAGTTTTTAAACTTTTATTCCAATTTTACTCCATGACTTATTATACTCGCAGTCTGTTCTAACTTTTCTAATAAAGCAGAAACCCAAGGGGTTCAGTTCGTTACTTGACACTGTTCCAAAGTGACAGACTTACACTTTAATTAATGGTAAAACATTGATTAATACCACCTTAGTTTGATCGTAGTTAAAAGTTATTTAATTACAATTAAACTCAAGGCCTCAAGGTCTTCATCATGAAAAACACAAAAAACTCATGAAATGCTCACAAAAATAAAAGACCTACGGGGGATCCCTTGGCACTAAGTGAACCAAACCTTGACCGGATAAAAATCCTGAAAGGATGGATTTTCCTAAAATCTACTCTGGGCTTAAGTCATTATGATAACTTGTCCTAAAAGGTAAGACAAGATAATAAAACACATGCTTTCCATGATGGAATGAAAAAATACAAAACAAAGTATTATACAACTAACTTATTATTGCATAAATTTATAATGCAAAGGTTTATTTACGACAGTCAAAGAATAAAGAAAATACAATCATTATCCTTGGCTAACAAACAGCTCAGCAATGTTCCCTCTTCAACCATCATTTGAATTTGGTCAGAACTCATCATCAATATCATGCGAGGATAAATAATGTTTGTCTAGTTGGAGAGAAACATCATCCAGAGTAATTTAACCCTCTTTACTCCCAAAAGGGGGATGGTGATATGCTGGATAGACAACTCGGTACTAATACCAAAGCTCGGAGTCCTTTGGGACTTTTAAAATCCCTAAGGCATTCAACTAACCATGCTTGCAAACTAGCTACTTTACCTCATCTAACTTAATGGGGGCATCCATCCACCCCTTGTCATAGCTGGCAGACCATATTGTGTGAGGAACTTTCCTAAAGAGGTATTAAAGCTTAATTATGTCACGGATAAGTCCCATATTTATGCAACCTCCCTTCTCAGGTATTCTTTTACCTCAACGAGCTTCTTCTTGAGGGAATCATTCTCAGTTTTTAGAAGAGTCCCTACATGTCTAATGTGCTTGGACTCAGTGAGTTATCTTTCTATGGAATCATTTCCTCCTCCATAAGAGTGCCCACATCACCCAGGTCCTTCACATCATCTTTAAATTTGGCCATTATGGTAGATAGTTCCTTATAGGACTCAGTTATCCTCAGTTGAACACTAGTATCCCGACCAAGAATAACATCTAAGTTATAAGCAAAAGAAGGAATTGCTCTAGTAACATTGTTATGCAGCAGAAAGTAAAAGTAAAATGAGGAATTAAGTAATAATATAAGTCAAGATTTAACATTGGCAACATCTTTCATTATAACAAAAATGGGCACGACACTTACAAGTGAAGAACAAAGGGAAAAACAAAGATTCACAAGTTAATTATTCTAAATAGCCTCGGGATTCTTTTTCTTTCACCTATTCTTCTATTTCTAGAAGCTTCAAAAGACACCTGATCAGCCTGAACATCTTCATCTGTCCATAAAGGGGAACCCAAATGGTGATCCCCAAGAGTTCAAAATTAGTCGGGACATTGACCCTTCTTAGAGCACCTTCCCAACCTTTTTTGAAGTTGGACTTTATGATAAATCATAACTGTCTTTTAGCATTGACATATACCTCATTAAAGTCATTCTCATAGCCTGCATCCTAGAAAGCAGTTAGAGTTTTAGTTTAATCCTTCTTCAACTGATCACGTTCGACCACCACTTAGTCGTGATCAGTCTTCAACTTATTGAAGTTACCCTAGATAACAATAATCTCATCCTTTAGGGTAGACATCTCTAAGTTAATGGATGACTTTTCAGCCTAATAGGCCTTTTGTTCCACGGATAGAGCAGATTGAGAATTCTTTAAGGTAACATTTAGGTCATCTAACTTGTGCTGCTCGATGCGTTTCTCTAAAATGGTGAAAAATCTGCCTGAAAGTCTAAAAGGATAACACAGATTATTATAAAAGGTTCAATAAACCAGAAAAAGTTGGATGAAATTTCAATTTACTAGAGACAACGCCTACGCAGCATAAGTAGAAAGCTGATTATCTGTGAGCTGATTGACTCGGCCGTAATCAAGCACAGACACTCTACCCTTCAGCAAACCAAAGGCCAAATAGGGTATCTTAGTCACAGACATCATCCGTTGAGTACTCCCAGAATTATGGGTGTTACCCTTTTTGGAAGGCACCAGATACAAAGAAATGGGACTTTTTCTTCCTGCTCTTCTCTCAAACTGATGAGTCGGGCACAAATATAGGGGTAAAAGGTCCCTGATGCTAAATAATCTTGGTACTTTGGCCTTGGGAGAGGTAGGGGCCATGTCATCATCATTAACTAACAAAATTCTCCTCCTAAGAGCTAGTATCTCTTCTTGAGCAATAGGAATAGACTCAACATTTAGGGAATCAAAGGAAGAAGAACTAGAAGCTTTCTTGCTTGCAGAAGGGAGGGAACCCAAGGAATTGTTTCCACTGGGTGAGTTGTGAAGATTCTGGTTAAATTCTTATAATCCAAAAGGAAAGATAAAAACCTTGGATGATCCCTACCAGCGACCAACGGCCTTATCAAGTTCAAGACCTTGATCCGCTCTTCCCTGTTGAAATAAGAAGGAAATGGATCTTTATTCTCTAATCGAGCTGGGAAAAATAAATGAAAAATAACTAGTAACAGTTTAATTAAACAAAAGCTCATGCAAGGGAAATAAAGGTTAACCTATATCACTTTTCCTCTTTTGGCATAGAAACCCCATGTACTGTTCACCTTCCAGAAGAGGCGGGTGTTGCTAATTTCTAGTAATAAAACCTTGATCCCAATATCTCTTATTGGAGTTAGGGAGGTTGATGATCAAAACCTATCAGCCTTCCTCAACTTCAGATATAAAACTCCTTTTGTGGTATGGGACTAGGAATATCAGTATCTGATCTTTGGAGTCCCAATATTAATCCCATATAGCTTGTTTAATCTGTGAGTGCCATTGACAATATGCCATGTATGTGGGGCATATTAGGTGAGAACTACCTCAAAAAACACATAAAATTTCAAAAATAAATTATTAGAGTGAAATGTAATCCCCCCTTTGGCCACCGAGAGGGTTTGAATCCAATGACCACCCTCTACATCAGCACAATTTCTAAGAACGAAGGAACACTCAATCGCCACCTAAGATGGGATCGAATATACTTTCCTAAACTCACACATCGTTCTCTCATTAACAGTATAGACCATTTTTAATGGAATAAAGGATTACTAAACAAGAACATATAAGATGAAATGAACAAACTCTAAATAGCCACAAAAAAATAAGCAAAATCAAGGGAAACTTATAGGAAGATTGTAAAGATGAATAATGTGAATGATATTTTTTGGATGAAAGAAGGTATGTAAACGACGGTTCAGAGTCTCTTTGAGAAAACAAAAGAGAAATCACATAAGTCTAATCATATGGAACATTGTCTAAAGTCATTAATGCAGCTGGCGGTTCATTTTTGGGCCAAAGACTAGCGTACCCCTCTACATACCTTGGTAATTACGAAGCATGTCCCCAGACAAACCCAGGCATTAAATTATCATAAATTGAACATTTGGGTCAAGATATAATATAAAATCCTCCAGCCCATTATTGCCGAAGAATTATAGGGGCAATTATGGGGTGCAAACCATAATGACTCAAATTTTAACAACCCAAACAGGCCCAATCCTGAGATACAAAGCTTGACGCTCAAGCCAAGATTAATTCCATATAGGATAAATAAGAAAAGCTCAATCTTGTTATTTATAATCTCATAGGAGATCAACATGGATGAATAAACGAGCCAATTAGCAGTTGGGAGAGTTTGGACATGGTTCAATCTCTCTTATAATTATAAATAAAACCCTTACCCTAGGGTGAAGGGGCATGTAATTATTTATTTCGAAACTCTTTAAGAATTAATATACACTGAAAAATACCCCGTGGACATAGGCAGTTTTTGAACCACGTAAGGTTCTAGAACGCAGGTAGTTTTACTCATTTATTATTTCGTTTTTGCTTAGAACCACTAATTGTGATTATTTTTACTGACATGTCTCTATTGAGGTACGGAGGGTTGTTACTTATCTTGGTAAGGTTCTTATCTATTGGGTTGGCTACGGTGAATTTCAGTTGTTGGCTTCTTAGGTATTGGTGGTTAGGGTAGGGGCTATATATAATATTAAATTTCTTTGGTTCTAGGATAGATTCTTGAAGTTTGGCTAAAGTCATGGCATGGTTTAGGTACCTTGGCTCCATCATCTTCATCACCACTTTAATCTCATGTTTTAGTCCACTGATGAAACTTGAGATGAAATAGTTTTCAATGAGACCTTTGTTTTTCACTATGACAAGGGTTTTAACTCTTTAAACCTTTCTTAATACTGGGAAATATATCACTCCCATGTGACCCGGGTCACACCATCATACATGGAATGAAACTAATTTGGATTACTTCCTTTAGATGCAGAGAAGAAATTCTAGTTTTTTTTATCTTCACGAATAGGATTAAAGATAAAAATAACTTTGTACTTATTGTATCCAACTTCTTGGGTCTTCCCCACTGAATCTTGGTCATTCCACCTTGGGGGCTTTATACCCATTAAATTCTCCATCGGGTTTGAAACCCTAATGTGGTAAATACGCTATCTCTTACCATAATCCATCATATTTGGACTTGACGTGTCCCTAAGATCCCTATCTTCTTTTAATTTTTTATCAAATCTTTCCTCGAATTTTTGGTATTGCTTAGTCTTAGTAAGGATTAATACTCTAATGATTGTTGAACTCCTTGTAACTTCTTTTTAATTCCATCTTGTCTCCGGTTAACTTTTGTGCTTTGATTTTCCATGGATTGATGTCTTGTTTTAGTCATGAAAGATTAGGTTATGTTTTGGATTTCTATTAATTGCAGGATCAAAGCTCTAATACCACTTTCTCAGGTTCTTAATCTGACTAACCTACATATTAAACCAAAAGAGGAAAAATGTGATTGTGAAAAACTGATGAGCACAACCAACTTAAAACCCTTATTTTGGCCTTATTTTTTTATTTCCCCCCTTCTTTCTCATCAATCCGATTCTCTCTCTATCTCCCAATTCAAAAACCTCCATTTTCATTCACTAAAAAGGTATGATATATATATATATATATATATATGTGTGTGTGTGTGTGTGTGTGTGTGTGTGTGTGTGTGTAATTCTTGAATATACGTGTTGTAAACTAGTTGTATATACATATATTATTTTCTTATTCTTTGAAATCGTATTGTGCAAACACTAGGTTTGAATATTCAAACCATTGTTCATTAAAATGTGAATAGTTGACTTTATATATATGTTTGGGATTCATCACAATGTGTTTTCTTTTTTCAAACTAGTTGTATATACATGTATGGCTCCGCCTGTTTTGGTGTAGTGACAATTTGAGTTAGGGTTACGAAAGTATTAACATGGATGGGAACATAGAGATTCGGGGAGAGAGAATTAAAGAAGAAGAAGAAGATAAAATTTCGTTCATTTCTCGGATGGTTACAATCGAATTCATAATCTCCATTTATACAAACCTCTGACTATCTTTTAACGAACTCTTTCCTGGTGTGGCTAAACAACTAACACTACACGAAATCTTCACTATTGTCATGATCATTGACCTTGACAAGTTGGACTTGTCAAGGTCAATGACAGTGACAACTCGGGGTGAGACAACTTTTTTTGTCATGGACGTGTCACGATCATTGACCGTGACAAGCTCGTTAGAATTGTCACGGTCGTGTCACGAGCCATGATCGTGACACGTTTAGTCACGGTTAATAACCGTGACAAAGCCTTGACCCTTTTAAAAAACAATTATCACGGTCAGTGACCGTGACAATTCTTTATCACGGTCGTGTCAAGGTCAATGACCGTGACACAAAACGCGTGTTTTTTGTCACGGCCAATGACCTTGACAAGGGTGGCCGGCTGAAAGGTGATAATTTTGTCATTTTGGTGTAGTGTAATCAAAGTATAAATTTATTTTATCTTTACAACTCCAAACAACATCGTCACATTTAAGACTTGTTGAAAGATACTGATATCATTGCATTTAAAAGAAACTAACACAAATTTTATCTCAAAACAACGTCGTATTATTCTAATTCTTATTTTAACGGTCAATATATCTCAATGAGTTAGGGATCTGACAAGGGGTGGGTAAGAGTACATTTTGGTAAAGGGCATCGTTATGAAATTATATTCTATAGCACCAGTAAGTAGGTTATGTTGAGATGATTGGAATATTAAAAAATAAAAGAAGAATCTGATCAAAATATTGCCCAGAGTAAATGCAATTACCCAATAAAATGGCATGTGTGCTCAAATATTGAAACATAATGATTTGAGCCAAATGGGCTAGAGAATAGAGCATTATCGGTGATTGAATGCGAGAAGTTGAAATGGATATTTCTATATTGAACTTTTTGGATTTTTTATTTTATTTTGGGTTAATTATTCTTACCCCTGAACTTTATCCCCCGTGAACTTTACCACCCGAACTTTTATTTTTGGGATTTATCCACCTGAACTTCCAAAACGACTTCAAATAATCCCTTAACATCAACAACGCTAATTTTTATATGAAAAATGGGCACTTGGATGGTATGTGATGTTTTTAAAGGTTATCCTAGTCTTTTAACCTCAAATAAATGAAAACCAATTATCTTCATCACCCTCTTTCTCTTTATCTCTTCCTCACCATGGCTGCCCGCTTCTCTCTCTCTCTTCATCGTGGTTTCCCACCTTCAACTCTCTACCTCTCTCTCTCTCTCTCACACACACACACACACACACACTCACACACACACACTCACACACATACACACACATAGAGAGATTTAAATCATGCGTGCATATACGTAACACACTTAAAAAGTCCACCCACTTTCGACCACAACCATCTCCACCCACCTCTAGCCATAACCATCTCCATCTATAAATCAAATCCAAATCGAGTTGATAAACCCACCATATTTGAATTGAAACAAACACTCGCCAATAACACTTGTAAATCCAAAAATCTAAAAATCCAAATAAAATAAATCCATTACAATCCTAACTCAAACAAATTGATTTGCAATTAACACGAGTTGCTTCTGATTAATGAGAATGGTTTAAATCTGAAATGGGTTGCCATTAGTTTAGATTTGAAAATCATGTGTGTGTGACAGAGTGAGAGGATGAGATGGGTTGGGAAGTTGGTGGTGGATTTTCGGGATGGGATTTCCTAATGCCTTTTTAGGTGTCTCGCTATTTTTTGTTTTGGTTTCTAAATATTTTTTCTATTAGGGTATGGTTATTTCCACTCCCACAAAGTACTTAGGTACTTCATTTTGTAATTATATATTAGGGAATGATCCATATACCCTTATATATTCATATGATAAATTCCCCCTCCAATCTATCTTACTCCCACAAATGAAATAATCCCCCAAAATCATAAAAAGAATTTAAAAAAATAAAATTTTAATTCACCACATACCCCAAAATAATAGTGGACTATGTAAGAGCAAGATTTTATAATTGCTCATAGCATAATCTTTTTGATAGTTTTGGTATATCCCGTTACAAACCGAAAACTCAAACCAAACACTACATTTTCATTATCTCCAAGTTCATTAGAATATACATTAGTTATCGAGCACCATTTTTTGATTTATCATCGACATTATACGGAGATATAAAACTTGTGATTTTCATGTCGTATGTAAATTATATTCTGGGATGTTTGGTTTTAAAATTGAGGCTTTTTATATAAAGGATTTTAAAAGAAAAAGTTTTATTAATCGATTAGAACGAGATTAGGATCTCTTTCAAATAAGATAGGGCTCTTGGTTGAAATAGCTTCGAACGAACATCTAATAACAGTCCACTACCTCGACATAATACTCTTGAACCAAGCTCGTTTGAAGGGTGTTCGAATGAAAAGACCATTATCATTAGAATGATCTTTTAACAAACTTTCTAATGGCAGTCCACTGTTTGACAGAGGAACTCTCGTTAGAAGGTCATTAGAAGGATTCAAATGAAAATGGGATTTCGTTAGAACGAGACACAATGTAGATAGACGAAAATATTATTTTCATTCAAACGAGAAGTTATTATCATTCAAATGACTCCACTTCCTTTAAATTGTGATTTTACTATAAAAATCTATTTTGTTTAGAATTTCATAAGACTTTTAGCGAAAATAATATTCCAATACCTGTTCCAAAAGTTGTCATCTTTAAACTCGGTTTTTGTTTTACAAATCATACATCCTTCTATGTGATTTGTTAAGTTTATGAAACCCTTGCACATTATACTACAATGATCCATATACCCTTATAGATTCCACATACTTTCATAAATCCTTATAGTACTCATATTTACTTCTGACTTGTGGAATCGAGGCTCTATTGTTGAAGAAAAAGGTTGATCGGTGGATACCGAGGGAAGACCACTTCCCGTGAAGGTGCTAGACTGTGTCATATTCTGTAGAAGATTTGAATACCATTGCACATTATACTTAGCAGTGGTAAGTAGTCTGTAAGTCGACTCGATCTGTCAAATTCTTTACAATAATGATTAATAGGTTTTGTTCGAAAGGAATTTTTCTTTACTTCTTCACATGCTTTGTTTGATTGTGTGATTGATTGGTATTTAATTTGGATTTCATCATTGCATGTTCACTTAAATTCTAATCAAGATAAAATTTGGTTAAAATTTGAACTTGTGTATGAGGAACCTAATATACAGACTATCCATACAAACCTGCATTCTTAAATTGGTACAGAGCAGATTACACTAAAATATCGTGTGATCCCGATTTATTTACGATTTTTTCCGGATACCAATCTTCTCAAATTGGATCAGGGAAGTTCTAAGATTTTGTGTGATCTTTAAAATTTCGATTTAACTGGATAATTTATATAATAGGGTTTTATTTTTTATGGATCGAATTATGCATACTGGAAAGTTAGGATGAGTTCTGTTTTAAAATCTATTGATGATAGAAACTGGCTTGTTTGTAAATGAGGGTAGAAATCACCTACAATGACCAATGGCGATGTTATAGGTCCAAAACCTGCCACTGCTTGGACATAAGATGATTTTAAGTGGAGTATTTTAACTCACGCACTTTAAATGCCATTTCTGTAGCCATCACCCCTGACGAGTTCCAGTGCATCATGACATGCACCATGTCTAAGGAAGCAAGGGGTATCCTCTAACTTACTCATGAGGGTACTAACGCTGTGAAAGCTTCTAAGTTTCAAAACCTCGCCACACAGTTTGAGACTATTACAATGCTAGAGTTTGAGTCGTTTGATGAATTTTATGCAATTTTATGATATCGTTAATTATAGTTATAATTTAGGTAAAAATTCCTGAGATGCATGTAGTTAAAACTATTTTAAAATCACTGCTTGACCGTTTTATCCCTCGAGTCACTGTCCTGAATTCATTAGGAATATTAGATACTCTTTAGTTCGAAGAATCTTCAAACTTATGAAATCAACATGTTTCCCAAAATTGTTAAGAAAAAAGAAATATGGATTGCTTTGAAATCTCAAACTAAAAAGAAGAAGAAAAAGTTTGTTATTCTGAGTTCGAGTTTGATTTTTAACTCGATGATTTAGCCCTTTTTTGCGAAAAATTTCTCAAATTTAACAAAGAAAATTATTCCAAAGAAAATATTTTTGAGAAAAACATAAACGAGAATGAGGGCAAGAATGTTTGTGAGAAAGAGAAGGTGAGATGTTATGGATTCTAGGATAAGATACACAAAGTCCACGAGTGTACCACTAGGATAAAGAGACAGGGCAAGGGAAATGTTGCCCATAAGGCCACTCTTTGTGATAGTGACGTTGAGTTGGTGGATTTTGGAGTAAAGTCACTGCATGAACCTAATTAATATGTGTTCATGGAAAGTCATGTGAGCACTTCTAGTTTGTTCCATGCCGATGAGGACATTTTTAAATATGAGAGCCTCTTTTGAATCATTCTGGAAAGAGTGGGAGTGAGAGTGAGGAAGAAAATTTGAGTGAGGGAGAAGGTGGAATCCAAAAAGCCTTTCTTGATCTTTACAACGAGAATTTAAAAATAAAAAACCTTAATAAAGATTCGTCTCTTAGGGTGTTTGATTTAAAGAAGGATGTGAATATTTTGAGAAAGTGTGAGGTGTCGATGAGTAAACTTGAGAAGGTGAAAGAGCGAGCATTTGATTGTTATTGGTAGGGAGAAGATTAATTTGATCAACACTATGTCTAGTCTTACAAGAAATCTTCAACCTTCATTGGAGACTCATGAGAAACTAGAAGCCCGTATATCCTAACTGGCGATTGGTCTTAAATGTTACAGGGAGGTCAAGGTCACTTTAAAGGACACATTTAAAAAGGTAAGAAAGATGCTCCTCGATCCCGTAATAGGTAATGTTGATACTCAAGGAATAGGTTATTACGGTTCATCCACTTTTCATGTCGCATCCAGATCAGTTCTCAATTTTATGATGGATCCTTATGGCCCTCGTTCTAACCCTCATAGGAGACTGAATCTACCAAGGAAATATCATCCTAGACGTTTTGAGCAAGGTGGACCCAAACTCATTTATGTTTGTTCCCATTGCAAACGAAGAGGTCACCTTAGATAGTTTTTTTTAATTTAGGGAGAGTTTCTCACATGCGTGTTCCCCGGTATGCTCCCACTCGAGTTCCTACACGTGTTTTTGCATGCACTCCACACACGTTGATCCACATTCTAATGCCCATCACCATAGAAATTTAAAGAGTTTCCGAGATCAAGTAAAGTATTTAGTCGAGACTTCACAATGTCTTCTCCTTTTGAGAACTCCTCCGGGCCTAATGGTTGAGGTCGATACTTGTTACTAGAATTAGGTGATTGTCATGTTCATATCTTTGTCCCTATTGCTAGATTGTATTATCATTGTGTTCATATGTTTTTCTTTTTGATATATTTAGAAAAATCTAAAAAGATTTTGATCTTTAAGAAAAAGCTTGAAAAATGGAAAAAGATTTTATTTGAATAAATTTTTTGAAAAAGGCAAAAAGATTTTTGTATTTTTGATTTGCACCATATATGGATGAACATTTAAGATATTCAGATCAACCCTACATTTCATCCATTCAAGTGACTTTTTCGTAGTATTTTTAGATATGACTTTGTTTTGTTAGTGTGCTTAATAATGTGTGGATAACATTTCATTGATCATTAATGACTACTCTTTATATGTTAGACTCTTTATCACATTTATTGCACATATGCATGGATTTTTTTAACATTGTACTTGCTTATCATGTGTCGAATACAGTGTTCTCATCTCAACCCAACTTAATTATGAGCCAAATGTAAAAAAAGATAAGTTGTGGATGTAAGAACCATTGCCCGAATTTCATTTTTCCAGAAAATATTATTATATGTTAAACAATGAAAAGGGGCTACAAAAGAGCAAAATACTCTTCGCTTTAAGCCACCATTTGCAAAAAAAGCTTAAAATATTAATAACACACAAAAATAAAAGTGATAAGGCCCTTTTATATTTATTAATGCTTCGCTAAATATGAGCATTATGATTTCTTCAAAATATTTGAGTGTGAATTCTTATGTATGTGAGATTTTGAGGGAGTTATAATGTAGAAAATCAATAAGTTTGCACAACGGACTCTCTTGAATAACATTAACTAGTTTGGCATTATTGTTTTGAGAATCATTAAAATTCATGGCATTTTGCATAAGTCGAGTCAATTTCATTTATGTTCAACATTTTACACCTAAGGTTGAAATTTAGTTATTTCATTAAAAGTGTCTCATAACTTTGTGCACCTATATTCTGAATGTCTATGTTGATTTGCCTATAAAAAATGTTCACACAATTTCATTTCGTTTTCATGATTAAGACATTTTAGTGTGATTCCATGGTGACTATGTGTTTTGTATCTATATATACTTTGTATACCTTATACTTTAAAATAAAAAAGATAAAAAAACTATTGTTTGATGGGGGAGAACACATTATGCCTTTTGAATTATCACTACATGTGCCTTATTGATTATTTTTATGATGATATCTTTACTTCTTCATATGATGCTTATTAATCATGTTTAGATTCTACTCCTTTGTCTATTACGGACAAAAAGGGGGAGAACAAATTAAGAGGAGTTTTATTTTTATTTAAAACTCGTACGCGTCACGGTATTTCTCTGTTTCATGTGTGTAGGTCTCTTTCGCTATGAAGATGATCTCATGGACTACACAAGATGAAGAAAAAGCTAGCCAAGGGGAGAACTGTAATACCCCATATTTTTAATGACTTTTGAAATAGGATTAATTAGAATTAATTGTGATATAATTGGAAATTAATTCGGATTTAAATATTACACGAGAATAAAGTAATATGTGAATTATGTTGAATATTACTTAGGGATTAAAGTAATATATATGATTATGAACTTACAATTGATTATGACTATATAAAAATTATCGCGAATTATGTATACGAAAATTATGGTAATTAAGTCGGGACGCGCATTTGAGTCGTGTCGGGATTATTATTTAATGAAATAAAAGTGAATTATTTTATGTCATTCGAATGGTCGTTTTGACTGAGCCAAAGTGTCCGAAAGGGTTCAAATAGTCAAAAAGGTCTACTCAGACGTTTGTATAGGATCTCGGGGCACTTTGGAGCCGAATAATCACCCCGGAGGGGTAATATGGTCATTTAACTTGGAAGGTGAATAGTATGCACGAATTTGGGAGATTATTTACACGTCTAAAGGGTTTAAATTAGTGAATCATTCTATAAAACTTAGAGAGAAAGAAATAGAGAGAGAGTGAGGAGTTTCTCTGGGAAAGGGAAGAGTCATTGTGAGAGAACCAAGAGCCAAAAGTCACCACCACCAACCACCACCGGAAGTTGACCAGAGAAGGGAAGAGCCACCAGTGGACAATCATCCTCAATGGACCAGACCTACGAATTAGAGGCAAGTGAATAATTATTGAAAATTTAACATTTATATTGTCCATGTTAGGTTGTTTAGAAAATTTTGAAAAGATGCATAATCAAAGATGAATTATGGTGACGTTAATTGAATCTTTGAAAGGAGAATGATGTAGGATTAATTTTCTTTTGAGTATAGAATTTAAGCCACGAAATTTGAAAATTATTGCTGAAGAAAATCTTAGTTTATATGATGTTCTTGGAGAAATAATAAAATATAAGTTTTCTGGAAATTATGAGAAAGTTCATGTTTTGGAGATAAACTAGTTATATGTTAATTCATTTCTGGAAAGAAGATATATGTAGGATAAATCTCATGTTGTGGGTAGACATTAATCCACTAAATAAACATCACATGTTGGAGAAAATCAGAAAGTTATAGGATTGTTCTTGAGATAACAAATATTTTAGTTTTTCTGGAAAATATGAAATATATACACTTTAATCCAAACTCTTGATGATTCTAGGTTGTTTAGATCAGTAGGAATCATTTACATATGTTGCTATATCATATAGTATGGATTATAAGGAATTATGGATGTTAAAATAGAGGTTTGATTGGTTAAAAGTTGTGTAACCCGTATAATAAAATAATGCAGAGATCTGGGCACTGTCTGATCGATCGATCGACTCAAGACTGTCGATCGATCGACTGATCGATCGATCGATCGATCGACTCCCCCTGGAAATGTGAATTATCTTCCTTTTTAATTATTGATTAAACCCCAAACTTTAAGGAATCTTTGGTGATGATTAAATGAGCTTAATGGGACTTAGGGAAGGGCATTAGGCTATACTTAAGACCCGAAAAATATTATTTTGGAATTGTGAATGAGGGGAAGTTAACGAGTGATTAATTAAATGAGTTATTTTGGAGAATTATATTACTTGGAGTTTAAATAGAATAAACGATAATTTAAGGTTAGGACCAATAGTAAGAGAGTCATAAATTACCGGTATAACCTTAGGTATAACTGGGATTAACCTTAAGAGGTGGAATAAAGGGTTAAGAGTGAATTAGGGATTATCGGGGAATAAACCTAATTAAAGTGAATTTAATTCGTAGAAATTCGGGAGTCGTGATGGCATGGATTTGTAGGACGTGATGTTTACCTACTGAATTTATTTGGGTATTAAATGATCACCATCGTGCAGGTAGATAAGTTCAGAAATAGATACTTTGAGAATTAAAGTCATAATAAAAAATATACGTAGGATATTCGGGATAAAATTATATTACATATGAGATTTATTATATGGGTTGTGAGTATGCCCTATGGTTATATATAGGTATGATGGATACCTATTATTATTATATATATAGGTGAGATGATTGCTTATTGTTATCATATGGTTGTGTGAATACCTTATTGATGTTATATTTATATAGGTTGAATGTTTACCTATATTATAGTTTGTTATGTGTATGACATACCTACGCTGCTTGCTATCGGTGTGGAGGTTTCGCATTGTGGACAGTCTTATCCTTGTACGCCCAATTGGGAGGGATTTTAGATTCGTACCCTGAGCATAGGACCTTGAAAACGTGCTATCCGAGATATGATAGTTCGACGATCAAATGGGGACGTAGGTATGTGCATGACCCATTTGGCTGGGGAGTATGCTCGCCTCCAATATAATTGTGTTATGTTATGATTCGTGAGAGACGCCGAATCAATAGTCCTCTATACAGTGACATTATGTATCATGACATGATAGCAGAGTATGTATGCACCGCAGATGTGACTGGAGAGGTGTCGTATTAGTATATATATACATTAGTGTGATATTATATATATATAAACTGTGATGTAATTTACTGTGTGACATTGTAGATATAGAGATGTAATCTTCTATGAGAAATTGTAGATTAAAAATATAAACTGTGATTTAATCTACTGTGTAATGTGTATATATAAAAGTAAATAATGAAATCTGAATTGAATTAAGTAAGTGAACACTTAATTCCAAGGTTGTAACAATACTAGTTCATATTAAAGAGAAATGAATGTGAAGAATTATATTACGTATGGTATGGGACATACGGGTTTATGATATGGGTTAGAATTATGTTACTAGTTAGGAGGGAACCTTAACTAGGAAGATAATAAGATACGATAGGTGTGCACTCTAAATAAGAGGTGAGAATTCTCAAGAGAGAGCCCGAGAAACTAACATGTACATAATAAATGCTTATTTGTAATTGTTAAGCACTTGCTATTTTTAAAATATTTTACAATCGGGCTCTGGCCCGTTTCCTTGCACATTCTTGTAATACCCCGTATTTTTATGCTATATTTAATTTGGGGATTTATTAAATTTAATGTGACTCTTATTTAATAAAAATCCGGAAATTAATTATGTTATAATTATTAACGTGACTAGAGTTAGTAATTATGGGAAACTTGTTGAATATTACTAATGAGCATAGTAATATATTATATTGGTTATATTGAATGTCATAAGTGAATTAAATGACTATTTCGAAAATTTAAGTCGGGACGTGCCCGTGTCACGTCGAGACTAATTGTGTTAAATAAAAAGTGAATATTTTATAAGTTGTCCGTATGGTCGTTTTGAGTGCGCCGATGCATCCGGAAGGGTTGAGATAGTCAGAAAAGTGTACCTGGGGGTTTGGTTCGGGTCTCGGGGTGTTTTTAGGCCTAATTAGTGACCCGGGAGGGCATTTTGGTCTTTTTCCAAAATAGGGTAATTAAACCCACGAATTTTAGCAGCCTTTATCAGCTGGTTAGGTTAGCCATTTAGGGTTAGAACATACAGAACCCTAGGACGGCCATTGGAGAAGAGAGGAGAGACCTTTCTAGGAGATTCAAGGCCAAAACACCTCTGTTTACACCGCCGTCACCACCAACGCGTAGATCGCGAGGAGGAGAACGCAACCACACCATAATCCACAGGAAATCAGACTTCTGAAAATCCCAGGCAAGTGTTTAACTTGCGTATTTCGTTAGTGCAATGTTCATATTAGTTTAGGATTAATTAGGAATGTAATCCATGTAAGAAAACCCCAAATTTTGATAGGAAATTGCATGTAGAGAAGATTAAAACCTTATGCTGGAAACTCTTGATGTTATAGATGTATTACCCACGAATTTTGATGTTATATGAGGAAGAAATTCTGGAGAAAAACTGAATTGGATAATAGTTATGAAAACTTTAGGGTTCTTGATGTTTAGATGAGATTTTGGATTGTTTAACCATGATTAATGATGTATACACGCATGCTGAACGTTAAAAACATCTGGAATTATGTTAGTAGTAGACTTTTTGGGTCGATTAGTGTTGGAAAATATGGATATTGATGAAGAATTTTGATGAATCCCGTAACTGCAATTCTGCAGAATTTTTACCCAGACCTGCTTGATCGATCGATCGATCGAAGGTTCGATCGATCGAGCCCCAAGCTTCGATCGATCGACCCCTCCTGGCAGACTCCCATTTCCCTTGTTTAATTAGTTAACGTAAGTTATCGTGAAATTATCTTTGGGCATTCAAAATAAAATGAATTGGGAGGCATTGAGGACCAGTAGGGTATATGGATAAATGTTAGAACCTTTAATCTTCAACGAAAATGGTATTTATGGGATATTTACTTTAGGTTGGTAGATTTATGAATTTAAAGGGTGAGGTACGTAAGAGAGTTACGTTGGAATCTAATAAAGTCACTTACTGAATTTCAGAATTTTGAGGATGTAATCCATGAGTGTTAGGTAATAAGTGAGAAAACCCTTCGAGTTAAGGTTAGGAATAAAACCTTATATGTAATTCCATAACTGTGTAATTAAGGATAAAGGGTATAATTACGGGTGATGAGAAGAACCTATATTAATTCGATAAAGTGGTATATTTATATGATTGTGTGTACATATATTATATGCATGTGAAAATCATACCCACGCTACTTGCTATCCCTGAGGTTTCCGCGCTGGGACAAGTCTTATCTCGATGGGACCTTTATGGGGGATATTGACTTGTACCCTAGAAGATAGATGTCATTGGTACAGGCTATCGATGTGATAGTTCAGACGGTCCTAAGAGACGCCGGTATGTGCCACCCTCTTAGAGACTTGGAATCTATGCTTCGCCTCAATATTGTTTGTGTATTTATGTTAATACAATTCGAGAGTGATTCCGAATGTATACCCCTTAAAATGAGTGATATGGGGCTTTGGATAGTGGAAGTATGCACGCACCATAGTTTTATTCGGGGTGTTGTTATATATATATATATATATATATATATATTATACGAGTAGTTAATATATATATATATGAGATTATGATATTTGAAACTGTCTACTGAGATTTGATAAGTAGAACATGGTTGTTGACTCAAATTATTAAATACTTGTTTTGAGAAAGTATAAAATGTCACGGGAACTTTATTATTTTTATGAAGTTAAAAATAGAGAATTTTGGGCTACTTGTTGGAACATCTTTTAAAGTGGATATCGTGTATTATAAATCTTACGAGTAATTTAAGTTAAGTTAAAGCTGTTAGAAAGACTAGTATGTTAGATGCTAAAACAAACCGTTGGGAAGGTTAGTGCGATAGGTGTGCACATTAGAAGAGAGGTGAGTATTTCTCAAGAGAGAGACGCACCAATATGTTGTTGCATTGGCCTGTATCAATTTAAATACTTGCTTAACGTATTTTAAAATCAAACACACTTTCGGGCTCTGACCCGTTTCTTTTTCTCTCTCTCTCTTGTATATATATATATTTTCAGGTGCCCAGCCACAGGGGCGTCTTGTTTAGGATCTCTTGAGAAGAACGAGCTGCAGCTTAGGTGGGAGTTGCAGGTCACTTGAGTAGACGGCTTCTGTTATTGACTCCACTCTTAGTACTCTCATTTATTGGGCACGTGTCGCCCTTTTTATCATCTCATTTGTTGTTGGGACAATTATATTTCAGCCATTTCTAGTAGTGTTCTTTGGGATTTATTTCAGTATGGACTTGTGATTTTAGTTTTATTATGTTGACATTCGATTGACGAATGTATGTTATTATTTAGTTCATCGTGGTGTGATTCTTAATTGTAGAAATGTTGTTTTAGATAAATAAATCTTTTCTTTAATTAAAATTTGGAAAGTTTGTATGAAAAAATGTTTTTGACACTTAGCTTAAATATTTAGGGTGTTAAATTGGAAAATTTATTTTTATCGACAGTGATGCTGAGAATGAACTAACTGTTAACCTTGATTTAATTTAATAAAGGAGTGATCGCCCGGTATTTAATTAGGCGGGGTGTCACAATTCTCTTCCCTACTATATCTTGTACATCAGGTATCAAGCAGCAGGGATGCCCAGCATAGATTTTGGATGTTCCGAGGGATTATAACTGCTAGCAGAGATGTAAATTTTGTTTAGGCGCTTCCTTTATGTTGATTCACTCATATGTAGTGTCTACTTCATTTAGGGCATGTCGCCCAGGATTCTAGAGGTTGTAATTATTTATGTAAGCATTGTGCATATCAGTTTTATTTAGTGTAAAAGTTATAATTTAACTGGAGAGTTATTCCAGTCACATTTATTCTTGTTATAGTTAATACAGTTGTGATGTGCTGTTACATATTATTATTCTGTGTCGTGGAATGGTTTTAATTCAATTAAAAATGGAAAAAGGTTTTGATACTTAGCTTAATTAACTATTAGGTGACTAATAAATAAATTATTTTCGATAGTGATGCTGAGAATGAACCAACTGGATATTCTGATTTAATTAAATAAAGTACTGATAACCTGATATTTAATTAGGCGGGGCGTAACAAGAACAAGTTCAGTTAATGACAAAGACTCAAATGTCATTCCGTTTCTGGGTTTGGGAGGACATTAAAATCCATTGTCTTAGGAGTTTTATTTTAATTTGGTTTTCGATTTTGTCTTGTACTGGAATAGCTAAAGGGGAAGATTTGTAAGAGCAAGGTTTTATAATTTCTCAAAGCGTAGGCTTTTTGATAGTTTTGGCGTATCATGTTACAAATCGACATCTCAAATCAAATGCTACATTTGCATTATCTCAAAGTTCATTCAAAGATACGTTAGTGACCGAGCATCGTTCTGGATTGTTACCAACACTATATGAAGGTAAAAAAACTTATGATTTTCATGTGTTATATAAATTATATTCTGGGATGTTTGGTTTTAAAATCTATGCTTTTTATATAAAGGATTTTGAAAGATTTTTTAATCTCGTTAGAACGAGATTAGGATCTCGTTCGAATGAGATAGGGTTCTCATTTGAACCAGCTTCGAACGAACAGCTAACAACAGTGCACCGTATTAATAGAACACTCTCGTTAGAAGCTCGTTTGAACGATGTTCGAACTAAAAGGCCATTCTCATTAGAATAAGCTTCTAACAAACATCTAACGACAATCCACTGTTTGACAGAGAACTCTCGTTAGAATGTCGTTAGAAGGATGTTCAAAGGAAAATGGAGTTTCGTCATAACAAGAGATGATTTCATAAGATGATTTTTTCGTTTGAATGACCCCACAATATCAAAATTTGTATTTTTTTTCTATAAAAACCTATTTTGTTCAAAATTTCATAAGATTTTTGGCGAAAAGGATTTTTCAATATCTGTTTCAAAAGTTCTCGTCTTTTTTTTTTTAAAACTAGTTTTTGTTTTACAAATCATATATCCCTCTATATGATTTGTTGAGTGTATGAAACTATAGTTTCCATACACTTGCATAAACCCTTATAGAGTTCATCTCTATTGCTGACTTTTGGAGCCGAGGCTCTACTGTTGAAGAAGAAGGTTGATCCGTGAATACCGAGAGAAAACAACTTCCTGTGGACGGTACTGGACTGTGTCATATTCTGTAGAAGATTTGAAGACCTCTGCGAGTTATGCTTAGTAGTGCTAAGTTGCCTGTAAGTTGACTGTGTCTATTAAACTCTTTACAGTATTGATTAATAGGTTTTGCCCGAAAGGAAGTTTTCCTTACTTCTTCGCATGCTTGGTTTGATTGTGTGATTGGTTAGTATTTAATTTGGACTTCATCATCGCATATTCACCTAAGTGCTAATCAAGATAAAATTTGATTAAAATTTGAATTTGTATGTGAGGAACCAAATATACGGACTATCCATAGGAACCGCATTCTCAAACTATACATGTATAGTAATTTTTATATCAATATATAAATAATAAGTATAAACATTCAAATAGTGATTCAATTAAAACATGACAAGACATCATACAATACAAAATCTTAATTTCTTCATATAACGTGGACACCACTTAAATAAAAGAGACAAGACATGATATCTTAACACGAATGCATCCTTACAATTTTTATTTTATTTTATTTTTATCTAGCAAGAACGACAAAAATAAAAGCGACGCGCGATTTTTTTTACCAAACACGCACAACCCAATTATACAAAGACACGACGCATGATACGAAATATTTATTTTTCACTTACCACGAACACAACCCATATAAAAGCGACACGTCACGAAAAATAGATCTTGTTTTTTTACAAGACACAAACACCGGTCAATTAAAAAAGACATGACACATAATAGGAAATCTTTATTTTTAACTCGTGTTGCCTTTATTTGAGTTATGTTTGTGCTAAGTAAAAAATAAAGATTTCATGTTAGGTGTCGTGTATTTTTTTAATTGGCCCGTGTTTGTGTTTTGTAAAAAAATTAGTTTTTTTTTATATCGTGTTGCTTTTATTTTGGGTTGTGTTCGTGGTAAGTAAAAAATAAATATTTTCAGTTATGTGTTGTATCGTTGTATAATTGGGTTGTAGTGTTTGGTAAAAAAAAATATGTGTCACCTTTATTTGAGTCGTTCGCACTAAAAATTTAAAATTTCGCATTGTATCTTAATAAGGTTATGCTCGTGTCAAGTAAAAAAAAATATCGTGTTGTGTCTCTTTTATTTGAGTGGTGTCCTTGTTAGATAAAAAAAAGATTTGTGATGTATGATGTCGTGTCACTCTTTAATCGAGTCATTATTTGTATTCATATTTATTATTTATATATTAATATAAAAATTAGGGTAAAATTTAAATTTAACACAGATGTTTGGGATCATTTTCAATTTCGGACACAACTCAAATAAAAACAATACGAGTTAAAAATAAAGATTTCGTGTTTGTGTTTTTAAAAAAAAATAAGATTTATTTTTCATATCGTGCCCCTTTTATTTGGGTTGTGTTCGTGGTAAGTAAAAAATAATTTTTCGTGTTATGAGTCGTGTCCTTGAATAATTGGGCGGTGCATGTTTGGTAAAAAAAATCGCGTGTCACTTTTATTTGTGTCGTTTTAACTAGATAAAAATATGAAATTTTTGTAATAATGTATTCATGTTAAGTAAAAAAAAAAGGATATGGTGTCGTGTCTCTTTTATTTAAGTGGTGTCCTTGTTATATAAAAAAATTAAGATTTTGTGTAGTATTATGTCGTGTCACGTTTTAATTGGGTCAATAATTTTGTACATTTATGTTTGTTAATTATATATTGATATAAAAATTAATATACATGTATAGTCCACTATTGTTTTTGAGTATGTGACAAATTAAAATTATATATTTTTTTTAAATCTTTTTACGATATTTGGGGAGTTATTTCACTTGTGGGAGTGTTAGAGAGAGGGAGAGGAATTTATCATATAAATATACAAGGGTATATGTACTTTGTGGGAGTAGGAATAACATACCCTTTTTATTATTATTTCTAGCAAAAGAAGTGTCATGTTTTTATTGTCATGTTTTTATTGGAAATCTTTTTCAAATGGAAATCTATTTAAATGTCTTTCTATCATTTTTCAGATTTTTTATTTTTTTTAAATATTATTCAAACATTTTAAATATTTTTAAAATTATTTTTTAGATTTTTAAAAAGGTTTTCTATTACTATTCAAAATGTTTAAATGTTTTTCTATCATTTCAAGATTCTTTAAAAGTGTTTTTCAAATATTTTTATCTTTTTTTAAATTTAGTTTTATTCAAACTTATTAAATATTTTTTCTATTATTTGCAGGGTTTTTTTTAAAAAAAAGGTCCAAATTTACATTTTTAGAAGTTTTTTTCATATTTATAAAAAAAAAATCTATAAATTTTGAAACTTTTTTCTACTATTTCTAGTTTTCTTTAAAAAATCAATATTTTTCATACTTTGTAAATGTTCTCTCTATTATTTTCCGATTTTTTAAATTTGTGTTGTTATTTCCAGATTTTTAAGAAGTTTTTTTAATATCTTTCATATTTACTATAAATTTTGAAATGTTTTTCTACTACTTCCGGATTTTTTAAAAGTTTTTTCAGTATCTTTCATACTTTAATGTGTTTTCCGTATTATTTTCAAAGTTTTAAAACTTTTTTCTATTATTTCTAGATTCTTTTTTTTTAATTTCTTTCATATTTTTAATTAGTTTTTCTATAAATTTTGAAATATATTTTCTACTATTTCATGATTTTTTAAAAAATCAAAGTTTTTAATACTTTGTAAATGTTTTCTCTATTATTTTCAAAATTAAAAAAAAAATCTATTATTTCCAGATTTTTTAGAAGTTTTTTTTCTATGACTTTAATTATTTTTATAAGTTTTTCTATAAAATTTGAAATTTTTTTCATTATTTTTGGATTTGTTTGAAAAAAATAATATTTTTCATAATTTTTAGATGTTTTTGTTGTAATTTATATTTATTTCCACGATTTCAAGATTTATAAAATATTTCCGTAATTTCCCAAATTTCAATTAATTTTTTTTATAATTTTGATATTTTTCATTTTTTCTAAATGATTTGTTTTGTAATTTTCATTTATTTGGGAAAAAATACTCTCGTGTCTATGACATGACCTAGTTTTCATCATAAAAATTAATGGTGTTGACGTTGAGAAGTTATTTAAGTGACTTTGAAAGTTTAGGAGGTTAAATCTCGAAAATAAAAATTCAATGGGGTAGCTAACCCTTTTCTTTTTTATTAATCTAAATAGTGGATCTCTCCATAGATTTTATTTCGAATTCGGACTGCTAATTAAGTGTATATATCAATTACCAAATGCTTTTACAATCTCGTGACATATTCGCAGGACACTGATATAAAAATTTGCATGAATATGCAACATAAAGTATTTTCAATGGTAAGGAAAGGAGCAATTTTTTGTTTCAAATGCCATCGAGAAGGTGAGTATAATTAAGTTACCTACCCACCCACACGTGAAAGGATAACACATTATAATCTTCAAAACTGAACTGAAAAGGACTTTGTATATGGTATGTATGACCACAGATGTCCCAAAAAATTCGGACTCTCCTAAACTTTGAACATGTGTTCCCTCTCAACGGTCATCGACTTAAACAAACCTCTCCAAAAAAATCGGTCTCTCTTTCTTCAATCTCTTTTTATTTACTGAGTCTCTCCCCCCTCTTCCCCACATATCCGCACAGATCAATGCTGCCATTTGTCTCTCATTCTCTCTCCTCCCTCCTTTCCACCACTTCATTGTCCCATTTCATCACCATCACCATCACCATCACCAGCCCATTCTCATTCTTGATTTCATTATACTGTGTTGTCCACAATTGGGTTTCCGAAGAAATGACCCTCAAGGGTGGCACCAGCCAAGCCTGTGCTGCGTGCAAATACCAGAGGAGGAAGTGCATACCCGACTGTCCACTCGCACCCTACTTCCCTCCCGACCAGCCCAAGATGTTTCAAAACGCCCACAAGCTTTTCGGTGTGAGCAATATCTTGAAAATACTAAAGCAACTCGACCCAAGTCAGAAAACTGAGGCCATGAGGTCCATCATTTTCCAAGCTACCATTCGTGATAAATTCCCCATCCATGGATGTTGGGGAATCATTTGTCAACTCCAATACCAAATCAGACAAGCAGAGGAGGAACTTCACGCTGTTCATACACAGCTCGCGCTATATCAACAACACGAGATCTCATCAACAGCCAATGATTCTACCTCACACTTACAATTAGGCATGAGTCCCCCCACTAACGCCCTTAACCTTTTACACCTCGACACTCCCCAGCATTACAATTCTGTGAGTGCATTGCCCATTGCATCGCTTCACTCTAATAGCGGCAATGCTGGTTATAACTGCTACACTGACCCAAAGGATAACAATATGATCAACCCATTATGGATTCAACAACCCTATGATAACAACAATGACAATCCCATCGCAATGCATGCTCAGCTTATTAACTCGCAGCCACTAGATGTGCAAGAAGAGGTCACACAAGATTATGACGAGATTCATCCTTTCTTTGATACTATAGATGACAGACAATCATACATTGATTCTAAGGAGGCTTATGAGTCGAGGTACTCTTGTTATTTCAGCATGATTATTTATATAAAATACTCTACAATTTGTGTATTATTATAATGGCTTCAAATATGGTTTCAAATGGTGATTTAATTCCAACCCTTCATTGATTTGTCTGTACCTAATGTAACATCATTTACAGCTCGGAATCATCACTGAAAGATACGACACAATCCCTTGAGCAAGTTGCTGAGAATAATTTGAAGAGTGCTGCTGCATGCTTCAGTCTTACTAGTGTCAACTGATCAAACATCCAGCAAGAAAAAGTAAGAGAAGAACAGCAGAGTGGCTCGGTTTTACTTTTCAGTTTTTATATTGGCTTTTCATATTGCTTTCAAAGAGTGTTCCACAATTTTGAATGCCTTTTATGTTTGATTCCACTCCATTATTTTGTTTTGCTACTCAGAACAATTAATTATTGGTTACATAATAATTGACTTGCTAGTTTTGAATCCCTCTTCATTGAAAATGAAAGAACTGTGAAATCCTTTTCAGACTCTGAATTTAGATCAATTCTGCAGAACAATATGCAGAAGGAAGCATGGTTTAACAGTTAGAAGTATCTGAATTCAACAAACAGTCCATTTTTATCTCAGAATCATCGGTGACTCATTGCATGATAATGAAAATGAACTTAATAAACCTAATAACAATCGTTGTCTAGGAACCTCAAATTTAATTTACTTTTCTGCATCTTAATCTAGCAAGCCCTCGCATGCAAAATCCATAGAGTGAGAAGATCATTTTCCATCAATACCTTTTTGATGTTTTAAACTTTTGAGTATCCTAAAATCGCTCACTTAACCTCTCTTGAAGGGACCTTTAAACTTTGCTATTTGGGACATTTAATTAGTCAGCTATCCTTTTTTACACTTGCAATTAGTAGCCCACACTATGGCATACATTCAAAAGTTCAGTGAGTCCACTGAACAAGATATTCTGGAGATTTTATCTCAGTTAATAATTGCTTAAAGCATCATCGATTAATGTTTATCTCCCAGGACTAATTCCATATGATATTCAGTGAAGTAATTTCGTGGAATTGGTTAATGATAACTGTTTTAGACTGTTCCATGTTTTATTTTTAGCATTTGGATTTGGTGTTGTTAGGCGCAAAGTTGATGACCAGCAGGCGTACATATATCTTATTAAAGGCCCAGAGGGACATTAATAAGGCTTGAAGGCTAAGTATAAAGCCATGGCTCCTATAATAAATGAGATTTGCAAAAACTTTGTAAAAACAGGTTACAGTATTGTCAGTAATCAGATCACTGCCAGCACCCCATTATTATAACATGAGCAAAACTTAATAATAGTTTCGATGGTTCATAAATGGTCATGTTTTCTGTTCACGCTATCTTTTTATCTCTAAACAATCAATCACAACTGAAGTCCTCCTCCAGTTCAGAACCTCAATTAAAGAGTTTCGATTGTTATCCTCATCTTTAGAAAAGGAAGGGTTGGGGAGGAAATCAACACAAGACCTTTAAGATCCGGTGGGGGTCGTTCCAGAATTGTTAGGAATGGTTTGGAAGTTGTGAGGGGCTTAAATGCTATTTTTAAAGTTTTAAGGGGGTTTGAAATTATGTAGTAGGTGTAGGGATTTTATTTTGGGATCAAAAGAGTCAGATAAGGTAATTATCTGATCTCAACGTGTCAAAATAATCCCACCTCCTGTGTGGGATGGTTTCTCACAATTTATGGGATAAATGTCTTATTTAGGAAAATTTTCTTACCTCAAATCCCATCCTATCCAACCTCCTTATCTGATCCAATCTTCTTATCTTGTGCGTCAAAGGGGAAATAGGATGTTGTCAGCTGAAGAGGGTTTGGGTTACGCAGGTTATCGGAGGAGGCTATCGAATCTGTAGGAAGATTCTCCAGAGGTCCAGTGTTCGTCGCAAGGTGATGGAGAGATTTGTTGATTGACGGGGTGGAGGTGATAAAGTTGAATTTGGGTTGTGGGGTAGTAGATCTAGGGCATTTGATTTTCCCTTATTGTTGCCAGCTTGGGGGCTGATGTCGTGACTAACCGGACGGCGACGAGACTCGCCCAAAGCCCGATGCCGACGGAGTCAGAAGGATGTTTGGTCGTTCGGGGGCAGATTCTGAAACCTCAACTGCTGTTCATGGACAGGGACAGGGGTTTACCGTTCGGAGGGCGCGGCGCATCTGGCTTGACAGAGAGGGCCGTTAGGCTGAGGACATGCGACAGCTTAGTTGGTGGGCACCTCTCAAGGCTGAATGCATCTGGATGAGGTTCGACTAAAGTGACATCGACGGAAGCTGAAAAAGTGGGGAGTTCTGGTTTAACCGGGCTCGGATGGCACCACCGTGAGTCCCAATCGTCGTTCTCCACAAACGACTCCATAAGAGAAGCAGGTTTGGGTACGAAAATGATTAAACAACATTTGAATTTAGAAAATAAATTCTCTGATTCGCGTTTATTCTAAAAATAATAGTAATTACCACATAAGAAGAGCAACTCCCATTTCTAGGTGATAATGGAACATATTAGGCCTAGTGATATCATCATGAGAGTGCTGACATCACGCGCCACATCACTAGAAGTGTAACAACCCTAAAACCTTAAGAGTCCGCGACCCTGTGGCAGGGTAGATAAACTGGAGAAGCCTAGGTTAGAGGAGGGGTCCGCGGACATATGGAACCCAGAGACTACGAGCGAGTGCAACGGCCGCCACAGCCTAAGGTGA
The DNA here is from genome assembly GCA_949130495.1 of Sambucus nigra. Classification (NCBI taxonomy): domain Eukaryota; kingdom Viridiplantae; phylum Streptophyta; class Magnoliopsida; order Dipsacales; family Adoxaceae; genus Sambucus; species Sambucus nigra. Next base: position 428,026,957 of record OX422212.1, on the reverse strand, counting down.
TGGCCGCGGAGCTTGTCTTCATTGGAAGCACGAAGGATGATGATAATGGAATATTCTAGTCCTAGTGATGTCATCATGAGAGTGCTGACATCACGCGCGCTGACATCACGCTCCACATCACTAGAAGTGTAACAACCCTAAAACCTTAAGAGGTAGCGACTCTGTGGGAAACCACGGTGCGTAGATGAGCCGGAGAAACCTAGGTTAGAGGAGAGGTCCGAGGACATATGGAACCCAGAGACTACGGGTGAGTGCAACGGCCGCCACGACCTAAGGTGATGGCCGCAGAGCTTATCTTCCATAGCAACATGAAGGATGACGATGTGGCCTCATTATGTCATGACTTGAGGAGCAAGTTTAGAAAATTCTAAAAGCCTTTTTAAAAGGGATAATTTTGAAAAACTCTCTCCAAAGGAGGAGAAAATTCTAAAAGGGGCAATCCATTTAAGAGAGAGAAAGTAAGGTTTGTGGGTGAAGCCGAGAAGGTTGCCGGAGCAAGGCGGAAGAGGGCTACTGTTGATCGAAGAAGGAGGTGACGGAAGGCAACTACTCATTGGAGTGATCCACTGAGGTAAAAGATCTGTCCTCAACTTCTTCCATGTTAAAATCCTAGTTTTCTATGTCTTTATTGATTGAGATGCGCCCTTGTGTGAAATCTAAAAATGTCCATGGAAAGCTGTTGTTCATCTGGGTTTCTGGGTTATAGGTCATGGAAAGCTGTTGTTCATCAAGGTTAGAGGCTGTGGAGTGCCATTGATTCTTTGAGATTTGGAGAATTGGGCATGAGAGTGTTCATTAAGTAAATCTGTGATTTTAGTACTACGATTCTTGAGGTGAGATTATATAGTTCGAGAATGGGATTTTTGAAGATGATCTTACTTGACCGTAGAAGATTTATTTAGGGGGTTTCCTTTGATCTTTGAGGATTTAAATTGGGAGTAAATTATTGTTTTAAAACATTATTTTTACTATACTACCCTTGTTGTTGCCGACCAAGAGTTCTAACTCATTCCTTGAGGTCGCGGCCTATTAGAAGAAGACGTGGAGTTGGGAGGCAGTATCATATTGTGCCTTGAGAATTGTTGAGTTGGGGATTCGATGTTGAGCCCGAGGAATTCATTAGCCTAGGCTAATAATATCTATTTACGGACCTCCTGCTCAGTGCTTGAGGTCAAAACGGTTAGTCTAAGGAGACTGAGCCTAGGTTAATTATGGGGCTTAACACCGCGACTAAGCTCGGCCAAAGTATAGAGTGAGCAGCAGACCGTGGATTGCACAGGGCTTGAGGTCAAAACGGTTAGTCTAGGAAGACTGAGCCTAGGTTAATTATGAGGCTTAATACCACGACTAAGCTTGGCCAAAGTGTAGAGTTAGCAGCAGACCGTGGATTGCTCATCCTGGATTTGAGCAGGACAGGAGGCCACAACCTGTGGCATGACTAGGCCAAAGTTATCTAGAATAAGGCCGCGGGTTTGAGAAGTCCAAGGTTATAAAAATATAAGATGTGGACTATGAGGGAGAACCATAGGAGATTGAGCCATGGAGGAAGCTGGGGAGGGGTTGGAAAATACTATTTTTTCCTTTCCTTATTGTTTATAATGCATAATTATTATTCTCTGTTTTTACCAATTACATTATATCATTTATATATTTGTTGCTTTTGTAAATACTAACTTTGGCAAGTGGATAAGGACCTTTGAACCAACCCTTGATGAGCTATTAGAGCTCACCCTTTTTATATTCTTTGTTTCTTCGGGTTAGGAGCTGAGGACACTTTTAGAGGCTGCGGAGTTCCTAGAGATCACGGATTTAGTTTGCATAGTGCTTTAGGAATGTTTATATAGCCTTCACTCCTAGTTGTACTCGTTTATCTTTATAGTTTATGTTGAGTATGAGCAAGGACTGATTTTATGGCATGTACTAAAGACTATTATGGCATCAATGAAAATTGAAGAACTATTAAATCTGACAACTCTTATGTAGAAGTCGAGGCCTTTACAGGCCACCCAGTATAAAAATTGCCTTATATTATTTAAATTTTAAATCCCCATGAGATCAAGGGGACTTAATGTCCGCGGCCAACTAGGGCAGGCCGCAGGACATTACAAGAAGACTCTAGAATCAAATACAAGAATAAAGGCTACAAGTACAAAAATATCCCTCCAAGCCCATGACCCTGCATCAATATTCTTTCAACTCCTCTATCCATTTTTTTCCTCTATATATTTATTCAATGATTTTTTTCTTACTCATTATATGATTACATTATTTGTTGAGATACCAATGAAATTTTATCACTCACATTTGTTTTTCTAGTAAATTTTTTGGCCTATGTTGTTTGTTCAAAACTGAAATTCAGTTAATTCGTCCAATTAATATGTGAATTGGATTGAGAACATTACGTGAGAACTAACCCAAGCAATTCAATTACCTAGTGAACAACTTTCGGTAGAGTTATTATATCAACCTTCAAAATTTAATTACAAGCATGTCTATCAGGTTCGAACATGGTATTTATAACAGTATTTAATAACATAAAGTGAATTTCTCCAAATAAATTTTGTAATAGAAAAAGCATTATCGCCCAACCTCGGCAATTAACTACATCTATACTGCACTATTGGAATAATATCATGAGATAAAGAAGTGCTTTACAATAGCCAATTTAGTATTCTGAAGTATCTTGGAAGTTTTGTGAACTATGATACTTAGAAGACATTTACCCTTGGGCAACTTTGTCAGTGGGATAAATTGCATAATAAGCATCATCTGAAAAATACATTGAACTCCTAATTTCACTTATAATGATATAATATTACTTCACGAATGGCAATCATAATACAAACTATTTTAATAGAAATCACCAGAGGGCAACCAGAATAGAATTCACACATTCCACATTCCACATTACAGTCATTTAAAACTATATAAGATACACAAATTTTCTGTACATTGTAGTCCAACTAACCACACTCAAAGTAGATCATAGTCATAGAAGCCTGGTATTATATGAACCACAATTAGCGCACTTGTGATAGAGCCAATGGAAAGAAGCTATTCCTCTCTTTTCGCAGTCGTTGCATAATATATCCTGCAAATCCTTCACACAGTTAATTAAGCCATGAATCTTGTAATAAATCAAAGACAGGAGATTTTTTGGTACAATGAGGAAGAGGAAAGAATGTAGTCAACCTGAGTTTGGCCAGCATACTCATCAGGAATTTTCTCTTCAGCCAACAATGCATCTATCATCCCAAAATACACCTGCAGGACACCAGTTTTAACATTTATAATTCTTAAAACTCAAACGGCATAAGCTAAACTTTGCCTAAGAAAACAAGACCAAAATAAATAAATATTAAAGCTTCATGTATAATTTTGCCCTTTTTTGTCCCCCTTTTCTCCCTTATTTACCATTTTTTTTTAAAAGATTTCTACCATTTTCGAGACACCCAGAATCAATTCTGTGGACAGTGTGTGCCGAAAATATCAGGTACATCCCTTGGAACTATATAGTTATACATACTGGTCAAAAAATGATTTGACTGTTAGTTGTTGTGTGAGCTTATATGGCCTGCACATTGAATTTTTAACTTACGTTGACAAAGCAATCTAGTTCACATAAAAGACTTGTTACCAAAAATCTGCGTTGGACATCTTAATCAAACGCAGACAGATTTGATTTGAAGGTTATATCAGTCATGAGAGAAGAACAAGCTGGGTAAAAAGACAAAATATGGTGAACAATGAATTGACTTACCTTTCCAAATTTGGGGAAGTTGTGGCATGTTGGTGCAGTGGGCAGCCAAAGCGCATGCTATGAACCACCCACAGAAGTGTAAAACAATATACTCTTTTTTTTAATCATGTAAACCTTTATACTCATTATAAGACATTATAGACTAGTATTTATATTTAGTATTCTAGAGAATCACGGGTGCCTCTTGCTGTGAAAGATTTTAGAGTCCTCTAGGTTCCCAGGAATGCTAGACTACTATGGATTAGAGTAAATATCCAGGATAGTTGTTTAGCATTCTAATAAGTTCCCTAAATAGTGAGAACTGCTGAACAGTAAACCCCAACCATTGGTGTAGGATAATTTTCACCTTTCTCTATTAACAGTAATATCAGTAGAAATTTTGCCTCATATTAACCAAGAAAAACCATTGCAAGCATTTTTCAAGAGCAAAACCAGTCCTTTTTCCCTACCTTCCATTATTGTCGTAGTTTTTCACTATGCTCTCAATATCGGTTGGATTCGTTAGCCTTCAACGAGGGGTTTTGAAGTATTAAAGGCCGCACAACAGTTTGCAAAGGTGCAAGGTCATGACAACAACAAGATTATTTTCCAAAGCAATCTGATATTAGTAATAGGGTTCCTCCATACATTTCAATGTTATTTAAGTATGCTAAACAACTTAATCATTATAAATTCTAATATTTTGAATCAAAGAGGGTATATATTGTTACTTTCCTTTATTTGGTTGTCCTGTCATATCATTTTCCTTTTGCTGTCTTAATTAGTAATTAGTAGAGGTAGTAAGGGCCACTTTAGTTATTATGTAATAAGAATGATCTAGACCATGTGATATCATGGTGGGGACCTTTAATGTCACCCATGACATCACATTGATGCTAATGTTCCTTAGTTAGCAAGTAATTGTGGAAATTGACTTGAATTTTACTATTCACACCGGGGGGGTACTGTTCACACAAGGGGGTAAGGTTCACTTTTACTCCTTAATTAAGGAGGGTTTAAACCATGGTTCAAAATACAAAGAAATAGAAGATATATTCTATTATTCATCATTTAGTTCTCTTGTATACACTTGAGAGTATTGTGGGACTCGAGAGAGTTGTAACCCTTATTGTCTATATGAAAGGAAGGAAGACATCATTCGTGAACATAGCCAAATTGGTGAACCATGTACATCTTGTCTTGTGATTTGTTGGTGTGTGTGATTTCTCATTACTTTGCATTTAGAGTGTATTTATCTTGTTATCTCTAAGGTTACTCTTTATTTTGGATCTTAGGCGTGCATGAATCACTCCATTGAGTGAATATCCACACAACAAATTGGTATCAGAGCTTTGGCTTGTAGGGTATAGGGGTGGCAAATCGTGTTATAGGATCGGGTTCAGGACCAACCCGACTCGAAATATTTTTCAGTGACACGAACACGACACAACACGACACGATGTTGGGTTATTTTTTTATAACCCGAACACGGCACGCTTCTAACACGACACGACACGATTGGCACGACTTAAAATTTTGATTTGATTAAAACTCGTTAACACGACACGACACAATTTGTAGCATTTTTTTTCAATTCATGCTTCATTGTATCTGTACAAAAAACATCAATAGCTATTTTTATGAAATATAGAGAACATAGTGAGTTAACATGTTAAAAAATCTCTATATTTTAAAACATCAATAGCTATTTTTAAAATCTCTATACCTGTTAACATGATGTAAACATCAATACCTCTTAACCTTTTTAAGAATATGGTGAGTTTACAATGAAAATCAAACTTTTAGATTGGCAGATCAATATTGAGAACAACACCAGAAATGGGAGATCAAACTTTGGCAGATCAATCTTTCATTATAATTATAATGTTTTCATCAGGTAAAAAAAAACGGAAATGGGAGATCACCGGAAATGGGAGAACATACCCGGAACTGCTGAGGGCAAACCGGCACCGGAATGGGAGGAACAGGACAACCGAGATGTTTTGTGGAGAAAAAACAACCACCACTCGTATATTTTTTGTGGAGCTAGAAACGTTTTGTGCTTGGCTAGGGTTTGTTTTGTTTTGTGGTAAATAGAGCTGAAATATTTGTGGATTGGGCTTTTTAATAAAAGCCTTTTATTTTTTTAATGGGTTTTTATTGGTCTTATTGGAGTTAATAACGGGTTAATAATGGGTTTTCAATCGGGTCCATAATGTATCTTAACGAGGTCACTATCGTGTCTTTAACAGGGTCCAATTCAGGTTAATTTCGTGACCAAAAATTAAACACGAACACAACAGCAGGTCCAGTAGCCCAGACCCGAACACGATAAACCGTGTCAATTTCGTGTTAATTTCGTTCCGTGTCGTTTTATGTTGTCGTGTCGTTTCCGAAATTGCCACCCCTAGTAGGGTATTTGCTTTGTGTGCATTCAAGGTGTTTGATAAAATTCCTAAGTGGGACTTTGGTCTTGGTCCAGTTGTTTCTGGTTGAAAATCCATTTCCTAGATTAGAGAATATTTACATCTAAGGTTGAAAAGGTGTCAATAGTGAGATTTGACTTGGAGAGGTTTGATGGTAAAACCATTAATTTTGGCATGTGGCAATGTCAAATAAGACGTTGCGGGGCATTTCGGCTAAACCCGGATGGTACGTCGGAGGATGATTGGAGAGAGCACGACTTATAAGCGTGTAGTACAATCTGGTTAATACTCGCACAAAATGTGGCGTATTATGTCACGAAGGAAGAATCGGCGGAGTCAATATGGAAGATAAATAAATGACGAAGAGCATAGAGAATCGTCTCTATTTCAAGAAGAAGCTATTCCGATTTGACTATATTGAAGGTATGTCGATGTTCGAACATCTTGATGAGTTTAATAGAATTCTTTCTTATTTATTAAGCTTAGATGTTTATATTGATGATGAAGATAAAGCTTTGTTGTGTCTAAATTCGCTTTCGAACTCATATGAGCATTTGAGCACCACATTGATATATGGGAAGGAGGAGGTGAAGTATGATGATGTCTCTTCGGCATTGTTGGGGAGTGAGAAGCAGAAAAAGGAGAAGAATGGTTCTTAATCCGATGCGTTGACTGCGCGGGGTAGGACTGAAGAGAGAAGGCAAGGTGGAAGAGGAAGCTCTAGGCCCAAGTCTAGGATCAAGGGCTTGAAAAATGTTACGTGTTACAAGTGCAAGAAGAAGGGGCATTTCAAAAAGGATTGCCTTAAGCTAAAAGAAAGAGACGATAAGAAACCGATAGCGGAATCCGCTAAGTCTGTCACTTAAGAGGACGATGAATTTGAGAGTATATTGATAGTTTCTTCACGAAAAACATCTTCAAAAGAGTGCATACTTTGACTCGAGGTGTTCTTACCACATGTGCCTCGATAGAGATTTGTTCCATACCTTTAAGGAGGTGGATGGAGGCAAAGTCTTTATGGGTAATGATGATTGTCCGAAAAACGCCACAATAAAATAAAATAGCGAAGAGGATGAACCGAATCTTACTTGAAAAGGTGAGGTATATGTTATCCAATGCGGGCTTATTGAAGCGGTTTTGAACGGAAGCTTTATCCTATGCTTGCTTCATTGTCAACCATCTACCGTAATTGATTATAAGACTCCTATGGAGGCTTGGTCAGGTACACATCCTACTTATGAGACGGTGCATATTGTTGGGTGCCCAGCTTATTTTCATGTTAGTGAGGGCAAAATTGATCCGAGAGCTCGAAAAACAATTTTCATGGGTTTAAGCAATGGGGTCAAGTGATACAAGTTATGGTCCCCGAAAAATAAGAAGATAGTGGTGAGTAGGAATGTGATTTTTGATGAGGCCTCTATGCTCAAGATGCCAAAGGTAGAGAAAGAAGATTCTCCTGTGGAGAATGAGAGTGAAAAGGTGCAATTGGAGGTGAATACTCCAATCGATTCTTCAAGTGAAGATGTGGAGGTTTTGGATGAGGGACCTAGTCAATAATGGCAAGAACAACCATCTTTGGCAAGCGGACGAGAACCGAGGGTTCGGAAAACTACAAAGAGGTATGGCTTCAATGATGACACGGTCGCTTACGCATTATTGGTTTATGGTAAACAACGTATCGTGAGGAGATGAGTGATACTCATTGTGACGAGTGGAAGGTTTTCATGGATGAGGACTCTTCACACGAATCAAACTTAGGAGCTTGTGAAGATGCCTAAGGGGAAGTAGTCTATCGAGAGTAAGCGAGTGTATGCTAAGAAAGATGGGGCTCCAGATTCCAATGTTCGTTACAAGGCAAGGTTAGTGGCCAAGGGTTTTGCAAAGGGAAGGTGTTAATTACAATTAAGTGTTCTCTCTGGTGATGAAACATACTTCCATCTGGGTGCTATTGGCTATGGTTGCGCATTTTGATGTACAACTTGAACAACTCAACACTAAAACGGCGTTTTTGCATGGGGATCTAAAGGAGAAGATTTACATGTTGTAACCGAAGGATTTCAAGGTAGCTGGCAAGGAAGATCATGTGTGCAAATTGCGAAGGTCTTTGTATGGGTTGAAGCAAACGCTTCAACAGTGGTACAAGCGATTTGACACGTTTATATTTGGCCAAAAATCTACAAGGAGTGATTTTGATCATTGTGTCTATTTCAAGCGGCTCAAAGAAGGTACTTTAATTTATTTAACAAGATGAAGGCTCAATTGAGCCAAGAGTTTGAGATTAAAGATTTCGGTTAAGCCCAAAAGATTCTCAGCACGAAGATTAGTAGAGAGAGTAAGAAGGGAAGGTTGAGTCTTACTCAAAGGCAATACCTAGAGAAAGTTGTAGCACGATTCGTGATGCAGGATGCAAAGCCTGTGAATAATCCCTTGGCTGCACACTTTAAACTCTCGGCTATGATGGCTCCGAGTACCGAGGATGAGGTAGAGTATATGGCTTAACTTCCGTATGCAAGTACAGTGGGTAGCTTGATGCATACCATGGTTTGTACTCGACCGGATATAGCTCTTGAGCGTTGTGAGTAAGTATATGGCAAATCCGGGCAAAGAGCATTGGAAGGCGGTGAAGTGGATTTTGCGGTATCTACGGGTTCATTTAATGTGGGACTTGTGTAGCAACGGGTGGAGAAGTCACATGTGTGTGTGGGTATGTGGATTCAGACTATGCAGGTGATTGGGGCAAGCGTCGGTTGACTACGGGGTACGTTTTTACATTAGCTAGTGGTTTGGTGAGTTGGAGGTCCATGTTGTGGGCCACGGTTGCTTTGTTTATTACGGAGGCGGAGTATAAGGTGGCAACGAAAGCCGTGAAGGAGGCCCTATGGCTTCAACGTCTTATTGGCGATTTGGGGATTACACAGGATTGTGTGGAGGTGCATTGTGATAGCCAAAGCGCTATCCACTTGGCCAAGAACTAAGTTCATCATGGGACCAAGCATATTGATGTCCGAATTTATTTCATACGGGAGGTTATCGATAGGTGAAAAACCAAGAATTACGTGTGATAATTGATTAGCTTCGCAACTTTCTAATTTGACACACTTATTTAATTTCAGCCCCTAATCATGCATCTAAAGTGCAAGTGTCAATCCATAAACAGATAAAGCATGTGACACAAAAATAAGCTGAGACACAGATTTCAGGAAAAAACCCCTTTCGGGTAAAAACCTTTATTTCACTATGAATATACAAGCCGCAACTTACAATTACATAGAGAAATCTGCAATGGATCAACGCGCAGCCAACCCACAAAGACACGCAGTCTTCAACTCAGCAAGAGAATACACGCAGCACCCTCCAAGGACTCGCAACCCAAACAACGAAGGAAGAACCGCAGCTCTCCTCAATGACACGCAGCCCTCGGTTGCAAAGATCTCTCCACAAAGATGAACAACAACAAAGTTTGTGTTCTAGGGTTCCAAAAGATTCACAAAAGTAATTGGGATTTTTGTGTGTGAATCAAAAAGATGTTTGGCACATCAAAAATTGAAGTCTTGTTGTGTTTGTACTCTTAAAAACGTTTTCTCAAAGACTTAAAGAAATAAACCATCGGAATAGATATATATATAGGAAATATAAGATGGTGGATAAAAAACTGACGGAACTGCTCGAGTTTATCCCAGGCGGACCGGTCCGGCTTGGGGGCGGATCGGTCCGGTGGACCGGATCGGTTCTTTTATCCTGAGGCGGATCGGTCCGGTTGTGACCGGATCGGTTCGATCATTCAGGCTTCATCGGTTCGCATTCGGTCCGGTGTCTACTGGACTTCGAGCAAGCGGATCGGTCCGGTTGAGGGGCGGACCGGTCCGGTTTTCCCAGAAAAATAAAATCCTTTTAAAAGCCTCATTTTGCTTGAAAAAACTTACTTCTTATTTTTATATAAAAAAAACATTTTATAAAAAATTCCCAATATTAAATATGAACTTTAAAAATTTTACCAAGTTCATTCTTGCAGAGGCTATGATGTTGAAGATGCTTTGCTATTCGGATCCGTTGATGTAGATGCAATCTTGAGTTTCTTCAACGGTGTAACGGCGTACGACATACAAATTGATAATGGACAAAAATGTCCTTACAATAGGTGTATTGTTGTTTTGAAGAAAATTGGCACCAAAGATAATCTGGATGACATGTTGATGAATGTGGTACTGATGGCCAAGTTTGAGCATTGTTCAAACTGGATCAATGTTTTATACTATTGAGACCCTTCGGCGTTGATTGGTGGTGGTGTTCTCAAATGATTGAGCCAATGTGTGGGGGTTACACTTTCGCAAAGGTGAAGATTTGTAGAAATTGACTTGAATTTTACTGTTCACACGCGGGGGGGGGGGGGGGGGTACTGTTCATACGCATTTTATTGTTCGCTTTTACTCCTTATTTAAAAAAGATTTCAGCCATGGTTCAAAACACACAGAAATAGAAGATAGCTTCTAGTACTTTTGTATACAATTTGAGAGGTTTATGAGGCTTAAGAAAGTTGTAAGCCTTATTGTTTATATCAAAGAAAGGAAGCCATCATCCGTAGACGTAGCCAAATTAGTTCACGTCTAAAGTGTATTTCTCTTGTTATCTCTCAAGTTGCTCTTTATCTTGGATCTTGGACTTGCATAAATCACTCCATTGAGTGAGTATTTGCACAACGGTAATATCTAGACCCTTCTCCAATCCCTATAAAGGCATTTAATTAATCAATACTTTGAGAGTTGTTTCGTATGTTTAAGTATTTTCTCTGAGTGACATAACGTCAATTAATATCAAAGCCTATTCGTTTTACTCGTTGTTGTTGTTGTGTAGATAAAATCGTAAACAAAGTAGCAATTGCGCCAAGGAAGAACACTTAAATCGGGATTGAGTGTCGCACCGCCCGACTTGAGGAGTCCATGGACTCCATCTTGGACAAACTCGTATGTCTCGCCAGCAATAGACTTTTCCCGGCGTCGGAACCAACCCATCGGCCTCCCCGGTGGTCGCAAGTGGGTCCAACACCGGACCACAACTAGTTCCAACCTCGGAAATCACAGGCGACCTCCGTCGGCCCCTGTTTCTGACCTAATGGAATCGCAACAACTACCAGCTGCCGGATTTGTCCCGATCCGATCGCTTTGGAGAACCAACAGGGGAGGAAAACCATTTGCGGCCACGTCATGAGGGAAAACAAACCATCCCTCTACTACAACAACAATCCCTAGGTCCTTGTGATGATTCCCTCGGAAAAATACGACACAACCACTCCAAGCCCAGCCCAACCAACCCATCTCTCTACAACAACAAACCCTAACTCCGACGGTCGCGAATCCTCACTAACCCTCACCCCAACTCAGTCCCACCCTACAAGAACCCAACCCAACCACCGAAACCGAGACCACCCAAGTCATCCCATTTAACCACCCCACTCCCGAAACCCCTTCTTCATCAGTCGTCGACCACCAATATTTACTTGGTTACTGGTAAAGCTCCCATTAAGCTATCGTAAGCCCAATGGACCCATGGAATGTAAGAAGAAACTACAAGCAAAAGGTCCGCGAGTGGTTGCACCAACCTCTAACATTCAACAACCACAACCGATTCAATTTGGTCAGTTCGTAAGCATGACCAAAGCGCATGTCATTATACAGGGACGGTCGGCGACCGATTCCCTACTAATGGCGCTCGGATTCATCTCTATTTGAGTCACTTACCCCGAAGGTAACCCCATTTGTTCCCATTGATATACGCAATTATTTTATTTGCTATGAAATTGGTCACCAAATGGATGAGTGCCCCTTATGGCGCAAAGATGAGACCAAATATCCCCTAATCCGAGAAGGGCTTGGATGCCCCACTCCTATTTCCGCCATTGATAGGCGCAAGCGGACTCTAATTGATGATGATGTCGAGGAAGATCCTTTAAAGCATCCGTCGGGGAGTTATCACTTCTCATATGCCATCACAAGGATATCCAAGTCGATGTACCAATGTTTGATGGTCACCTCAACCCGATGATTTGATTCGATGGGGAAGGTGTTTAAATATAAGCAACTCGCCGGCTGCAAGTGTTCAACTCTCCACGGCCAAGCTACAGGGCTTTGCTAAGTGTGGTTGAACGACACGATTTGACGAAGTTTGCTAGCCCAACAACCCCCAATCAACACTTGACTGTGAATTAAGGCAAAGATATGAGCATTTTTCATACCCCCAATTTATGATAAAGAGATTTTTCTCGGGTGCAAGGCCCTGTTAGGGCACATCTTCGATGACGACCTATATATAGCAATTTCAGCGCTTGTTTACCCGTGCTCGCTTGGGGGGAAGCGAGGATCAATCGCATCTGTTAGGATTTGATATTACGCGAGATTTCGACATTTGTTAAGGTTGTCGAGCACGGGTAAACACTTGGTCGCAGATGAAGACAGACATGCGAGCATTTTTCATACCGCCGACCTATGAGAAAGAGATCTTTGCTCGGGTGCAGAGCCTCGGCTAGGGCACATCTTCGGCGATGACCTATATGGAGTAGTTTTAGCTACTGTTTACCCATGCTCGCTTAGGGGGAAGTGAGGATCAATTGTATTTGTTAGGATCTGAGCCTACACGAGATTCCGACATTTGTTGAGGCCTTCGAGCATGGGTAAACACTTGGCTGCGATTGAAGGCAGAGATGTGAGCATTTTTCATACACCCGACCTATTAGGGCACATCTTCAGTAATGACCTATATGGAGCACTTTCAACTCTTGTTTACCCGTGTTCTCTTAGGGAGAAGCAAGGATCAATCGCATTCGATAGGATTTGAACCTACGCGAGATTCTGACATTCGTTAAGGCCGCCGAGTATGCACTCAAGGTTGAAGAGCAGTACCAAAGTTCACCCACCTTCTCCCCCAGCCACGATCCCTCCACCACCTACCACGATTGCCGATGCTCCCATTGTTGCTGTGAAGTGCTTCACTTGTGGTGTGTTTGGCCACCGAGCTTCGGAATGCCCTAAAGGAAGGACGAAGTTCGTTCTCATAACTGGCGGCATGAACCCTCCCGAAGAAGAAAGAAGAGGATATGATGAAACACAATGCATTGAACGTACATGTCGTTCTGCTGGAGCCCGATACCGACGGTGTTCCTCGCTGAGTTTGAGGACGAACTCTTTTTAATGGGAGGAGAGTGATGTGAATCAAGGAGGGTATATTTGTCAGTTTTCGTTTATTGGGTTGTCCTATCATGTCATTTTTCCATTTTTGTCTTTATTAGTAATTAATAGAGGTAGTAAGGGCCACTTAAGGTATTATGTAATAAGAATGATGTCATGGTTGGAACCTTTAGTGATGTCATCCATGGCATCACATGAATGCTAGCATTAGTAATAGACACTTCCCCAACCCCTATTGGGGCAAGCATCCAATTAATAAGTATTTGAGAGTTTTTTCTTGTGTTTGAGTGTTTACCTTGAGTGCTATTGACATCGTCTACATCACTAAGCCACTGATAGAAGCGACTAGAAGAATTCTTTGAGCCTTCTGTTTACATCGATCTTAAGTTCGTGTGGAAAATTTTTCACATTATATTAGTTTTAACATGTTGAACATATTTTTAATCAAACAAATGAAGACCATAGGAAATTATTGCATTCTTCTTAGCATCATGTGCAAGAGTTGCAATGTGGTCGATAATTTACATCTGTGGAGTGTAAAAATAAATGAAAGGAAAATATCATGCAGATAAACTGACCTGCATGTCCCCAAGTGACTTGCTACAGATTGGACATATATAATGAGTACAAGTGTAATCCTGACAGTAATGTCTAAGTGTTAGTAAAGCAACCTAAATGACGGTAACTTTTAGAAATAGAGTGAAAAAAATTAAATAAAATGAACACCTGAAAACATGCAGAGTGCATCATATGACCACATGGAAGAGCTTTGATTGGAGAGCTTGATGTAAAGATGAACTCGTGACATATCGGGCAAAAATCCTCAAAGCCCTTCTCTCTACATATATGCACTGAAAGAGACCGTGACATGCAAGCATTGCAATTCATACAATGAAAATAGTCTATGCCTAATCCCTTCCCAACTCGACACAAGTTACAATAAGGGCAATGGTAGATCTCCCTGTTCATGACCATTCTTTAGTTATATATATGAAAACACCCCATCCACTACAAGGATCTAACCTTCCTTTGAGATTATTAATGGTCAAGAAAATTCTAACATTATCTAAAAAATTGATAAATTACTTTCATCACATATTCTGAAGTGTAAATATTTTTCCTGAAAGAACTAAACTTGTAATTTTCATGATAAGATCCAAAAGAAAAAAAGTAGGACAATTTGTATTACATCACCTCTCATCATCAAAGAATTTACAAATCCTGCAGTAGTATCTTGCCATAGATAAACCATTGCAAGAAGGCGTTGAGCAACTGGGACCAATGGGTTGAATTATTAAGCATTTCATGCACATCATCTTGGTAGTGGCTTTTCTGCATCAATAGGTAAGCGGCAACAATTACGTGAGGAAGAAAAACTTAAAACCTAAAATTGGAAAAGGGTAGAAGGAAAATAAGAATGCACGGGCATGTACCTATCCATTACATGCTCTTCCACGTCGTCGTGACAATATCGGCATGTATATAACTTGTTGCAACAAGAAGAGACGAGCTTACAATTCCTCTTGTAGTGTTTGCAACCATATGTTAATTTAAGCGGATCCCGATATGAAAAAGATTGACCTATAATTTCTTCCTTATTACTTAACACATCAACCTCCTTTGGATGCGATTTCTGCTGTGTAGCACTCCAACGGCTGACACGTCATGAAAGCTTATGTCAAATTCTATATACGCATATGAAATATATACACATTGAATTGGAAAAAGAAATGCAAATGTAAGTGCTTGTGCAAAAGAAATGTCCACTAGCGGCAATGCAACACCTGAGATATCCATAAAAAAGAGGCCAATATTTTTAACTTCTCACCACCATAGTCAAGTTTTTACAAAATTCATTGACGAACTGTAAATTCCCTCTTGGACACATCAAAAAATTCTTTAAAGATGCTAGGCAGAAGGTGCCCTAGGGCTTAGGCAGCCAGAGGATTTTTTTTTATTATTATTATTATATAGTACCATTAAAATTAATCACTAGCACTAACGTAAAAATTCAACAAAATGCTAAATAGCCAAATAAACGTAGTAATAATCAGACATACACCAAACAATAGCGATACACACGCACATGCGCACCCACGCACATACATACATACACACGCATATATATATATATATATATAGAGGCAGGCTCCTGTGCACACTAACTTTGCACATTACCTTTTAAAAGTGTGCAAACTTAGTGCTGGCGCACACCAATTTTTTTATGTGATATTTTAACATTTCAATGGACTCACATAAAAAAAATTAGCTCAAAAAAACTTTTTTTGCCATTTTTAAAAAATCGGTCAAACTTTCGCAGTTTTTAAAGGGCTTAAAAACTGCGAAAGTTTGACCGATTTTTTAAAAATAGCAAAAAAAGTTTTTTTGAGCTGATTTTTTTTATATGGGTTCCTTGAAATGTTTAAATATCACACAAAAAAAATCAACTCAAAAATATTTTTTTTTACCACTTTTAAAAGGTAATGTGCAAAGTTAGTGTGCAAACTTAGTGTGCACAGGAGCCTGCCTCTATATATATATATATATATAGAGAGAGAGGTTCACAAGTTAACCAAAATAATGATATTTTTAACGAACCTAAAAAGACATTAAAAAATAGTCCTTAATTCCTTGTTGTATTTGGTCCGCGGCAACGGCAACGGCAACGGACACGCATGTAATTTAATATACACACACCTCACAAACCTTACCCCCACCCACACACCCAGCTGCCATCAGCTATACTCACAACCTAGAGGTGAAACCCACCCTTAATTTTCAGCTCTTTAATGCCCGCTTGTCACAGCCATGGCCCACCTGTTCAACTCGCCGGCGAACCCAGAACCTATCCAGCCACCACACCTCCGGCGACCTCAAACCCATTAACCCACTGCTCATCTTCCAAACCTGGCTATACCCACATCCAAAGCTCCAACCGGTTGAAAGGGAATATGTGGCTTTTAACACACGTGGGCATGGCTATGGCAGGTCGGCGCGGGTCAGTGGTTAAAGGGATGGGCGATGGGGCAGGTGGTCTTTGGTTTGGAGATGGGCAGAGAAGATATCTCCAGCGAGTTTAGGTGTAGTAGGGGGTAGGTTTGGTTTGGTTTTTGGCATGTGGTTCGCAGGTTAGGAGATTTCAGGCCGAATTTTGGAAAATGATTCGCCAGCGAAGTAGTTGGCCAGAAGTGGGTTTCGGAGGAGCAGGGGGTATGAGGATGGGTTGAGCTTCCAGGTTGGGGATGTCAGGTTGCCGGGGGGTATGGATATCCCAGGTGGGTGTAGGTTTGGGGCAATCACAATTTTTTTTTTTTTGGGGGAAGGGGGGGGTGTTTGAAAAATAACCCACAAGTGAACCACAATCTAATATCACACGCGTGTCCGTTGCCGCTGGGGCGGACCAATTACAACAAGGAATTAAGGGTTATTTTTTAATGTCTTATAACTTATTAGGTTCATTAAAAAGTTCATTATTTTGGTTCACTTGTGAACCTCTCTCTCTTTCTCTTCTCTCTCTATATATAATAGAGAGAGAGAAAAATTCGAGTTCATTTTTTTTATGTGGTATTTAAACATTTCAAGGGATCCATATAAAAAAAATCAACTCAAAATAACTTTTTTTGCTATATTAAAAAAATCGGTCAAACTTTCACAGCTTTTGAAGTGCTTTAAAAGGTGTAAAAGTTTGACCGATTTTTTTTAAAATAGCAAAAAACGTTATTTTGTGCTTATTTTTTTTATATGGGTCGCTTGAAATGTTTAAATATCACATAAAAAAACTCAAAAGTCAAAAATAATTTTTTTACTATTAAAAAAAAATCGGTATGTATATTATTTTGGTTCACTTATGAACCTCTCTCTCTCTCTCTCTCTCTCTCTATATATATATATATAGAGAGAGAGAGAGAGAGAGAGAGAGAGAGGGACTCTCATACATACCAAGTACATACTTGCTGGCACAAATCTATTTTTCTAAAATATTAAAAAAAAAAAATTGAGTTGAATTTTTTATGTGGTATTTAAACATTTCAAGGGACCCATATAAAAAAATCAGCTCAAAATAACTTTTTTGTTATTTTAAAAAAATCGGTCAAACTTTCACTGCTTTTAAAGTGCTTTAAAAGGTGTGAAAGTTTGACCGATTTTTTTTAAAATAGCAAAAACCTTTATTTTGTGCTGATTTTTATATATGGGTCCCTTGAAATATTTAAATATCACATAAAAAAACTCAGGTCAAAAATAATTTTTTTACTATTTAAAACAAATCGATATATATATTTGGTATGTACTGAAGCCTGTCTATATATATAGATATATATATAGGGAGAGGTTCAAAAGCGAACATTAACAAAAAAACACCTAAGAACCCATTAATTTTATTTCCTATGTCGTAATTGGTCCGCGCCAGCGGCAACGAACGCACGCGTGTCGACCGAATATTTTTTCTACACACACACCTACCATTTTTTTTAATATAAACACACCACCCCTACCCCCCAAACCAAACACCGTAGCAACCAGCCAACCCCTCTCTCTCCTCGTCAAAAAACCCATCTCAACCCACCCTCCACTGGCAAACCACCCTCCACCTGAAGCCGTCGTAACCCACCAGCAGCTCCTACCACCCCCAGCTGCCGGAGACACCCCATACCCACCTGCCACCACCAACATGTGGTGGAACCACCTGACCCGCTTCTACCTGCTTCAACCCAATACCCACTTCGACCCAAACCCCAAACCTCTTGACCCAGACCTCTAGCCCATTAACCCGGATTCAAACCCCTACTGCCTCGGCTAGGCCATGACCCATACCCGACCCGCCAGAGATAACCCATAACCCCAAACCCACTTGGACCCTCTATGCTCTCCAATCCATACCCACTTCTATTAAAGAAGGGCCGGAGCGGTGGGTTTTGGATTGAGGCAGGTCCGGAGGTCGGGGCTATGGCTGCTGGGAGTCGCGAGTTGGTGGGCTTAGGGTTGAAGAAGGTGATGGTTTTAGGCAGATAGAGGATGCGTTGGTTTGTGGGTTCATAGCAGGGCAGTGAGTGTGGGATTGAATGGGTATAAGCAGGATTCGAGAAATGGTTTTGGGGAGGGTTTTTTTTTTCTTTTTTTTGTGGGGGTGGGGGGAGGGGGGTGCTAGTGGGTAGGTGTGTGTAAAAAAAATATTCAGTCGACACGCGTGTGTTCGTTACCGCTGGCGCGGACCAATTACAACATAGGAATTAAAATTAATGGGTTGTTGGGTTTTTTGTTAATGTTCGCTAAAATGTTCGCTTTTTAACCTCTCCCTATATATAGAGAGAGGGAGGGAGGGAGAGAGAGAGAGAAAGGATCCTATACATATCAATTTTTTTATTTTACCCATGGAGTTAACCTTCCAATCAAAACATGTTAAAAAAATTAGGTCAAAATAGAATTCTAGCTATTTTTTAAAAATCCAACAAATAACTAATAAAAATACCTTATTTATAAGGGTCTAGGCCAACAAAATTTTTTAAAATAGCTAGAAAATGTATTTTGACCTAAATTTTTGAACGTGTGTTGATTGAAAGGTTAATTTCAATAGAAAAATAAAAAAATTGAAAAAAAAAGTTTTTTAGGGCCTAGAACTAGGTGTGATGTATGGTGTGATGTAGGAAAGCCTTCCTCTCTCTCTCTCTCTCTCTCTCTCTCTCTATCTATCTATCTATCTATCTATACACCACCTAGCGGCTTAGAACAATAGTGGTTGATATTAACTTATTTGACACTTAAACTCCATTTAGTTCGGGGTAAAATACTTTTCACTAAGGTGAAGCATATAATAGTGAAATTTTTCAATATTTTGGGGGAAATAGTGTGCCACTTATTTACGATTCGGAGTTAAAAGCGTGCCACTTATTTACAATTGATTTTTAATACGAACAAAAGATTAAACTCCAAATACGTGAGAATACTTGTTATAATTTTACTTTTTACTTGGCTCAATTATTTCATCCAACCAAGCTCATCATTTTCATTTTGGAGAAAGCAATTTTGATAAACCAGTGAAAACAACCACTGTCAATTTTAACGCATATGGGCTATATTTTGCAAGTTATACAATTGACAAATCAGCAATAGTAGTGCTCAGAAGGGCCCTTAAATTTCCTGTTAGGAAAGAGAAAAAGGAAAGAAAGAAAGTATAGAAGTGCTAACACCAACCTCATTATCATATTTTGGGTTATGTGTGATCTCTTTCTAGGATCCAGAGTAGAGTCACGGGATACTCTTCTTATTGCAGCCTCTAGTTCCTCTTGAGTCATTATCAGAAAGTGGTCGTGGTGCTTGGAAGTCTGATCTAAATCATCGGGTTGATCGATAATATCTGTTACTTCATTGAATTTCTTCTTTTCAACCTCACTAGAAAACATTTGGTGACTATATTGGTCTTTGTCGATAACCTTTTCTCTAGCATCCTCATTTGGAGTTCCAGATTTCTTACTTTCATTAGCATAAAAATTACTTTGTAAAGGTTCCGCACCTTTGTCACCTAGGGTTCCTCCTTGTTCATCAAAACCTTCTTTCAGCAAATATGTCGAGACAACCTCCAATGGATCGGCAATACATGAAAGAGGAACGGCCGACTCCTCTTCTACCTCAACTTTATCATGCCATGTCATACCTTCCCACCACTCTCTTAACCATTCATCGAACATTGTATTTTTGGTAGCCCTGCGCCATAAAGACATCATTGCATTCTGTTGTTCTATTGTTAATGATGCCATTAGCCAAGGGATCATTTCTTGCAGAATTTCTGCTCTTACTCTTCCAAGCATGCATCCTATGATCTTTTCTTGCTCGATAATGGAGAAGTGTTCTCCAAATAAAGGCCATAGTTCAATTTCTTCATGATTGATATGGTCGCACACTATTTTACGTATAGATATGCACATATCGTGTAGCTTTACACACAACTGACGATACTTAAGCCTTCTCTGTCCCAAGGCATCCACATCACCACTAGAAACCAACACATGCAGTCCTGAGATCTCATCGAGAACGATGGAAATCCTACTGAAGTGCTCAACTTCCATTTTATGGTCAATGGTGTACGAGTGGCTAATGTTTTGGAGCTTTCCCTTTGCCTCCAGAGCTGGAAAGGCAACGTCATCCTCTGAGTCGCTATGTATTTGATATAAAAATCGTACAAGATAAAAACGCCGATGGAAATCCATAACAAGCCCAACATTTTCTACCAACTTAGCTGAAGCAAAGACAAGGTACTCCAGATCCTTCTTGAGAGCTTTGTGGAAGAAGAGTATGTGGTCCATTGGTCTTAATTCAAGATTAAAAACTGAACCAAGACCAGTATCCTCAGCCGGAAAACTAGGAAGGGGAGATGATATCTTCAGTTTTTGAGGGAAGTATACATGCATATTGATCCCACTATTGTACGACGTGTCATGCCACTTAGTACTGTTGGATCCAGAAGATGAAGAAGTGGATATTCGATTCTTGGCCTTGGTGAATGATTTTGTCTCCAATGACCTAGAGTTAATATGTAAGGAATCCTCCTTAATTTGTTCAGGAGGAAAAGGGCACCTGCTATTGAACACTTCATGCAAGTCTTTTCTGAATTTTTCAACGGATGTTTTACCTGAATAGCCAATACGTACCCACTCGCATAGAAGAGATGCCAAAGGCTTACTTGCTAAAGGGCCTCCCTGGTTTATGCTATACATAATGGACTTGGATTCATAATCGGATAGTTGAGCCGAGAACCAAGTAATCATGCACTTCAGCAATCCAAGGGGCATCATTTGAAGGCTAGTGTACAATAGCCATTTCTGCATTTGATGGCTGCAGTTCATGCTAACGAACGCAAAAACCTGACGGAAAATGACAAGAAGTTAGTGAAAATAAAACATAAACTTTTTCTAGGTTTAAATATATTGGGAAAATATTTCAAATAATTGACTTTGCGAGATTTACCAATCTTATTAAAATATTACCATCATCATTAGCTGTTTGTTGCTAGGTGTAAGTGGATGTAGACTTACATTTAGGAATGATGTCTGTTCATTCCTTTTCTAAAACTATATGAAATTTCTTATATGTTTCTCATTGAAACACATAAAATTACATATAAAATATTGTTTTTTATGGTATCAAGCATGCTCGGACCAAGGGTCCAAGTACTCCACACTACCCAATATAATTCATCCATGTGTTTGGCACAGTCATGCCACACGTGAGGGGGTCTATTGAGAATGTAATCTCACATTACGAAATTAATTCCCTTTTACGCAATCGATCATATTTGGGAGAATTTCCCCCCATCTCCAACTGGTTTTGGATTGAATGCTCCGAATTTAATAGTAAAAGCCTACCTTTACTCTTTTTAAACCTCTGCACCCTAAAATTGTACCTGGAGAGTAACTTACCTCTGTTTCAAGAAAAGTTAGGTGTTTATTAATCATCCTTACAAACGACTCCAGCTCCCCACAAAGCTTCTCCACAAAGTTGCTTAATGGTATTACGGTTTGGTCCTTATAGTACAGAAGCTTCTGAAGACTTTGAATTTGACTGTCATCTAGAAACCGTTCGTATGAGGGAGATCGGCAGTCTTTAGCAAGTTCATGCCACAAAGGGCGAAAGATCTTATCAAGTGCATTGCTGAAAATACAGAACATTTTATGAGAAATAACAAAAGAAGAGACTGAGGTAGTGTTTGGAAATGTGAAAAATAGAGGACTTCATCTCATTTTACATTTTTATGACATGTGATCACTATAGGATGACCTTATTGACCCAAAAAAACTTGTGAGGTGGCTGCCCTTTTTTCAGTGGCTCAATTCAAATTGCTATGTAAAATGTCAACAGGCCCACTCAAATCAAGGGGGCATTGAAACATGCTATAAATATTAATAAGAAACATCATTTGACCTCCCTATCAAGCAAGAAATTTTTATACAAGAACATTCTAACATTTATGGCGATTACCTATAAAAGATGAGGACATCTGCAAAAAAATTTAGGTGCACAACTACAGAAGCCAAGGTTGAAAAACTATTTGATCTTCTTATTTGGCATAGCTCCTCCAAAATTTCTTTCAAATCTTTTCTGATGGCACCATGCCAAAGATGAATACCATCTATGGGATTGTGGCCACCAGTTTTATGGATTGAATATTCTTTTATCATTTGTTGTTCTTCTCCAGAATGGCCCTCATCTGTATACAATTTGAGTATGTCCTCGAAATTGGCAAGTCCATTAAGAACTTGAGCTCCTTCTCCATATTTAGCCCCCAAAGAAATTTGCTCCTTGTTATCAAGCCAGGATATTACCACCTTCAAAGATGGATGCAACCTCATTATTTCAGGAAGTTAAGCTGCGTAAATAGAGAGATTAGGTCAGGACCTACCTCTTGCAGTAATTTTTCCTTAGGTACGACATCCTTTATACAATTCATAAATTCCAGTCGTTCATTTGGAGAAAGAAAAGAAGACATCCATGGGAAAAAGACCTCCAGGAGCATTATAGGAATGCTACACAAAAACTGCCAAACAAGCGAAGCCTGTTCTCTTGAAGAGAATTGCTGCATCAGCAGAGGAAAAACCTGCACCCAATTTTTAATATAATAAGATACTACCATATATAGCACCAAAAAAAATACTAAAAAGAAAAGAAATATGAAACATGAACCCTTACCTTTTCAGTTTAACCCATCAAACTAGAGAATAACTTATAAGAGAGTTAAGTGCCCATGTCAAACAAGTTTTAGACAACAACATTCCATTGATACATGTGTCTAGTGCATTTTTAACATGCCCATGATTTACATAAAAAACTCATTCTTTTGGACGTGTGACTGGTGTTTCGTGAACATGCGCCATGAAATAATAGTCAAATTGAGATGTGGCTTTCTTTAACTAGGAATTACAATTACAAATGATAGAAAAAAGTTTAATAGCAAAAGTCATTAATATCATAACAAAGGTAAGGCCCAAAAAATTGCGATTCAAAATAATTGAGCATGGGAGGAGAGTAACTGAATTAATCTTGTCTGAATAGTATACATATTTATAAATCCATGTAGCAACAAATATGTGCATTTACGTGTGTATATATTATATATATATTCATTGTTATGTCTTTTGTTTACTCAACGACAGTGATTAGTGGTTATTATGATTCATGAAAGTTTACTTTGCATATAATATCAATTTTACTTATCATACGAATTTATTTGATGGATAGATAGATAGATAGATAGATAGATAGTCTCAGGTGCGGACCAAACCGTGTGCACCCGGTGCGGACTTTGTCATGTTCCTCACGTGGTCCCCTCGTGGTCCCTAAAGACAATTTGTTATTATCCTCAAGAGGTCCCCCTCTTTTCTTATATTAAAACCTTAGTTTAAGACTAGATATTTAAAAGATTTATAGTTTAGACCCAAATTGGTATCAAGACCTTAAAGATTTTAGAAACTCACCAAATTCCGACCAAATCCCTAATTCTGGTATCAGAGCCATAAGACGTTCCTTTTAGACCTATAGTAAAAAGACCTTAATGCCCTTGGGATTTATCCCTCGCATTTACCAAGATATTTTTGGAGCCAACCCAGATTATCAACCTATACCCATAACTGATTTAGACTCAGAAAGTTGTTTAACCACACACATAGACGGTTGTTCACACATTGAACACATCCCAGCCAAATACGCAGACAGTAGACAAGTTACTGCTAGTGCTATTAATAGCATAATAGACCAAAATAAGTGTATACTGTTTATATTAAGACAATTAATAAAAGACACTCAAATCCTAGAAACAGAGATCAAAAATATCTCTAAAAGATTATTAGACATAGATAATGAAATCCCAATAGACCTAGTACAAGTGTTACAAGAAATAAATATTAAGACTAATCATATAAAAGTCCTTAACAAAGACATCTTAGAAATTAAAACATTAATTAAAAATCAAGACAGTGAGTTAATTAAACTTACTAAAAAACAAGCTAAGCTTATCCCTAGATTAGATAGTTATCTTCCTAATGGAGATAGTTAGATCAAACTGGAATGAAGTACCAAGAGACCTCTCCATTCAGACCTTATCAGAATTTTATCAAAGAATTTTAGAAAAGATAAATGATGATAGATTTTATTATAAGATAAATGAAAATGAGATTGCCAACGCAGCTAAAGCAACTAGACTTATATTAGAAAGATTAAATTTAATTTCTACATCCATAGCAGCTACCCAAGACTATAATAGTCGCTTTGTTAAAGACTTGCATTTAGACTTGAAAGCCAAGACAGAAGGATTAACCACCTTCTATACAGACTTTGTTAAATTTCAACAAAATTTAGCAAATTACCTTAATAATAGGGAAAGCCATAACCTATCCAAAATGGATAGTATTATTAATGAACTTAGACTAGACATGGCCCAAGTAGAAGAAAAATACAAAGAAATTATAAACGGAATTAAGGCCGTATATAATAAACCTTCTCAAGCAGAAATAGACTCTCCTTTTATTCTAACTCGGTTAGATAAAATTGAAAAGACTGTAAGTTAGAACTATGCAACAACAAGAAAAAGATAATGAAATAAAAGACTATATTACTAATGTTGGTAAAACCATAGTTAATTCTCTAGCTAGACATAGTGAAGAAAATTATGAGAAAACTAGAAAAGAGAATATGAATTTTAAAGAAGAAATCCTTAACCAGATAAAAAGACAAAAAGATTATTCAGACTTCTTAGAAAGAATTGAAAAAAGACTTGAACAAAAACAGGTAACCACCTGTAAATTTAGAGAAACCCCTCCCATAGAAACTAGAGAAAAAAATACCATAGGTAGACGAATCATAAATGACAGATTAGATAAGACGAGCAAGATAGTTAGCTCTATCCCAAATATTGGACAGAGTAACCATATGCTCCAAAGACTTAAGGATTCATCCTCCAATGTTAGGACATGGTGGAAAGAAAGAAATTTCACCAATCCTCTCCAATGGAAAGAATGGGGTGAAGTTGACTGGAAGATTGTTGAAGATTCCATCCATAATGGACAAATTCCAGCCGTTAGATACATAGACTTGTTTAAAGAAGGTGTCACTCCTAAGACTCCCAATTATAACATGACTTACCATTGTAGGAATCATGTATTAGACAAATCCTATACTGAGCTCCAAGTGTTTGACTCAGAATGGCTTAGATCTAGAGGAACTGATAGGAAGTTCCAATTCCTAACCTTTGGACTCTTTCAAGCAAGAATCCAAGGATTACATAGACCTCAAAATAATATTAACATATTATGTTGCTTAATAGACAAAAGATGGAAAGATTTTGAGAAAAGCCTTATTGGGATAGCCCAATTAGAAATGTCAGACAACATAGGATACTTTAATGTCATTCCGGCATTTACAGTAACCGTAGACACAGCCAAACATTTTAAGTTAATCTTATATGCTAGTGGCTATGAAGACTATATTATCCCAGATGCTAACATAAATATAGAATTCCAAAGCTATGTGAAGTTCTCCCAATTTCCTTATGAAGGAATGCAGTCGGGAATTCCTAGCGGTAGACTTAATGAAGAAATCTTAGTTAGAACCAATGTGTCAGACTATAATCATACTTACAGTATTAGGAATATTGGACCTATGAGAGAAAAAGCTAAGACTCTCTGGCAATTTCCAGAATTTCAAGAAACTAAGACTATACAAAATAAGCCTTTGTTTATTAATCAAGACGACGTCACTGGAAATGTTACCATCCAGTTTGGTCCTCCTAAGATTGTCAATAAGAATATCCAGACCGAAGAAATTAGATTTAGGAATATGGGAGAAGCCATAATCAATGATCCTTCAGAAGGAGAATGTAGTAGTAAGACTAGTGCTAGTTTACTAACACAAGCCCCGATAATTAGACCTAGAAGATCATTTGAACAAAAAGACTTAATTAAAGAAAAAGCTAGGATCCAAAACTTTGGACATGAACCCTCAGAATTGGATATGAAGACATTTAAAGATCACCATAAGAAAAGTCATTTTGTTAGATTTCAAGAAAGAGAAAGATTTAATATGATAGCCCAAGACCGCATATTAAAATTAAAAGAATCTAAGAATACAAAGGAACTTCTTAGAAACTTAAGACTAATAAAAGAAGGAGAACAAAGATTAATGCCAGCTACACAAGTAGACCCTAGTAAACAAGAGATAGGAAGTAGTAGTAGGCTAGAAGATGCTCCTAGACTTTTTAGTAAACCAATAGGAATAAATATTCCTATATACTCAAGCACTGTAGTTAAGACTAAACCTGATTATATAAAAGACTTTCCAACTAGTGACAAGAGTTTCACTCCTGTTAAGACTATGGCAAGCCAAGCCATAAATCCAGTAGGTATATATCTTAACCTAGACAATGTTCAAGATAGGAAGAAGGCCTTAGATGAATGGCGTAATCAGATGAAAATGTGTTTTGCATCTAATGAACAATGGGATGCAAGTTCATGTAAGCAGTACGCTGAGCAATCCATTAGAGGTATTGCAAAAGATTACTTAGATAGTTTAAGAAAGGCTACAGATGAATACTCCTTAGCTAAGGTTGAAAAGATGAAAGAAAACCTAGAAGAAAGATCAATTGAAGAATATATTCAATTGTTCATATCAAAATTCATTGGAGCTGGACATCTAGCTCAAATCAATGAACAAAACCTAGCAAAAACTAAGTTAGCCCTCCTTAGCATTTGCAAATTAGATAAGATAAATGAATATAGCAATAATTATGAGCAGCTATATCACCAAATTAAAGTATTTGGAGAGACCTTAAAAGATGAATACTTTAGAAAGATACCAGCCATAGGACAAATCCTAATTAATGAATATAGGAATTGGCCAGGAGTAACTGGAGTTAAGAATAACTCCCTTGGTGAAAGAATCAATTTCGCCAAAGACTATATCATATCTAAGAGACGTGATATAACTCAAGGAAAGTTGATAGAAGAGACTTTCAAGCAGATCCCTCCAATCAAAGACGAAAGAGACATCGCTCCAATCCAATGGGGATGTGGAAGTGAATCTAAGAAATTCAAAAAGAAATTAGAATGGAAACATAGGAAGTTTAAGACTAAACCTTTAGGATTTCCAAAGAAGTATAAATTTAGACAATCTACTACCTTTAGAGAAAGGGATCCTAAGACTAAGAAGAAAAAGTTTAACCAAAGAAGATACTTTAAGAAAAATACTAGTAAATATAAGAAAGTTCCTAATTATAGAAAGGATAAAGACGAAGCTCAATCTAAGACTGCACCAAAGAATGTTGGACTTGCGGCAAAGAAGGACACTTTGTTAAAGACTGCCCTAATAAGAAAGATAAAGAAAGTATTAAGATTATTAATACAATATTGGACTATGCAGATCAAGAAGAGTTAGATATCCTATATGCTATAGAAATATCAGACATAGAAGATGATGACAATACTAGTATCTATAGTGTATACACAGACAGTGATTCAGAAGACTATAGTGATACTGATGAATATGAAGACTCTCAGGATACTCTAGACTTGTATATGATGCAAACTAATCAAGACAATCTAGATGATGAATATATAGGCTTTGAAGATGCTTGGTATAAGTGTATATTAAGCCCCTTTTTAAAGAAAAGATGGACAGTTAGTAATCCTGAATTACTAACCTATATACCTAGATGCTATTTTGATGAAAGACATTATTGTACATTTGAAATGAAATGTTGCAAGAAAGATTTTAGATGTGTAGAATGCTTTGAGACTATACAAACAGAATTATTCATGGTTTGTATTATTTGTCAATTACACTACCACGAAGACTGTTGGAGAACTAGATTTAGAGCAATTTATACTAACCAGTATGACGCTCAAATAGACTTAGATATTAAAACATATTATCAAGACATTGATAGAAATATAGCCAAAAGATTGCAAGAAAATGAAGACCTTAAAGGAAAAGGAATTTCCTATGATCTAGAAGAATACCATTCTGATAGTAGTTCAGAAAACCAAATACCCTTAGATTTTATAGATAAACCTCATAAAGGAATATCTATTTTAGAAAAGAACAATTTAGGAATTTCTACTAAACCACATGCTTGTTTTGTAGAATTATTTGTTCAACATAAAGACTATCCTAAAAGACTTTCAGCTTTTATAGATACAGGGTGCTCTCAGAGTATTTGCAAGGCTAATGTCTTCCCTGAAGACTATTTTCTAGAAAGTACTCAAGAAATCTATGGTAAAGTGGCTAATGGAGATCCATTTACCTTATATTTCCAAACTATTCCTATTTATTTTAAATTAGGAAATCAGACCAACAAAACCGTTAATCATCGGTTTTGGATAATGGATCCTCGTCCTAGTTTCACAGGAAACATTATTTTAGGACAAGACTTTATTAGTAAATATCATTTTTATACTCAGTATAACGATAAGATATTAATTAGTGATCAAGAGGAATTTAACATTAAAGCCCCTCTAATAGATCATAAGACTGCCTTTGACCTTATGCAGGTCAAGCCCAATTATAGACCGATAAAACATCAGAGTTCTTCAGCTGAGCATGGTAGACCTAGACCTACAACCCAACAAAAAGTCCTAGAAATTACCAAACCCTTACAAAAAGAGTGCAAGTGTCCAGACCAAAAGTGTTATAAGCAAATAGCGCTTATACAACAAGACATTTTAGATCAAGCCCAGCATACCTTATTACAGGTGCAAGCTATATCCAAACAGAAGAAAATGGATATAGAAGTAGAAAAAGAAAAGATTAGGCAACTAGCTGAGCCTACTTTAGGAGAAAATCCCATCGCTAAGTGGGATAAAGACCAAAGCTATTGTGAAATCAGCTTATTAACCCAGACGCCACTATTAATGGTGGAACCTATAAGAAAGGATACTCACAAGAAGATAGGGAAGAATTCAAGAAAGACATAAATGAAATGCTTAAGTTAGGCATTATTAGAGAAAGTAAAAGTAGACATAATAGCTTAGCCTTCTATGTTCAAAATGAATCTGAACGTAAAAGAGGAAAAATACGCATGGTTATAGATTATAGACACAATTAAATAAGAATTGTCAATTTGATTCTTATAAGATACCAGACAAGAATAATTTAATCAATTTGATTGAAGATAGAATTATATTCAATAAGTTTGATTGCAAATCAGGCTTCTGACAAATTAAGATGCATCCAGACAGTATTACTTGGACAGCCTTTAGTGTGTCCCAAGGAAAATACGAATGGCTAGTCATGCCATTTGGATACTTGAATGCTGCTCAAGTTTTCCAAAGAAGAATGGATAATATATTTAGATCTTATTCGGAATTTTGTCTTGTTTACATAGATGATATTCTTATAGCCAGTAAGACTGAGATAAAGCATGTAGACCATCTTAAAAAGATTATTTTAGAATTAGACAAACATGATATTGTTATTTCCGAAAGGAAAATGCAATTATTTCAGACTGAAATAGACTTTGTGGGAATGCATATTAATAAAGGAAAATTATCCTTAGCAAAACATATAACTAAAAAGATTCTTGAGTTTCCAGACCAACTCAAAGATAGAAAACAATTACAATCATTTTTAGGGTTGCTTAATTGTGCTGCAGACTTTATTAAAGACCTTGCGTCAAAAAGACAAAGCTTAACATCCAAATTAAAAGGAACAGACAAAACCAATCCCTTTTATTGGACCAAAGATGATTTTGAAGTAATAAGACAAATTAAAGATGCAGTCAAGAACATTCCTTTACTTGAACTGCCTAATGCAGAAGACCAATTCATAGTAGAAACAGATGCCTCTGATAAGCAATGGGGAGCAGTATACTTTGCCATTGATTATCGGACAAAAAAGAAGAAACTCTGTAGACATAGTTCTGGAATCTTTACAGATCCAGAAACAAGATACACTACCTATGAAAAAGAAGTTTTAGCCATAGTAAGGACAATAGAAAAATATATGTTATTTCTTAGACCTAAACATTTTACTGTTTATACTGACTCTTCTTCTTATGCAGTAAAATTCAGAGATTTAGACTTGTCCAAATAAAGGACTAATAGACTAATTAGATAGCAACAATTGCTTAATGGTTATGACTTCTCTGTTATACATATTAAAGGAAGTAAAAATACCATTCCAGACATTATATCAAGAGAGCCAATGTTTGCTAACACTAATATGATTTCATGTTTTATGTTGCAAACAGAAGACCTAGAAGACATGAGTTCCTCTGGAACGACTAGACTGAACAGGGAAGACGTTGCAGACTATTTTAGACGCGTAAGACCAAATGCTGGTGTAATGCAAAGACCGACTCATATTCAATTCTCTCAAGAAAGACCAATCTTAGAGAACTTTGATGATATCTTAGTTCCTCCTGGAAAATCTAGACAAGAGATTATTGCTAAAAATAGACTCATTGGGAAAATGTACTTTCCCCAATATAGACCCGATCAAAGATACCCAGACTTGATCAAATTTAGAAAAGAATTTTCAGAAGACGAAAATACCCTTATAGACGCCATATGGTGGAATGTGAAGAATAGATTATGGATCGAGTTCAAACAAAATTTGGTAGCCATTGCCAGATTCACGAGGACTCAAAGACTTGCAGTTACCCAACTCAGTGGTACTGCTATACCTAGACCACAGACTCAAACCTATGCTCAGACTCTTGGAGAATCCTCCAAAGCTAGACCCACTGATAATTTTTGCTATCAGAAAAAGACTTTTAAGACTAAGATTGTTATACCATTTGGTCATAATAATCTTCCATTAACAGAAGACTATAAGAAAGAATCTAATAGCATTATTGAACATTTCAATATGTTATTATCTGAGACTAATGGAGATGCCTTAATAATGAAAGGTTTCTTCAAAGACGTTCCGAAGATTTATCTTGCTGGGAAAGCAGAAATTGCCCAAATAACCTTAGCAGACTATGGATTCATTGGACTCATCCAAATTGAGACTATAGAAGACTCTGTTGCTCTTGGAAAAATTGTCCATGAGTATGTTAAAAAGGTAGAAGATTTCCTTCCTTTATTTGCTAGAATCTATCAGATTGCTCCAAGTTCCTGCAGAGGAATGAGAGTGGAAGGATTTAGACTTGTTAGATTTTCTAATTATACATTTGAAGATGTTGAGATCCTATCAGAAGACGAGACTAAAGATTTAATTATTGATAAGTCCAACCTCCAGATCGCTCAAGCCATGGAGACAATTGAAATCATGGGGTTATTGACAGGGGAAGACAGGTGGTACACTGCCTACCACAAAGAAGACCTGATAATCCAAGCTGATGAGCCATTCAATGGAAGACTCAAGAAAGAATCCAAGGAAATGGTAGAGATAGCTTTGCCAGCTAGCCTTAGAACTGTAGGCCATATTGATGAATTTTTCAACAATGCCCTACCAAACCAAGACAAGGAAGAAGAAGACACAGATGGGACAAAAATGGGTCCCTCGTTAGCAGATATTAAAGACAGAAGATGCTCTGCACTAGACCCCTGCATTATTGCAAGAAGACAAGAAGACTCCATTATTTAGACTGATGATGCCCTTGCAGAATAAAGCAGCTCAGACCTGCCCCATACGGGCCTAGACATCCTCCTTTCATAAAGTTAAAGGAAGACGGTGATAGACGTTAGGTGCAAGATGATTGCAAAACGCCAAGATTGCTTTTGAAAAAGCAGAAAGGTAAAGACTCGAAAGATTCCAAGACTGAAGACCTTTATTAATTATGCTTTCAACCGGATCGCTTTTGATAGCCGGTTACCAGTCATTGTAAGTGCCCTTGTGCTATAAAAGGGAGCGTCCATTTGTGCTTAAGACAGCAGGAGGGAGAGAGTGATCAGTTGTAAGACTTCTAGAGAGTGTAAGCTTGTAATAGTAATATGTACATGAGTGAGTAAACCTCTCATAGTTAGGGGAGAGGGGAGAGTTGTATTTACTTATGCAATGCAATAAAATTATTTTCTTTTCCAGAAATCTCTTATGTTGAGTTGTTATTATTTTCCAAATTGTCTCCAACTTTCTGTTCATAGAGGACTATTGTGTGGAACCTCTGGTGTAGCACACAAGGTGTTATACTGGTGAACCGCCGTCAGGTGTCGATTAGCCGTGAGCCGTTAGCCAGGTGGGCGTTAGGCTTGAAGGCGTACAAGCAGGAAACGGGTCAATCGCCAAAGTAGTTGATTGAGGTGCGACACATAAAGAGAGAGTTGTAGGAGGCCGAGACCGGAGAAGAATAGTAACAAGGCTGAAGAGACAAAGGGAAGAAGGTAAAGATATTGCAGATCAGAAAGAAGGTATAACTCGAACCAAACCCTTAACTATTCTACATATTATTGTTTTAAAAGAATTTTGTATGAGCCTACAAATCACTAAAGACTTTTTAAAATTTGTTAATCAAACAAGTTTAGACTTAACTAGAGAAATCCAAGATTGGACTCTCACAGACTCTAAAGACAAAGAACTTATAGAAACTGCTTTAACATATGCAGGTGGTACTTTTAAATATATAGACCAGATTATTGAGTGGTTAGGAAGAGAAGTACCTAGAATAGAAATAATTGGAACAGGGATCCGTGATCTCTTTAGACAAAAATTAAGAACTGAAGATTTTGCAGAAGAACTATCAAGACCTGAAAAATATCAAGAATACACTAGAATACTTGAAGACAGTATAGACGTATTAAAATTTATTAGACGAAAAAGGTTAGCTGAAACAAAGGCTATTTTAATTAGAGCTGGAGGAATCCGCCCTCTTCTTAAAAACGTAGAGACAACTGCCCCTAGAACATACCGTAGATTTTTGTCATCTTATGGTGAAAATAATTTAGACGAATTTATAGACAACAATATAATTAATATTATTAATCAAATATATAAAGAAACTAGACAGATAAACCCACGATACCGTATAAGGTATTTAAGACTAGAATATTTTCCATCAAAACCTATTTCAATTTCTAGACTCCCTGAAGAAACAATTTATATAGATAATCCTTGCTATTCAGAAATCCAATACGATAGTGACGGAAGAAGCTTAAGAAGTAGCAGCAGCGCTGAAACTTCTACACTCAGACTTCCAGATTAATTAGGCTTTAAAATAAGCTTAAAAGACCTTAGAAATCATTGGGGTAGAAATTTATATTCCCAGAAACCTTAGAAAGAGAAAGTGGTCCCTAGGCGGTTCAGAAAAGACAAACGCGGTCCTTAGACGTATTTGGACGTTAGCTAATCCACATACTAATCCGCATAGAATGATCTGCATGACAGCCGGACTCTCTCTCTCTCTCTCTCTCTCTCTCTCTCTCTATATATATATATATATATATATATATATATTATTCTTTATTGAAGTATCCTGTTATTGTGTCATACTTATTTATCATTTGTTGTGCCAGCTCATCCATGTCTCCGTGAACTATGTTCATGATGTAAAGTCTTCAAGTATATTTGGAGCATACCTCTAAAATACTAGTTAAATCATCTCAGTATCCAAAAATATATCCTGCCTTACAATATGCTTTCACGCTCAGCAATTCAATTCTATATAGAGAGTTTGCTTGCTTGCATTTAATATGGATAAAAAAATCTCCAGAATTTGTTTAACACGATATAAAGAACTGGCCACGATCTTTCTCGGAACTATCTGAACCGTAGCACTTAAAACTTCATAACAGTAGAAACGATCAGGCCTCAACACCTAATTTAACAATCAGGTAGTAAGATTCAGAAGCCAAGCAGATACCTTACTCGTTACTCCTTCATTGTCAAGTGAAACATTACATGGAACATAGTTATGTACAACATGACCAGGAACACAGTATACTACTTACTCCAATATGCAATATGATATGATCATATGATAGACATATGTTGATCGCTTTGGTTAGAATGTGTGAAGACAAGTTGGAGAGTTATTTTTTTTTTCCAAAAAATAAAAGGTAAAAACTAGTATGTACTAGAACAAAGGCTCTATTTTTATATTTCTTAGGTAGAAATAATACTTATAATTTCGTACCTACACCTTCCTACATAAATTTCTTGTTTCTGATCAGTTATATAATATATGGCATTCAGAAATGCAAATCAGTAGGAAAGTGGAAATATAGTAAGAGAATCTCTTGAAACAGATAACGATTGCAAGAGCATCTTTTCAATACGATCAAAGTCTTGTCATCAGACCCGACACCTACATGCCCTCCAAGCAGATATTTCCTGTAGCACAGCACATTTATTAATTGGATCTTTAAGAGTTATTAGTGGATACTTTCATAAAACTGAAGCTTCAAAATATCATTAATGCTCCACATATAAGTTGAAAGATCAATAAGAATCACACCCCATCCTTTTTCCATACAATTAGGAGAGACGCATAAGACAACTAAATGCGCAGTAAAAAAAATCACAACTAAAAAGCTTGAATAGGGTGAAGGTAACACCACCGCCGCAAGAAAATATGCAATAACTAGATATTCGAGTACCTGTTTTTCTTCTTTCAGCATATGCTGGCATATAGTAGTTTGGATGGAGCCGATGCAGTATACAAGTTCTTGAAATGGCTTGGAAATATCTTCATCTTCCTTCGTCAATATATTCAAGCAGTGGAAAACAGAGTCGAAGAGGTCATCTATGCTTTTATGTTCAAGCGAATATGTGCACACCACATTCTTTACGTGTACATCTAATGCCAGAAAGATAATCTGCACAAATTATTTAAAACCATCTCATGGTACCATAAATGTGCTTAATGTAAATCATTATTGTCTAGAGAAAAAAATACAAATTTAAAGTAGATAGGAAGACATTTAAGTCCTCTTACATGAAATGCAATGTTAAGGATTTCCCCAGAAAATTGACTAAAAAGGAGAAGGATAAACTGATGCATAGGCAGTGAAAATTACACTTAGACATTTAGGAATAAACAAAGATCAACTACTTTTCATATATACGTCTCTATAGGAGGGTCCTCCCAAGTGGGTAAGAGCTCTATTTATAGGGTACAAGGGAATAGCGGAGAGCCTTCTAGAATATGATGATGTCACGCGTAATGCGCATCAAACCATTAACAGTGATATTATTTATTACTAAAACCTATCTAGCCTATTTTAACGATTATAAAGCACTAAAAATAAAATAAAAAGTACAACATTTTCCCGGCCCCACATATACATCTTTCTCTCCCACTTGAAGAAGATAACCTCGAGCAAAAGGGGGACCACAACTGAAGCTTCACAAACCAATGGACTCCCCCACTTAAAAAGGAAGCCGTCCACGAAATTGCACAGCATACCTGCTAGCAAAGAGGTGGTCCTGGACAGGACAGCTAACAATCCCATCCATGTAGTATTCAAATTCTTCCCCAAGACTTGCCAAGAGGAGGAACTGAGAATTGGAGCAGCCATGGAGGAAAACGAGGCCACACCTCAACTGGAGCAATCTCAATCACCAACTTCAATTGTACACGAGTACCAGCTCAATATGGGATTCAAAAACATCCCAAATCGTGTCTATATAAACCTGCTTATTCAAATCCACACCAGCTAATGATTCAAACTCATAAAAAGTGACCCCATCAACATCAACTTATGTTCCAAATAGTGGGAAGAAGTCACCAACGCAATAGGACTTGGCATCCGGGTAGCGAGTGCTAGTCACTCAGCTAACTCCGCAAAAATACAAAACCCGGTCTCCTCCTTGAAGAAGATGGGTAAAAGACCCCAATGTCAAACACATCACCATCCTTCAACCGTGTGCAAGTGATTCAACATCCCTCGATGAAGATGATGAAGAAATAGCCAATAGAGTATTCGAAAGAATCCATGGGAACTGGCAGCCAGCCGGGAACGACGACAGCGACATGAGTTGTGAAGAGGCGATCGACAGAAGCAATAGTAACAAGGGCCACGAGGAATGGTTTACCCGAGGGCAAATGACCGTGAAACATAGCTAGGGTCTCCTCACAATCCCTAATCCAAGTATCTTGTTTGGACTCAACGCAACAACCATCCTGGATGCAACATTCCTTATACTGGGCAGTCGAAATCAACCCCCAACCGAATCACTGAGCCTCACGGCACCAATACTAACAATCGCCCTTCTAAGTATTTATTTCACTTTGGAGACTTGCAATGGCTTCGCGACTGTTTCAATATATGAATGCATAGGTCTCAGCGCTTGAAAAATTGATGAAGTCTTCTACTACGGGTTCGGTGGTGTAGAAATGGAAAACATCAATCTCGGTCAATGTCTCTCACTTGCAAAATGGGAGGGCTAGAAGTTTTGGGACATTTGAGGGGTTGTTGAGAAATTTGGGGGGGGGCAGGGAAAAAGTGAAAATTTCAAGACTTAAGTGGAAGGGGGGGGGGGGGGCAATTTGTTTAAGGTTTATTTTCGGTTAACCCCGACTTCTTAATGCTTCGTTTGACTTAACCCCCACTTTACTAGTTTCTTTGACATATCCCCCAAAATTTTAACACCATTAAAGATATGTTAAAAAGTCTTAATTTGCTAATTAGACTTAAGCCCGAAAATATTTTTTTGACCAAAATACCCTTCTTTTAAACAATACCTCATCTCACTTTATCTTCTTCCCCAAATCAAAACCCTAATTTTTTATCAATCCCTAAATTCTAAAATCAATTGATTCCTTCGTTTCTATGAAACCTCAACATCCTTAGCTCTTTGACCTCACTCGCCAACATAACCCGCAACCCAATGTCATCTCAGCGATCAACAACAACACATACAGCATTTACACACTCCCTCTCCTCAATCATATTTTATACTATCAGAAGAAATAGCAACCCTAATTAAACACCAGAGGGATGATATTGACCATTTCCTTCAAGTTCAGGTAATAACCATTTCACATTTTCTACATGATCTTTCAAATGGGTATACATTGTGTCGGCTTTTATAAGAGAGTGACGGGGTATACTACATATTTTACCATTTCTTAATGAATCTAGGATTCATTTTGTCAATTTTGGATTTTAAAAACCAACAGACTGAAAACATATGAACTGAAGCATGGTTGGTGACTAATGCTACTCATGTCGATTTTGTCTTTGCACTCAGAGCTGCCATTGATATGTACTCCAGCGGTTAAACAAAATGATTTTGATTTCGTGTTTAACCCAGATCTGCCATTGATGTCTACCCAGGAGGTGCGCTAAATTTAATTCAATTTTGTGTTTAAACCTGACATTTATGGTGAATTCTATGGCGGACAAAACCACGACGCGCTCATCGGTCCCAATTGGAGAA
Source organism: Sambucus nigra (assembly GCA_949130495.1). Classification (NCBI taxonomy): domain Eukaryota; kingdom Viridiplantae; phylum Streptophyta; class Magnoliopsida; order Dipsacales; family Adoxaceae; genus Sambucus; species Sambucus nigra. Next base: position 427,989,317 of record OX422212.1, on the reverse strand, counting down.
AATCCGGATTTGAACACAAACGATTTTGGAGTTAAGTCTATTTTGTTAGTTCACTTGATTTTATAAATTAGGGTTTGATGAAAAAATTGGATTGATTTGAGGAAGAAGATGAAGTGAGCTGATGTATTGTTTAAAAGAAGGGTATTTTGGTCCAGAAAAAAATTGGAATTGAAGTCATTAGCAAATTAAGACTTTTTAAGGGATCTCTAATGGTGATAAAATATGGGGGTTATGTCAAAGAGATTAGCAAAGGGGGGGGGGGGGGGTAATATCAAATAGCTCATTAAAAAGTGGGGATTAAGGAAAAAAACTAGTTTTATAGCCATGGGGTTTGCAAGTATCCAAAAGTCATAGGGCCTGATGTTTAATTTCCAGAAGTTGGTCGGAAACTTTTTAAGGAGAAATGGTTATTATTTAACAATTGGGGTTTGGGGGTGCTAGTGGTTGGGCTGAAACTTGGGCAACAAGTGAAAAAGATACTAGTAGATCTGGACTCATCACATATGAAACCCTAAGCCTGGAAAATACCCAAACAAGACAGGAAAATAAAATACAATTAAATCCCCAAGTCTCTCGCGCACATCACATATGGAAGAGGGGGATGCGTCATCCACGAACAAGTATAGTGTTGATATTAAATTGGAGAAACAATTTATACAATGAATTGTGATGAAAAAAAAAAGAAAAAAGAATTGTGATCTCATAGTGTTAAAAAGTAAGTTTTAAGTTGTAGTTCTTTGTTTTCCAAGTTTGAAAGGGGTGTAATATTTTTTGTCATTTCGATTTGTAGGAGGGTACTTTAGATTATATATGGAGGCGTGACCCCTATTGAGTATGGTAATGACAAGTTAGTTGGCCAAAGCTTTGGATTAATGACAGAACATATAAACATGAACCCAATGAAGATAGACTCAGCTTAGACTCACAAAGTCTCTCGTGTATAACTCAGGGAATAATAATGATCTTTAGAAGTGGCTTAGCTAGAGGGAGAGAGAAGTAAGCATCCTAGATACACCTTGGTAGGCAGGTAAAACCACACCAAAAGACCCTTAAGAATCTCTGTCGAATATTGAAAGCTTTATAATAAATGACAATGGTGAGTGAGTAAAAGTCTCTGGTTTCGCCATAACTCCGTCTGATGTGTATTCTCTTTTGTAATAACTTCTGAACTCTCTAAAAGTCTCTTTTTCTCCTCAAAGGTGGTTGGGGTCCTTAAATAGCCCCCCACACTACCCCCGAGGCAACTCAGTCATTAAAACTATGAAAGACATCCCTCATACTTTATGTCACAGCATTAAATGCCTGATGCACTAGTTGTCTCCACGTCATAAACATTAAATGCCAAGACATGCCTTTTGCCTAACCACTGTGTGTCAGGGGGCTGTTGTCGCAGAGGTGGCTCACCAATTGCCTGACAGCCCCAAATACCACGGTGGTTTACTCAAGTTCAGGTCTGACATTGTTTAGCTGGCTAGTGACATCACCTACAGTAGATGTGACATTAAGTAGAGGGCTACTTGGTTCATAACTCAACGCCCAATGGAACTCCAAGCTGCTCCGCTTGAGGTTCCACGGTCAGGGTCCTACGGTGTTTTACCAGGTGTATCTAGTATGGTCAGGACAAGCCCCAACGGTGCCTTCTCAAACCTCCAAACCAGGTCCCTCTAAAGTTCCCACGGTGAGGTCATTCGATAGAGCATGAAAGCTCTCCTAGGCCCTGCCAAGCCTGGTCTCTCGCAAGTACCGTTTGACCTCATACAAACTCTTTTGTTATTATCGTTACGTCATTACAACCGTTAAAGCTTACAGTCATCAATAATGAAAATACAATATGACTAATGCAACAAGCTAAAATATGAGCTGCTACGCCGAGCTGCCTCGCTGAGTTGCCACGCTTGAGCTACCTCGGTTGCTTAATCTCAAACACTGTTGCTAATTGGGGATTTGTCCCTAATGTCAAGATTACCTTCAAGCCCCCTCTACATTTGCCCCCTCGTGGAGAGATTTGTTGGAACAAGAAATGTCTGCACGAAATGTCTCAAACCGATGGACTTCTTTTTTTTCTTTGTGTGAAAATATTCAGGCCTTTTTCCTTTATGCAGAACCGTTGGGACATCTTCTTCGTTGGGGCTTTAAGGGATAAGTCTGACAAGATATTTTGTTGGCGCCAAAACTCAAGCTTGTATAGGAAGGCAACGATTAGTGTTCCCCAGACGTCACTTCATTAATGAGGTGGCACAGTCCTCTCAACTGTCAAAGCACTTCCCAAGGTGCCACGTGTTCATGTGAAATGATTATAGGCGGCCATGCACGTGCGAGGGTGGGGAAATCTAAACGCCAAAACTCGAGATTTTCAAACAGCCATATTCAAAATACTTTGAACCTTCTCCTTTGTTTTTTTCTTACTCTGTTATTATCTTCTTCAGACTGGCGTTTCTTTTTTAGAAAGAGAGAGAGACTCCATTGTTGCAAGAGCTTTATTCTTCACCTTCTATACCTCCACTTGTGATCGTGTTTCTCCATTCTCGCTCTCAATCCCTTTTTTCTCGAAGCTTTCTCTGTTACGGTTTCATTATTTGCCATGGCGTCTTCAAGCAACCCCACCGTGTCTGCCACCAGTGTTCCGTCTGCCACCACCACTGCTGCCTCCGCCCTGGATGCTGCTCGCCAGGAACAGCTGAGGTTTTACCGCCGCTCTCCCATTTTTGGGGAGGGTGATGGCTTTGCTGTTGCCTGTAAGACTGTCTGTTTTTCTTCCAAGTTTGACGCCCTACTGTTGGGTGATGAGAACGAAGAATTGTCTAAGTGGGGATTTCTGCCCCCAGAAGGAACTCTCAGATTTCGCTTGGAGCGAGGGGACTTTCCATGGTCCCATATTGATTTCGAAGCACCCGGGGGATCCCCCGCGCACTTTGCTGCCTGGAACTCTCATATGCAGAGTTCCTATGCTGATATCCTTGCTAAGATCGGGCTGCAACGGGCTAAATGGTTTGGTGAGTTTACTCTCTCCAAGAACAATGCTGCCCTTCCTGTCTTGGTCTCTCGATGGAACGTGGCTACTCATACGTTCATCGCTGCGTGGGGTGAGTTTACCATAACTCTGGAGGACGTGTGCGAGCTCCTGGGCCTCGATGCAACAGGCCATGAGCCTTACACCGATGAGGCTCTTGATGCTCAAGAGACTACAGATCGTTTGGAGTTGGATCGCATATGCCGAAGCTGCATCGGTTCTTCCAACAAAGCTACTTTTTCTCCCTTGATCAATTATTTCTTCAAGAGTTCTGGTGAAGGCAGTTCCTCATCAACTGCCCCTGGTCAAGGTACGCCGTTGGAGCTTCCCGCCTACATTCTTGTGATTCTTTCCCATTTCCTTTTGACGGGCAAGCCCAACGACCAGCCCCGAAGGGACCTTATCAACCTGTCCCTTCGCTTAGCTCGAGGCATAAAGCTTCCCCTGGCTGCAATTGCCCTGGGATCCCTGTACACCTGGCTGGATAGGGCTTTATTTGACATGGAACGCTCTTTTGGCCGTTATAACTTGGCCAATTTTGCCAACAGCGTTCTTCTGACCAGCTTTCTCTACTTCCGCTTTCCTGCCATAGCGGCCAAGCCCAACAGTCCTCCTTCGGGTGAAGCAATTCTGCCTCCATGGTCCTTCATCTATCACGAGAGACAAAGCCGAAAGGAGTTGATTTCTGTGATTGACCGTTTCGAGAACTTCGTCATGAGGCCCTATCAGGAAGAGGCCTTCTTTCACACTTGTGAATTTTTTCATCATGAAGCCAGAGTGATACAGGACCCTTCTCCCGACATTGAGGATCCCTCGCTTGCCGTGGTTCTTCTGTTTTCTCCAGGATATCTGCCCTCTTACACCGAGTGGGGATACACGAGCGAGCATTATAATCCCAACCGATGCAGCCGTCAGTTTGGGTTTGACCGGGGGGCGCCACGTCCAGTGTTTCAATCGTCGAACCCCAAGGTCTCCTTTGGCGAGGCATGCTCCCTGTTTTCTTCGACCGCTGCGTGGGGGATATGTTCAACAATGGCTGGGCGTGTCACCATTCCCAGTATTACTAGACATGGGGATGTGACCCCTTTGTTTGCCACCAAGTATTGGCCGAAACAACTAGCTGAAATTGCTGAGTTCGTTGAGGGAGAGCCGGTGTATCCTCCCGTTTCTTCATTTTCTGCCCTAGAGCTGGGGCTAAAAGGCAACTCTGTACTTGGGATAGAATTCCCCCTAAGTTTAACGCACAAAGCACCTCCTACCAAGCTTCCCCCACTTTGCCCCATGGTCCCAGTTGCAACGCCAAAACCGAGGACTCCTGCTGTTCCAAAGAAGGCTGCCCCCTCTACTGCAACTACTACCCACGAGGGGGCTTCTCCACCACCTGCCAAGAAGGCAAAAACGGCCAAGAGTGGGTCATCAAAATCGAAGTCCCAGAAGCCCCAAACTCCCGTGGCGGCTCTTCCCATAGCCTCCGTTCCACCTCCCATGCCTGCTGAGATGGCTGAGCGTGTAAGGAGGGAGGCCCAAGCAGAACTAGACCGAATATATGCCGAGTATCAACGGCATGCAGTCGTTGTCCCTTCCTCCCTTGCTTTCCCCACGGTGGTGGTTGATCCTTCAGAGCCAACGGCTAGGAGGAGGAAGAGCTCCAGGGTCCCTCAAGCGGTCAGTACTGGCGCAGCGGGATCAAGGAATAAGACTCTGGGCACCAAGTCCCAGAAGAAACGGACTCCTGAGGTGCATCCGACCCCCGAGGTGCATTCCACTCCTGCCTCTTCTGTTGCTGTTACTCCTCCTTCGCCCGTGGTCGTGTCTTCTCGTTCTCCTTCTGAATCGGAGGTATGTATGCCTGATTTAGTTATTATCTCCTTTTGCTTAAGGAGGACCGTCTTTACTTATATATATATTTTCCTTCTCTTTTTTTGACAACTGTGGTGCAGGGAGTTGAAATAGAAAGACCAGACCCCTCTAGCCCTCCCGTAAGCCCTTTTGTGGGGGGACGCTTCGGTGCATCTCATACCGATGTGACTCCTCCCCGTTCCCCCATGGCGGGGCTTACCTATTCTCGACGTGCTGGCAGTCAACGTGTAAGGGAAGTCGTTGGGGGAGGTGATTCCTCGCCTGAAGTGGTAACACCACCCGAAATAACACAATCCGAGATAACACCCTCGGCCCCCTCTGATCTACAGGCCTCACCTGAGGTTCCTCTCCCCCTTGTTCTTGTTGAGGAGAGTGAGCCCGAGGTATGATTTCCTCTATAATTTATTTGTTGTAGTATTTTCTGCCCCACTCCTTTCTTATTTGGCTTGCTGAATTCTGATATGTTTTAGGTACCGCAGGTTGAAATATCTTCGTTGTTGGCAAGCGTTCTTCTTCCGACGACGCTGATGAGACCCCTGATTGCCATTCCTCTCTTTAGCACCATAACTGAGGTAGGTAACACGTAGAGATATTTCTTAATATTTTCTGTGCCCATTCTTCTTTTCTAACACTTGCCTTTGTGCCACAGTTTTCTCCTGATCTTGCACCAACTCGTGTTGTGCCTTTGTTTGGGAGTTCAGTGTCTTCGCCTGATGAACCCAGTATGCAGGCCCTGGTGCCCTATATAGGTGATAGATTTTTGCGAAGTATGGAGGCTTCTGCGTCCAGGGACGCCGTTATGGCTTCTGGGGTAATAATCTCGCCCCCAACGGTTCCTGTCCCTGCGGCTGCCCCATATGCTCCCGTTGTGACTGAGGTATTTTTGTTAACTTTAAGATTTTCCATAATATCCCTCTTATGATTTTTCCTAAAATTTTCCTTAGATTTCATCTTATAACGATGACTTAATCAACGATTTTCGATAAATTCCACCTTATAACGGTGACTTAACAACGAAAACGCTTGTTAAGATTTTCCATAAACTCCACCTTATAACGGTGACTTAACAACGAAAACACTTGTTAAGATTTTTCATAAACTCCACCTTATAATGGTGACTTAACAACGAAAACGCTTGTTAAGATTTTTCATAAACTCCACCTTATAACAGTGACTTAACAACGAAAGCGCTTGTTAAGTTTTTTTCATAAACGCTTGTTAAGTTTTTTTTCATAAACTCCACCTTATAACGGTGACTTAACAACGAAAACGCTTGTTAAGATTTTTCATAAACTCCACCTTATAACGGTGACTTAACAACGAAAACGCTTGTTAAGATTTTTCATAAACTCCACCTTATAACAGTGACTTAACAACGAAAACATTTGTTAAGTTTTTTTCATAAGTTCGTCATGTGCGCTATCTCTTTTCAGGTTGCTCGGGAAAATTCTCCCCCAGTTCTTTCGCCTGTAGGCTCACCCTTCCGAGAACCTGATGTTTCGAAAAATTCTATTCATGATGATCAAGGTTCCACGACTGGTGCTGCAGCCGAGAGCGAGTCTGGGTGCGAACTGCCTCTTCCTGACCTTGCTCCTCACGCGTTCTGCCTAATGGTGCTTCGACAGTCTCCTCAAATGCCTGTCCACCACCGCTTGGTGATTGAACAACTGGTGAATCGCCACCCTGAGACCTTCACACCAGATTGCCTGCGCTCCAATATTCACGTGATGAGTCACAGACTTCAAGGCATGGCTATCGTTGTTGCTGAAATTGCCAATACCCCTACTGCAAGTGTTACCAGATCCCTTCTTAACCAATTTCTGGGTTTTCTGAAGGAGTTGGGGCGTGATGGTTTCCGTTTTGACTGGCTTATAACGTATCTGAAGACTTTGAAGAACCAGCAACTGATCGGCCAGAGGGAAGTGTTACGAAAGCACCAGGAGGACCAGCAAGCTGAGGAAGCTCGGTTGGTCGCATTGGCACCCCTTTTGGAAGCAGTGGATCAAGAGGTGAAGGATGCTGAAGAAGCTTTGTGCCTGGTCAAACTGAAGCGCGAGAGACTCCTGATCGAACGTACACAAGTGCAAACGAGGCTGGAGGTTTCTATTAACGCCCAACGGTCTTTCACGGCAGCTTCTTCGGGCCTCCCTGGAGATTTTTTCTCTTCCTCAGATTTATCTTTTCTTTTAGACTAGTTACTTCTTGTATACAGATCTTTTACTGTTCTTATCTATGTAATTCTTGGGCGATAGCTCCCAAAACAAATTTTGTAATGCTCTATTGTTTATGAATGAAGAATATATACTTTTCAATCCCTTCGTGTGTTGTGACTGTTGTTGTATGCTATAGAGTTTTGTATTTCTGCAATTCTTCCATTATGCTAAAAAAATGTCACCCAAAACTTGTATATTTATAACAATAGCTAGTCATAACATCAGTTCAAACTTGGTTGTTTACACATGATAGACCTTCAGGCACTAATTGTTAATCTTAAATGGCTTGTCTTCCTCTAACTTCGAAATTAAACAATAACCTGAGTCATGAGCTTCCTTCACAACGAAAGGTCCCTCCCAGTTGGCTGCGAACTTTGGTAGAGGAAGTCCCCTGATGTGCTTCACTGCCGCTTTCAATACGAGGTCTCCCTCCACGAACTTCCTTGGTCTCACCAAGTTGTCATATGCCCTGGAGAGTTGCTTCGTATATATTTGAAAGTGTTGCATCGAGTTATCTCTGTGTTTCATCCAACGCTTCCAGCTGTACGTGTCTACTATGAGGGAGCATGCTACTTCTCAAGGCATAACGAGCAGAGGGAACTTCCAATTCTACTGGAAGGATTGCCTCAGCCCCATAAACAAGAGAGAACGGTGTGTATCCTGTGGGTTTTCGCTTGGTTGTTCGATAGGCCCACAAGACAGCTGGTATCTTGTCATCCCACGCCCCTGGGAAGTCCTCCATCATTTTGGCCAAAATGTTAACCAAGGTTTTGTTAGTTGCTTCGGCCTGACCATTTCCCTTTGGGTATGCCACCGTTGAAGTGTGATGAACAATGGAGTACTTGTCCGTGAGCATTGTTACTTCGGAGTTGACGAAGGGGGTCCCGTTATCTGAGAGAATAACTTTTGGGATCCCGAAACGGCAAATGATGTATTCTCTGATGAAGTTGCTCAATACCCCGGCCGTTGCTCGTCTGAGAGGTATCGCCTCGGCCCATTTTGTGAAACATTCTGTTGCTACTAGTATCCATATCTTGCCCCTCGAAGAGGGGTGTATTGCCCCCACTAGGTCGAACGCCCAAGTGTGAAATGGATAGGGTGTTGATAGAGAGTGTAAGTCTACCGATGGGGCATAGATCATGTTCCCATGAAGTTGGCAAGCTTTGCATTTTCGAACAAACTCCGTAGAGTCTTTCTCCATCGTTGGCCAATAATACCCCAATGTCATCAACTGATCATACAGCTTGGCCCCTCCTATATGTGCTGGATCGTGCGCTTGTTTGAGGACCTCCACTGCTTCTTCCCTCGTGACACATCGCAAGGGCCTGTTAAAGTACCCCTTTCGATAAAGCTGCCCCCCCTGGACGTAGAACCTTGGAGCCCTTCGCCTCAGACCTATTGCATCCATTTTCTCCGTTGGGACAACCCCCTCCTGAATGAAGTCGATGTAGGGCTGCCTCCAGTCCGTTTGAGCTTCAATAAAATGGCACTCAGCTGCTTCGAAGAATAGCTGACACTTATTGCATTTTCGTTGTAGCTCTGCCGCATCTTGTTTCATTCTAGGCGAGAAATACCCCTCCCTTTGAATTCTCCTATATAGAGGTATCTCAGTCGTTTCGCAGTGTTCCTTATGCGTTTTCCTCAATATTTGCTCGGCCTCATCTGGGCTGACGCATCTTGACAGCCATCCTCCTGTATTTCTAAAATAGAGATTCCCCTAGCATGTAAAATATTGGGCCAACTCTCTTAGCCCCATCGCCCCCTCACCAGACTCCAGTTGCTTCTTAATATCTCTTCTCCAGCCCACTTCTTCCTCCATTGGTAGTATTGACTGTACTACCGAAGGAGCTGTTCTTCGTTGGATCACAACTGTAGTTTTATTGGTTTTCATTATCATCTTCTGGGCAATAGTGGCATAGGCGTTTGGATGGCGGTTCATCGTTCTGGGATGTCTCCTGATCTTGGTCCGATGGAACTGGTTGAGGAGCCTTTGAATGATTGTTCTATAGGGCGGCAGGCTCATGTGTTTCAACGCATATTCTCCGTTTACCTGCTGAATTACTAAGTTCGAGTCACCCTTAATGCAGAGTGAACGAATTCCCCTCCGAAGAGCCTCTAGAAGCCCTAGTACCAACGCCTCGTATTCTGCCTCGTTATTAGAGCAAGGGAAATCAAGTTTGTAGGAAAGGCAAATCTCTTCCATCCCTTTTGAAAGAACAACCCCTGCTCCTCACTTCTTTTCTGCCGAAGATCCATCGAACTACATCGTCCATTCCTCCTCGGTTGCATCCAGGTAATATGCCTGCAAATCATCTCCTGGAATGTCTTCCCTAGGTGGCTCGAAGGTTCTTGAAGGGAAGATGGCCAATAGGTCAGCATACGCCTGGCTTTTGATTGCGCGAGAGACCACACATTTTAAATCATATTCAGAGAGAATAAGGAACCATCTAGCTGCCCTGCCAATCAATATGGTCTTTGCGAGTAAATACCTAATTGGGTCGCATCTAGTTACAATATGAATGGTAAAAGACAGCATATAATGCCTAAGTTTTTGTGCTACAAAGACCAAGGCTAAACAATGCCTTTCTAAGCTAGTATATCTAATTTCTGGCCCATGTATAATTCTGCTGAGGTAGTAAACCGGTCGTTCTTGCCCGTCTACTTCTTGTGCTAACAGAGCTCCAACGGACCTCGTGGTGGATGTGAGGTATAGCTGCAACGGAGCTCCCGCCTGGGGAGGAACCATGATTTGTGGTGACACGAGCAGCTTCTTCAGCCCAACAAGGGACTTCTGGTGAACCTCTTCCCATCTGAATTTCGTGTTCCTTCGTAGCAGCTGCATCAGTGGATGCGTTATTTCAGCCAATCCAGGCACAAATCTCCTAAGGTAGGAGACTTTACCGAGAAAACTTTTCAGCTCCTTCGCCGTTCTTGGACATGGCATCTCCAAGATTGCCCGCTGTTTATCCTGGTCCATCTGTACCCCTTGTCGATTAACCACGAAGCCTAAAAACTTACCACTTGTTACTCCGAAGACACACTTTAACGGGTTCATCCTTAACTTGTACCTTCTGCACCGAGCAAACACCTTCCTTAAGTCGTTTAGATGGGACTCCTCCCTCTTTGCTTTGATGACCAAGTCGTCTACGTAGAATTCCACAAATTTGTGGAAGAAGTCATGAAAAATGGCCATCATTGTTCTTTGGTACGTAGCCCCGGCGTTCTTGAGTCCAAACGGCATTACCTTGTACATGAAGTTGCCCAACGGCGTTCTAAATGTTGTTTTCTCTGCGTCAGAGGGGTCCATCTTGGTCTGGTTGTATCCCACATATCCATCCATGAAGCTATACATCTCATGACCAGCCGTGGCATCTATCAAACTGTCGATGGAGGGTAGGGGAAACTCATCCTTGGGGCAAGCCCTATTCAAGTCTCTGAAGTCCACACAGATCCTTATTTGGTTTTTGTCTTTCTTCCCCACTGGCACAATGCTGAATAGCCAGAGGGGATGTTGTATGGGCTTGATAAATCTTGCTGCCAATAAGCGTTGGACCTCTTCTTTAATCTTTAAATCTATTTCAGGCTTGTAAGTTCTTGTTGCCTGCTTCACCGGAATAGCCGAAGGCATCACGTTCAACTTGTGGCAGCTCACTTCCTCGTCCAGCCCTTCCATTTCAGTGCACTTCCATGCGAAGACATCTATGAACTCCCGAATCAGGTCAACCAAGGCTTCTTGTTTCTCCTTAACAAGATCTTTCGAGATAAAGATAGGCCTTGGATCTTCCCCTTCTCCTGCTAGGTTTAGTTGCTCCAACTCTTGTGCCTGGGGCCTTGGTTGGTCTGCCATGTAGTCTGGTTCTTCGGCGACATCTTCTACGAACTCTTGTATGTTGGAGTTGTCTATCACCATACATTGCCCCCGTTGATCTACTAAAAAACACTCATATATCGGGTCAACCTCATTGTTAGTATTTTCGGCCGCCCGTTCACACCATTATAAGCGGTACACCACTTTTCCCTCTTCAGTGACAATTTTCTTGCATTGCCTGCTGGTAGCTGTTGCTACGGCCTTTCTCTTCCTTTCTCTGGAAGCCTCAGCGATTCTTTCCCCTGAAAAACGACTTAACACGCTTTGTCGTTGGACCTCATGCTCGCCTGGGTCTATTCTAGGCCTCATCTTTTCTTTGAGCTGCTTCGAGATGTTCTGGGGTCGAGGGACCGCCCGATATGTTTCCTCGATCCTCTCCCCTTTGCCACTCTCATTTAAAGGTCCCATTCTTTCTCTAATCGAGGGGACCCATGCTCCCTCCATTCTCCTTGTTAGAACCCGCACGTCCTCTTCGAGCTCTGTATAAAAGGCTGCATCCACCAAGTGTGCTTCTTCGATAGCGAAAGGCCTCTTAGTTGCCCTAATGGTCACTTCTGTCCCCTTGATATTCGCCTTAGCACATTGATGGTACGTTGAGGGAACTAACCCTTGGTTGTGCATCCATACTCTCCCTATTAACAAATGATAGGAAGTTGCGCTTTCTATTACATGTGTAAGAGGGTAGTTTAGATAAGATGGAGGCGTAACCCCTTTTAAGTATGGTTATGGCAAGGTTAATTAGAGAAACACTAGTGATTTAGCCGCAAGACACAAAGAGCAGTTTGGAAGGTATGGAACCCATCTTATACTCACAAATCTCGTGTATAACTCTCAATATAATAAAGAACTTTCAGAAATAACTTGGCTAGAGGGAGAGAGAAGTAAGCACCCTAGATACACCTTGGTAGGCAGGCAAAACATACTAAAACAACTCTCAAGGGTCTCTGTTATGTATTAAAAGCTTCGTAATAAATGACAATGGTGAGTGGATAAGCCCTCTAGTTTGCAATAATTCTCTCTCTGATGTATCTCTAGCAATAACTTTTTGAACTCTCAAAGGATCATTTTCTTTTCTTTTTTTCTCTCCTTTCCTCAAAGGTGGTTGGGGTCCTTAAATAGCCCCCCACACCACCCCCGAGGCAACTCAGTCATCAAAGACTATGAAAGACATCCCTCATACTTTATGTCACAACATTAAATGCCTGATGCACTAGTTGTTTCCTACGTCATAAACATTAAATGCCAAGACATGCCTTTTGCCTAACCACTGTATGTCAGGGGGTTATTGTCGCAGAGGTGGCTCACCAACTATCTGACAGCCCCAAATACCACGGTGGTTTACTCAAGTGCATGTCTGACATTGTTTAGAAGGCTAGTGACATCACCCACAGTAGATGTGATATTTAAGTAGAGGGTTGTTTGGTTCATAACTCAATGCCCGATGGAACTCCAAGCTGCTCCGCTTGAGGTTCCACGGTCAGGGTCCTTCGGTGTTTTACCAGGTGTATCTAAGATGGTCAGGACAAGCCCCAACGGTGCCCCACTTCTCAATCCTCTAAACTAAATCCCTCTAAAGTTCCCACGGTGAGGTTGTTCGATAGAGCATGAAAACTCTCCCAGGCCCTGCCAAGCCTGGTCTCTCGCGAGTACCGTTTGACCTCACGCCCATTCATTATTCTCGTTACAACATTACAGTCATTATAACTCGTAGTAAATATAAACAAAGCTATAATATGGCAAAGTAACAATAAGCTAAAGTACGAGTTGCCACGCTGAGCTGCCTCACCAAGATGCCACGCTTGAGTTGCCACGCTGAGCTGCCTCACCAAGATGCCACGCTTGAGTTGCCACGCTGAGCTATCTCACCAAGCTGCCACGCTTGAGTTGCCACGCTGAGCTGCCTCACCAAGATGCCACGCTTGAGTTGCCACGCTGAGCTGCCTCACCAAGATGCCACGCTTGAGTTGCCACGCTGAGCTATCTCACCAAGCTGCCACGCTTGAGTTGCCACGCTGAGCTGCCTCACCAAGATGCCACGCTTGAGTTGCCACGCTGAGCTTATCCTCAGAACACTGTTGCTAATTAGTGGATTATCCCTAATCCCAGGATTACCTTCAGGCCCCCTCTACATTTGCCCCTTCGTGGAGGGATTTGTTGTGGGAACAAGAAGTGCCTCCACGAAAACTTCTTAATCCGATGAACCTTCTCTGTCTGGCCTGCAGCTTTTTCTAATGCGGAGCCTCAACCGTTCCAGCTTGAATATCTGAAATTCTCCCGAAGGACCTGCTAATATTCTCGCAGTAATGTTCGAAAAAAGCGAAAAAATTCTCCCCGATGTAACTGAGTCATAACTAAACAACGTTTGAGCTTCTGTCGAGGGGACATCGTGCCTTTTTTGAACCGTTGGGACACCTTCTTCGTTGGGGGTTTATTGGATATGTCAGAGAAAATCTTGGCGCCCAAAACTGAATCTTGCTTAGGAAGGTAACGGTTGCTGTTCCCTAGGTGTAACTTCATTAATTGATGGCAGTTCCCCAGGTGTCACGTCATTGAATGACGTAGCGTTGTCTTTTCCATGTCAGAACACTTCCCGAAGTGCCACATGTACATTTGAAATGATTGCAGGCGGCCACACACGTGCAATGGTGGGAAACTTAAACGACGAACTTTAAAAATTAAACGGCCAAATCACTTAAAGCCATTCTTTTTCTTTCTTTCCCACTACTTGCCTCAAATTTCCTTCGTTTTTTAGAGAGAGAGAGAAAAAGCTTCCATTGTTGATCGTCTGAAACCTGCTGTTCGACCTTGTGCCGTCCTGTTCTTGCTCGCATCATCTTCGCCACCTCCTGTGGTTGTTCTTCCGCCATTGTCGTGCTCAGGCTCCTCTGACTCAAGGTTGTTTTTTGTTTGCACTAACACTCTGTCATGGCTTCTCAAAGTTATCCCACCATCTCTTCAACCAGTGCGCCGCCTGCTACTGCTGTTGCCACCACTACTGGTGCCTCTGCCTTGGACGCTGTCCGTCGTGATCAGTTAAGGTTTTATCGTCGCTCTCCCATTTTTGGCGAAGATGATTGCTTTGCTGCTGCTTGCAAGACTGTCAACTTTGAATGCAAGTTTGAGTCCTTAGTGCTGGGTGACGAGGACGAAGAACCCTCGAAGTGGGGCTTTCTTCCTCCAGAGGGGACTCTCCGGTTTCGTCTGGAGCGAGGGGACTTCCAATGGTCCCAAATTGACTTCGAAGCACCAGGTGGTTCTCCTGCCCATTTTGCTGCTTGGAACTCTCACATGGTGAGTTCCTATGGTGATATTTTGAGTAAGATTGGCCTTCAACGGGCCAAATGGTTTGGTGAGTTTACTCTCTCCAAAAATAATGCTGCTCTCCCCATTCTTGTTTCTCGTTGGAACGTGACGACTCACATTTATTGCTGCGTGGGGCGAGTTCACGATAACCCTAGAAGATGTCTGCGAGCTTCTGGGGCTCGAAGCAACAGGTCATGAGCCTTATACCGATGAGCCTCTTGACGCCGAAGAGACTGCTGACCGTTTGGCGTTGGACCGAATATGCCGAAGTTGCATCGGTTCTTCAAACAAAGCTACCTTCACTCCGCTGATTAATTATTTCTTCAAGGGTTCTAGTGAAGGTAGTTCTTCAATTTCAACGGATGCCCCTGGCCAAGGTACTTCGTTAGAGCTCCCTGCTTACATCCTTGTGATTCTGTCCCATTTTCTTTTGACGGGAAAACCAAACGATCAGCCCCGAAGGGACGTTATCAACATATCCCTTCGTTTGGCCCGGGGCATCAAACTTCCTTTGGCTGCAATTGCCCTAGGGTCCCTCTACACCTGGCTTGACAGAACGTTGTTCGATATGGAACGATCCCTTGGCCGTTATAACCTGGCCAATTTTGCTAACAGCATCCTTCTAACCAGCTTTCTTTACGTGCGCTTTCCTGTTGTGGCGGCCAAGGCCAACCGTCCTCCTTCTGGGGAAACCATTTTACCCCCCCGCTCTTATATTTATCACAAGAGGCAGAGCCGAAAAGAGCTGATCGCCTCAATTGATCGTTTTGAGGACTTTGTTATGAGGCCTTACGGAGAGGACGCCTTTGTTCACACTTGTGATTTCTTTCAGGACGAATCCAGGGTGGTACAGGTGGGGGTAGACATTGAAGATCCTCAGTTAGCCGTGGTGCTTCTCCTTTCTCCGGGGTATCTGCCTTCCTACACCGAGTGGGGATATTCCAGCGAACATTACAACCCCAATCGGTGTAGTCGTCAATTTGGGTTTGATCAGGGGGCTCCTCGCTCAGTTTTCCAATCCTCAAACCCGAAGGTTAGCTTTAGTGAGGCATGTTCCTTATTTTCCTCCACTGCTGCGTGGGGGATAAGTGAATCAATGGCTGGGAGAGTCACCATTCCCTCCAACAAGAGGCAAGGGAATGTGACCAGTCTATTTGCCACGAAGTTCTGGCCGAGACAACTGGCTAACATTGTTGAATTCATAGATGGCGAGCCGGTGTACCCTCCAGTTCTTTCATTTGCTGCGATGGAGCTGGGACTCAAAGGCAACTCCATTCTGGGGATTGAGTTCCCTCTAAGCAAAACCCCTAAGGGGCCTTCCGAAGAGCTACCTCCGTTATGCCCCATGACTCCCACTGCCATATCCAATGCGAAAGGTGCTGGGGTATCCAGGAAGACTGCTCCTTCGACTGAAGCTACTGGTGATGAAGGGTCTTCGCAGCCGTCGACCAAGAAGGCCAAGAGTGGGGTGGCTTCCACGAAAAAGGCAAAGCCCAAATCCCAGATTCCTGTGGCAGCCCTACCCATAGCCTCCGTTCCTCCTCCCATATCTCCTGAAAGGGCCGAGAGGTTAAGGAGGGAGGCGCAGGCTGAGGTAGATCGGGTGAATGCAGAGTTTCAACGGCGCGCTGTCGTCGTTCCTCCCTCGGTTGTCTTCCCCACGATCGTCGTCGATCCCACTGAGCCAGCTGCAAAGAGGAGAAAAGGTTCGAAGGTTCCTCAAGCCACTGGTAGTGCCATGACAAGGCTGAGGAGGAAGACTTTAGGCACCAAGTCCCAGCGGAAGCAAGTTTCCTCGGTGCAAGCTTCTCATTCTTCTTCCCAATCTGAGGTATGTACACTTATCTTGTTCTCTTTTCTTCTTTGGTTAGAGCAAGCCGGATTTACTTATATATATTGTTCTTAACTACTTTGGTGCAGGGACTTAAAGAAACGGGGCCTCGTTCTCCTAGCCCCCCAAGTCCCCCCATTAGCCGTTTCGTGGGCGGTCGCTGTGGGGCCATCTCATCCGATACGACCCCACCCCGTTCGCCAATGACCGGGCTTACTTACGCCCGTCGTTCAATCTCAAGACAGGCGGGGGAGGCAGTTGGGGAGGCTGAGGTTATAGAGCCCGTGGGTGTCTCTTCGCCACCAGAGACAACACAATCTGAGATGCCTACTCCAGTCTCCTCTGGCTCACTGGCTTCCTCTGAGGCTGTTCTCCCCCTCGTTCTGGTTGCTGCAGGTGATCCTGAGGTAATTATTTCATAATTAAATTTGTCTGATCTGGCATTCCTTCTCTTTCACCCCGTTCTGTGTGCTGAATTTAGGATGTTGGTTGCCCTAGGTCGAAGTATCCTCGCTGCTAGCAAACATTCTCCGTCCAACGGTGCTGGCGAGACCTCTGGCCACAGTGCCCCTTTTCAACGTTCTGACTGAGGTAAGTTATTCTTGGATACATTTCGCCCTTTTTTCTGTATTTGTTCCTCTTTACTAACATTGGCTTTTATATTGCAGCTTTCTCCTGATCTTTCACCACCCTCATCTATTCCCGATGAACCCCTTGCTCTTGCTTTGGTACCTTATGTGGGCGAGGGAACTATGCCGATGGTTGAGGTTTCTGGGGCCAGAGACCCCGTTGAGGCCGATGAGGTAACAAGTCCCCTCCCAACGATTCCTGCCACTTTAACCTCCGTGATAGCTCCCACTCCTACCCCTGTTATGATTCAGGTACTTTCTTAATTCTCTGCTTAAACTCCACCTTATAATGGTGACTTAACAACGAAAACGTTTGTTAAGATTTTTATATAATCTCCACCTTATAACGGTGACTTAACAACGAAAACGCTTGTTAAGATTTTTATATAATCTCCACCTTATAACGGTGACTTAACAACGAAAACGCTTGTTAAGATTTTTATATAATCTCCACCTTATAACGGTGACTTAACAACGAAAACGCTTGTTAAGATTTTTATGTAATCTCCACCTTATAACGGTGACTTAACAACGAAAACGCTTGTTAAGATTTTTATGTAATCTCCACCTTATAACGGTGACTTAACAACGAAAACGCTTGTTAAGATTTTTATGTAATCTCCACCTTATATCGGTGACTTAACAACGAAAACGCTTGTTAAGATTTTTCATATAATCTCCACCTTATAACGGTGACTTAACAACGAAAACGCTTGTTAAGATTTTTCATATCCTTATTTGGTCTTTTCTTTTCAGGTTGCTCGGGAAGATTCGCCCCCAGTCTTCTCACCTGTAGGCTCGCCCTTTCGAGAACCTGATGCTTCGGAAAATTCAATTCATGATGATCAAGGTTCTACGACTGGTGCTGCAGTCGAGAGCGAATCTGGGTGTGAGGTCCCTCTTCCCGACCTAGCTCCTCACTCGTTCTGCCTCATGGTGCTTCGGCAATCTCCTCAAATGCCCGTCAACCATCGGCTGGTGATTGAACAATTGGTGGATCACCATCCTGAGACCTTCACACCGGATTGCCTGCGCTCAAATATTCATGTGATGAGTCACAGGCTGCAAGGCATGGCGATCGTTGTTGCTGAAATTGCTAGTACCCCCACTGCCAGTGTTACCAGATCCCTTCTCAACCAATTTCTAGGTTTTCTGAAGGAGTTGGGGCGTGATGGTTTCCGTTTTGACTGGCTTATAACGCATCTGAAGACTTTGAAGAACCAGCAACTGATCGGCCAGAGGGAAGTGCTGATAAAGCACCAGGAGGACCAACGGGCTGAGGAGGTTAAGTTAGCTGAGCTGGCACCTCTTTTGGAATCGGCGGATGAAGAAGTAACGAATGCCGAAGAAGCTCTGCGTTTGGCCAAGCTAAAACGAGAAAGGCTCCTTATTGAACGCGCCCAGGTGCAAACCAGGCTAGAGGTTGCTGTCAACGCTCAAAATTCCTTTGCATCAGCTTCTTCGGGCCTTCCCGGGGATTTTTTCTCTTCCCCGGATCTGTGGTTTCTCTTAGGGTAGTAAAACTCCTGTACATATTTTCTTTCTTTCATTCATGTAATTCTTGGGCAATAGTTCCCCATTTTGCTTGTAATGCTCTCTTCTTTAATGAATGAAAGAATGTACATTTTTCAATTTATCTCTGAGTTATGCCTGCTTTCATATATCAATGTCTATACTTCACATCATCAGTAAAACTTGTATATTCATAATAAAAAAAAAGACCCAATACATCGATGGTACAACCTCACTGTCTACACATGATATACTTTCAGCCATTTATTGTTAATTTTGAATGGCCTATCTTCCTCCAACTTAGAAATTAGGCAATAACCTGAATCATGAGCTTCGTTCACGATGAAAGGTCCCTCCCAATTGGCTGCGAACTTTGGCAGAGGAAGTCCCCTAATGTGTTTCACTGCTGCCTTCAAAACGAGATCTCCCTCCACGAACCTCCTTGGTCTTACCATGTTGTCATATGCCCTAGAGAGCTGCTTTGTATACATTTGAAAATGTTGCATCGCGTTGTCTCTGTGTTCATCCAATGCCTCCAACTGCACATGCCTGCTCTGAGGGAGCATGCTACTTCGCAAGGCGTATCGAGCCGAGGGAACTTCCAACTCCACTGGAAGAATTGCCTCAGCCCCATAGACAAGGGAGAACGGAGTGTACCCTGTGGGCTTCCTCTTCGTCGTTCGATAGGCCCACAACACTGTTGGTATCTTGTCATCCCACGATCCTGGAAAGTCCTCCATCGTTTTAGCCAAGATATTAACCAGAGTTTTGTTAGTTGCTTCAGCCTGACCATTCCCCTTCGGGTATGCCACCGTTGAAGTGTGATGAACAATGGAGTACTTGTCTGTGAGCATCGTTACTTCTGAGTTGACGAAGGGAGTCCCATTATCTGAGAGAATAACCTTTGGGATCCCAAAATGGCAAATGATATACTCTCTGATGAAGCTACTCACTACCCCAGCCGTTGCCCTTCTAAGTGGTATTGCTTCAGCCCATTTTGTAAAGCACTCCGTTGCTACCAGTATCCATATCTTGCCCCTCGACGAAGGATGTATCGCCCCCACGAGGTCGAACGCCCAAGTGTGGAAAGGATAAGGCGTTGCCAGAGAGTGTAAGTCCACCGATGGGGCATGGATCATATTTCCATGAAGCTGGCAAGCCTTGCATTTTCGGACAAATTCGGCGGAGTCTTTTTCCATCGTTGGCCAATAATACCCCAACGTCATCAGCTGATCATATAACTTGGCCCCTCCCATGTGAGCTGGGTCATGGGCTTGTTTAAGGACCTCAGTTGCTTCTTCTTTTGTAATGCAACGCAATGGCCTGTTGAAGTAACCCCTTCGATAAAGCTGCCCCTCTTGGATATAGAACCTCGGGGCCCTTCGCCTTAGTCCCATCGCATCCATCTTCTCTGTTGGGACAATTCCATCCTGAATAAAGTCGATATAGGGCTGCCTCCAGTCTGTTTGGGCTTCAATGAAATGGCACTCAGCTGCTTCGAAAAATAGCTGACACTTGTCACAATTCCGCTGTAGTTCTGCCGCATCCTGTTTCATTTTAGGCCAAAAATATCCCCCTCTTTGAATTCTCCTATAAAGAGGTATCTCAGTTGTTTCGCAGTGTTCCTCATGTGTTTTCTTCAACCTCCGCTCTGCCTCCTCTGGCCCAACGCATCTTGATAACCATCCCCCTGCATTTCTGTAGTAAAGATTTCCCTGGTTTGTAAAGTATTGGGCTAACTCTCTTAGTCCCATAGCTCCTTCGCCAGACTCCAGTTGCTTCCTGATCTCTCCTCTCCAATCCGCGTCTCCCTCCATCGGTAGTATTGACTGCACCACCGAAGGAGCTGTTCTTCGTTGGATCGTAACAATAGTCGTATCGCTCCTCATGACCATCTTTTGAGCAATAGTGGCATAAGCGTCTGGATGACGGTTCATCGTTCTGGGATGTCTTCTAATTGTGGTCCGATGGAACTGGCTGAGGAGCCTTTGAATGATCGTCCTGTACGGCGCCAAACTCATGTGCTTCAACGCATATTCTCCGTTAACTTGCTGAATTACTAAATTCGAGTCACCCTTGATGCAGAGTGAACGAATTCCCCCTCGAAGAGCCTCCAGCAACCCTAGTACCAACGCTTCGTATTCTGCTTCGTTATTGGAGCAAGGGAAATCCAGTTTGTAGGAAAGACAAATCTCCTCCGTTCCTTTTGAAAGGATGACCCCTGCCCCTCCTTTTTTCTCTGTCGAAGACCCATCGAATTGCATCGTCCATTCCTCATCGGTTGCATCGAGATAGTTGGCCTGTAAGTCGTCTCCCGGAATGTCTTCTTTAGGTGGTTCAAACGTTCCTGATGGAAAGATTGCCAACAGATCAGCATACGCCTGGCTCTTGATAGCACGAGGAACCACACACTTTAAATCATATTCGGAGAGAATAAGGAACCACCTAGCTGCCCTGCCAATCAAGATAGTTCTAGCCAACAAATACTTAATAGGATCACATCTAGTTACAATATGAATTGTAAAAGACAGCATATAATGTCTAAGTTTTTGTGCTACAAAGACTAAGGCCAAACAATGCCTTTCTAGGCTGCTATATCTAATCTCTGGCCCATGTATGATCCTACTGAGGTAATACACTGGCCGTTCTTGCCCGTCGATCTCCTGTGCCAGCAAAGCTCCAACGGACCTTGTAGTGGAGGTGAGGTATAGCTGCAACGGTGCTCCTGCCTGTGGAGGAACCATGATTTGCGGTGAAACGAGCAGTTTCTTCAACTCATCGAGGGACTCCTGGTGATCCTTTTCCCACCTGAACTTTGTGTTCTTTCGCAGCAGTTGCATCAACGGGTGTGTTACCTCGGCCAATCCTGGTACAAATCTTCTGAGGTAGGAGACTTTTCCGAGGAAGCTTTTTAGCTCCTTCGCCGTTCTTGGGCACGGCATTTCTAAAATCGCGCGTTGTTTATCCTGGTCCATCTGCACCCCTTGTCGATCAACCACAAAGCCTAGAAACTTCCCGCGTGTTACTCCGAAGACGCACTTCAATGGGTTCATCTTTAATTTATACTTCCTACATCGAGTAAACACCCTCTTTAAGTCGTTTAGGTGGGACTCCTCCTTCTTCGATTTGATGACCAAATCGTCCACATAGAATTCTACAAATTTGTGGAAGAAATCGTGAAAAATGGCCATCATTGTTCTTTGATAAGTAGCTCCCGCGTTCTTAAGTCCAAACGGCATTACTTTGTACATGAAATTGCCCAACGGGGTTCTGAACGCCGTTTTCTCTGCGTCCGCGGGGTCCATCTTGATTTGGTTGTACCCTACGTACCCATCCATGAAGCTATACATCTCATGCCCAGCCGTGGCATCTATCAGGCTATCAATGGAGGGTAGAGGGAACTCATCTTTGGGGCAAGCCCTGTTCAGATCTCTAAAATCCACACAGATCCTTATTTGGCTCTTGTCCTTCTTCCCTACTGGCACAATGCTAGATAGCCACAGGGGATGCTGTATTGGTTTGATGAATCCTGCTGCCAATAAACGCTGAACCTCTTCCTTGATCTTCAAGTCCAACTCAGGTTTATAAGTTCTTGTTGCCTGTTTTACCGGGATGGCTGAAGGTGTCACGTTTAGCTTGTGGCAGCTCACTTCCTCATCTAGCCCTTCCATTTCGGTATACTTCCACGCAAAGACATCTATGAACTCCCGGATTAGCCCAACCAGGGCTTCTCGCTTCGCCTTACCGAGATCCTTCGCGATGAAGATGGGCCTTGGGTCTTCCCCTTCTCCTGCCAGGTTCAACTGCTCCAACTCTTGTGCCTGGGGCTTCGGTTGATTTGCCATGTAGTCTGGTTCTTCGGCGACCTCCTCCACGAACTCCTGTATGTTGGAGTTGTCTATCACCATACACTGTCCCTGTTGATCTATCAAGAAACACTCATATAACGGGTCAGCCCCATCCTCGGTCTCTTCGGCCGCCCGCTCACATCGTTATAAACGGTATACTACCTTCCCCTCCTCAGTGACCACCTTCTTGCATTGCCTGTTGGTAGCTGTTGCCAAGGCCTTCCTCTTCCTTTCTCTCGAAGCCTCAGCGATCCTTCCCCCCGAAAAGCGACTCAGCACGCTTTGCCGTTGGACCTCATGCTCCATAGGGTCCACTCTAAGCCTTGCTTTGTTTTTGAGCTGCCTTGTGGTATTTTGAGGTCGAGGGATCACCTGACGGGTTTCTTCGGTCCCTACCCCCTCGTTACTCGTGGCTTCTTTACTTTGCTCGTTCAGAGGCCCCATTCTATCTTTGATCGAGGGAACCCATGCCCCCTCCATTCTTCTCGTTAGGACTCGAGCGTCCTCTTCCAACTCCGTATAAAAGGCCGCATCTACAAAGTGAGCTTCCTCGATAGCAAAAGGCCTTTTTGTAGCCCTAATGGTCACTTCTGTTCCTTTGACATTCGCCTTGGCGCATTGATGATATGTTGAAGGAACTAAACCTTGATTGAGCATCCATACTCTTCCTATTAGTAAATGATAGGAAGTTGCACTTTCTATTACATGGAACTTGATGTGGGAACTCAGATTTCCCATTACAATTCCCACATTCACATACCCAATGGATTTGGAAGATTGGTTATCATATCCTGAGATCACCAGAGGCATGGAGACCAACCTTTCTTCTGGGATATTAGCCGCGTGGAAGGAGTTGATCGGCATAATGTTGATAGACGCACCCCCATCCATAAGCGTCCTCGCAAAACTAACCCCGTTGACACTGGCCGTCACATACAAGGGCCTGTTATGAGGGAACCTTACAGCTCTATCTGCATCGCTGAAGGTCACCTCTGAGAGGAACTTTTTCACCAGCCTCGCCATGGGTCCCCGCCATTTCAGCGAGGGAACCGCGTCCTTCCTCGCGATGTCTAGAATCGCCTGAGTTATTTCCAGTCTGCTCTCCTTTGGTATCCCCACTTGATCGAAGAACCAAGCGAATTTTGGGGATTTTGAAACTGCGCTGTATTCAACGACTGCCTCCATTTCCTCGCTTTCAACGCTGTATACGTCTTCCGCGTCTTTAGCGCTTGCTTCATCGTAGGCTAAAATTACGTTAGCCATTCCTGTGGTGCAATATTCCAGAGTTTCTTCGAATTCTCTTTGCCTCATTGTTGACCTTCCTTCCCCTCTTTCCGCCTCACCGTCGTAGGCCGTCACCAAGTTGGCCCCATGCGCTGGAAGCGGGTTGTTGTTAACGTTCTGTGGGGGGATCTGCAGCGTCCCTGCCTTCATGTACTTGTCAATGATTCTTCTCAGTGTGAAACAGCTCTCTGTCGGGTGCTGGATCTTTCGATGAACCTGACAATACCTAGGATCTGCCTTTGTTGCGTCATCGGGTTCTTCTGAAGGAACGCCTTTTGGTAGGTAGACCGTTCCACCTTGGACCATGGCATTGTAACAACTCACCGCCTCTTCTATCGTGCATGGTAACGGTGGTGGGTCTTCCCTATCCCTTCCGAACTTCCTTTTGTTGTCCTTCTTCGCCGCCTTACCCCCATCTGTTCCTTCCGTGTATCCCACTCGTGGGGGTTGAGGCCTTCCTCCCCCAGGTTGTATCGGTTGCCTGAATATCATAGGCACCGCCACCGGGTTTGGTCGTACGACCAATGAGATGTTCCTTGCAGATTTTAAGAACGCCGAAAAAGTTCCCTCGCGCGTCTCATTGATAAGATGGCAGATGTACTCCGGGAGTAGTCCTTCGGCACAAATTTGTAATAGTTTGGATTCCTTGGCCTCCTCTCTCACGTCCAGAGACCTTTCCCTGAACCTCCGAACGTACGCCACCACGTCTTCTCCTGGTCGTTGCTTCTCTCTCCCTAGTTGGGTCAGAGTGAATTCATCCTCTGCTAGAAAGAACTTTTGGACAAACAGCACGTGCATCTCTTCCCACGTGGAAACGCTTTTAGGGGCCAAATGAGAATACCACGTGTATGCTTTATCAGTTAGGGATTTGGAAAACTCCCTCAACCTGAGTTTCTTGTTGTTGCAATGCGCCCCTAGGTGCTCAATAAAACGTTTAATGTGCTCTTTCGGATTCCCACCCTTCCCTGTGTATTTTTCAAAGATGGGGGGAATATAATCCCTCGGGTAAGGCTCATCGTTGTATTCCTGAGGATAAGGTGTCCTAAAGTCATCATAGACTGAAGCTACCTCACCTATAGACTGTGAGGAAGCCTGCACAAACTTTAACATCTCCTTTTGCATTTCTCTCCTCATTTCCTCCATGGGCGATGGGGCAACCACCAATGGGGGTGTTGGCTGAATGACCGTAACAGTTGGAGCCATCGTTACGGCTGGCGCCGTTGATACTCCAGAGATTCCCATTGCCGGATTCACGACGGAGGGCATGCTTGCCGGGGCTGCTCCCGTTGTACCTGCGCCCGGTGGAAGCGTTGGAGTTGCCCCTGGTGTTACGAAGGAATTGGCGTCAAGTCCTCCCAGCACCGTTGAAGCTGCAGGAGTTTGCAAAAACTCATAGAACTTGCTCATGAGGAGGGTCATCTGGGCAGGTCCCAGCCCAGCGCTCGTGGGAGCCTGCGTCACTCCTTGAGCGCCCGTTGTTGTCTGAACTGGGGGCACTTCTATTCGAGGAGCTCCGCTCCTTAAAGCCTCCAACTCCACCGCTGCTTGCTCTTCACTGTGTTGGATATCATCAAAGTTGAGCCTTCGATTAACGTTATCTTGCGCCATACTTCTTCCTTAGAAGAATGCCTCCCCAGCAGAGTCGCCAAATGTAAGAGGGTAGTTTAGATAAGATGGAGGCGTAACCCCTTTTAAGTATGGTTATGGCAAGGTTAATTAGAGAAACACTAGTGATTTAGCCGCAAGACACAAAGAGCAGTTTGGAAGGTATGGAACCCATCTTATACTCACAAATCTCGTGTATAACTCTCAATATAATAAAGAACTTTCAGAAATAACTTGGCTAGAGGGAGAGAGAAGTAAGCACCCTAGATACACCTTGGTAGGGAGGCAAAACATACTAAAACAACTCTCAAGGGTCTCTGTTATGTATTAAAAGCTTCGTAATAAATGACAATGGTGAGTGGATAAGCCCTCTAGTTTGCAATAATTCTCTCTCTGATGTATCTCTAGCAATAACTTTTTGAACTCTCAAAGGATCATTTTCTTTTCTTTTTTTCTCTCCTTTCCTCAAAGGTGGTTGGGGTCCTTAAATAGCCCCCCACACCACCCCCGAGGCAACTCAGTCATTAAAGACTATGAAAGACATCCCTCATACTTTATGTCACAACATTAAATGCCTGATGCACTAGTTGTTTCCTACGTCATAAACATTAAATGCCAAGACATGCCTTTTGCCTAACCACTGTATGTCAGGGGGTTATTGTCGCAGAGGTGGCTCACCAACTATCTGACAGCCCCAAATACCACGGTGGTTTACTCAAGTGCATGTCTGACATTGTTTAGAAGGCTAGTGACATCACCCACAGTAGATGTGATATTTAAGTAGAGGGTTGTTTGGTTCATAACTCAATGCCCGATGGAACTCCAAGCTGCTCCGCTTGAGGTTCCACGGTCAGGGTCCTTCGGTGTTTTACCAGGTGTATCTAAGATGGTCAGGACAAGCCCCAACGGTGCCCCACTTCTCAATCCTCCAAACCAAATCCCTCTAAAGTTCCCACGGTGAGGTTGTTCGATAGAGCATGAAAACTCTCCCAGGCCCTGCCAAGCCTGGTCTCTCGCGAGTACCGTTCGACCTCACGCCCATTCATTATTCTCGTTACAACATTACAGTCATTATAACTCGTAGTAAATATAAACAAAGCTATAATATGGCAAAGTAACAATAAGCTAAAGTACGAGTTGCCACGCTGAGCTGCCTCACCAAGATGCCACACTTGAGTTGCCACGCTGAGCTATCTCACCAAGCTGCCACGCTTGAGTTGCCACGCTGAGCTGCCTCACCAAGATGCCACGCTTGAGTTGCCACGCTGAGCTATCTCACCAAGCTGCCACGCTTGAGTTGCCACGCTGAGCTGCCTCACCAAGATGCCACGCTTGAGTTGCCACGCTGAGCTTATCCTCAGAACACTGTTGCTAATTAGTGGATTATCCCTAATCCCAGGATTACCTTCAGGCCCCCTCTACAACATGGAACTTGATATGGGAACTCAGATTTCCCATCACTATCTCCACGTTTACATACCCGATGGATTTGGAAGATTGATTATCGTAGCCCGAGATTACCAAGGGCATGGGAACCAACCTTTCTTCCGGAATATTAGCCGCGTGGAAGGAGTTGATTGGCATAATGTTGATGGAAGCACCCCCATCCATAAGAGTCCTGGCAAAGCTAACCCCGTTAACACTGGCGGTTACATACAGAGGCCTATTATGGGGGAACCTTACAGCTCTATCCGCATCGCTGAACGTCACCTCTGATAGGAACTTCTTTACCAGCCTAGCCATGGGTCCCCTCCATCTTAGCGAGGGGACTGCATCGCTTCTTGCAATATCTAAGATCGCCTGAGTTATCCCCATTCTGCTCCCTTTCGGGATTCCCACTTGGTCGAAGAACCAAGTGAACTTTGGAGATTTTGACACTGCACTACATTCTACGACTGGGTCCGTTTCCTCACCCTCAACGCTGTAGGCGTCTTCTACGTCCCTAGCACTTGCTTCATCATAAGCTAGAACTACGTTAGCCATTCCCCTGGTGCAACGTTCCAGTGCTTTATCGAACTCCTTCATTGTTGCCCATCCCCCCTCCCGTTCTGCCTCCTTATCGTAGGCCGTTACAAGATTGGCCCCATGTGCCGGGAGTGGGTTATTGTTAACGTTCTGCGGGGGGATTTGTAATGTTCCCGCCTTCATGTACTTGTCGATGATTCTTCGTAGCGTGAAGCAGCTTTCTGTTGGATGCTGGACTTTTCGATGAACCTGACAATATTTGGGGTCAGCCCTAGTTGTTGCGTCGGGCTCTTCCGCCGGAACACCCTTTGGTTCGTAAACCGTTCCGCCTTGGACCATTGCGTTATAGCAACTCACAGCCTCCTCCACCGTACAAGGTAACGGTGGCAGGTCTTCTCTATCTCTTCCGAACTTTCTTTTGTTGTCCTTCCTCGGCGCCTTGCCCCCATCTTCCCTCTCGATATATCCCACCCGAGGGGCCTGAGACCTTCCTCCAATGGGTTGTATCGGCTGTCTGAACACCATGGGAGCTACTATCGGGCTTAGGTCGCACCACCAACGAGATATTTCTTGCGGATTTTAAGAATGCTGAAAATGTTCCCTCGCGTGTCTCATTGATTAGGTGACAGATATACTCAGGAAGTAATCCCTCAGCACAAATCTGTAGTAACCTGGCCTCCTTAGCTTCTTCCCTTACATCGAGGGACCTTTCCCTAAACCTTCGAATATAGGCCGCCACCTCTTCTCCTGGCCTCTGCCTCTCCCTGCCAAGTTGGGTTAGGGTGAACTCATCTTCTGCCAAGAAGAACTTTCGGACGAATAATACATGCATCTCCTCCCACGTAGAGACACTATTGGGAGGCAAATGAGAGTACCAAGTGTATGCTTTATCAGTCAAGGATTTGGAGAACTCCCTCAATCTAAGTTTTTTGTCATTGCAGTGCGCTCCTAAATGTTCAACGAAACGCTTAATGTGTTCCTTCGGGTTCCCACCCTTCCCTGAGTATTTTTCAAAGGTAGGGGGAATATAGTCCTTCGGGTAGGGCTCGTCATTGTATTCCTGGGGGTAAGGTGTTCGAAAGTCATCGTAGACCGAAGCCACCTCGCCCACAGCCTGCGAGGAAGCCTGCATGAACTTCAGCATCTCCTTCTGCATCTCTTTTCTCATTTCTTCCATGGGCGAGGCTACTGGGGCCACCAGCGATGGGGCAGAGGGCCGAGCGCTCGTTGCAACCGAAACGAACGTTACCGGTGGTGCCGTTGAAACTCCTGAGGTACCCACAGCTGGATTCACAACAGAGGGTACACTTGCTGGGACCGCTCCTGTAACACCTGCCCCTGGTGGAACCGTTGGGGCTACTCCTGGTGTTACCAAAGCGTTAGCCTCTAACCCTCCCAGCATAGTTGAAGCCACCGGAGTTTGCAAGAACTCGTGAAACTTGCTCATGAGGAGGGCAATCTGGGCGGGTCCCAACCCCGTGATCACGGGAGGTTGGGCCACCCCCGGGATGCCTATCGTTGCTGGCGCCAGAGGTACCTCTACTCGAGGAGCCCCATCTCCTAGGGCCTCTTGCTCTCTCGCAGCCTGTTCTTCATTATGCTAAATGTCATCGAAATTGAGTCTCCGAGTAGCATTATCTTGCGCCATACTCCTTATCTAGAAGGATGGCTCCCCAGCAGATCCGCCAAATGTAGGAGGGTACTTTAGATTATATATGGAGGCGTGACCCCTATTGAGTATGGTAATGACAAGTTAGTTGGCCAAAGCTTTGGATTAATGACAGAACATATAAACATGAACCCAATGAAGATAGACTCAGCTTAGACTCACAAAGTCTCTCGTGTATAACTCAGGGAATAATAATGATCTTTAGAAGTGGCTTAGCTAGAAGGAGAGAGAAGTAAGCATCCTAGATACACCTTGGTAGGCAGGTAAAACCACACCAAAATACCCTTAAGAATCTCTGTCGAATATTGAAAGCTTTATAATAAATGACAATGGTGAGTGAGTAAAAGTCTCTGGTTTCGCCATAACTCCCTCTGATGTGTATTCTCTTTTGTAATAACTTCTGAACTCTCTAAAAGTCTCTTTTTCTCCTCAAAGGTGGTTGGGGTCCTTAAATAGCCCCCCACACTACCCCCGAGGCAACTCAGTCATTAAAACTATGAAAGACATCCCTCATACTTTATGTCACAACATTAAATGTCTGATGCACTAGTTGTCTCCACGTCATAAACATTAAATGCCAAGACATGCCTTTTGCCTAACCACTGTGTGTCAGGGGGCTGTTGTCGCAGAGGTGGCTCACCAACTGCCTGACAGCCCCAAATACCACGGTGGTTTACTCAAGTTCATGTCTGACATTGTTTAGCTGGCTAGTGACATCACCTACAGTAGATGTGACATTAAGTAGAGGGCTACTTGGTTCATAACTCAATGCCCAATGGAACTCCAAGCTGCTCCACTTGAGGTTCCACGGTCAGGGTCATTCGGTGTTTGACCAGGTGTATCTAGTATGGTCAGGACAAGCCCCAACGGTGCCTTACTTCTCAAACCTCCAAACCAGGTCCCTCTAAAATTCCCACGATGAGGTCATTCGATAGAGCATGAAAGCTCTCCCAGGTCCTGCCAAGCCTGGTCTCTCACAAGTACCGTTTGACCTCATACAAACTCTTTTGTTATTATCGTTACGTCATTACAACCGTTAAAGCTTACAGTCATCAATAATGAAAATACAATATGACTAATACAACACGCTAAAATATGAGCTGCTACGCCGAGCTGCCGAGTTGAGTTGCCACGCTTGAGCTACCTCGGTTGCTTAATCTCAAACACCGTTGCTAATTGGGGATTTGTCCCTAATGTCAAGATTACCTTCAAGTCCCCTCTACACGATTTAAATGGACGGGAAGGGTAAGGTCGACAGACCTACGATTGGGGTTGCTCGACGCCGGCGATAGTCATCGAAGTTCGATGACTGCATGAGGATTGGGTCGCCGACATTGAATGTCCTGGACCACCATGGTGGTTTGTTGAATTAGGGATTGATTCTTTGGCGACAATTTAGGGGGTTAATTGATGAGGAAAAAATAAAGGCCCTTTCTCATCTTAAATTTTTTGTAAAGGTTATGAGGGTTATTCTCACTTCTTTTGATTGCTTACATAAATGAAGCTTGTAATCTCTTTTGAGGCGTTAATAAACAGATTAAAATCTTGAGAGTTTGAAGATTGTGTTTATGTCAGTGTTATTTTTCCCTCCGTTTTCACATGATGTTCAATGTAGTATTATTATTACTTAAATGGGGGCCTTTAGTGTTAAATAAATCCCTCCTACTCAAACCGTCTTTGTGCGCAGTCTAACAACTCATGAACCTTAGGTTACGGTCATAAAATTCAGAATGACATAGCATGCAGTCCTTGTTATCATATTATGACACTCATATATAACAATGTAAGCGTGTTATATTACAATATAAGACTGTCATACACCCCCTCACCCTAGGGCCTTAGACTTAGATCTAAAACTTAAACTTAACCAAAAGAAAGTTGAAAATAATGATTCCATTATACTGCTACTCTCTTCAATCCTTATACTTAACCAGATGAACATGCTGATTTTTTTTTTTTTGGCTCCGATATTTAAACGTTCACCAAAAGGCTGCTGCCACAAAACTCAAACTCTACAGTAAGCATTCCAATTACAATTAGAAAGAGCGTAGGGTAAGTTTAATTCTATCAACAAAAGTCAACTGAGGCATGTGCATACAAATTAGACCTAATGAATATTTCCGTAAAGCCAAAGAGAAACAATAATACAGAGGTCCTTACCTCATCTTCGGTGGCGCTGTGATAGTTATAGAAAAGCTTCAAAAACTCAAACCTTCGGCGGAGATCAAGAATGAATTCGCGAGAGTGAGTTGTGTTCTCGGAGGCCTCAACCGCAATTCGACGGAGCTCAGCGAACTCCGCTCTTAAAGCATTATGAAAGTGAACAAGACACAAAATGGGAGCATCAACGAGTAAGACGCCAGAAATAGATCCGGCCATGACGAGAGCCAGTTATTGTTGTTACTAATATTATTCTTCCGCCGCCGCGTGAGCGCATTTCGGTCTGGAGCAAGCCATTCCCACCACCTCCCATCAAAGGCGAGAAGCCAAAGAGAAGGACCGGCATGGAAAGAGTGAAATTTATAATGACTCTCGAGAACTGCGACTCTTGGCTTCCTCGGTCCCTCTTCAGACTTCAAACTCCAATTTTTAAATCCGGCTTGCCACCCCAGCTGATTGGGACGTTGTACCAAACACCGGGATTCCATTGTTTTTGTTTTGTTTTGTTTTGTTTTGTTTATAGGGAGGGATTGCTCAGCTACTCTGTTTAGGCCGTTGGTTTTAGTCATCCAATAATAGTTTCACATTTGGCCTCGTATGCCATGTGTTAAATTGATGTACATGTTTAAATCTAATACATGAGTTGGATTTGTTCATGTATTCCATTTTTTAAAAGGGCGTTCGTGCAGAGATCCTAAATATATGGAATTTCTTGTAATAAGTTATGTCATATATATTTAAATTTTTTCTCTCTCTAAATATCACGTCCCATTTCAAGGCAGTTTTACGTTAAAACATTTTATATTCATACTTTAAGCTTCTACACCTTCAAATCTATATATTCCTCTTTTATAAAACTAAAACTCATGTCCGTGAGAATCAAATATACACCTCTATATGCAAACACATGGATGTGTGGAGGGCATTTTATCTAGATTTGTAAAAAAGTCGTGTCGAGTCATATTTGTGTCGATTTTTATCGTGTTCAGATCTTATCAGGCTCGTATTTAAATCGATAACTTTTTTATCGTGTAAAAAAATCATATTCAAAATTGACCCATTATCTTATCGTGTCGTGTCGTGTTGTGTTCACTCAGTATTTACCCATTAAGATTGTCAGATAAGTAGATTAAAATCATGTTTTATGTAATAGTTTTAGTCATATATTTATTATTAAAATAAAATTAGTTTTTATGTTTTAACGAGAATCATGTATGGACATAATGTTTGTATTATTTTATATATTGCCCATGTCTTTTATCATACTCAGTAGGTGTTCTGGTGCGTAGAGTACGACTTACACACTGAGGATCAGATCACCAGTTCTTATAGAATATAAGTTTTATCGTTCACAGTCTTAGATGGAACTGGACACACCATCAGTAGGGCTACAGCACAATATTTTAGTAGGTATATCTTGATTATGGAAAACTGTATAGTTTCAACTTATTGTCCTAGTACACTTTATGTGTATTGAATGGGACCACCACTATAAGAAAAATATCATTTTGTAGCAATTTTATTAGTGGTTAATCATTTATTGCCACTAAAACGTATATTTTGTTGCAAAATTTATGTTTGCCACTAAAAGATAATGCATTAGTGGCAACAAATTAAAATCGCCACTAATTTTGTCCCTAAATGTTAAGTGGGAAGAATTAAACATTTAGCGGGAGCCAAAATTTTAATTAGTTGCAAGCTTAAAATATTTGTCACCAATGTATGTCCATTAGTAGCAAATGTTATACTTTGCCACAAAAAAACATTTCAAATTCACTCCATTTACCATCCAAAATTTTTCAAAAAAAAAAAAAAAACATTTGCATTCCCCCCAAAAGACACCACCGAAAACATAACTTCTCTCATTCATCCCCGAAATCCTCTTCATCTTCCATTCATCCCCCAAATCCATTATCCAGGTGTATTTTATATCTTGATAGGAGTTTAATTTGCTACAATAAAATTTTCCAAATCTTCTGACTTGGTATGAGTCTTGATTATCCCAAATCCTCTTGTGTGTGGTTTGATTTTGATTTGCTACTATAATATGTACCAAAGAAGAAATTACTTAGTACTAGTCTTGTTTTTCCTCTGACATGTGCGCATTTTATCTCTTGCTAGTGTGACACCCCGACTAATTAAATACCGGGTAGCTACTCCATTATTTAAATTAATACAAAATGCCAAGTTGGTTCAGTTCATAGCATCACTGTTGAAAACATTTTTTTTAAACGTTACTAGCCACCTAATATTTAAAAAGTGAGTTGTCAATTTTAATTAAATCCGATTAACATGCAATAAGTAGATTATGAAATGCTAACATAACCACCACGACATAGTCACAATAGAATAACCATGAAATAATAATGAACCTGGAGGAATACTCCTCACAACAATTCGAATACTGAAATAAACAAATACCAAGTCTACATCACTAAATTAATTACAATCCAAAATCTGAAATAACTGAATAGATAAAATGTCTAAAAGAAATGGGGCAACATGCCCAACAGATGGAAAAAATCTGATAACATAGAGTCAAGATCGAAAGTGGAGGCGTCTACTGTCAAGGTCCTGTAACTCCCACAGCAGCTACAGTACGTCACCTGAATGGAACTCCTATGCTTGGTGTCCTTGTGGCTGGGCACCTAAAAGGTTTTTACAAGAAAATATATTTGGAAGCAAACGGATCAGAGCCCGAGTGTGAAAATAGTTTAAAATATAGCAAGTGTTTTAACGACATTAAACAATGAATGAAAAATACATGTTAGGACGTGCTCTCACATGAAATACTAACCTCTCGACTATCTGTGCACTCCTAGCGTATCCGTAACCAAATCTAGTTATTCTACTATCAAACTAGTCCACTTCAATATTTGGTGTTTACTAAACTAATCATGGTTTAATTTCCGACGCCTTTATATAAACTGGGAGTTTTACTTTCATTCGATTCTCGGAATTAATCATAACAATTTCTAAGCATTTTCCCATTTTTAATTCTACAAAGATGTAACATTAATTCACACTTGCACTTATATAAACAGTTCGCTTCAATATTTTATTTCACCAATCTTCTCATAATTATACAATACTAGCACCCCTAGACTAAGCTGCGGTGCGCACATACTCTGCTATCCAATCCCGGTACATCACGTACATAAGGATCACGTGTTCCGAATCTCTCAGGAACCGTTTTGACAAGTAATAAACACACATAGTGGAGGCGAACATAGTTCACATCACATGGGTCACGTACATACCTACGCTTCCATGATCAACAGACTTACTAACTTCTCAATAAGTCCTTCTCTGACCTATGTCCTCGAGGTACCAATCTAAATCCCCCCCGTAGGCACACAAAGATTAGATGACCCTGAATCGAATGCCGACCTCCCGTGATAGCAAGCATGGTAGGTATGTTATACACGGATAACCACATATACTAAGCATTCACACTTCTTAGATATTTCAGTATATTAATAGAGGTATACTTCTCGTTCTTACCCCATCATTTCTTGTTATACGTTTATAAGTTCCCGTTTTAAATGCATTAGAGTTGTCAACTCTTCTCACGTCGTAATTAGGTACTCGTTTCCAAATCCATAATTGTCATCCGATTTACTATAAGGTTCTAAGTTCTACTCCTCAACATACCCCAATTCTCACAATTATACCCACTAGTCAATAAGGGAAGGTTAATTCTTCATTAATTAAGTCTACGGGACATTTGAAATAAAATCAGGCCTAAAAGGCCATTCTGTCAACTCGTTAGAAGTCTCGTTCGAACGAGGTCGTTTGAACGAGTGTCGTTCGAACGAAAGGCTTCAAACGAACTACCAAATAGTTAAAATGGATACTGTTATCTCGTTAAAAACTTGTTCGAACGAGGTCGTTCGAACGACCTGGGCAGGTCTTCTAACGAGATGGCGGACTGCGCCCAGAAATCTCCAAATTCGTTTTTTCTTCATTATTCTCTTCTCTAAATCCATCCTATGATCATCCAAACTAAGTTTTAATGTGTTTAAACTACACTAAGTCCTCCTTGGTAACTTTTTAACATATATATGGGGACAATACCTCCTCAATCAACATGTAATCATCATAATTCCCAGATCTTGTCCCAAACCCTATAAACATGAACACGGAATTTAGTGTCTACAACTACTTCTTATAAATCCGTTTTTAAAATCATCAATAGATATGTGTTTGGATATGAAATTCGTCCATAACTATTCTACATGCGATTCTCATATAAGATTACAACTTCTATCTCCAATTTCATGGGTTTTCATCAAACTTTCAATGTAAGACATATATTCAATTCTAAGCATGGAGGAAACATTCACTTAAATTCATGTAATTAAACCACTTGCCTTAGATGTTCTGATTTGATGTTGTAGGATGAAGGTTGATTCTCCTCTTTCTCTCTACAGATTTCTCCCAAAGATGGTGATGGTGGCTAGGGGTTTCTTTTGGAACCTCTTAGGACTCTCCCTTTAACTCCCGTAACCCACTACTTGATAAATGCTGATAATGGACTTAATGGGTTCATTACTATAATAAAATTAACCTCTAAAATTCGTGGGTTTTAATTCCCCTATTTTTAAAATTACCAAAGTACCCTTTTGAGTTGACGGTATGGCCTAAAAATGCCCCGGGACCCAAACTAAACCCCTGGCTAGTGTTTTCTGACTATTTCGACCCTTCCGGACACGTTGGCGCACTCAAAATGACCATTCGGTTGATAAAAATATATTTCACTTTTTAATTCAAATAATTTCATTCCTGACGCGACTGACACGGGCGTCCCAACTAAATTTCCAAATTGTCGTATTTCTGCCTCGCGATAATTTTAATATTTTAATTACTCATGAAATTTTCAATTTTAACATCATAATCAAATACCAACTCACATCTCGCTAGTATTTATATCCGGATTAATTCCCAATTAATTCTCATTTAATTTAATTAATCCTTTAAATAATAATCAATAAAATTACGGGATATTACAGCTAGGTGGTCCGATTTTGGTTTAGGTGTTCTAGTGGACCGATTTTGGTTTCGGTGCTCCGGTTTGAGGTTAACAGGTGCTTCGATTTGAGTTTAGCGAGTGCTCCGGTTTGATTTTTGCTCCTGTTGTTTCGGTCTGATTTGCTCCGGTTTGATTTACTTCTGTTTGATTATGTTTCGGTCTGATTTTTCTTCGTTTTGATTTGCTACAGGTGCGTTGTCTTTTGACATATAGTTTTGTGTTTTATAATTTTTTCAAATGTTTAGAGATGATAGTTTTAATTTTAGAAAATTTTCTAGTGTTTAGTGATGATAGTTTTAATTTTAATTTTCCTACTATTGCAAATTAAATTAGGTTCATTGCAATAATGTGATGATTGAGTTAAAATATTTTAATTTTTGTTTATCATTGTCATAAATTATAATTACTCTTCATTTTTATTATTATAATTATTTTAGGAAGAATGCCAAATTAATCCAAAATTTAGGGCTCATTTTCTATTCAATCAAACCTACTAATAATTCATGCTAAGTGTGAATCACATAATGTCAATTCCTTTCCTAATTAGCGTCTGTATGTGTCACACACGCCTCACATGAGAATCGTGTTTCGAGAATCATGGTTTGTAGGTATTTCTCTCATTATTTCGAAAAACTCTTAGAGAATCCATCGAGGAGGTGCGCGAGGTGAATGGGTAGGTGCCTATTTGAATTATAAGTAAATATTATTTCAACATGTAAAGTTATGAAACAATAATAAAGATATGAAGCATTAACTTATGTAACCATTCATATCCCCAAATTTCTATTAGAAAGTAGTTTATGTGAAGTTTCTTTTTGGTATAACTGATTCTTCATTGGGTGATTAATGAATCTCGTTTTAGGTGAATGCTATGATGTTTCATTTGGTCTATACTTCCATGCTTAAATCGGAGTTCCATTAAGTAACCGTGAAACATGGATGAAATATACTATTACAAATTAAATTAGTTTCATTGCAATAATATGATGATTGAGTTAAAATATTTTAATTTTTGTTTACCACTGTCATAAATTTTAATAACTCTTCATCTTTATTATTACAATTATTTTAGGAAGAATGCAAAATTAACCCAAAAGTTAGGGCTCATTTTCAATTCACTCAAAACCACTAATAATTCATGCTAAGTGTGTGAATCACATAATGTCAATTCCTTACCTAATTAGTGTGTGTATGTGTTACACATGCCCCACATGAGAATCGTGTTTTGGGAATCATGGTTTGTAGGTATTTCTCTCATTATTTTGAAAAACTCTTGGAGAACCGATCGATGAGGTACGTGAGGTGAATGAAGAGGTGCCTATTTGAATTATAAGTAAATATTATTGCAACATATAAAGTTAGAATCAATAATAACAATAATATAGATATGAAACATTGAATTACATAGGTAATAATAACAATTTCTATTTAAATTATAAGTTCATTGGTTTTTTGTTGATGCATTTTTTTTATCGTGTGATATAGGGTCATTATGATGGATAAGAGCTGGATGAATTATAAGTTCATTGGTTTTTTGTTGATGCATTTTTATATTTGATGTTTTGGAGAGGCTTAAGGAGAAACTTGCTATAATCATATGTAAACTTGAAAGGATATTCCCGCCATCATTTTTCGATGTTATGGTTCACTTACCGATTTACCTTGCAAGAGAGGCCATTCTTGGTGGGCTAGTGAAATATAGATGGATGTATCCATTTGAAAGGTAAATATATTAAAATAAGTATTATATAAGTAATTATTAAAAAAAATTGCTTATGTGTATTACTTTTTAATATATATATGCACACTTTAAAATTTACGATGGGAAATAAAGCATGTCCAGAAGGCTCAATAGCAGAGGCTTACATTCTAAATGAATGCTTAACATTTTGTTTGATGTATCTGGGCGGCGTTGAGACAAAATTCAATCGCACTGAGCGGAATTATGATGGTGATGATGATCAAGAAGGTTTATCTATTTTTCGGTACAATGGTCGTTTGCTTGGAAAAGTAAATTACCAATACCTTGGACATAGTGAATGGCAAAATGCTTCTTTATATGTGTTAGATAATTGTGATGAGATACAAGAATATATCAAGTATGTCTATCTATATTATTCTTCAGTTTATCTTTTGTTAGCGAGAGTTGTTTTCTAATTTAATGCATTCATGTATGTCAGTGAGCATAATGATCTATTGAAGGCCAAAAGTAACATTAATGTTGAAAAGAGACACGCTGAGAGATTTCCCGAATGGTTTAAAAATCGCGTAAGTAATTCGATATGTAATTTATTATGCAAACAAAAAAATTCTTATAATTTCTTACTCTAACATTTATTTATAAAAAATAATCAGGTGACAGAAATGGAGAGTGAGTTCCCCGACCATGTTAGTAAGTAACTTCGCGCTTTATCTTGGGGTCCCGATCGATGGGTGAAACATTACAACGGTTGTTTGATTAATGGCTATAAGTTCTGCACCAAATATCATTAACATTTATAAAAAAAACTCAAAATAATAGAATTGTTGTAGTGGGTGAACATGAACAAAAAGATATTGATTTTTATGGTGAGTTGGTTGATATTATAGAGTTAGAATACACTTGAGATAATCATGTTGTTCTCTTTAAGTGTAATTTGTGGGATCCTGGAAAAAAGAAGGGTGTATATGGATTACAGGAAGATGAGTATGGTTTTATTAGTTTGAACACTGCTAATACTTGGTACAAAACTTAACCATTTATTCTAGCTTATCAATCAGGGCAAGTCTTATATGTACCAGATATTAAGTTAGGAAATGATTGGAAAGTTGCTGTGAAGAATACCCTAAGAGATAAGCATGATATTCCTGAAAATAAAGAAATTGAGGAGTTGACAATGGATAAACATACCAACAATTTGAGAATAATATCGTAGATGATGAAACAATAGATATTGATGACGAAAGCCTTTCATTAAGAAGGAATGACATCCCAGAAATAGAAGTGCATATAAGTAATGATGAGGAGAGAATATTGACAACTGATGGGGATGATTACCTTATAAATATCGATGATGATTGTGATGACATTAGTGACGATGATGGAGATGTTGGTGATTTTAGTGATGACGATGGGATGAATATGATGATCACTTATGATGATTTACGCTATTTTATTTATCTTTTTTAAATAATGTTAAATGTTTTAATTTATTTATGTAACAAAAATGATGTAGTATAATTCACTTCTGAAGTCTTACTTTGTCTATTTGCATATCTTTGTATTATTGTAATAGGTGTATAATGACTGTTGATACCAAAATTAATATGCTGATGTGGACGAATAATACGAAGACACGTGTCAATCTACGTGGCACAATAGCAGCGAGGAAGTTCATTTCCCGACCAACCATGATTCTTTTCGAGCAACGAGGATACACCGAGGAACTCTAGCGCACAGAGGAACTCTAACGCTCCGAGGTACTCTAGTGCTCCGAGGAACTCCTGATCAACGAGCAACTATGGCGGTCCGAGCTGCACCTCGGTCGTATCATTAATTGCCAGATAATCAACAGTTCAACTATTCATTGAATGCTTATATTCTTGACGCGCACGCTGCATTAAATGTATTACCCTTTCACATGTATATCATTTAATGTATCGAACCTTTCATGTACAGCCTCAAGGCTATAAATACCCTGTATCAACCCCATTCAAAGGGACCGAAATTTCTTGAGAGAACTTGTAATCAAGAATTCCACAAACACTCAGCAATAACATAACAGTGGACGTAGGCTTTCTTCCTAGCCGAACCACTTTAAAAATCTTTGTCTTATTTATTTATCTGTGATTGAATAATTAGAGCAATCTAGTTTTTTACATCAACAGATTGGCGCCGTCTGTGGGAAACGACTGTTACTATCGTTTTTCGCAAAAATCAGTTATTATCAATGGCAGATAATCCAGAATCCAGTAATCAAAATGCTGGAAATACTGGAAATCTTCCAAATCCATCTGCACCCCCAGATCTGACTGGAATTATGACAAATCTGGCTCAAGGACAAACCGCCATGCAAGAATCTATGAGGCAACTCATTCAAACTCTTCAAGGCGGTGCACCTACCTATTCAGGACAACGGAGTGATCATGGGCAATCACGATCCAGACGTACTGCGTCATATCGCAATGGGGAGTCTAATGATTCTTCTTATCAACCTGGGCGAACTTCATCAATACAGGCTACGGATACAGATCAACGTATCACTCTCTCTCCGGAGAGAACTAGCGCTTTAGAAAGGTTAAGCAGGGTGTCTCCTTTCAGTCGATTAGGACCAAGGAGGAATATGAGTCCACCTAGAGCTCCATCGAGAAGTTTTCGGCCACCATTAGGTTTGAGAGAAGGATCAGCACAATCACGACCAGCTACTCGTCGAGATAAATCTCAGGAAGCTACATCAGAACAATCAATTGCTCGGACTAAGCGACCTGAGGAAGGAAATGAAGCATGGAAAGGTTCCATTCAGCGGTTGGAGGATAGACTGGGCGAAATGGCTAAGGCAAGAAACCCCCTACAGAGAACTTTCGTTCAAGGGACACCTTTTGTGCAAGCCATTGTGGATTTTCCTACACCATCGAAATTCAAAGCACCTGTGGTGACCCCCAAGTACAATGGAAAGACAGATCCTGTACTTCATATAGAACAATACCAAGCTGCTGCCGATATTTATGTCGTCCCCGACGAGATGAGGTGTAGAGCATTCTCGGGAACTCTTACCGGATCTGCACAGATATGGTATAATAATCTTCCTCGGGGTAAGATTTCAACTTTTATTCAATTAGCCGAGTTGTTCATTGGAAATTTTTTGTTTTGGGGCGAAGCCAGTAAAGCGAGTAGTGCACTTGCTAAGTGTTAGACAAAAATCAGGTGAAAGTACTAGAGATTACATAACTCGTTTTAATAACGAGAAGTTGGAAGTCATAGATTACGAAGAAAAGACAGCGATCACTGCTTTGATGAGTGGATTGTTGCCTAACAAGTTATACTACACTTTGGCCAAAGACCCACCTAAAACTATGTCGGAGTTGATGGCAAAAGCGGCCAAAATCATGAATGCCGAGGAGGCTATGGCTGCAAAGAAGAATATGGATAAAGAAACCAAGGTGGAGGTCGACAAGTCTAAGAAGAAAGACCAGAAAGGTAATGGTGGTGACAAGCATTCCAGAAATAATAGGACGACGTTGGAAGTCCTAAAGAAGTACGATAATTATACTCCATTGAAAATGGGTATTAATCATATTTTGAAAGAAATCAAGAATAACGAGGAAATCAAGTGGCCAGAGAAATTGAGGACAAATCCCGATCTGAGGAATAAGGCCAAATATTGCGAATTTCACAAAGATCATGGCCATATGACCAAAAATTGCATAGCCCTTCAGAACGAGATTGAAACGCTTATCCGAAGAGGAAAATTGTCAAAATATGTAGACCGCAGGGGTGAGAGGAAGAATGATGATAGAACCAGAGAAAGATCTAGATCTCCTCGTCGTGCCGAGGAGAAAAAGAAGAGGGACCATGAAGATGATCCAGATGATGACCCCGATCTTCCCAAGAAGCCAAGACAGCCTGAACGAGAGGTATTTTCCATACGTTTTGGGTCATTTGATTGTAATGTTATTACAGGAGGAGATGCAGGAGGAGGAGACCTTACTGCAGAAAGAAAAGCTTACCTCGGAGAGGCTCAAGCTTGTTCATATATTCAGCGAATAAATATGGCCGAGGATGATCGTCCGAGGAAGGTGAACAAAGAGAAGTTAGTGATTGGTTTTTCAAAA
This sequence comes from Sambucus nigra, assembly GCA_949130495.1. Taxonomy (NCBI): domain Eukaryota; kingdom Viridiplantae; phylum Streptophyta; class Magnoliopsida; order Dipsacales; family Adoxaceae; genus Sambucus; species Sambucus nigra. The sequence goes on along the minus strand of OX422212.1, from coordinate 427,947,717 downwards.
AACGACCTGGCAGGTGTTCTTTACCCTCATGATGATCCTTTGGTGATCAAAATGAGGATGAAGGACGTGGTCATTTCAAGGGTGTTAGTAGACAACGGTAGTTCGGCAGACATCATGTATTACTCATGCTTTGATAGCTTGAATTTGAAATTATCTCAATTGGAACCTTATCATAGACCCCTTCTGGGTTTTGCTGGCGAGAAAGTTTTTCCACTTGGGACGATCAAGTTGGATATACTCATTGGAACTTGGCCTGCTTGTCGAACAGAAAGAATACGCTTCTTTGTGATGGATAAGAATGTGCAGTCAGCCTACAACATCATCATGGGAAGAGTTGGATTGAAGAAGTTCGAGGCAGTTCCATCTACAGTACATCAGTGTTTGAAATTCCCAACGAATTTTGGAGTCGGAATTATGAAAGGTGATCAAAAAGTAGCTCGGGAATGCTATTATTCGTCTGCCGAGCAAGAGGAACTTGAAGAGTCAAGGAAAAAGACTACTACTTACCAAGTGGAGGAAGGTACAGAAATTGAAACTCTTGACCCTAGGGATGAATCTCAACTCGTAAAAGGGCAGGTGGTGGAATCTACAGAAAATGTCATTCTGGACGACGAGCATCCTGAACGAGTAACCCAGATAGGATCGTCGTTGGATGTTTCAATAAAACAGGAGTTGGTAACTTTCTTGAGAAACAGGAAGAATAATTTTGCTTGGAGTCATGAAGACATGCCAGGAATAGATCCAAACTTCTTATGTCATGAACTCAATGTGAATAAGGAGATCAAGCCTGTGAAGCAGAGAAGAAGAGTGTTTAGTCCCGAGAAGAACCAGGCCATACAAGAGGAGGTCGAGAAACTCCAGAAAGCCCAATTCATAGAAAATGTGAAATATCCAGATTGGTTGGCAAATGTGGTGATGGTAAAGAAGAAGAACAACAAATGGAGAATGTGTGTTGATTTTACCGATCTTAACAAGGCATGCCCAAAAGATCATTTTCCATTGCCCAGAATTGATCAGCTAGTGGATGCTACCTCGGGACATGAGCTACTCAGCTTCATGGATGCATATTCTGGCTACAATCAGATCAAAATGAAGCCTGAAGACAGGGAAAGTACTTCTTTTATTACCCCAAGGGGAACTTATTGTTATAATGTTATGCCTTTTGGTTTAAAAAATGCAGGTGCAACATATCAGCGGCTGATGAACAAGGTTTTTGCCGAACAAATCAGTTGCAATATGGAAGTCTATGTCGACGACATGCTCACCAAAAGCAAGAGAGCTACTGATCATCTAGTTGACTTAGGCCAGACCTTTGATCAACTGGATAAATACCAAATGAAGCTCAACCCGACGAAGTGTACCTTTGGAGTACGAGAAGGAATGTTCCTCGGATACATCGTCAATCAACGAGGTATTGAGGCAAATCCAGAAAAGATTAAAGCTCTTTTAGGGCTGCGATCTCCAACGACGAGGAAAGAAGTACAGAGTCTTACCGGACGAGTTGCAGCGCTCAACAGATTTGTATCCCGAGCAACTGATAAATGCCTCCCATTCTTCAAAACACTGCGAAAAAGTTTTGAGTGGACTGATGAATGTGAGAAGGCCTTTCAAGATTTGAAGAAGTATTTGGGAGCCCCACCATTGTTGTCTAGGCCAATAACAGGAGAAAAGTTGTACTTGTATCTGGCAGTATCAGAGAATGCAGTCAGCTCGGCGTTGATCAGAATGGAGAATGGAGAATGGAGTCCAGAAGCCAATTTATTACACAAGTAAGGCTTTCCGAGGTGCAGAAATCAGGCACCCAAAGCTAGAAAAATTGGCACTAGCATTAATTGAAGCAAGTAGAAGAATGAGGCCATACTTCCAGGCCCATACCATCATCGTGTATACCGACATGCCATTAAGACAAGCCCTTCACAAGCCAGAAAAATCAGGAAGATTAATGTATTGGGCAATAGAACTCGGTGAATATGACATTGTGTATGAACCCAAATCATCATTAAAGGGGCAAGCTGTAGCAGATTTTATAGCAGAATTCACATACCCTGATACCCCCGAGGAACAAAAGGTACTTGTTGACCTACCTGTGGACGATACGGGATCAACAGACACAGATCCAGACCAACCAAGGTTGGTAAAAGGACTTGTGGATGTAGAAAAATCATCATATTCAAACCCAGACCAACTCCGGTTGGTAAAAAGGCGCGAACAGATGACCGACGAGGAACTAAGGATACCCGGGGATGATGAAAGAAAACAGATGATATTTTACCGAGGAACTCTAACAGATAAGAAATTTGAAGACGAGTTACCTACATGGAGATTATATGTAGATGGATCATCTTGCACAGCTGGTTGTGGAGCAGGGATTGTTTTAAACACCCCTGATGATGTTGACATGGAGTATGCCTTACGATTCCAATTCAAGGCTTCCAATAATGAAGCTGAGTATGAGGCCATGATAGCAGGTTTTCATTTGGCGAAAGTTATGGAAGCACGACAAGTAATTGTTTTCAGTGATTCTCAATTAATTGTGAATCAAATGATGGGAGTATATGCAGTTAAGGGAGAATTAATGGTGAAGTACCATGCGAAGGTGATGAAGTTATTGGCAGAATTTGATGCTATTCAATTGGTGAGAATACCGAGGATGGAGAATGCTAGAGCAGACGCATTGGCCCGCTTAGCGTCAGCTACGCGCACCGAGCTGCGAAGAACGATACCAATTGAAGTATTAGAAAGTCGAAGCATAGAAGAAGACCTGATGGTGAATATAATAACCCTTGATTTAGGACCATCTTGGATGGATCCTATCAGAGCATACATTGAAGAAGGAGAATTACCAGAGGACAAGCTAACTGCAAAGAAATTGAAGTATAAAGTTGCTCGGTATGTGCTAACTAATGGTGTTTTGTATAGACGAGGAATTATGGCAGGTTTGCAGAGATGTGTGCATCCATCAGAAGTCAAAGAATTGGTGGAAGAAATCCATGAAGGATCTTGTGGAGCTCATGTAGCAGGTCGGACACTTTTGCAAAGGGTAATGACACAGGGATATTACTGGCCGACGATGAGGGCTGATTGTATAGCCTATGCCAAGAAGTGTGACAAGTGCCAACGTTTTTCCTCCATCCGAAGAACTCCACAAGCATTGTTGACACCCATAACCTCACCTTGGCCATTTGCCATGTGGGGGGTTGATCTGGTTGGACCATTGCCGACGACCCGAGGAAGGTTCAAGTATCTCGTCGTGGCAGTGGATTATTTTACTAAGTGGGTGGAAGCTGAACCACTAATTGATATGACGTACGAGAAGGTATATCAGTTCATTTGGAAGAACATCATTTGTCGATATGGTCTCCCCCATGCTTTCATCACAGACCATGGAACACAATTCGATAATGAAGAATTTGCTGCCTATTGTCATCAGTCGAACATTTTGAAGTATCATTCAGCACCAGGCCATCCCCAAAGCAATGGACAGACTGAGGTGACAAACAGAACATTACTAAATGGTTTGAAGAAGAGGTTAAGTGAAGCTAAAGCAAATTGGATCAATGAGCTCCAATCAGTACTATGGGCTTACCGAACAACTCCCCGAGCAACAACTGGAGAATCACCATATATGTTAGCATTTGGAAGTGAAGCTGTGATACCTGCCGAGTTGGGTCTCCCAACTCATAGAGTGCTGAATTTCAACTCCCCAGTCAGCGATTTGATGAGAAGACTGGATTTGGATATGCTCGAGGAGGTTAGAGAAGAGGCAGCCATTAGGAATGCTGCTTACCAACAACGTACAGCTCTGTTCTACAACAAAAGCGTGAAGAAATGTGACTTAAAAGAAGGGGATTATGTGCTAAAGAAAGTCATTCAGAAGCAAAATAAGTTGGAAGCAAACTGGCATGGACCTTACCGAGTTACAGAGGTTGTTCGTCCAGGAACTTACAGGATAGCAACTCTAGAGGGAGAAGAATTTAAGAATGCGTGGAATGCTGAACACCTGCGCAAGTATTATCAGTAATGTAAAATGTAAAGCATTTCCTTCGTTATGAATAAAGCGAGGATGTATCGCCATTTTCTTTCTGGTTGAAAGTTTTTCGTGGAATACTAGTGTAATACACTACGCACAAAAAGGCGCTCTAAGGAGCCAAAAGCTCTAAGGAGCCAAAAAATACTCCTTTGGTTAGGAGGCGCTCTAAGGAGCCAAAAAAATACTCCTTCGGTTAGGAGGCGCTCTAAGGAGCCAAAAGCTCTAAGGAGCCAAAAAATACTCCTTTGGTTAGGAGGCGCTCTAAGGAGCCAAAAAAAATACTCCTTTGGTTAGGAGGCGCTCTAAGGAGCCAAAAGCTCTGAGGAGCCAAAAAATACTCCTTTGGTTAGGAGGCGCTCTAAGGAGCCAAAAGCTCTAAGGAGCCAAAAAAATACTCCTTTGGTTAGGAGGTGTACACCAGCATGATCAACTACGGTTGATAAGATAAAAATATATTCCAAAATACACCAAGTATAGTTGGTCGGGGATAAAGACCCACTAACTGTAGTTGGTCGACGAGGACAAATTATTGACCTTAGTTGGTCGGACACATTTTTATATTTGAAACCAACCAAGTATAGCTGGTAGAGGATAAAAACCCATCAACTGTAGTTGGTCGACAAACATTATTTATCCACCTTGGTTGGTTGGAAACAGTTGGAACAATTTATACTCATTACTTTATTATTAAGTGATTGAACAACCTTGATACTTGTAACTTTTTATTAAGTTGCTCAATGAACAATATTATTGTTATCTTTTAACAGATACATATGCATAAGTGTAAAGTGTTTGATAAACATGAGATAATACCAATACAGATTTACAAAGAAAAATGAAGTCTTTCATTAAAAATTCAAAATAAGTTACATATTACATGTATGTGCTGACTATTACATTAAGATTCCTATTCTATTGGTTTCTTGCCCTTTGCTTTTGAGACAGGCTCTTCGCCAGCAGGAGGATCTTCTAAGCAAAGAGGAGAATTAATAAAGTTCAAGTCCTTCAGCATTCTGACATTCATTATTGAAGGAGTATCCATTAGATGCTCTGGACGAGATACTTCGATTTGGGAGTGAAGGCTATAATCACCGAGGTATTTTGAAATGAGGCTACGAGGAATGGAACGAGCTGGGATCCAGGCCATGTCCAGTTTGAAAGGTGGTACAGGCAAGTCTAGTAACCCTGGAGCATGATAATCCCATAAAAAATGCCCTCGCTCCAATTTTAACACACCCAGTGCGTTCAACCATCCCTGCTTGTAACCTTCATTGTTGGCATGTTCAATACGAGCATCCAGATGAACAAGAGCTTCATTATATCCTGCCATCCAGAATTCCCTGGGTTGTTTATGAAATTGAAAGGTTAATCTATCCAATTGCTCGAGAAGGTTTTTGGCAAAAAGATCCTTAGTATGAAGAGCAGACTTTGTCGCAGCCAGTTGATCTTCTAAAGATAAGTTTTTCTTGGACAATTCAGACAGAGCACGATCCATAGCATTCATTTGGAACGCTTGAGTTTCCAGAGTAGATTGGGTGCGAGCCTCTTCAACGTTGCGACTAAGAACTCTTGATCGGCTCCGAGAAGCAACTGGAGAACTTTGCTCCTCGACAATTCTTCCTCGTCCCCGAGAACCTCTTCCTCATCCACGAGCAGTCCCAGAAACAGCAAATCTTCTTAAATCATCCAGTTCTTGCCTTAATTTGGCATTTTCGACCTCTAAGAAAGAGAAACCTTCATCAGTAACGGGCACAAGAGCAGTGGAAGATGACGCTGCAGATTCATATTGAGCTAACTTTTTCTGTAAATTATTATTTTCTTGTTCCAGGATCTCGGCAATCTGCCTGCAAGCTTCAACTTCACCTTTTAGGGTCCTTTCCCTAATATCATATCCAGCAATGATCTTCTTATGGCCTGTTTCAGAAGAGAGCTGCTGGTATCTATTTTCATAATCCTTGTGCAACGAAGCCATTGATGCATTGTGTTGATTTTGAAGATCCTCTATGGAACCATGAAGTTCCTCGATCAATTCGTAGTATGCCACATTATTGGCCACAGATCTATGAAGTACATCCTTCAGATACCGGTAAGCCTCAACTGCTTGTTCTAAGGCATCGTGACCAAGGATGTCGACAATCTTTGATACACTTAGATCTGTATGACCAGCTTTATAATATCCATTGCATTGTCTCATCAACTCAGTATCAGGAGCAGATATCAATTCCATTCTGGCCAAAAACTAATAAAGAAGAGGAAGCAGGAGTTAATAAATAAAAGCAGACAGAGTATCAATAAAGAAGAGGAATGAAGATGTATTTTATTAGATCATCAAAAGGTTACATTGTTCGATTACAAGTAATGAAATATAGAAATGATACCGAACAACTTCACACCTTTTCCTTGTCCCCCAAGACTTTCTCGGGAGGCTGGGACGAGGAGCTTGGTTGCTCGGTAGTAACAGCGACTTGATCGGCAGGAATCTTCTCAGGAGGAGGAGGCATGGAAGAAATGTCCTCGGCGGCAGATGGTTGAGAGGCAGAGACCTGATCACCCATGGCTATAGAAGATTCGTCAGAAAAAGGCTCATCTTCTTCTTCTTCCACAATTGCTGGAGGAGGACCACGGATATGTCGTTGGAATAGATCAGAATCGTCTTTGACCTTCAACTCTTGCAGAGCAGCTACCCAACCATCATGGAAGTATTTCAACTTCCCATATTGGACTTGGGATGTCATGGCAGCAATCCCTTTATCCCATCCTTTCTCCCAGCCAGTGCTGAAAGATTTTTTAACGGCAACCTTTCTCTTTAATTTCTCCGAGGAGAGCTTTACATCCAATTTTTCTTTTTGGACCTTGATATCTTGCAGGGCAGACAATTTCTCCTCTGCCTTCTTCAACTTATCTTCAAGCTCTCCCAAGTTCTTGAGCTTGACATCATACTTCTGATGTTTAACCTCCAAATCTTTCACTTTATTCTCCAAAATCTTGGAGGTCTCAACCATTTTTACTTTCTCGGCCTCAACCGCAGATAACTTCTTCTCCCAAGCAGTCTTGTCCTCATTGTACTGCTGGCGAGATTCTTTCAGAGATTGGGTCAAACCCAATAAAGCATCCTCTACACCTGACGAGGAGCTTGAAGCTTTAATAGCTTCATCCTTCTTCACAATATTATTAATACAGTTCACCAGCTGAAAAATGAGAAAGACAGTAAATCAGTACAAAAATGCAAGCATTCAGAGAAAGAAAGAAATTCAGAAGGTGAGAAATTTACCGAAGCAAGGTGACGTGTAGCCAGGGATGTCAATGTATCCCTAGGAATTTTTTCATCAATTCCCTTGACTTCGGGAATGATCCAAGTTTTCACCGAGCTCATTGCAGAGCTCGGAGGGATAATGGTGGGAACACCAACACCACCAGCTGGCAGTGTGGAGGCAGTTTCAGCCAAATTGATTGAGGATGACTTCCTCAACCTCTTCAATGGAACATCAGCAACTTCAACCAAGGAAGAACTCTTGGTCGGGGAGATAGAAATTATCTCAACATGAGCAATTTTCTTGCTCGGAGCCACTAGGGGCTTCTCGGTAGTTTTGGAGGCTGCAGCATCCACTTTCTTAGTCCCCTTAGGGACATCAGCTTTGCTTTTCTTGGCCACAGCAACAGAGGTAATATCATCAAAGAGAGCAGGAGGAGATCTTTTCTTACCCATCCTTTGACTTAAAGGAAGATGAGAATCTGAAGATGAACCTTCTGGAGTTGAAGCTGGTTCAACAGGGCGAGCAGTATAAGAGGTTGTGTAACTCTTATACTGTAGCAGATATGAGGCAGACCTGATGTGTTCGTCTGCAATGTTCTTGTGCAAACCCCAGATAAGTTTCAGATGCTTGATATTAACCTCTGATTCTTTTGGAGTTCTTCTTTTGCTATCAACTGCAAATAAATACATAACGAGATATCAATCATACATTTTGTCAAACATGATGAAAGCATAATTTCATAAGTAAAATAAAATGAAAAATAAACCTATCCCATTGCCATATGGGGGGCATCTGGGACCGTTGTATACTTCATCTCCAGTTAAAGGGGCATATTGCCAATTTTTTATAACCAACCCATGTTCAAAATAATCTCTATTTGAGTCAGGGAGGTTAACCACAAGAGCCCTATTCAGAAACCTAGTTTTTAAGTAATAAATATTATCTAGAGTGGCCCACTTATAGCAGTACATAATCTCAGGGATCCCAATACGAGTCCCATGAGTTAGATTTAATTTGTGCACCCCATTAATTATTCTCCATGAATTGGGGGCTATTTTTGCAGGGACAAGATCAAAATATTGACAAAACTCAAGACACAATGGATTTGGTGGAAAGGAAAAACCACATTCAGTAATAAAAAGACTGGGGAACCAATGTCCATCAGCCAGACGAAAATAATTTTGAGGTTTAGAGAGTTCCTCCAAGATTACCCAAGATGGGATGGAAAAGTCAGAGCGGAACTTTTCAAGAGATTCAATAATGTAAACCATGATGAATAAAAGAAGAAGGAAGAAAATCTTACAGGAAGGAAGGAGGTCTGCTGACAACTAACGAAGGAAAAGATGAACGCACAAGAGAGAAGAAGAGAATAGAAAGCTTGAAGGCAGAAAATTGGAAAACGTAGAAGACGGTATGGTTACCTAAGAAGTTTAAATACTTTGCATTGGGAAACGACGAAAGAAATGATTACCAAAAAGAAACTACTGAACTTTCGGCGGCTAAAAGGACAAAAACTACACGGAGACCGAAGCGCTTATAAAAAATTCAAAAAAAAGGCGGAAGCTGCGAAATGAGAAGGAAATTTGAACACAATGTTCCTGAAACCCAGGAAAGTCATTTAATATTGCCATATACCGAGAAAGAATGTTCCATACTCCTCAAAGTTCGAAATATGAAACATTGGGGGCTTCTGTTGATACCAAAATTAATATGCTGATGTGGACGAATAATACGAAGACACGTGTCAATCTACGTGGCACAATAGCAGCGAGGAAGTTCATTTCCCGACCAACCATGATTCTTTTCGAGCAACGAGGATACACCGAGGAACTCTAGCGCACCAAGGAACTCTAACACTCCGAGGTACTCTAGTGCTCCGAGGAACTCCTGATCAACGAGCAACTATGGCGGTCCGAGCTGCACCTCGGTCGTATCATTAATTTCCAGATAATCAACAGTTCAACTATTCATTGAATGCTTATATTCTTGACGCGCACGCTACATTAAATGTATTACCCTTTCACATGTATATCATTTAATGTATCGAACCTTTCATGTACAGCCTCAAGGCTATAAATACCCTGTATCAACCCCATTCAAAGGGACCGGAATTTCTTGAGAGAACTTGTAATCAAGAATTCCACAAACACTCAGCAATAACATAACAGTGGACGTAGGCTTTCTTCCTAGCCGAACCACTTTAAAAATCTTTGTCTTATTTATTTATCTGTGATTGAATAATTAGAGCAATCTAGTTTTTTGCATCAACAATGACGATCACAATTTGTGAGAAAAAAATGCTTAATAGGATTCAAGATAACCTGGACACCATGAAGATGATGGGATTGCATAAAGGGGATAAATTTTATATGGTTGGTTCTAAGAGGGGTAAGATTGATATGAAGGGTAAAAGAAAAGAGGTTGAAAAAGATAAAGAATATATCCCATCGAAAAGAGCGGAGATATTATCAAATTTGAGCAAAGGGGAGGATGATGAATACGATAATGCATTTCCATTAGGATTGTTAATTCTCATTATCACTTTCGAATATATTAATATGATATGATGGTGATATTATATGGGTTTCATGTTTCAAAATGATTCTTAACATTAATAATGTTTTAAATATTTTGTGCATACGATATCACCATTAATTATGCATATCCATTAATTATGATTTTAGCTAATGTTGGTTTCTCGTTTAGTTATGCCTGGCTCTGGTCGTGCACGTTGCTCGAAATCTTCTATTCGTCAAGGATACGCACATGAACCCACAAGTCCTCCTTCCCAATCAATTATTCCAAATGGCTCTAACACTTCCACTACCGTTGCATCTGATGTTAACAATGATGGTATAATTTTTATATTATTGTTTAGTTATTTGTTATATGTTAATCCATGCCATGCTCGTTATAGGTCATAGAAGAAGACACGTGTCACGATCTGTGATAGATTCTAATTAATGTCCTTTTCAATCTAATCATCCATTGGTAGGCAACTCTCTCAACACTGTTCGGGTTTCAACATTGGCGAAGGTATGAAGCAATTATTTTGTAACTTTACTTGAACACTTATTTACACGAAATAATTATGTTTGATCTGATCGTGCAACCTCGAGATCTTTCGTGTGTCAAGGATGCATATAAGAACCCACACATCATCCTTCCCATTCAGTTATTCCAAATGTCTCCAACATGCCTAACACTATTATATCTTGTGTTAACACTGAAGGTATTGTACTTGCATGCATCTTATAACTGCGCTTTGGTTACTTTTAGTCTTGATTCTAAAAATTGGGGTGTGAATGTTCAGCTATATTCTTGTACATCTACAAATTTTATAGTTTACACTGGCTTGTTATTGCCTGGGGATAGGCATGGGCCAAAAGAGTTGAACCAGTGTCTATAAGATGCATATGTTTTCTTAATGCAATGCCATTTTACTCATGAGTGCATGGATGAGACAATCTGTGAATGATGCCATTAGAGTTGAGAAAATCAGTGAATGACTTATATTCTCCTTCCCAACCAATTTGAAGATCTTTAATACAAAATCCAAGTTATAATTCAACTTTGGCTTTGAAGTTGAGGAAATTAGGAAAGGCATTAGATTTGTTTCTAAGCATGCATTACCAAGTGAATATAGAATAGGAATCTATGAAGTGAATGTAGTATTTATGTCCATAAGATAAGAGAGCGGGTGAGTTCCTCTATAAATCAGAATGAATTAATTCTAGTGTCTTAGTTTATATAGTATTAGAATTTGGAAATGGGAATTTATGAATTTTACCTAAGCAATAAGCATTACAAAAATCATGAGTTCTTTTATTAGTTTGAGTTCTTTTACAAAAATCATGAGTTCTTTTATAAAAATCATGGTTAGATTGATTCAAGAACAGAGTTTCTTAGTTGTTCGTTCTTAATTGAGTATTCTATGTGTACATATACTCCCCTTCTTTTAGTACTCATTTGTATATAGCTTTTTAGGTAGGTTATGCAATTGAATATTAGAAACCATAGGGGTTTATTGATGCTCAACGTCTTACTCATGTGTTCAAGTTCCATTAAGCCTTGTACAGTCTTCGACAGGCACCACGGGATTGGTTCACTAAACTGCGTGGCTTTCTTCTTGCCAAGGGGTTTACTAATTCCTATTCAGATACCTCATTATTTATTTATACTGATGGGTCTCTCATAATGTATCTTCTTGTGTATGTAGATGACATACTTTTTTAGGCTCAGTCTATGGAATTGTTACTTGTATCATATTGTATATGTTCACACCTTCCCATCAACGACCAAATATATTCAAACAGACCAAACATTGCTACATTAATTATTGTTGAGACCTAATATGGTTCATTCTCTCCATTATTTTCACTTGTTTCGGTTTCTTCTCTCGCACACATTAGAGTTGGGGTTTTCATTTGGTATTGACGTTTGGTGTAAAGAAAGATATGGATGTTTTGTTTAATGACGTTTGGGTTTTTATGGGTATGGTTTAAAAAACACTAACAAATATGGGTATAGTCAGAACTCGGCCCATGAGGCTTTTAAAGTAGGCAAAAAACTATGGGAAGAGCTTCAATCTGGGAAAATTCAATTTTTTGATAATAATACGGTTGAGAATTGGAGAGAGTCATACCCACATTCGATTTTGCTTTCGGGTAGTAAATTTGATGTGCGGGGGAAAATTATGGTGATCCCTTGTGGGTTAACTTTGGGATTTCATATAACTATTATGGGGAAGCCTAAGCAAGCTCACACAGAGAAGGAGCCCAAGATATCTCTATTGAGGGAAGGTCAGTATGTGTATGTGTTGGTATCTTGTTTATGATGGAGTTTCAGGGTCTGAAGAGCATTTATGGGGAGGATTTTATATGCCCATATATACCCTCGACCAGACCGAGAGTGTCCTCCACCCAGAAGAGTGCTCAGCCCCAGGACGACTCCTTATCATGGCCTAGACGACCCTCCAAGGGGTCGACCCCTCATTATGGCCCAGACGACCCTCCAAGAGGCCGACCCCTCATCATGGCCCAGATGACCCTCTAAGGGGCCGACCCCTCATCATGTCCCAGATGACCCTCCAAGGGGTCGACCCCTCATCATGTATTGGACGACCCTATGAGGGTACGACAGTACGAAGCCCAAACTAGGCCAGGCTCACTGCCAGCAGGAACTTTGCCCTCAGTCTCATGCCATAAGTCGAGGGTGATATCATCACAGCGCGTGACTTGGGAGACGCATGGGACAGTGCGCGTGAGACTCTAATATTACGTGGACTAGACCGTTATAACAGTATCATCCCCTCACGTGAGGGAATATTATGTCATCATTAATCACAGGTGGCGCCTCCAGGTGTTAGGAGGGGATTGGCTAGATCATCACTCACATGCACCATGCATGCTTGGGGGGTACACTACTCCCCCCATAACCTATATATACTTCTCACCTACAACCCTATAAAGGGATGGATAATTGGTAACCCTAACTAAAACCCTGCTTATACACAGTAGAAAGAGAGAGAGAGAGAGAGAGAGAGAGAGAGAGAGAGTCAGCTTATGTGCATAGTATCCAAGGCCATTAGTGCCCATACTTAGTGGATCACACACTCACAGTGGATGTAGGCCTAATTGGCTGAACCACTATACATCATTGTCTTATTCCTCTTATACTCATCCCCTTCTATACACTTACACACATACATCTTTATGGCTGCCATTATTATTACTGTTTGAGCTCATCATCACTTATATGGTGGTGTTGAATCTCAGCATAATCAATTTGGCGCCGTATGTGGGAACGAGAAGACATCTCTTCCTTTATACAGCTTGACCTCACCAAGCACTCTGGTGGTGAACCAGTTCTCCCCCTTTGTGGAGTTGTTTCACCATTGAAAGAGACCCATTGAGGTTCTAAAGCTCATCATTCTTTTGATCATTCAGCTCTCTATAGCTCAAACATATGGCACCGGAGATGCCACCACCACCACTTCCTCCACCGGATAGTGGAGTGGGACCCAGTTCCAGTCAGCCACCACCTCAGTCTGAAATGGCTGATGTGGCGGCTTCCTTAAAGTCTCTGGAAGCAAGCCAGCGGATTATGCAGGAGAAGTTTATAACTCTTAGCCAAAACATACTAAGACCACCGGTAGTCTCATCGGAGATAATTGCTCCAGTAGCAGCTCCAGGGCAACATGAGGCCAGGGGACCACCCCAGGCACCACGCAAAGACTTACCGCCTCCTCAATAGCGGAGGGATATTGCTGACCCCCGGCATCCACGCCTGGGGAGCAAGGAAACCCTTGATCAGAAGATAGATATGACGATATGGGGGGGGGGGAAGAGGCCCCCATAGAGTGCTGGGAGTCGTATGAGGTATCCAACAAAACTGTGCGACCTATCCAGGAGAGCAGAGGGAAGCGTGGAAGGCAAAATCCCGACGATCACCCGAGGGGCTCTGCTTTTGATCGTCTGAGCAGGGGGTCGGCCTTTGAGAGGCTGGGCCCAGTAAATGACCTGCAGGAGAAATTATCACGATCGAGAAGTATTGCGAGGTCCAGAAGGGAAGCAGTAGTGGCCGACCCCATGGGGGCCGATGGGACGAGGTCAGGGGGAAGTAAACAGTCGACACAGGCCTACCGCAGCAGAACCCTTCGTCCACCTCAAAGAGGCGGTAGGGGATAACATCGGCCAAGCCGACCCTATGAGGCCCTGAAATGACTCGATCCAAAGGCTAGAGGATAAGATTGGTGATATTTTGAAGAGATGGGACCCTCTTCAGAGAGGATACTCCATAGGCTCACCCTTTGTGGAGAAGATAGTCAACTTCCCAACGCCATCCAAGTTTAAGCCATCTGTGGTCACCCTAAGATATGACGGGAGTACCAACCCTGTCTATCATATTGAGATGTACCAATCAACGACAGACATATACTCTATCTCAGATGAGATGAGGTGTCGTGCCTTTTCTGGCACTCTGACTGGGGCTGCACATGTCTGGTATATGTCTCTCCCTAAGAACTCCATTGAAAACTTTAAGCAGTTAGCAGACCGATTTATCCATAACTTTTGCTTTGGAGTGAGGCCACAAAAGAAGACCACACACCTGCTTTATGTTAAGAAGGGGAAGAACGAGAGCCTAATAGACTACATAGCTAAATTCAATAAAGAAAAATTAGAGGTCGAAGATTACGAGGAGAGTATAGCCATGACAGTCCTCATTGGAGGACTCCAGAAGGGGAAGCTGCTATGGAAACTTACTGAAGACCCACCGAGGACGATGGCTAAATTGCTGTCAACAGCAGGAAAGGTTATAAACGCCGAAGAGGCGATGGCAGCAAAATACGAAGACGAAAAAGGAGGCACCATTGGGGGCAAACACTAGAAAAAGAACAAAGAGGGGAAGAAGAGGTCTATAGACGACAAATTCATTGATTACACCCCTCTGACGGTCAACTGCGAGCATATCCTAAATGAGATAAAAAGTTATCGGTCCTTGAAGTGGCTTGAGAAGCTGAGGGCAGCCCCCCACAAGAGGAATAAAAATCTGTGATGTGAATTTCACCAAGACCATGGCCATGTCACCGACAAGTGTTTTGCTCTAAAAGATGAAATCGAGAAAATGATAAAAGAAGGGAAGCTTAGGAAGTACGTTGATAAAGGCGCCTTCTAGAGGCGCCAAGAGGATGACCCCAAAAAGAAGAGAGGTGATGCATGCCAAGAAGATCCTCCAAATCGAAGGGACGACCCTTCAGATGATGAGGACGACCCCAACCTCCCTTCGAGACGACCACGGCCCTGTAAAAAGACTTAATATTATATCACTCGGTATTGGGATGATCTTTGGGGGACTAGCAGGAGGAGGGTCAGAGGTCGCAGATAGGAAGGCCCATGTAGATGAAGCTAAGGCAGTGACAAAGGTTGTACACTCAACCTCTGTTGAGGCAAAGCCAGAAAAGAGGAAGAAGATTGATGTGGATACTCTGATAGTGGGATTCTCAAGAATGGACTTTAAAGGCCTCTTAGCCCCACATGATGACCCTCTAGTCATCACTACCAGGGTGCACGGATGTGAGGTGCTAAGGATCTTGGTAGATGGGGGTAGCTCTGTAGATGTGATGTTTTAATCGTGCTTCAAAGCCTTAGGCCCCCGCCGTGCTAGACTTGTCCCATACCATCACCCATTGATTGGGTTCAGAGGGGAAAAAGTTCATCCTCTAGGAGTGTATGAGGCCGATGTCAGGATGGGGGACGAGTGGCCGAGATGGCTTACCAAGAAGGTCAGCTTCTTCGTGATGGACGAACATGTATTCTCGGCCTACAACATTATACTGGGGCGAGTAGCCCTCAAGGGGTTTGAGGCTGTGCCGTCTATGGTTCATAAAATGATCAAATTTTTGACCCCTTACGAAGTAAGGGAAGTTCAGGGAGACCAGACGACGGTAAGGGAATGTTACTTCAACTCCATCGAAGAAAGAGAGGCGCACAAGAAGGCAACAACCACTTATAATATTGACACCCTTGACCCCAGGGATGAGAAAAAAGTCGAGAAAGGAGAAGCCATGGAAGAGGTAGAATCCATCATCCTCAATGAGGATGAACCAGAAAAAATTGTCCAAGTCGGTAAAGCTCTGAAAATAGACATAAAAGAAGACATCATCAAGCTGCTAAGGAGAAGACAAAGTGTCATTGCATGGAGTCATGCAGATATGTCGGGGATTGACCCCGAAATTATGAGCCACAAGCTCAACGTGGTAGAGGGTGCAAAGGCAGTAAAGCAGAAGAGGAGAATTTATTCTCGAGAGAAGTATGAGGTCATTAGGGATGAGGTCAAGAAGCTAGAAGATGCAGAGTTTATCAGGGAGGTCATCTATCCCGAATGGCTGTCCAAAGCAGTCATAGTCCCAAAAGCCAACGAGAAGTGGAGGATGTGCGTAGACTTTACAGACCTCAACAAAAATTATCCCAAAGACAACTTCCCTCTCCCCCGCATTGATTAGATGGTAGACGCTACCGCAGGCCATGAGCTCATGAGCTTCATGGATGCCTATTCAGGGTACAACAGATCTTCATGAACCCTAAAGACTCAGAGAAAACGACCTTCATTACTAATAAGGGGACATACTGTTATAGGGTCATACCCTTTGGCCTAAAAAATGCGGGGGCAACGTATCAGCGCCTTGTGAATAAAATGTTTGAGGACCAAATTAGGAAGTCTATGGAGGTTTATGTAGATGGCATGCTGACCAAGAGTTTAAAGGCCGAGGATCATGTGGCTGACCTCGAGAGGACCTTTAACACAATGGATAAGTACTGAATGAAGCTCAACCTGACCAAATGTATCTTCGGGGTCGGAGCAGGGAAGTTCTTGGGATTCATTGTCAACCAAAGAGGCATCAAGGCCAATCCTGAAAAGATAAAGGCCCTCATAGAAATAAAGACCCCCAAGACCATTAAAGACGTTCAAAGGCTCACAAGGCGAGTGGTTGTTTTGAATTGGTTCGTGTCCAGAGCCACAAACATGTGTTTACCATTCTTCAAAATTGTCATAAAGGCCTTTGAATGGAGCGAAGAGTTTGATCAGGATTTTAAGGAGCTAAAGTCATACTTAGGGTCTCCCTTACTTTTGTCACGACCAGTGCAAGGCGAACATCTATATGTGTACCTAACTATCTCAGAATCAGCCATCAACGCAGCCATTGTGAGAGAAGAGGACAGAGTACAGAAGCCTGTGTATTTCAATAGTAAGGCACTCCAGGGGGCAGAGCAAAGATACCCAAGGATGGATAAGTTAGCATATGCCTTGATCCATGCATAAAAAAAGATGAAGCCGTACTTCCAGTCCCATACAATGGTCATCTTCACCGACTCACCTCTTAGACAGGTCTTACACAAGCCAGAAAAATCGAGGAGGCTAATGGCCTGGGCTATAGAGTTAGGGGAGTTTGACATTGTATATCAACCTAGGGTGGCCATTAAGGGGCAAGCATTAGCATATTTTGTGGCTGAATTTACTTGGGAAGATGATGAGGCTGAAGATGAGAGCCTCGAAGAGAGAGATACACGGCAAGACAGAATTGTTGACCCATCCGCAGAAAAGGCAGAGACAAGCACCGATAGAGGAAAAGTGGCAGAAAACGAAGAGGGAAGATATCTCTTTAAACAGGGGTCCTTCACCGAGGGAAATTTCTCAGAGGAAAAGATCGTGTGGAACCTCTTCGTTGAAAGGTCCTCTTGCAAAAGCGGAAGTGGGGCTAGATTAATTATAACAACACCTGATGGCACAGACATTGAGTATGTCCTAAGGTTCAACTTCAAAGCCTCTAACAACGAGTCTGAATATGAGGCCCTGATAGCAGGACTCTCCTTGGCTAAGTCTCTTAGTGTCGACCATATTATGGTCTATAGTGATTCATAACTAGTGGTGAATCTGATACTAGGAGCTTACGAGGCTAAGGATGAGAGAATGACCAAATATCTAGAAAGGGTAAGGGCACTATTAAAGAGCTTCAGAGAGTGAAGTTGAAGAGGATACCTAGGCATGATAATGGCCGAGCCGATGCACTTGCTAGGCTGGCCTCAGCAACTAGGAAAAAAGTCAGGAGAACAGTCCCTGTAGAAATTTTGCTTCGACCAACGATCGAAGAAGAAGAGGGAACACTTGGCTTTTGCTTAAACATCGACAAGGATGCTTCGTGGATGGACCCTCTAATCAGATACATTAAAGAGGGGGAGATGCCGGAGGCAAAATAAGAGAGGAAGAAGTTTAGATACAGAGCTGTAAAATTCACTATCATCGAAGACACCTTGTACAAAACGGGGTTCTTATTCCCCTTGCTCAGATGTGTGCACCCGTCTGAGGTCCCTCACATTCTTCAAGATGTGCACGAGGGGTCATGCTCAAGCCACATTGGGGGCAGATCATTAGTAAAGAGGATAGTAACCTAGGGATACTGGTGGCTGACCGTGGGGAAAGACGCCACGACATACGTAAAAAAGTGCGATAAATGTCAAAGATTTGCCACAATCCCTCACTAGCCCCATCAGCCTCTTACCTCCATCACATCCCCATGGCCATTCGCAGTATGGGGAATCAATCTAGTAGGAGCTTTGCCAGGGCTGTCAATAACTATCGATACTTGATCGTGGCAATTGACTATTTTTCAAAATGGGTGGAGGCGGAGCCGATTGTAACGATCACAGAGCAGAAGACCTTCCAGTTTATCTAAAAAACATTATATGCAGATATGGTCGCCCCAACACCCTCATCTCGAATAACGGGACTCAATTCAAGAATACATCTCTGGAGAAGTATTGTGAAAGGGTGAGTATCAAACAATTCTTCTCTACCCCAGGCCGACCTCAGGCCAACGGGCAAACGAAAGTTACAAATAGAACAATCCTAGATGGGATCAAGAAAAAACTCGAGGAGGTAAACGAAAGATGGGATGAGGAGTTTTACGCTGTACTGTGGGCCTACAGGACGACGATAAAGACTCCTATCGGAGAAACCCCGTTCATGTTGGCGTATGGCTCAGAAGCCGTCATCCCCACCGAGATTGGGTTTCCTACTCATAGGGTCCAAATGTATAACTCCCAGAGGAATATGGAAGAAAGGAGACTTGACTTAGACTTGATCGAGGAAAGGAGGGAAGATGCTGAGATAAGGCAAGCTGCCTACCAACAGAGGACTGCCAGGTTTTACAACCAGAGGGTGAAGCAAAGGCTAATCGCAGTGGGGGACTTAGTCCTAAAAAAGACTTGGCAAAAGCCTAACAAGATCCACCCAAATTGGCATGGCCCATATAGGGTCATTGATGAAGTTGTCCCTGGAACCTATAGGCTAGACAACCTTGAAGGGGAACCCTTTTCGAATCCGTGGAATGCAGATCATTTAAAGAAATACTATCAATAATGTTGTAATGTCCTATCGGATCACAGTTGTAATGAATGTATTGCTCCAGCAGAACACTTGGAATTTTAATGAGAATGTCATATTGGTCCCTCATCTTGTTTTTATTAATTCTAGTATAATTGGGGTTATCCTTGGTGGCAACTCCCCTCGGCTATAATGAGGGTAAATGGTGGGGACGACCCCCATTCACCCTCAAGAAAGACGGGGGGGGGGGGGATTTGATTGAAAACATCATTAAGTTGGTGGTAACCACCCTCGATTATAATGAGGGTCAATGGCGGGGACGACCCCCCATTCACTCTCAAGAAAGACGAGGGGGGCTTGATTGAAAACATCATTGATTGGTGGTAACCACCCTCGACTATAATGAGGGTCAATGGTGGGGACGACCCCCCATTCACCCTCAAGAAAGACGAGGTGGACTTGAAATTTGAAACATCATTAAGATTGGTAGTAACCACCCTTGGCTATAATGAGGGACAATGGTGGGGACGCCCCCCCATTCACCCTCAAGAAAGACGGGGGGGGGGGGGGGACTTGAAATTTGAAACATCATTTAGATTGGTGGTAACCACCCTCGGCTATAATGAGGGTCAATGGTGGGGACAAACCCCCATTCACCCTCAAGAAAGACGAGGGGGGACTTGAAATTTAGAAAACCATTAAGATTGGTGGTAACCACCCTCGGCTATAATGAGGGTCAATGGTGGGGACAACCCCCCATTCACCCTCAAGAAAGACGAGGGGGACTTGAAATTTGAAACATCATTAAGATTGGTGGTAACCACCCTCGGCTATAATGAGGGTCAATGGTGGGGACGACCCCCCATTCACCGTTAAGAAAGACGAGGGGGGGACTTGAAATTTAAAACATCATTTAGATTGGTGGTAACCACCCTCGGCTATAATAAGGGTCAATGGTGGGGACACCCCCCCATTCACCCTCAAGAAAGACGAGGGGGGACTTGAAATTTAAAACATCATTAAGATCGGTGGTAACCACTCTCGGCTATAATGAGGGTCAATGGTGGGGATGACCCCCCATTCACCCTCAAGAAAGATGAGGGGGGACTTGATTGAAAACCATTAAGATTGGTGGTAACCACCCTTGGCTATAGTGAGGGTCAATGGTGGGGATGACCCCCCGTTCACCTTCAAGAAAGACGAGGGGGGACTTGATTGAAAACATCATTAGTGGGAAACCACCCTCGGCTATAATGGGGGATAATCGTGGGGACGACCCCATATTCACCACCAAGAAAGACGAGGGGGGACTTGTAAGATGGGTGAACACACATAACAGCCAAGTCAAATCATAAAGAAAGGTAAGAAGAGGCAGTATATTATAAAGTGTTACAAATATTTGTCCAACAAAAATAGAGTACAAGAATATTTATTACATGAAGAGGGTATGGGCTACAGACAACCACCCTATTCAGCAACATCGGATGGCAAGGTTTCAACGTCAATTAGAGGAGTTTATTCAGTAACCAAAACAGGTCGATCCTCAGATGTGCCGATACCTTCGACGTGCACTTAGGACTCCATATGGGCTAAGGCCTCAGCAATTAGGGGGTCATCCAACTGAACTGCCGCAAGAGAGGGGCGAACTGAAGACACAGCATCAACGAACTTAAGGACGACCCACCAACAGGCCGTCCTGATCCTCCTCTCCAAGTACTCAAGACCGAAGCCTTGAAACTCGTCTGAGTAAGCCTCCACAGCATCAGCATCGGCCTTCTTCACTGCCCTTTCAAGCTCAGCCTTGAATTGAGCCCCTGATTGATCAAGGCCTCATCCTTTTCTTTAATAAGAGAATATTTTTCCTTCAAGTAGGCCTCGTGCTGCTTCATCAGCTCATCCAGGACCCTTGCATGTTCGGTCCTTGCACTCTCCAACTTGGCCTTTGTAGTCTCAAGCTTGGTCTTCAAATCGGCCTCATGCTTAATATCCCTCTCAGCCTCATAGAACTTTTGTTGATTTTCAGCCATCCACTTAGTGGCTGAGGTAAAGGCGCAGACAGACTGCATGGAGGCACACATGTTAGGAGGGGGTGAGGGAACAATTCATGAAATATTAATAAATAAAAAAGAGTAAGGTCGAGAGAGGTACATGGGCCAAAGTGTGCAGATCGTAATCATAGACCTTAGCCGAGGGCATCTTCGATAGGAAGTCATAATCCGCGGTCGAGGGAGCAGAAAATATTGAGGCCTTGGCTGCCCGCAGGTTGGCTATGAGGGAAGAGGGTTCAACCTTCAAGAACGTCAAATTTGGAGACCAATAGGCCCCCATACTGGAAGAGGAGTCGATCCCCTCAGACGCCTCCACCCTCACCCTCGTCCTAGAATCTGGCCGAGGGTCAACAGGAACTTCTGGCTCTTTCCTTTTATTACTATCGACGGTCGGCTCAGCATGTGACGCCCCCACAGCCTTTGTCTTCTTCTGAGCCTGTTGAGGCTTTTTTCCTTTTTTCTTACCCAGGCCAGACAGCAAACTTGGGCAGTCATCTCCCAAAGTCGATCAGATATATTTACAGGACGACCTAAAAAGGGAACGACATATTAGAATGGTACAGAGATAAAGATGGAACACTTGGAAAAAATAAAAAATTAAGCAAAAAACTACTCACATAGTTTTATCAGGGCGTCGACCCTCAGACCAGCTTCTTTGAGGAAGTGAGGGGTCATCAAATCTTCAAATTTATGACCCTCTCCTCTAAGCTGAGTCCAGGGTCTGATCACCCTTTCATTGAAGGGTTGTACTATACCCTTGGTACCCTCGGACCATCTTCAACGGGCTCGCCCTCGGCGGGGAATTCCCAATCCCCGGAGATGAAGAAAAACCTCTTCTTCCAGTCATGATTGGAAGTTTGAGCCACATGAAGAAACTTCTTGTCGAACTTCCTAGCCCCCAAATGAAAATACCCAGATTATTTGGAAGATGAGGTGATGTTGTAGCAAGCGATGAATAAGTCGATCGAGGTCTCGTTGGTGGACTAATTCTTCCAAAGCGAGATATAGCCGAGTATAGTCCTCCACGAGTTGGGAGGAAGTTGAGAGGGATCAACCCCAAGGGCATACAAGATGTTGACTATAGCAGGGTGTAGAGGGAACCTAACACCTACCCTTAGCATCTGCTCGTAAACAATAATCTCTCCCTCGTCCCCCTCGAAGACTCTCTCAAATTCAGTTGGGACCCTCATACTTATATTGGGTTGTATGCCAAAGATATGCATCCATACTAAGAGATCACGGTCCTTAACTGACGATACATAAGTCGAGGCGCTTGAAATATCAACTTGACCATAATCATAATCGAAAGAACCCTCATTATCGTCCTCAGCTCTCTCATCCTCGGATCCCCCAGCCTCATCGCCTATTGGGGGACCATCTAGAAAGGCTACTTCAAATGCAAGAGGGGACATGGCTGTTACAGGGACGGCCTCAGAAGGTACTGTGCCCTCGGCCTGTCGGCTTGGGCTAAGAGTGGATGTCTCTCTCCTCCCGGAAGGACCAACACCCGTCGGCGATGATGCTCTCTGATCCATTTCCCCCTCGTAAGATTGACTCTCAGCTAGACGACAAGACAACCCACAGGACTCAGGGGGTATTATCGTGGCTAAAGGAACCAAAAAAATGGGTCGTACCCAATTAGGGTTGGCCCCTCGTCTTCTTTCATCCTCTTCCTTTATTCGTCTAATCTAAGCAAAGAACTTCCCCCTCAAGGTTGGGAACTCCTCGGCTAAATCATAAAGCCTCCTAAGCATTAAGGGGAAGACCCAACCCTTAAAGGAATTTGGCTAAGCTAACTACAAACAAGATTATAGTTGACTAAGTTTGACTCTTAGATCAAACCTAAGGAAATGAAAAGCTTTTTAGGTTTGAACACTCAAGAACAACTCGCCGGATAAGAACGCCGGAGGGGTATACAACAGCCAAAGAAAAATTGAGTCCTACAAGCCTAAAGCAAGAAAGCAAACAACAATGGAAGATAAAGAGGGCATTAGGGCAGAAAGATTACCTGATAAAGAACGGCGATACAGCCAAGCTTGAGACACTGAAGTTGCAGAAATGGCGGTTTGAAACTGTTGAGAAACTAAAGAGATAAAGCCTTGGCGCAAGGAAGAAGGAGGAGAAAAGAAAATGTTTAAAAAATCCTTTATATACTTTGTTAATTAGTGGGCCCAGTAATCGAGGTTGTGCACAGCCCACGAGGTGAGACATTATTAGGGCACAAAGTCCCAAGCTTTGTGCAGCCGCCACATTTGGGAAACTGAAACGACGATGGATGCATGATAATAAGCAACTTGACAGCTGTCACTTACCCCTCAGCCATCTCAATAAACATCGATGGCTAAGGGTTGGGGGTAATTGATATGCCCATATATACCCTCGGCCAGACAGAGAGTGTCCTCCACCCAAAAGAGTGCTCAGGCCCAAGATGATCCCTCATCATAGCCCAGATGACCCTCCAAGGGGCCGACCCCCCATTGTGGCCCAGACGACCCTCCAAGGGGCCGACCCTTCATCATGTCCCAGACAACCCTCCAAGGGGCCGACCCCTCATTATGGCCCAGACGGCCCTCCAAGGGGCCGACCCCTCATCATGTCCCAGACGACCCTTCAAGGGGCTCATCATGTCCTGGACGACCCTATGAGGGTACAACAGTACGAGGACCAAACTAGTCCAGGCTCGCTGCCAGCAGGAACTTTGCCCTCGGCCCCATGCCATGAACCGAGGGTGACATCATCACAGCGCGTGACTTGGGAGACGCGTGTGACAGTGCGTATGAGACTCAAATAACACGTGGACTAGACCATTATAACAATATCATCCCCTCACGTGAGGGAATATTATGTCATCATTAATTACAGGTGGCGCTTCCAGGTGTCAGGATGGGATTGGCTAGATCATCACTCACATGCACCATGCATGCTTGGGGGGTACACTACTCCCCCCAAGAACTATATATACTTGTCACCTATAACCCTGCAAAGGGATGGATAATTGGTAACCTTAGCTAAAACTCTGCTTTTACACAGTAGAGAGAGAGAGAGTGTGAACTTATGTGCATTGTATCCAAGGCCATTAGTGCCCATACTTAGTGGATCACACACTCACAGTGGATGTAGGCCTAATTGGCTGAACCACTATACATCATTGTCTTATTCCTCTTATACTTATCCCCTTCTATACATTTACACACATACATCTCTATGGCTGCCATTGTTATTACTGTTTGAGCTCATAATCACTTATCTGGTGGTGCTGAATCTCAGCATCATCAGGATCCACCAAGGATTTTGCATTTTAACCCTAGGTTGAAGGGGGATTGGAGTGTGAGGCCTGTTATTGAGTAGAATACTTGTTATAGGATGCAATGGGGATCAGGGCTTAGGTATGAGGGGTGAAGGTCCAAGGCTGATGAAGAAACGGGTGAGTGAATCTCCTGAGGCTTTATCTTATATATCTATCATAAAAAACTGTTGCTTTTGATTGATGTTTAAAATTAGTTTAATTTATTTCTTAATCTACCACATGGAGCGACATAAATTTGGGGGAATTGGAGAGTTTAAAAGAACAACTAGCCAGGTTTTAAGTTGCCCACAATTTTACTTAGCTTCGAATGAATCTTATCTTCGGTTATTCAAGCTAGACCTTTAGTGATATGCTCAAGAGTTGAGCTTCCAGTAGATTTTTTTTATTTAGTTCGAGTAGTTTACAGTCTTTAGATGTGTATTACTTTGTGCAGGGTGTTTGAGTCAAGCTTGATAATTATCAAGATTTAAAATCTGTGGACATTTGCCTTTATCTTAAGATTCAATAACTAAACAAGCATGAGTCAGGATTGAGTAGTTAATGCGTTTTACGGGGTGTTTATAGGAGGAGGCAGAAAAAAATAGGATCAATTATATTCTTGATGTTGAGTTCGAAAACAAAGCCGTGTGATTCTTCATGTGCTATTGTCTTTCTCCCAACCCCATTAAATTGCCTCTCCACCATTCACTCCGTATTTGAAGAATCACCCACTTGCCAGCAAAATCAATATATAGACATATTAGAATTAAAACAGGCACAAATCCTCATAAACCTTATTGTCACAGGGTTTACTTATTCTACAAACTCTTGTGTGCTTTTGTTTCTTCCTTATAATTCCACTAGAAAATATAGACTTGATAGAATCTTGGCTATTATCCACATGCCTTGTATTATCCATGCTAAAAAACTTGTTTGACACTCTTTATTTATGGAGAACACTATAGCTTCAACAGTTGTCGATGTCCCCAAGTGCTATTTTGCAGTTTATATAAGAGAGCAGGTGATGAATTGCTTTTTGGCGTGTCATTGTTGTAAAAGCTCTTCAATCAAAACCTCAATTACCTACAAATATATAACAAACTCAAGTGTAGAATGGTAAGTAAGGATATCAATCCTAATCTAAGGTGTGAACATGCTAAAAATGAGAAGATAATGAATATAATTCACTTGATTAATTTTTTTTTACTTTTGGGTTTTTCTAATTTTTTTAGGTTTTTCGAATATTAAAACACTTTTCAGGTTCAAATGTGAAGTAACACTAAAATACAATGAGAGATGAAATTAATAAACTAACTATTGTGCCAAATAAGAACTAAGTAATAAGAATGAGATGAAATTAAATTTGAGAAATATTGAAGGAATGAAACTAAATTTGAGAAATATTAAATGTGTAAATTATTCTAGTTTGAGAAATATTGAAGGAATGAGATGAAATTAAATTTGAGAAATGTTAAATGTGTAAATTATTCTAGTTTGCTAATTTTCCAATTATTAATTTATTTTATCAATTGATTCTCATCATTTGACAAAACAAACTAATATAAAATTACTTAATTCAATTTTCATCCCCACAACTCAAATGAATAATTGATTTAGAAGAATTATATAAATCACTCTCTAGAGTAGATTCATATAATAAATCATAAATCCAAAAAAAATTTAATGTATGAGTATAATAAAATATAATATACTCTAATTAGTGGGTCATTCTATCTCTAGTTTGAATCCAAAAATTAAGAGTATATTAGATTTTAATCCTTTCTCAAGGATAGTTTACCATTTCTCAATGCATAAACTCATGTAGGAATGAAAAGAAAATTCACTAAATGAAACAAAGTAAACTAGATTAATTAATACATTCAATTGAATATATGGGGCTTCATTTCACTCCTTGAATGGAGTGATTATCCAACCATAGTTATAATTCAAGAATAATTGAAACCAAGTAATAGCATAGAATGATTAGTAAGAGAAGAATTAATCAAACCCAATTTTGCTTCAACTTCAAATAGAATCTTCAATTACAATATCTCAATATTTATTTTTTGTAAAGAAAAAAAAACTAAAACTAAAAATTTCTCTCTCTAACTATTTTTTTCTTCTTCTCCAAGTCTCTTCTCTATTTCATGATCAAAGTCCCCTCTCAAATGGGGTCTTCCATCCTTTAAATAGTAGGCATAGAGCATGGGGGTAAAAATGGGAGGACAAGGGTGTATGAGATATGGATGGTATTTGGGTGGGGGTATCTAGGGAATTATGCACACATGTGCATGGGTAAGAGGTGAGGTCATATGGGAAGAGAGGTGAGGGATTGAAATCTGATTTTTGGCTGAGAGGTTTGGGGGCATTTATGGAAATGGGGGTAAAAGGTTGGTTTTAAATGGGTGATATGGCACATGGGATAAATGAGTTGGTTTTTGGTCTTTGTTTGTTATGAAAGCAGGTGGGAAAAATCGTGAAAAGCTTGGGACAAAATGTTAGGGAAATGGGTTTAGGTGAAATGGATTTTGGCCTCAAATCGGGTTCGGGTATGGGTATTTCAGGCCGCGGGGCAGGGGGCATCGCTATCGAGTATGGTAAGTGTTGGGTGAATCGGGTTTCTGGGTTCGGGACTGTAATGGGTACCGGCGGCCTCGGGTTGAGCAAGTCGGAGGCTTCGACCGTCGGAGGTTAACGGTGGACGGTGTCGACGGGTTGGCTCCGGCAGTGGTTATGGGTTGATTTGGGCTTCGGGGCTATGCAAGTGAGGTGGTTGGCCGGATTGACAAGGGTTTCGGGTTATGGGAGTGTAACCAGGTCCGGTGACGGGCGGGTTAGGGGGAGTGGTGGCAGGAGGGTCGCGCCTGCGGTTCCGGTGCCGGAGGTTGTGGGGACTTGGGTTGGAAGGATTTTTCGGGTTGAGGGATTTTGGGTAGGAGATGACAGCAAGGGAAGGTCTGGGTGGTCTCAAAAATGGGTGTGGGATGGTAGAGAGAGAGACTGATGGAAGGGGTATGGCTATGGAGTTAATGGAGGTTGAGGAGAGAGAGTGTGGATGGTGATGGGGGAAGATGATGAGAGGGGTTGGTTTATGTGTGTGAGGGTGTAGGAGAGTAAGTGTGTGGTTGGGGGTTTGTGTGTATGTGAGGTGTAGGATAGTGTGGTGTGAGTGAGTATGTGCGTGTGTTAATTTGTGACCCTAAAATAACACAACTAAAATTAATAAAAATAAAAATAAAATAAAATCTAACTAAAAATTGAACAAACTAAAAACAGTAAAAAAATATTAAAACTAAAAAAAAAATCCTAAGCAATATAAAAACTAAAATAAAACAAAAGAAATAAAAACTTAAAATCTAAATGAAAACAAAAGTCCTAAAAAAATAATATAATAAAACTAAAAAAACTAATCCTAATAAAATAAAAACTAATAAAAATAAAAATACACTAATAAAAATAGAAAAATAGAAAACAAAACTTAAAAAATACTAAATAAATAAAAAATAAATACTAAAAAAAATAAAACGACTCAAACTAAAAATCTAAAAAATATTAAAAAGGCACAAACTAAATACACACAGGGTTTGTGGTAGGTTTAGGCTACGTTTAGGCTCGGTTTAGGGTAGGCTAGGATACGGGGTTGGCAGTTAGCTTCATAAAATGCGCATTTGCCTCGATATGTAGCTTCTGACACCGCAAACGGACGTTTGACCTACAAGATAGACAATAAAGCGCATAAGACCCATATTGTCGAGAATTAGCAACTAAAGTACGTCTATTCGGGGTATAAAAATGTGCAGTTTTGGGTGCTTATCACACCACCCCCAAACAGAGCATTGCTAGTCCTTGAGCAATAAGATAGAAAGAAAGAGAAAGATAGGTAACCAAAAGTGTACCCCCTTCGCGGGTACTTGCGATTGCACTTAGCATGTGCAACAAGACTTTAAACCTATAGGTTGCCCTACAGGACGAGTTGTGTCTCCTGAGGGTTTGCAGGAAATATAACCACAAAATTCTTATTTGCAAAGATTTATTGAAAGGCAGTTAATCTCTTATTAGATGTAGAATAATCGCACAATCTATCATATGAGAAATATTTTGAGAAATACAAGCTAGAAGTGCATAAAAAGTTTAGCTGAGTAAATACTCAAGGCATATCCTTCCTAAAACTCAACATATGTAGTGTGAATCCATCAAAACGGGTCGAGCATCATCCGAATAATTCCTAGATTGCCTTTTCGGAATCAACGCTCCAACTTCAAATCTCATTGGATATAACTCTCTCAAACGAACTCTCGAGATTAGGGTCAGTGTATCGCTCTTGTGTGTGAGGAGGTGAGTAAATATAAGCAAGTTCAAACGTCTCACACACACATAAAAAAGAACGAACATTTGAAAGAAAAATGATCTCATGAAAGAGTGCTAATCACTATAGCGAGAAAGTCGAGTTATTCACCACGTTGACTTTCATTAGCCCGAACACCTAGGGGAAATTTGAATGTTTAAGGGTGAGGGGAAAATGAAATGGGAAAGATGGTATAATGAAATGGGAAAGATGGTATAAGGTAGGATGGAATAGAATAGTGATGGATGAGTGATAAATATGCGATGTGAAATGGATGAAAAATGGATGCGATAGAAGAGTGTATACACTTTAGGCACAAATGTCTTTATTTAAAAACCAACGACTAACTACAAACTCTCTTTCTTTTCTTTTCTCTTTTTTTTTTCTTTTTTTTCGATTTTTCTTTTCCCTTTCTTTATTTTTTTCTTCTATTTTTGCTATTTTTTTGTTTTCTTCATTCTTTTTTTTTCTCTTTTCTTTTTCTTTTTCTTTTTTTCTCTCTCTTTTCAAACCAACACTAAAGACATTTAACATTTGGAACAAACACTCTTTTTCTCAAAAACGATGATGGATGATATATGAATGGAGTGGGGAATGTGTATGGATGATGAGGGGAATAAATTCGAATATGGGTGAAGTTAATGGTAAATGGGATATGGAAATGTGGTAAGTGTATGTATGAAAATCTAGTATTAGGGAAAAATTTCAAGACACGCGTTTCTTACAACTCGAAAGTGATGTTGTTCTCAGTGATCAAACCAAAATTTAATGAAGAATAATGAGATCATACAACAATTAAAGTGCGGACCCAAAAGAAGTTGAATCAACTTGTGACTCAGAGATTGCGTAAAACACTCTAAAATGGTGAAAGGCACGAATCTCTCAAGCTAAAGTCTCTACTAGTGATCCTTAAGGTTCTCTTTAGAATTTTAGTACTCCTCAACTCTAAACCGTAGTGACGTGATAAGTGAGAAAATTTTTGTTGAGTCTAGAAATTCATGGTGCAACATGCCTTGTTACGTATTGCATAAGCTATTTAGAAAAAATATTCTCTAGCTTGATTCCTAGACTTTGAAAGATGGATGATTGAAAATTCACATCAATGATTGAGATGAAAGAAACTGCACGAAATTTTAAAATCAGGTTCAAAAATCGAAAATTTTCAAAAGAGGTACGATTTTGATAAAATTCCCCACATCCAAACAAAAAGGAACATCATCTTTGATGTTAAGTAAAATGATTTGTAAAATTGAGAGCATAAGGTAGGAAAAAGAGTACCAAAATCAACCGCTAATGAAGTGGACAGATGTAGCCAAGAATAAACCTGAATAATAAGTGATAAGATAACAAAATTTATACAAGTCTATAAACATGGCAAAACATAGGGTGGTGTGAAACACCACCCCCAAACAGGATAAGACTCATACTAAAAAAAAGCGGGGTGCCTCTCGGTAGCGTTAAGTTTAACGTCTTCAGCCAGACCAAAGGGATCTCACCCTAAAGATAAGATCTATGAAATCGCAGGGCGGTAGAAAAATTACGTGATGAGAATCACCCCCAAACAAGACTGAACGGTCAGTCTTCATAAATGGGGTCAACAATGTCAATCTATTCTATGTGAGCGGAGCCTAGCTCCAAGAAGGGCTTCAAGCGTTGACCGTTGACTTGAAAGAGGCTACCATCCTTGGGATTTTGCATGGTGATGGCACCATAGGGAGTAACTGACTCAACAATGAAGGGTCTAGACCACCTAGTCTTTAATTTTCTAGGAAAGAGATGCAAACGAAAATTATACAACAAAACTTTTTGACGAGGGTGGAATTTTTTGCGCATGATGCTTTGGTCATGGGCCCACTTCATCTTGTCCTTATACTTCTTGGACAAATCATAGGCATCATTTATAATTTCCTCCAATTCGTTAAGTTGCAGCTTCCTATGGACACTCGCCTCATCAATATCGAAATTAAGGGCTTTGACGGCCCAATAAGCATGATGTTCAAGCTCTACAAGAAGGTGGCAAGGCTTGCCGAAGACCAAGCGATAAGGAGACATGCCAATTAGAGTTTTGTAAGCAGTATGGTATGCCCACAATGCGCCGTTCAAGCGTAAGGACCAATCTTTCCTATTAGGATTGATGGTTTTTTTAAGAATTTGCTTTATCTCGCGGTTGGAGAACTCAACTTGACCACTAGTCCGTGGATGGTAAGAGAGACCAACCTTGTGGGTAACACCATACTTTTTGACAAGGTGTTTAAAGACTCGATTACAAAAATGTTTACCCCCCATCACTAATGATAGCTTTGGGGGTTCCAAAACGCGTGATGACATGCTCTTTGAGAAATTGGACCACAACTCGATGGTCATTGGTACGTTAAGAAGTTTCTTCGATCCATTTGGAAACATAGTCAACAGTAACTAGAATATACTGAAAACCATGAGAGGAGGGAGATAGTCCCATGAAATCGATACCCCACACATAAAAAATTTTAACAATGAGGATGGGTGTGAGAGGCATCATATGATGATGAAAGAGAAGCCCAGAGTGTTGGCAATTGGAACAAGCCTGGCAATATTGATGGGCATCATGGAAAAGGGTAGGCTAACAGAAACCACTTTGCAAAATTTTAGCGGCTGTTTTCTTTGAGTTAAAGTGGCCTCCACAAGCACTATTGTGGCAGAAGGACAGAATACTGTGTTGTTCACATTCGGGAACACAACGACGAATGACTTGATCAGGGCAATACTTGTAGAGAAACGGGTCATCCCAAGAGTAAAACTTTATATTCGCCATGAATTCGGAGCGATCCTGTTTCGACCAATGATTAGGAAGTTGATCCATAGCAATAAAGTTGATAATATCAGCATACCAAGGCGAGATGGAGATGGAAAAAATTTGTTCATCGGGAAATGACTCAGAAATGGGGAGAGGATCACAGTTAGACGTGACAGTAATGCGAGAGAGATGGTCAGCAACAACATTTCACAACCTTTCTTATAGCAAATTTTAAGGTTAAACTCTTGGAGTAAGAGAATCCATCGTATCAATCATGGTTTGGAATCCTTCTTATGAAGAAGGTGCTTAAGAGAAGCATGGTCAGTATACACGATGATAGGGGAACCTATGAAATATGAACAAAATTTATTAAGAGCAAACACCACCGCTAACAACTCCTTTTCGGTGGTCGCATAATGAAGTTGAGCATCATGCAGGGTTTTGGTAGCATAAGAGATGACATGTGGGCGCTTGTCAACTCTCTGGCCAAGCACGACACCAAGTGAAAAATCAGAAGCATCACGCATGAGCTCAAATGGGAGAAACCAATTGGGAGGTTACATGATAGGAGCGGAAGTGAGTTCTGTTTTTAGGTGTTCAAAGGCGGCAACACATGCTTGATCAAAGATAAAAGGGACATCGTTAGATAAAAGGGTTGTTAAAGGTCATGTGATTTTAGAAAAGTCCTTAATGAACCGCCGATAGAAGCCCGCATGTCCTAAGAAGGAACGAATGTCCTTAACAGACTTAGGAATGGGGAGTGAGGAAATCAAATCGAGTATTGCTTTATCGATCTCGATACCAGAGTTGGAGACAACATGATCTAAAACAATACCCTTTTTTTTTTACCATGAAATGGCATTTTTTCCAATTTAGGACCAACTTCTTTTCTTGACAACGCTGAAGGACCATAGTGAGGTGAGATAGGCATTGTTCAAAGGATGAACCAAACATAGAAAAATCATCCATAAAGACTTCGAGAAAACGCTCTACCATGTCACTGAAAATACTTATCATACACCATTGAAAAGTCACAGGTGCATTGCAAAGGGCAAAGGGCATATGAGAGTACGCAAATGTGCCAAATGGACAAGTAAAGGTAGTTTTTTTTGTCTTCAGGGGCAATGGGAATTTGGTTGTACCTTGAATATCTATTAAGAAAGTAATAGTAAGCATGGCCTGCCAAGCGTTCAAGCATCTGGTCAATGTATGGGAGAGGGAAATGGTCTTTGCGAGTGACAACCTTGAGCTTTCTATAATCAATACAAGCACGCCAGCCGATTTGTATGCGGGTAGGCACAATCTCATCGTCACTATTTTTTACAATGGTGACTCCAGACTTTTTTAGCACCACATGAATGGGACTGACCCATTGGCTATCTGAAATGGGGTAAATAATACCAGCATCAAGCAATTTTAAAATTTCAGCTCGAACGACCTCTTTTATTGCCGGATTGAGTCGGCGTTGTGGCTCACGAGAAGTCTTGGCATTCTTCTCTAAATGAATGCGATGGCTACAGACATTGGGGCTGACACCTTGAATGTCGGAAATGGTCCACCCTAAAGCAGTGCTATGTTGAGTGAGAGTGTGGACCAATTGCTCTTCTTGATCCGGTGTCAAGTCAGAAGCAATAATGACGGGGTGATATTGGTTTGGGCCTAAAAAAGTATATTTCAACTCAGCAGGTAATGGATTAAGCTCCAAATGAGGTGGCGGCTCAGGAGAGGCATTGGACTCACTTTGGTAGGTGGTATCCAACATCTCTTGGACTAAGGAGTCAATCATGCAAACCTCATCAATAGAATCAACATCGGTCGGTTGTTACATGAGGTGGAAAATATTGACTTCGACGATCATGTTGCCGAAAGAAAGATTCATTGACCCATCTCGACAATTGATGATGGCATTGGCAGTTGCCAAAAAGGGGCGACCCAAAATGATAGGAATATTGGTTGGGTCGGGATCGGGAGTGTCTAAGATGATGAAATCCACAGGGTAGTAAAAGTCAAACACTTTCACCAAAACATCTTCAACGATTCCTTTAGGCACTTTCGCAGAACGGTCTGCAAGTTGAAGAGTAACCCGTGTAGGCTTCATATTTTATAAACCTAACTCAAAGTAGAGAGAGTAAGGTAGCAAATTAACACTAGCTACAAGATCAAGCAAAGCCCGAGTAGTGAACTTATCTCCTAACTTGCAAGAGATAGTGGGACGACCAGGGTCTTTATATTTCACAATACCATTCTCATGGATGAGGGACGTGGTTTGCTCAATGACAAAGGCATCACGAGGAACATTCGTTCGTCGCTTGACAGTGCACAAGTCCTTCAAGAATTTTGCATAAGACGGAACTTGTTGAATCGTGGTGAGGAATGGAATGTTTATGTGAACATTTTGAGAAACTTTCTTGATCTCATCAAATTATTGATCTTTCTTTGTTGGGGCCAACCTATGAGGGAAGGGGGCTTTAGGGACAAAAGTAGTGGTGGCCTCAGTAGGTTTAGAGGGAGCCTTATCGGTGGATTTATGGGGTGGTGGGACTTTAGGGAGTGGTTCTAATGGGAAATTCTGGGTGGGTGGGATTGGAACATCACAGGGAGCAGCAACACCATTGTTAACCTGTTTACCTGATCGTAGAGTACTCACTGCTTTCATGTTCGCTTGGTATGTGGGTAGAGTGGAAGTGGATCCAACCTCATAAACCGACTCCTTTCCATTCCCCTTAGGTTTAGGAACGGGTTGACTCGGAAAATGACCTTTCTCTCGCTCGGACTCAAACTGGTTAAGACATTGCTCAAGCCTTTGGATGGCTTGAGTCTGTGCTTGAGTGGTTTGTTATTGAGTCATGATAAATTGAGTGAGAATATTCTCGATAGAGGAGGTGTATGATTAAGGTGGAGGGGCATAAGGGGGTTGGGGGACCAACTCTCGATTATAACTAAGCAGCTGTGAATACTCGTAGGATGGAGGTGGGATACGGACAATTTGATGAGTGGGGTGGGACGATCCTCCTTGGGGGACAAAGGATTATGGATGGTGTTGTTGGTGGTGTGGAGCATGGTGGTGTTGGATAGGAGGGTGATGTTGCCTTTGTGGGTTTTGGTGAAACCCTGGTGGACCACTAACATGTTTTTGTGGTTGAGATGGAGCAAGGTGATTATTGTACTCATAAGAAAAATAGGGATGGTTCCTATTATTCGGATTGTAAGTAAACGACGGTGGTGCGGGTTTCTTAGTGGTATCAGAGGCATATGCTTGGGCTAGAGTGGGTTCGGGATCATCTTGAATAAGGGGGCACAAATGAGATAAATGATCTTGACTCAGACAAATATGACAAGAAGGACTAGACTCGTTAACGTTAATCACTTGTTTAGAAATAGAAACATTTTGTTGCATAGAACAACTGAGAGCATCAACAGCCTTAGTCAAAGTGTTTAAGCCATAAAGCAAGGTTTTAAAATCGGGATCATTTTTTACCTCATAAGTGCTACCTACTCGTGGTGGCTCGAATCTCGAAAATTCATTGGTGCCCTCCCAATCTTGGGAGTCATCGCCTAATTCAAGGAGAAAATTATTGGCGACAGTGGGAGTTAAGATCATGAATTTGCCTTTGTGCATGGACTCAATCATGGTGCGAGTGGAAGGAATGAGACCATTATAAAAACTATGAACGAGGCGACTCTTCTCGAGACCATGATGTGGGCAACTACTGATATAGTCTTGAAAACGGCCCCATGCTTCACAAAATTGCTCGGTTGGCATTTGGTGAAAATATTGAATGGCTTGGCACATCTCATTGGTCTTACTTATGGGATAAAACTTGGACATGAACTTCTTCAAAAGTTGTTCCCATGTATGGATAGAATCCGGTGACAAGGAATGTAGCCACATAGATGCTTTATCATGGAGAGAAAATGGAAACAACCGAAGACGAACATTTTCTTCATCTAAGTTTTAATTTTTGAAAGTAGCGCAAATCGTGAGAAATTTTTGCAAGTCAGTGTAGGGAGACTCACGTTCAAGACCATGGAAATTGGGCAACATGGAAATGGTCGCCGGGCAAATTTTGAATTGATCCGCTGGGGTGGGTGGAAGAACTATGCAAGATGGTGGGGTAGCCGTTATCGGGGCAAAATAGTCCCTTAAGGCATTCTCTTTAGCCATGGTGGGTGGATGAATGATTGGAATGGATATGTCAACTCGGGGACAACTCAAAGTGATAGGTGGAATGGAAGAAGCAAGGGGAACACTTGGTTCTCCTAATGTGGAAGAGACGGGAGAAAGACTACGTGAACGAATTGATCGATGATTAACTCGTTGCCACGTGGGCATGCAAAGAGGGATTTGTTTTTGGTTTTTCGGATTTTTTAGAAAAGAAAATATTTTTGGAGTTTTCCTTTTGTGTTGGAAAGAAAGAAAATATTTTTTTAGTTTTTTTATAAAAATAATAAAAGAAAATATTTTTGGATTTTTTGGAAGAAAAAGGGTGGGGGAAAATTTGGACTCTAAGAATTTGGAGAAATTCACTAAAACGGACTACCGAAGAAGGAATTGGGCACACACAAGTGAAGGAAAAATCCTTACTAGCACATAACCAATTTTTATCTTGAAAATTAATGAAAGGGGTAGTCAAATTTTAATGAAATCTGCTGCCGATAAAAATCACGGAATTTATATGAGTGGTCGCCTTTTGCAAAATGTGTGTTCCTACTTTAATCTCAAGATGCCAAGAGGCTTGCCACAGAGATTCACCACAAAGTTACTACGATGAAACGATCGGCCGGTACAACGCTGGGGACAGCACAAACCCATTTTACTGGGCGGCCGCTCTTGAAACCCAGTTTCCCTGGACACTTTCGTGCCCCAAAGCGAACCATTCGAGGGTTTGCTCGGTGGAGAGGACTCTACAGGTTATCCTACAAGTCAAAATGATCAAAAAGGGGCCTACGAACACCGTATCCTATGGGGCTATCTAGTTGATTGATTTTAATTAGTGATGGTTAGGGTAGAACACAAAGGATAAGTGATTGAGTCGGGTGATGAAATCCCTTCTCGTGAGTGACCGGGCGTAGGTCTTAGTTAATTTAATTCATCATTCCATTCAAAATTAAATGCAATAATTAAATCACACAAGAGCACGTAGGAGCACACAAGGTATGGACTCGCTAACAAGAGGGCGCGAGGGTATAAGAGATGTACCTCCCACCGTTTTTAGGTCGTGGGGTGCCAAAATTATAGAGTCGACCGGGGGGAGAATACGTCAATCTCAGTCGGCCCCGGGAGTCCGACCGACCCAGGGTAGAGAGGCTTCTAAACCCTCATCTTTGGACGCCCTCTCTCTACCTTGTTCGATTTCCCTATCACTCTTTCTTGAATTATTACAAATCTAAAATGAAAATGAAATGGTGTCTCTATGCACCGCAATACAAGCAAGGTAATAAAATACTAAATATAAGCTGTTGATGAAAAATTCTCCATCTACGATGACCAATCAGAAAAGAACACATGTCATCCTACGTGGCAATATTTATACTTATTCGGCACCCGAGGAGAGTTGGTCAGCACCCGAGGAGAGTTAGTCGGCACCCGAGGAGAGTTGGTCGGCATACCAACCAACGCAAGGCATACCAAGCAACTCAATGAAGATCAACCATCCTAGAAGACCAACAGTTAGATTCATTGTATATAGATATAAATGTCTGAATGTATAAAGACATTGTATCTCTTTAACTCCCATCACTATAAATACATGTATTCCCTTAGCCAAAGGGATGGACAACTAAGAGACCATACACAAGATACACACCTCTTTCTCTCTCTACACCATATTGTGCTATTGTAAACCCCTGAAAATAAAATAACAGTGGACGTAGGCTTTATTCATAGCCGAACCAATTTAAAAACCTTTGTCTCTTATGTTTGATATGGTCACCATTTCATCTTAAATCATCATCTTCATACCTTCATTTTTATCTGTTGTTGATGCCGATAAGATAACATAGATGCTATTTCTAGTCATCAACAAATTGGCGCCGTCTGTGGGAAAGTGTTACAAGCATTGTTCTCCATCAAAAGCTAAGTTTTTATTTTCTCTACGTATATCTAATTGTGTGCACACATCTTTTTATTCAAATCATGATTCTCATATGTTTATATCCATAAACTTAGAGATCAAATCAATTATATATTGTGCATACATATTTTAATTCAATCATGACTTTATATTCACAAATTGTTGAATCAATTTTTACAAATCTGCATAAAAGTATATTTCATAATCACAAAGTTTGAGAAATTTGTGTACATAATATATTATTTCTCTTTTTCGGAGATAAAATAATTTCTCTGTATTCATAAATATCTTTTATATGAGTATATACATATTTTATTCGCTTGGAAATCTTTTAATTTAGTCATAATTTTTATATGCACTAACCATGTGATCGATTTCAATTTGGGGATCTGGTGAATTTTAGACTCATAAATATTATACAAATCTTTACATATATGGATCCACTTGAAATTTTTTTGAACAGACGCTTAAACATGGAATAAATCAATTTGTTGAAACCCAACGTGTTTCCCATTTTTTTATAATTTTAGGAGATGAAAAGAAAGTTTTCCTTAAAAGCTTTTCCTGTACATCAGAAATAAGAATTGATATTTTTTATTCCTAGGGATCTTCTAAATCAAATATGTTATTATATTTTTGACAAAGAGATAAACATCGGCGAATTTATCACCAAAAATATGTATTTGTTTCTTATATTAGATCTTGATTTGAAACCTTTATCAAATTAATAAAGCAAAAGGGATTAGGAAACCAAATATATTTATGAGCGGTGATGAAAATTTAAAAACCAACGACCCATTTGTGGATGAAAAATGAACATTTTTACAATGATGAAATTTTCATTTTTGTTAATTCCCAGGGAAGCGAAGGGGTTTTGAATTTATTAATTTGATGTCAATCCTTTAACTTCAACGTTCTACGGCAACAAAAATAATGAAACCTCCTTAATTTAAGGCACCGGATACAAATCTGAGATCACAATTTCTCTACAATGAGTCAGATCCCATTTGACTCCTTTTAGAAAACCCCCTCCATGATTACAAGATATCAATAATTGTGAGCCAACTAAAAATTCGGTTGGGTTAAATTTTACTCTTTAAAACTCAAGCTTGCTTTGATTCGGTAGCTGGTTCATACAAAACGGAGGCATCTAATACTGATCAACGACATCTATTACTCTTGATCGGCTAAAGGGGGTCTTCATCTAACAATCGCTGATCTGCATCCTTGACATCAACTAATTTGATTTGGTGTATGAGGATTAATTTGGTCTAAATTAACCACCGTCGACCACCATTGTAGAGCTTCTTTTGATGGCCGACCAACATGGTGGCACCTATTACTGGTCGACATAGGTATTATATAGCTTGAGAGGTTCCCAACCTCCTATTTTATGGTCAACGACCTCTAGACTACAACAAGACAGAAGAACAAAGGCGTGTGAGAGTTCTCTGAAATTGAGAATTACACAAGTAGGGGTTATCTCGATTGTTGGTCGGCAACATGAATTGCGACATCAAGTATTATTGTTGTTGTTCGGCAACATGGGTTTTGATATCAGGGGTGTTGTTTGTGGGCAACGAAGATTGTGTTACCACATGTTATTGTTGGTCGGTGACCTGGATTCTACTGATCGGTAGAACGATTTTTACATCTCTAGTTTGGTTTGCATATCATATCACAGGTTGAAAGCTCCTATATGTTGGTCGACAGATATATTGTAGGTCGGCAACCATGCCTAATCATTTGTTTTTGGTTCTGGGAGATATTTTGTTAATTAGTCTTGGTCGGAGAACCTGCTGTTGGTCGGACGTAGAGATTGCGATTAATTCAACAATATCAATCTTGGTGTTTTTGTTGGTCGGCGATACCAGGTGCTGAACTATTGTTGGTTGGAGACCATTTTTGTTGGTCGGACATAGAGATTGCGATTAATTCGACAATATCAATATTGGTGTTTTTGTTGGTCGGCGATACCAGGTGCTGATCTATTGTTGGTTGGAGACCATTTTTGTTGGTCGGCGATAGCAGGTGTTGATCTATTGTTGGTCGGAGACCATTTTTACTGGTCGGTAAAATTGTTCTGCTGGTCGAGGACCAATTGCTTCTTGGTCGGCACTATGTATTCTACAACCTGTGATCTCTCAATATATATGGGTGGAGATAAAGCTTCTTCTTAAATAAACATGGGAAAATAAATCAGATAGAAGTCCAATCATTTGATTTTTTACGAATCGTCTCTCAAAATTCTTGAGCCAAATGACTGAGAAACGAAAATCATCACCGAAACATCATTCTTAGTCGGAGGTCATTATACAAAAAGGAAAATACGTCAGTCATCCCCAAGCAACATGGTTGGACCAACATCAATGGTCGGAGGCAAAATACTGATTAAAATTCACTGATCAACAAGGCTGGGTTGACCGCACTTATTACCTGGATCATCTACGTTCGGCAGCGACCATTATTTCTTGGTCGACACCACTGTATTGCCATCACCCGATCTCCTATTACTAGTCGGCAGCATATTTCCTCCCCGACCAACGTCATCACATTACCAGGTTCTCTTGCACAAGATCGGATCACTTCTTATCGGTCAGTCACCACTATTAGGATGACAAGTCTAGAGGAGACACACTATCAATGGTCGGCGGTAAAAAGAGGAATACCAGCTGAAATAATTTTGACACGAGTCTAGTTGGGGCACAAGTTTCCCTTTTTGATTATATTAAAATAAAACATTTTCTGTTTAAAAAAGAACTTCTGGATTAACCACAAGTTACTCTTTAAAAAATCTTTTAGGTTTATTACACCAAAATTCTACATCCTCGTGTAGAAGTTATTTTTAAAAACCAACTTACATTTAATATTTGTTGGAATAATTCTGCAAAAATTTTAGACTGATCAATCAGTCGTAATATCCTATATGTATTTGATAAAAATCTGCTCACATGACACACACGTTTAGCACAAAACATATTATTACATATTTTGAAATGTTTATTAACTTATGCTGATACACATCATATATTATTTGGCTGAATAATTATTCTCATGACAATAACCATCTGATCTAGTCTCGACAGGTGTTCGGGCAACTTATTAAAATTCCTTAGGTACAAGATTCAATCCTGACGAAAGCTCGGACACAATCTTAAACCTCTGGAAACTGTTATTGTTCGACATCAGGCAATTTCGCCAACCGGACATATATTATTTCATATTTTGAAATTGATATTTTTATTGCCCGAGAAAATACGTATCATATATTCATTATATTCTCATGATAACTAATCAATTCAGCCTACACATATGGTAGGAAAAGTTATTACTTTTTACAGGTACAATTTTCGGTCTCGACTAAGTATTCGACCATGATTGCCTGGGAATATTATTAATGCTCCGATATATATATTCGATCGAGCACAAATAGCTACTCAGCCACAATCTTAAACTTCTGGAAAATATTATCATTGCTCGGCATTATGAAGTTTTATCTTAGCGAGGCACTATTCATTTTATTATTTCTCTGATCTATGATCAAGCATAAATTATTCTATATATCCATTGGGATTCATATTCTATATTCATCTCATCATGGAGATCGACGAGAAACTTATTATCATATCCATCTCCGAGGAGAACTACAACATTTGTTATATTTCACCCCCAACGGATAGTTGGTTGGGGTAATTATTATTTATATTCAGGCCCGGCAAGGTACTCGGCCATTTTCTCATGTTCTGGAAAATATTATTCTTATTCGGCATTATACAATTTCACCTCGACCGATCAGCGAGACACTTTATTATTATTCTGAATCATTCTTTATATATATTCGTATGCATATTCTATATTTACCTCAGCATGGAGCTCGGCAAAATATTTATAATCATATATTCAACTCTAAGGAGGTCTCCAGCATTTATATTATCTTATTACCAACAATCTGTTGAGGAGGTCTCCAGCATTTATTATATCTTATTCCCAATAATCTGTTGGTCTGCTCCGAGGAAGTCTCTAGCATTTATTATCAATTACCACCAACTTCGGTTGGTCGGGAACTCAATTACCACCAACTCCGATTGGTCGGGAACTCAATTACCACCAACTCCGGTTGGTTGGGAACTCAATTACCACCAACTCCAATTGGTCGGGAATTCATTAACTACCAACTCCGGCTGGTTGGTACCAAACTAGGCAAGAATATGGATGACCTCACGGGGCATCCACTGTCTAGGCAATAAGGTAATCTTAACGGGATTACTACAACTAAACAGGAATATGGATGAAAATCATTCCATTTCTTAGGCCCAAAGAGTGACAAGTCACTATAATTAAACAACAAGTGGAGAAAGTTTCATTGTCTATGCAAAATAGGAGAATTTGTCCTTCTACATATATATATTCATCAACAAACAACAAGGAAAGCATCTTATAAAGTATTTCCAAGAAAATGAAAATGCAAACATGCAAAGATCTCACGGAGTCATTTCAGGGAACATTTCCTCGGCCTTATTTTTCTAGTAAGACCACCATACTTCAAGGCCAAGAAAGCGTTCAAAGTTCATATTCCATACTTGGGGGCTTCTATTACAGATTTATCTACTCATTTGGTGGCACATTCTCATAACATCATGCAGTCGAGCATCAAATTCAACTCCACAAACTTTCATGGTCGGGGCCCTGACCAATCATCATTCAGGAGTTATTTTTCTTGCTCAGGAATTAGTTTTGATATTGAAGTTCAGGAGGCATATTGAAGTTCAGGAGTAATATTAAAGTTTAGGAGGCATATTCAGGAGTTATTATGCATATTCAGGAGTCAGATTCAGCATCTACATCACTGAGATCTTTACTACTACTGTTCCGACTAATATTGAAGAAGAAGTTGTATGAAAATGTTTCAAAGTCCACCACTAGCTTGGTACTAATCAGATTAAAGAGTTGGGTTCAAAATCTAGTATGTTACTCGACAAAGTATTCAGAGGATCATAAATAAAAAAAATCAAGCACGTGAAGTTAGCATTCAGTTGCTCGGCAGAGGAGGCAGTTGGTCGACTAGCAAACCAATCAACATACTTGAAGATTATGACAAGCTACAAGCTGCATACTATGGCATGGTTGCATCCAAATTCCCAGGGGTGATACATAGCACACATTCTCTTGACGAATAGAGTTCCTCGAAAGAGATATTAACAACTATCGATCAGCCTGCATCATATGTCATCCAGGATTTAGTGCACTTTATGTTGAACAAATCAAGAAGGCAGATCAAGAATTTCACGAACACTACTGCAGAATAAATACTCCATCCTTTAAGTGAACCATCAAGCATAGTGCATTGGGGGCTTCAGTTGATGCAAAAATTCTCCATCTACGAGGACCAATCAGGAAAAGGACACATTTCATCCTACGCGATAATATTTATACTTATTTGGCACCCGAGGAGAGTTGGTCGGCACCCGAGGAGAGTTGGTCGGCATACCAACCAACGCAAGGCATACCAAGCAACTCAATGAAGATCAACCATCCTAGAAGACCAACAGTTAGCTTCATTTGTAATACCCCATAATTTTATTGATTTTTATTTAAGGGATTAATTAAATTAAATGAGAATTAATTGGGAATTAATCCGGATGTAAAATTAGCGAGATGTGAGTTGGTATTTGATTATGATGTTAAAATTGAATATTTCATGACTATTGAAAATATTAAAGTTGTCACGAGGCTGAAATACGATAATTTGGAAAATTAAGTTGGGACGCGCGTGTCAGTCGCGTCAGGAATGAAATTAATTAGATTAAAAAGTAATTTACAATTTTATAAACTGAATGGTCATTTTGAGTGCGCCAACGTGTCCGGAAGGGTCGAAATAGTCAGAAAACACTAGCCGGGGGTTTAGTTTGGGTCCCGGGGCACTTTTAGGCCAAACCGACAACCTAGAGGGGTATTTTGGTAATTGTAAAAATTGAGAAATTAAAACCCACGAATTTTAGAGGTTAATTATATATTATTTCGAAGACCACTAAGGCCATTACCAACAAAAGATAAGAGAGTGGGTTACGGGAGTTTTGAGAGAAGTTGGAGAGAGGTTACAAGAGCCAAACCAAAGTCATCACCCATCGCCACCATTCTGGAAGGATTTGTGACCGAAAGAAGGGAAATTCAGCCTAGAATCAACGACAACAAACCTAAAAAATGAATCTAAGGCAAGTGATTTGATATTTTTAAGTGCATTGAATATTTCTTCCATGTTTAGTGTAGGAACTGTTTTGTCTTGAAAGTTTTGAGGAAAACATAATGAAATTGTTGTAGAAACTCTAAAGTTGGGTTAGGAATTGCATGTAGAATGGTTATGGACGAATTTGGTATTCGAAGAATTAACTTTGATGATTTAAAAATGGATTTATGATGAGTAATTAGGCAAAATAAAATTATGGGTTCATGTTCATAGGGTTTGGGGTAAAATTTGGTGATTAATGATAATTACATGTTGATTAGGAGGATTTGACCCCAAAACTATGTTAAGAAATGAACTAAGAGGATTTAGAGAAGTTTAATAACATTAAAATGAGATTGGGATGATCTTAGGATGAATTTAGAGAAGAGAAAAATTGAGAAAAACGATTTGGGAATTTTCTGGGCGTATTCTGCCATCTCGTTAGAAGACCTGCCCAGGTCATTCGAACGACCTCGTTCGAACGAGACTTCTAATGAGATGATAGTACCCCTTCTAATGAGTTGGTAGTTAGTTCGAAGCCATTCGTTCGAACGACCTCGTTCGAACGAGTTGACAGAATGCCTTTTTAGGCCTGATTTTATTTAAAATTACTAGTAGACTTATATAAATGAGTGTTAACCCTCCCTTGTTGACTAGTGGATATATTTGCAAGATTGGAAGTACGTTGAGGATTAAAACTTGGAATTAAGTAGTAAACTGGATGACATCTATGGGTTAGGGTATAAGTAACTAAAATTACGACGTGAGAAGAGTTGATAACTTTAATGTATATAAA
The DNA here is from genome assembly GCA_949130495.1 of Sambucus nigra. Lineage (NCBI taxonomy): Eukaryota > Viridiplantae > Streptophyta > Magnoliopsida > Dipsacales > Adoxaceae > Sambucus > Sambucus nigra. The sequence goes on along the minus strand of OX422212.1, from coordinate 427,903,005 downwards.
TCGGGGACTTGTAAACGTGTAACATTAAATGCCGGTATAGAGCTGAGAAATATACATCTATTAATAATATGGGATACCTAAGATGTGTGAATATTTGGTATATGTAGTATTTTTGTATAACATACCTACCATACTTGCTATCACGGGAGGTCGACGTTCGATCAGGGCCATCTAATCTTTGTGTGCCTACGGGGGGATTTAGATTGCTACCTCGAGGACATAGGTCAGAGAAGGACTTATTGAGAAGTTAATAAGTCTGCTGATCATGGGAGCGTAGGTATGTGCGTGACCCATGTGATGTGAACTATGTTCGCCTCCGTTATGTGTGATTGTTGTTTATTGAAAACGATTCCTGAGAGATTCAGAATACGTGGTCCTTATGTACGTGATGTACCGGGATTGGATAGCAGAGTATGTGTGCACCGCAGCTTAGTCTCGGGTTATCAGTATTGTATATTTATGATGAGAATAATATACTTCTAATTGAAATGAACTGTCATGAATAAATGTAAGTGTGAATAATAGCAATATTTTAGTAGAGTTAAAAATAGAAAATCTCTAGTGACTAGCATGACTAATATGGGAACTAAGATGGAAAGTAAAACTCTCTGTTTAAATTAAGATGCCGGGACTTAAACCGTGAATCGTATAGAAATGTTAGATTATGTATTGGACTAGTTATATATGGGAATAACTAGAACGGGTACGGGTACGACAGGAGCGCACAATTAGTTGAGAGGTGAGGAACTCATGTGAGTGCACGCACTATCATGTACTTTATATTCACTGTTTAATTATATTAAACACTTGTTGTATTTTAAACTGTTTTGTCACAATCGGGCTCTGACCCGTTTGCTTTCAAATCTATTTTTGTAAAAACCTTTTTAGGTGCCCATCCACAAGGACACCAAGCATAGGAATTCTATTCCCGCGACGTGCTGTAGCTGCTGTGGAAGTTACAGGACCTCGATAGTAGACGCCTCCACTTTATATCTTGACTCTACTCCAGATTTATCCATCTGTAGGGCATGTCGCCCCTTTCCTTTCAGAGACATCTTATTTACTCAGTTTTTATTTTATATTTTGGGTTGTAATTAAATTAATGATTCAGGCTAGTATTTGTTTATTTCAGTATTCGAATTGTTGTGAGGTGTATTCCTCCAGATTCAGTTTATTACATCGTTATTTATTGTGACTGTGATGTGGTTGTGATATCAGTAATTCATAATTTAATTTGGTTGTATGTAAATCGAATTCAATTAAAATTGACAACTCACTTTTTAAATATTAGGTGGCTAGTAATTGTTAAAATGTTTTCGACAGTGATGCTACGAACTGAACCAACTTGACATTTTGAATTAATTTTAATAAAGGAATAGCTACCCGACATTTAATTAATCGGGGTGTCACATCATTGTATATAGATATAAATGTCTGAATGTTTAAAGACATTGTATCTCTTTAACTCCCATCACTATAAATACATGTATTCCCTTAGCCAGAGGGACATACAACTAAGAGACCATACACAAGATACACACCTCTTTCTCTATCTACACCATATTGTGCTATTGTAAACCCCTGGGAATAAAATAACAGTGGACGTAGGCTTTATTCATAGCCGAACCACTTTAAAAACCTTTGTCTCTTATGTGTTTGATATGATCACCATTTCATCTTCAATCATCATCTTCATACCTTCATTTTTATCTGTCAACACAAGCCTTATTAAAAAAAATAAAATTGGTACTAAAAATGAAAAATTCAATACAAGTGAATCAAAAAATTCGGAAATCCTCTCAAGCACATCGTGCTCCAAAGACCGACAACAACGCCATTTGATGAATTACTTTTTGGTGTGTCGTTGTTGTAAAAGTTCTTCAATCAAAACCTCAATTACCTACAAATATATAACAAACTCAAGTGTAGAATGGTAAGTAAGGATATCAATCCTAATATAAGGTGTGAACATGCTAAAAATGAGAAGATAATGAATATAATTCACTTGATTAATTTTTTTTTTACTTTTGGGTTTTTCTTATTTTTTTACGTTTTTCGAATATTAAAACACTTTTTAGGTGAAAATGTGAAGTAACACTAAACTAAAATGAGAGATGAAATTAATAAACTAACTAGTGTGCCAAATAAGAACTAAGTAATAAGAATGAGATGAAATTAAATTTGAGAAATATTGAAGGAATGAAACTTAACCACCAATTTATCAATTAAATGTTTTAATTATTCTAGTTTACTAATTTTCCAAATATTAATTTATTTTATCAATTGATTCTCACCATTTGATAAAACAAACTAATATAAAATTAGTTAATTTAATTTTCATCCCCACAACTCAAATGAATAATTGATTTAGAAGAATTATATAAATCACTCGCTAGAGTAGATTCACATAATAAATCATAAATCCAACAAAAATTTAATGTATGAGTATAGTAAAATATAATATACTCTAATTAGTGGGTCATTCTATCTCTAGTTTGAATCCAAAAATTAAGAGTATATTAGATTTTAATCCTTTCTCAATGCATAAACTCATGTAGGAATGAAAAGAAAATTAACTAAATGAAACAAAGTAAACTAGATTAATTAATACATTCAATTGAATATATGGGGCTTCATTTCACTCCTTGAATGGAGTGATTAGCCAACCATAGTCATAATTCAAGAATAATTGAAACCAAGTAATAACATAGAATGATTAGTAAGAGAAGAATTAATCAAACCCAATTTTGCTTCAACTTCAAATAGAATGTTTAATTATAATATCTCAATATTTATTTTTTGTAAAGAAAAAAAACTAAAACTAAAAATTTATCTCTATAACTATTTTTTTCTTCTTCTCCAAGTCTCTTCTCTATTTCATGATCAAAGTCCCCTCTCAAATGGGGTCTTCCATCCTTTAAATAGTAGGCATAGAGCATGGGAGTAAAAATGGGAGGACAAGGGTGTATGAGATATGGAAGGTATTTGGGTGGGGGTATCTAGGGAATTATGAACACATGTGCATGGTTAAGAGGTGAGGTCATGTGGGAAGAGAGGTGAGGGATTAAAATCTGATTTTTGGATGAGAAGTTTGGGAGAATTTATGGAAATGGGGGTAAAAGGTTGGCTTTAAATGGGTGATATGGCACATGGGATAAATGAGTTGGTTTTTGGTCTTTGTTTGTTATGAAAGCATGTGGGAAAACTTGTGTAAAGCTTGGGACAAAAAGTAAGGAAAATGGGTTTAGGTGAAATGGATTTTGGCCTCAAATTGGGTTCGGGTATGGGGATTTCAGGCCGCGGGGCAGGGAGGCATCGCTATCGGGTATGGTAGGTGTTGGGTGAATCGTGTTTCTGGGTTCGGGACTGTAATCGATACCGGCGACCTCGGGTTGAGCAGGTCGGAGGCTTCGACCGTCGGAGGTTAACGGTGGATGGTGTCGAGGGGTTGGCTCCGACAGTGGTTATGGGTCGATTTGGGCTCCGGGGCTATGCAAGTGAGGTGGTTGGGCGGATTGACAAGGGTTTCGGGTTATGGGAGTGTAATCAGGTCCGGTGACGGGCGGGTTAGGTGGAGTGGTGGCAGGAGGGCCGCGCTTGCGGTTCCGGCGTCGGAGGTTATGGGGACTCGGGTTGGAAGGAGTTTTCGGGTTGAGGGATTTCGGGTAGGAGATGACGGCAAGGGGAGGTCTGGGTGGTGTCAAAAATGGGTATGGGATGGTAGAGAGAGAGAGTGATGGAAGGGGTATGGCTATGGAGTTAATGGAGGTTGAGGAGAGAGAGTGTGGATGGTGATGGGGAAAGATGATGAGAGGGGTTGGTTTATGTGTGTGAGGGTGTAGGAGAGTAAGTGTGTGGTTGGGGGGGTTTGTGTTTATGTGAGGTTTAGGATAGTATGGTGTGAGTGAGTATGTGTGTGTGTTGATTTATGACCCTAAAATAACACAACTAAAATTAATAAAAATAAAAATAAAATAAAATCTAACTAAAAATAGAACAAACTAAAAACAGTAAAAAAGTATTAAAACTAAAAACATAAAATCCTAAGCTATATAAAAACTAAAATAAAACAAAAGAAATAAAAACTTAAAATCTAAATGAAAACTAAATTCCTAAAAAAATAATCTAAAAAACTAAAAAAACTAATCCTACTAAAATAAAAACTAATAAAAATAAAAATACACTAATAAAAATAGAAAAATAGAAAACAAAACTTAGAAAATACTAAATAAATCAAAAATAAATACCATTGTTCTAAAAAATCCGCCTAGGCTCCGCCTAGGCACGTCTAGACTTAAGGCTTGGGAGAAACGCCTCGCCTTACGCATTTCACGCCTTATTCTAGGTAAAACCCTTAAGGCGCACTTTTTTTTCTAAAAATAACAATACTTTAGTGAAACGATGTCGCCTTTTAAAGAATTTGTTTGCAAATCGGACCATTATCTCATCCAAAATAATCAAATAGTATTTTAATTTGCATATATTCAAACATATTTTTATGATATGTGCAATTTTTGTATTTTAATAGCCTTGTTATGGTTAAAAAATATTAAAATATATTAATAAGGCCTAAACGCCTTTTTACGCCTTTTCACGCCTAGGCTTCTAAGGCTTAAGGCTTGGCCTCCACGCCTCAATCACACCCCGCATTTTTTATAACCTTGATAAATACTAAAAAAAATAAAACGACTCAAACTAAAAATAATAAAAATATTAAAAAGGGACAAACTAAACACACACAGGGTTTGGGATAGGTTTAGGCTCGGTTTAGGGTAGGCTAGGATACATGATTGGTAATTAGCTCCATAAAATGCGCATTTGCCTCGATATATAGCTTTTGACACCGCAAACGGACGTTTGACCTACATGATAGACAACAAAGCGCATAAGACCCATATTGCCGAGAATTAGCAACTAAAGTACGTCTATTCGGGGTATAAAATGTAAAGTTTTGGGTGCTTATCACACCACCCCCAAACAGAGCGTTGCTAGTCCTCGAGCAATAAGACAAAGAGAAAGAGAAAGATAAGTAACCAAAAGTGTACCACTTTCGCGGGTACTTGCGATTGGACTTAGCATGTGCAACAAGCCTTTAAACCTATAGGTTACCCTGACGAGTTGTGTCTCGTGAGGGTTTGCAGGGAATATAACCACAAAATTCTTATTTGCAAAGATTTATTGAAAGGCAGTCAATCTCTTATTAGATGTAGAATAATCGCACAATCCATCATATGAGAAATATTTTGAGAAATACAAGCTAGAAGTGCATAAAAAGTTTAGATGATTAAATACTCAAGGCACATCCTTCCTAAAACTAAACGCGTGTAGTGTGAATCCGTTAAAACGGGTCGAGCATCATCAGAGTAATTCCTAGATTGCCTTTTCGGAATCAACGCTTCAACTTCAAATCTCACTGAATATAACTCTCTCAAACGAACTCTCGAGATTAGGGTTAGTGTATCGCTCTTATGTGTGAGGAGGTGAGTAAATGTAAGGAAGTTCAAACGTCTCACACACACATAAGAAAGAACGAACATTTGAAAGAGAAATGATCTCATGAAAGAGTGCTAATCACTATAGTGAGAAAGTCGAGTTATTCACCACGTTGACTTTCATTTGCCCGAACACCTAGGGGAAACAGGGATGTTTAAGTGTGAGGGGAAAATGAAATGGGAAAGATGGTATAAGGTAGGATGTAATAGAATGGTGATGGATGAGTGATAAATATGCGATGTGAAATGGATGAAAAATGGATGCGAGAGAAGAGTGTATACACTTTAGGCACAAATGTCTTTATTTCAAAACCAACTACTAACTACAAACTCTCTTTCTTTTCTTTTCTCTCTTTTTTTTTTCTTTTTTTTTTCGATCTTTCTTTTGTTTTTCCTATTTTTTTCTTCTATTTTTCCTATTTTTTTGTTTTTCTTCATTTTTTTTCTTTTTTTTCTTTTTTTCTCTCTCTTTTCAAACTAACACTGAAGACATTTAACATTTGGAACAAACACTCTTTTTCTCAAAAATGATGATGGGTGATATATGAATGGAGTGGGGAATGTGTATGGATGATGAGGGGAATAAATGGGAATGTGGGTGAAGTTAATGGTAAATGGGATATGGAAAAGTGGTAAGTGTATGTATGAAAATCTAGTATTCGGGACAAATTTCAAGACACGCATTTCTTACAACTAGAAAGTGATGTCGTTCTCAGTGATCAAGCCAAAATTTAATGAAGAATAATGAGATCATACAATAATTAAAGTGCGGACCCAAAAGAAGTTGAATCAACTTGTGACTCGGAGATTGCATAAAACACTCTAAAATGGTGAAATGCACGAATCTCACAAGCTAAAGTCTTTACTAGTGATCCTTAAGGTTCTCTTTATAATTGTAGTACTCCTCAACTCTAAACCGTAGTGACGTGATAAGTGCGTAAATTTTTGTTGAGTCTAGAAATTCATGGTGCAACATGCCTTGTTACGTATTACATAAGCTATTTAGAAAAAAATATTCTCTAGCTTGATTCCTAGACTTTGAAAGATGGATGATTGAAAATTCACATCAATGATTGAGATGAAAGAAACTGCACGAAATTTTAAAATCAGGTTCAAAAATAAAAAAATTTAAAACGCTCTACATATTTACGCTTTACATTTTTCAAAACGCCCTACATATTTACGCCTGCATATTTTCCTTAACCCCAAAACCCTACCTACTACATTATAAAAGTACGTACCTACATTTGTATGTATTAAATAGCGTACTATGTTTCTTATGAATACATTCCATTCTATTATCCTATTGAGTGTTTATATTGTTTTCCAAACTATACTTCACCATATAGGTGGTTATTTCCGTTTCGAGGTCTCAAAATTCCTTGCAAAGTGGACATATTTATTGGCTCACTTTTTGATTGAGAATATTTAAAATCACCCAATGATGCGCAAAAAGACTATGTGCGAAAGTAAATGATTATCGATTAAACGCAATTTACTTACGGGTTTTATCGGTTATTCTAGGAGGGACCAATTCAAACTTTTATTGAACAGTTAACTTTACGAAAACAAATTTAATTTCCAAAGTCAATTAAAAGTCCAAATTATTATCTTTGTTAAATCTAGGTGATTTACAAAATAATAACCAATTCAGTTTTTAGGCGAGTTTCTATTTATTTAAACCTACTTTTTCGTGTGAGGTGATATGCGAAAAATGTAAAGCATGCGGTATTTATTTAACGTCACAAAAACCCTTCCCCGAAAAAAACGACGGACTCTCCTAAGAGTCAACCTAGTCTACTTCCACTAAAACCAAACAAAATAGGAACGACAAACATGCAACAATACTAAAAGTAAGATAAATCAGAACAAGCTATTACCTATCTCGACCAAGCTTCTCTTCATTCTGGTTGCTCTTTTGCAGTTATCCTCACAATGGAGCTCTTGTTCACTTTGTTATATTCACGTCTCAGCCTCCCCTCTAGCTTCCTTAGCACGGGTTGACTTGATGCCTATTGTGTCCTAGTTTTTAGTGAAGTAATTTGTGTGTTGTGTGCTATCCTAGATGACACACACACTTAATGGTACAATCGAATGCAATGCAATAATATATCTTTCTCCTAGATATCAACAATAAGTATTATGTTCTGTTATCTTATTTAAATCAACCTTTCTTGATTTAACACAATATTCACAAACTTTACTTTTCTTTTTTCTCAAAAATTAAAACAATCAGAGTTGATCTAATATATACACATCAAAAAGTGTCCAAGTGAATAAGTGTTGTGTAATGAGTGATTTCTAAGTGATATGAACATGAATAATCCTGAAATCACTTCAAAGACCAAGCAATCATATACACAGAAATAATATGACTTCAAATATATTCAATAAAATCACAAATTCAAACATACACAACTTATTTTTCAGAAAACTAATATTAGATTATTTCGAGTTTTAATCTAATAACCTAGTCAAGACTATTTTTACAAATATTTGAGATTAGTCCAAAACAGTCTCAAACAGTCAAGAAAATAATATTCATTCCAGATATTAAATCTTCTCAAATTAATTCTCAATAAATCTTAGGTTTAACTTTCTAAACCTCAAACAAGATATATCTGAATATTAAAAAAAATCTGAAAAATATGTTTTAAAACAAAATGTTTAAAAACATACAAGATCTTACTATCAAGACACAAATAAAAATTCACACACAAAAATTAATTTTGTGAATCAAGTGTGTGTTGTGTACAAATATTAGGTCTAAAATCTGATCTAAATAAAATACACAAAATGAGAGGAATCACTTTCAAATAATATGTACCCTTGAAAAATCGTAAGTGCAGATTTATAACGAGAGATGTCCAATATTCATTTGAGTTTTGAACAGAAATCAACACTTGAAGATAACAAAAATTATTCTAGTTTAATCTCTCTCTCTCACTAAAAATTTTGACAGAGTTTGGTCACAAAATTAATTTTCCCGGACTCCTAAAAATGAGACCCAAAGGGTTATAGTTATAGAGTGCACAAGTATGTGATGATTAGTGTTTAAAAGGATCACATGGATTGACACAAAATACAAAACATCCATTGATTAAATGTGATCTGATGGACTAAAAAGAAATAAAAACAATTCCATTAAAAATCAGACACGTGTACTAACAGTTGTTACAAACAAAACAAATGATAAAACGTGATCTTCGATTTAAAAAAAACTGGGTCGTTTTAAATAACGAACAAATCCAATTGTAACCCACTTACAAAATTACCGTTGGTACAAATAAGTTCAGCGACGTCATTTTAGAAGTGGGCAAAGACATTTTCGTTTTGAAATACAAAACCAGTGTTGGTTTAAGATAAAATCGTGGGTAATAAAGTAGATAAGGCCGAAGTCTTTAGGGACAGGTGGAGAGACCTGGGGAACACGCCAAACATGCTTAGGCCACTATACATGTTAAGGTCAAAATGTCTAAGACAACTAATCGTGTAAAATGTTTAACCCAATCGGGTTCTCTCATAATGGGACGAAATAACCCAAGGTTATTAAAATACTAACATATTTTATCCGGTCAAATCTCTTAACAGGAGCAGGTATGGCGGAAAGTTATAGCATGTATTATCTAAGGTCTAATCGTGTAAGGAAACAACTAGAAAAAAACTAATATGCTAAGGAATTAAAAAGTCATAGAACATACATACAAATATATAGCATACAATACCTATAATAGGACACACCAACAGCTAAATAAAGACGCTCCAAACATATGGTCCTAAGGCAATAGCTAAAGGCCTAATAAGATTGCATTGGTCAAATCATCAACAACTTATAGAGTTCAACAGCTTATAGAGCTGTAAACGAAACCAACATCTAAAAACTATGGACCTACTGAGGTCAAGTCAAATCGCTAACAGGCAGCTTTCGACTAAAAATTAATATATATATATATATAAAATATACTCCAATTAAGAACCTGTTGGACCAAGTCGTGTAGGCAGATAGCAACCAACAACTAAGGGGACACGCCAACAGTTAAAGTTATATGGTCTTACATGACCTATTATGGTCATATCACTAACAAGCCTAAGGCTATGTTTTTAACCTCAAAGGCCATGCATGCACATGAACATATAAACATAATATATATATATATATATATATATATATATATATATATATATATATATATATGACATGCACAAGCATATGTTCTAACTATAATTTTTTTATTTATTTATTCTTAAAAACTGATTTTGAAATTTTATTAAAAAAAATGTTAAATGTTAAATGTTAAATTCCCAAATAAAGTTTCAAACAGTTTCAATAACATATATTTTTAACTTCAAAAATTAATTATGCAAATTTTAGTCTTTAAAAATATTTAGTGACTAGAAAATTATTTTCACAAAAATATTTATTCTTATGACAACTTCAAATTAAAATTTTGAATTCAATTTTTTTTTATTATGACTAAACCCAGTACTATCATAAGATATGATAAACGAAATACAAATGTAACGTGGTGTCGTGTCCTACGTGACAGAATAAATCCTATGAGCCATAGAGTATGAAAATTACCTTTTTTAAGTGACGGACCGAGTCGAGAGTTCATTTGATGTAGACGATCATAGAGAGCTTGGCGTCGATAGGCGAGATACAATCCTAATTACAAAAATATTTTGTCAAAATTCAAGTCCAACTAGATGAAGGTTTATATAGTTAAAGTACGGAAAATAAACCCTAAGTGTGCTCTATATATGTACATTTAATTTTATATGGTTAAAATTCTAAAAAACATAATTGAACATGTTTAACTTAATTGATCAGTTGAACTTCCTGGTATAATTTTATTCATTCTTTCCCCAAAGGACAACTTGCGTACCTGTGATAAAATATGAACAAATGTAGTTTTTTTCTTCACATTTGTGTAAGTTTCAGAGGCAAAAATGTCTTTTAGTTGGAAAAAATTATTGGTCATCCTGTAGAAATATTTGGTTCTCTTCATTCTTTGCACATTACATATGATACATGCATTTTTTTTGAAAATGGTTCTGAAGTAATGTCATGAGCTCAAAATTATGTTCTGTAACCAAAATTATTCTCATTGGATGCTTAGAAGACCTGTAAAGGAAATTCAAGACTTGAGTCAAACTCTTCATGTCAATTTCATTCTTTGTTCTCATAAAGTCAATCTAATAGCTGATACCACTTCACGTTTTATAAATTTTTGTATTAAATCTTCCGTTCTTTCTTAATTATTCAGGATTAATTTTAGGATTTTCAACTTTCTTTGTTGCTATTGTATCTTTATTGGTTTATTTGTTATTGAGGAGGCATTTATCTACACTACATTCTGATTATACATCTTGACCAAGTTATATTTTGATTATGCAGTTTGAACATTACATTCTGATTATGAAGCTTTGTACTAATTTCTTCGTGTACACTGGGCATGTCCTGTTATTAGATGCTTTATACTATTTGATATTCGATACAAAATTGTGTAAACATTAAAACTAACTTTTCATTGTATGTACGTTTTACTAGGTCCATCTTTCAAGAAACGAGTCAGAGGACCAATATGAGGGAATTGAGTTTCAAAAGAAACTTGAAAGGGGGGAGAATATCGAAATCATCATCTCGAAGGACCGTATAGTGGGTCATTTTTCATCTAATTTCAAATCTGAAATCGGCATTGTTATTCGCGATCATGCTCCATTTGAATTCCGATTATGGGGTGACAAAGTGGAAGAGAGCAAAGAACACATGTGGACACTTATGTGGGTAAGCTTATACTTATGATCGTATATGGAACATATCCCCATGTAAAGTTAGTTTTGATATGTTTTCTTTTCTTTTAAATTGAATAAGTTTAAATTTCCAAATGAAGATAATATAAAGTCTGTAGTGATGGATCAATTCCATACTCAATTCTGTAACTTTTGGTCAAAAATGCATTGTGAACACTTCAAACCACACGACTCTTTAGAATGAACTCTTGAATGTCATCAGCCGGAATTATCGTCATATGATAAATGGATTGATCTTTGTGGGACATTTACCGACGCAAAGTACAAGGTTATATTAAATTTTATAAATTTTTTTTTCATGAAAATTATATTAATCTTTTATTGAAAATAAACGCTTTGTGTTATTTTATAAAAATAAGTGAAATTAACTAAATCAATAGATCTAACAACAGATTATGAATTGCAGTGAAACTAAAGGATTTCATCAAGTGGAGTATGAGATGGTAACATATATTTCTTAAAAACGTTATGTTTGTTAATTATTTAACTTTTCTTTATTATCGATAATAATTCTTTATTTATCTTAAAATTTGTATAATAGCGTGACAAGAAAATCGTAGATCCCACGCCTATGACAAAGGTGTGGTATACTACTCATTGGAGCAAAAGAAATGGCAATTGGGTCACTCCAAACACCGGAAGTGTATATGCAAGATGTTTTCAAGTTTTTTTTACTACATTTTTTTATAATAATATTATGTTTAATTATACATTGTTTACAAATATTAATAGGATGAGGTGAAAGAAATACTTGCATCACAATCTGAAAATGGTGTGGAGATAGATAAGGCAGAAGCATTTCAAAATATTTTAGGGTATCGCTCTGGTTATGTATGTGGGCTAGGGGTTGGTTCTAAGACCAATAAACTTGAAGCTATGCAAAGTGATAAAGATATTGAGCGGGACAGATAAGTTGTTGAGGCCATGAGAGAAACTGATGAGGCGAGAAGGGAAGCTGACGAGGAGAGGAGAGAAGCAAATGAAGCTCGAAAGGAGAATGCTGCAATGAAAGAACGAATGGATGACCTTTTTGGAAGATTTGAGGAGTTATCTAATCGCATAACTCGTAATAGTACATGAGTAGCAGAAGAGATGCATGAAATGTAAATGGTAAATTGTCTCGTATCTATTTCTTTTCTACCTGTTTTTTTTGTGAACGATGAAACGATTTATGTAATTGATGTATTTGACTTTATTTTGATGTGGAATATTATAAATGCATTGAGTATGAAATATTATAAATATATTTTTGTGGATCAATGAGCATAAAAGTTTTTACTAGATTGTCTTAATTATATCAAATATTAGATAAGAAAGTTTAATGCATTTAATATTATTAGTTCATTATTTTATGCATAAAATATGAATATTAAATGCAATAACTATTAGTGGAGGCAATAATTTGCTACAGAAAAATATTTGTAGTGGCAAATTTGAATTGCCACATAACTATCTTGACCTTAAACAAAAACTTAGTTTTGGTAGCAAATCTTATATTTGCAACAAAAAGAAACTTTTAGTGGCAAATCTGAATTGCCACATAACTATCTTGACATTAAGCAAAAATTTAGTTTTGGTAGTAAATCATATATTTGCTATAAAAAGAACCTTTTAATGGCAAGTAACATGTTTTTAGTGACTGTTTTGATTATTTTTTGTAGTAAATATTTTTTCACTAAAAGTACATCATTTAGTAACAAAATCTATTTGCCATTAAATTTGTAACATTTAGTATCAAACGCCGAAAAATTGCCACTAAAGGTATTAGCAACAAGTCTTTAGTAGCAAAGCTGTGACAAAAAAATTTTTGCAACTAAATAATTTAGTGGCAGATTTTTAATAATAGACACAATTTTCTTTTGCAACTAAAAGTCTATTTTCTTATATTGTTGTCTTTATACTGATTTTATAATACAATGTAAACCTCGTGATTATTAGGTTTACTTAAGGCTCTTAATCCGGGTATGATTGATGGACACATGCACTAGTTATTTATTGCTTTGACCTTTCGGGTGAGATTCATTATTGAATCAATAATCTTGATAGATTGGGTAATGGTGATTATTGTATGGTAAAAGTCTTTTATGGATGGAATCCACGTCTTGGTATAGAGACTGTTATACCTCCTTGAGATGCTTATAAGTTTTGTATGTGTCAAAACTTGTAGATGGATCACGTTAATCCGACACTACAAATAAGTTAAGTTGGATCGCTTAGGGACTTAAAGAAGTTAATTAAATAAATTATCAGTAATTTATTTTATTAACGGGTATCTGTAACCTTAACGTGAGGAGAATTAAGTAATTAATAATGAGGAGCTCGAAATATAATTTTGAGTTAAGGACTGGAGTTGCTCTTATAATTATTTAGTGGTATTAATTATAATTAAGGGACTGAGATTAGGATCCGAGAAGGATTGGGTTTTCTCAGGCCCATTTGGAGTCACATCCTTATCTCTCCTTAGGGTCCCTATTGTAGCTTATATATAGATGAGCCTAAGGCTCATTCTTTCTTAACCTAGATGTCACTCTTTGATACTCAAAAGACCCAAATTCGAACTTGTGAGAAAGAGAGGCAGTATAGAGGAAAGAGGAGAAGATAAGGTGGTCACGAAATAAGAGCCCAACCTCTACTCATGACGGTACATATTAGGAATACTATAGAAGACCGTGAGGTGCACTAAGACTACATTCTTGATCAACTGCTATCACATATTCTGTTCGTGCAAAAACGAGATCAAATCAAATAGATTTCGAAAGGTAAATCATAATTCCTCTATGTAGGATTTCATGTATGTGTAATTTTTTTGTGGTTCAATCTATACGCATTTTCAATAGACCCTTGGACTTTCGTTCCAACAAAGATAATGAATTATTTTGAATTGTATATATTGACACATTAACTCATTTTAAACACAATTTTACCCCTTAATTCATTAATGTTACTAACTCTCTCATTTAGTAAAAATTAATTATGATTAAATTAACATTAAGCTACATAAACTCTGTATAAGTACCAAAAATATATCTTATTTATTTAAATTAATGAGCCTTAACGGGTCTTATTGGGTATTAATGGGTGAATGGGTCAATACTAACCCGACCGTTAACTATCGTGCCTTATCGGGCTGACACTGATCTGACCCGAAACCATTAAGGGTCAACCCATTAACTTATAACTTCATGTTGGTTCATGTCGTATTATCGTGTCATGCCTCATTTTGTCATGTCTAATTTCATGTCTGAGTTCAACACATATAATGATAAGATATGTATGTGACGTGTCTCACATTTTTTTCACTATATAAATAGAAATTTTAAATTCATATGTGTCTTCCCTTATGTGTGTTGATCACGGACAAGTGGTGTGATTTACATATGGTACTACTTATCATAAAAATCGGACCTGTAAAAAAAAAATGGTTATTTGTTTTTATAGGTCCTGCAAAAATAAGTTTATTTTTTTACTGAAATTTTAAATAATGGTGATTTGTGAATATTTGATGAAGTTGTATTATCAGTGCATAAGAAATGTTAATATCTTATGAATAAGGCATGAAGAAGTATTTTTGGATAGATAGAAAATGTAGTTGAGTTCATAAAAATTGTTTTTTTTCTTCATATAATTATTTATGGGCGATGATTATTTGTACATTTATATGTTTCCTCGGATGTACTATTAAGGGTCATTTATGATATAGTAGTGTTTCTATAGATTCTCCACAAATAGATAGATTAATTTGTATAATCTATTAGTTTAAAATTTAATGACAGAACTTGTGCCTTTAAATGTTAGAAATTTAGAACCTAAGAATGAATGCCCTAGAAAAAGGACAAACTTAATGGTTTCATCATTTCAAAGTGAGGAGGGGGTAAAGAGAAAAGAAAAGGAAAGCCATAATAATAGAGGAGAAAGATAGAGATGTAGGTAGGATGAAAGAGAAATATTGATTAGATAGATTGATAGATAGACATATATAGATATAGATAAATAGAGAGACAGAGATGTAGAGAAGTTTTGATGGTGGAAGTATAAGGTCAAAATTCTCTCTCTTAAATTTTGGTGGAAGAATGATGTTAGAATTCTCCCTCTTCACCAAAATGCTTCAAAATTTTTTGAAACTTCTCATAAAATGATATGGCAACCAACCTCATGTCAAAGTAAGTGAACTTTTACATTTTTATGAAATTTGTATTTTAACTTTTTTTTTATTCTTTAGTTGTTAGTTTTAGAAGGCAAAAACTAAACTAAGGCATTCATTTGGCGTATTATATAAATGACAACTTGGTCACAAACCATCATGTGCATTTATCCAGCAAAGTGCTCCCGTTAGCTATATATAGGGTATGTGAAGTTACTAAGGCCCTGTTTAGTTGCACAAATTGTTTGATTATGTAAATTGATTCATTATGAATTCGTTAATTGTAAATGAGTGGATTTGAAACGAGTTTAAATTCAATTTTACGCAATGATTGGTAATCTAAAATAGATATTAAGGTTCTATGAGGAAAAAAAGATGAAAATAAATTAAGAAATGGCAGGGGGAGGGGGAAAGTAGGGAAAACGAGAAAGAGCGAGGAGCATGCACTTTATGTGACTTTCTATTTCAAATGAATGCAATTCACATTTTTTGTGAAATGATTCAATTTCAGATTTTACACATGAGCTAAAATGGGGCAATCAATGAATCATTTCATTAATAAAACCAAACACAACCACTGGTGTCTAAAATTGCGATGGAGTTTATGATGAATCTTGGCTTGATTATACTAATAATTTATCTACCACAGATAAAGAATAAGTGATTATGAGCTAGATAGAGATAAAAGGAAAAGAATGAGACAAAGGTTTTTATGTGGTTCAGCCCAAATATGTGCCTATATCCCCGTGTACTAAGTCATTAGGGATTAGGGTCAAGTACAAACTTTCTCTAAGATTGAGTGTATGTTGTTTTTCAGTTGTCTTTCAGTTGAGAGGTGTAGCAAGATATTTATAGTAGTGGGAAGGAAAAGAGGTGGAATACCTTTATACATTAGTTATTTACACCCTTTTACAATATGAGTAACAACTAAGAGTGAGCCAATGTGTCTTTCACATGCATGTGGATGGGTGACTATAAAAATTCCCACATAGGCATGTTTCACTTTGTTGATGGTTCGTATTCCTGACGGTGGTCGATAGAGGAGGGAATAATAAACCGACTACATTAGTATCATAGGATTAGGCCCATTGGATGATAACACGTGTAATATTATCACTGATCCATGTAGTACTAGTATTTTAGGTTACAACAAAAGGCCCCAGTACTTCATTCTTGAACAGAGTGAGCAGTGACTGGCTGAGTGGAAAGATGGAGTATTATTCATTAGAAGTTGGTCTGATTTATGAAAATTTTAGTCATCAGTTGATCTAGGATGATTTTTGCATGTTGAGACATCTAGTTGGCAGCCGATCTCTAGGAGTTGGAAAATTTTTGATTTTGCTCCTTGAGGCAGTGTTAATTTTATAAATAATGGCAAAAATACCAAACCGTCTAGGGATATGCTAGTAATTTCATTTATTGGGAATTGACATGCCATCAAAAGATGAAGCGGTGGGTACATTTAATCATACCATTTCGTGTAACTCAGAAGACATTATTGAGTTCTATAAAATGCTAGTTCCCTCTTTTATTCACTTCACCTTGAATTTCAAATCCCTTTCTTCCCTTTGAATATTTTCCTTCATCATTTGTGAGAGTTGTTCTTTCTTGTTGTCTTTTTCAGTGTAAAAATATCGATCTCCTTATATTTCCTTAGTTTCTCAGTTGTAATAACTTTTATACTTATAGTGAAATGAAAATTTTACCCTTCCCGTTATAATCTTGAACACTTTGGCGCACCTTCCTTTTACTTAGGAATTACTTATGAACCACTATATTTCTTTCAATTTGACATTATGATTGCCTCTTTGGTTCCCATTAAAAGTGAGATTTATCAGAGGAGTAACCAATTATTGAGTATTGGCCACGAAGAAGTGGATGAGGAAGAGTTGGAGGAACTGCTCGACTTGGATGTGTCTGGTCAAGCCAAAGGGTCTTATCTCAGCATGCGTAGGCTCTTTTATTATGCTGTAACGATAAATGCCTCATATTATGAGATTATTCCTAAACTCTAGCAAGATCATAAGGATGTTATTATTAATTTATGTGTTGATTACGAGCAGAAGTTTGCAATTATACGGAGTGATAGTGGGTTTGATAAAAAATTGTAATATTTGTCTTCATCATACTCTAAAAATAGTTTTTATTGCAATCAGATCTAAAGAGTGCTCGAGAGTTGTCTAATCTTCTTGAACATGAGAATAATTTGTTGAGGGATGAGTTGGAAGGCCTCAAGAAGTTAACTAAGGATGATTAGAGTGAAAGAGTTTCTTTTTCAAAATAGGAGAATGCTCGCCTGATGGAAGAGGTGGATCAGTTGAGGAAATCAAAAGGGGGAGGTCAATCCTCTCGGCAGGTGGTTAGGGCTCGTCTGTCAGTGGAAGAAGAGCGAACCAAAAAAACCTTGGCCAACCAGGCAAACCTTATAAAATATCAATCGGCCACCATCAACATATTAAGTGAGAAGGTTAATCATCCTTATTATCACTTCCATAAATAATCTCGTACAATATGGATGGATGGTTATGATGAGGCACTGCGACACTTGGATGAAGAGCTTAAACAAGCCTATAAAGGAGGTTATAAATGGGGGTGGATATACGCCTTCACTGTAATGAAGCTTCTAAAAGAAGATAAGCTACGGTATTAGCATGACCTCGGTTGTCTATACCAGCCTAATACTCCTTCCAAATTGGATGCCTTTTAGGTTCCTCCGTATGTGATCCCGAAAAGCTTAATCAAGAAGTGCCTTGGGGACTATAGCTTCCATGGGGATGATATTCTTAGTCAACCACTACATCTGGTGAATAGGAAAGTTCCTGTGGACAATCAAGGCTTAGGTATCTGAGCATCACTATTACTCCTTATGCTCTGGATGTTCCTCCTGCTGGAATGGAGAAGGCATTGGGCAAACGTCCTTCTGATATGGATTAGACAATTGATATCTAATTTTTATTTTAATTATATTGGCTATTTATTTGTAATAAAACTTTGACTTCTTGAGTATCTGGAGTAATACATTAAGTGTTGATTATTTAATCATGACCTACCAGTAATTTAGTCTTATAATTGTGTGGTCGGCGTTTGACCAACTAGTTAGCCTTATTAGTTGCTAGTTTGGACTAACCTAAGTTGTCCAACCTTAGGTTCTATTAACGTGCTATTATTTATGATTGTTTAAATGGATCTGTCATTTTGATCAAGTGCCAATGTTAGTTCCCAGTGGTGGGCAAATGTGTTAGGATTATTCCTTAATTTGGTCTGGTAAAACTTGTCCTTGACCTTATGGGATCATATATGAAGTTTTATACTTGGAACTTCTTGTTCTTGGCCTCATGGGGCTATACATGAAGTCAAGTTTCTCATTCGAAGATGGAGTCATACGTGAAGTTTTAAAATTTATTTTTTCATTATTATTTTAGATTGCTTTTAGCACATCTCCTGCTCCGAAAAATGGGTAATTTTTTACTAAAAATTGATAATCTTTATTGAATTAAAAATGAGTTATAGGAAATAAAAAGAGATTGCATTTCACCCGTTCACTGATAATACTTCCTCAAATGCTCGGCGCTCCATGGGTTTTTGAATGGTTCCCCTTCTAGGGTCTCAATTCGATAAGTTTATGTCGAATGATCACATAAATGCTATAAGGACCATGATAATTGGATTCTAACTTGTTTCCCTCCTAGAGTACTTTTTTCAGCACATAGTCTCCTTTCTTGAGATTGCTTGGCTTAACCCTCCTATTATAAAACCAAGCAGTTCTCTATTGATAGGATCCCACGCAAAGTGCAGCCTGCTTTCTAACTTCCTTAACAAAGTCCAAATTCAATCTCCTCATGAGATCACTCTTCGACGAATCAAAATTGAGAACCCTATGACTAGGCATACTAATTTCTGTGGGTACCAATACTTTTATACCAAAAGCTAACACGTATGGAGTTTCATTGGTGGCGGTGCCTATCCTTGGCGTTGTCCTATAGTACTAGAGTAAACTTTGTAGTTAGTTGATCAAATTTCCTTTTGCATCATCCAGTCTCTTCTTTATCCCATCGAGCAGAGTTTTGTTCGTTACTTATGTATGCTCGTTGCATTGCGAATGTCTACGATCGACATATAGCTTTTGGATTTTGGATTGAACACAATAATCTTTAAACTCTTAGTTATAGAATCGTAGGACGTGGTCGGTGATGAAGGCATATGGCATTCCATGACGATAAATGATGTTCTTCCATATAAAATAAAAGACCTACTCATAAGGCATATCTACTAGAGAGTCTTCTTCCACCCACTTGGTGAAGTAATCCACTACAACGATAAAGTACTTAAACATTCCACTTATCTTCGACAGAGGGACGACTAGGTCAATTCCCCACATGTCAAAGGGCTAAGAGGATGTGATTGGTGTGAGTGAAGCCCCGACATTCTGTGTATTGTAGCATATCTCTAGCATTTATCACAATGTCGAGTGTAGTTGGCATAATCTGCCTTTATAGTGGTCCAGTAATAACCTTGCGTGGCTGCTCTTTTGACTAACTACCTTCCTATTGAGTGTTCTCCATAGGAACCTTCATGTATTTCCTTTATTAAGTTAGCTACCTTAGATGGGTGGACACACCTGAGTAATGAAATAATTAATCCTCTTCTATATAGGATTCCTCTTTCCATAGCATACCTAGCTGCCTTACATCATAGCCTGTTGGCATCCTTAAGATCAATCGACATAATGCCCTTCTTTTAGGTAGTTTCATCGGATCCATCCAAGATGGGCCCAAATCCAGTTCAATCATGCTAAGTTTTTCCTCATTAATACATTGGTACAAGAGGATATCTACTGGGATGGTCTTTCTTAACTTTGTTTTGGTAGCACAAGCGAGCCTAGAAAGCACATCTGCTTGAGTGTTATCAGTTCTAGCAATCCCGATTACCTTGATTGCCAGAAACTTGGATATCATCTCTTATGCTTTAGCTAGGTATTTTGTCATGAACTCTCCTCTGACTCCATAGACTCCCAACACTTGGTTTATAATCAACTGGGAGTCGTTATGTACTTGTATTTTCTCAACACCTAGAGAGATCACTAAGTCAAATCCTGCTATCAGTGATTTATAGTCTACCTCATTGTTGGAGCCTTGAACTAGAACCTAAGGGCATACTCAATGTCTATGTTATTTCGGGTATTGATTATCAACCTAACCCCACTACTAGAGGCACATAACGAGCCATCTATATACATCTTCCAAATTAGAGGTTCTTTATTGAAATCTCCCTCTGTCATAGTTGAACACTTTTTGCTTTGTTCCAGATAGCGACCAATTTCCTCTCGCTTAGTCAATAATTACGATATATCTTTCACTTGGTAGATTGTACTAGTCATTGAGATATCTTCTAGAGAAGTTTTCTAAATGGGTTGAACTCTTCAGCTCTCTTTCAACTAAGTCTACTCGATTGGTTTTATTATTTAGCTATTTTCCATGGAAGTCTACTTGATAGGTTTTTCCTTATAATTGAATTCTACTACAAAATCAGCTATTGCCTAACCTTTTATGGCTATTTAGGGTTCATATTGTATATCATACTCCTTTAATTCTATATCCCATGCCATCAATCTACTTGATTTCTGAGTTTTATGAATGGCTTGACGTAGGGGTAGGTCTACATAGACCATAACGGTATGTACTTAGAAGTACAAATTTATTCTTCAGGAAGCCTCAATAAGGGCCAGAGCTAACTTTTCCATCCATGGGTAATGAATTTCATCTCCTCGGTAAGCCTTGCTTCTATAGTAAATTAGTTTTTGTACCTTATTTTCTATTCAGACCAATGTCGAGCTAACTGCTAACTCGGATACAACCAGGTACAAATAAAGTTTCTCTCACATGAGCGGTTTTTTAGAGTAAGGGTGGAGATCCCAGGTATTTCTTCAACTCTAAAAAATAATTTTCACATTCCTCATTCCATTCAAAAGTATTCCTCGGTACCTTGAAGAAGGGAAGGCACCTATCAGTAGCCCGCGAAATAAATCTATTGAGAGTTGTTACCCTACTTGTCAGCCTCTGCATATCTTTCTTATTTATGGGGGACTGCATGTTGATTAGTTCCTGAATTTTATCCGGGTTAGCCTTAATACCTATATAATTTAGTATAAAGCCTAGGAACATACCTTCGTGCACGCTGAACCCACATTTGATGGGGTTGAGCTTCATCTTGTGTTTCTCCAACTGGTCAAACATCTGTCCTAGATCTTTAACGTGATCAATGACTTTCTTTCTCTTAGTGAGCATGTCATCTACGTATAGTTCCATGTTCTTACTGATATGTTCCTTAAAAACTTTGTTCACAAACCTTTTGATAATTTGCTTCATCATTTTTATCCCCAAAGGTATAATGTTGTAGCAGTAGGTATCGCGATCGGTGATGAATGAGGTTTTCTCTCCTTATCTTTTGGCTTCATTTTAATTTGGTTATAGCCCAAATACGCATCCATGAGGTTGAGTAGTTCATGCCCATCAGTAGCATCGACTAATTAATCAATTGTCGATAGAGGATAATGGTCCTTCAGGCACGCTTGATTCAATTCTATTAAATCAACACACATACACCATTTATTATTGTTATTTCTAACCATAACTATGTTGTCCAGCCACTCAGGGTACTTGACGTACTTAATGAAACTTACTTTCTACAACTTCTCCGCTTCCTCCTGGATGGACATATTTTTCTTAGGACTAAAGACACGTCATTTCTGTTTGATTGACTTTGTATCATTGATAATGTTAAGTTCATGAAGATGAGATTTGGATCAATCTCAGGAACATTCTCATGACTCCATGTGAATACATTCTTTCGTTGTTCGAGGAAGTCCACCAATTCCTTCCTGATAGTAGGTTCTAGCAATGAGTTGATCTGTGTTATCTTTTTTGGGTGTTCCTCACCTAATAAAATGGACTCTACTACTTCCATGACCTATCCCTTTACCATTTTTGCCTCTTTACGAGGGTCTATGATCTTTATCTCGTAGGTAGTGGTGAGCTATTTCAGTTCTTCTTCGTGGTCTAATGTGCAGTAACACTTCCTATCTTAGACTTGATTTCCTTTAACTACACCAACTCCATAATGCGTGGGAAACTTCAGACATTGATGTACGATGGAGAGCACAAATTTAAATTTCTTCAATCTAACCCTGCCAAGGATAATATTATAAGTTAAGTTGACATTCTTATCAAGGAAGAAGAAACATATCTTCTCAGTTCGGTAGGTTAACCAAGTACGAATTACAAGTTCTAGGTTATCAATTCCTAGAGGACACACCTTTTATCCTGAGAAACCAATGACGGGTCCATGATAGGGCTCAAGCTTTTTATATCGTATTTCTAATCCTTTAAAGTAGTTATAGAATAGGACGTCGACTGAACTACTGTTATCGATCAACATTCTAGCTACCTATCCTTCATCAACTAACATCGTGATGACCGGGGGGTCATCAAAGGGATAGAGTACTACTAACAGGTCACCCTTGGATAATCCTATTACTAATCGATCTTTATGTACTTTCCTAAGGTGATTATCCACGTCAGCGGTAGGTTGATCTACCAAATGTAGAAGCACGCATTGGCTTCATTGAGGTAGGCTTTGTTTTTAGATATTTCATTGCCGTCATTGGTGTCCCCACCTGCAATAAAATTATAGCCAAAAGAGATCATTTTCACCTCACGTACAGTATTCTTGGGTCTTCTCGGTAGATCTGGATCATCCTCATTATCATCGTCCCTGCATCTTTTCTTATCATCTCCCCTTCTACAAGGGTATTCTATCGGCCTTCTTTGTTCATGAACCTTGATAGCTTCCATATTTGGATTAGGCTTTTTATCTCATTTTTAAGGCTATGTAACTGTCCGTGTTGTGGTCATGATTATTGTCGAACTCGTAATACTTGATTTTATCCTTTCAGTTTGGGGGAGATTTTAGCTTCCTGGGCCATTTCAGAGCTCTGTTTCCCATGATTTCTTTAATATTGTGATGCACACCAATGGTAATAAGAGTATATTCATCATGCTTCTTGGGTTTCTCTACCTTCTTATCCTTCAACTCTTTCTTCTCGGAGCTTTTTTTGTTATCAGTCGTGGAGTTATGGGATTGTTTAGCCACCATAGCCTCCTTAGTGTTCATAAGTTTACAAGATTAATTTGGTCATGGTCTTGAGAGGCTCTTTGGCTAGAACATAGTATACTTTCTCGAGAGGAAAACCACTCATCAACATGGCGATCATTGTCTTCTCTTTATAATCGACAACCTCCAATTTTTCACTATTAAACTGAGTGATGTACTCGAGCATAGTTTCTCTAACTCACGGTGAACAATTAGTAGATAAGATACCCTTTTGACTGGCTTGGATCCAAAGAAGAAGTTACTAATAAATAAATCATCCATAGTTAAAAGCTGGAGATCTTTCCTCGAGGTAAATTATTGTACCAGATTTCGGCTGATCTAGTAATAGTGCTAGAAAATGCCTAGCAACGCATCTCATTGGGGACTAAATTTATGTTGGTGGCAACTTGATATTATTCTATGTGAAGTATTAAATCTGTTTTGCCATTGTACCTTGGGGTTACTATGAGGGGCTTGAACTTGGCAGGTGTAGGGTAATCTAAAATTATTAGAGTGAAGGCTGACCCCTTAATGATACTTCAGTGCAAGGGTATTTTGACATTGCTATTTCTACCAAATGGTATTTCAATCGTTGAATTAAGCCTTTCCATGGCTTATCGCTTGAATCAACTTTGACTGAAATAGTTTTAGCTGCTCTATCATTCTTTTATATTGAGATATCTTCCTATTTCTCGGAGCGTAGTGACACTCGCACGTTAGTCCTTGACATGACAGATCTTTCTCGACGATCTCTAAATCCTATTGGCTCTCTATGATGATGATCCCTTGCAGCTCAAGGACATAAGTGATCAAATGCAGAGCCTCTACTCAGCTTTTCTAGCACGCTCGGCCTTTATTTGGAGAGTGATTGCCCATCATAATAATCAGTGGACCTTAGGGAGGAAGTGGTTCCAGGATAATAAGTTCGGTCATTAGTTGATCTAGAATACCTAGATTTACTCCTTTCATTCATTCCTGCTAGATCTACGAACTGCCTGTCTCCATAAAGGGCAAGGGGTAACCTTTCCCCTCTCTTATTGGTTTGTTCCCGTTCAAACATCATAATGGGTCCTTCCATAGGCCTAGTTTGGTGCATCTAAGTTAACTGCTTAATAGTCTTTGCATGGACTCCTGACCCTTGGCTATGCTCATTAAAATTCCCTGGAGATATCCTATTCCTGGAGGGAAGGAGGGTAAGACAATTTTAGCCTTATGACTACTTTCTATGTTGTCCGCTATTTTCCAGTACTTATAAACAAGTGATTGGAAAATTACTTAGGGATTAAAAAGAAGTAGGAAACAATGATGGATTATCGAGTTTCAATCGACGGTACCAATCTGTTGGTGTCTAAAATTGGTATAGATTTTATAATGAATCTTAGCTTGATTATACCATTAATTTATCTACCAAATATAAAGAATAAGTGATAATGAGCTAGATAGAGATAAGAGGAAAATAATGAGACAAAGATTTTTATGTGGTTTAGCCCAAAGAGGTACCTAGATCCACGGGTACTATGTCACTAGGGATTAGGGTTGAGTACAAGCTCTCAAGAACTCTTTAGGGTTGAGTATATGTTATTTTTCTATTGTCCCCCGACTGAGGAGAATAGTAAGATATTTATAGTAGTGGTAAGGAAAAGAGACAGAATACCTTTATCAGGTATTTACACCCTTTTACGTTAAGGATATAACTAAGAGTAAACCAATATGTCTTTCACGTGCATGTGCATGGATAATTGTAGAAATTCCCAAACAAAACGTATTTCACTTTTTGTAAACATCCCATCCTAGTACCCCCATAAGCACCTGCTTAGGTCTCTAACACTCATTCGTTCATCATAAAACCTAGGTCATACTAGGAGTACTGATCTAAAGCCATCGGGCACTCTCGGGCCCCATTTGACTATGATAAACTCACTCGCTTAAGTGGAGGTTCAATGAATCTTTGAAGGGCTTTAAATACCCTTTACAACTATCCATCCCATGCATGAATCGGCCTTAAGGTTCAAATGAACGGTTCGTTTCACTATTAAAAACTGATCTGAAGGCCAGTGGGCGCTCTCGAGCCCCGTTTGACTCCAATCAACTCTCGCGCTTGAGCGAAAGCTCAATGAATCTTCCGAGGGCTCTAAATCCCCTTTCTAACGGTTTACCTCATGTGTAAATCATCCTTATAATATGGACGAAGGGTCCGTTTTATCCCGAAACTGATCTGAAGGCCACTGATCACTCCTTGGACCCTTTTAACTTCGATCAACTCTCCAGTTTGAGTAAAGCTCATTAAATTATCTAAGGGATCTGAATCTGGTTTCCAATGATTAACCCCGTACACAAATCAACCTTACGATACGGACGAAGGACCCATTTTACCCCAAAGGGTCACTGGGTTCCTTTGAGCCCCATTTGACCTCGGTCAACTCTCTGAACCAAATGAAGTTGAATGAAATATTAAAAGGAACTGAATACCATTTCCAACAGTCCATCCTGTGCATGAAATGGCCTTACAGTTTGGACGAACGATTTATTTTCCTTTGAAAACTTTATGTCGAGAGACCAATGGGAGATTTCATGACCCGTTTGAACTCAGTCAACTCTTGAACTCGGGAGTGGCTCAATGAATTTTCAAAGGGATTTGAATACCCTTTCTAACGATCCATCCTGTGCACAATTCTAACTAACAGATTATATTTTACGATCATTTTTTTGAAAAACCTATCTCAGACTGCTGAAGGGCACCCTCATGACCCTGCCTATCGGCTGTGTGCCTGGGGTTCTATGATGATCAACACCTTCCTTGGCCTTATAAATAAAGGCCATTATCTCACTTTTAAAAGCACCCCTGAACATCACTCTCAGCAATTCAGAAAACATCTTCCCGAATTCAGAGTTGTTCCCTTACTAAAAAGCCCATTTCCCATTTCCCAGTTTCCATTCCATCCTTTTATTACTTCACTTAGTAAATTTCCTTCCTCTCTTCATACCACTTTCATCCCATTGCAAGATCAATATATTTACACTCAAGATCAACATCAAACATTCATATGGAGGTCTAATTTTCCATCATTTTCTCTAAATTCTCTTATTTAGTATTGGTTGCTTTATTTTTGCTTTAGAACTTTATTTCATTACATCATATATAATAATCTCCAAGCTTTATTAGTAGTAGTTTCAAGTACTCTATTTTCATAAAAAAACCCCACAACAAAAAAAGAGAGGGTTTATCTATAAATTTTAAAAGAGGGATTCTCACTACACGTTCTCACTTTCAAAGCACGTTTCTCTCTCTACACACACATAAGAAAAATCCCCCACTTAAAATTATGGATTGAACCCCATTTCATGTTATCTTCGAACTACGTGGACTTTGATGCCCCTTGGGCTATGTAGGCGTCTTGTGTAAATCCTGAGACTCGAGTCCTCTCTTATGTGCATTTATAATATATATATATATATATATATATATATATATATATATATATATATATATATATATATATATATATATATATATATATGTGTGTGTGTGTGTGTGTGTGGAGAGGTTCATAATTTAACATAAAAGATGAAAATTTTAATGAACCTTAACAAAAAACACCTAACACCCAATCAATTTTAATTGCTATGTTGTAATTGATCCGCGCTGGCGGCAACGGACACGTGTGTGACACATGTGTGGGTGTATTAAAAAACATGCGCGTCGATTGCCGCTGGTGCAGACCAATTACAACATAGGAATTAAAATTGATTGGGTGTTAGGCGTTTTTGTTAAGATTCATTAAAATGTTCACATTTCATGTTCGCTTTTGAACCTATTCTCTCTCATATATATATATATATATATATATATATATATATATAATTAATGTCATAGTTTTGCATGCTTATGTTTCCTCTGATATACACATTCATTCTCCCATAACAACTTGTGATTCGGCAAACACTCATACTATATTTTGAAATATAATTTTCGAGAACACTTCTAAGGTTAAATTCACTCCGTCCTTTTCCATCGCGCGAGTTGAATGATTTCATTATTCATATATATTATGCATATAAGCACACACTCACGGAGTTTAACAGGAGAATATTAACACACGCCCATGATAGATCGAAAAGGTGGGATGGGTTCCTAACACCTTCCCATTCTATAACTTAGTCCCCGGACCTTTGTACTACTTGGTTTCACAAGTTTCAGTATGGCCCTTGATGTCATTATCTCGAGGCGACGACAATTCTTTTGCCTGTTTTGTGCAAAATAGGCTGGCGACTCTATTTCTATACATTAGCCTGTGACACCCCGCCTAATAAAATACTGGGCGATCACCCCTATATCAAATTAAAACAGGAGTCTCATATGGATCATTCTTAGCATCACTGTCGAAAATCCATTTAATTACTAATAACCTATTAGGCCGGTATAAAAATTTTACTTAACTACTCTTTTTAAACGAAGACAATTAAAACATCCACTTCGTTTATGCGTAAATGAAACTGAAATGAAATAAAATAACCGAACACTCGGTCAAAATATACAACCATATCGAAGGATGATCTAAAAGAATAAATAAATGCAATTGGACCATTGGCCCGAATGTGTATACAGTACATCCTATCTAGAGTACAATAATGAAAGCGTCTACCAAAATCCTGCGCGCATCCACAGCTGCTGCAGCAGACGTCTGACTCGAAAGAAGTGCCATCCAGGCGTCCCTGTGTCTGGACACCTATATAATATATATATAGCAAGAAAGGAAAAGTAGATAAACGGGTCAGAGCCGGAGTTTTGAAAATATTTAGCAAGTGCATAAATGCCTTATTATTTTGAAAAAGGTTTTATCTCATATTTAAGTTTGGTATCGCACTCCCATGAGATACCCCTTGCCTCTCCTCTAACAGTGCACTCCTATAGCATCCCTCTAAACATCCTAGTCAAGCTACCCTGCTAAACTAGTCTATCATCCAACCACTATCAACCCTAGATAGTTCATGTAATTACTAAGGGCTAAACTTCACCCCAGTCTCAACGCTATGCCATGTTCGTGCGTGGGGTATCTCGCAAAGCGAAATCCAAACAAGGAACCCCCCCGATAAACTACTCCGCGGCACGGTCGATCGTCGAGATCCGCCAGTCCCTCAGTACAGAAAGATATATATAAATATATATATACCTTAAGAATTAATATAATAAGATCACTAAGGATTAAACATCTCCCCAGTCTCAACACATTGCCATATTCGTGCGTGGGGTGTCTCGCAAAGCGAAATCCAAATAAGGAACCCCCCGATACACTACTACGCGGCACGGTCGATCGTCGGGATCCATTAGACCCTCAGTACTCGATTTATCCATATATATACATATTACCATAACCATCCGGATCTATCTCCCGGACTGAGGATTTATATATCAAGTATTTATAAATACTTTCATTTTTCTCAAAACTTCCCATTTCCTTTCTTATATCAAGGAAATGTAAATATAAAAGCCAATTCATTATCATGAATTGCTTTAACAAATCATATACTTTTAAAAGCCAGTTTTATTATCATAAAAATGCTTTTCCGTTTTATATCATCCCATTTCCCTTTTTATACTCAGGAAATGTATTCAAAGCCATTTTCATTATCATAAAAATGCTTTGATCATACCATATGCTTCCACATCCCTTCTTCCATCCGGGAGTGTTACCGAAGCCAAAAACCTTTATCCCATTTCCCTTCTCATATACAGGAAATGTAAATTAAAGCCAATTTATTATCATAAATTGCTTTAATAAAACTAAGACCGCCCCTCTGGGTTTCCCCACTGTACGCGACCCTAATTGGCTATCATCTTCCAGGGCCAATTTATACAAGACAACCTGGGAACCTACCAATGTCGGGAAGCGGCCATATGCCTGCGGGATAGTCATGACCACACCCAAAATCACCTAACCAGCGCAGTACAAATAATCGCCCTTATGGCCTATAGGACTATAGCCACCCTGCATTCATTAGCCAGGGGACATCACCATAACGCACGCAACTTCCCTTATGATAGCGATTTAGGGAGGTGTGTAACCATAATTTTATTAATTATGAAAATCATTTACCTTTTTCCCATTTTGAAAATATTCATATTTTATTTTCAAAATCCGTTATCTCAAATTATATATATACACTTTAATCACATAGTATATACATATACCATATATTCCTCCTAGAATATATATAAATGGCCATAATTGCCAAACCATCTAACGATGACCAAAAATCCCAAAGATTCTCTCGAAGAATCAAAATCAAGCATTCATATATGCATGATACTAAACCCAAAGTATTTACTTACTTTAATAAGTAATACATACTTAAATCCCATTTAAGGATTGTATTGAATATCTCCAATTATACTAATTCACTTTAAGTGAATATATATATATATATATATATATATATATTCCAAATTCCTCAAGTCCTTTAGGCCATAACCCTCTATAATACTTTAATTTAGAAGGCCCTTAAACTTTAAACTCAAAGAGGAGAGTGAATAACAATCTCAAAAATCTTGGGCTGAAAACAGGGTACCGGTCGACCGGTCCTGGACCCCCGGTCGACCGCGGTTTTCAAATAAGTCTACGAAACAAAGCAGTAGGCCCTTTTTCCTTGACGCGGTCGACCGACCATAGGGGCGCGGTCGACCGGTCACACCAGGTCTTCCAAAATTAAATTCCTCAATTCCTTGATCCAACAACCAAAATTCATTAACGGGGTTTCTAAACTACACGGAAAATTATCCCGAACATCTACACGATTTATTCTAGCCTTTATTTTTCCAATTCCCAATTTGATTTCCGAGTTGATTATTTCAACTCGGAACTTCCATCTTGTAAAAATCATATCAAATTGAGGAAAAATCAGAAAAATATGCGGTCAGCGCCCACGCGACCGTATCAAAAAGATCTACAGCTTTTGTGTTTTGACCAAAAGTTAAATCAGTTCTCTTCCTGACCTAAATGGCCTCACAAGCCATGGGTTTACTATTCATCATCTTCCCCAAACTCCCAAACTCCATTTTCTCCATTTTTGTTGTTTCTAACCTCATCCAACAACTCAATAAACATCTAATCTATGATTTACAACTAACACATCAATTATTTTGGGGTATCCAGCCATTTAAACCCTAACTTTCATTTCTTCCAATTCATCACCACAGTTTACACCATTAACAAGGATTTAAGCTTAAAATTCATATATTATCATTATTACAATAAACCCTTATGAAAACTTCTCCCAAAAATACATTTACACAAGAATACCCAAACCCAAAATCTTTAGGGTTTATTAATACCAAACTACGGTATGAGATTTATGCAAAAAAGTAAATAAAGCAAGTAAACACTTGCCTGGAGGATGAAATCGGACGACCTCGAGTCGAATCCGGCAGAGTTCGGCCCGAATCCCCATTTTCTCCTCCTCTTTCTCTTTTCTTTCTTTTCTTTCTCTTTTCTCCCTCTCTCCCTCTTTATAAATAAAGAAAAAGGGTTTAACCCCTTAAAACCCAAAAACGACTCGTTTACCCAATTACGAGTTACTTTTACCTTTAAAATTACCCGAAACTCAATTTCGACAATCGAACACTCTTTTTCGACTATCTCGGCCATTCCGAGACTCATGGCGCAGTCAAAATTTTCTTTCGAGATACTTGACCGCAAATCACTATTTCAACCCAAAATAAATAAATGCGGTATTTTCATTAAAATGTTATCTTCTGTCGCTTTACCCGGCAGCGACACATTATTAAAATACTCCAATTCATTTACTTAACACCAAAAGTAAATATACCATCCATCGAAAATCATTAAATCCTCGAAAATCCCAAAAATTGCTATTTCGATAAATTCTTCAAATTGCCAATTTATACTCAATTATGGAATTTAATTGTCTCCAAAAGGACGGGTTGTTACATACTCCCCCCCTTATAACGGAATTTCGTCTTCGAAATTCAGATACAACCTACACCGCCAATCCTAGAATCACTCCAAATCCTAATACCTCAAAGGGAACGATACTAACCGAATGGTTCTCAACCATACACTATGCGGCTATCGCAATCATAAAGTGACTCTAATAACGTCACATTGTACCCATCATTACTAGTGCCTCACGGCATAAATTTCAACTTTATATACTACGCCCCTTCTATTTCAGGCGGTATATAAACCAACATTACTAAGGTGCCCATACACCTTTCTAACCTGTGCACATCTGCACATCCATAGTGAACGTCTGACACGTATCACTCTCTCCCATTAAAGGTCTCCTTTCCTCGGTGTAATACTCACCTATGGGTCCTCCGAACCCACGAAATTCCATTCTCCTAAACTCGGCGCCACAAACTCTAATAAAATACTAAGGTCTAAGCGTTACTCTAACTACGCGAAACGAGTGTAATCCTAAGTATATCCCTAGTGCCCAAGGCCTCTCTCAACTTCCGACGTTTGCTTGGTTTCGTGAGTGGGACGTCTCGCCAAAGAGAAATCCAAACAAGGAACCCTCCCATTACACTACTCCCTCGCGTTGTCGGTCATTGAGATATAGCGACCCAAGGCACACCAGCGGGACGTCCTAAATCCTACCTACGCTAACTTACGAACGTATTTCTACTATCTTATCCTTCCGCCCATACGGAAGGAAACCTACCCAATCGAAGTGCCCACTTTCTGTAAAAGTGTCACGAACATAATACCCAAAACATATTTCCTCAAAATTTTCCTTTTCATCAAGGCTAGCTATTATCCTCAAATCAATTTCTCTAAGTCCAACCTCACCCACCCACTATGGCGAGAGGACCACTTTAGTGCTTTTCCCTAGCACAATATTTCCATAAGTATACCATCATCACATGGCTCATAGTCTATAGTGGTTCATCCACACTATCAGACTTTTCACAAAACCAACATCCTTGCATCCTATAACAGCTCTCCACTCCCGACGCCATTAAGAGTCATGTGTGGAGCGTCTCGCAAAGCGAAATCCAAAGAAGGAACCCCTCCACACATTGACACTTGACTTCGTCGGACATGGAGTTCCGTTATTTCAAACATGCAACCGGGATAATCCTATCCCCAATTCTAACAAACAGGTGATCTAAACTCCTATCTCTAACTAAGAGTCACACCACCCTGCGCTCGCACTCAATTTAAGTCATTGCGCAATCAATAATGAGCTTAATCTTACAGCTCAACAATAATCCTGCGGCCTTAAATCATATATATAAGGTTGCCATATACCCAAATTACAATAATGAAACCTCTGCTCATCGAAGTTGCCTATCCCCATAATAAATAAGGTGAACTCAACCTGTATCCAGGTGAGACACCGCAACAATAACCCGTTCCCTCCAGGAACTGCGGATACGATAGTCTTGCCATCATTAGCCTGCTATCGCTCCGAAAATACCAATAACATTATATACTCACCATAATACCATACTTGTATAAATATATAGAGCGAGTATCCCAAACTAGATATATATATACAATATATCAACACCCGCCTTTATGGCGAATGAAGGAAAATAAAATTCCGCTATCGCGGAAAACACATAGACATACATTATATAATGTTATCGAGAACGCCACAAAACTCAAAATACACACACGAGTCCAGGGATAACGAACACCGCGACTTATCTAGCCACACCAAATGTACCTCCTCGATTGAGGTCAAACTCATAACAACATCCTTCTCATTCCGACTAAATCGTGGGGACTCACGGTTAAGACTATCCGTAAGATCCCTTTCGAACCCTCAACTTTAATGAGGAATTCAACTTTAGTACCACTCTCTACCTCAGCGGTACTGCGGTACTCCTAACTACCATTCTTTAGTAGTCGCCGCCAAAATCCTTTGCAATTACCATAAGGAGAGTGACCTCTACTAAGGTCCTCATCCCAACCTTCTACCAGCTGCCCCAGCTAAGCCCCACCTCCTGCTGCCATCCAACCCCGCACACGATTCTCAAACGAGCATGCAAAAGATTTCTATAATCTTATAATATGGCAGGAGATGTCACACCCCGCCTAATTCTGGCGTCGGCCGCCACCAAAACTAAGCCGGGCGTGAACTAAATAAATACCATTCTTAGCATGAGGCAGATATGAGACATAAAGAAATCAGTCCATAAGATAAACAATTGAGTCAATCTCAAATGATCACAAATAACTAAGCGATAAAAGATCCATCACATGCTAACTCCAAAAATCCAATCTCCAATAATGATTAAATAAAATCTGAATAATCCCAACAGAAATCCTCTAAACAACTTTGGAACCGAATGACCCAATAAAACTCCAATGAAGTCTCATAATACGACTGGAAAAGAAAGTCTAACTAAACTATGCCATAAAGTAAAAACTCCAGCTGCACCTCCAATGATAACTCTGATAAACTTATGCAGCTTCTCCAAATTAAATCCTGAAAAAGATTAGTCAACGCATGGGTCAGAGACAAAGCCCTGAACAAGAATACACACTACTCCCCTTAAATAGGATCCTTGAATCCAGACAGTAGCATAATACGCAATAAATATCACAATAGAATATTTTAAATTAAATGGAATAATTTAAACGCGATAAATATAAACTACTAACTACCTGCAAAAATCCCCATTTATAAAGGCACGCCAATATGATTTTAAATTCCCAAGTCCCACGATGTTGATTTAATTAAATTAACCAACTTTTATTATAGTTCTCACTTTTTATTAAAGTGTCACACTTCCCCTTGTCAATCGTCCTCTGATCCGTTTACTGTCGGACCCGACACATGACAAGGTTCCCCTTGTCAATCGTCCTCTGACCCGTTTAACTGTCGGCCTCGACACATGACAAGGTTTCACACACGACACGACATAAATCGTCCTCTGAACCGCTTAAACTGTCGGCCCCGACACATTATGTCGCCACAAATTTTAATACCCGTTTTATCGTAGGCATTAATTCTCAATTTCTCAATTTATAATCACCCCACCCTTTAAATCGATATGAGATCATCAAAATAGCCCTTAGTCCCATAACTAAGGGTCCCCAAGTTATCAATACGTCCTAACCTATGTATAGGATGAATTTCTAACTTAAATTTTGACCTAGTCTCATGCTTAGGCTAGCGTAACGACGATAAAGTATCAAAAATCAGCCCACCCCCAAGATGATAAAAACGCGATAATCTACCCTCACTAGTCCCATACCTAGAAGGCGTAAATCATCAAAAGGCATACCCACTAGTCCCATACCTATAAGGCATCCTAAAATATAGGGAAAGCAATAATACCCAACAACCCGTCGTCACAAAGGTATTTAATAATACCAATAAGTCACACCAACAAGAGTAATTAATCAACGTATAAAACTGCGCATGATAGTCCAAATAAATTAAATCTTTAATTTAATTATCACAACGTCAATAATACCCAAATAATCTCATTTAATTATTTTAAATTAAATATACCGAGTTTTTATCATATACATAAATCAAAAGCCAAATTTTATTATCTCTACATGTATTTCATGAGTTATACGCACCCAAAAATTATTTATTTTAAAACTAGGGTTTTTCTACATGCAACCCACACCAATAAAACCCAAAATCACTCATGAATCCTACGTACCCAAAGGGTTATGAATATTATTCAGATTAAAAGATTTTATAAAAATAGCTCCATAGTTAGTGTCCACTTTTTCTAATTAAGTTACTAATTATTTTTAAGAAAACATGTAATTTAGTATTTAGGCGACACTTAGAGTATTCATGCCTGTAAAGATCGTGTTGAAAATCTGATTAGAAATTTGGATTCCTCTCGAAAAATTAGCAAAAGAGTGTGCTTGAACGATCTTGATTAAACCCCAATTAAGCCTTCAAAAACTTGTGCCAAAACTTGATTTTGTTGAAGGTTGATGATTATGAGTGAGAGGAAAAATATTTGGAAGTGCTCTCTGGTGAAAAACTGGAAAAAAAGTGATTATGAGAGGTCCCCCTACGGATTAACAAGGTTATATAGTGATTAGGAGTCCTAATCCTATACAAACTCTAAAAATAGCTTACATCGCATGTTTTCTGGGAGGATCGATCGATCTACCCCTAGTCGTCGATCGATCGATCATGCCTAAAATCTGACAGTTCGCCCAAAAAAATTATAAGGGACAAAAATTTGTAAAATCAATATAAAATCGATTTTAACTCCGATTTTAATTCCGCTTGAAGTTTTATTCTTCTAAAATCATAACCAACATATTTAGCCAATAAAAATTATAAAATTCAAAAATTTATTTTTCTCAAAAATTCTAATTAATTAATTAAAATAATAAATAAAAACACGAGGTGTTACATACTTCCCCACTAGAAAAGAGTTTCGTCCTCGAAATTAGACGAAGCATACTCATCAACGCATAAATCTCGCAAAAGAAAATGAGGCTCATATATGCCTATCCGTAGAATGCCATAATTGGGCGCCCATACACCCAAATTCTATGCGCACCTACCCCACGAGCAACAAAATAATATATATTACCTATATACATACACATAACTATGAAAATAATGGTGTACCACATGCTCTCACAAATCCCCCACTCGATCCGATAGCCGAAAGTCATCAAAATGCTAACGTTGTCAAATTAAATCTCAACACCAAAAATCGATACATACGATACCTAACATCTGTACGAAAATCACCAAAAATAATTATCGTTTCCAAAATCCATTTTAAGGATCCTCACATCAAGCTTACTAATTCTAAACTCAATGTCTAATTCTAAACTCAATGTCTACAATTTCCTTAACTCAAAGCTTCAGATCTCCAAGAAATGCATCTAACACGTATGCTAGACCCTCTACCTTAAGAAGTACGAATCAACAAAGGGAATCAAATATCGGCAATGCGGAAGCTAAACGGGCTCATAACCTACGAGACCTAAAACCATGCTCTGATACCATCTGTCACACCCCGCCTAATTCTGGCGTCGGCCGCCACCAAAACTAAGCCGGGCGTGAACTAAATAAATACCATTCTTAGCATGAGGCAGATATGAGACATAAAGAAATCAGTCCATAAGATAAACAATTGAGTCAATCTCAAATGATCACAAATAACTAAGCGATAAAAGATCCATCACATGCTAACTCCAAAAATCCAATCTCCAATAATGATTAAATAAAATCTGAATAATCCCAACAAAAATCCTCTAAACAACTTTGGAACCGAATGACCCAATAAAACTCCAATGAAGTCTCATAATACGACTGGAAAAGAAAGTCTAACTAAACTATGCCATAAAGTAAAAACTCCAGCTGCACCTCCAATGATAACTCTGATAAACTTATGCAGCTTCTCCAAATTAAATCCTGAAAAAGATTAGTCAACGCATGGGTCAGAGCCAAAGCCCTGAGCAAGAATACACACTACTCCCCTCAAATAGGATCCTTGAATCCAGACAGTAGAATTATACGCAATAAATATCACAATAGAATATTTTAAATTAAATGAAATAATTTAAACACGATAAATATAAACTACTAACTACCCGCAAAAATCCCCATTTACAAAGGCACACCAATATGATTTTAAATTCCCAAGTCCCACGATGTTGATTTAATTAAATTAACCAACTTTTATTATAGTTCTCACTTTTTATTAAAGTGTCACACTTCCCCTTGTCAATCGTCCTCTGACCCGTTTACTGTCGGACCCGACACATGACAAGGTTCCCCTTGTCAATCGTCCTCTGACCCGTTTAATTGTCGACCCCGACACATGACATGGTTCCACACACGACACGACATAAATTGTCCTCTAACCCGTTTAAACTGTCGGCCCCGACACATTATGTCGCCACAAATTTTAATACCCGTTTTTATCTTAGGCATTAATTCTCAATTTCTCAATTTATAATCACCTCACCCTTTTAATCGATGTGAGATCCTCAAAATAGCCCTTAGTCCCATAACTAAGGGTCCCCGAGTTATCAATACGTCCTAGCCTATGTATAGGATGAATTTCTAACTTAAATTTTGACCTAGTCTCATGCTTATGCTAGCGTAATGACGATAAAGTATCAAAAATTAGCCCACCCCCAAGATGATAAAAACGCGATAATCTACCCTCACTAGTCCCATACCTAGAAGGCGTAAATCATCAAAAGGCATACCCACTAGTCCCATACCTATAAGGCATCCTAAAATATAGGGAAAGCAATAATACTCAACAAACCGTCGTCACAAAGGTATTTAATAATACCAACAAGTCACACCAACAAGAATAATTAATCAATGTATAAAACTGCGCATGATAGTCCAAATAAATTAAATCTTTAATTTAATTATCACAACGTCAATAATACCCAAATAATCTCATTTAATTATTTTAAATTAAATATACCAAGTTTTTATCATATATATAAATCAAAAGTCAAATTTTATTATCTCTACATGTATTTCATGAGTTATACGCACCCAAAAATTATTTATTTTAAAACTAGGGTTTTTCTACATGCAACCCACACCAACAAAACCCAAAATCACTCATGAATCTTACGTACCCAAAGGGTTATGAATATTATTCAGATTAAAAGATTTTATAAAAACAACCCCATAGTTAGTGTCCACTTTTTCTAATTAAGTTATTAATTATTTTTAAGAAAACATGTAATTTAGTGTTTAGGCGACACTTAAAACGCATAATACTAAAGGAAAAGAATAGAGTATTCATGCCTGTAAAGATCGTGTTGAAAATCTGATTAGAAATCTGGATTCCTCTCGAAAAATTAGCAAAAGAGTGTTCTTGAACGATCTTGATTAAACCCCAATTAAGCCTTCAAAAACTTGTGCCAAAAACTTGATTTTGTTGAAGGTTGATGATTATGAGTGAGAGGAAAAATATTTGGAAGTGTTCTCTGGTGAAAAACTGGAGAAAAAGTGATTATGAGAGGCCCCCCTACGGATTAACAAGGTTATATAGTGATTACGAGTCCTAATCCTACACAAACTCTAAAAACAGCTTACAGCGCACGTTTTCTGGGAGAGTCGATCGATCTACCCCCTGTCGTCGATCGATCGATCATGCCTAAAATCTGACAGTTCGCCCAAAAAAATTATAAGGGACAAAAATTTGTAAAATCAATATAAAATCCATTTTAACTCCGATTTTAATTCCGCTTGAAAATCATAACCAACATATTTAGCCAATAAAAATTATTAAATTCAAAAATTAATTTTTCTCAAAAATTCCAATTAATTAATTAAAATAATAAATAAAAACACGGGGTGTTACAGGAGAACGAAATCTCACTAGAGAAATCAACATTCCTAATCCTGAGGCTCTATAACAAATCGAGGGGAACGCTGAAAGCGTAGTACGTCCGCACAGATTCCTAAGGACACTAGAACCTGATGCTCTGATACCATCTGTGCAACCCGGCCTAATAAAATACCGGGCGATCACTCTTATATCAAATTAAAACAGGAGTCTCATATGGATCATTCTTAACATCACTGTCAAAAATCCATTTAATTACTAATAACCTATTAGGCCGGTGTCAAAATTTTACTTAACTACTCTTTTTAAACGAAAACAATTAATACATCCACACCGTTTATGCTTAAATGAAACTGAAATGAAATAAAATAACTGAACACTCGGTCAAAATATACAACCATATCGAATGATGCTCTAGAGTAATAAATAAATGCAATTGGACCATTGACCCGAATGTGTATACAGTACCTCCTATCTAGAGTACAATACTGAAAGCGTCTACCAAAATCCTACGCGCATCCACAGCTGCTGCAGCAGACGTCTGAATCGAATGAAGTGCCATCCAGGCGTCCCTGTCTCTACCTATATAATATATGTATAGCAAGAAAGGAAAAGTAGATAAACGGGTCAGAGCCCGAGTTTTGAAAATATTTAGCAAGTGCATAAATGCCTTATTATTTTGAAAAAGGTTTTATCTCATATTTAAGTTTGGTATCGCACTCCCATGAGATATCCCTCGCCTCTCCTCTAACAGTGCACTCCTATCACATCCCTCTAAACATCCTAGTCAAGAAACCCTACTAAACTAGTCTATCATCCAACCACTATCAACCCTAGATAGTCCAAGTAATGTACTAAGGGCTAAACTTCACCCCAATCTCAACGCTATGCCATGTTCGTGCGTGGGGTGTCTCGCAAAGCGAAATCCAAACAAGGAACCCCCCCGATACACTACTCCACGGCACGGTCGATCATCGAGATCCTCCGGTCCCTCAGTACAGAAAGATATATATAAATATATATATACCATAAGAATTAATATAATAAGATCACTAAGGATTAAAATTCTCCCCAGTCTCAACACATTGCTATATTCGTGCGTGAGGTGTCTCGCAAAGGGAAATCCAAATAAGGACCCCCCCGATACACTACTACACGGCACGGTCGATCGTCGGGATCCATTAGACCCTCGGTACTCGATTTATCCATATATATACATATTACCATAACCATCCGGATCTATCTCCCGGACTGAGGATTTATATATCAAGTATTTATCAATACTGTCATTTTTCTCAAAACTTCCCATTTCCTTTCTTATATCAAGGAAATGTAAATATAAAAGTCAATTCATTATCATGAATTGCTTTAACAAATCATATACTTTTAAATCCAGTTTTATTATCATAAAAATGCTTTTTCGTTTTATATCATCCCATTTCCCTTTTTATACTCAGGAAATGTATTCAAAGCCATTTTCATTATCATAAAAATGCTTTGATCATACCATATGCTTCCACATCCCTTCTTCCATCCGGGAGTGTTACCGAAGCCAAAAACCTTTATCCCATTTCCCTTCTCATACCCAGGAAATGTAAATTAAAGCCAATTTATTATCATAAATTGCTTTAATAAAACTAAGACCGCCCCTCCGGGTTTCTCCCCCCCCCCCTAAATGGCTATCATCTTCCAGGGCCTATCTATACAAGACAACCTAGGAACCTACCAACGTCGGGAAGCGACCATATGCCTGCGGTATAGTCATGACCACACCCAAAATCACCTAACCAGCGCAGTACAAATAATCGACCATATGGCCTATAGGACTATAGCCACCCTGCATTCATTAGCCAGGGGGCATCACCATAACGCACGCAACTTCCCTTATGATAGCGATTTAGGGAGGTGTGTAACCATAATTTTATTAATTATGAAAATCATTTACCCTTTTCCCATTTTGAAAATATTCATATTTTATTTTCAAAATCCGCTATCTCAAATTATATATATACACTTTAATCACATAGTATATACATATACCATATATTCCTCCTAGAATATATACAAATGGCCATAATTGCCAAACTATCTAACGATGACCAATAATCCCAAAGATTCTCTCGAAGAATCATAATCAAGCATTCATATATGCATGATACTGAACCCAAAGTATTTCCTTACTTTAATAAGTAATACATACTTAAATCCCATCTAAGGATTGTATTGAATATCTCTAATTATACTAATTCACTCTAAGTGAATATATATATATATATATATATATATATATATATATATATATATATATATATATATATATATATATATTCCAAATTCCTCAAGTCCTTTAGGACATAACCCTCTATAATACTTTAATTTAGAAGGCCCTTAAACTTTAAACTCAAAGAGGAGAGTGAATAAAAATCTCCAAAATCTTGGGTTGAAAACAGGATACCGATCGACCGGTCCTGGACTCCCGGTCGACCGCGGTTTGCAAATAAGCCTACGAAACAAAGCAGTAGGCCTTTTTCCTTGACGCGGTCGACCGGCCATAGGGGCACGATCGACCGGTTTCACCAGGTTTTCCAAAATTAAATTCCTCAATTCCTTGATCCAACAACCCAAATTCTTTAACGGGGTTTCTAAATTACACCGAAAATTATCCCGAACATCTACACGATTTATTCTAGCCTTTATTTTTCCAATTCCCGATTTGATTTCCGAGTTGATTATTTCAACCCAGAACTGCCATCTTGTAAAAATCATATCAAATCGAGGAAAAATAAAAAAAATACGCGGTCGGCGCCCACGCGACTGTATCGAAAAGATCTACAACTTTTGTGTTTTGGCCGAAAACTAAATTAGTCCTCTTCCTGGCCGAAATGGCCCCACAAGCCACGAGTTTACTATTCATCGTCTTCCCCAAACTCCCAAACTCCATTTTTCTCCATTTTTGTTGTTTCTAACCTCATCCAACAACTCAATAAACATCTAATCTATGTTTTACAACTAACACATCAATTATTTTGGGGTATCCACCCATTTAAACCCTAACTTTCATTTCTTCCAATTCATCACCATAGTTTACACCATTAACAAGGATTTAAGCTTAAAATTCATCTATTATCATTATTACAATAAACCCTTATGAAAACTTCTCCCAAAAATCCATTTACACTAGAATACCCAAACCCAAAATCTTTAGGGTTTATTAATACCAAACTACGGTATGAGATTTATGCAAAAAAGTAAATAAAGCAAGTAAATACTTGCCTGGAGGATGAAATTCGACGACCTCGAGTCGAATCTGGCAGAGTTTGGCCCGAATCCCCATTTTCTCCTCCTCTTTCTCCTTCTTCTCTCTCTTTTATTTCTTTTCTTTCTCTTTTCTCCCTCTCTCCCTCTTTATAAATAAAGAAAAAGGGTTTAACTCCTTAAAACCCCAAAACGGCTCGTTTACCCAATTACGAGTTACTTTTACCTTTAAAATTACTCGAAACTCAATTTCGACAATCGAACACTCTTTTTCGACTATCTCGGCCATTTCGAGACTCATGGCGCAGTCAAAATTTTCTTTCGAGATACTTGATCACAAATCACTATTTCAACCCAAAATAAATAAATGCGGTATTTTCATTAAAATGTTATCTTCTGTCGCTTTTCCCGGCAGCGACACATTATTAAAATACTCCAATTCATTTACTTAACACCAAAAGTAAATATACCATCCATCGAAAATCATTAAATTCTCAAAAATCCCAAAAATCGCTATTTTGAGAAATTCTCCAAATTGCCAATTTATACTCAATTATGGAATTTAATTGTCTCCAAAAGGACGGGTTGTTACATAGCCCACATTGACGACAACCAAGTGCCCTAATAAAGGGCAAAATCCAGTGCGTGCCGAAGGGAACCACTTTAAAAGAGAAGAATAAGGGGGAAGCCCCTCGAGATTTTGGCCATCCCTCCCCGACTTTCGATTTTCCTTTTCTCCTTCCCCATCTTGGGGGGCAACGCTCACGCCCGCAGTGGAGAAATAGAGAGAGGTCTCGCGCCCTTTCAAGGAATGCTTCGGCCATTGTTGATGTGGGGTGATATAAAGAGATAGATTCACTAGCCTATTTTGCATAAAATGGTCAAAAGGAAATGTTGTCGCCTCGAGAGAACGACATTAAAGATAAACTGATACTTGTGAAACCTTCCCATTCTGTTTACGGAGGTTCGTGGAAAAGCTCTGATACCATTTATAGAAGTGCAAAAAATTTTTACAGAGGAAGGATATGAAACTCTAGATAAGTGGGATATTATGTTTTTACAAGTGTGTTACAACGAAGGAGAGAGCTCCTTTATATACACCGTGGATGCCAAATTTCCTTTGAATCAATTAATTAAAGGATAAAGAGAAAAAGAGAAAAAGAGAAGAAAATTACGTTTGTTCGTCCGTTTTCAATAATTCAAAAAGTATATAGTAAAAGTGAACAGTAAATATTATTTATGAAAGATTTGTTTGTTTTTAACATTTCTTTTGTCATTATCTTCCTGGGACCTCATATCGTGTGCTGAGTAATTTTTTAGTCATTCGATGTAGTCGGCGAGATTATCCTTCCATCGCATTAGCTATATTGGCTTCTCCGACGGAGTCAAAGGACATGTTATCCTTTGAACTTTGATTATGAGGATGAAGTTGTGCTAACTCATATTCCTCAACATTGCTTAATAATTCATACAGAACATCTAAATTATTTTTGTTTCTCAAATTATTTGGAAATTCCTTAACTTTTTCTCATTGTTCAAGCGTAGTAGCATAATTTATGGGAAGGTCCGTGATAAATAGTCGTCTTCCATCAGTCACCATAAATTTGATTTCACTTTCCCAGTAGAAATATTTTCCCATATTAGAAACATTGATCAGGTTTTTTGACCAATATATATATCTGTACACATATGCTCCAGGGGTTGATCATCATAGTTGTTGCGGTCAATCTCATCCCATTCGTAGTCCTTTGTGGTTCAGAGGTGCCAGATTTGGTTTGGTAGGTAGAATTTTTCTCGAACCCTCCAACCCACATAATTGGTAATATGAAAAGATAAATATCGGGAATATTTATAATATCTGGTTATCTCATGATTGATCATGGTTTTGATCATCATGGGTAAATTTCCAAAATTTTCTGGTAAGATGGTTGAGAATATTAATTTATTTACCAATCCCCATTCACTTGGTTCAATATCCCATTTAGCTTCGGTGAAAAAATACAGTTTTGGCACGTCATCGTATAAATTGTGATAGTCTGCAAATTGGATTAAAGATTTTTTTATCTTTCCATCCTGGTACTCAATTTTTGGAATAATTTCCAATTGGAATAATGGTCTTGGAAGAAGTTGCTTCCTTTTTTCAAATAGACAAATTCTCGTAATTGTATTGAAGATTTTATCTGAAAAATCATTTTCTAACTATTATGTAACTATTAAAAAGATATTAATTTTTTCCAAAGAATTTTTTTTATTTTCATAATTTAGTTGTTTCAAAACCTTGAGGCTTGGGCTTTTAAGTTGGTCAAGATGTGACACCCCGCCAAATTAAATACCGGTCGATCACTCCTGTACCAAATTAAAACAGGATTCACATATGGATCATTCTTAGCATCACTGT
Organism: Sambucus nigra; assembly: GCA_949130495.1. Classification (NCBI taxonomy): domain Eukaryota; kingdom Viridiplantae; phylum Streptophyta; class Magnoliopsida; order Dipsacales; family Adoxaceae; genus Sambucus; species Sambucus nigra. The sequence continues at coordinate 427,858,465 of OX422212.1, read as the reverse complement.
CGAAAACCAAATTAATTACTAATAACCTATTCGGCTGGCGTCAAAATTTTATTTAACTAATCTTTTTAAATAAACTATAAAATTAAAGCATTCACACAGTTTATATAAATGAAACTGGAAAGAGATAAAATAACCGAACGCTTGGTTATAATATAATACGACCAAATCGAATGCTGCACTAAGAGGCGATGAAAGGATAAATAAATACAATTGGGCTTTCGGCCCGAAAGTTACTACAATGCTTCCTATCTAGATCATAGAATAAAAGAGTCTAAAATAAACTTGCATGCATCCACAGCTGTTGCAGCAGACATCTCACTCGAAAGGATCACCATCTAGGCATCCCTGTGTCTGGACACCTATATATATATATATATATATATATATATATATATATATATATATATATATATATAGCAAGAGGGAAAAAAATATAGAATCGGGTCAGAGCCCGAGTTGGGAAAATATTTAGCAAGAGCATAAATGCTTTATTTTTAAAATATGTTTTATCTCATGTTTAAATTGGTATCGCACTCCCATGAAATACCCCTTACCTCTCTTCTAATAGTGCACACCTAGCGCATCCCTCTAAACATCCTAGTCAAGCTACGCTGCCTAACTAATCCGTCACCCCCAAACTCTAGAAATTCTAAGCAAACCAAGTACTAAGGGCTAAACTTCTCCCCAGTCTCAACACTATGCCATGTTCGTGCATGTGGTGTATCGCGAAGAGAAATCCAAACAAGGAACCCCCCGATACACTACTACTTAGCAAGGTCGATCGTCGAGATCCATTAAACCCTTAGTACACAATATATATATATATATACCCTTATAAGAAAACCCAAAACTAGAGCACTAAGGGTTAAACTTCTCCCCAGTCTCAACTTATATACATACTCATATAAATAAATATGCATAACCTTTTCATTCATAATATGAATCACAATATAAGTCCGGATACAATCTCCCGGAATGAGAATTCATTTCATATTCAATTTATCTCTTTACTCTAGTAGAGATATAATATCTTGTTCTCATGCACAAGTAATATACTATACACACCAGTATAATAACCACCCCAACGAGATATAACTCGAGGATGCGGTCTCTATGCTATCATCTACTAGGGAATCACTCACATATCATCCTGGGTACCAACGGTCGAAATCTCACACCGCCTTGGTAAAATCCAAATCACAACGTATGGGAAGCGGTAATAGTTCCTCCCCGAAAGTGAGACGAAACATACCCACCACGTCTCACCCCTAATAAAAATCACACAATATAAAAATGGACGCTATGACCTGGGGACTATACGCTCCCGGCTCCTCAAGCCAGGGGACTCACCCACATCGCCCAACTTCCCATGATAGCATAGAAGGGATATGCTTCACATAAATATATATACCATCCACACACACACACACACACACACACACACACACATATATATATATATATATATATATATATATATATATATATTTCCGTATCATCTAATATATATACTTTAATCACATAGTATATATATATATATATATATATATATATATATATATATATATATATATATATATATATATATATATATATTCCACATTGTTCGTCAAATATATATAAATGGCCATAATTGCCAATCACACATAACGATGGCCAATAATCCCAAAGATTCTCATAAATAATAATATTCGAGTATTCACACACTCACGATACTAAACCCAAAAGTATTCCCTCACTTGACAGATAATGTGTACCTTATTCACATTTAAGGATTTATATGATTTCTCCAACTATACCAATTCACACTAAGTAAATAAGTATCTTCCCAAATTCATCCTAGTAGTCTAGCAGGATATACTCAACCACAATCGATATAATTATGTTTTCTACGTGCACAATTATATAAGCCTAAATGCCTAATGAAATTATCCCGAGAAATATTCATCCCCAAGAACCCTTAAATTAAATAGGTTGTGGATTCCATTTCCCCGAACCCAAGGACTACATCATGGCCAAATAATAATTTAGAGGCCCCTACTCTATATTTTGCGAACCCCCAACCCTCTAATTCCTCAATTTAATTTATTTTCTTCAAAAGTATAATATTTGTGTCACCAAATATGACCCCTTCCTAGCTCGTATAGATTTCATCAAATGGCTAGGAATAAGCCCCCCTAGTTGGATATTAAATTCCTTAATTAAACAAGCTAAAATCATATATTTGGGATTTTATCCCATTTAAACATCACAAGCCGAAATTGCCAAAATTTTAGCATGATCGATCGATCGACCCTTGGTCGTCGATCGATCGTTCAAGTCGGGCAACTTCTTCTCCGGCCCCTATTTCGGCCATTAACAAACCCACCAAGCTTTATACTCCTTCTCCCAACCTTATTTAACTACAACTAACTAATTATACACAAGGAAAATAGGTTCTAAACATCCTAGAACCAAGATTCAACAATTAATTTCTATAATTTTCTAAGTTTCTCCAATTTCATAATTTTCGGGATTTACCCGTTAAACTTTCGAAAAACCCGTTTGATCCATGAAAAATCCAACCCAAAATCTTTAGGGTTTGTTATTACCCATTATGATATGAGATTTATGCTCAAAATTAAATAAAGCAAGTAAACACTTGCCTGGAGGAAAAAATTCGACGATCCCGAGTTGAATCCCGCGGAGTTTGGCCCGGAAATCCTTTTTCTCTCCTATTTTCTCCTATTCCTTTCTTCACTTCTTATTTTCTCTCTTTTTATTTCTTTCTCCCACTCTCTTGTGTCTTTTATAAGGATAAATAAGGGTTTATCCCTTTTAAACCCAAAAATGACTCGTTTACTCAATTGCGAGTCCCTATTAATTTAAGATTTCCTGAAACTCAATTACAACCCCTGGATACTCTATTCTTGACTAACCGCGCACTCGAAATCTCCATCCGAGGTACTTGAACGCAAATCACTAATTTAACCCCACACAACTTAATGCGGTATTCCCATTAAAATATTATACTCTATCGCTTCTCCCAACTGCGACGTATAATTAATATACTCCAGTTCATTTACTTAATCCCAAAAGTAAATATAATCACCCATCGAAAATCACCCAATCCTTGAAAACTCCAAAAATTACTATTCATGATAATTTTTAAATTCCCAAATTACACTGAATTATTGAATTTAATTTCCCATAAAAGTGTGGGGTATTACATACTCCCCCCCTTACAACGGAATTTCGTCCTCGAAATTCAGATATAACCGATAGTACCAACACTAACCTAGGATCGTGAATCGCTCCACATCCTAATGCCTCAAAGTGGAATGGTACTACCCAATAGCTCTTAATCGTACCCTCATTTAGCACTCACTTCTATTAAGGTTTATACTATATTATCCTGCCATCACGACATAATCTTCAACTCTATATACTACGTTCCTTCTATCTCAGGCGGTATATAAAACCAACTTACTACGATGCCCATACACCTTTTTAACTCGTGCCTCTCCGCACAACTATCACCAACGTCCGACACGTACACACTTTATAAACAATAGGTCTTATTTCCTCGGCGTAATACTCATACATGGGTCTTCCCAACCCGCAAAATCCCATTCTTCTCAAGGTTAACCAGCCAATATTTCTATATCAGCGCCACTAACTCCACTGGCCCTACTGCCCAAAATTCTAAGATTGAAGCGTTCCTACCTACGTGAAATTGTACTATCCTAAATTGTGTTCCTGGTGCCTAAGACCTTTCTCAATTCCCAAAATTTGCTCGGTTTCATGCGTGGGACGTCTCGTAAAGTGAAATCCAGATAAGGAACCCTCCCGTTACACTACTCCCTCGCATTGTCGGTCATCGAGATATAACGGCCTAAGGCACACCAGTGGGACATCCTAAGTCTTACCTCGCTAACCTATTAACACATTTATATTATTATATCCTTCCTCCTAGGAAAAAAGGAAAGTCTAACTAATCGAGGCGCCAACTCTCTGCAAAATCGTTACGAACATCATACCCAAAACGTACTTCCTCCAAAATTCTCCTTTTCATTAAGGCCTGGCTATAATCCTCGAATCAATTTCTCTAACTCCTGCCTCACCCTCCTACTTGCGGTGAGAGAACCATTTCAGTGCTTCTCCATAGAACTTATATTTCCATAAGCATACCATCATCATATGGCTCATAGTCTATAGTGTTTCCTCCACCCTATATGACTTATCGAAAAAAGCAACATCCTTGTATCCTCTAACATCTCTCCACTCCCGACGTCATTAAGGTTCATGCGTGGAGCATCTCGTAAAGTGAAATCCAAACAAGGAACTCCTTCAATACACTACTACTTAACTTTGTCAGCCGTGGAGGTCCGTTAACTTCAAATATGTAATCGGGATAACCATATCCCCTCTTTCAACGAAAATGTGGTCTGAACTCCCATCTCTGTCCAGGAGCCATACCACTAAGCGCTTGCACTAACACTCAGTCCTTGTGCAACCAATAATGAGCTTAAACTCACAACTCAATAATTAACCCTGCATACCTTAAATCACACCTATAAGGTTGCCACGCACTTGAATCATGATAATGAAACATCTGCTCACCGAAGTTCCATCTATGCACACAATAAAGGCGAACTTAGCCTGTATCTAGGTGAGATATCGTAATAACAAACCGTTCCACCCTGGAACTGCGGACACAATAGTCTTGCCATCATTAGCCTGCTTTCGCTTCGAACAACGAATATTATATTCTACTCAAAATAACACCATACTCGTATAACACACACAAAACGAGTAATACGAATCTGATATAAACTCAAAATACTAACACCCGCTCTTCACAGCGAATGAAAGAAAATAGATTCCCGCTATCGCGGAAAAACACATAAACATATACTACATAACGTAATCGATACTAGTTGTAAACTCGAATCACACACGAATCTAGGGCTAATAAAACACCATGACTCAATCTTGTCACACATAACATACCTCCTTCAACTGAGGTGAAACTCATAACAACAACTTCGCCTATCTTCCTAGCTACTCAAAAAGGTTCCCGGACTTGGTACATTTGCCGTAACTGAACCAAAAATTACTTTAATCAACGCCCCATCTGGGCACCTTACTCTTTCCCCTTAACTCCCACTGGGCAATGACTAACCGTATGGTTCTACACTCTACATTACAACATTCCCCATCTCGGATCACCCTGACCCTTTTAAGGTTACCAGTATCTTGGGCTCCATAGCCGTGATCCTGAGAATCACTTTATTAGTTCCCCTTAACTTCTTCATAAAAAGAAAACTCCACCACCGGCCTCAACAACCCTGTTTTAGCGAATTCCCCGGGTGGATGTCCACCACTGGGGTCCTCGAACACACACATTCTCCATAAGTGTTAGCAATACTTCTCTAGTGAGCCTATTATTCCTCAGAATAACTCTCTCTTCGTTGTACTTACCTTGATTCAGTACAAAGTTCACTTATCCATAAATCTCTTTATTCACTGTCGGCCTCTGACCAATCCTTATGTGAATAATTTTAAAACTGCATTCTTTTCATTATTGCTAAATCATGAGGACTCACGGTTAAAAACTATCCGTAAGATCCTTTTAGGGGTAAAACATCCTGCTCCCCCGAATATGGTTATCATCATTCCCACCATTTCAATATTGCTCCTACGAGTGAAAATTTTTCCTCAAATTTTCACATTTGGGTATTTCCATACCTTTCTCTAAGTCAAAGCTTTTGAGCCTCCTACTTCCACTGAGCAATGCTAAACTGCCTCTGCATGAATTAACTCCAAATATGGTCCTTATCAAAGTCCCCTTTTGAACCCTTAGCTTCACCTATTAATTCAACTTTAGTACCACTCTCTACTATAGCGGTACTGGGGTACTCATAATTACTATTCTTTAGTAGTCGTTGTAACAATTCTTAGCAAATGCCCCAAGGAGAATGACCTCTACTACGATCCTAGTCTCCGACTTACGCTAACTGCTCCAACTAAGCCCCGCCTCCTGCTGCCCTCATCACTACCTTCCTTGGTCACCCTTCCTCGATCAGCACACGAACCTCAAACAAGCGCTCAAAAGATTTACTATAATCTCACAATATGGCAAGAGAACGAAATCTCACAAGAGGAATCAACAATCCTAATCATAAGGCTCTATAACAAATCGAGAGCAACGTTGAAAGCGTAGTACGTCTGCAAAGATTCCTAAGGACACTAGAACCTGATGCTCTGATACCATCTGTGACACCCTGCCTAATCAAATACCGGGCGATCACTCCTGTACCAAATTAAAACAGGTGTCGCATATGGATCACTCTTAGCATCACTGTCAAAAACCAAATTAATTACTAATAACCTATTAGGCTGGCGTCAAAATTTTATTTAACTAATCTTTTTAAACAAACTATACAATTAAAACAATCACACAGTTTATATAAATGAAACTGGAAAGATATAAAATAATCGAACACTTGGTTATAATATAATACAACCAAATCGAATGCTTCACTAAGGGGCGATGAAAGGATAAATAAATACAATTAGGCTTTCGGCCCGAAAGTTACTACAATGCTTCCTATCTAGACCACAAGAATATAAGTGTCTAAAATAAACCTGCATGCATCCACAGCTGCTGCAGCAGACGTCTGACTCGAAAGGATCATCATCCAGGCGTCCCTGTGTCTGGACACCTATATATATATAATATATAGCAAGAGGGAAAACATATAGAAACGGGTCAGAGCCCGAATTGTGAAAATATTTAGCAAGTGCATAAATGCTTTGTTTTTAAAATATGTTTTATCTCATGTTTAAATTATTATCGCACTCCCATGAGATACCCCTTACCTCTCTTCTAATAATTCACACCTAGCGCATCCCTCTAAACATCCTAGTCAAGCTACGTTGCCTAACTAATCTGTCACCCCCAAACTCTAGAAATTCTAAGCAGACAAAGTACTAAGGGCTAAACTTCTCCCCAGTCTCAACACTATGCCATGTTCGTGCGTGGGGTGTCTCGCGAAGTGAAATCCAAACAAGGAACCCCCCGATACACTACTACTTGGCAAGGTCGATCGTCGAGATCCATTAGACCCTCATTACACAACATATATATATATATATATATATATATATATACACACCCATTTAAGAAAACCCAAAACTAGAGCACTAAGGGTTAAACTTCACCCCAGTCTCAACTTATATATATATACTCATATAAATAAATATGCATAACCTTCTCATTCATAATATGAATCACAACATAAGTCCGGATACAATCTCCCGGAATGAGAATTCATTTCATATTCAATTTATCTCTTTATTATAGTAGAGATCTAATATCTTGTTCTGATGCACAAGTACTATACTAGACACACCAATATATTAACCATCCCAACGAGCTATAACTCTAGGATGCGGTCTCTATGCTATCATCTACCAGGGAATCACTCACATATCATCTTGGGTACCAATGGTCAGAATCTCACACAGCCTTGGTAAAAGCCAAATCACAACGTATGTGAAGCGGTCATAGTTCCTCCCCGAAAGTGATACGAAACATACCTACCACATCTCACCCCTAATAAAAATCACACAATATAAAAATGGACGCTATGAACTGGGGACTTTACGCTCCCTGCTACTCAAGCCAGGGGCCTCACCCACATCGCGCAAGTTCCCATGATAGCATAGAAGGGGTATGCTTCACATAAATATATATACCATCCACACATAGATATATATACATTTTCGTATCATATAATATATATACTTTAATCACATAGTATATATATATTCCACATTGTTCCTCAAAAATATATAAATGGCTATAATTTTCAATCACACATAACGATGGCCAATAATCCCAAACATTCTCATAAATAATAATATTCGAGTATTCGCACACTCACGATACTAAACCCAAAAGTATTCCCTCACTTGACAGATAATTTGTACCTTATTCATGTTTAAGGAATTATATGATTTCTACAACTATACCAATTCACACTAAGTAAATAAGTATCTTTCCAAATTCATCCTAGTAGTCTCGTAGGATATACTCAACCACAATCGATATAATTATGTTTTCTACGCGCACAATTATATAAGCCTAAATGCCCAATGAAATAATCCCAAGAAATATTCGTCTCCAAGCACCCTTAAATTAAATAGGTCGTGGATTCCATTTCCACGAACCCAAGGACTACATCATGGCAAAATAATAATTTAGAGGCCCCTACTCTATTTTTTGGGAACCCCCAACTCTCTAATTCGTCAATTTAATTTATTTTCCTCAAAAGTATAATATTTGTGTCACCAAATATTACCCCTTCCTAGACCCCATAGATTTCACCAAATGGCTAGGAATAAGTCCCCCTAGTTGGATATTAAATTCCTTAATTAAACAAGATAAAATCATATATTTGGGATTTTATCCCATTTAAACATCATAAGCCGAAATTGCCAAAATTTCTGTATGATCGATCGATCGACCCTTGGCCGTCGATCGATCGATCAAGCCGTGCAGCTTCTTCTTCGGCCCCTGTTTTGGTCATTAATAAACCCACCAAGCTTTATACTCCTTCTCCCAAGCTTATTTAACTACAACCAACTTATTATACACAAGGAAAATAGGTTCTAAACATCCTAGAACCAAGATTCAACAATTAATTTCTATAATTTTCTAAGCTTCTCCAATTTCATAATTTTCGGGATTTACCCGTTAAACTTTCAAAAAACCCTTTTGATCCACGAAAAATCCAACCCAAAATCTTTAGGGTTTGTTATTACCAATTATGATATGAGATTTATGCTTAAAATTAAATAAAGCAAGTAAACACTTGCCTGGAGGATGAAATCCGACGATCCCGAGTCGAATCCTGCGGAGTTTGACCCGAAAATCCTTTTTCTCTCCTCTTCCTTTATTATCTTCTTCTTTTCTCTTTTTTTCTCTCTTTCTCCCACTCTCTCGTGTCTTTAGTAAGGAGAAATAAGGGGTTATCCCTTTTAAACCCAAAAATGATTCGTTTACTCAATTGCGAGTCCCTATTAATCTAAAAATTCTCGAAACTCGATACTCTATTCTGACTATCTCGGCCATTCCGAGACTAACCTCGCACTCGAAATCTCCATCCGAGGTACTTGACCGCAAATCACTAATTTAACCCCACACAACTTAATGCGCTATTCCTATTAAAATATTATTCTATGTCGCTTCTCCCAATTGCGACGCATAATTAAAATACTCCAGTTCATTTACTTAATCCCAAAAGTAAATATAATCACCCATCGAAAATCACCCAATCCTTGAAAACTCCAAAAATTACTATTCACGATAATTCTTAAATTCCCAAATTACACTGAATTATTGAATTTAATTTCCCATAAAAGTGCGGGGTATTACATAAGAGTTGCTGTTTGTTCAAAAATCCTATCAGCAAGGGTGCTCATATTTTTCCTGAAACTACTCATTTTGTCTAAAAGATGAGGTTTCTAAGATTCATTTATGGGATCATAAATTGAAAATGGTATCCCTGGATTATTAAAATCAGTAACTTCAGTTACATGAGTGCTTTCCTTTTTTTGGAGTTTTAAAAATTAGTAAACCAAGTTGGGAGGTGCTAATTGTTTCATCCAATTTTCACATGTAGTTATATCTTTATTCATATTATCATATTTTTTATGACTTGCACCTGGATATCCATTGATTTGGGTATGGCATTGGAACCAATTGTAGTAGATTCCTGGTCTCCGTCCACTAAAAACCACATACACAGAACTTGATTTAGCTTGTGTATTAGAATATGATGCATTGTTGTGGTTTTTTGGCTTTTTAGTAATAGTTACCCATTCACCTTGTACTTCTTTGGGGTCCATCCTGCAATAAGAAACATTTATTTTTCACCTTTTTAGTGAAAAAGAAAAAATATTTGTTTTTCACTTGTTTAGTGAATTTTTTTATTTATGTTCCACTGATTTAGTGGAAAGCGAAACATTTGTATTCCACTTATTTAGTGGTTTACAAAATTCTTGTTGAGGTAATCTACAAGAAAATTGTTAGTACCTTTTAGATGTTCAACCTCAAAAGTATAAACAATAATTTGATTGTACCATTTTAATCTCCTTCCTTCTAATACATTTCTTTTATTTATAAGGAAGTCTTTTACTGCTTGATTATTAGTTTTGCCAATAAAATCTTCTGGTGCTAAGAAGATATGAAATTTCTTAATATCAAGTTTTATTTCTAATAATTCTTTTTTCAAAAATAATGTAATTAAGTTCATTAGGCTTAAATTTTCTTGAATTATAACCCCATATTAATTCATGTTTTTTTAATTTTTTTTGGTGTAGGGTTTCTCTTACCACATATACCAAGAATATTGGAATTGGTTTCATTCCAATATTATGCTGGTATTGCTTTGAGGACACATCCTCATCATTGGTCTGAAGCATCAGTTTTAAGAATTAATTTATCTCCTTGAGGAAAATAAACTTTGGGGCAATTTGTAATAATATCTTGTTTTATTGTTCTTACTATCATGGTCTCTTTTTTATTCCATGTAAATATATCATCCTTCTTGAGTTTTCCAAGAAGAGGTAATTCATTTTGTGATAAACCTTGTATGAAGTTTCTTCTATAATTAAGGATTACTAAAAAACTTTGTAGTTGTTTTGTATCTAAAATTTCTTCATTAAGATCTCTTATTTTAGATATTATGTGATCTTTTAATTGTAATCCATTTTGATAGAGACTTATGCCAAGAAAATTAATTATTGTTTTTTCAATATCAATTTTCTTTGGTGATAAAATAATTCCATGGTTTTGGATTTTTTCACATACAATTTTTTGATATCTCCTATGATCTTCAATTGTTTTTGAAAATACACGAATGTCATCTATACAAACAACACAAAAATCTTTAAGGTCTTTAAAGATATTGTCCATCCATATTTGGAAAACTTGTGGAGCTGTGTTTAGTCCAAAACGCATTACAGTCCATTGATAATGTCCTCTAGGGGTACTAAAGGCCGTCAATAGTTTTGATTCCTCAGTTAGGTTCAATTGCCAAAATCCTGATTTACAATCGATTTTACTAAAGATCTTTTTACCTTTAGTTTGGTTGATTAATACATCGTTTCTTGGAATGAAGTAACCATCAAATTCTAATTGTTAATTTAACCTTTTATAATTTATTACCATCCTAGCTTTTCCTCTTGTGACCTCACTATGTTTTCTTAGCATGAAGGCATGGCTAGAATGAGGGCTTATTGTTTCTTCAATAAGATTTTATTCTAATAAATCTTTGATTTGATTGTCAAATTCATTCATATCTTTTCTAGTATAAATCATAGGTTTGACTCTTATAATGATATTGTGATCTCTTAGTTTAAGATTACAATATGTAGGACTTTTATCCCATTATTTTAATGAGTTTTCACTAAAACTGTATTTAAAGATAGTGTAAAGCCAATGATTTTCTTACAAGGCTTTAGTTATAGGGGTCATGTCCCCTTTTTTTATAGGAGAAAAGTTTTTCTCTCATTTATATTTATGTTGTTATAGTAGAGGTACTTCTAATAATTATTTATTAAGGGTTAAACTTATTGTCCCCTCACCTATATTCATAGGTAAATATTCCGAAATAAAATTATTCCCTAAAATGAAATCGCTATGCATTTCTGGAAAGCATAAAATTTTGGGAACAATATATTTCTTTTCATTAAACGAAATAGATACTCTTTTAGCTTTTAGAGAAATAAAATTTTGTGTTCCGTTGATGCCTATTACAATATTGGGTTTTTTCATTTTTATTCACTTTTTTGGTGGCAAAGCGTTAGGCCTATAAGAACATATTGTTGCTCCTTTATCTATAAGGGTGCCTTCTTTTCCTAGTTGGAAATGATAAATTTGACTAGATTTTATATTATCTTCTTTTAGATAATTTATGCCAGGTAATATTAGTACATGTATATTCTTCATTGCAATAGGTTGTTTACTATTACTAGATTCTCATTCTAAAATTTTTTTCCTTCTAATTTTTCCCAATCATTATCAGGAAAATTCTTTTGCCATTCAGAATTTTTATTTTTAAAATAAACGTTATTTCCTAAAATTTGAAGTTCAACGCTATTTCGTTATTTTTCAGGCGGTGTATCAGTAATTTGGGGTAATATCCATTATTTTGGTATTTCTAAGTCTCTCCAATTGATCAATCTTGGTTGGATTGCAGAATCAAATGGTCTAGGTTTGAATATTTTGATTATATTTCTATCTACCGAGTGCGCACTTGTTTGTGGTAGGGTGGTCAATTCATGAATTGTTTTCCAATGGATTGACATATTTTTAGAGGTATCTTTCATACCTATTCCTTTGGTTTGGATTTTTATTTTTACTGAATCCTCAATATTAGGATCATCAATAGAAATAAAGAAATTCGATTTTATGTTAAACCAAATAACACCATTAACCAAGTTGGATTGCACTCCTCCTATGATTGCATTCATAGGGTTATTGAATCTTTTGCCTAAGACCAATATTTCAACAAGAGTGTCCATTCTCTGTCTAAATAAAGTTGTGATACATATTTGAATGAATCCAATATGTATATATTTTATTTATGGATGTTTTTTCTTCTATCTTTTGATCTTTTTTAAATCATAAATTGTGTTTTTTGCTGTTTCATCATCAATTGATCCAGCAGTAGTATTCCCCTTAAATTGTTCAAATATTCTTGTTAAGAATATTTTAAATTTGGATAATTTATCGATATCTTCCCTTTTTATTAGTTGTCTTTGATTATCGAGTTCTTGTAATTATTTATTGGTAAAAGTTATTTCTTCATCAATTATAATCTGATGATTGTACCATTTTTTTTTTTACTTTTTCCATTTTTTCTTCTTTTTTCCTAAAAAAATGTAATGAAGAAAGTGGCAATATATATATAAAATGAATGAGATTTTTGCTTTAAATGACTTAATCTACATGCACTATTTACTTTGTTGATGAGACTGTAAAAAGGATGGGATATTAAAATAACTCAAGGGAAAATTTATTTTTAGAAAGGATAGGCAAAAATGGATAATATAGGAATAAACAGCCCAATTTTTTTTCAAATAAGGATTTATTTTTTAGATTTTTCTAAAATAAGGAGGGTGCCGATCGACTTACCTCTTGTCCTGCCCATCAACAGGTGAGCTCAGTCAAATTACCCTAAGACTTTGATTGCACTTTTTGCATCCTAAAAGTACTTTGTGGGATAGTCATTTATTCGGGGTCAAGGTTTCCATGTATAAAACGGGGTAAGGTGGTGAGGTTTTTTCACCCATTCACATTTTCTCTTCTTTCATGCTTATTTCTTGCCTTATATCTCCTTATTTCCTTAAATGGCCCTTTCCCATGAGTGCCGAATTCGCCTCATATCTAGAGATCTTGGAAACTATGTGTCTGTACATAGGGATGGCAGCGGGTCGGGTATGGGGAAAGTTTGTCAAAAGCCAAACCCGCCTCGTGAAAAAAAAAATTACTTGCACCGCCTCACAACAGATTTAGTTTTTCAACCCCGAAATTGATTAAATATGAACTCCCTAAACCCGTCCTGTTTATATTATACGGGTCAAAAACCCAACCCGCCCCGCAGATTAAAACCCGTAATTTAGAAAATGACATTTATTGGATTAATTATTGAATTAGTTTTAGGAGGGAATGTTTCTTTGTTTAATTTTTCAAATTACGTTTTATAAATCCAAATAAAAAAAAATGACCTACTAGCAACTCATGTTCACTTTATCATTTTTCCCTCTCAATTCAGTCTAAATGCATGCATGTGATTAATTTTACACTGTTCCATTGCTTTTTGTTTTACAAATAAAAAAATAGCATGTCTAACCACATTCGTTTTCCAGATCTAATTCAAGAGAATTTGAAATCAGTTCATAGATGTTTGAATGATGAGGTTAATTGAAATGTTAAAATTTCGGTTACTAGTGAAAATCACTATTTGAGAGCTTCACCTCATGATGCTAACTAAGATGGGATCAGATTTATTAATTCCAAGGATAAAGGCAAAGAAATTGAAATGCATAATTCCTATGGGGTTCTCAAACATAACACTGATATGAAGAATGTTAGTAATAGTAAGACATGGGAGGATATTTTCATTGAGGAGAGGAATAATCCTTCGGATGACTCATATTTGAAATTTAAAAATGAAATAGATGACGTTGTTAGAAAAAGAATCCAAGTTCCGCAAGCTCAAACTCCAAAAAATGGGATTGTTAAAAATTCAAAACAAGACTTTCAACCTGTATTATGAAAGTCACAAAAAATAAGACAATGAACGAAGGTTGCTATTGAGGCTAGAAACAATCCATACACCACCCGTAAAAGTGGTATAATACCAAACTCATGAAGATAATTTACTGGAGACTTAGAGGCCTAGGTAACATTGGTACCCAAAATGAACTCTTCTGGTTGGTATCAAGTTACAATCCCGACTTTGTTTCTATTTCTGAACCCAAAGATTATTTCTCCTTTGTACCCACTACCCATAGATATGCCCACATCTATGCACACTTTACAACATTAGTATTTAACAGACACATAGACATCCTTGTGTTCAAACACCAACATCTTATAATCAACAACAAACTTGTGTTCAAAATGCCAACAACTTATAATCAATTTCCCAGTAAACTTGTGTTCAAAAGCCAATTGATATTGTTTAGAGAGAAAAAAAATACAAACATTTTCAAAGTATCAAAATGATATCTAACAGATGGATGATTCAAGGAACAACAAAAATGATATCTTAACAAATAAGAATGTCAGCGAGAACAAGGTAGCCGCGGGCTTTAGTGATTGGTGGCTTTGGTTAGCGAGAACAGGGCAATGGTCACTAGTGGCTTTGGTAAATGGTGGAGGGTGTGTGAATAGGGGGGCACCTGGGGGAGCAGGGAAACACCTGATGGCATTAGTCACTGGTGGAGGGCGGCACCTGCTCGAGGAGGGCAGGGCAGCAACCGTGTGGTGGGGGAGGGGTGAATAGAGTGAGGGAGTTTTCAAATTTGGAGAAAGAAAGGGATAAAAGAAAAGATCCTTTTTTATTGGGCAAATGTATTTAGGGTTTCAAGTTTATATATATAGGTGAGAAGAAGTGTATTTAAGTTAATATAAGAAGGGTATTTAAGTCATTCTAAGTATTAAACGAGGCGGTACAGGGCATGGCAGACATATTTATATGAAACTCAAACCAACCCCATTTAATAAATGGGTTTTTAAAAAAAACCAAAACCCAATCCTATTATTTTAAATGGGTTTTTAACCTTCCCCATTACGGTCGGGTCGGGAACCCTGCATGTCGGGCTAAATTTCCATCCCTATCTGTATAATGTAGATTACGACGCTTTTAACTTGCGCTGGGTCCCTTTGTGGCGCAATAGGCCCATCCAGTGGAACATGCTAGCAGCGGCAACAAAATTTTGGTATCCCGAGGATTATGTTTTCTGCTTTGGCTTAGATGAGGTTTGTCTGACCTATGAGGAGTTAGCTATGTTGGGGTTTAATCCCAGCATGGTAGCGGATATGACTACATTCTCTCGGTCTCCTCAAGAGCTGTTAGAAGGATTTCTCCACATCTCTCCTTTGGCGGCGCGACCATTGGTCACTGGGGGAATGATTTCTCTACCAGTTGTCCTGTATTCTATGTATTTACGCACTTCAATGATGCGACCCATGTCAGAGATATTATTTTGGGCTTAACTTTGAAGCTACTACTGGTGACCAGGTCTCTAATGGTGGGACCTCAACTCGATGCCGTTATAACATGGATGTCATATTGTCGTAATCCTGCGACAGTGATACAAGAAAAAAATCTGAGAAATCTAGATGCTTGGCGGGAAGGCTATTTTGATTTTCGAAGAGGAAGACTAGTTATGCTGTTCATGTGGTTGGCTGAGAGATTTCATTTAGTAGTGTCCCCTGAATATCCCTTGGCAGCCATACCGAACTTCATTATTTCATCATATTTGGCCCATCCATTAAGAACTGGGTAAAGTGGTTCTTGGAGCATGGATCTCAATGTCTGTGCTGGTCAGTGCCATGGTGGGGGAAACTGCAGCTCATTCTAAAACTGGGGGAATACTAGTACATTCGGTTAGTTAACCTCTGGCACCCCTCATTTTATTTACTCTAGCGGTTCCCGCGTCAAGTCGAATGTGAGCAAATTGTGATTTCATATACCTGGATTTCTTCCCTATAGAGAATTTGACTAAAGGCTTGCGAATACGGTTATGTTCATTTTGGGATAATCATCAACCATCAACCCTTCCTTCTCATTTTGTTTGTAGGGTTTAGCATGTTTTTGGAAATTATATGAAATGGTTGTGGAAGAGGGTAGTGGCTAAGATCTTGGAAGAGGATACTAGACATAGATGGTTTGTCATGTTTGACATTATGGAGGGTGGCGTAGTTGCTTTATCTAGACTGGTATGGGCTTATCTCTCCCTAGAGCGCCTTCAGCATACCAACCAAGAAGGAAAAGTTTGGGGGCATTAAGGAGAAGATGATGATGGGGCTGGGTCTTGCAGATAGGGTATTTTGTGAAGCTGGTGCTTATTTGTGAAGCTTTTGTAATGCATATGTGTTTAGTTGTATTTGTTTTTGTTTTTTGGGAAGGTTATTTTAGGGGAAATTTAGTTTGATTTGTTTTAGGATAGTTTGGTTAGTGGGGGTAGTTGTTTGACTCCCTACACTGATATTTCATGTAATTATGCCAAATTTTCCCTTTTGTGGGATAAAAAGGACTTTAATTATATTATTGTGCCTGTTGATGAGTTTTACATTTCTATTTGTTCAATTATATATACCAATCGCTAAGGCATATATAATCTATTCGTTCATGTAAATGATAAAAGGAACTATCATTCTCGGAGGTAAAAAAAAAGAAAATGAACAATTTTGTTTAGGTAGAAGGGGGATGAGAGGAGTCGTAGCGCACTGAGATTTCGGACTAAGGGTATAATTTATTGAGACGGTCCAAATTGACTGGACATTCCATCTCTTCTTTCTCAAGGTCAGTGATCATAGCGACACCACCAGATATGATCTTCTTCATAATGTAGGGACCACTCCAGTTTGGCTTGAATTTTCATCTTGGGTTCCAGACGGGTTCTATGATTTCTTTTAGGGCTAAGTCCCATTCTTGGACACCACGATTCTTGACTCTTCGGTTGAATAATCACTCTATCCGAAGATGGTACCCTTATATATGATATATATTCTTTATCCTCCTTTCATCTAAGAGTGATAACTCATCGAAACGGCTCTGATGCCTATCTTTCTCATTGACTTTACTCTCAATCATAACGCGTAATGAAGGTATTTCAAGTTTAATGGTTAGGACTGCTTCCATGTTGTATACCAGATAGTAAGGAGTAGCCCCAGACTGAAGTGCGATAGCCCCTGAGGGTGTAAGTGATCCGATGGGCCCAGTCTCGGTAACTTTCGATGATCGTATTGATGAATTCTTTAAGGTTCTTATTGGTATCTTCATCTGCATCGTTGGCTTGTGGTGAGTAGGGAGAAGATTTGTGTCTCTGAATCTTGTACTCATCGACCAATTCTGTGACTTTTGCCTCAAAATGTAACCCGTTACCTGACACTAGCTCATGGGGCGTATCGACATATGATGTTCTTCCGGATGAACTTGGCTACCTTTTTGGCATTTAACATTGCATACAACTCGGCTTCCACCTATTTAGTGAAGTAATCAATGGCAACTAGGATGAAATCGTTCCCATTGGAGGCTTTGGGTGTGACTTTCCCTATGATATCGATGCCCCATGTGGATATTATCTAGGGAAAAGTCATGTTATATAATTCCCCCAGAGGTAAGTGATGGATATTGGTAAACTATTGGCATTTAAAGCATCTCCTAACATAGGTGGTACAATCCTGAACTATGGTACCCCTATCGGATATACTTCTTAGCGAGCATATGGCCATTCATGTAAGGTCCGCATTCCCCACTATGGATTTTATGCATCATTTCTTCAATGTCATCCCCAGCGATGCAGTGCAAATGAGTTCCACTCTTGAACAATTCTTTATCGCAGACAATGTACTAGGCAACCAGTTTACGAAGGGTGACTCAGTCTTTCTTGTTGGCATCTTGGGGGTACCTACTATGCTTTAGGAGTTGCCAAATGTCGTAGTACTAGAACTCGAACATAACAAAATCCTCTTCTATGATGAGCTCAATGTGGTAGCGATGGATCAGTTATTTTATTTTTTTACTATGAAAGGGGTCATCGTTATTCCTTCGGGCATGTTGATCATGGTGGTGAGAGTAGCAAGAGCATCAGCTAAGCTGTTCCTTGCTCCGGACAAGTAGTGTAAGGTGATATCTCGTAACTGGGAGGCTAGTTATTCTAGGGTCGTGGAAGGGTAAGAGTTTTTCATCTTTGACTTTCCATCTTCTAAGGACCTGGCTGATGATGATGGCAGAGTCCCCATAGAAATATAGGCACTGAATACCTTTTTGGAGAATAACCTTGAGGCCTATGGTGCATGCCCAGTATTTGGTCATATTATTGGTGCAGGGGAAATATAGCTTGATGGAGATAGGAGTGTAAGAGTGATCAGGGGAGATTAGGAGTATCCAAATGCCATATTTTTTTTTGTTGACAATGCCGTCAAAGAACATTTTCTATCGGAGGTCTTCCTGAGAGGTGCAAAGGATATCTTCACCCGAAAACTTGGAGATCCAAATGTCAACTTCTTCCATGGGGTAGTCAGCAAGGTAGTCATAGATGACTCTTCCTATTATGGCTTTTTGCGTGACATACACAATATCGAACTTAGCTAGAAGTATCAACCATCGGTCCATTCAGCTAGGCATGGCGGGTTTTTTGAGTAGGTATTTGATATGATCCATTCAAGATATAAGTCTGATGGGAAAAGTGAGCATGTAGTGCCGTAATTTTTGAGTAACCCAGACAGGGGTGACATATGCTTTCTCCAAGGCGGTGTAGTTGACTTCATACCCAGTCAATTTGTAGTTCGCATAGTAAATAACCCTTTCATTGTAGTATTCTTCAAGGTATTGGGCTAGAAAAGCCCCAGTTGCGGTCTCTGTTATGATCAAGTATAGGAGTAGAGGGAGACTAGGCTATGGTGTTATGAGTAACGAAGGTCGGGTAAGATACTGCTTGATTCTATTAAAGTCTTTCTAATAAGACTCATTTGAGATTTTAGTGGAATCCTTTCGGAGGGGTTTGAAGATGGGTTCATAAATATATGTCAACTGGCCGATAAACCAACTTATATATTGTAATTTTTTTAAGAATCCTTTCACTTCCTTCTCGGGGTGGTGTCATTTTGAGTATCGCTTTCAGTTTGATAGGGCCTTCTTCAATTCCCTTCTCGTTAGCCATGAATCCCAAAAACTTTCCTTTGGTTACGTTGAAAATTCATTTCTACGAGTCAAGTCGCATCTGATATCGTCGTATCCATCCGAATAACTTTCGGAGGGTAGGAACATGACCTTCCTGAGTCTTATACTTAATGATCATATCATCCACGTAAACTTTAACTTGTTTATGAATTAAATCATGTAAGATGGTTATGGCAACCCTTTAATAGGTAGCCCCTACATTTTTGAGATTGAATGGCATAATTGTGTAATATAAGGTTCCACAAGGGGTGATGAATGCGGTTTTTTCTTGATGATCGGGGTGTATCTTGATCTGATTGCATAAAAAAAACATTAGTGAATGACTTGAGAGCATGAATGGCTATATTATCCATGGTCATATCGATATTGGGTAGTGGGCAACCATCTTTCGAAGATGCCTTGTTCAAATCCCGGTAGTCAACGCACATGTAGACTTTTTCTCCTGATTTTGGGAAAGGTACAATTTTGGCTAGCCATATGGGATATGCAATCACCCGAATGAAGCCTATGTTCAACTGTTTGACCACCT
This sequence comes from Sambucus nigra, assembly GCA_949130495.1. Taxonomy (NCBI): domain Eukaryota; kingdom Viridiplantae; phylum Streptophyta; class Magnoliopsida; order Dipsacales; family Adoxaceae; genus Sambucus; species Sambucus nigra. The sequence goes on along the minus strand of OX422212.1, from coordinate 427,838,464 downwards.
CTTCTTTAACCTTGAGTGACCATTTGGTGCGGAGCTTTCAAAATTTTTGTTTGATCGGTTTATATTCCAGGAGAGTTGGAATCTCATGCTGAGCTATCTCGGGATCAATATCAGACATGTTGTTGTGGTACCATGCAAAGATGTCCATAAATTCCTTTAACAGTTCTTCGAGTTGCGCACGCTCATGCTCATCAAGGGTGAACCATATCCTAATCTCTCATAGTTGGCTACGAGAATCGAGATTAATAACAATAATTTCTTCCTCATAAGTTTGAACGCGATTATATTATTTGTTATTTACCTTATTAAGATCAGTTAAGAATTGTTCATTTGCAAAATCATCATCATCAAGAGTTTGATTATAATCAAGACAATTAATGTAAGGCATTGAAAAATACTCAAAATCGTCATTTATTTCATTCTCGGGAAAAATAGCGTTGAGAACCTCATCAAAGGAGGTCTCGGTTACATATTATCAGAAAAGGAGGAGCAATAAAAGAGGAAGAGACATGATAAACATCTGGGTTGGGTTGCATTTCAACAGGTGGAACTAGTATAGTAATCCAGTTTAAGAGGGGTTCATCAGTGGCCTTGATCAGGATGGACGAATCTGATGATCTAGCACCTGAGTGGATTATGCAAAGTCTTAACTCCAGTGTCTGTAGATTTAATGAGTCCTCCGAGGAACCTCGGTAACAACTATAGCTCTCTTAACAAATGGTTACACATGATGCTGGGAGTCCTCGATCCAAGAGTAACTATCTTGAAAGAATTTCTCGATCCCTAGCTTTATCTTCTTGTTCATGTGATCATACCATGGTTTAGGAAAGCCACAAAAGGGAAAATCTTCACTCTCTTTGAAGAATTTTTGTTCAAGGAATACTCTAACACAATCTTGGTACTTTATAAATTTCTCTTCAACCGTGGTTAGAGGAGTATTCTAAGTTCCTCTGATGATGGTTGATAGTCCCCTGTTATCGTCGTCCCAACCCCAGTCTGGTCATGAAGTGCATATTCTTGAACATCTATATTACATTAACATTAACATTACCGTGAAGGCTGTGATCTGGATGGACTCAGTCTTTGAAGTCATCGCCTTATGGGAATGGAAGTGGTTCGACTCGAAAAAAGGAAAAAAGCATGTCATTCGCCCCATGCTATATTTATAGTATTGAATTACTAGTTCTGACATTATCAGTATTATCATCGTCTCCCAAGATGGTGATGACCTACCTCTTAGCGAAGAACATTAGTTTTAAATGGAGAGAGGAAGATACCCCTCTAATGCTGTAAAGTAACGGTTGGCCAAGAAATATATTGAAATAAGCAAGGTACGTTAATAACTTGGAACTCTATAACGAGATTTATGGGTCCAACCCCCTATTGTGAGTGTTATAGATCCCATCACCTCTCAACGGGTGTTGTCATAGGCATGCACTACGGTGGAAGTTGGAGCAAGGCCACTTACTATTAAATCCAGTCAATTGAAGGTTCTTAATGGGAAAACATTGAGTGCTTATCCATTATCGATGAGTGAGAGCATAGTTATGATTAGGGCCAAACTTTTGTATTTCTTCTTCAGAGAAGGAAAGTAATCTAGTAAAGGTTAAGGACCCGACCAGGTTCACGATTTCTTTTAGAGTGGTGGAAGGGGGGATTGTGGGACCGGTAAGTAATTTTATTAGAGTATTTTGGTGTAGCTGAAAAGACATAAAGAATCCCTATAAGGTGATGTTTGCCTGAGTTTTCTTGAGTCAGTCGAGGATCTTGCTTTCCTCGATGGTTATTTCTGGCATGGGGAGTTTTTTGACTACTTCCTCTCCTTAATCTACCCCTACTGACTGAGGACTCGAACTATGGTAATGTCTTCTAGATCTTATTACATAGTTCACGGAGGATGGGAAGAACATAAACCCCGTTTCTTCATCTATTTTGAGTTATTCGGCCACTTTATTGATTTCCCCTAACCGATATGAGGGCTCATTAGGGATTTTAGGGTTTTGAAAGGACTAACTTCCTATGCTAGGTGAGTTATTACAGAGGCCATGTGCTTATACAACATCAATTATGAAGCATTCAATTTGTTCCAAACTACCTTATGGTGTAACCATCCAATTGACCAAAATCTTTTGGATGTGGCTTTACAATTCTGTTACCCCTAAAATCACATGCTCGACTTTGTCGTGGATGAGGTGTGTCATACATATGAAGAATTTTTTCAAATTTGGAGTTATTTCCTCGAGTTTCTGCAATGATATCTAACCTTTATCATTCGCTGGTGTCATTAGCTGAATTATTGCATGTTTCTCCTTCTATCTCCAAACCACTGGTGCACGAGAGAGGTAACAATATCCATACGATGTTCTCATCATTATCCATCTCTTAAAAGAGAATACCTCCCCATCATAGTCGCCAAATAGGAAGTGAGTTCTTGAAATGATACTAATTTCAAGGGAGGTGTAACCCCTTATCAAGACGGTGATTAGGGCCTCTGAAAAAACATCAATGGTAATAAATACAAGTCCCAAGTCGGCACATTCAATGTATAAAACTCGTGTATTAAATATGTTCTTACAACATAAATGCTATAACGAAACACTCAATAAGAAAAAAAGGAATCCCAGAGTTGACTTGATTGGAGGGAGTTGATAACTTGAGTTTTGGGTGTATCGTTGTTGTTGAAAGCCAAGTTAGTCAAAATCCTTATGTACCTACAAAATGTAACAACTCAAAAATGTAGAGGTAAGTAAGGGTATCAATCCACTTCCCAGGGAGTAAGCTAGAGACAAATTCAATTGTAATTCACTTTTTATTTTCTTTTTGTGCTTTTTCACTTTTCTAATTTTTTTAGCTTTTTCAATATTAAAACAATAAGGCGAGGTTAAGTGAAATAAGACTAAATTAAAATATGAGATGAAAACAACTAACTAGAAAGTGACTAAAAGTGAAAAATAAAGTCTAACACTAAAATAAGAGATAAAGTGAGGTGAATAGTGGTGAGAACAATCAAGGAATGGGATTATACCACAAATTTTAGTTATTCTAATTAATTAATTTAATTATTTGAATTCTCCCAAATTAATATCAAAATTACAAACCAACTCTCGCTGCAAGTGTAATTATAATAGTAATATTTTAGAAAATTAAGTTTAACACCCCACAACTCTAGAAAATTAGATCTACACTCCTTTGAATTAATCACCCGCTAGGATCGATCAATTAAAATTTATGTCAATCTTAGAAAATAAATTTAGAGTTGAAATTCAAGTTATAATACCCCACTTAAGAAACCCCTATCTCTAGTTCGAATCTAAAATGGGTATTATTACTAGAATTTCGATTTTCTCTCGAAAATCATTTACCCTCTCTCGAGGCGTAAATTTAAGGGTGAGGGATTAAAATTAACATTCAAAGGGACTTTTTAAGTAATTAAACAAATCAAAATAAAATAACATCAAATAAGGGTTTCACCCCACCCCTTGAAAGGGGTTTTAACCTAACATGGTATAAAATTTGACAAATTAATAATCAAAGGCATAAACAAATAAAATAGAAGGGTAAGAGGACAAATCTTCAAACAAGTCTCCTTGATTTGCAAAATTGGACTCTAATCCTCCATTGAAATTGAGCAACATCCATTCAAAATGAGCTTTCCACAATATTCAATTACATACAAATACTCACTTGAATCACTCAACAATTAATTTCTCACAAATATCTAACAAAAATAAAAAGAATAAAATAAAACTATTTACAAAGGATAATTTTCTCTACAATTCTCTCTCTAGAATTTTCCTATCTAAAAGCTCTTTTTTAGAATGGGGTCTTCATCTTCTTTTTATACAAGGCATGGAGCCTGGGGGGTTAATTTGGGTAATTGGTTTAAGTGTGCATGTGGTTTGGGTGTGTCATGTGGGTAGTGAGGTGAGGGAATAAATGGTAGTAGAGGGAATAAAATCTGATATTGTTATAAGGGTATTATGGGTAAATAGGTAAAAAGGGAATAAGTGGCACATGTGGGCATTAATGAGTTTGGTCTTTGGGTTTATGCAGGTGAAGAAAACGATTTTGGGAGAAATGGGTTGGGGTTTGGAAATGGGTATGGAAATGAGTTGGAGAATGAAATCAGGGCTTGATGGTTTCGCGGGTTGGGTTTGAAGGTCAAAAGAGCAGGAGCTGGTTCGGGTCGGACTCGCCGTTGGAGGTTCCGACCGAGGCCTCGTCGTCGGAGTGGCAGGGACGACGGGTCAACGGGTTAAGGGTCTGCCCGGAGTGGGGTGTTCGACAGGAGTTAGGTAGGATCGGGTTGGTGCTTGGGCAGGGCCGACGGGTAACTGGCGGTGGCTGGGCGCGTGGGGAGAGAGAGGTTGGGTCGTAGCCGCCGCCGGAGCAGGTCGGCTGTTCGCCAGAGGAGACGCAGAGGGGGGCGAAGGGTATCGTCGGCGCGAGGGTTGAAATGGGTGTGTGGAAAGGTGGGAGGTTTGCTGTTGGGGAAGATGAGGGTGAGGGTGTTAGGGTGTGTGAGTGTGTATGGTAATGGATTGAGGGTTAGGGAGATTGTGTGTGTATTAGTTTGTGTTTGTGTGTTTTTAATTTGGACACCTAAAATAACACTAATAAAATTAAATTAATAAAATAAAAACCTAATAAAATTCTATTCTAAAATAAAACAAAGACTCAAATAAAATTGAAACTAAAAAAAGAAATAAAATAAAAATAAAAATAAAACTAAAACTAAAATCCTAAATAAGTGTAAAATCAATAAAAATAAAAATAAAATCTAACTAAAAATAAAACAAACTAAATATAATAAAAATATAAATGCTAAAACTAAAAATAAAATCCTAAGCTTATATAAAAACGAAAATAATAAAACAAAATAAAAAAATGAAAAATCTAATAAAATATGAAAACAAAAGTCCTAAAAAAATATAAAATATAATAAATTAAAAAATAATAAAATAAAATAAAACTAAAACTAAAAACTAAAAACTAATAGAATAAAAATCAAAATACTAAATAAAAAGAAATATAAAAATTGGAAAATAAATCCTAGAAATTCTAAATAAATCTAAAATAAATCCTAAAAATAAAAATGACTCAAACTAAAAATCTAAAAATGATAAAAAGGCACAAACAAACACACACGGGCTTGGGTGACAGTTTGGGCTAGGTTTAGGTAGGCTAGGATACGGGACAATGATATTTAGCTCTATAAAACGCACAATTGCCTTGAAATATAGCTTTTGACTCCGCAACGTGCATTCGGCCTACAAGATAAATATTTAAGGACATAAGACCCGCATTGCCGAGAATTAGCAACTAAAATACATCTATTCGGTGTATAAATTGTACAGTTTTGGGTGCTTATCACACCACCCCCAAACAGAGCGTTGCTAGTCCTCGAGCAATAAGATAGAGAGAAAGAGACAGATAAGTAACCAAAAGTGTACCACTTTCGCGGGTACTTGCGATTGCACTTAGCATGTGCAACAAGCCTTCAAACCTATAAGTTGCCCTACAGGACGAGTTGTGTCTCGTGAGGGTTTGAAGGGAATATACCCACAAAGTTCTTTATTTGCAAAAATTTATTGAAAGGTAGTCAATCTCTTATTAGACGTAGAATAATCGCACAATCCATCTCATGAGAAATATTTTCAGAAATACAAGCTAGAAGTGTTAAAAATTTTAGCTAAGTAAATACCCAAGGCACATACTTCCTAAAACTCAATGTGTGTAGTGTGAATCAGTCAAAACGGGTCGAGAATCACAAGAGTAATTCCTAGATTGCCTCTTCGGAATCAACGCTTCAACTTCAAATCTCACGGATATCTCTCTCTCAAACGAACTCTCGAGATTAGGGTAAGTGTATCGCTCTTGTGTGTGAGTAGGTGAGTAAATGTAAGCAAGTTCAAACGTCTCACACACGCATAAGAAAGAACGAACAATAAGAAAGAAAATTGATCTCATGAAAGAATGCTAATCACCATAGTGAGAACGTCGAGTTATTCACCACGTCGACTTTCATTTGTCCGAACACCTAGGAGAACATGGATGTTTATGAGTGAAGTGGAATGAAATGGGATGAAAAGGATATGATAGGTAGGATGGATGGGATGAGGTAGGTAGGATAGTGATGTAGATTGGGATTGATGTGTATATGATGGATGAGTGATGGACGAATGTATGATGGATTTTTGAGGTGAGAGAGTGTACTATACATGAAGAACAAATGTATTTAATACAACAAAATAAACTCTTTTTTTCTTTTATTTTCTCTCTCTTTTTTTTTCTATAATTTGCTATTTTTCTATTTTTTTTCTTTTTTTGTTTTTCTCTCACTTTTCAAACTATTAATGAAGACATATAACATTTGAAATAAACACTCTTTTTTTTAAAATGATGGTGGATGATATAAATGGAGGTGATAGGTGATGGTGTGTTGAAATATATGGAAATGTAATGGGTGAGTAAATGGAAATGTGATATGGAAAAGTGGTAGGTGTATGGATGAAAACCTAGTGATCGGGACAAATATCAAGACACGCGTTTCTTACAACTCGAAAAAAATGTCATTCTCAGTGATCAACAAAAATTTTATGAAAGATAATGAGATCATACAATAATTAAAGTGCGGACCCAAAGTAAGTTGAATCAACTTGTGACTCGGAGCTTGCGTAAAACACTCAAAAAGGGTGAAAGGCAGAAATCTCACAAGCTAAAGTCTCTACTAGTGATCCTTAAGGTTCTCTTTAGAATTGTAATACTCTACAACTCTAAACCATAGTGACATGATAAGTGCGCAAATTTTGTTGAGTCTAGGAATTCATAGTGCAAAATGCCTTGATATGTATTACATAAGCTATTTAGAAAAAATATTCTCTAGCTTGATTCCTAGACTTTAAAAGATGGATGATTGAAAATTCACATCAATGAGTGAGATGAAAGAAACTGCACGAAATTTTAAAAATCAGGTTTAAAAATCAAAATTTTTCGAAAGAGGCACGATTTTGATAAAATTCCCCACCCCAAACAAAAAGGAACATCATCCTCGATGTTATGTAAAATGATTTTTAAAATTGAGAGAAAAAGAAGGAAAGAGATTAGCAGAATGAACCGCTAATGAAGTGGACATGTGAAGTCAAGAATAAACCTAAATAAATGATAAGAGACAAAATGTGTACAAGTCTATAAACATGGCAAAACATAGGGTGATGTGAAACACCACCCCCAAACAGGATGAGACTCATACAAGAAACGTGGGCTGCCTCCCGGTAGCGCTAAGTTTAATGTCTTTAGCCAGACCGAACCATTCTCACCCTAAAGATAGGAACTAGGAAAACGCGAGGTGGTAGAAAAATTGGGTGATGAGAATCACCCCCAACTAAGGCTGAAGCGTCACTCTTGCTGGATAAAGGCTAAAACGGGTCAATGCACCTGTATGGCAAAGTGCATCACACGATGCAAAGCATCGGTGGACCAAGGGCGGGTGGGTATTAGGGTAAAGGTGAGGGTGGAAAGGTATCGGTCATGGGCCTTATTGAGCCGAAAGGTGAGGGAAACTAGGGCCCTATAAGCATGGTGCTCCAATTGGTGAGGGAGGCGAAATGGTGTAGAAAGTGGAATGGGTTGGGCCTCATAAAAATCACACGATCGTTCTATGAATGGGCGATGATAATGGTCGCTCCGTGACATTCCAGGGAGCTATTGAGAAGAGAAATCAACACCGCAAGGAAGTGGTGTGCATGGAGGAACAAACTCGGTGTCACGGAAGTGGAGAGTATCACCATAAATACTCTCGTGGGTGGGGCATGGTTTTAGGTGAGGATCTAAATATGTAGATGGAAACTTGAAATGTGCAAAATCAAGATCCAAACCAGGTGGTGGGGTAGAAGATATAATGGGTGGGTCGGGTGGGATAAATGGTGTATCGGGTGGGATAAACGGTGGAGGAAGATGATCCAACTCAAGAGTGGGGGACACACACCCATTGGGAGGAGTAAAAGAATACTCACAAGGGAGTGTGGTATCTAAAGATGGAGTTGTCAACTTCTCCAAAAAGGTATCATTGGTGATTGTGGTGGATGGGTAAAACGAGGCACCAAGATCGGAGATAGAAGAATCACTAGAAATATCAGGCTCAACGGGAGCCATGCATGGTGGGACATCAACCATATCTGGATAGTTAGGAACTATCATAGATTCTATCTCGGGAAAATGGTGAACACTCGTAGCCGGAGCTAACCTAGGATAAATTGGTTCCTCGAGAACACACGGGTAAATTGCTTATCAGGAGTAAGAGCAAGCACCTTTAGTGCAATAAAGGCAAGGCAGTAACCTTAAACACGAATGGTGTAAATAGGGTTGGTCGCGCAATAAATGTTCTCATGGTAAGCTCTCTTGTCTGGGAGTATTTTGGCAGCAGTTCTAGGCTAGAAAGGTGTGATCCCTAAATAGTATAACTTTGGAGGTATTTATAGGAGATCAAGATCATTCGAGTGACCTTCCTATAATTAATGCGTTTGACCCCTCTTGATGTTCATAATCCTGTGCATTTAATGCCAAAGATATTGCATTAAATGAGCTAGATATGATATTTTGGAGGGAACACTATTTAGACTCTTAGAGTTGTGAACGCATTAAATAGGATGTGATGTGTCAGCTATGGACCTACCATCCTAAGGAATATCTGCCCTTGAGTTTTATTTTATCGAGTTTCTAATTATCAGACATGTTGACACCAAAGAGTTGGTAAATAGTAACCTGCGAAGGATGTGCTATCACATCACTCAAAAAAGTAGTTCATCGAATTGAAGGTTGCTCGACTAATGACTGTTCGAGCAACTTGTGGCGTGTTTAAACATTAGAGGTTAGCCTTTTGGACAACTATTTAGGACTAGGGACCCTCAAGTGGGTTCCTAAAGATAGTATCTCGAGGTACTACTGAGCCATGTTGTGTATAAACCAAGGTTTTGCCTAAGTACCCTAAAGGGGTTGGTCTCTTCCAACGTTGCCTTACAACTGATCCTCTAAACCAAATCCTTGCAAGATACCCAAAATGAGGTTGTTCGATAGAGCATGTAAGCTCTCCCATGCCCTGCCAAACATCATCCCTCGAGGGTACCGAGTAACCTCATAACTATACAAAGTGAACTTTTTATTTACAAATAGGGATGAATATAAGTAGATAAAAGTTCCTATTACAATTTGTGTTTTCCAAGTTAATCTCTTGGGCTTGAACTTTTTGATAGGTCCTTCGAGCATCTATAGCTTTGTGCGAGCAACCATGTTCACAAGAGATCCTTCGAGCAACCTCAACTTTGTGAGAGCAACCATCCCTAATCTTTCTTATGAAGTGTTGGCGTTGTTTTAATCAACTTTAAGCCTGGACCTCACTTTATACAAGTCATAAACCATAAGTAAGCATTACTTCATGTATGACTATGTATTAAGAAGGCATGAACAAGAAGTATTATCCGACTAAATTAATTACTGGAATACAATCCTAAAAACTTGGTCGGTCATAACAATTTACTTCATGTATGACCTTGCGATTGACAAGTCAAGAACAAGAAGTTTGTAAAACTTCGTATACAACTAAAATAGTTACAAACAAGTTTTACCCGACTAAGTTAAATGCAAGAAGACATGTAAACTTTTCTAATCATTGCAATACAAAAATATATTCCTCATACACTTGGTCACCACTAATAACTAATGCTAAACTTGGATCAATATATCTAGGTGCATTAGTAGAATCTATGGCATTACAATCACAACCACTGATAATTAATGCTAAACTTAGATCAATATATCTAAGTGCATTAGTAGAATATATGGTATTACAATCCCAGGTCGATTGATTGATTAAATAATTAAGAGTTAACAACAGAAAAATGTGTAGTTTCATTCATATAAAGTGCATTACATTCAAATGAATAACACAGATACAGAAGAGCTATTTAATAGGACATTTTCCTTGAGCCTTGGAAGTCGTCAGTTGGTTGCACTCTATCCATTCAACCAGGAGGATCATCCAAAGTATAGGGAGAATTAATAAAGTTCTCAACATTCTTTCTCCCAAGTATTTAATGATCAGGCATTGGGCAATAGCATTAACAGGGATCCATGAGGTGTCTAACTTGAAGGGAGGATTATCATAATCTAACAGACTAGGCTCGTTCCAATCCAACAGTTGGATATTACAATAATGTTTTAGCAAAGTTAAGAAATTGGTCCATCCCCATTTATAGCCTTCATGATGGGTCTGATCGAGGTGATCATCTACATGGCCTAGATCTTCGTTGTAGCATTCCATCCACACCTCTATGGGTTGTTTGTGAAATTAAAAGGCTAAGCTTTCAACTTGATGTTGAAATTCCTTTAAAACATCATCCTTGACCTTCAACTGTACAGATTGGTCGACAATGGCTTTGTTCTTAGCTTTTAATTTTATGGACAATTCAATAATAGCTTGACTCTTAAGTTTTAGCTGGGCAGCTTGGTCGGCTAAAATTTTTTGAATCCTAGCCTCATTGCCAATTGGTCGGCTCATCCTTTGCCATCTTGAAGTTTGCCCATGTTTGGATTTCTTCAAAGTTTCAAGTTCCTCCATTAGCCTAACATTCTCATTCTCTAAAAAAGTGGAACCTTCATCGGCACCACTGATAAAAGATTGTTTCGAAATGTCCAACTCGTTCTTGAGTTTATTATTCTCCTCTTCAACGAACTTGGCAATATCTTTGGCTTCATGAACTTCACATTTCAACAAGAACTCTTTTCTCCTATATACAAACATATTTTTCCAACTTCTCCTAAAAAACCCAACATTCACTGAATGCCTTGTACTTAGCCTCATAGTCAGCATGCAAAAAAGCTTTGCTTTTATTATGGTCTTCTTATAAGTCTTCAATCATATCGTAATAAATAGCATTATTTGCCACAACCCTACTCAACAAACCGTAGAAATGAATATATGCTTCTTTAGCTTTCTCAGACACATCTGGATCAAGTATGTCGATCAAGTCTTCTTCAGATATATCAACATAACTAGCTTCCAAAAGGTTTCTGCTCCACCTGAGTAGGTCGGATTCAGCGAAAACTATAGTTTGCTTCCTCGCATCAAAATAAAAATTGCAAGTGTAAGTATGCAAGTATAATTACTGAGCAACTATAACACAAATATGAGAATTCATTCAACTAAGCAATAAGAGTAGAAAAATGATAAGTACAACACATATGGAAGGAAACTTTAAATGACTTCATTGATAACCAAAAAGGTGTTACAACTTGTCCTAGTCCTATTACGTAGAGAAATATAAAAAGAAAAGGAACAAGGAGTTAAACCTTCTCCTTGTCTTAGGCGTTGCTTCCAAAAGGCTGGTCGGCAGAAGGGGCAACTTCATTAACAGTCTTCAAAGTAGACCCAGTAGGCTGAAGGGAAGATTCTTCAGATCATTCATTATCATCAAATTCTTCCTCCAAGTTGGGAGGAGAACGTGGATCATGTCTAAAAAATAGTTCAAACTCTATTGGGGTGCCCACTTCCTTAAGTGCCTCTGACCAACCATCCTTAAAGGATTTCTTTCTCACAAACTCTATCTGAGTAGAGGCTGCCAAAAATGCTTTGTCCCAGCCCTTATTAAATGAGTCTTCTTTAAGATTCTTAGTTTTGGCCTTCTCAGCGACCAACTCAGAGGACAGACCAACAGCTTTCTCCTCGGTATCTTTCAGGAGATACTCACTTTTAGCTAATTTCTCCTCGACCTACTTGGCCTTATTTTTAGCAGATGATAAATTGGCCTCAGCAGTCGCCAATTTGCATTCAGCATCCGTCAAACTAGTCTCGGTAGTAACCAACTTTCCCTCAACAAGAGTGGCTATATTAATGGCCTTATGCATTTCCTCATCCCAAGTCTTTTGCTTAGAATCCAATAATTGCCTTTAAGCCTCAACAAACTTCCTAAAACCCACAAGGGCCTCTTCAACTTCTCCACAAGAAGAACAAACTTGCTCGTCCTTCTTAAGAATCTAATTAAAGTTTGCTAAAAACTTGATGCAGAATATTATCATATTAGAAGGAGAATCAAAAGAAAAAAGACATCCAGAGGAAATTGATAAAGAAGAGATGGTTACCACTGCCACTTTAGCAAGCATTTTATGCTAACTTCAATATTAGAAGAGGGGCAAGAGCTGCTTTATCCATAAAATGGGTTCCAGTCTTAATCAATTTTCTGGCAACATCAGGATGATAGTGATGGAGGATGACTCAGCAATAGTCAAATCCTCTTGGATCTTCTCGACTAACTCTTGGTCGTCAACAAAGCCTTTTTTAACTTATTTCTTGGGCAAGCCTTTCTTCAACCTCCTAAATTGAGGAGCAGCGTATTTATTTCTTCATAAATGATGACCCGAGGAACTTTATCTATCTTAAAAGCCTTGGACACTTTTTATGGCTTCTTAGTTATTAGAGCAACCTTCTTACCAGGAGGAGATAAGGCTCTAGTGATCAAGTCAGGGACTTTCCTCCTCTCCATGGCAGTAAGTGGAGAGGAAGGAATGGCTGAAATGTCCAATGATTCAAAAGGTGAAGAAGTTCCCAAGTCTTTGTTTGCACTAGACAGTTCTGCGATAGAGGAAATAGGTATTGGTTCCTCTTCAAGATTAATCGTGGGCAGAGCAATAAATAAAGTTATAGAGCTCATGTACTGCAATAGATATGAAGCATCTCTGGGGCGTTCCTTGCCAATTTGCTGGTGGATGATCCAAAGGAACTTCAACTCATGAATATTCACGTCCTCTTCTTTAAGGCATTTATTTTTGCTCTTAATTGTGCAAAAAATAGAAACTAGACAAGAATTGATTGATTAGCATATTATCAGAAAGTTGCTAAACAATGAACATAAAGATACAATTATAGAAATTTACAACCTATGCCATGACCAACTTGAGGGCACCTGGGCCTATCATACACTTCTCTAGTTTGTAGAGGACCATATTGCCAATTTTTAGCAATGACTCCATAATCAAGGCAATCCTTATTAGAGTCTGGAAAATTAACAACTAAGGCCTTATTCACAACCCTAGTCTTCAAATAATATGTACTGTCACTGGTAACCCATTTGTAACAGAACATCATTTCAAGGATGCCAATATGGATCCCATGAATTTGATTCTGCCTATGAATCCCATTTATTACCCTCCAGGTATTGGGGGATATCTTATCTGGAACAACGTTACAATACTGACAAAATTAAAAAAAACTATTAGGGGGAAATGTAAAGCCACTCTCAACAATGGAGAGGGAGGGATCAAAAGGTGAAAAAACATCTATAGGTGGAAATGGCGTCTCTAAATCAACCCAATTAGGGACATTTCATTCTCGCCTAAATTCCTCTAGGAAATACCCATGTACGATGTAAACCATGGCAATAAATAAAGAAAGAAGTAAAGTAAAAGGAAAGAGGAGAAGAAAGCTTACAGAAAAGCAAAGACTGAAATGAAGGAAGGATGTAAAGAAAAGCTTAAAAACAAAGAACTTGGGGAAGAAGTAGACTTCGAAAGATTGAAAGGGTTCGATAAAGAAAATTCGATAAAATCTCACCTTTTATAGCTTACCTGGGAAATCATTCAAGAAATGATTACTCTGTATCGACGATTGACATTTCGACGGCTTCACAGTACAAAAGGTGTTAAATACCCTTTTACCCTTTGGCGATTCGCTAATTTTCAAATTATTTACAAAAATTCCATTGCAGAACCAAAACATAAAAAAAATATACAAGTCCCACAGTTCGGCAAACGCCGACTAACACTGAAAGAAATATACTCCATCCTTTCAGCAAAAGCATTAAGAATGAAGTATTGGGGGTTTCTGTTGATACCAAAAATTATCCACCTACGTGGACCAATCAGAAGTGGAAAAATATTTCTTACACAATAGAAATCCCAATCAGCATATAGTAGCTCGATAGACACACCGATCAGTATAAAGAATGCAGATCATCAATACCATTGAAGCTCCATCATACCAAGGGTCTTACTAAACGTGGGTCACATACCCAACCATCACATTAATTATATACGGGTATAAATTCTTAAATGTATAAAAGCATTCCATCCCTTGACATTCCAACCCTTGATCTCCGAGTCATTATAAATACATTGTATTCCTTTTATCAAAGGAAAGAGATAGAACGAATTCTAGGATATTATTTTTTTACAAGAGTACCTAGCTTTTTGTAATCTCTGAAATCAATACCATAATAGTGGACATAGACTTTCTTAAATAGCCAAACCACTTTAAAATCTTGTGGCTCTATTTTATATTTCACTATAATTCTATATTTTATTTGTGATTATAAATATGGATAAAATCCATTTTCTGGCATCAACACCATCCAAATTGGCAAAGCTTTGAAGAAAGAAATAAAGGATGAGCTGATCAAGTTATTGAGAAAGAGGTAGCGTATCTTTGCGTGGAGTTATGAGGAGATTCTAGGAATTGATCTGAAGATTTTTTGTTACAAGCTGAATGTGGATGAATGAAAGAAGCCGATTAGACAGAGGCGATAAATATACTCAAAAGAAAAGTATGAGGTGATAAGAGATGAAGTTGAAAAGTGAAAAATGTCAAGTTAATTAGGGAAGTAGTCTACCCAGAGTGTCTAACTAATGCAGTAATCGTACCAAAGCCAAACAGTAAATAGAGGATGTGTGTAGACTTTATCAACCTGAATAAAGCTTATCCAAAAGACAACTTCCCTCTCTCCAAGATTGATCAAATGGTAGATGCCATGGATGGGCACGTGTTGATGAGATTCATGGATACCTATTAAGGCTATAACCAAATCTTCATGGACCCGACCGATGCTGAGAAGAACTCATTCATCACAAATAAAGGAACTTATTGCTATAAACTCATGCCCTTAGACCTCAAAAATACCTGGGCAACATATTAAAGACTATTGAACAAGATGTTTGAGGAACAGATTGGCAAAACCATGGAAGTGTATGTGGATGACATATTGACAAAAGGCCTCATGGCTGAGACACATGTGGTCGACCTTGAGTGCATGTTTAACACCATATACGAGTACCGAATAAAGCTTAACCCTGCTAAATGCATGTTTAGGGTAGTAGCAAAAAAATTCTTGGAATTCATTGTTAACCAACGAGGAATAGAGTAAAATACTGAAAGGATCAAAGCCTTGATTGAGATGAAGACCTCAAAACCATTAAGGATGTGCAGAGGCTGACAGGATGCGTCACTACACTGAACAGGTTTATATTAAGGGACATAGACAAGTGTTTTCTCTTCTTTAAAATATTGAGGAAAGCCTTTGAATAGGACGAAGAGTGTGAAAGATCCTTTCAAGATCTTAAGGCTTACTTAGGCTGCCCAATGCTATTGTTTTGGCCAATTCAATGAGAGAATTTGTATTTATACCTGCTTGTATCTAAGTAAGCCATTAGTGTAGAGATCGTACGAGATTATGATGGGGTACAAAAGCCACTATATTTTAATAGTAAGGCCCTTTAAGGGGCCGAGCAAAAATACCCTAAGATGGAGAAGTTGTCGTATGCCCTAATTCACTCATCTAGGAAGATTAAACCTTATTTTCAAGCCCATACAATGGTCATCCACACTGACTCCCCTCCAAGGCAGGTCATATATAAACCCGAGAAATAGGGTCAGATGATGGCTTAGCCTATTAAGCTAGGAGAATTTGATATCAGCATTTTATGTGATAGGCGTATACCTTTGAAGTTAAAAGGTAAATTTTATAGGACGACCATTAGACCCGCCATGTTATATGGTAAAGAGTGTTGGGCAACCATGAAATAAAATGTACAGAAAATGAGTGTGGCGGAGATGAGAATGCTAAGATGGATTTGTGGTAAAACTCAAAAGGATAAAACTAAAAATGAACAAATTCGTGAAACAATAATAGTAGCTCCTATAGAAGATAAATTGAGAGAAAATTGACTTAGATTGTTTGGACACATCAAGCGTAGACCAATGGATGCTCCTGTAAGGAAGAGTGATTTAGTTAGTATTGATGGTAACACAAGGGGTAGAGGTAGGCCTAAATTGACTTGGTGGGATATTATAAAAAAGGACATGATGACATGTGGTTTAACCGAAGATATTGCATTGGATAGAATGGAATGGAAAAATAGAATTAATGTAGCCGACCCCAAATAATTGGGAAAAGGATTTGTTGAGTTGAGTATACTAGCCGAGAATAGAAATTAAAGGGCAAGCTTTGGCCGACTTCGTAGTCGAGTTGACTTGGGACGAGGATAACAGTGAAAAGTTTATCGTGCCAACGACTGAGCCGGAGATAGAAAATGGAAGCTCGACTGAGGCTGAGATAATTGTATCAAGGCCTATCATGGCTGACACTGATGAAGATAAAATTTCGTTTAAAAATGGAGTCCTGGTTGAAGGGACCTTCTCAAAGGGGGCACAATTTGGAGCTTATTTGTAGGCGGCTCCTTATGTGAAACAGGAAGTGGAGTTGGGTTGATAGTATCGACCCCAGATGGAACCGACATAGAATACGCCCTGAGGTTCAACTTCAAAGCATCTAATAATGAGTCAGAGTTTGAGGATCTTTTGGAAGGACTCTCCCTTGCCAATGTGTTAAATGTCGACCAAATGTTAGTTCACAGTGACTCCCAGTTAGTGATAAATTAGATATTAGGAGTATATGAGGCTAAAGATGAAAGGATGGTAAAATACTTAACACGGGTGAACAAAGTGTTGATGAACTTTGAAGAGGTAAAGTTCATAAGGATCCCTCGGCTAGACAACATCCAAGACGATGCCCTGTAAATGTTAATATCTGCAACGAGAATGGAGATCAAATGGTTAGTGCCAGTAGAGATCTTATATATGCCAACCATTGAAGAACACGACAATGCCATTAAGTTTTGTTTAAACCTGAACTTGGGGGCATTATGGATGGATCCCCTCATCCGATACATTAAAGATGGTGAATTGCTAGAATCCAAGGTTAAGAGGAAGATTGTAAGATATAAGGCAACAAATTTTTCAATAATAGGAGATTTCTTGTACAAAAAAGGGTTCCTCTTCCCTTTACTACGATGCGTTCATCCCACTGAAGTGGAGTATGTATTGAAATATGTGCATGAGGGTTCCTACTCAAGCCATACTGGACGAAGGTCTTTGGTGAAGAGAATAGTTACTTAAGGGTATTGGTGTCCGACCTTAGCCAAAGACGCAACCAACTATGTAAAGAGGTGCGATAAGTGTTAGAGATATGCCTGCATCCCTCATCAACCTCATCAACCCTTGTCATCTATCACTTCCCCTTGGCTATTTGCAGTCCAGGGGATCGACTTAATAAGACCCCAACCCAGGGCTACAGGAAATTACAGATACCTGATAGTGGTGATTGATTATTTCTCAAAGTGGGTAGAGGCTGAGGCCATGATCACTACAACCGAGACGAAGACCTTTAAATTTATATGGAGGACTTTCATCTCCAGGTATGGTTTGCCCAACACTTTGATCTCCGATAGTGATAAACAATTTAATAACTCATCCCTAGAGGCATATTATAAGAAGGTAGGCATCTAATATATTTATTCAGCACCAGGTTGACCTCAAGAAAATGGCCAGACTGAGGTGGCCAATAGGACTATCTTAGATGGAATCAAAAAGACATTGGAAGACACCAAGGGTTTTTTGACAGAAGAAGTACATGCCATCCTATTGGCCTGCAAGATGACAGGGAGAACGCTAACAAAGGAGATCAATTTCATGCTTGCCTATGGATTAGAGGTCGTGATTACCACTGAGCTTGGCCTGCCAAATCATAGGGTCCAAACATATAGCCCGAAGGCAAACACAGACGAGCACAAATTAGACCTGGACCTGATCAAAGAGAGATGAGAAGATGCAGAGGTTAGACAGTCTGCTTATCAACAGAGGACTGCAAAGTTTTACAATAAGAGGGTTAAGGATAGGCTGATGGACGTTGGGGATCTAGTTCTGAAAAAGACCTGGCAGAAGCTAAATAAGCTCCATAGAAATTTG
Organism: Sambucus nigra; assembly: GCA_949130495.1. Lineage (NCBI taxonomy): Eukaryota > Viridiplantae > Streptophyta > Magnoliopsida > Dipsacales > Adoxaceae > Sambucus > Sambucus nigra. The sequence continues at coordinate 427,820,397 of OX422212.1, read as the reverse complement.
CATCGCCCATACAGAGTCATCGAAGAAGTCGTTCCAGGCACCTATAGGCATGAGAATTTTAAGGGAGAGTCATTCTCAAACCCATGGAATGCCGACTATCACTAGGATTCCGTATAAATTTTATTTTACCATTGTATGAGAGATGTTTTAAAAGTGGGAAGTGAGAAAAGTTTCAAGTGTTCCCTCATATTTTTATTGTAAGAATTATTCAATTGCATGTTTTAAGTTGTCCTAAGCTAAAAAATATCACACATATGGTGAATTAGCATTAACTCACTCTTAGTAACACGAGAATCCAAACGGGACTTACCTCGTCCATGGATTCTCAATAACACCGGGGGGGATAGTGTGATAACATCACTAAGGTGGTGAAAAACACAATAAACCTTAAAAAATATTTAATCATGGTTCATTTAAACATCATTAATTTGATGGAAACATAGTCCAACTCTCTCGGTGAGATGATGGTGCAGGACGAGACAACACTCATCCATACACTCTCAAAACGATGAGATGGGACTTGTAGTTAAACACTATTAATTTGGTAGTTCAAATTTGAAAATCATTTATTTGGTTATTATCCCTCGGCTGAAGACGAGGGAGGGCTTGAGATAAACATCATTAATTTGATGGACTCAAAATTGAGAAATCATTTAATTATGGTTTATTTAAACATAACAATGTGGCGATCTCTAATTAAAAAATCATTAAGTTGGTTAAATTATTTATCTGCTAAAGACGAGAATATATCCACAATCAGAATGTTATAAAGTTACTTAATAGTAGTTATGCTCAAAGCAGGCAGACACAGCATAATTAGAAAAGTTGGCAAAAATAAGAGATACAAATATATCCATTCAATAAAAATTTAATCAAGTTTGAAAATGAGCTCAATCGAGATGAGGATACAGATGCGTTATTTAAACAACGGTTAAACCACCAAAACTCAAAAACATGAGAACTATTCATAATTACATAAAAAAGGGCATTAGGCCACAGACGAAAGCCCTAACAAATTGGAAAGTTCAAGCTATTTGATTCTCCTCGGCCTCCACTTGTATCGACCCATCAACGGAACCAGTCTCGGCCTACACCTCCCGAACAGCAGCAATGGTATTGGTATTAGCAGTTTCAGTTGGGACCTCGACTGTGATTCCTTCTCCCTCAGCTACGACCATTGATTTGACATCGTCCAAGGCTTGGGGGGAAAAGAGGATCTTCCATATCAGGGCCTCCAACTTCTAATGAATCGACGAGATGACATCAAAAAAATTTAAGACGACCCATCGACAGGTCGTCTTAATACCTCTTTCAAGGTATTCACAGCTAAAGCTTCGAAACTCATCTGATGACTTATAAACCTCAATGTCCTCATCCTGAATTTTTTTTATGGCCTTGATAGAGATGGTCTCATCCTTATCCTTTTGGAAAGCTGCAACAAGATCGATCGCATACTTGGTAGATTAGGCATCTAAAGCATCGTTTTTATCTTTTAAGGCTTCGTCTTTCACTTTCAAAGCGTTGTCGTGCTCCACCTTTAATGTGTTAAGGGCCTTTTTGTACTTGGCCTTACGATCCCTCGGCTTCAACCTTAACTCTTCTTTGACTTTCAGAGCCCTCTCAACCTCGTAAAATTTAGGGAAGTTCTCAGTTATCCACTTGGTAGCTAAGGTAAAGGCACACATAGACTGTAGAAAAAATAAAATATACAGATGTCAGAATAAGATGAAGTAAAAAATGAGTATGAGATGAAGTTCAAATCAAAGATGAGGCAGATATATCTACCAAGTGATGGAGATCGAAGTCATAAACCTTCAGGGGGTGCATCTCCCCCATGAATTCATAATTCCGCTCACAGGGGACTGTAAGAATGGAATCCTTTGACCTCATCGCCGAAGGTATATGCTAGCCTGGGCTTGCCTTAACTTGGACTAAATTGGCTTCCCCCAAAACTTTGAACGAGTTCGATGAAGAAGAGATCAACACAAACTCAAGAGGGTTTACCCTCAGCCTTATGTCGTGATCACGATGAGTGTCCACATGAACAAATGGATCCTTTATCTTCTGACCTACCTCAGGTCGGGTCGGTACACTAACGATCATATTCTTAATGGGTTATTTGACTGCTTTATTTCTAAAGGCATTTTGGAGACTCAGGGCCATCATGTTCTAAAGTTCATCGAAAGTATAAGGTGGACGGTCTGCAAAGAAGAAAGAAAAATGGTTAGTAACAAAACCAGAGGATGAGGAAAGACTTGCATTGATTAGAAAAATTAAGCAACTCACACAACTCGTCTAGGGGGTCAACTCCTAGACCAGACATCTCTAAAAAGGAGAGAGACATAAATCTTCGAACCGAGGATGGGCCTTGTACATCCTTTGATTTTCTTAAAAAGTTAACCGTCTCCCTATCAGCAATACTGAGACCCGAGTCCAGCTTGGGGGACATGGAAGGGTTATCCTAAGCACACAAAACTCTTATTCATTCAGAAACAGACGAAGCCGATTTCGATCCTCCAAGAATTTAGCGCCATTTGGGAAGGAGAAATCCCCATACTTTACAGAATTTCTCAGATAAAAGGATGGAAAGAGAGTCGAAAGACGACCCTAAAAATTTGTTCATAGATGGTGATTTTGCCTTCTCGGTCATCATATACTCTCTCGTCCTCATCTGGGACCCGCATAAAGATATCACACTTGATGCCATTCAAGTGCCTTAAAAAAAAGGTCGATCTCTCTAACAGTGGGTGAAAATGTCTGGTCATACGAGTAGTCAAGTGGTTCCCCGGCCTCAGAATCATCATCATTAGCAGGAGCTTTAATGGTCTAGCCCCCATTAGAGAATCTCTCTCGGAATTCTCTCTCGGTCATAGCCGATAGGGAACGTCTGTTGGTGGAATGCCAACATTAACTCTTGGCTCATTAGTTTTTTAGACATAGCTGAAGCATCATCCCGATCGAATGACTCGGCGTGGTTAAAAGATGAAGATCGAGATGAACTCTCGACCGCCTCATACGCCTCAGGATTTATTGGTGAAAATATCATAGCCTCTTCAAAAGAATCTCCACTCTCGGCCCAGGTAGTGACCGAGGGACCAACGTCTGAGGAGGATGAGTCAGACATCACGTCCCTAAGATCCTCAACTGGTGAAGGTGGGATGAACTTTTAGTGAATGCGAAAGATTGGGCGAGTAAAGTCTGATCTGGCCATACGACTTTCCTCGGCCTCGTTCTCAATTTTACGTATATCCTGAAAGTATCTCTCTTCAAGTGTGGGGTATTGTTCTGCTAATTCGTAAAGGATCCTTAACATTCAAGTGGCCGAGGTTTAACTAACTTTTATTAAAGGGTAAAAAGACAAACGATTTAAATTTTGACTAAAGTTGACCTAAAGATCAAAAGGGGATAATGAATCATTTTTGTCAAGAACAATTCAAGAACACACCACCGGAGCTTTTCGGAGAAGATAAAAAAACACAATTCCGATGACTGATCAGAAGATAGTAAGGGTTGACAAAACATAGAAACCCAAAGATTACCAACCAACCCCCTAAGCCACCAATAAACCTCCTAAAACTATCCCTAGAACCTCTACTCAAAGTTGTCAAAAAATCTTGAAGCTCACTGGAAAAAACAAAAAATAACTAAAATGGCTAAGAAACCTTGAAATGAATGGGACAAGGGAGAAAAGAGGTTAACTGAGAAAGGGAGTATGTCTAAATAAGAAGAAAAGACCCTAAAACTTCGTCAAAAATTCTTGAACGGTCGTGAGAGAAAGAAAAAATGATTTATGTTAGAGAGAGAGAGAGAAAGATGTTTTAGTATGAAGAAGGAAAGAAACATGAAAGAGAAAATGGGTTTTTCAAAACCATTTAAATAAAGGAAATCATTATACATAACTTCCAAGGTAGTCATCATTAGGGTACAACCCCATATGGCACACTTATAACTGTCATTCTTGGGAAGCACGCTAACCCACAAGATGACTGTTAACTGTTAATCCAAGATTCTCATTCAACATTCTAGACCCGGCATATAAAAGGACATATTAGCCATCAACTAAATACATCTCATCAACTTCTGTACAAAATATACTTTATCCCTTAGCCTTTCATTCACATTGAAGACTAAGGGCCAAGGGTGATTGATATACCAAGTGTGACCTCGTCCCCTGGGTATACCCACTTGGTTAATGCCGACCATTGGTAAACAATCAATTTGAGAAAGCTATGGCTTGATCATAAACCCATTATGAAGGGCCTTGTTCTCGGTTGTAAACCCATTATAAAAGGTCTCGTCCTCATCTCAGACACAATTAATGATGTCAGTATCAGTCATCTTATGACCTAAGTTCCCTCGACCTCGTCCATCACCTAGATGATGTGGGGCGAATAAAGACTCTACTCAATATGAGAGTTACCTTTCGCCAGAATATTGAACTTGACAACTCGGCCTCGGCCTATTCTAAACGGCCAATAGTTAACACCTAACAAAACATGTGGAATGGGGCATGCGTGGAAGAGTGCGCATAGGTTGCAGATCCCACATGGACAAAATCATTTTAACAAGATCTACCTCATACGTGAAGGAATATTTCATCATCATGACCTACGTGTTCTAGTGACAGTTGGTTGATTCTTATTGGTAGATACATTCTACACATGCTTACTACATACTTGGGGGGTACAGTACACACCCATGCACTATATATACTCATTTTCTTCATTAGTGAAAAGGATCAAAATATACAAACCCTAGCCCAAGGTTTTCTCGTGTTATAGTAGAGAGAGAAAGTAGTGAGAATTGTATCACTTAGCCCATTAGTGCCCATTTTTATAGTAAAATTCACACTCACCTGCACAGTGGAGTAGGCCGATGGTTGAACCACTTATATTCTAGTGTTTATTCCTCTTATCCTCATCTCCTTCTTCAATTATACACTTGTTTAAACACCATTGTTGCACCTGCAAAGCTATTTTGGATTAAGCTCATACAAGTTTACTTATTGATACTAAATCAGGTATCATCAACGATATTTAATCAAAATGACACAAACATAACCTATGTTTTGTTAATCCAAAATTATGAGAATAAGGAGAACTATATTCTTACACATTTACGTCAGATGCCGTGCTCGTTGGCATGCACACCCAAAATATCTCACCTCACCTATAACTAAGATATATCGTAACTAGATGACAAACTCCAATAGATATAGCTACAACATGCATACCCAAATCCTAAGATTAATAGGTAAGATACATGATCTCAATCTAGATATATAACATAGTATCACAACCTCTGATTATATACTAATAGTCATACCAATATGTAGTACCTATATACTACATCTTAATTTACAAAGTAAACATATCACAATAATAGTAGTATTACGATACAAATTATCATTTGGATATATCCACCTCTGGACAAACTACATATATAAGTATAACATGAAGGCTCTAACCGTTAGCAACTCTCAATCCTCTATTGGGTCAATTCGTAGGATGTCCCATTCCTAATGATTACATAATAAACTCACATAAAAGGGGAAAATCTCTATACCCTAACAACACTATGTAATCACATACCAAGATTACATGAAAGATCAAGCCTCTTATGTCTCCCTCTCGTGAGACGGTTGAAAAAATTAACGTTGGATCAAAATATAGACTTAAACTCATCCCGCATCACCAACCAGGGATGAACTACCCAAACCCCGAACAATCTCATCAAATCTCCACCTATAAACTCCTCGCGAATTACACCCCCTGGTATGTCCACATATATCACATTAGGAAATATGATTTACTATTATGCATATACGAATACAGTTTATAATCCTAACTGTATATATCGGGTTATACGTTCCTAGAGATAACCTCATCCAATGCAATTATATTCTCTATGTAACCATATAAGTTCATAACGTAATATCCTAAAGAAAACTCTCTGGAAGCTCTCATTCGAACCAAGTTATCCTTGTTTGAAAAAGAGATTGATCATACCTAACTATGAACCCAAAATGATATTGTATTATAAAACTTAGACAATAACTTAGTTTTCTCAATGTTTTTCATCTCAGATCATAACCAAAGGCTAAACTAGCCTATAATCAGTATTAAAACAATCCTAATATGATTTCTAAAGGGTCCTAAGCATGTTTTCAGTAATATTGGTTCAATTAACAAGCTTAAACGTTACATTACTAAGACATATCCCTCAATTTCAACATGTTCTTCATATAGGTTAACGTAATTAAAAATTTAATCATTAAAATAATAAGTTTAAATCGCAATCATCAATCTAAGCATGTGAATCATCATTTTATAACATTCCTACAATGAATTTAAACAAGTCTAATCATTAAATAATGAATAAATGTAAATATCTAAGATTTATAATAAGATTTCTGCCATAAGCACGTATTTAAACCTAACTGATATTATCATAATCAAGTGATCATAATTAAGTTACAAGTAATATGCAAGAAAGCTTGTCATTTATTGCCCGAGTCTTAGTTGTATCTCTTATTGACTTTATTTCTTTCTAATTATCTCATATGCAGCTGAGGTTTAGTCCTTCGTTTTGTTAGGTATACAGGTAATATGTAAAACCCCCAAATAAGCCCAAAATACCAACCATATATGCTCCAAAAACTTAACCCAAAGGATTACCCAATATAGGGGCTCAATCCAGCATACTAAAAATGATATTTTAGGCCTCTGTATCTTTAAATCCTGGTCTAAAAGTCCACACTCACAATACAAAATAAATCACAACACTATAATTAAATTACGAGGTGTTCACATATCATTTAATTTTCAAATATAATTTAATTGTAACACATAATTAATATCATACTAATTCACACAACTATCATGCACACGGGTAATAACAATCAATATAAAATATATGCTATTGAATATTTAAAAATATAAGGTATTACCCATATGAAAGGAATAATTTATACAAGCATAAATAATTTTGAAGATTATTTCATCCGTGGATATGACATATTTCTCTCATAACCCTCTTAATGTTTTGATTCAAAAGTTTTGGGTGTGTGTGTTATGTGTGTGTGTAAGAGAGAGAGTGCGATGGAATCCTCGTTCATTACGTTCTTCCAGATGCTTGTGCAAATGCAAAAAAAGAAGGATGTAAGTTCTTACATTTTTATATGGTTCCATGGGGCATTGATTATTATTCACTATCGGTGAAAATCTCTCTCTCAAACAGTATATGAGGAAAAAAATTACTTAGGCCCCGTTTGGCTGTCCCAAAATTGTAAATTGTCTCATTAATACCCATTAGTTGTTGTTATAACCTAAAATAATAGTACTACATATCCTAGTGATAATATGACACCTGTCATCATCTAGTCCCGTGATATTAATGTAGTCGGCTTATTATCCCATCATATTAGCAGAATAGCCGACCACCTTCAGGAATGCGAACCATCAACAAAGTTGCGGCCATATTGGGGGGGTTTACCCTTCTTCTTTTCTTTTTCGGGGGTTCCCTACTGCACGCGTATGATTGAACCCTTTCTTGAGGTGCTTGACCGTCATCAATGTGGGTTAATGTGTAGAGATAGAGTCGCCAGCCTATTTTGCACAAAACAGGCAAAAGAAATGTCGCCGCCTCGAGAGAACGATATCACGGACAATGTTGATGCTTATGAAACCAAGTAGTTCAAAGGTCCAGGGATTAAGTTATGGAATGGAAGGTGTTAGGCATCCATCCCTCCCTTTCGATCCCCCATGGGCATGTGTTAATCTTTTGCTGTTAGACTCCCTGAAGTATGTGCATAATATATATGAAGAATAGAATCATTAAACTCATGTCATGGAAAAGGAAGGAGTGAATTCATCCTTAGGAGTGTTCCCGAAAATAATAATTCAAAATATAGTATAAGTGTTTGCCGAATCGTAAGTCGTTATGGGATAACGAATGTATATATCGGACGAATCACATGCATGCAAGAGTATGACATTCATTAAGAATATATATATATATATATATATATATATATATATATATATATATATATATATGAAAACATTATTATAAATGCACATAAGGGAGGATTCGAGTTTCGGGATTTACCCAAGACGCCTACGTAGCCCAAGGGGCATCAAAGTCCACGTAGTTCGAAAATAGCGTGGGGTGGGGTTCAATCCATAAATTCAAACAAAGTATTTCTCTTATGTGTATGTATATTGAAATGTGCTTTAAAAGTGAGAATGTGTAGTGAGAATCACTATTTTGGAATTTATAGATAAACCATCTTTTTCTTGTTTTTGGATTTTGTATGAAAATAGAGTATGTGCAACTATTAATAATAAAGGTTTGATATTAATATATGTGATGTGATGAAATGAAGTACTAAAGTATAAATAAAGCAACTAATATTAAAATAAGATAATTTGAAGAAAATGATGGAGAATTGGACCTCCTTATGAATGCTTGATGTTGATCTTGAGTGTAGATATGTTGCTCTTGCAATGAGATGAAAATGGTATGAAGAGATGGGAGGGATTTATTAAATGAAGTAAGAAAAGTATGGAACGGAGTGTGGGAAATGGACTTTTAGGAAGGGAACAACTCTGAATTTGAGAGAATGTTCTCTGAATTACTGCGAGGGATGTTCAGGGGTGCTTTTCAAAGTGAGGTCATGGCCTATATTTATAGTTCTAAGGGAATGATGATTGGCATGATCCTAAACCTGCCTATCGGCATGGAACCTCAGGCACACTTTTGATAGATAGGGTCCTGAACGTGCTATTCGGTTGTCTGAGATAATTGTTTTTGGAAAAATGGTCGTAAAATGCAATTCGTAAGTCATAATTGTGTATGGGGTGGACCGTTAGAACGGGTGTTCAGAGCCTTTTAATAATCCACTGAGCCAATCCCGAGTCTAGCAGTTAATCAAGGTAAAATAAGTCTCGAAATCACCCGTTAGACTCTAGACATGAAGGTTTCGGAGGAAAATGAATCATTTGTTTGAATCATAAGGTCTATTCATGGGATGGACCATTAGAAAGGGTATTCAGTGACCTTAAATATTTCAATCAGCTTCATTCAGTTTAGAGAGTTGATCGAGGTCAAATGGGGCCTGAAAGTGCCCGATGACCATTTGGGGTAAGATAGGTCTTTCATTCGTACTACAAGGATGATTTATGGACAAGGCAGATAGTTGGAATTAGAATTCAAAGCCGTTGGAAGATTCAATGAGCCTATCTTAATTTGGAAAGATGAGTAGAGTCAAACGAGACTCGATAGCGCCCGATGGACTTTAGATCAGTTTTCACGATAATATGGACCATTCGTCCATAGGTCAATTCATGGATGGGGTAGATCATTGGAAAGGGTATTTAGAGACATTCAAAGATCAACTAGATTTCACTCAAGTGAGAGAGTTGACTAGAGTCAAACGTAGCCCTAGAGTGCTCGGTGGCATTCAGATTAGTTTTTAATAGTGAAACGAACCATTCATCCAAATTGTAAGGCCGATTCAAACATGAGACGCACCGTTGTAAAGGGTATTTAGAGCCGTTTTAAGATTAATTGAGCTTCAACTCAATAAAGTAAGTTGAGTGGAGTCAAATGGGGCCCAGGAGCACTCTGTGGTCTCTAGATCGGTACACAGAGTATAACCTAGGGTTTATGACAACTTAGTGAGTGGTAGTAACCTAAGGATGTTCTTAGGGGAGTCTGTCGATCTTGGAATAAGTGAAGGTCATCGAATGATTGAAACTATATCTATGTTGGGGAAGAGGATTTTAGGTCAATTTTGTGGACCTAAAGGATGAGGGTGACCGATTTAGAGGATCGAGGTTAGCTGTGAGGACTTGAGGAGATGAGGACAAATGATTCAACTGGTCGAGGTCAATTCTGAGGACCTAAGGGGATAAGGATTATCGATTCAACGAGTCGAGGTCAATTTTGAGGACTTAAGAGGATAAGGATGACCAATTCAATGGATTAAGGTCAATTATGAGAATTTAACGAAGATGATGATGATCGATTCAGCGAGTCGAGGTCAATTATGAGGACCTAAGGGTATAAGGATGACCGATTCAGCAGGTCGAAGCTAATTTTTATGACCTAAGGGGACAAAGATGATCGATTCAGCGGGTCGAGGTTAATTTTAAGGACCTAAGGTTGTGCTGGGGATGATCACTTATGTAGATTAAGGTTATAACGGCCAATTCTGAGGGTCGAGGTCAATTATGAGGACCTTAAGTAGTGATGAACAATTCTGAGGGTCGAGGTCAATTCTGAGGACCTTGAGTTATGATGACCAATTTTAAGGGCTGCGGTTAGTTATGAGGAACAAAAGTTATGATGAGCAATTACAGAGGGCTGAGGTCAATTTTGAGGACCTAAAGTTTGTAACGATCAGTTCGAAGGGTCAAGGTTAGTTCTGAGGACCTAAAGTTATGATGATAGATTCTACAGGCCGAGGTTAGTTCCGGAGGACCTAAAGTTATGGCGACCGATTCTATGGGCCAAGGTCAATTTCAAGAACCTAAAGTTGTGATGATCGATTCTGCAGGCCGAGGTCAATTCTGAGGACATAAAGTTATGATGATCGATTCTTAGAGAGAAAGTGGTGAGCTAGATGAGGTGACATCCATTTCCTGATTCTTTCCTTTCTTGATTTTCTTGCAAATTCTTCATTGCGACTAGAGGAGCTTGGCATTTAACGTGTTGTATGCTTGATGTATTAGCTTTGTACTTGAAAAGAGATACTCAAGAAGGTAAAAATGATGCATTTTTGTTTGATTATCTTTTTTAGTGGCTTACTATGCATGCACTTTAATTTACTGCTGAGGTTTTATTTTGAGAAAGAGTAGGAAAATTTTATTTTTTGTAATTTTTGAATAGAAGAAAGCCTTAGTAGCCTGGTTGCAAAGAGTTTTCCCTTTGAAGAGGCTTATTTTGAGAAAAAGTAGGAGAAAAGTGTTTTTAAAAACTGATTTTTGGGCAAAAGGAGAAAAGGGGGGTGTCTAAAAAGAAGGGTTGTCTATCAGCATATCCCTTGATCTGCCTGCCGGCATATGGGTCAAGTCAAATCACTCCTATGCTATGATTGCACTTTTCTGCATACTTGTGTACTTCTGTAGGGCTGAGAATTAAACGAGCTTTGTGAAATTTTATTATTTTGCCAAGGATTTTGGGTATAAAAAAAGGGGTATGGTGTGTATTTTCTTCACCAACACCCACATTTCTTCTCTTACTTTTCTTTCTCTATTCTCTAAATTGATCTTCCCATGTATGAATAATTATATTATTTTTTTAATGGCTTAGAGGCCACGTGCCTTTATAATGTTGATTATGATACTTTTGGCTTGCGTCGGGTTTCTCTGTGGCATAATCGAGCCATTGACTGTAATTATTTGCAGTGACGGTACCATTATGGTACCCCAAGGACCATGTCTTTTGTTTTGGCCTAGGCGAGGTCTGTCCTACCTATGAGGAATTATTAGCAATGTTGGGGGTTAGCCTTAGTGTTGAGGCGGCCATGCCAAATTTTCTCGTTCTTCCTGGGCATTTTTTACGGGGTTACTCCATATTTCTCCTTTGGCAGCTTGACCGTTGGTCAATGGAAGCATTATTTATCTTCAGACGATAATGTATTCAATGCAACATAGGTACTTTGATGATGCTAGATTTTCCAGAGTTATTTCTCTGGGCCCTACTGCGAGGATTTTACTAGTGCCAGAGGGCGTGATTGCTAATCCCCAAGTGGCTGCGATAGTGACATGGATGTCTTACCACCATAATCCCGCGAAGGTGGTGCGAAAGGAGACCCTGAACAGTCTTAATGCTTGGAAAAAAGGCCATTTCAATTTTCTGAGGGGGAGTCTGGTAATGTTGTTCATGTGTCTTGAAAAGAGGTTCTATCTCACGTCCCCTCCTGAGTATCCCTTGGTGGGTGAGCCTAATTTCTTTATCCGAAATTTCTTCAGTTTCGACCCATCGGTACATAACTGGGTCAAATGGTTTGTAGAATAAAAATCCCGATGTCTTCGTTGGTGATGCCATGGTGGGAAGATTTTTAGCCTATTTTAAATCTAGGAGAGTACTTGTATGTGTGGTTGGTTGGCCTCTGTCAGACTTCCTTTTATTTTTCCTGGAAAATTCTATGCTAAGTCGGATGGGCAATAATTTGCCTCCTCGCATAATGAACTTCTTTTCGATGAAGGACTTGACTGAATTATTGCGAATGATGCTAGGCTCCTTGTGTTATCATCACTAACCATCTACCCACCCATCACAATCTGTAGGAGAAGCTTGGCATGTGTCTGGGGACTGCCTGAAGTGGTTGCGGAAGCAGGTATTAGAGAAAGTTATGGAGGAAGCAACCGGGCAAAGGTGGCTTGCTTCTTTCAAGACCATGGAGGGGGGATATGATTTGGTCCAAGCTTGTCAGGGCATATCGCTCAATGGAGCGCCTACGGAGTGTTAACCATGAGTAGGAGACTTGGGGACCTACGTGAGTAGGAAATAATGACAAAGTGGGATCATTTGGCACTTGAGGAAAATATTTATGAAGCTGGGATAGCATTTTGTGAAGCTAGGGTAATATGTGTTTTGAATTTTTGGGGTTTGGTGTTTTTCTGTGGCGTTAGGAATAATTTTTGTGAAGATGGTAAGTTCAAGTTTGTGATCTGTTTCACTCCCTTCACTGATACTTCATATAACGGTGATGTATTATCTTATTAGAAATAAAAAAGATTTTTATCATATTTTGTTGTGCCTCTTGATGATTTTTGAATTTTGAACTATATACACCAATCGTTGAGGCATACATAATCCTTTTGTTCATCTGAATGATGAAATTAACCACCATTATTAGATTCTAGAAAAGAATATCATTTTATATAGAAGAAGGGGTTCGTGCCCATGTATGGCGTATGAGCTGCCTACACACCTCTCAAGGTTTTGAAAAGTTTTCTACGTTTCATTTTGAAAAAAAAATGTTTTTAGAGGATCAAATCCCACGTAGTTCTGGGTATGGGTAATAAAGAGATTTTTTTAGAATAGAAGGGGGATAAGACGAATCATAACGCACCGAGATTTCGAGCTAAGGGTAAAATTTCTTAAGATTGTCCAGGGTGAGTGGACGTGCCATTTCTTCTCCGTCGAGGTCTGTGAGCATAGCGGCACCACCTGAAAGTTTTTTCTTCATAATGTAGGGGCTACTCCAATTCGGTTTAAACTGCCCTTCGAGGTCCAAGACAGGTTCTATGATCTCCTTAAGGGCAAAGTCTCCTTCCTAGACACCGCGATCCTTAACTTTTCGGTTAAATGATTGTGCTATCCGACGATGATGCCCCTGTATATGATATAGAGCCTTAAATCTATTTTTATCCAAGAGTGATAGTTCATCGAAGCGACTCTTATGCCAATATTCTTCGCTAACTTTGCTTTCAAGCATGATGCGTAGGGAAGGTATTTCTAGCTCGACGGGTAAGACTGCTTCCATTTCATATATTAGAGAATAAAGGGTAGCCCTAGTAGGCATTAGGATTAAAGTGCGGTAGCCCCAGAGGGCGTATGGGATCCACTTATCCTAATATCTACAACTCTCAATCATCTTGCTAATGATGGATTTGAGGATTTCATTGGTGGCTTCGACAACACCATTGATTTGGGGTAGGTAGGGAGAATATTTATATCTCTAAATCTCGTACTCGTTGACCAGTTATGTGAACTCGAATTTGAAGTGGAGTTCATTATCTTATATTAACTCAAGGGGAGCTCCGTATCGGTGAATGATGTTCTTTCTGATGAACTTGGTCACTTTCTTGGCATTCAGCACTGTGTATGACTCAACTTCGATCCATTCAGCAAAGTAATCAATGGCGACCAGGATAAATTCGTGATCGTTAGAAGTTTTAGGCGTAACCTTCCCTATGATGTCAATGCCCGAGGTAGAGAAAGGCAAGGGAGAGGCCATGTTGTATAGTTCTCGAGGAGGTAAGTGTTGGATATTAGCAAACTGTTAGCATTTGAGGCATTCTCGAATATAGGCAGTGCAATATTGAACCATGGTGGTCTAGTAGTACCCATGACGTATGATCTTCTTAGCAAGCATATGACCGTTCATATGGAGATCGCATTCCCCACTATGGATCTTCTGCGTAATTTCTTGAATATCAACCCCTGTTATGCAATATAAATGGGTTCCATTAGAGTTTCTCTTGAAAATCACTTTATCAAATATGATATACTGGGTAGCCAGTTTGCGAAGTGTCGCGCAATTTTTCTTATCTATGTCTTGGGGATATCTACCATGTTTGAGGAGGCGCCAAATGTCGTACTACTATAACTCGGCCATATCGGAGTCTTCCTTAGTGACGAGCTTGCTATGTTAGCATTTAGTGGGCATGGCTTATTTTTTAATCAAGAGAGGGGCGATTGTTATTCCATTGGGCATACTAGATTGTTCTTTGTACTATAAAGGTAGTGAAAGATAACATCTTGAAATTAGGAGGCCAACTCTTCTAGCTAGGAGTGGATGGGTAGGAGCTTCTCAACTTTAACTTTCCATTTTCTGAGAATTTGGTCGACAATGAGGGCAAAGTCCTCATAGATGTCTAGGTGCTTGATACCTTTCTTGAGAGCGATCTTGAGCTCTATAGTGAATGCCTCATATTTAGTCATATTATTGGTGCAAGGGAAGTCTAATTTTATGGTAATGGGGTTGTGAGAGTAATCATGGGCGATTAGTGGTATCCCAATGTCATATCCTTTCTTATTGGCAGCACCATCAAATAACATTTATCATCTAAGGTCTTCTTGAGAAGTGCAGAGAATATCTTCATTTGGGAATTCAGAGACCCAAACATCGGTTGCTTCTATGGTGTAATCAGTAAGGTAGTTAGAGATGGATATGCTTCCATAGCTTTTTGCGTGATGTACATAATATTGAACTCGATTAGAAACGTAAAATGATGGCAAAGGTTATTCGACTGAACAGAGCGGGCTTTTCTAGAAGTTATTTAATGGGATCCATTCGGGATGCTAGTCTAATGGCAAAGGAAATCATGTAGTGCTGTAACTTCTTTATGACCCTGATTAGGGAGACGCACGCTTTCTATAAAGAAGTGGGGTTGACTTCATACCTTGCCAATTTCTAATTGGCATAATAGATAGCTCTTTCCTTACGAAATTTTTCAATGTATAGGGTATCAAGCCCCTATTGCAGTATATATTACAGTTAAGTATAAGAGGAGAGGGAGACCTGGGTGCAGAGGCATAAGCATTGAAGGTCAAGTAAGGTATCTCTAGATTTGGTCAAAGGCTTCTTAGCATCCCTCATTCCAGACTTTAGTTAAATCCTTTAAGTGAAGTTTAAAAATGGGTTGGAAGATAGACGTCAGTTGGCTGATGAACTGACTGATGCGCTGTAGTTTACCCAGGAATCCTCAGACTTATTTCTCCATCCATGGTGGTGGCATCTCAAGTATGTATTTCAACTTGATAAGGCCTGCTTTGATTCCCTTCTCACTGACTATGAATCCCTAGAGTTTTCCTTTTGTGACACCGATCGCTCGAAGAACTTTCGGAGGGCAAGAATAAAACCTTCATGAATCTTAGACTTAATAATCATGTCGTCCACATGGACTTTGAAATCCTTAGGAATAAATTCGTGAATGATGGTTATGGAATCCCTTTGGTAGATAGACTCGAAGTCCTTGAGTCTGAATGACATGACAGTATAGTAAAAGGTTCCCCATGGGGTGATAAAGGTGATTTTCTCCTGATGATTAGGGTGCATTTAAATCTGGTTATATTCGATGAATCCATTGACAAATGACTTAAGGGCATGTATATCCATATTTTTCATGATCATGTCGATGTTGGGTAATGGTTAATCGTCATTTAGGGATGATTTATTGGAATCAAGTTAGTCAACGCACATACGAACTTTTCTTCCTGACTTCGACATGGGGATGATGTTAGCGATCCATGTTGGGTATTCAACTATGCTAAGAAATCCATGTTTAATTGTTTGACCTCCTCCTCTTTGATCTTGAGCGGCCATTCAGTACGGAGTTTTCTTAGGTTCTGTTTGACTAGCTTGCATTCTGGGAATGTCGGGATCTCATGCTGAGCTATTTTCGGGTCAATATTGGGCATGTCATCGTAGTACCATGCGAAGACATCCATCAACTATGTTAAGATTTCTTTAAATTGTGAACACTCATGCTCTTTAAGGGTGGAACTATCCTAATCTCACGCTGGTGGCTACTAGAACTGAGATTAATAATAACAGCCTCATCATCACTAGTTTCAATGCAGTTATCTTGTTTGTAATTGTAATGACCCCACTTTTACATGTTCATGTATAGGTTTAAATGTTGTATTTTTTCATATGTGATATGGAAAATGTTAATTGTGGGTACCCGGAATTAGGACCATGGGCCTCGACGAGTAGCCCAGTCCTGGCGGCCCAAAGTCCAGGCCCCTCATCTCTTATTTTGATCCGGTCTCCCCCCACGTTCTCATTAAGGGAAGTTATAGGGGAGATGGAGGACGTGGGGGAACCCATCACCTCCACTTACCTACATGTACATGTATATATTAAACCCTAGGTCCGGGGTAAAAGGACAGTTTTTGTATTCTATGTAATTACTCTCCGGAGTATATAGAAATAATATCGACTACACCACCGTGGACGTAGGCACATATTTGCTGAACCACGTACATCCTTTGTTGTGTGATTGTCATTTTATATTCCTTGTTCTCACTTGGTGAATGCCTTCTTTTTATTTATTTGTGTTGCACAATAATTGTCACCACAATTGGCGCCGTCTGTGGGAAACGTTCATCTTTCCCTGAGAAGAGCCCACACCAAGAAAGGAGTTTAAGATGTCTGGTCACAGCAGCAATGCCCCTCAGGCAGGAGATATTCAAGAGCCACCTGCTCCTCGCAGTATTAGGTCTGAAGTTCGACGTTCAAATCAGAGAGCTCGCCTGGAAAGTCCAACCTCAAAAGAAAGTCAGGGACCAGCGAGGTCCACACAGATATCCAGATTGATTGATGCGTACGAGGTAAGGCTCCACGAGCAGAGGGAGTCTTCCCGCAAATACGAGGCTGAGAATGCTCGCTTGAGAAGAAGACTGGAAAGACTCGAGAGGGAGCTTCGTCCTGATAACAGGAGACATCCATACCGCACTCCTTTCCCTCAGGCAAGCAAGTCTCGCAGTCGAGGAAGGAGCCCTAGGCTAGAATCTCAAAAGTTCGAAGGAGGCGAGTCAAACGACGGCCTCCGCGAACGGCTGCGAAAAGCTCGCCGCTACCAGAGCCCTGCTTGCAGCGACAAAAACATACGAAATATAGTCCGCAGGGAGATGGACCAACATCCTGATCACCACGGAACAAGATCAACCAGAGAACTCGTAAGGCGAGCTCTCAAAACCTAGATAAAGTCACCCTTCACGAGGGAAATCGAAGAGGAGGAAGCCCCCAAGAAATTTACCATTCCAAGGTTCAAGATTTACGACGGAAAGACTGATCCCATCGATCACGTCAGGCAATACCGACAGGCCATGACCCTCTGGAATCATCGAGATGCCCTGATGTGCCGCATTTTTCCCTCGAGCCTGCATGATGTAGCGTAGAAGTGGTTCGAAAGGCTCCCCCACTGGTCGATCAGGAATTTCAAATCCCTAGCCGAACTTTTTACGGACCGATTCATTACCAGTAGCTCCCATCCCAAAAGGATGGATGCTTTGCTAACAATGAAGAAAACACCTCAAGAGACCCTCCGAGACTACGCGAAGAGGTACTGGGAGTTATTCAATGAGATCGAGGACTGCGCAGAGGAAGTGGCATTGGCCTTCTTCAAAATTAGGCTCTCTAGTTCTTCCCTCCTATACCAGTCCCTGACGAAGAAGGAAGCTATAACTATTTACTACCTAATGGCCCGAATCGAGAAATACGCAAAGGTGGAAGATGTCACCCGCCCTAATACAGGAGAAAACGGTCGAGCTAAGCTCACTACCAAGGGAAGTGATAAATCTGAGAACCAGAAGAAAGGAGGAAAGAACGGAGGTAAAAATGGCTCCAAGAACGGAGGAAACCATGACGCGTCGAAAGTATTCCAGGCGGTCAACACCGTCTTCAAAGAACCAATTTATAAAATTCTCGCGAAGATCAAAGATGAGCCATTCATCAAGTGGCCCAGGAAAGTGGGAGGAGATCCCTCGAAGAGGAACAATGCGTTAAGATACGCCTTTCACAAAGAGGGAGGACATAAGACCGAGCACTGCAAAGCTCTTAAGTCTCACCTTGAGGAGTTGGCCCAGTCCGAGCATTTGAACAATTTTGTGGAAAAGAGGGTAGAGAAAGTGGCTGCCAATAGAGTGGCGAGACCCGACAACGTGCTGGAGGATGATGCTGGACATGAGTTCACAGTAATCCACGGAGTATCTAACGTCAAGCAGATACAAGGGAACTCAGCTCGAATGGAAATGAAAAAACTTACAGCGGTAATGCAGGCTTTTCAAATCGATCCAGCAAAGTCACAGCCAGGAAAGCGTCGACGAGCAGAGGGCGTCAACTATAACAAGCATATTGTTTTCACGGATGAAGATTTGGTGGGAGTAAGGACCCCACATCATGATGCCCTGTTCATTACACTCAGGATAGCCAACTTTGACATCGATAAGCTGCTCGTCGATCAAGGAAGCTCATTCGAAGTAATGTACCTCGACCTATTCAGGAAATTGAAGTTGAGCACCGCCGACCTAAAGGAAGCTACTGTTCCTTTGGTCGGCTTCACTGGAAAAATGACCATGCCCCTGGGCAAGATAGTACTGCCAGTGCGTGCTGGAAACGTCTCCAAGATGATCGAGTTTTTGGTAGTTGACATCGACTCACCGTACTAGGCCATCCTCGGCAGGGGATGGCTTCATGAGATGAAGGCAGTCTCCTCGACCTACCATCAGAAGCTCAAATATGTAACTGAGCGAGGAGTAATGGAGATCCACGGCGACCAAGCGATGGCGAGGAAGTGCTTCATAGCATCCATCCGACCAAAGCCAGAGAAGAAGGCCGGTCAACCCAGCGAGAAAGTTGAAGAAGGTGTGATACCTTCCAAGTAGTAATTAAAGTACGGGAGACCTGGAGTAGAGGAGACCAGGATCCTCCCCTCCGAGCGTGTCGTCGAGGACCTGGTAGAAGTTATGGCTGAAGTTGGTAACAATAGTAGAGTCTTCTTGATTGGAGCATCTCTCACCGACTAAGAACAGAAGGAGTTGACGATCTTGCTGAGACATAACATAGATGTTTTCGTATGGGAACCATACGAGCTGCCTGGAATCGATCCTAATATGGTCTGTCATCAGCTGTACGTCGACCCCACATTCAAGCCAATCACGTAGAAGGCACGTAGAACTGCACCCGAGAAGGCTAAAGCGGTCGAAAAGGAAGTCAAAAAATTGCTGGATGCAGGATCCATACGGGAAGTGCAATTCCCCAAGTGGTTGTCCAACCTAGTAGTAGTTCCGAAGAATAATGGGAAGTGGAGAGTTTGTATCGACTTCACGGACCTCAACAAAGCATGCCCTAAGGATAGTTTCCCCCTCCCAAAGATAGACCAACTAGTAGACGCCACTGCAACTCACGAGCGAATGAGTTTCCTGGACGCATACTCAGGATGTCACCAGATCCCCTTGTATGCCCCAGACCAGCATAAAACGACGTTCATCATGACAGTTGGGTTATATTGCTACAAGGTCATGCCCTTTGGGCTCAAGAATGCAGGGGCAACCTATCAGCGGCTGGTCACTAAAATGTTCAAGGATCAAATGGGAGACACAATGGAGGTCTACATCGATGACATGCTTGTTAAGAGCAAGAAGAAGGAAAGTCACCTCTCGGACCTGTCAAAGACCTTCGAAATCCCCAGGAAGTACCGGATGAAACTTAATGCGAGAAAGTGTTCCTTCGGTGTCCAGTCAGGAAAATTTCTTGGGTACTTGGTCAGTAAGAGAGGCATAGAAGCTAATCCAGACCAGATCGATGCAGTCAACAGGGTACAACCCCCTCGAACAATCCGGGACGTGAAGAACCTCACTGGAATGCTCGCCGCCTTAAATCTCTTCATCTCCAAATCCTCCGAGAAGTGCAAGCCTTTTTTCCAGCTTCTAAAGGGGAGTAAACCGATAGAATGGAGCCCAGACTGCTCGCGAGCTTTGGACGAGCTCAAGTCCTACTTAAGCTCCCCACCGCTGCTTGTCATACCACAGCAAATGGATTCTTTGTACCTGTACCTCTTCGTATCCAATCACACTGTCAGCTCTGCGTTAATATGCGAGGTTGGAGGAATCCAACACCAGTTTACTACGCGAGCAAGACCTTATTAGACGCCGAGCAAAGGTACCTGCCATTGGAGAAGCTCACCTTGGCACTTGTAATAGCCTCGAGGAAGCTGAAGCATTATTTTGAAGCTCATACTATCATCGTCCTTACATCGTATCCCCTTAAGGCGGTCCTAAGGAAAGCGGACTTGTCGGGCAGACTGTCTAAGTGGTCAGTCGAGCTCGGTCGGTTTGACATCCAATTTCAACCAAGGACAGCTATCAAGGGTCAGATCCTTGCTGATTTCATAGCCGAATTCACGGGCGAAGAACTCTCCAACCAACCTCAACCAACAAGGCAAGAGAAGAACCAAGCAACAGAAAGAACCTGGAGACTCTTCGTTGATGGAGCCTCCAACTCAAAGGGGGCAGGGGTAGGCATTGTCCTCATCACTACAGAAAACACAATCCTCGAATAAGGAATCAGGCTTGGATTTGCAGCCTCTAACAACGAAGCAGAGTACGAAGCCCTAATAGCCGGTCTCCAAAAGGCATAAACTCTAGGAGCAAAACGTTTACAGGTGTTCGGCGACTCTCAACTAGTCTCCAATAAGTGGAAATTACAATGCAAAGGATGAAAGAATGGTAGCCTACCTCGCCTTAGTGAGAGAATTAATGTCAAGCTTTGAAGAGATCAACATCCAGCAGTTTCCCAGTGGGCAAAATAGTCATGCTGATGCCTTAGAAGCCTTGAGTTCGGCAGTTGACTCTGACCTTAAGAGGGTCATCCCCATCGATTTCCTCATTTGTTCGAGCATTAACCACAACAACCAGTTACCAAACGTGGAACAAATACTCCAGGTGGGATCAACCCCCAGCTGGATAGACCCCTTAAAGGACTATTTAAAGGATGGCATGCTCCCAGATGACAAGAAAACTGCCCACCAGATAAGAGTCAAAGCTGCTCGCTTTCACTTATCCACAAGAGGCGACTTGTATAAGAAATCCTTCTCCGGTTCGTACCTTAGATGCGTCCACCCAGGTGATGTCGAGCAAGTGCTACACGAGCTTCACGAAGGAATCTATGGAAGTCATATCGGAGGGAGGTCTCTAGCCTTTCGAGCAATGAAAGAAGGCTATTGGTGGCCATACATGCAAAAGGACTCCGCAGTATATGTCCAAAAATGCCTGAAATGCTAATTCCACGCTCCTATGGCCCACCAACCCACCAGCGACCTGAAGTCGCTGTCCAGCCCATGGCCCTTCGCCCAATGGGGAATGGACATCGTGGGACCGCTGCCTACCGCCGTCGGCAATCGCAAATACCTGTTGGTTGCGACTGACTACTTCACCAAATGGATCGAGGCTGAATCCCTAGCGAACATCCGAGATGATGATATTATAAGGTTCATATGGAGGAATATAATCACTCGGTTTTGAATCCCCAGAACCATCATCACCGACAATGGAACGCAGTTCGAAAGTGGCCCCTTTCAGAACTTCTGTAACGAACACGGGATTAGACACCACTTCAGTTCGGTGGCCTACCCTCAGAGCAATGGCCAAGCTGAAGCTTCCAAAAAAACTGTGATCGATAGATTAAAGAAGCGATTAGAGCGAGCCAAAGGCGCATGGGTAATAGAGCTACCCCATGTTCTATGGGCGTACCGAACCACTCCTCGACGAGCAATAGGAGAAACCCCATTTTCGCAAACATATGGCATGGAAGTAGTCATCCCACTGGAAGCAGGTTTGCCAACAATGAGATCCAACCTTGTCGACCAAGGCCTGAATGATGAAGCATTGCTCGTCGAACTCGACCTAGCCAACGAGCGCAGAGAGCTAGCCCTGGTGAAGCTAGAGAACTATCAGCAACAACTCGCGAAGCATTACAACAAAAGGGTTAGCCCGAGGACGTTCCAAGTTGGGGACTATGTTCTAAGGAAAGTTCTGGGCAGCACAGTGAAGTCGTCAGACGGCAAGCTAGGCCCAAACTGGGAAGGACCCTTTAAAGTAACTAAAGACGATCTCCAAGGTGCCTATCACTTGGAAACGATGGAGGGAAGAGAAATACCACGAGCATGGAACACAACTAATCTCAAGAAATTCTATTTTTAGATCTTTTTCTTGTATTATTTTGTTATGAAAATAGAAGTTCATTTTCCTTATTACTAATAAAAGTTACTTAATTGATTACACTCTGATTAATAACAACTGCATTTATTGCACATCTTTTCCAAATAACAGGCATGATGGTCACTATAGCAGGGGAATACCCTTCCTCAGGTCATCATCATAAAACACGAGATACCTCTTAGCATTTCCCCTGGCAATATATAAATCCCTACAGAGGATTCTTAAGCAATATGACCAAATCTTATACTGGTCATCAAACCTACTTCGGTTGAACAAAATCCTGATCGGATGAAGACATCCAACACCAGGTGTGTCCTCGCCAATTGCCCTACTTAGGCCTAACGGAGTGTGACGACACAACCTAAAAGGTAAAGTGGGGCACAATGGTACTTTGGTATTATATTGAACTGGGGGGACACTTGCATGACAAAACAAAAAAGATCATAAAGCAGCAAGGATATGAAAAGTAGGATATACACGTTTAGTTGGAAAAATTGCCCAAAACACAAACTTTTCATTAATCCATCATACTTACAACGATGATAATACATGTTTAGTCGGCGAGCTCGCCCAAAGCATTTACATTATTAAAAATAAAAAAATAGCAACTGGCAAAATCTCAAGGGGGTGGAAGCCTCCGAGCAAGATAATCAGCCACTCGAGCTCTTCGGCCGTCATCAGGAGAAGGAGCAAACTCTTTCACAACCTCATTTGCATCCGACTCCAATAATTACCGAGGAATAGCATTGATGGGGATCCATCGATCGTTCCTCCTGAATGGGTTAGGCATCAGAGTGGAGGAAGACATCTCATGACGATACCATATCACCGAGTTCCTCGGGACTTGCATCTCCTTTAAGGCACTTAGCCATCCCCTGATGAAAGAAAGCTCCTCGAACTCAGATAGCCTTGTTGGAGCATCCGACCAGCCTTGATCATAACCGTCAGCCCACGCTTGCCGAGGACCTTTCTTGAATAAGTGCCACAATCGGGTGACGTCCCTTTGAAGCCCAGCAACAATTACATATGCTCGCTGAACATCACCACGGAGTTCCTCCATTTCCTTATCACGAAGCTCTTCCGCTTCCCTTTTTCTGCCCTTGGTTCTCCTACCAGCTCGTGGAAGGAGAGGGCGAGTGGGACCTCGTGGCATAGGAGGAGTAACGTTATGACCAGATCTAACTCGCGACGACGAGGAGCCTTGCAGAACTGCTGGAACAGTGCTTGGTGCATGCTCCCTAAGTCATAAGACTTCTCTCATCAGGTCTTTATTCTCCTGCTGAAGAGCCTCCCCAACTTGGTTGATCTCGGTGGCCTCTAGTAGTCTTGTTCTCAGCACATTGACCTCCTCTTGCACTGAAGCACTAATATCCTCCATGTCCTGGAGCCTGTCCTTCAGCTTAGCCACCAGCTCGGATTGCTCCTTATACTTCTGATTTCTGGACCTAAGGGACTTGCAAAGCTTAACGAAGTCCTGGCAAACTTCAGGACTCGCGTTGGGACCAAGGGTCTTACCCAATTGGGAAGTAGTAGGAATGTAATCATCTATATCAACTAACTACAAATGAAAGGAAGATAAAGAAGAGAAAGAGACAAATCAGTACAAGTAGAAATAAAGCCTTTTTCATTAATAAAGATTGAGGTTACATCGAACTGAAGAAAGAAAGTTTGCAGACTGGAAAAAGAAAAAAATACAAAGCAATCCTATCAATTAGCAACCTCAGGTGGCCCAGAGGTGGATGGCCCTTTCTCAACATCAACAGGAGCACTGCCCTCGGCAGGGGTGGTCTCTGTCACCTCAATAAGAGAAACATCAGCAGAAGTCACCTGAGGAGCAGGATCAGAGACTTCAACGGCTTGGGCAGGATCCTCATCCACGACTGGCCTCGGCCCTGGGTCGTGCTCGTCAAAGAGTGGGGATGCAACATCCACCCCAGCGACTATGAGAGCCTTGTTCCATCCTTTCTTGAAGTTCAGACGGCTAATATAGCCTATCTAAACTTCAGCATCTTCGTATGCTGCAGCCCAACCGGAATTATAAGAGTCTTCCCTGGAAGTGACAGCCTCGGACTCCTTTTTCTTCAGCTCTTCGGAGAGGGCCCTTTTCTCCTCCACGATAGCAAGTTTGCTCGAGCAAACCAGGTCGTAAGCCCGCTTCAGCTCCTCCAGATCCTTGACTGCCGCATCCTTCTCATTGCTCGCGGTGGCAAGAGCCAAGTCGGATGAAATCTAAGCAGCGTCAACAGCCTTAAAATTGGCCTCGAGCTCCTTACCCTTCACCTTTAGGGCAAAATTCTCTTGCTCTAGCTCACTGTTCTTCTTCACCAGCTCATCGCGTGAACGATACAGCAAGGCGAAGTCAGTAATGAACTGCGAAAAAGAGAAGGCATTAGAAGAAGAAAATGAGGGAAGTCAGAAAAACATAAGAGAAAAAGAAAAAGAAACCAGTGCAAGCCTCTGACTAGCCTGGAGGGCCAAATTCTCTGACCCCACTGCCCTTTGGTGATCAGTCGGGAGGACAGCTCTCTCGAGCAGGGTCGGGGCCAACTGAGGATAAATTGCCACAGAGGCCCCCTTGGGCAGAGCGGACACTGGGACTAAGGCCTGCCCGGCCTTCGTCCTCGCCTCAACCCTCCTCTTCTCCTCCTCTTTCTCGCTCTCTCTCTTTTTCCTCTCCTCGACCCTCCTTTTCTCCTCTAATTTCTTCCTCTCTTCTTCCTTTTTCCTCTCTCTCTCTCTCTTTCTCTCACCTGCTCCTCTTCCTTCCTTCTCCTCTCCTGCTCCTGAGTGGAGGACCGGGAACCAGTAGCCACGGCCCCAGAAGTAGCTTTTTGCTTCTTTGACCTCTATGCAAGAAGCACGTGGTCCTCATCATCATCATCCCTAATCAAGTTCTTCCTTGGAGGAACCATATCTTCACTTGAACTGCTGGAAGTGCTCGACGATCCCCGAGATTCAGAAACCTCCTCACGGTAAGAGGAACAGCTACTATCAAAGCTCCCTCCACCCAAATTACTCACGGCTCCTGTAAGGTCACTTTCAGAGCTGCTCTCCTCCTCTTCCAACTGGATAGGCTCTGCAGCAGTCTCTTCGAAGGAGTCAAACTCTGGTATACTATCCACAGGCCTTGCTATGAAGCTGGAGCCAATGTTCTTGTACTCGAGCAGAAAGGCAGCAGACCTGGGATGCTCACCGTCACCCAGAGGCTCCCTGATATTCCAAGCCTTAACCAATTCCGAGATACGAACCTCGCTGAGAGCAGGATCCAAATTCCTTGACCTCGATGTGGAAGAAAAAGCAAAAGAGGAGTTAGAAAGGTCACAAATTAGCAAAAATTGAAATAATAGTACAATGTCTACCTATGTATTCCTCCCCGTAAAAAGGAACAGAGAACCTCTCAGACCTCGACCCTTCAAATTGGGGAGGGAACTGCCAATTCCTAACAAGGAAACCTTCTTGCCAGTAGTCCTTATGGGAATCAGGTAAATTTACTACCAATACCCTGCCAGGGCTCCTAGCTTTGAGGTAAAGGACACCAGAACTAGTTCGAGAAAAGGAGTAACAGAAACAGACCTCGACGAGCCCTAACCTAGTTCCATACAATTGATTTATCCTATGGACGCCATTTACTATTTTCCACACATTGGGCGAGCATTATGCAGGAATAATATTTAAATAGCCAAAGAAATGCAGGAACAAATCATTGGGAGGAAAAGTGAGTCCCCCCTGGGAAAGCAATAGAACATGGATCCAGTGAGCATCATCTATCTCTCTAACGTTTCTAGGAGGGGAGGAACAACACTCAATATCTACCCACTCGGGAATGTTGTAAAACTTCCTAAACTCAGAGACCGACCTATTCCCAATCTTCGCCATTGAAAAGCCCTAGAAAACTATAAACTCAAAGAGAAAGCACAGAGAAAAGATACAGGGAACTTACAAGATAGAAGACCAATTCGAACGAGGAAGAAGCACGAGCCCAAGCGGCAAGGAAGCAATGAGACTGGAGATTGAGAGAAGAAGGTACGAAGTGCTAGAACTCGCAAGGAATGAGAAAATGCTGGAAAAATTGGAACGACAATAGAGAAGTACCTCTTCCAAGAAACCTTCAAATTCTACTAATCATAGTGCACAAGATACGAGGCGGGTGCTGCCAAAATCAGCTTCACGGTTTCCGAAGAATTGTAAAACAGCCATTATGGCTAATCATTTAAATCTATTGAGCCCATAAACATGGCCCAACAAATTTAGGGGCAATTGTGGGTACCCGGAATTAGGACCATGGGCCTGGACGAGTAGCCTAGTCCTGGCGGCCCAAAGTCCAGGCCCCTCATCTCTTATTTTGATCCGGTCTCCCCCCACGTTCTCATTAAGGGAAGTTATAGGGGAGATGGAAGACATGGGGGAACCCATCACCTCCACTTACCTACATGTACATGTATATATTAAACCCTAGGTCTGGGTAAAAAGGACAGTTTTTGTATTCTCTGTAATTATTCTCCGGAGTATATAGAAATAATATCGACTGCACCACCGTGGACGTAGACACATTTTTGCTGAACCACGTACATCTTTTGTTGTGTGATTGTCATTTTATATTCCTTGTTCTCACTTGGTGAATGCCTTCTTCTTATTTATTTGTGTTGCACAATAATTGTCACCACATTAATTTGTTATTTTTGCCTAATCCACCCTTCATAAATCATGAAATATCAAATTAGTTACAAACATAAAATTTTAAAGTTTTCGGTAGGAATGTTCATATTAGAGACTAGTTTTGACCATTATAATATAACAATTGACTTGAGGCAAAAACTAAAAAGTTGTATATATATCAATTAGGTTTGTAACACAACAAACGGTGTGTTAAACGGAGGTCCGATCAAGAAGTTATACCGAAATTACGAAATAAGGGAAAATCTGTCCATCCTTTAAGTCATATTTTGTCTTATTACCACACCATGTGTAATATTTTGATTGGTTGAAGGGAAGGCTGGTTTGGCCGACATATAAACTTTGAAATAACCTCCTTATTCATCAAAATGGATTAAATCAATGTCTTATAGCATATCTTAAGCTAAATGATAAGTTTTTGGGATAGAAAATGAAATTTTATGAAACTTTAGGGATTTGATTTTGAAATAATGAAAGTTTTAGGGACTAAAATAAAAATATATAAATGACCATTTTGTAAATAAATTATTTTCTAGGATCTCTAAGAAATATTGAAAATGTATGGTGTAAAGTTACTAAAATACCCTTAATGTGTAAAATGACCCTAATACCCTTAATAACTTTACACCTTGTGCTTAACACTTCGTGCTTGGTTTAGACACCTCCACCGTACACATGTCGCCTTTAAAGGAAAGGACAAAACACATGTCATGCAATTAAAGAAAGCCAATACAAGTGTCGACGTTCGGTGAATTGAGACTGCAAGATAGCTCCGTTACGCAATACGCTAACGCTAACTCACCAAATTGGATGCTTAGTCATTGGGACACGTGTCAACACCCTAATAACTTTGGGAAATTATAAAAAGAGGACTTAGGATTAGTTCTTACACGAAATTCATTCCAAAGATAAGAGAGAAATAGTGAGAGAAATTACGAGGAGGTTAAGAAGAAGTTTCGTCTTAAGAATTAACGAGTGATCCAAGACTCAGCATCTGTGACTTTGGACTTCGGTTCTATGTGAGTACTCTGTGTCATTCCTTGTGTATTTTGATGATATGATATTATGCAAAGCACATATATTTTGTGAAATTATTTTATTCTCAAAATACATCTGATACCGATGATTCCGTCGTTTGTTATATGTGTATATCTCTCCATATATACATCTGACTTGAATTCTAAAATTATTGATTCGGCGTATAGAAACTCTCTTACTATATTGGCCTTGACTATCGGGTGAAAATATTTGGGTGGTACCTTCCCTGCCGGTTTATCGTTGGTGTGCCCTAAATAAGGCGTTGTTTCAGATATCATGATTTTCTGTCTGTGTTGTTGCCGGATGGAAACATTTGGTAACACTATCTGTTTATCTGGCTACTAAAGCGTATATGGCCATCAAAATAAATTGAATAATTGACATATTGCTCAAATTTTTTTATCTGTTCTGTCTTGAACTGATTATTCTAAAAATATATACTGCCAGCTTACTAGATATATTTTACTGCAAATTCCTGTCCATATATGTATATGCCTTTTGTTGGAAATTGAATAGGTATCAATTTTTTGAAAAATCGTGGAATGTCTGGAGATTGAACCTCACTCGGCTTTTAGCCGATGTTGTATAACTAACCATTTTTCAGGAAATAAGTAGGCTTGGAGGGAACGAAAAAGGACTATATGGAAGATTCAGCTTTTAGATCTCTTCTTGGTTATTTTAAGTAAAAAGTTGTTATATCATATAAAGCTTGTTTGTCTCTCTTGTAATAAGTTTTAAATTTCATTTTAAGTTGTAACTTGTTGTGACTTGTAATATAAATGAAGTTTCCTTTTAGAAAGCTCTGATGACGTAATTCCTTTAATTTCAGTATTTTACGATTCATAACCATGTAATTGTATTTCCGTTGCATTTAATTAAGGAAACAATTTAAGTTAGAATATTTGTTGCCTTGGTGGCATGTCAAGACACTCGTTCCCCACTACTATTTTGGGATAGGGTCGTGACAGTTATTCTCCTTATTAAGAGAAGTTAAGAATTGTTCATTTGAAAAATCATCATTATCAAAGGCTTGATCATAACCAATACAATTAATGTAAGGCACATCAAGATACTCAAAATTCTCGTTTATTTCATTTTTGAGAAAAACAACATTGAGAACCTCATCAAAAGAGGTCTCAGCTACATTGATATCAAGAAAAGGAAAAACAACGCCAGGTGAAGAAACTTGTATGGGGTAAACAATAGGATTAGGTTAAATCTGAGCAGGTTGGACTGGTATGGCATTCCAGTTGAGGAGAGGCATGTTAGCAGCTTTTATCTGAGTGATGGGTCCAAAGATAAGACATCTAAGAGGATCATACATAGACTCAACTCCGATCCCCGCAGGTCGAATGAGTCTTCAAAATCATTTTTCTCAGAGTCCTTGATAATTGTTACATCTATTTTAGTGAGAGGTTAACTTCATGTTTATATTCTTCAGCCTAAGAGTTATAATTTTAAAAGAAAATTTCTAGCCCTGATTTTATCTTCTTGTCAATATGGTCGTACCACGATTTAGGGAATCCATCGAAGGGGAAGTCTTCACCCTCCTTGATAGATCTTTTATTTAAAGAGTCTCATGAAATAGTCTTTTCATATTTCAAGCTTTTAGCCTCAATCGATGGAGCACTTTGAGTTCATTCGGTGAAGGTTAGTAACCCAGGACTCATGGGGAAATGCCACTTTTAGTATTATGGGCTAAATAATTCCTTATTAGCGTCACCCTAGCCCCCTTCTAGGCATGAAATGCATGTTCTTAAATGTCTTAATCACATTGACATTGTCGTGAGGGTTGTGCTCTGGACAGAATCAAACTTTTAAGTTGTCCCCTATTGGGAGGGGGAGCAAATCGATCTTAAGATTGAATAAAAATATGTCATTGGTCCCATGTTGGATTTTCAATACTCGACTACTAAAGATGGCATTATTTGTGTTTTCATCATCCCCCCAAATGGTGATACCTAAACTTTAGCGAAAAACTTCAGTTTCTGATGAAGAGAAAAGGTTACTCCTCAGATGTTGTGAAGCAATGGATGACCAAGGAGTAGATTGAAGTAAGTAGGTATGTCGCTGACTTAAAACTCGATGACAGGATTGATAGGGCCAACCCCTAGTGTAAGTTTTATGGACCCCATTACTTCTCGGTCAGTATTATCATAAGAACGCATGGTGGTAGAGGTGGGAGGGAGATCATTGACTTTCAGTCCCAAATAATTAAAGCTTTTGAGTGAATAGATAGCGGGGGCAGATTCGTTGTTGATAAGTGATAGTGGTCCATCTTTCCCAAGACTTTAATGGAGACATTAAGAGAACAATTATGATTAGGACTGAACTTAGGTATCTCCTATTTATAAAAGGAGAATAGTCTAGAAGAGGTCAGGGATACAACCATATTTATGACTTCTTCGAGAGCAGTGGAATGAGGGACTTTGGGTCTCGTGTGGATTATTATCAAGGCATTTTGGTGCAACTAAGAGGGCATGAAGAGTCCCCATCAAGTGATATTGGCTCAGGTCTTATTGAGTTATTCAAGGACTTTGCTTTCTTCGATGATCATTTCTAGCATTGGAATATCTTTGATAACTCCCTTTATTTATCCACCCCTATTAACTGAGGATTCAGATCTTTGTAATGTTTCCCTGACTTGGTAACGTGGTTCATAAAAGTTGGAAAGAATAAGAATTCGGTGGCTTCATCCACCTCGGGCTAGATGGAAACCTTATTGATTCCCCTAACAGATCTTTGAAGGATATCATTACACATAGATTAGCTACTGGATTGACTTCTTCCTAACTTGGTTCACCATTCGAGCTATCAAAATCACCCCCCACTCGATGGCGCTATGTCCTCTTACCAAGAGTAATCATTACATTAGATAACCTCAATGGATTCATCGTATAAATTTTCTCACTCAACGGGGAAATGCAGGAGAGAAGGGACCTACCATCCCTAAAGCTTTAAAGTGGTGAGCAACTCAGAGATGCAACAAATTTCACTTGTCTATAAAAACATATCTCTATGGTCTGTACCATATCATATAGACTGAGTTCTTCAACATATACTACCTATTCATTTGATTCTCGAGCCAATTCTGAGCTTTTATGAATAAGTCGCTAAAATTTTAATAATTGACAATCATCGCAATGGGCAATTTCAGTCCAAACTCTAAGAATTGGTACAATACAATAAGTAACTCCATGAATACCCCTCATATCGGGTGAGAATGGAGATACATGCCCTTGTAAGGAGTGATAAAGCTTGATTGATGAATCAAGTAGGGCGTATGAGAAATATGGGCAAACCTTGAGCGGTTTGGGTGAGACTATAGAAATGATGGGTTTTTACTGGGCACGAATTAAGTAGATGGGTCAAATTATAGGTCACTCTTTTAAAAATGGCATTTGTACGTGCTGAAAAAGGGTTATGAGTGGCATTGGGTTTAAAATTAGCTGGTGGGGCATTGATACCCCGATCAATTAGGCCTTGGACCACATTTATAAGGTAGAGGCATTAGTCGGTGGTACGACTTGCAGATTGGTGGAAATCACAATGGGCATTGGGTTTGAATTTTTTATGGAGTGGATTTAGTAATGGATGGGGGTCCAAGGGTTGATGAGATTTTGGCTTAACAAGTTCTGGTAGACTTTAAACAGGGGAGCATGGAGCTTAGTGTACTATTTTTTGGAATGATTAGGGCAACTTTCTGGTGCCCAAGAGGTAGCAGGTTGTGAAATGTTATTGATGGTTGAGACTTTATCACTAGAAAGCTTCTCATACTTTCGGGGAGTGAACTATTCAATCATTTTTTTGGTTCAGACTCCACTTAGGTGATACCTTCCTTAATTTCTACACCAGCCTCTTGAAAGAATCGAATGTATGGGTAATTTTATCCTCCCATGGATGCTCAGATATGAGGTAAGAAAGTCTTCTTCACAATACTGACATGTTCCTCCTCGGATGGGCTTTTGGTCATGGTGGAAATTTTCTCTTTCCACCTTCCTATGAAGTTACTGACTGTTTTACCAAGGTTTTGCTTAAGATTCTTTAGATTTCAGCGCGTAACCTCTAGCTCCTCATTATACCTTCACTGAGATATGAATTCTCGGGTGACATCCTCCCAACTATCCTGAATTCTTCAAGGGACAGAAACCATCTGTGCCATTTTTGAAAGAGTGTGCGCTTGCATTCAAATAAGAAATTAAATAATCAAACTCAGTTCAAACCAAATAAACCCTAAACAAGCAATAAGGTGTGATTGAAATAATATGAAATCATGCAAGAGATATTCAAACACACACATGTGAGGAAAAATCCCCCAAAGGGGCAAAACTATTTATTTTCATTATAATATTGTAACATACAATTTCGGATTACAATGAAAAATACAGTGACACAGAATTACCCGAAGGTATCGAATCTGTAGTCGGCGGCTGGAAGTTTCCCTTTCCAGGAGGGCAGCAATGAAGAAGAAGAACGGTCTTCTCTATAAGGGTATGAACAAAACAGTGTTTGTGTTATAGGGTTTCAAAAACAATTCACAAATGATTTGGAAATTTGTGTGAATCAAAACATGAGTTTTTAGTAACTCACAAAGGTGAAGACTTTGAGTTTATGAACTCTGAAAGTCGTGTGTAGAAGTCTCCTCAAACCAACTCCCCGTAGTGGGTTTATAAAAGAAAAAACCGGCCCTTAAAAATCTGACCACGATCTGCATGATTCTATCCCAGGTGGACCGGTCCGGATCTGAGGCGGATCGGTCTGAGGTCGGACCGGTTCATTTTTATAAGAGGTCTCTTCGGTTTGCATTCGGTTCGGGGTCTACTGGTCCAAGAGCAAGGCGGATCAGTCCGGGTAGAGGGAAAATTGGTTCGGGGGCGGACCGGTTCATTTTTAAAACTGGCGATCGGTCCGGCTGACCAGAACTCTAATTCCTTCCTTTCTTTGATATTCGGATCCGTTTGAAGACGATGTGAGCTTGAATTACTTCAACGATGTAACGGCTTATAACGTACACAATAATTATGGACCAAATGTCCTTACAAATCTCCCCCTATGTCTATGCCGAAACAAACATAAAAAAATCCGAATTTATCAAAATGCCTATACAAATCTACCCTTCCATGAACCCAAAAATGAAAAGGTACATATGAATAAGACTTCATCGTTTAATCTTCAACTCTTCAAGAATCTCAACGCTTTTCTCATCAGGGTGTGCCATCCAATGATAATCCATGTAGTACCTACACACATGAGATAAAGCAAATACCAAGTAACGTATCGAGTTTGAAATGAGATAAACATATATACCAAGTTATGAGAAAACTCAAAATTTCAAAACTCCCCCATAATAAGATAATTCATTCTCCCCCTTTTTATGATGTCCCCAAATAGACAAATGAGAGAAATAAATCAACCAAGCAATAGTGGGGGGTCACAAGGACGAAATCACACCATGAATGAACACAAAACAACCAAGTCGGTGATAG
This sequence comes from Sambucus nigra, assembly GCA_949130495.1. Lineage (NCBI taxonomy): Eukaryota > Viridiplantae > Streptophyta > Magnoliopsida > Dipsacales > Adoxaceae > Sambucus > Sambucus nigra. The sequence goes on along the minus strand of OX422212.1, from coordinate 427,786,738 downwards.
CGTTAATGAAGGGGTGCGATCAAACGCGATAGGAAAATCAATGCATACAAACATGACATATGTGCTCGATGAATATTGGATATTCCTAATGAATGAACTCAAATGCTTCCTTTGGTGTAAAAGAATGGCAATATAAGACATTGACTTAATCAAATCAACAAATCAAAGCTCAAAGTGATTTCCACACCAATAACGTCCAAAACGATTTTATGCTTTTTAGGACTTTCAAGGAAGTGCAAACCCATTTAAACATTCTCCAACCAAACTCCCTCAGATATATATTTTGAATAGAGGTAATCTAAATTCTCGAACTTTGGAGAATTGATGGTGAAACCTAAATGACCCATGTTTGGCATGTATTGCTTTTTATTGCCTTTAATTTTTTCGGGCTCTTTTAACCTCTTTGGACCTCGGATAATAAAATTTCTCAATTTTTAGGTCCTTTTCAACGGTGGCTTTTGCGCAAAGGATAGATGATTACCTTTTGCAGCCCCTCCCCGTTATCAATTTAAACACACAGTCTCACTAAAACGATTTTCACATGCAATCCAATATTTTCATGTTATATCACATATTGAACGTTGTATAGACAAAATTGAGATGGAAACACTCAAGCCAATATGAGATAGACAAGTACAATAATCAAATATAGCCGTGCATGTGTGCAATAAAGGATATAGGATTCAAACATGTAGGATGATATCACTAATCACATCTCAAAGACTCCAAACAATGTAAAGCACATGGATGAAATGATGTAGCGTCTCAAATCTCTATCAAGCAGTCACATGGATAAAATGGAGTGAAATTGTGACTCGGCTATCTTAAATGCTCATCCATAAACGGTGCAAAATAAAAATCTTTTTGGATTTTTCAAAATTTTTCTAAAAAGGAAAATCTTTTTGGAATTTTTTGATTTTAACTAAATAATAAATAAACAAAAAAAACTAATGATACAATCTCGCAATAGGAATCAAATGATATGAAAATGGCAATGCATCCTATGCTAGATATGGACCAACCCCTTAGTCAACTGTGCAAATCCCCAAAGACTTCCTAAGACTCTCAAATCTAAGGGCATCTAAAGGTTTCGTGAAGATATCGGCTGACTGATGGTCGGTGGGAACGAAACTTAGGGATACGACCTTCTCCTCAACTAAATGACGTATGAAGTGCTCGCATAACCTGATGTGCTTTGTGCGCTAATGTTGGACGGGATTGCGGGATATGTGTATCGCGCTTGTGTTATCACAGGAAATGATCATGGTGTCCTGTGAAATCCCATAATCCTCCAACATTTGCTTCATCCACAAGAGTTACGTGCAATAACTCCCGGCGGCGATGTACTCAGCCTCCGCAGTGGACAAAGAGATGGAGTTTTGCTTCTTGCTCAACTAAGAGACAAGAGCAGAACCAAAATAGAAACACCCACCAGAAGTGCTCCTACAACCATCTACATCCCCGACCCAATCGGCATCCGAAAAGGCGGACAAACGGTCATCGATATCAAAGGAATACCAAATACCGTATGAGAGAGTCCCACTTACATATTTGATAATAAGTTTTAGAAAGAGTAAGTGTGACTCTTTCGGAGACGCCTGATATCGCGCACAGACTCCAACACTAAAGGCTATGTCGGGACGACTATCAGTCAAGTAGATAAGACTACCTATCATACTCCGATACAAGGTTTGCTCTATGTCCTTGCCTGAAGTGTCCTTACTAAGCTTGATAGAAGTACTCATAGGTGTACGTGCATACTTAGCGGAGTCTAAACCAAATTTCTTCACAAGGTCTCTAGCATACTTGGATTGGGAGATGAACATCCCATCCTCTAGCTGACGAACCTGGAGACCAAGGAAGAAAGTAATCTCACATACCATGCTCATCTCAAACTCACTTTTCATCTCCTCCTCAAAGTGGTGATCACGCTAGGAGCATGTGGATCCAAAGACTATGTCGTCCACATAGACCTAGGCAACCAAAATAGCACCGTTATCTCTCCTGACGAACAACGTCATATCAACTCCCCCTCTCTTGAAGCCATGGGCTAAGAGATAGGAAGTAAGCCTCTCGTACCAAGCACGGGGTGCTTGCCTCAAATCATACAAGGCTTTCCTCAGATAGAAGACGTGATCTGGGTGCTTAGGATCTTCAAACCCTTTTGCTTGTTCCACATAAACCTCCTCGTGTAGAATGCCATTCAGAAAGGCACTCTTGACATCCATCTGATATAACTTGAAGCGCAGATAACAAGCGATGGTGAGTAGTAGACGGACGGACTCAAGCCTCACAACAAGAGCAAATGTCTCCCCAAAGTCTACACCTTCTATCTGTGTGTAGCCTTGAGCGACCAACCTAGCCTTGTTTATGATTATGGTACCATTTTCATCCATTTTATTCTTAAAAATCCATCTGGTACCTATCACATTTGTCTCACTAGGCCGGGGAACAAGTTTCCAGACATTATTCTTTTAAACTGAAGCAACTCATCCTGCATAGAAAATATCTAGTGTTCATCCTTGAGTGCTTCTTTATGATTCTTGGGCTCGACTTTGGACGTGTAGCAAAAGTGGCTAACGACGTTCTCTAGCTGAGCACGAGTCTTGACCCTAAGAGTGGGATCACCTAAAATGAAGGCAGGGTCATGACTCTTGCGAACCCAAGAAGGTGTGTCCCCTAACACAGGAGTAGGGTTCGCAAAGTGTGGGTGAGGGACAAGTAGATCACTGTCAGAAGAGTCCTCATCCTCCCACTTAAGGTTAGGATCAATAACGGTAGAAGGTTCATCATCTTGAACGGTGATGTTTATTGATTCCATAACCTTAGAGCTCTTCAAGTTAAAACCCGATACGCTCTACTATTCGATGAATAGCCTAACAATATTCCCTCATCGCTTTGGGAGTCAAACTTCCTTAATTTCTCTCTATCCCGTAGGATGTAGCAATTACTCCCCCCAAACACGTAAATATGCAAGGTTCGGTTTCTTGCTAGTCCACAATTCATAAGGTGTCTTAAGTGTGTGTGGACGCAGATAAACCCTATTCACCATGTGGCATGTAGTAGACACTGCCTCTGCCCAAAATCTCCTAGAAATATTATGACCTAGAAGCATAGATCTAAACATTTCATGGATCGTTCTATTCTTTTTCTCAACAATCCCATTTTGTTGAGGAGTCTTTACAGCAGAAAATTCATATTTGATCCCAAGGCTATCACAATAAGAATATACTTTTGCTTCCTTAAATTCAGTGTCATTGTCACTACGTATCCTGTTAATAATGACTCCGTGTTGATTCTGTAGAACACGACACTTGGTCGTTAAAAACTCTATAGCATCGGATTTCTCTCTCAAAAAACCTACGATGGCGTATCTGGAGAAATCGTCTACCATCACGAGGATATACCTCTTACCACCCAAACTCTCAGTACGAGTAGGACCCATAAGATCCATGTGAATCAGCTCAAGAACTCGGGAGGTGGTAATGGAATGCAACTTCCTATGAGGGCTCCGAATTTGCTTTCCCAACTAACAGGGTCCACAAACCGTGGAAGTTGACTTTCCAAGAGATGGTAAGCCACGTACTAGGTCCTTTTTTACTAAACGAGTCAAATCTCTAATGTTTACGTGACCTAGACGTTGGTGCCACAAATCCATAGGAGTGATCGTGGTGCTGTTGCAGACAAGTGAGGATGTGGGCTCAGTCCCATAGCAATTATCCTTTGTCCTCACCCCTTGCACTAAAAGTTTACCGGCTTGATTATAAACCTTACAAGCGTCCCGGTCAAACTTTACGGCAAAGTCAGCATTGCACAGCTGGCTAATGCTGAGAAGGTTTGCTTTCAAACCTTTGACGTACAAAATATTTTCTAGCTTAGGAAATCCATGTAACTCGACAGTACCACATCCTATAATGATAGACTTGCTCCCATCTCGAAAGGTGACTCTACCATCCTGATAATCCTCAAGAGATGTAAAAAATGATGCATCACCTGTCATATGTCTGGAGCACCCACTGTCAAAATACCACTGTGAGGTATTATGAGCTTTGAGAGCGACATGAACAACAAAGGCCTTTTTATCTTTCTTAGGTACCCAAGAAGTGGAGACCTTTTGTTTGCCTTTGTTGTTGTTGGTTTTAGATGGAATGTGAGAAGCATTCACTGACGGCAAAGACATTCGTCAGAATTCCTTCATCAAACACTGAGACGTGGCAGCTAAAAACTCAACACGCTCTCTCAGAATGGAAAAATCATCAGAATGATGTGGTGGAGCAGTAGTACGTCGAGTCCAACCCAAACTATAGAAAAACTCCCTGAGGTGGCCTTTTCTTTTGCAATAAGTACAAAAGAACATAGTTAAAGGCGGACCTTGGTTTGCTTTTCTTGATCGAACTCTCCTTCGAGGTTTTTGACGATGGCCATAAGGAGTCGTAGTAAACTCAGGAACTGGTCCGGGTACAATTTGGGACGTGGAGGCACCATCATAACCTATTCCTTTCCTATCACCAAAACCTAAAGCGGGGATGAGGAGCATCTTTCCCATTTTCCCAGATCTGTCCTCGATTTGTACCTTGACTTCCCATGCTCTCTCCAGATCATGAGTAAGCTGGGCAAAAAGGGCTTCAAGTTTCTTTCGAGTCTCTATGGAGGAATGAAGCTCACTCGTAATACTAGCCACTTGTTTAGTCAAGTCCCCTCTATCTTTCTAAAAACAACTCTCTTTCTCTAAACAAACTTTCTAACTTACCGCAGGCAGACTCTCTCTCTCTCTCAATGCGGTGCAGGTGGAGGAAACTTTCTCTCTCGTCTCTTTTAACTCTTCTTCTAACGCAGTGATCCTAGGAACTAACGCTTTGTTACGCTTTTTAGTTTTGAATGACTCATTATATAACTCGGCGTAGGCACGTTGAAGATTACTCTCACTCTCACTTGCGTCATCCTCCCCCTCACTTGCATCGCTCTCACTGTCGAGGTGTCCCTGTGAAGTAGCATCCTCATCGCCGTGAGGTGCACTAAGAGTACTCACATGACTCGCCATGAATGCGGTGAAGTTACACTCCTGCAGTGACTCATCTCCCGAGTCCACCGACTCGACCTCACTGTCATCGCTAAGGGTAGTATTAAGGACAGCTTTGTCCTTTTCTCTATTAAGACAAGTAGCACACTTAAAAGCTCCATGTCCCCTACCGTCGCACTCATAGCATCTCTCACTGTCCTTTTTAGGAGGGTTTTTAACATCTTTCTCATTTTTCTTTTCAAACTTATTTTTCTGAAAATTCTTCTTATCTTTAAAATTTCCACTTTTCTTAAATTTGAGAATTTTCTTAAAGTTTTTAGCAAAAAGAGTCAAATCATCTAAGTCAAAATCACACTCAGAATCAGAAGTTTCACTATCTTTCTTTCTAGATGACTCTAATCTCTTTCTTGCCGTCCCCTCACTTTTTTTCTCTTGGGCATTAAGTGCAATTCCTTTATCTTTAGACTTAACATATTTAGGAAACATGTCAATTTCATATGTTTGCAAGTCTCCTACAAGTTCCTCCAATTTTAGCGTATTTAAATTACCCATAGAATTTAGCACAGTGACTTTAGGGATAAAACGCTTAGGCAATGATCTAAGAGTCTTTTTCACAACTCTTGCATTAGGAATATGTTCACCAAGATTAAAGCTAGAATTTACAATGTCAGAAAGCCTAGCATAAAAATCATCAAAACATTCAGTCTCATGCATGGTGATGGTTTCAAATTGAGTTGTCAAATTTTGCAATTTAGATTCTTTCACAGCATTAGTTCCTTCATGGGTAAGTTGCAAAACATCCCATGCCTCTTTTGACGTGGTGCATGTCATGATACGTCGGAACTCATCAGGAGTGATGGATCCGGAAATAGCACTCAAACCCTTAGAATTTAAAAAAAACCATTTAAATTCATCTTCAGTCCATGTAGTGACAGGTTTTAAATTGGTCACGTTTTCAACAGTGACGGAGGGAGGTGTCCACCCTCTTTCAACTAAAATCCAAACCGGTTCATCTATGGCCTTTAAAGACGACTTCATGAGGGCTTTCCAATATGCATAATTTATCCCGTCAAAAAATGGCATTTTATTATATGATTTCTCCATTTGAACACGATCTTTTTCAAAAATCAATTTTTTTTTTCAGAAAATTGATATCTTAGAAAATAGGAATACGCGATAGATTAGCGTAACCTGCTCTGATACTAATTTGAAAGAGTGCGCGCTTTAATTTAAATAAGAAATTAAATAATCAAACCCAGTTCAACCCAAATAAACCCTAAACAATCAACAAGGTGTGATTGAAATAATATGAAATCATGCAAGAGATATTCAAACACACACATGTGAGGAAAAATCCCTCAAAGGGGCAAAACCATTTATTTTCATTATAATATTGTAACATACAATTTGGAATTACAATGAAAAATACAGTGACACAGAATTACCCGCAGGTGTCGGATCTGTAGTCGGTGGCTGGAAGTTTCCCTTTCCAGGAGGGCAGCAATGAAGAAAAAGAACGGTCTTCTCCACAAGGGTATGAACAAAACAGTGTTTGTGTTCTAGGGTTTCAAAAACGATTCACAAATGATTTGGAAATTTGTGTTAATCAAAACATGAGTTTTTGGTTACTCACAAAGGTGAAGACTTTGAGTTTATGAACTCTGAAAATCGTGTGTAGAAGTCTCCTCAAACCAACTCCCCGTAGTGGGTTTATAAAAGAAAAAATTGGCCCTTAAAAATCTGACCACGATCTGCACGATTCTATCCCAGGCGGACTGGTCCGGATCTGAGGCGGATCGGTCCGAGGTCAGACCGGTTCATTTTTGTAAGAGGTCTCTTCGGTTTGCATTCGGTCCGGGGTCTACTGGTCCAAGAGCAAGGCGGATCGGTCCGGGTAGAGGGCGGATCGGTCCGGAGGCGGACCGGTTCATTTTTAAAACTGGCGGACCGGTCCGGATGACCAGAAATCTAATTATTTTCTTTCTTTGATATTCGGATCCGTTTGAAGACGATGTGAGCTTGAATTAATTCAACGATGTAGCGGCTTATGACATACACAATAATGATGGACCAAATGTCCTTACAATTATCTTTTCGTAGGCAGAAAGGAGGGCCATAGATCGGTGATAGTTTTCAAGGTGAACAATTAGGGGTCCTCTTCCCTTGAACTTCTCGATGTCTCGCATTTTGAACTTATCTGGCATTTTATATTTTAGGATAAGGAGACATATGTGTATTATCCGTGTAGTTCCCGAATATTTTAACTTGATCAAACTTATTTGATAACAGTTTGAGGTCTTCCATGACCTTTTTCAGTTCTTCTTCTTTGGGATCCGCAGGTACTGGCAGATTGGTTGGACAAAGTTTAGAATTGGGAGTTGAGTCGGTGGTGGTCATTGGCAGATGGGGCACGCAGAGCATGATGATACTTTTCTGGGACCCAGATAGACTCGGGAGCAGGTGGAACCATAGCACGAGGAAAGAGCACCACGAGTTCTTCAAAAATTTGGTCCCGATATCATTGCATTTCATGAACCCTGATTTGAAGGTTGATAATATTAATGATGAGTTAGGATAAGACGTTCATCATAACAAACTTCATATTCGGTTCTTGGTCAGATTTTTCCTCGTGGAGCTCATGGAGGTAGATCCTAATTTCGAATGAAGTAGCAGAAGAGACATCGAAGCTTTGGGGTGGTTTGGAGGGAGTCCAAAGCCAATAGGGAGCTAAGATCAAATCGAGTATGCGATCAAACTAAGAGGAAAAATGGTTTGAATTTATTTTTGAAGGAAAGAGGGAGTGAGTTTTAGGTATTTTAGAAGGAGGAGAAAAATGTTTTTGGAATTTTGGTTTTTAAAAAATGGGAGAAAAATGAGAGAAATCTCAACATGATTATTATTATTAGTGCTATTATTAGGTTTTCATATGTATTAGATGTGCGTAAATGCAGAAAAAATTCCAGACAGGACCTGTGCCAGGGAAACTAGGGTTTGAAAATATGTAAGACACAGTTTGACTTATTTTCAGGCTCAGAGATGTGGTCTTGTTTTGAAAAAAGGTGAAATAATGTGAAAATTTGGGCAGCATACCAACCCAAAATTTCAGTATAGTTTCACTTGGTAACCAAAAAACTAAATATGAGTGCCTTAGGTTTGACGCATATATGAGGTTTATGCAATTGTTGGGTTAGTGGAAGGGTTCCTTCCTTTGGCATGACTTTAACGATATACCTCTTGCCTATAAGGGAAATCATTCAGTGGCATGTGTGGACAAGCCATTTGATATACTTGAGTGTACATGAATGACCTCACGATATAACTCTTGAGGACGGTGCGTGTGAGAGCCAATTTGACATACTTGACCTACATGAATGACTTATTTTCTATATACCTCCCATTGTGAGTTCGGTCAAGTGGTACGATGTCGGGGGAACCGTTTAATAAACATCGAAGGTATGAGGCCAATGGAAGGTGAGCTTCATATCACTTACGCTAACTGCGCCCTGTAGGACCGACACCCATCACAAAGTGACCCCTTAGTACATGACAAAATTTTAGTTAATACTGGCATGCTCTTGGTAATGTAGTGGGCAAAAATGCATTAGTCTTAATTATTATATTATGAAGAGAGAGTATATTACTTTTTATTTACATGATGAGTAAATCGAGTACTACACTAATGAGGGGGTATATACAAGTATTACGGAAAGTAAATCTAGCATGAAGCATGAAGACTACACTACGCATGGTGATAAAGGATGTATACATTTTAGTGAATGACATGTGAATATTTATAAGTGAGTGTGTATGGTAGTGAGCCTATACATGGATCAATTACAAGTGGTGTATGATATGTGTAGGTGAACATGGAGATATAAATATATAAGTATGAGAAGTGTGGGTGTGTGCTAGTGAAACCTAAGTATGGATATTCTAAGTGGTGTGTGCAGCATGTGAGTAGAAGTGAATTTATATACAAGTGTAAGTGTGTGAAGTGTACATGGAGAGTATATACAAGTGTGTGAAGTGTATACGTGAGTGAAACGTGATATATACATGAGGTATATATATATACAAAAGGAAGATAGAGGAGAAAAGGAAACATATAGATAGGTTCATACGTGCACATGCAGATAAGAATAATGCCCATGAAAAAATAGAGTCTAATCCTCTTAAGTTGTCCCCCGCGGAGTCGCCACTGTGGCCATCCCGGTAGACAATAAATTCTAGGACCCCTTAAGTCCTTCCTTAGGTCCTTAGTGTGGCCATCCTCGATCCTCGCAGCGGGCGGGAGCGTGAGGATCCTAGGTCTCGCGCGTCCCTCTCGGGATCGCTTCGACCGACATCATTGATGAGGTGAAAAATGTAGAGAGATGGAGTCGCCAGTCTAGTTTACTCAAAACAGACAAAAGAAAGGGAGCCATCCGAAAGGATAGCATCCAAAGACATACTGATGCATACGAAACCAAAATGATTCGAAAAGGGTCCGGAGGCTAAGTTACGAAATGGGAAGGTGTTAGGCACCCATTCCGCCCTTACGGTCTCTCATGGGTTTTTTCTATTTTCCTTATTTTCCCCGTGATATGTGTGCATCTGTATATATAGCGGAGATAGGAATTCTTGACTTGTATCATAGAAGAGATAAAGCGAGTCATCCGTAGGAAGTTCATAAAATAATATTAGAAAATAGGATTTACGCGATTATCCTTGCGTTGATCGTTATAATGGTACGATAACGCATGTGTAATAATACGCCACTAAGAACAAATATATGCATATATAAATATATGTAATCTAAGAGAGTTGAGTTTAGAGAAAATAGAAAATGAGAAAAAAAGTGAGAATAGGACTCGAGTCTCGGGTTTTACCCCGAGATGTCTATATAGCCTATAGAGGCATCAAAGTCCACGTAGTTCGCATGCAAAATGAGGGGTGGGGTTTATCCCATAAATCCAACCGGGGACTTCTCTTATTTATGTGTGTGTGTGGAAAAAAGTGTTTTAGTTGTGAGAAAAGTGTAAGAAAAGTGTGAGAATTCCTGTTTGGAATTTATGAGCAAACCCTTTTTTTCTTATTTTTTTGGGTTTTTATTTATATGAAAACAAGAGGTGTGCAATAATACTAAATAAAAAGTATATTAGGATATGTGAGATGGGAGAATAAAAGTGCGAAGTAATAAAACAAGTTAATACGAATTTATGGGAATTTAAGGAGAGAATTGAGAAAATTAGACCTCCTTGAAGATCTTGAGCTTGATCTTGAGCAGACCTTGAAGTTGGATGATGACGGAGGGTATTGAATTCACCAAGTTTGATGAAAAGGAGGATGAGAATTGAAAGTTAGAAAGGGTTTTGGATGTGGAAATCACGTTGACTTCGAGAGAGATTTTCTTGATTTGCTGAGAGTGATATGTTTCAGATATGGGCTCCTCTACAAATGAGGACATGGCCTCCTTTTTATAGGCCTAGGGCATTATCGATCGGCATACCCCTGGTCCTGCCAATCGACAAGTGTGTTTAGGCACACTGTCGATAGGCAGGGTCTGGGACCTGCCATTTGGCAGTGTCTTTCTGGCCTTTTCGGAAAATCAGCCACAGAGTGAAAATCATTGATTCGAATCGAGAACGGGATAGACTATTGGAAAGGTAATTCAGAGACCTTCAAAATTCCTTGGACCACTCCCGGGTTTGGGAGTTTACTTTGGGTCAAATGTGGCTCGAAAGCCCTCGTCAGTCCATTGGACGGGGAATCATCGGATGCAAACAGATCGTTCGTCCGCATGGTAAGTCCAAATTTTGTATGGGGTTGATCGTTGGAAAGGTTAGGAGATGTACTTCGATATTCCAAAGAGTTTGTCTTGGTTTGGGGAGTTGACTTTGGTCAACCCGGCCCTGGAAGCATTCAGTGACATCTCGGAGTAAAACGGATCGTTCGTCTGTATCGTAAGTCAGAATCACGCACAGGGCGGTCCGTTAGAAAGAGGTTTTAGTGATATTTGAAACTTTATTTAGTCTCAATCGAGTTGAAGAGTTGACTTTGGTCAAACGGAGCTCGGGAGTGTCTGATGGCCTCTAGATCAGGTTTTAGGGGAAAATGGGTCGTTTGTCTGCATGGTAAGTCAAAATCGTGCGCTGGACGGATCGTTGAAAAGGGAATTTAGGGCCCTTTGAAGATTCATTTAGTCTCGATCGAATTGAAGACTTTAACTTTTTAGTCAAACAGAGCCTGGGAGAGCCCGATGGCATCTAGGTCAGTACTCAGGGTATGATTTGGGTTTATAGTGATGAAGGGAGGTGCTAGGGACCTAAGGAGAGTTTACGGGGTAACAGAATGGAGTGTCTACAGAGCCCCTCGACGGGTGAGTTTAGAACAAATGATAGCCGTCAAATAGACACCGCATGATGCTTTGAAATAGGATGACCAATTCAGGGGTCGATGCCGATTTTGAGGACCTGGGGGGTAAGGATGAGCAATTAAGAGGGTCGAGGTAAATTTTGAGGACCTAAGGAGGGAATACTAGGGATGGTTTGGAGGAAAGGTATAGGTCAATTCCTAAGGAGGTGCTACGGATGACCGATTCTGTGGGTCGAAGCCAATTCTGAGGGCTTGAAGATGAGGGTGATCGATTCTACGGGTCGAAACCAATTCTAAGGGATTGAAGATGAGGGTGACCGATTTTGCGGGTCGAAGCCAATTATGTGGGCTTAAGTTGAGATAACTGCGTGTCGAAGCCAATTCTACGGTCTTAAGTTGAGATAAACGATTCTATAAATCGAAGCTAATTCTACGGGCTAGAGTTAAGATGAACGATTCTATGGGTCAAAGCCAATTTTGTGAGCTTAAGTTGAGATGACCGATTATGCGGGTCGAAGCCAATTCTGCGGGCTTGAGTTGAGATGACCAATTCTACGGGTCAAAGCCAATTCTGAGGGCTTGAAGATGAGGGTGACTAATTCTGCGGGTCGAAGCCAATTCTGAGGGCTTGAAGATGAGGTGACCAATTCCGCGGGTCAAAGTAAATTCTGCGAGCTTAAGTTGAGATGACCAATTCTGCGGGTCGAAGCCAATTCTGCAGGTCGAAGACAATTCTGCGAGCTTAAGTTGAGATGAGCAATTCTGCAGGTCGAAGCCATTTCTGCGGGCTTGAAGGAGAGATGACCAATTCTATGGTTCAAAGTCAATTCTACGGTCTTAAGTTGAGATGACCAATTCTGCGGGCTTAAGTTAAGATGACCAATTCCACGGGTCGAAGACAATTTTGAGGGCTTAAAGATGAGATGACCAATTATGCGGGCTTAAGTTGTGATGTTCTCAGGGAACTCTGTTGGGGAAGTTACCTTGTGAATTTGATTTGAGCTGGGGAGCCAATAGCTTGGGAAATCCTTGTGATTTTGGAGATTTTACGGAGGGATAGCCAAAATTCCACTGGGGAAGTGATTAAGTGGTCCAGGTTTTGGATATATTGCTCAGGGAGGTCTGAGACCTTTGGGACATAGGAGGTGATCCTTAGATATCCCCCGGGGTTTTTTTGTTGGGAGGAGATTCACTTGGCTTTTGAGAGTTTCGTTGGGGAACTAGGGGTTTCGCTTGAGGGAATGTGAAATTTTATTGGCAAAAATGTTCTAAATATTTCCTAGGATTTTTAGGAATTTTTTGAGATTTTTTAGGATTTTTTGTACAAAATTTTAAGGGGGTGCGATCGGCGTGGTACAAAGGGTTCCATTCGGCAGTGGCACAAACTTTTGGACGGCCTTGGGAAGGTAAGGAGCAGTGCCGATCGGTAGGTGGGGGTACAGTGCAGATCGGTATGACCCTTGGCATCCTATATAAAGGGGGCGAATTCCTTTTATTTTCACAGCTTCTTGCTTTCTCTCTTTCTGTGATTTTCCTCTGTAAATTTTTCTAGAATTTAGATCTCTAAGAAATGGCCGCCTTTGTGAGCACTGCAACACATAGGGATGGGTTGACTGTTGATGATTGGGCGAACATGGAGTGGAGGGCCAGGTCGCCCCTTGCTTTGGGGAATGAGAATTCTTTTGATGTGTTCGAGTCAGTTGCGGATGAGCGGACCTTGCTACGGGAGCCATCACGTCATCGCTCTTCGAGGGTGGTGAGCCCCGACGGTTATGTAAGTAACCTGACTTTTGGCATTCTTCTCTCTTTTTTTTTGGTGATTTTTCCTTCCTTCTTGAATTTTTGACAATGTTTTTTCTTTTGACAGTCTGATATCTCTTTGAAGAACATGCGTGCTCGTGGGACGATGGGGCTTAAGAAAGTCTGGGATCATCTTCCACCCATGGTGCGTTGGGTGTTATCATCAGCGAGTTTTGGGAGGTTGGTGTCTGCGCTGGATGAGACGCCTCGTTCGACAGCGGTCTTATGCGCTCTGGGGGAGATATGGTGGGATACTACCCATACTTTCCATTTCAGATTTGGGGAGATGATCGTGGGTCCCATAGACGTGCAGTAGCTGCTGGGGCTGGATTATGACGGAGAGCAGATAGAGGTGGATCGCTCCTTGTGGGTCTGGACGGAGGTAGTGCGGGTGATGCTCGATGACGTAGGGAGGATAGTTTTTTGGGGATTCCATCCGGTTGTCCTTGCTAAAGGATGTTTTGCTGAGTAGGGTGGTTAATGTGGAGGATGGGCTGTAGGTGAGGCAGATGGCCCGGTTGTTCATATTATTAGTGTTGGGAGGTTTCATGGTGGCGTAGAGCGACGACATCGTCCATTTGTGGTTCTTGTCGTACTTAAGGATGTTTTTGAACATCCCTCTCTATGATTGGGGGAGCCTGACTTTGGCGAACCTCTATTTTTCTTTGGATACATTCAACCGGTGTTGCCGGCAAACTTTTACTGGAGCCACGTATCTTCTTAGGTATTCTTCAGTTTGCGCATTTTCATGCATTCGCATTTTTCTTATGCGTCTATTTTTTATTATGAATTCTTATCTTTGGCAGATGTGGTTCTATGAGGTGATTGGGTGCAATACCTAGCTGATTGCTCTGAAGGACGAGACTGTTGGGGACTTCTGTCGATTGTATCGATGGCGGAAGGCCAATCGACAGTCGAAGGGATCTCTTTCTATGGAGGCGCTGCGTCAGGTCTTGAATGGCCTGACCAGTGATAGGGTAAGAATCTTTCCTTTTCAGTCTTGGTTTTTGCATGTTCTGATTCTGTATTGACTTATGCCAGCTGGTGATTTTCAGGTGACTTTTTACCCTTGGGGGACAGCTGTTCAGGATACGGGGGCGACTGGGGTGAACACGCAGATGAGGCGTTTGCTGGTGCATGAGTTTGTCCATTCTTGGTATCTCGGGGAGAGGGTGGTTCGGAAGATTGTTGAGGAGGAGGTGATGGTGCCACCTACGCAGCCTCCTATATCTATGAGGCAGGAGCGACTGCTGCCGAAGGATGCGAGGATCGCGGCGATGATCGGTGAGTCGTACCTGTTGTTCACTGATACGACTGTACCTTATGACTATATGGACTTTGTGACGAGTTGGTTGATGGCGCCCAGCATATATGATGCCTTGACTTTCCCTCCTGTGGGTTTGAGTTGGGCGGTGGGGTCTTCCCACAGCGGCGGTGGTCTGTCGACGTCTGCGGCGACAGTGATTTTAAAGGTTCCCTTCGTTCGATTGCTTACTCCTTCATACAACATTCGACGGGCTGATGGAGGGATGGTCCCCATGTTGCACCATCCTCATACGATGGACCCGGGGGATCTGGATTTGACAGAGGAGGTTCTTCGTCCTGCGGTTTACCTTTCTGTTCTTTTCCTCTTTTTGGTTTCTTTTCTGTTTTGATCCGTTTTGCTTTAATACTAATTTTTTTGGGTGTCAACCACTTGGATAAGGGCATCAGAGACTGGATATCTTTGGCGACTGCCCATATTCGGGATGCAGTCCTGGTTCCTTCTTTCTTGGTGGCGTCTGCTTCATCTAGGGAGGATTCTGGCTCGGGTAGTGGTGGTGCGTCGTCTCGTCGTAGGGGAAAGATAGCGTGTCGTAGAGGTGGAAGCTCTTAGAGAGAGAGAGAGAGAGAGAGAGAGAGAGAGAGAGAGAGAGAGAGAGAGAGAATGTGGGTTTGGTCTAAGTCCCATTTTTTTTTTGCTTTTCTTTATTTCCTGCAAAATTTGATGTAACACAGAAGAATATATATATGCAATGCAATGGTTTTTTTTATTATCTTTTGTTACTGGTGAATGCATGCACATGCGCTTTTACTTTGCTGTTGAGACCGTAAAAAGAGATATTTTTGAGATTTTGGAGGAAAGTTTTAAAAATGAGAAATTATATAGGGTGGAAGAGGACTTTTGAAATTCTGTTGAGAATATCAATTTATTTTTTTATTGAGCTTCTGATTTTGACAAAAGAGGAAAAAGGAAAATTTCCAAAAATAGGGGGTTGCCGATCGACAAGCCCCTTGTCATACCTATCGGCAGTTAAGTCCGCTCCCATCAATTCAAATCTTTGATTAGTGCCCTCTTTAGCCTCTTGTACTTTGTGGGGTAGGATTTCCTCCGATTTTTACAAGGGTCATGTCTTTTGTGAGGGTTTTCAAGTATAAAAAAGGGTTAAGGGTGGAGTGTTTTCATCACTCCTTTATATTCTTACTTACTTGCTTATTATTTCTTAGTCTTGCAAGATGGCTCTCTCTGGTGGCATTGAGTTTGCTAACTACCTCAAAGCATTGGAAGCAATGTGCTCTTATAATGTCAACTACGATGCTTTCAATATGCATCGAGTTTCTTTGTGGCACAATCGGCCCATTGAGTGGAACATATTGATGGCGGCGGTATAGTTTTTGTACCCCGAAGACCATGTATTCTAATTTGGGTTGGATGAAGTTTGTACTACCTACGAGGAATTTTCTGTCATGCTGGGGATAAATCCCAGTGTTGCTGCAGCTCTTCCTGAGTTTTCCCATTCTCCCAGGGATTTGTTGGTCGGGTTTCTTTGTATTTCGCCTTTGGCGGCCAGACCATTGGTTACTGGTGGAATGATCTCCCTTTTAACGGTGTTACAGTCCATGCATTTGTAGGAGGCTGGCGATGCTGGATACGCCAAAGCTGTTGTTCTGGGCTTAGTATCAAAATTATTGCTGGTGACTGGGGAAATGCTGGCGGACCCACATCTTGAAGCCATTACTTCATGGATGTTATACCGTCGCAATCCTGCGGGAGTGATACTGGAGGAGACTTTGAATGGCCTCGATGCCTGGAGAGAAGGTAGTTCTGAGTTTCTGAGGGGTAGCCCCGTGATGCTGTTCGTGTGGTTGTCAGAGAGACTCCGCCTACTGACTCCTCCAGAATATCCTTTATCGATTGTACCCAACTTCTTTTCGCGATATTTCATTAGTGTTGGCTTGGACATCGAAAGTTGGGAGAACTGGTTTATGGACCACGGGGCTCTAAATCTGTGTTGGTCAGTGCCTTGGTGGGGACAGTTGCTGCCTATTCTGGAGCTGGGAGAATACCCGTATGTTTGGCTGGTTGGTCTCAGATAGATCTCTTTCTATTTCACTTGGAGGATTCTGCGTCAATTTGGCTGGGAAAAAGTCGTTCCACCTCGGACACTAGACTTCTTTCCGGTAGAAGACTTGACTGAGCGTCTGCGCATACGGCTTGGCTCTATATGGGAGAATTGGCGTCCATCGACCCATCCTTTTTAGTCTATTGGGAGAGTTTGGCATATCCTTGGGGGTTATATTAAGTGGTTGTGAAGGAGAGTAGTCAGCAAGATTTTGGCAGTGGAGACTAGACAAAGGTGGCTTGTCTTATTTAATACCATGGAGGGACGTATTGTTATTTTTCCAAAGCTGGTTCGGGCTTATCGGTCCATGGAGCGCCTGCGGCACTCTGTTCAGGCAGGGGAAGCTTGGGAATCCCAGGATGCAGATGATGATGACGGAGAGGGATCCTTTGGTAGTTGTGGATAGGACTCTTGGAGAGTTTATTTTGTAATGGGGAATAAATGTGGGGATTTTATTTGGCTTTTTTAGAAAAGTAGGGGGAAGGGAGTTATCCGTTCCTTTTTCTCATGTAATTTGTACTGTAATTTCTTATTAACGAAATAAATAAGTTTTTGATCATCCAGCTGTGCCTCTTGATGAGTTTCGTGTTTTTGAATTATCTATACTGATCTCTAAGGCATACATAATCCTTTTGTTCAAGTATATGTTAGAATGAACTGTTGTTCTCGAAGATAAGAAAAGAATATCTTTTTGTGAAAACGAAGGGGTCGTGCTCATGTAAAATGTATGAGCTTCCTACATACCTCGGGGGTTTTTTGAAATTTTTTAATTTGTTTGAAAATGGTTTATTGTAGATGATCAAGCCCACGTAGTTCTGGGTAGAGGTAAATGAAGAGATTTTTTTAGAATACAAGGGAGATGAGAAAAGTTGTAGCGTGCCAAGATTTTAGACTAGGGGTAAAACTTTTTGATATGGTCCAGGTTGACTGGATAAGCCATCTCCTCCCCATTTAGGCCAGTGAGCATGGCGACACCACCAAACATGATCTTCTTTACAAGGTATGGGCCTCTCCAATTGGGCTTGAATTTCCCTCTGGGGTCCCAGATGGGTTCTATTATTTCCTTGAGGGCTAGGTCCCCGTCTCGAACACCACGGTCCTTAACTCTCTTCTTGAATGATCGCGCTATTCGACGAAGGTACCCTTGTATGTGGTATAGAACTTTTAATCTCCTTTCGTCTAGTAGGGTCATCTCGTCAACACGGCTTTGGCACCAGTCTTCTTCACTGACCTTGTTTTCAAGCGTGACGCACGATGAGGGTATTTCCAGCTCTACGGGTAGGACTTCTTCCATATCGTAAACTAGAGAGTAAGGGGTAGCCCCAGTAGAGGTTCAAATTGAGGTTAGGTAGCCCCAGAGGGCGTACGGGATCCGGTCGGCCCAATCTCGATAGCTTTTGGTCATCTTGCTGATGATGTCTTTGAGGTTCTTATTGGAGGCTTCAACTGCACCGTTGGTTTGAGGTCGGTAGGGAGAAGATTTATGTCTCTGATTCCCATACTCGTTGAACACTTATGTAACTTCTGCCTCGAAATGCAAGCCATTATCTGATACTAGCTCATGCAGGACCCCATATCGGCAGATGATGTTTTTCTTGATGAATTTGGCCACTTTCTTGGTGTTCAGAACTACGTATGACTCAGCTTCGACCCATTTAGTGAAGTAATCAATGGCAACTAGGATGAACACATGCCCATTGGAAGCCTTTGGTGTAACTTTACCTATGATGTCGATACCCCAGGTGGAGAACGGCCAGGGAGAAGTCGTGTTGTATAATTCACGCGGAGGTAGATGTTGAAGATTGGAGAATTATTGGCATTTGAGGCATCTACAGGCATAGGCGGTGCAATCCTGGGTCATGGTGGTTCAATAGTAGCCTTGTCGGACAATCTTCTTGGCTAGTATGTGACCGTTTATGTGGGGTCCGCATTCCCCACCGTGGATCTTCTGCATTATCTTTTCAATGTCAGCCCCTGGGATACAGTGCATATGAGTTCCATCGAAGTTCCTTTTGAGAAGTGCTTTGTGACAGATGATGTACCGGGCAGCTAGTCTTCGAAGGGTTTCTCGGTCTATCATGTTATAACCCTCGGGATACTTACCATGCTTGAGGAGGTGCCAGATATCATAGTACCAATAATTGTCTAGCTCGAGATCTTCCGTGGTGGAAAGATCAATGTGGTAGTAATGGGTTGGTTTGTCTTGCTTTTGAACAAGGAAGGGGGCCATTTTGATTCCTTTGGGCATGTCGACCATGGAGGCTAAGGTAGCAAGGGCATCGGCTAGGTTATTCTTTGCTCAAGGTAGGTAATTAAAGGTGATGTCTTGTAATTGAGAGGATAGTTCTTCTAAGTAGTCATGGAAGGGTTAGAGCTTCTCGTCCTTAACTCTCCATTTTCTGAGCACTTGATCGATGATGAGGGCGGAATCCCCACAGACGTCTAGGAATTAAATACCTTTCTTGAGAGAAAATTTGAGGCCTACCGTGCATGCCTCGTATTTAGTCATGTTGCTGGTATAAGGGAGATCCAACTTGATGTAGATGGGAGTGTGGGAGTCATCTGGGGCGATCAGAAGTATCCCAATGCCATATCCTTTTTTATTGGTAGCACCGTCAAAGAACATTTTCCATCAGAGATTGTCTTGGGCAGTGGAGATGATGTTTTCATCTGGGAATTCGGAGATCCAAAAATTGGCTTCATCCATGGGGTAATCAGCGAGGCAGTCAGAGATGGCTCTTCCTTTCATGGCTTTCTGTGTGATGTACACGATATCAAACTTGGCTAGGAGCATCGACCATCGGGCCATTCAGATGGACAAGGAGGGTTTCTCAAGAAAGTATTTGATGGGGTCCATTCGGGATACAAGTTTGATGGAGAAGGCGAGCATGTAGTGCCGTAACTTTTGGGTGACCCAAATAAGTACGATACACACCTTTTCTAAAGCAGTGTAGTTGACCTCGTATTCGACCAATTTCCAATGCAGTGAATTTGACCCAGACAGATGTCGATATTGGGTAACGAATAATCATCCTTTAGAGAAGCTTTGTTCAAGTCCCGATAGTCAACACACATCCAAACCTTCCCTCCTGATTTCATCACATGCACTATGTTGACTAGCCATGTGGGATATTCGATCACACGAATGAAGCCCACGTTCAACTATTTGGCCACCTCTTCTTTGACCTTGAACGACCATTCGATGCTGAGCTTTCTCAACTTTTGTTTAATCGGCTTGTAATCTGGGAGAGTGGGAGTCTCATCCTGAGCTATTTTAGGATCAATGCTGGGCATATCGTCATAAGACCATGCGAAGACATCCACGAATTCCTTTAGCTTTTCTTCGAGTTGTGCACGCTCATGCTCATCAAGGATATCCCCTATCCTAATCTTGCACAGTTGGCTACTAGAACTGAGGTTAACAACAACAGTCTCTTCTTCATTAACTTGAACGTAGTTATGTTATTTATTATTATCCTTATTTAGATCAGTTAAGAATTGTTCATTTATAAAATCATCATCATCAAAAGTTTGATTAGAATCAAGCAGTTAATGTAAGGCACAACAAGATACTCAAAATCTTCATTTATTTCATTGATAGGAAAAACATCATTGAGAACCTCATCAAAGGAGGACTCGATTACATTTGAGCGAGGATAGACAACATAAGAAGAAATAGGGTAAACATTGGGATTAGGGGGGACTTCAACAGGTAGAACTAGTGCAGCATGCCAGTTGAGGAGAGGTGTATCAGTAGTTTTAAACTGTTAGGATGGATCCGATGATGTAGTGCCTAAGTGAACCATGCAGAGTGTTAGTGCCAGTGTCTGTAAGTTGAAGGAATCTTCGGAGTCACTTTCCTCAGTCTCTTCGATATCTTTGATGAGCGGTTATACATGGTGTTGGGAATTCTCGGCCCATGGGTAGCTGTATTGGAAAAAGATCTCCATTCTAGGCTTCATCTTCTTGTCTGTATGGTCATACCATGGTTCTGGAAATCCGCAAAAGGGGAAGTCTTTGCCCTCTTTGATGAATCGTCCATTCAAGGAGTCACCTAGGATAGTCTGGATGCAGTCTAGTCCTCTCTTTAGTCAAGACTGGTGGATCATTCTGAGCTCTTGTTCTAACGGTTGATACCCCAAACTACAAGGAAGTAAATCTTTCTTTAGTTCAATCAGCTCAAGTATACCTTGTTGTCTTTGTCCTAGCCCCAGTCCAGGCATGAAGTTCATGTTTCTGAACATCTGAATCACATTGACGCTTCCATAACGGTCATATTTTGGACAAACCCTTTCTTTGAAGTTGTCCCCTACCGAGAGTAGAGGTGGTTCAACTCAAAATCCTGATAGGAGCATATCATTTAACCCGTGCTGTATCTCAAGAATTAGATTACTGGTACTTGCACCCTCGGTATTGTCGTTGTTGACCAAAATGGTGATGACCCGTCAGTCAGTGAAGAACTTAAATTTCTGATGGAGTGAGGAAGACACACCCTTGATACTATGAAGCCAAGGTCATCCTAGAAACATATTAAAATAAGTTGGGATGTCAATAACTTGGAATTCGACGATAGGGTTTATAGGGCCAGCCCCTATTACAAGCTTTATGGATCCCATCACCTCCCGATGGGTATTATCGTAAGCACGTACAGCAGCGGGTGTTGGACCGAGGTCGCTTTCTTTCAGTCCTAAACATTTGAAGGTTCTCAGTGGGCAGACATTCAAGGCAGATCCATTATCGACAAGAGAGAGTTGTACGACCTTCCCCATAACTTCGATGGAGATGTTGAGTGCATGATTATGGTTTGTCCCAATTTTAGGGATTTCTTCTTCGAAAAAGGATAACATTCAGTTAGAGGTCAAGGATCTGACAAAATTTACCGCTTTTTCTGGTGTGGTAGAAGGAGGAACTGTGGGTCCAGTGAGCAACTTGATCAAAGCATTTCTGTGCAGCTGAGAAGACATGAACAGATCCCATAGAGTGATGTTAGCTTGAGTTTTCTTTAGTTAATCTAGGATCTTCCTCTCCTCGAGGGTCATCTCTGGTATAAGAAGGTTTTCAGCGCCCTTCCCTTTATCATTTGCTGGTGGTGAGCTTGGAATCTGGTAATGCCTCCCTGATCTGGTCATGTGATTTACTGAAGAAGGGAAGAACATGAATCCCGTTTCCTCGTCGATCTTGGGTTGTTTCTCCACCTTGTTTATTTCTCTGAGAAGTTCTTTAAATGATATCATCCCACACATGTTAGCTATCGGGCCAGTTTTATCTGAAGCTTGCTCTTCATTTGAATATTTAAATTCTTCCCCTCATCCGGTGGTAATAATTCTATTTTTCCATGTAAAGTTAATGCATTCCAAAACTTCAACGTCTTGTTCATACATGTCTTCCCATTCTCTGGTGATATGTGAGGGTGAAGGGACCAGGCGCCCTTGTAGCTTCAGAGTATCAAGTAACTCAGTCGTACTGCAAATATCGTTGGTTTACCTGAATATCTCTGCTATAACCTGGATAACATTATCTAAGCAGACTTCATCGGTTGGTACTACCCAACTGTCTGACTCTCGAGCCCATTTCCATGCTTTCAAGAACAACGTACTGAATGTCTGGAAATCAATGATCATTCGTGAGGGCAATTTCTACCCGAACTCTAGGAGTTGGTTTAAGACTTCTGATAATTCCATACTTCCATTTTCAGAACGGGTACAGACAACGATGCATGCTTTGGTAAGGAGTGACAGTGCCTGATCAGTGAGGCTAGCAGGGTATAGGAGGAAATGTGGGTAGGTTTGGAGAGGTTCAGGAGAGTATATGGGTGTAATTTAGTTGAGGGATCAAATTTTGGGTTCTCTTCTAGAAAAATGGCATTGGCATGATTTGGGAGTGGGTTGTGAGTAGGGTTTGGCTTAGGATCGGCTGGTGGGGCAATGGTACCTTGGTCAATTAGATCTTGGATTGCGTTTCAAAGGTGAAAGCATTGGTTAGTGGTATGGCCAGCGGTTTGGTGAAAGACGCAATTGGCATCTGCCTTGAAGTTTCTTAGGAGTGGATTTGGCAATGGACGGGGATCCAAGTGAAAAGACCTAAGGGTCACTAGAAAGAACCAAAGGGTACTTGCTAATGCGTATTAGGTTATTTAAAAATTCTCCAACTCTTTTAAATATTTAATACAAACTCTATTATAAATTTTAAGTGAGAAAACACTCACGCATACTAGTAAGTAAAAGGTGGTGACGCTAGAGGTAAAGAATAATTCCCTTTAAGAATGAGATGAGGAAAAGTAGAGTTAATACGAAGGGTTTGATAAGGTCAAGATTGAGCCAACATAAGAAGAATGAGATTTTCACCAAGGATTTGATAAGGTTTCAGCTTAACAGGGCTTGATAAACTTTAGATAGGGGAGCATGGATCTCAGTGTATTCTTTTCGGACTGGGATAGGACGGCTTTCTGGTGCCCACGAGGTGGTTGGTTGAGAGATGTTGTTGATGGTTGAGACTATAGCACTGGCAGGCTTATCATATTTCCTGGGGGTGAACTGTCCGAACACCTTCTTTTCTTCGACATCTATTTTAGCAAGACCTTCCTCGATTTCTACTCCTTCTTCTCTGAGAGCTCGGAAGTGGGGATAGTATTGTCCTCCCATGGTTGCTCGGACATGGGGTAAGAAGTTCTTCTTCGCTATGCTGACTTGTTCTTCCTCGGATGGCCGATTGGTCATGGTTGCTGCTTTTTCCCTCCATCGGGCTATGAAGTTACTGACTGATTCCCCAGAGTTCTATTTCAGCAGCTCTAAATCACGGTGGGTGACATCAAGCTCTTCGTTGTATTTATACTGCGATATGAATTATCGGGCTACATCCTCCCAACTACGAATTCTGGACTTTTCGAGAGATAAAAACCATCGGAGGGCGCTATCCTTCAGAGTTTGCTGAAATAATTGGGCCATCACTTCTTCAGAATCCCCTAATAGAGTCATGGAACGGTGATAACTGCGGAGATGAACAATCGAGGGGCCATTTCCTCCGAATTTCTCAACATTTGGCATCTTGAACTTTTCAGGTAACCTCGCCTTAGGATAATGAGACATGTGGGTGTTGTCCACGTAATTTCCAGAGATTGGAAGACAAAATATTTTTGAGATTGGTAGACAAAATATTTTTGGCTTTTTGATAAAGAGAGGAGAAATATTTTTGGATTTTTGATAAATGGGGGAGAAATGTTTTTGGATTTTTAATAAAGAAAAGGGATTTTTTTTTAGGAGACAATCTCAGCATGATTATTATAATTATTATGTTCTCACTTGTATTAAATTCTCCTAAATGCAAAATGAAATGCCGGACGAGACCCGAGCCTGGAAAAATTGGATTTGTAATATATGCAAAGCTATGGCTGGACTTGTTACCAGGCTCACGGATAGGGTACTGTTTTAAAAATGCGCAAAAATTCGGGCGACAGGCCGACCCAAAATTTTGACAGAGTTTCGGGTTAAAACCGGTAATCTTATATATGTGTCCTAGGCTTGACACCTATATGTGGGTATGCAGTTGGTTGGGTAAATCGAAAAGGGTTCCCCCCTTTGGCATGACTTCCATGATATACGTCTTTCTCTTACGGGCAATCGATACGTGTGGACAAGCCATTTGATATAACTGAGTGTACGTGAATTGCCTCACCATATACCTCGTGGGAACGGTATGTGTGAGAGAAAATTCGATATACTCGGCATACGTGAATGAGTTTCCTACGATATACCTCCCATCATAACTTCGATCAAGCGGTACGATGGTGGGGGGGGGGACCGTTTGATATACGTTGAAGGTACTTGGACAATGGAAGGTGAGAGTCATATCGCTTACGATAACTGCGCCCAGTCGGACCAACGCCCCTCACGAAGTGACCCTCCAGTTACTGGGTAGAATTTGGTCAATAACAATGCTCTTTGGTGATGTTGTGTGAATCATGCATGATTCTCTTATTAGTATCTTATGAGAATGTCTTTTTTGATAATGCCAAACAGGGAGGAAAGTACGAGTACCAAGGGTACACCAAGTATGGATGGGTGATGTGTGTAGCATGTGGATATATGTGATCCTAGGTGCACGTAGTGCGAAGTGTACATGTAGAATTTTCTACAAGTGCGTGAATAGAAGCATAAGCATTGGATACGCATGAAAAATGGGGACATGCAAAAATAGCGAAAATATAAACAAACATAACACCCATGTAAATAGAGTCTAGCCCTTAAAATGAAAATCCCCAGTGGAGTCACCACTATGGCCATCCCCGATCCTCGCGGCGGGCGGGAGCGTGAGGATCCTAGGTCCCGCGCGTCCCTCGCGAGAGCGCTTCAGCCGACGTCATTGATGAGATGAAAAATGTAGAGAGATGGAGTCATCAGTCTATTTTACCCAAAACAAACAAGAAAGGGAGCCATCCCGAAGGACAGCATCCAAAGACATAATGATGCATACGAAACCAAAATGATTCGAAAAGGGTCTGGAGGCTATGTTACGAAATGGGAAGGTATTTGGCATCCATTCCGCCCTTACGGTCTCTCATGGGTTTTTTGCTATTTTCCTTTATTTTCCCCGTGATATGTGTGCATGTGTATATATAGTGGAGATATGAATCCTTGACTTGTATCATGGAAGAGATAAAGCGAGTCATCCTTAGGAAGGTTCATAAAAATAATATTAGAAAATAGGATTTACGCGATTATCCTTGCATTGATCGTTAAAATGGAATGATAACGCATGTGGAATAATACGCCACTATGAACAAATATATGCATATATAAATATATATAATCTAGAGAGTTGAGTTTAGAGAAAATAGAAAATGAGAGAAAAAGTGAGAATAGGACTCGATTCTCGGGTTTTACCCCGAGACGCATACGTAGCCTATAGAGGCATCAAAGTCCATGTAGTTCGCATGCAAAACGAGGGGTGGAGTTTATCCCATAAATCCAACCGGGGACTTCTCTTATTTGTGTGTGTGTGTGTGTGTGTGTGTGTGTAAAAAAAGTGTTTTAGTTGTGAGAAAAGTGTAAGAATTTTCGTTTGGAATTTATGAGCAAACCCTCTTTTTCTTTTTTTTTGGGCTTTTATTTATATGAAAATAAGAGTTGTGCAATAATACTAAATAAAAAGTATATTAGGATATGTGAGATGGGAGAATAAAAGTGCTAAGTAATAAAACAAGTTAATACGAATTTATGGGAATTTAAGGAGAAAATTGAGAAGATTGGACCTTCTTAGAGATCTTGAGCTTGATCTTGAATGTTGGAGAGCAGCCCTTTCACTTGGATGATGATGGAGGGTAGTGAATTCACCAAGTTTGATGAAAAGGATGATGAAAATTGAAAGTTGCAAAGGGTTTTGGATATGGAAATCACGCTGACTTCGAGAGAGGTTTTCTGGATTTGCTGAGAGTGATATGTTTTAGATTTGGGCTCCTCTGCAAATGAGGGCATGGAATCATTTTTATAGGCCCAGGGCATTACCGATCGGCATAGCCCTGGTCCTGCCAATCGACAGGTGTGTTTAGGCACACTGCCGATAGGCAGGGTCTGGGACCTGCCGTTTGGCAGTCTTTCTGGCCTTTTCAAAAAATCGGCCACAGAGTGCAAACCGTTGATCCGAATCGAGCATGGGGTAGAATATTGGAAATGTAATTCAGAGACCTTAAAAATTTCTTGGACCGCTCCCGAGTTCGGGAGTTTACTTTGGGTCAAATGTGGCTCTAAAGCGCTCGTCGGTCCATTAGACGGGGAATCATCGGACGCAAACAGATCGTTCGTCCGCATGGTAAGTCCGAATTTTGCACGGGGTAGACCGTTGGAAAGGTTAGGAGATGTACTTAGATATTCCAAAGAGTTTGGCTTAGTTCGGGGAGTTGACTTTGGTCAACTGGGCCCTGGAAGCATTCAGTGACATATCGGAGTAAGACGGATCGTTCGTTCGTACCGTAAGTCAGAATCGCGCACAGGGTGGTCCGTTAGAAAGGGGTTTTAGTAACCTTTGAAGATTTATTTAGTCTCGATCGAGTTAAAGAGTTGAATTTGGTCAAATGGAGCTCGGGAGCGTCCGGTGGCCTCTAGATCAGGTTTTGAGGGAAAACGGGTCGTTCGTCCGCATGGTAAGTCAAAATCGTGCGCAGGACGGGCCGTTGGAAAGGGGATTCAGGGCCTTTCGAAGATTTATTCAATCTTAGTTGAGCTGAAGGCTTTTAATTTTTGGTTAAATGGAGGCTGGGAGCACCTGATGTTTTATAGGTCAGTACTCGGGGTATGCCCTGGGTTTATAGTGATGAAGGGAGGTGCTAGGGACCTAAGGAGAGTTTAAGGGGTAACAGAATGTGGTGTCTAAACATAGAACCTCCTTGTTCACCATAACGGGAATGAAACCCCTTTCCAATGGTCCACTTAATGTGCAAAACGGCATAATCATTATGATAAACGATCTGTTTTCCCTAAAAAACTGATCTGAAGGCCCCCAATTTCTCTCGGGATCCATTTGACCGAAGGTAACTCTTTTGCTCAAACGAGATTGAATGAATCTTTAAAGTGAACCTAATACCATTTCCAACGGTCCACCCCGTGCGGAATTAGCCTTACGGTAAGGACAAATGACCCATTTTACTGTAAAAGGTAACCGGACGCTTTCGGGCCCCGTTTGACCAAAGTTAACTCTTCGAACCGAGTGAATCTCTTTGGAATATCAAATTTCCTCACATAACTCTCAAATGGTCCACCTTATGTGCAATTTAGACTTACGGTTTGGACGAAGGATCCATAATCGTTCGACGATCCTTTGTCCAAAGGACTGACGAGCGCTTTTGAGCCCCACTTGACCTAAAGTAAACTCCTAGACCCAAGAGAATCCCAAGGATGATCAAAGGCATCTGAATAACCTTTTCGAAGGTATACCCCGTGCGCAATTTGGATTTATGAATTACATTTTACGACCATTTTAAAAAAAAATCTACACGAGACTACCAATTGGCAGGTCCATTTCCCTGCCTATCGACAGTGTGTCTAGAGTTACCTGTCGATAGGCAGGAAAAGGATAATGCCAATCGAAAGTTCCTTGACCCTATATAAGGGGTGCATGTTCTCCCCCTGAAAGGACCCCATAAATATCAACATGAGGGATCTTATCAACATTCTTCTTAAGTCAACGAGGTTTCCTTGTTTGAAACCTTTCATTTCCATCATTTTCATACCCAATTTAGCTAAATCCCCCTACATACTTCACCCACTCGCAAGGAAGCTCATTATCAATCAAGATCAATCTCTAAGTCTCCAAAGAAGGTCCAAATATTCTTCTTTTTCTTTCAATTTCTTTGTTTACGCATTAGTTATATAAATTCTTAATGTAGATCATACACATATTAATCTTCAATCCGTTATTAGTAATAGTGCACATAATATATTTTCATTAAAAAAAACCAAAATAAGAAAAAAAGGGTTACACCTATAAATTCCAATGGGATTTGTCACAACATTCTCTCAAAACTAAAAACACATTTTTCTTACACACACACATAATAAAATCCCCGTTTAAATTTATGGGATAAACTCCACCCTCGTGCCGCATGCGAACTACGTGGACTTTGATGCCTTTATAAGCTACGTAGGCATCTCGGGCTAAGACTCGAGACTCGAGTCCTATTTTCCCATTTCCTCCCTTTTCCTATTTTATCCCTACAATATTCATATATAGCATACTTGTGATTCATATTTGCATTTTATTTAACACATATGATCGTTATTATATTGATAAGTGCACACATCTTATTTTTAATTATTATTTTGGGAACATTCCTATGTATGACCTCCTCCGTCTTTTTCATGATGTGAGTCAAGCGATCTCTCTCTCTCTCTCTCTCTCTCTCTCTCTATATATATATATATATATATATATATATATATATATATATATATGCACACACACTTTACAGAGAAGTTAAGAAAAATAATAACATAAGCCCATGAGAGACCAAAAGGGCGGGATGGATGCCTAGCACCTTCCCATTTCGTAACTTAGCCCCCGAACCTTTAATATAATTGGTTTCGTAAGCATCAGTTTGTCTTTGATGTCGTTATCTTGAGGCGGCAACATGTTTTTTTTCCTGTTTTGTGCAAAATAGGTTTGTGACTCTATCTTTTTATATCACCTCACGTTGACGACGACCAAAGCGTTCCTAGAAAGAGCACGAGATCATTCTCTCTCTCTCTCTCTCTCTCTCTCTCTCCACCGGCCACGCAAGCATCGACCCTTGAGATGGAGAAGAAGAAAAGGAAAACCGAAAGTCGGGGATGGATGTCCATAGTGGTGAATCTGTCGAGGACATACTTACTTAAGAGGGATAGAATCTGTTTGCATGGGTGTTATCATTTTCTTCTTGTGTGCATAGCACCTACCTGTATGTTCCCTTTTTCTCATCTATTACTTCTTATATATATCTACCTCATGTTTATATCACCTCTCACTCACTTTTTTCTCCACACACTTGTATATACTTTCCATGTACACCTCACACTACCTAAACTTGTATATAGGTTTACTTATATTCATATGTTGCACACACCACTTAGAATATCCATGCTTAGGTGTCACTAGCACACACCTCCACTTATCACACTTGTATATATCCATTATCACTTATACTTCTCACACACCACTTGTAGTTTACCTATTCTTAGGTTCACTGTCACACACTCACTCATAGGTATTCACACATCACTCAATCTAATGTATCCATGCTTAGTGTAAAATTTATGCTCCATGCTAGATTTGATTTTTACTTGTACATTCTTTCTTAATAGTATAGTGCTCATCATGCCAAATAAAATACTCTCTCCATAATATACTAATAAAGAATCATGCATTCTACACATTACATCACCAATAGCATGGCTATTGATCAAAATTTTGTCCTCTACTGGGGGGTCACTTTGTGATAGGTGCTGGTATGGCAAGGAATAGTTAGACTAAGCAATATGACTCTCACCTTTCATTAGCCTAGTACATTCAACATATATCGAACGGTTCCCCTGCATCGTACTGCTTGACTGAACTTAGGATGGGAGGAATATAGTAGGGAACTCATTCATGTACGTCGAGTATATCAAATTTGCTTTCACACGTACTGTCCCCACGAGGTATATAGTGAGGCAATTCACGTACACTCAGGTATATAAAATGGCTTGTCCATGCGTACCAATTTCCCTCAAAATAAAGACGTATATCGTGGAAATCATACCAAAAGGGAACCTTTCCACTAACCCAACAACTGCACATCCTCATATAGGCATCAAACTTAGGGCACTCATATTTAGTTTGTCGATTACTGCACGAAACTCTGCCGAAATGTCGAGTCGGCATGCCACCAAATTTTCGTGCAATTTTGTCTTTTTTCAAAATAGGAACCCGTCCATGAGCCTAAAAACAAGCCAAACCATGTTTTATATATTTTTCAAACCCAATTTTTCCCAGGCCTAGGTCCCGTCCATCATTTCTTTTGCATTTAGATAAATCTAATACAAGTGAAAACATAAACATAATAGTAATATTCATGTTGAGACTTTTCTCTCGTTTTCCCCCCTTCTTTACCAAAGGTGTCAAAAACTTTTCCCCCCTCTTTTATTAAAATACCAAAAATATTTTCCCTCCTTTTATGCAAAAATACCCAAAACATTTTGTCCTGCCCTTTCCAAAAAAATGTCAAAAACATTGTCCTCTTTTCCAATAAAAATAATTCGTCCTTCTTTTTTCAAAAAGTAAATTCAAATAATTTTTCCCCTCAAGTCGATTGAATACCCGACCCTTTGCCTGGCTCCCTATTGGCTTCAGTCCTCCATTAAACTGCTCTAACACTCCATCATCTCTCCCGCTACTTCTTGCTAGTCCTGAATCCATCAACCTTCCATGGAGAATGCAGACCAAGTACAAAATGTGCAACCTGATTTGATGACATTCCTAGTCCAACTTACCGCCAAGATTGAAAACCTTAAAGTTGAGGTTCATTAGATGTAGTTAAGCCGAGTCCCTATTCCCAAAGAGCTCGAGGTCCTTTTACCTCACACTATGGGTCCACTCTCACCTGAGCCTGTTTGGGTCCCAGAAGAATATCAACATGCTCTAAGTGCCCATCCCGCTAATGGGTTGCCACTAGCTCAGCTTCTTATGCTGAATCTTGACCAACCAGGGGATAACCTACTAGTACCTATCAATCCAAAGAAAGAAAAGTTAAATGAGGTCAAGGAAAGCCTAAAGCTGTTAACCAAAAAGTTTGGCCAAGTTCGAATCTTCGGGAACTATTATCTCCCTACCATATTGTCGAAAAAGTTTAAGATGCTTAATATTGAGAAGTTCAGGGGTAGCGAGCCCGCAATTGTTCATCTCTGAATATACCACTGAGACATGGCACTCCTAGGTGCCTATGAGGAAATAATGGCCCATTTGTTCCAGCATAATTTAAAGGACAATGCTATTCGTTGGTTTTTATCCCTCGAGCAATTGGGAGGATGTTGCCCGTGAATTCATGTCACAATACAAATACAACGAGGAGTTGGAGGTTACACGCCACAGATAAATCGTCACCAATTTCATAACAAGGTGGAGAGAGAAAGCGACCACTATAACCAACCGACCTTCCAAAGAGGAGCAAGTTAGTATTGTGAAGAAAAAATTCTTACCTTATGTCCGAAAAATGATGGGAGGATAGTATTACCCACATTTTTAGCCCTCCGAAAAGCAAGAGTGGAGATTGAAGAAAGTATTGCCAAGATAGAAAATGAGCCAAAGAAACTATCCAGACAGTTCACTCCAAGAGAATATGAGAAGCGTGCTACAATCTGGACTATCGATAACATCTCATAGCCCACTACCTCTTGGGCGCCAGAAAGACGTGCTTGTCCAGTTATAAAGGAATACACCGAGCTCTATGCTCCCCAATTTAAAGTCACCCTATCCTTATTGAACCAAAACCTCATCAAACCTTTGGAACCTCATCCACTACTAAACCCACTTCCTAAAAATTTCAACCTCGATGCCCAATGTGATTTTCACCAACTTGTTGGAAATACCACTGATCAATGCTTCCATCTTCGAAATGTAATCCAAGGTTTAATTGACCGGGTTGTCATCGCCCCACCGGCCAATCGCAAACCCAACACCACTCACAATCCACTTACAAACCATACAAATGCCATCTTCCTAGAGAATGACTCGAAATTCAATCCATCTATCCAGATTGTACCTAGTAAAGCACCCGTCATACCTATATTTTCATCCAAAACCCTTTAAGTTTCCCCATATTTTCTCCTACACCCTACCTATTTTTCCAACCAAGCTCTGTCACTTCTCATAAGAGCATGTATTGCCATTCGTACTCGATTCATAGGGAAATATATGGAATTTCTAGTAGTACTGAACTAGCTTTCAGAGTTGCCTTCTGAAATGACCATTGACTGTCAGAAGTTTAGCACCTTGTTTATGGATGCCCGAAAGTGGGCTCGAGAGTTAGATAATTGGGTGGTACCTATTGACAAAGTCAGTTTAGGCACTGCAGTACAGATTATGACAGACACATTCTGATAGACCAATGAGATTTGTACTATATCCGCATTACTTGATACGTTAAAGCTATAAGGGTGGTTGGTCCCTTCACTTCTGCACCTCCTCGTTGAGTGGGAGAATCTATATAAAGAAGCCATTGAGGTTGTGTAATGCATTGACTTATCATGGAAAGATGACATCGTTGCCACCGAATGGGGGGATGAGTTTGATAGCTCAGATGAAGAACCAAGCCAAAAAAATTTAGTATGATAATCAGTGTGAGAACATTGGTTTCGATGCTATACAGCGCGAGGAATAGGAGAATCTAACCAACTTGTCGGACATAGAGTGAGTAGGGAGAAAGAAGATTGTTGTGCCCATTGTTAGTGGGGTGATCGACGCGTCTCCTGCGCAGATGGCTTGACTAATGAGCTTGGTCACTGAGTTCATGAAGAGTCCAGTAGTTTAGGTGGTGTTAGGGTCTATAGTGGGGCCTAGTTCCTTTGTGATCCCACCAGTGGCTCTACAAGCTCCCTTTATCTCAGGGGGAGTGGCTCATATAACTACCAACAGCGCTGCCCCACCAACGTCACCACTGAACACTCCCTCCACTATAGGAGGAGGGATACACAACACCACCGTGATAACTTTACCCCCAACTGCGTGTCCAGGAAGTGGCACATCGATCGTACCACCAACGATGAACCCAATAGTGACGATTCCTACGTAACATAACTCAGCTCCAGATACAATGGAGGAAATGAAAAAAGATCTTTTAAAAATTATGGTGGCTTCTAAAGTGATTGGAGAAGCTTCTTCACTATACGATGATTTTTTTACTCTGTAGACAAAGGAGTATAATATTAAACCCTACTTGGTGGGGTATATTCCTCCTATCTTTAAAAAGTATACATGAGAAGGGGGAATCCTAAGGAGCATATTAAAAGGTTTGTGGAGAACCTTGGCGCCCACTATAACAATAAGAAACTGAGTTTGAGAGAATTTTTTAAGTCTCTAACCGAGAAGGCTTACACGTGGTACTCCCATATGGCTCCAGGAAGTGTGGCCACATGGGAAGATCTTCATGTTCAGTTTGTACATAAATTCTTCCTGGCTTAAGATAAATTCACTTTTACGCAACTGGCTCAAGAGAAACGAAAGCCCGATGAGGATGTAGTGACGTACATTAGGAGGTTTTGTGAGCACTCTCTGGACGTGAGAGAGGAGACATGAGAATATAAGCTTTTGCAAGTTTGTGTAAAAGACTTGTTGCCCGAATATATATGCCATTTGATAAACAAAATGCGGGAGGGTATGTTTGCTTCATTTCTTAAATCTGCGAGGAACATTGTCTTGGTTGTGAAGCCACTGCCAATACCCTCGCCAGCCTTATTAAGCTTATTATTGAAGTTGTCAAGTAGCTTGGGGAGAGGGATACCTCCTCGTGTTAACTATGATAATGATGAAAGTGGAAAGCACGAGGGAGGGAATCGTAGCCAAAGGGGAAGGGGAAGCACGAGGAAATTTTAAAAAGATTACCCCCGGAGCTGCATTGCTCAGTGGAGCAGGTTATTGAAACCTACGATCTCATGATTTGAGATAACACGTGATGGCCTATTGTGAGCGATACAACACTCTTAACTCGAGCAGATAGAGAAGGCCCAAAGTATTGTGTGGTACATAACATGGTGGGATAGCCAATGAGCAAGTGTTTTAATCTTAGGAAAATAATAGACAAACATGTCACGAAAGGAGATATTGAGTTACCGAAAGGTAATATCAATAACAATCAATTTCCAACACATGGAGCAAACATGGCAAGTGATTTTGATGAGGAGGCAAAATGGCAGATGATGGAGAATAGATTCCAGGAGGAAGATTTTAAAGATTTCCTGTAAGAGTGTTTATCTCAAATGTCCTGTTTGATGTTGGAAGAAGAAGTGGAAGACGAATGGAGTCTGATCGATGATTTAAGTAGGTAACTGGAGGCTTACTCCTTACGAGGAGAAAATATGGTGATAACATATGACGAATCAGCTTATAGAGATGTAGGGGAGGTCCACGATCTAGGAGAGGAGCAAGCTGACCTCTGGGTGGAACGCGTAATAGTAGCGAGATCACAGAACTTTAGTTAATTTTTTGACCAAGTTAGACTGTCGGAGAATTATTAACTGGAGGTTACTCAAGTAATCTTAGAAATTCCCAAGAAGAACATGGCTCCAAACCTGCGATGGAAAGGGCCAACGGCCAAGCTAGTAAAAAAATTCCTTTTTAGAGTTTACTTTTTCGGAAGCAGATTGATTGGTTGGATAATCCATAACAAGCCACTTTATGTGACGGCGAGAGTGAACGAGTGTATCTTTAATCGTGTCTTGATGGATGGGCAAGCCTCTATCAACATTATGCCTATGGGGTCATTTTATACCTGCAATATCTTTGAGACAAGGATTGTGAAAAGTCCATTGTTCATAAAAGGATATGATAACTAGTTGAGCAAGTCGATAGGCTATGTAAATGTGGGTATCACAATGGGGAACATCACTTCCCATGTTAAATTCCACCTCATGGATTGTGAGCCGTCCTACCAGTTGATTGTGGGGAGGGTATGGATGAATAATCATGGTTTGGTGCCTTCCACATATCGCCAGTGTGAAAAGGCAAATGTTAAAGGGAAGGAGATAGTCATTCGAGCATCCAAGAAGCCTTTCATGAGAGAGGAAGCTCACTTGGTAGATGCATCATTCTACACAGAGTTAGCCACATAATCTACTGTTCTCACTCGATACACAAGGGGTATTAAGATCCCCAGTACTAGGGAAAGGGTACATGCACCAACTCGCCCGGTAGTGGCTTACTAGGAGAAGGAAAGGATGCGCAAGATAGTTAGGCCTCCTAACTTTCGAGATAGCTTCATAATCGGATGGCGCCATGAATTGATCCAATCAAGCACCAAGTCCAACAAAAAAGTGTGATCATTATATTTTCATCAAGAGAGTTAGAAGAAAAGGCGATCAAAAGACCTCTCCAGCAAGAGAAACCCCGCCGATGAAAAAGAGTGGTTTTGGCTGGTGGAAAGATTATCTACAAACTCTGAAGGTGTGATCGGGCATTCGAAGGCCTGGATGATGAGGCTGACCTGGTCTATGAATGTTTTTTGATGGATAGTTTAGGCCAGTACTTGGTGATTGAAAACTTCAACATCTAGGAATTTATGGAGGAGATTGAGGAAGAACTGGAATGAATGAGGAATAAGCCAAGACCCCAAGTTCAAGAGTTAGAGCTTATAGACTTAGATGATGAAGGGGATGACCCCAGACCAATGTTTATCTTGAAAGACCTTGATGCCACCACCAAAAGAGCTCTGGTGGAGTTACTGAGAGAATTAAAAGATGTGTTCGCATGGAAATATACTGAAATTCTCGGGGTAAACCAAGAGGTAGGCTACCATATGTTGAATGTTATACCATCAACAATACCGATGAAATATTCCACTTGAACGTATAAACTTGAGCTAGATTTGAAGATAAAGGAAGAAGTCTAGTGGATACTCTCTGCAGGTTTTATTACCCCTATCCAACACCCCATTTGTTGTCTAGCATTGTGCCTATAGGGAAGAAAGACAAGAACCAAATTCAAATTTGTGTGGACTTTAGAGATTTGAATCGAGCATGTTCGAAAGATGAGTTACCCTTACCTTCTATTGAAAGACTAATAGACGTAACAATAGGGCACGAGATATGCAACTTTATGGATGGCTATGTGAGATATAACTAGATCAAAATAGACTCGGAAGATGCTGAGAAGGTAGCCTTTTGCACCTCATTAGGTAACTTTATGTATATTGTTATGCCTTTTGGTCTAAAGAACCCAAGGGTTACCTACCAAAGGACCATGATGGCTACATTCCATGTTCTCTTTTATGAGATTATAGAGTTTTATGTGGACGATCTGGTGATAAAGTACAAGACAGAGGCCACACACTTAGCATATTTGAGGAGAGTGTTCTCGAGGTGCATGACGTACAAATTAAAGATGAATCCATTGAAATGTGTGTTTGGAGTAACTAGTGGTAAATTCCTGGGATTTTTAGTGAATATGCAAGGGGTGCAGATGGATCTAGACAAGCGAGAATGTATACTCAACATGCCAAGACCAAAGACAATAAAATAGTTAAAGAGTTTTCTGGGGAAAGTTTCTTACTTAAGGAGGTTCGTGCTTGGGTCGGTTAAAGTCACTCACCCACTAATTGAGCTTCTACGATCAAAGGTAAAGTTTATATGGGAGCAGCCACACGAGGTAGCTCTGGACTAGTAAGTTATTGACATATCCCCAAACGATGGTTCCCCGTCGAGCAAGTATTCCTTTACACCCCTACCTCATATCAACTAAAATATCAATAGGGGCATTGTTGGGTCAAGATGTGGAGGGAAAAGAAAAACCTCTGTATTATCTAAAAAAAATCATACATGGGCTTGAGGCAAGATATACAAGCATTAAGAGATATTTTTTAGCTCTGGTATTTTTTGCTCAAAACCTTAGGCATTACTTATCATTCACGGTTCACATCATTACTAGATGTGACCCCATAAATTTTTTACTAGATGAATTATTTTAATAGGTAGGGGTTCTCGATGGTTCTTAATTTTTTCGGAGTATGATATTAAGTGCGTGGTTCCTCGAGTGATCAAAAGTCAAGCTTATGCAGATCCGTTGGCCATATTCCCTTCAGGAACGTTCGAGCCACCTATTAAGGAGCTGCCTGGGGATGATCTCTAAGACAAATATCTCGAGGCAAATCCAGAAGAATGAATCAT
Source organism: Sambucus nigra (assembly GCA_949130495.1). Taxonomy (NCBI): domain Eukaryota; kingdom Viridiplantae; phylum Streptophyta; class Magnoliopsida; order Dipsacales; family Adoxaceae; genus Sambucus; species Sambucus nigra. Next base: position 427,749,806 of record OX422212.1, on the reverse strand, counting down.
TCAGTTTGATGGATCTTTGGCTGAAGAAACACGAGGGGCAGGAGTGATTTTACACCAAGGGGAAGAATAAGTACGATTGTCCTTCAACTTATACTTCAAATGTTCAAATAATGAAGCTAAGTATGAGGATTTAGTGCTGGGGCTGTTAGAGGATCTACGAAAATGTATCCATGTGCTGATGATAAAAGGGGATTCTAATATGGTGGTATAATAGGTGAATGGTGAGTATTATCTCAAGCACATAACCTTAGCACCTTATCAAACAATTGTACAGAGGTTGCTCGGCCAGTTCCACAAAGTGAAGATCAAGAGACACCTGAGAGCGGTGAATAGACATGCCAATACTTATGACACAGTTTCTCAAAAAAATTCTTTCGATGGAGCGTCGATGGTTGTTCGAATAATAAAGATAATGGCACCCTTAACTGTAATAGAAATGTTATGTTATAATGATAGCGATGATTAGAGGGGGAAACATGGAAATAACTAGAAACGGGTCAAGGGCCACTGCCGTTGGTCGAGTTTGCATAATATTTTAACTCCTCAGGTAGTCTGTACTATAAAAACAAAGGGGGATGGCTATCAAGATGCATGAGCCCTGAAGAAGCTAAGATAAAGTTGCTAGAGATACATGAAAAAAGCTACGAGATAACAAAAATCTCTTTTTATCGAAGAATTTAGAGGGCAGGATACTTTTGGCCAACGATGAAACAAGATACTGCATTACTATAGAAATATTTTAGCAAATTCCTATTGTATTACCAAGGTACGAAATGTAACTTCATAGATTAGCCATCAGATTAGAGGCAGACATACCTAGACATGTTAGTTAACAGGATTGTCCCCATGGATAAAGATGACACCAAAAGACTAAAATAACTAGTGTCCAAATATTATGTCTAGGATGGGCAGCTATATCGAAAAAGTTACCATGATAAGCCCCTAAGATGCATCAGACTGGAGGACGCAGACGAGGTACTAAAGCAAGCACATGAGCCAGACCACATTGGCGGAGAAAAACTCTACGACCAACTAATGACGTTGGGGTATTTTTGGCCCAACATGGAAAACGACTCAACGAAATTTGTCCAAAAATGCAAAGCGTGCTATATTTATAGGAATATGATTCATTCTCCCTGGGTGGACTTATATTCCCTTTCCACCATTTTTCCCTTCCACACATGTGTATTCGACCTAGTAGTGGAAATTACCCCTCCTCGAGAGGCAAGATCTGGATACTGGTAGCTACAGAGTGCTTCACCAAATGGGTAGAGGCTATACCGTTGAAGAAGCCTACAATCGGCTACTCCATAAATAATAGTGCCTATCACGTGTATAATCGTGGTTCTCAAAATATGACAGAATTAATAAACGTTATCATCAATGATAAAAAATCCTTTGAATTTAATGAGGATGATTGTGTAAACAAAATTAATTTATTTTCTTACATCAAATAAGGAAATAAAGATGAAACAAATGATTATTTAGGGGTGCCAACACCACCACAAGTGGGTGTTAAAGTGGAATACCCACCTTTTTGGATAAGAAAGGACCATAGTGCCACCCAAAATCATTAATAGTCCTAATTTTTTAGTTAAAACCCATTCTCATCCCTATAAAGAAGTTAAATTTAATTTTACACTTCTGCTCTCGAACCCAAGAATGTAAAAGATGCAATGTGAGATAACTTTTGGTTCAATTCTATGCAAGATAAATTGGACCAATTTACAAAACAAGAGGTTTGGAATCTAGTTCTTATGCTAAAATATGTTCACATCATTAGTACCAAATGGATATTCAAGAACAAATATTGTGTATAAATGTCATGTTACAGAATAAGTATAGGCAACTGTCTCAAGGATATACTCGAGTTTAAGGTGTTAACTTTGATGACTCTTTTGCCCTGGTTTCTCTTCTAGAGTCGGTGCACCTACTTTTTTCCATACCATGTGCTTTATACTTCAAGCCCCATCAAATGGGTGTTAATGGTGCATTTCTAAATGGTACTCTCCAAGAAGAAGTCTATATTTTACAACTAAAAGTCTTTGAGGACCCCAAGTTCCCTACACATGTTTATCCCCTAAAAAAAGGCATTGAATGTCCTTCGAAAAGCTCCGAGAGATTAGTATGAGAGACTTACCTCTCATATTGTGGGAAAATGTCTTGAAAGAGTAAATGTGGATAAGAATTTATTGTATAAGTCTCATGGAAAATATATAATGGTTGCGAAGTCAATATAGGTGACATTGTGTTTGACTCCTCTAGTGAAGCCCTTGCTCATAGATTTAGATTACTAACGCAAAAGGAATTTAAAGTGAGAATGGTCAGGGAACACAAATTTTTCCTTGGTATACAAGTGTCACACCACGTTCCCACAACATAAATATAACTAAATAATTAATAAAACACATCCACTTTTTAAAAAACTAATACAAATTAAAATAATTTCAAGGTTTAAGTGGTGAATATTAAAAACCCCAATCATTTTAAGGAGACACACCTTAAACAAACTACAAAACAAACTAGGTTAACTATTACATTATTCAAACACTGATAAAACCATGCTACTACCCAACCAACACCCTACATCTAGAAGTGGAAGCTCCAGAAACTAAAATGTAGATGTATAAAATCCTGAGTTTAAAAACTTAGTGAATGACTACACCTCTATATAGTAAAAATAATATATTTTAACATTTCAGATATATCCATATCTATGCCAAATTAGTCCATACACATATGCATAATTTAATATACCCAAAATCTCTCACCCGTAGGTAATACATATCCATAGGTTTTAATAACCCAACATCTCTTGAATTGAATAGAAAACCAACATATCTTGACTATTATAAAGCCATAACATCCCAACGTTTATTCACTTTTAATAATCCATAACAACCCAACATCTCTTGACTTTTATAAAGCCATAACATCTCCATATAATGTATATTTATGATATCAATAATCAACTTAGTGAGTACACTCACCTCAAATATGTGTTTAGTTATTATTTTCCTTATCGGCCCGAGTCATAGTCTCCAACAACACGTCAGAACCTAATAATCCCACATAATTAGTATCTTATATAATTATTTAATTTTCATAAACTTATTAATTTAATTAAAATATATCACGCATTGATATGTTTCCCAACATTTATAGTCAACTATAATGCTCACAATCATTTCATTTAAGCATTAATACATAATAACACTTAAAATGCTACAATAATACTAATTCGTGCTTAGAAAAATGTTAATGTAGACATCCCATTCTAGCACCCCATAACCTCTCCTTAGGTCCCTAGCACCTCCCTTCATCTCTACAAACCTAAGTCATACCCCGGGTACTGACCTAGAGGCCATCAGGCATGTGACACCCCGCCTAATTAAATATCGGGTGATCAGTCCTTTATCAAATTAAAATTAAGGTGACCGGTTGATTCATTCTCAGCATCACTGTCGCAAAATAAATGTTTCCAATTTAAATACCCCAAATAATTAAGCTAAGTGTCAAAATAATTTAAAGTATTATTTTTATTTTATTAATTACCAATACGAAAACCTTTTTAATAACCAACAGTTTAAGAATCACATAAATGTTAAGGATGGAAATTAACACACAAGAATTTAAACCATCTAGATAAAACAAACCAAGTTTAAGAACCATAAATGAAATCATCCTGACAATAGTTAGCTCTCAAAGAGTACTGAATACTGGGAATATAAATAAACATAAATCTCTGACAAATCCAAATGGAATAGGAAATCGGGCGACACATGACTTAACTAAGCAGAACTAAAGCAAGAACAGAATCAATGACGAGGTCGTCTAAAGCAAGGGCCTGCAACTCCCACATAAGTTGTAGCACGTCAAATCCAAAGAACCTATGCATGATGCCCCTATGACTGGGTACCTATAATACATATATATATACAATAGAAAGAGAAATAATAGGAAACGGGTCAGAGCCCGAGTGTAAAACAGTTTAAAATAGTTTATCAAGTATTTAAAATGCTTACTAGCTAATGTGAAAACCATGTTAGTATGCGATACTCTCTTGAGAATTCTGTCCTTTCATCTAGTGTGCACGCCTACCGTACTACTGATCTCATAAGTCTATCTAGCTTATTCCCATGAAGTTTTATCTCGAGAAATACTAAGGCCCTGATATTTAGTTTTAGAAAATTAATCTCTTCCATTTTCTTACATTACTTAGAACCACTCAGTATCGTTACAAGATTTACGAACGCTTGTTATAAAGTTGGAGCATTTTCATTACTTAACTACTTATACACACAGTAGAAAGTTTCCATATACATAAGTATATATATATATATATATATATATATTCCTCACTCATATAATATATATATACACTATCAACACCCCACATAAAATCTATGGTGCTGGTATACTCTGCTATCAAGTCCCCATATCACTCGTACTAAGGGAAATACTAGTTTGGAATCACTCTTGAATTGTATTGACACAATACCCATACAAATGGAGGCGAAGCATAGTTCCAGATCACTAATAGGTCAGCACATACCCTCACGTCTCTTAGGACCATCTGGCTATCATTTTCAGATAGCCTGTATCTAGGATACTATCTTCTAGGGTACGAGTCAATATCCCCTATAAAGGTCTAATCGGGATAAGATTGTCCCGACGCGAAAACCTCCGTGATAGCAAGTAGCTAGGGTATGATTATACACAGATACATAATACTTAATATGCACATTCACACAGTCATATATATAGATATTCACATTTTCCAAATTAGGTTCGCCCACGACCCATAATTACTCTTATCCGCTCTTAGGACAAATTACTCAACTATCTCGCTAAACGGATTCGTCTATTTTATTCTAATTTATAATTTATTCCATACTTACTTCTCATCTCTTGAAGTATTCTATCTCACTAAGTATAATTTCAGTAGGTATACCCTCTCTAACCTTCTGGTCTAAATCTTTCACGAGTCTCAATTCTTTAGTGAACGTACGCACAATTTCTAATGTGTGACGAAACTCCCCGTTAACCCATAATTTCATCCTATATTAAATTTCACTCAACGGAGTCTACTTAGACCCTACTAGTCCTCTTCATAACCCCTTATACTCTATAAATAATAATTAAGGGTTCCTACGCATTTTAACTGAATTAAACAAAAAGGGAAAAAAATATGCAGTTTTCTAGGAGGGATCGATCGATCGATGCTCTTGGTCGATCGATCGATCAACCAGTTCTTGCCCAGAATCTGCACACTCGACCTACGGGTTTCATCCAATAATTTTCTCCAAAGCACCATTAATGATCCCCAAACTCCCAAACAATATTACTAACAACCATATATACCTATATACATGATTTCCTACATGAAACATGTCCAAATTCATCAAAGGTATTGAATTAATGTGGTAAATTAACATAATTATCAAGAACCCTAATTTTTCATGAAACCTCCATTCTTATAATTCTTTTCCATATTTCTTGCTTTTAAATCCATACTAATTCGTGGGTAAACCTCTATATATAATTGAGATGTCCAGAATATATCTATTTCCTCTAAAACATATGATTTAAATTCTCTAAGTTATCAAATTCGTCCATGAAACATGCTTTTATCAATCCTAATCTAACATGGGTGAAACATTAACTAAAAAAAGCAATATAGATACTTGCCTGGAATTCAATGGTTTGGTTTGTTGATGAAAAAGATATGGTTGCATTCCTCGTCATGCGATCTACGTTTTGGTGGTGGTGGCGGTGCAATTGAGTGAGTTCCAGGTATTGGATTGCTTGGAAAGCTCTCCACCTTCTTCTCTAATGGAAGTTCTTAGGTTTTATGTTTGTTAACCCTTGAACACAATTCCTAATGGATCATATATCTTAGGGAAATTCGTGGGTTTAATTACCCAAAAATACAAAAGGTCTATAATACCCTCCCGGGATGTCAATTAGGCCTAAAAACGCCACGAGACCTAAGTTAAACCCTCGGATACACTTTTTTGACTATCTTGACCCTTCCGGACACGTTGACACACTCAAAACAACCATACATGCGACTTATAGTTTATTCACTTTTATAATAATAATTTAGTCCTGACACGACACAAGCGCGTCCCGACTCAAATTTCCATAATTGCCATTTTATTCACTCGTGACAATTTTTAATAGAATCAATCTTATATATTACTTTACTCATCTAGTAATATTCAGCAAATTCCCAATAATTACTAACTCTCATCACGCTAGTAAATATTGAAAATAAATTTCCGAATTAATATTAAATTAATATCTCAAATTAAATTTAATAAAGCCTCAAATTTAAAAGCGCCATAAAAATACGGGGTATTACAGGGCACTCCCAAGGTCCGTTTGACCAAAATTCAAACTCTTAAGCTCGATCGAGAATGAATGAATCTTCAAAGGGTGCAGAATCCCCTTTCCAACGGTCCGCCCCGTGCGCAATTCTGACTTATGGTACGGACGAATGATCCGTTTTACTTCGAAAGGTCACCGAACGCTTACAGTACCCGGTTGACCAAAATAAACTCCCCAAAATGAGTCAATCTCTTTGGAATGTCAAATTACATCTCCTAACCTTTCCATCGGTTCACCCTGTGTGCGATTCGAATCAACGGTTTGCGTTTTATGACCGTTTTTCCGAAGGAACCTGAAAGAGATTGCTAAACGGCAGGTTCCAAACCCTGCCTATCGACAGTGTGCCTAAAAAATACTGCCGATTGGAAGGACTAGGACTATGCTGATCGGCAATGCCCTGGGCCTATAAAAAGGAGGGTGTGACCTCATTGCAAAGGGGAACCCAAGATCTGAAATCCATTACTCTCAGCAAATTCAGAAAATCTCTCTCGAAGTTAGCGTGATTTTCACATCCAAATCCCTTTCCAACCCTCACTTTTCATCATATTTTTCATCAAACTTGGTGAATTAACTACCCTTTATCATCACCCAAGTGCAAGGGCTTCTCTCCAACATTCAAGATCAAGCTCAAGATCTTTAAGAAGGTCCAACTTTATCAAATTCTCCTAATTCTCATTAACTTGTTTTATTACTTAGCACTTTTATTCTCTCCATCTCACATATCCTAATATACTTTTTATTTAGTATTACTCCACATCTCTTATTTTCATATAAATAAAACCCAAAAAAAATAAGAAAAAGAGGATTTGCTCATAAATTCCAAACAGGAATTCTCACACTTTTCTAACAACTAAAACACTTTTTTTTACACACACACATATATAAGAGAAGTCCCCGGTTGGATTTATGGGATAAATCACACCCCTCCTCTTGCATATGAACTACGTGGACTTTGATGCCTCTATAGGCTACGTAGGCGTCTCGGGATAAAACTCGAGACTCGAGTCCTATTCCTTCCATTTTTGTTATTTTTCTATGTTCTTTAACTTAATTCTCCTAAAATCTATATATTTACATATACATATATTTGTTCTTAGTGGCGTATTATTCCACATGCGTTATCGTTCCTTTATAACTATTAATGCAAGGATAACCACATAAATCATATTTTCTAATATTACCTTTAGGAACATTCCAATGGATGACTCGCTTTATCTCTTCCATGATACAAGTCGATGATTCCTATCTCCACAACCTATACACATGCACACATATCACGGGGAAATAAAGGAAAATAACAACAATCCATGAGAGACCGCAAGGGTGGAATGGGTTACTAACACCTTCCCATTTCGTAACTTAGCCTCCGAACCCTTTTTGAATCAATTTTGGCTTTATATGTATGAGTATGTCTTTAGATGCTGTCCTTCGGGACGGCTCCACCTTCTTTTGTCTGTTTTGAGTAAAATAGACTGGCAACTCCATCTCTCTACATTTTTCCCCTCACACATCATCGCTGAAGACCGAAGCTCTCCCGAGAGGGATGTGCGGGACTAGGATACTCTCACCGCGGATATGACACCCACTCTCATCATTTCTCTTCCTCCGCGAGGATCGAGGATGACCCTAGTGGAGACTCCACGGGGATATTTTTCTTTAAAAGGGTTAGACTCTATTTACACGGGTGTTTTATTCTCTTATATATTCCCCTATTTTGCATGTTCCCCTTTTATTATTCATGTGTACCTCATACTTATGATTCTATTAAAAAACTTGTAGAAGATTCTCCATGTACACTTCGCACCACGTGAACCTAGGATCAAGTGTATCCACATGTTGCACGCATCACCCATCCATACTTGGTATACCATTGGTACTTGTACTTTGCTCCCTATTTGGCATGATCAAGAAAGATACTCTCATCATAAGATACTAATAAGAGAATCATGCATGATTTACACGACATCACCAAAGAGCATTGTTATTGACCAAATTTTACCCAGTAACTGGAGGGTCATTTCGTGATGGGCGCTGGTCCGGCAGGGCGCAGTTAGCCTAAGCGATATGACTCTCACCTTCCATTGGCCAAGTACCTTCGACATATATCGAACGGTTCCCCTCGAATCGTACCACTTGATCGAAGTCATGAAGGGAGGTATATCGTAGGGAACTCATTCACGTACGCCGAGTATATCGAATTCTCTCTCACACATACCGTCCCCATGAGGTAAATACTGAGGCAATTCACATACACTCAGGTATATCAAATGGTTTGTCCACATGTACCGATTGCCCTCAAAATTAAGACATATATCGTGGAAGACACGCCAAAGGGAGGAACCCTTTCCAATTCACCCAACCAACTAGATACCCACATATAGGTGTCAACCCTAGGACACACATGTTAGATTGTCGATTTCGACTTGAAACTCTCCCAAAATTTTGGGTCGGCCTGCTGCCCAAAGTTTTGAGCATTTCTAAGTAGGACCCTGCCCGTGAGCCTGGTTACAAGTCCAACCATAGCTTTACATATGTTACAAACCCAACTTTTCCAGGCTCGGGTCTCGTTCGACATTTCATTTTTGCATATAGGAGAATTTAATACAAGTGAGAACATAATAATTATAATAATCATGCTGAGACCCGTCTCCCAAAAACATTTCTCCTTCCTTTATCAAAAAATCCAAAAAAAATTCTCCTTCCTTTATCAAAAATCCAAAAAACATTTTTCCTTTCTATATCAAAAATCCAAAAATATTTTGTCTTTTAATCTAAAAAAAAAGAAAAATATATCAAAAATATTTTCATTCTTTTTTTCCAAAAATAAATCCCATTTTACGCCTTCTTAGGTCGATTGCACGCCCTTGGCCTGGCTTCTTATTGGCTTCGATCTTCACTCAAATCACCGTAGAGTTCTGTCCGTTCCCTTGCTACCTCTTCCGAGTCCGAAATCCATTCACTTTCCATGGAGAACACAAATCAAGTACCAATTGTCCAGTCAGATCTGACGGCAGTCTTAGCTCATCTCGTGTCCAAGATTGAAAACCTCCAGACTGAGGTCCGAGAGATGAAACAAAACCAGATTCCTATTCCTCAAGAGATCGAGGCCCTATTCCCTCGTTCTATGGTTCCACCCGAGCCTATCGGGGTTACCAAAGAGTATCATCTCACTCCACGTGCCCCTCCTGCTAACGAGCCGCCTCCTGCCCAGCTTCCTATGCCAAACCTTGTCCAGCCGGGGGTTAACTTGCCTATGATGATCGATCCAAAAAAGGAAGAGTTGAACAAGGTCAAAGAAGATCTCAAGATGCTAACTAAAAAGTTCGACCAAGTCAGAATCTTTGGAAATTACACGGACTACACCCACATGTCTCCTTATCCTAAGGCGAGGTTACCTGAGAAGTTCAAGATGTGTAAAACGTGTAAATGCAGTGTGTGATACCGGTTTAAAATTAATTCGCAAGTTTCCAAGTAAACCTTATTTAATTAGAGTCTATTTTTAAAATAAATAAATTCAGTCCCTAAACATGCATCTAAATGTCATAAATCATTCAAACCATGCATGAAAACTAAAGACGACCGATTCAGGAAAAAATGCCTTCCGGGTAAAACCTTTTATAACACTTTGAAGAATTCACAAGACCTTTGACTTACATACAACCTAATAATCGCCCATAAGTGTGTAATGCACGGTGCCTTTAGCAAACCTTCAAAGATATGAGAGACAACGAAATACCCTCCAGGTGTCGGTTCATCGTCTTCGGCTCTTCCACACGCAGAATGACTACGCTCGGTATTCACCGATTAAATATGGAGATGCCTTCTCCATAGAGGTTGAACAAAATCAAAGTTGTATTCTTGAACACCAAAAAAATTCACTAAAGCATATGGGAGTTTTGTGAATAGAAAACAAAAATGGATTAAACCCGAAAGGAAGAAGTCAAAAGGACTCTGCACTTTCGCAGGTTTCTGTCTTTCAAAACGCTGGGACTTCTTAATGAAAACGAAACAATTTAATGAGTATCTATACAAAAACACGTCGCCTCAGTATTAGATCTCGTTCGAACGAGAAACAGGTGTCGTTGGAATAAAGGATAAGTGTCATTCAAACGACATCGCGCGACATACCAATCTCGCTCGAACGAGATGCTGATCTCGCTTGAACGACCTGGTCGTCAAAAAATATTATTTTAATCTCCGCTCCAACACTTAGAAAAAATACTCATTCTCAAATTTTGACGAAAAAGTCCTCTCCAACACTTAGAAAATATTTTGTAAAAATATCCCAAAAGCTCTAAGTGAAAAGTTAAGGTATTTAAAACAAAACCTTAACAAAGTAAACTTTGCGGAGTCTTTTTAATGAAGAACTTGATATTCGGATCCGTCTTTGATGCTTGAATGTTCTTGAATGCTCTTCGACGGTGTAGCGATATATGACATAATAAATTGATAACGGACTTATAAAAATATGTCCTTAAAAATCTCCCCCTATGTCTATGCCGGTACATACATAAAAACATCTGAATTATCAAATACCAAAATGCCTATACAAATCTACCCTCCCATGAATAAATTTTCAAGATTGCAAAGCTTTTCTCATCAGGGTGTGCAGCATAATGATCTTCAGTCTTTGTACCTACACACATGAGATAAAGAAAAATACCTTTGTGACGCATCGAGTTTGAAATGATATAAGAATAAATCATTCATAAATTAAATCTCCCCCATAATTCAAGAACTCACCCTTAACATGATAATTCTTTCTCCTTATTTTTATGATGTCCCCAAATAGACAGATAAGAAGAAAAAATCAAAACATGGATCAAACTGCGCGCATGCAAAGGTATGTCCCAAAAATATTCACAAACTATTTTTGGATTTTTGAAAATTTTCATACAAAAATAAGATACAAAAAATCACACCATGGATTTAAACTCAAACAACCATGTCATGAAAATTGAATGAATGAGTGTGAACACATTCGATAGGTAAATCAACTCAGTCAATCATATGTGCACGATGCATACGCGTATCCCTAACGAATGAACATCAAAAGTATCCTTAGGTGTAAAAATTGTTGAATTTAAATGACATCGTCTTATGCAAATCAACAAATCAAAGTCAAAGTGATTTCCACACCAATAACGTCCAAAACTATTTAGCACTTTTTCAAGACTTTCAAGGACGTGCAAACCCGTTATAAAATCTCCAACCAAACTCCCTTATATATATATATATATATTCTTTTAGAGGTGTATAAACTAATTCTCAAACTTTGGAGAATTGGTGAAAAAACCTAATTGGCCCATAATTGGCATGCATTTCCCTTTATTGCCTTTAAATTTTTAGGGCTCTTTTAAACCTCTTTGGACCTTAGATAATAAAATTCCTCAATTTTTTAGGTCCAATTTAAACGACGGCTTAATCACAAAGCATAAATGATAAACTTTTGTAGCCCTTCACCGTTTTTTAAACAAAGCACACAAACTCACAAACGACTCTTACATGCACAATTTTCTTATCAAGTTTTATCGCTTAGTTCGTTTTAAGGACGGGATTGAAGTAAAAACACCCAACCAACATGTGATAAGATAATCACAATAATCAAAAAAATTCGTGCATGTGCGATAAAGGAAATCATGAGTCAAACATGTAGGAAGTAACACTTAATTACATCTTAATGACTCCAAACAAAGCACATGGATGGATTGAACTATTGTCTCAAAACACTATCAAATAGTCACATGAAAAATGGAATGATGTTGTGACTCGGTCATCCTAAGTGTCCATCCATAAACGGTGCAAACAAAATACAAAAATCTTTTTGGATTTTTCAAAAAATTTATCAAAAAAAATCTTTTTGTATTTTTAAAATTTTTCAAAAAAAGGAAAAACATACAAAAATGATACATACTATCAAATGACAAATAATGTCATCATGAAAAACATCCTATGCTAGTAAACAAGTCAAACCTCAATCGTTAAGTGCGGAGGGGTTTTCCAAAGGTGGTTCCAACTTATGAAAAAACTCCATCAAATCTTGTTAAGTTTTGACCAAAAACTTAACTTGCTCACCTAAATATGCAAACTCTCTCATGTAGTCTCCAGGAGCATGTAAAGTATCATGTGTTGGTGCATGTGTGGCATAAACACGTGTAGTAGCAAAACGTGACACATAACCCAACTTAAAGCAAAATTCCCTAAGGTGTCCTCTCGTTTTGCAATGGGAACAAACATATATAGGCCTAGGAACACCTTTCTCAAAAACTCTAGGACGCGCTCTCCTAATAGGAATGGAATGCCTATGTGGGTTAAGGTGAGCTCATGTGAATCTAACACTAAAGTGGGAACTATCTCGGGTGCTAATTGGGAAGTAGAAGCACCTTCATGACTTATTCCTAACTCCTCACCTTTACCCTTAAGAAGCACCTTTTCAACTTTCTTAGGTGCGTTCTCAAAATTGACTTTGACCTCCCTGCCACATTTAAGATCACTCTCGAGTTGGGATACACGTGTCGTCAGACTAGACAACATGTTGGTCAAATCACACTTCTCCTTTCTTAAAACCTCATTCTCTCTCTCCAAATCTAAAACTCGATGACCTAAATATCTATTGTACTTCTTTATTTTCAAGGTCTCGGTGTACAAATCTCTAAAGGCTTTTTGGAGCTCACTTTCATCTCCACTCTCAAATTTTCTCTCATCTCCACTAGAAACACTCGAGTCATCACCGGTGCTCTCATGACCTCTATCAATGTGAGACGAAGTGGGTGTGCTCACACGACTCAAAAAGCTATACACATACCATGTGCTAAACCGTTTTTGGACTCATCTCCCTCATCACCCTCACTATCACTAAGTGTGGCGAGTATAGCAGTTTCTTTGCCCTTTCTCCTTATCCTAGTAGGACACTCTTCAGCTATGTGCCCTTTTCCCTCACACTCAAAGCAACTGATCTCATCCTCCTTATCACTATCTTTGGCCTCCACTTTCTTTTTATTTGACTCAAAAGATCTCTTTTTATTGAAAGAATTTTCTTTTTTCATTTTGAGAAACTTTTTAAAAAATTTCACAAGCTTGGCCACATCATCAAAATTAAACTCACCCTAAGAATCGGACTCATAAACTTTTTCTTTCTTTTTCTTAAAATGAGTCTTTAAAGCAACACATCTATCCTTAGCCTTAATGGTTTGGTGAAACATGTCTATCTCATAGGTTTGAAGATCTCCTAGAAGTTCTTCCAACTTAAGTGATTTCAAATTTCCCAAAGAGTTCAAAACAGTGACTTTAGGAATAAAGCATTTTGGGAGAGATCTCAAAATATTTTTAACGACATGCGTGTTATCAATCACCTCACCCAAATTAAAACAAGTGTTAACAATGTTCGAGAAACGTGCATAAAAATCATCGAAGCATTCAGACTCAGACATGGTGATAGTCTCAAATTGGGTGGCCAAATTTTATAACTTTGATTCTTTAACCGCATTCGTACCCTCATGTGTCAATTTCAAAGCATCCCATGCCTCTTTAGACGTGGTGCACGTCATAATTCGACGGAACTCGTCAGGAGTGACGGCTCCAGAAATTGCACTCAGACCACGAGAATTAAAATTAGACATTTTATAATCACCTTCAGTCCAGGCCGACATGAGTTTTAAAGAGGTGATATTATCAATGATGACCGTGAGAGGAGTCCACCCATTTTAACAAAGCAACCAAACACGCTCGTCAATGGATTTTAAACAAGATTTCATACGAGCTTTCCAGTAGGCATAATTAGACCCGTAAAAAATATGCATATGATTATATAAGTGCTCCATAGGAAAAATAGTGATTTTTCACAAAACTGATTTAAAAAAAAATCAATATCACACGATTTTGCGAAAAATAGGAATACGCGATAAATTAGCGCAACCGGCTCTGATACCAATTTATAAAACGTGTAAATGCGGTGTGTGATATCGATTTAAAATTAATTCACAAGTTTTCAAGTAAACATTACTTAATTAGAGTCTATTTTTAAACCAAATAAATTCAGCCCCTAAACATGCACGTAAATGTCATAAATCATTCAAACCATGCATGAAAAATAAAGACGACCGATTTAGGAAAAAAACCCTTTCGGGTAAAACCTTTTATAACACTTTGAAGCATTCACAAGACCTTTGACTTACATACAACCTCATAATCTCCCATAAGTGTGTAATGCACGGTGCCTTCAGCGAACCTTCAAAGATACGAGAGATAGCGAAATACCCTCCGGGTGTCACGCAGAATGACTACGCTCGGTATCCACCGATCAAATATGGAGATGCCTTCTCCACAGAGGTTGAACAAAAGCAAAGTTCTGTTCTTGAATACCAAAACAATTCACTAAAGCATATGGGAGTTTTGTGAATTGAAAACAAAAAGGGATTAAACCCTAAAGGAAGAAGTCAAAAGGATTCTGTACTTTCGCAGGTTTCTGTCTTTCAAAATGCTGGGACTTCTTAATGAAAATGAAACCATTTAATGATTGTTTATAACAAAACCCCCCGCCTCGGTATTAGAGCTCGTTCGAACGAGAAATAGGTGTCGCTCGAACGAAGGACACATGTAGTTCAAACGACATCACGTAACATACCAATCTCGCTCGAACGAGATGCTGATCTCGCTTGAACGACCTGGTCATCAAGAAATATTATTTTGATCTCCGCTCCAACACTTAGAAAAAATACTCATTCTCAAATTTTGACGAAAAAGTCCGCTCCAACACGTAGAAAATATTTTGTAAAAATATCCCAAAAGATCTAAATGAAAAGTTAAGGTATTTAAAACAAAACCTAACCAAAGTAAACTTCGCGCAGTATTTTGAATGAAGAGCTTGATATTTGAATCCGTTTTTGATGCTTGAATGTTATTGAATTCTCTTCGACGGTGTAGCAGTATATGACATAATAAATTGATAATGGACTTATAAAAATATGTCCTTACAAGATGCCAAATATCGAGAAATTAGGCGAAAGTGGACCCCCGATTGTTCATCTTAGCAGTTATCACCGTTCTATGACTCTCCTAGGGGCTTCTGAAGAAGTGATGACCCAATTATTTCAGCAAGCTTTGAAGGATATCCTCCTCTGATGGTTTTTGTCTCTCGAGGAGTCCAAAATTCGTAGCTGGGAGGATGTTGCCTAAGAATTCATATCGCAATACAAATACAACGAAGAGCTTAAGGTCATCCGTCGTGATTTAGAGCTGCTAGAAAATAACCCCGGGGAATCAGTCAGTAACTATATAGCCCGATGGAGGGAAAAAGCAGCCACCATAACCAATCGACCATCCGAAGAAGATCAAGTCAACATAGTGAAGAAGAACTTCTTACCCCATGTCCGAGCAACAATGGGAGGGCAATACTATCACCACTTTCGAGCTCTCAGAGAAGCCGGAGTAAAAATCGAGGAGGGTCTTGCTAAAACAGAAGTTGAAGCTAAGAATCCTCATTCGCCAGGAATAGATAAAGGAAAGGGAGTTGTTAAACAACTTCCCACGCTAGAAATGACCAAAGATCCTGGACCAACTCAAAAAGATTCAAGCCAATATTACGTTATAGGGACTCTTCATATCTTGCTAATTACACCGAAATGATCTAATAAATATTTTTACTGGGCCAACATTCCCTCCTTCCACCACTCCAGAAGGAGCTGAAACCTGGTTGGATCCTTAACCACCAATAGACTCCTTTCTTTTTCTAAAGAAGAAATTCCAAAAGTTGGACCTGATTATAACTTTGCCCTTAACATCTCCACTGAAGTGATGGAAAAGATATTACCCCTCTCACTTGTTGACAATGGATCCACCCTTAATGTTTTCCCACCAAGAACCTTCAATTGCTCGGAGTTGAAAGCAAGTGACCTTAATTCAACCTCCGTTGCAGTGCGTGCCTATGACAACACCCGTCGAGAGGTGATGGGATCCATAACACTCATAATATGGGCTAGTACTATCCATCTTGTTATTGAGTTTTAATTTATTGACATACTCACATGCTTCAACCTACTGCTTGGTCGACCATGGCTCCATAACATTCTAGGGGCATCATTCTCCCTTCATCAGAAGTTAAAATTCTTTGCAAAGGGGTAAGTAATTACCATTTTAGGAGACGATGACATTACTGAAAATGCTGCGCAATTCGATACTTGAAATACAATATGGGATAAATAGCATGATTCTCTCCGACTTCAGGGTCGATTCACTTCCCCTTTTGGTAGGGGATGATTTTAAAGATCGAGTCTATCAAGAGCACAACCCTCATGGTAATGTCAATGTGATACAAATGTTCAAGAATATGCATTCAGTGCCCGTACTAGGGCTGGGGTGACATCAATAGGGAATACTGGAACCCATAGTCCTGAAAGAGGCATATCCCCTATGTGTCCTAGGTTATCAACCTTCACTAGAAGAACTCATAATGCTCCGTCGACCACAATTGAAAAGGAGTTTAGAAGATGCCACGACTGTTTTGAGGGATTCTCTGAGTGGAAGATTCATTAAAAAGGGTGAGGAATTTCTCTTATGTGGATTTCCTGAACCATGGTATGATCATGTGGATAAGAAGATGAAGCCATGGATGGAAATATTATTTCAAGACAACTACTCCTGGGACAAAGATTGACAGTATGAAGTGCAACCTCTCGGCAAGAAAGCTATAGCCGTTGCCAAAGTTTTCCAGGAAAGTGACTCGAAGACTCATTCAATCTGCAGATACTAGGGCTGATACTCTGTATGATCCCTTCAAGCACTACACCGGTGGACCCGTCCACTCTGATCAAGATTGCTAATAAACTGCTTCTTAAATGGAATGCTATATCGATCCCACCTGCTGAGATGCAAGCTAACCTTGTTGTTTACCCTATCTCTTCATCTATTGTTGTTCCTTTTTTTTATAACAATATAATCAAGACCTCTTTTGATGAGGTTGTTAGCACTGTTTTTCCTGAAAGTGAAATAAACGAGAATTTTGGGTATCTTGTTGTGCCTTACATTAATTGTCTTAATTCTAATCAAACTCTTGATGATGATGATTTTGCTAATGAACAATTCCTAATTGATATTAATAAGGTTAATAATAAACAACATAACCACGTTTAAATTAATAAGGATGAAACCGTTGTTATTAATCTTGGCTCTACTAGCTAATAACACCAGATTAGGATAGGGTCCACATTAAGGAGCATGAGTGTGACCAATTCGAAGAATTGTTGAAGGAATTTGTGGACGTATTTGCATGGTCCTAGGATGACATGTTCAACATCAGTCTCAAAATATCCCAGCACTAGATCCCAACTCTCCCAGAGTGAAAATCGGTCAAACGGAAGCTGTAAAAGCTCCGCCCTAAATGGTCACTCAAAGTCAAGGAAGAGGTAATCGAACAGTTGAACATAGGCTTTGTTCGGGTGATCGAATATCCCACTTGGTTAGCCAACATTGTCCCCACACCAAAATTAGGATGAAAGGTCTGCATGTGTGTCGACTACCGGGATTTGAACAAGTCATCTTTGAAGGATGATTTGAACAAAGTATCCTTATGTTTTTGACCTTTTAGATAATCTTTCCTAGATTATGATTATTGTCATAAACTCACCCTTGATAAGTAGAATACATTATTCTCATATTTTTCCTCATCCAAAAAGTTCTAGGAGGCTATATCTATAATTGCATATCCTTGAGGTTATCTCCTTGTATAACCATTTTTCTTTCTTATTGGTTGGTTGTGTGAAAATATATCTATCTTGCTATGTCAACCACATGTTTTAATTTTCTCATATTTACTCTTGTTCATTTTATATTGTGTCTGCCATATTTTATGCTTTAATCTTTATTACTTATATTCTTCCCTTTGTTTATTTCTTAAGAAAAGGGGGAGAAGTTCTTAATAAGGGCAGATTATGTGGGGATGTTACCTAAATTCGGGGTATTACTCATAAAAATAAACTAGTAATAAAAAAAAGATATGACTCTACATTATTTCTTACATATTTTTTTTAACTATACTAAATTTTTAGCATAATATTTTATTTACACATTGGCATGTATAATATTTCTAGTATGGGTAGGAAAACATGGCTTAAGTGATTATTAGAAAGTTCAAGAGCATCCTAAAATCGTTAGAT
Organism: Sambucus nigra; assembly: GCA_949130495.1. Taxonomy (NCBI): domain Eukaryota; kingdom Viridiplantae; phylum Streptophyta; class Magnoliopsida; order Dipsacales; family Adoxaceae; genus Sambucus; species Sambucus nigra. The sequence goes on along the minus strand of OX422212.1, from coordinate 427,731,264 downwards.
TCTGAAATTGTTATCTATCCTTATGTGCCTTTGGTCAGGCTTGTCATAGGTGATATGTTTCTTTATTTCCTTGTAATCTTATCCTGTGTGTTTTGGGGAGATTATAAGAGTATAGTATACTCGTGTTCCCTCTCTTATTGGATTGTCTTATTCTTATTTTTGAAACACATTTTGTGAGTCCGCCCTTGAGAATCTTGTTATAACGGAAAGATTATTAAAGTTCAAGATCCTGAATCCTTTCTTGTTTTTATTACCTGGAACCACATGATCTCATTTCTAGATGAAGATAAACTGACATAGAGGATTTAGAGTTTTTAATGGTTAAGAAAACAAATTGATAATATATTTTTTTCAAAACTTTTTTATGTTTTTTTGCCAAATGTCGAAGTATATTTATATATAAAAATCTATCCTAAAAAAGAATGCTTTTAAAAAGCCCATGAGAATTCTCAAATGTGGAGCCTTCTCCTTGTAGGTCACGTATTCTTAAAAGACTTGGTAAAAACTATGGTGATATATGCGACTTCTTTCGCAGAGATGTCGTGATCAAAAGCATGTTTTTGCATCTTCAAACTCCTTTTCGTTGGTCGCGCCTTATATTGATCTCGAAGAAAATATCTAACTCCACCCGCGACTTTGTGTTGCTGATAGTTAGTGACTTGAAGACTTTGGTTATGCATGCGACATTACGATTATGACCAATTTAAAAGATCTAACTTTTGAAAATCCAAAAATCTTTTAAGATGTTTTTATCTCAAATCACCTTTTTAGCCGATTGGACTCATTTTCTTAAACTCTTACATCATATGCGTGGTTTATATGTGTGGATTAACTCGGTTTGGTTTTTTTCTTCATCTCCTTTATTTTGTAAGGATTCTACATAAACCCCATTTTACTCTGTATATTAATCAGAGCTTCAAATATTTCAATAAAGGAAATATCAACGAGTGAAGCCAATTTTTTTGTTCTTACTTTTTATTAACTTAAAAACCTTTTATGGAAAAAAGATAGGTTAACTCATTTTTCATCCTTTTCATTTCTTTCTCTTCATTGCACTTGATCATTCTTTCATTGCTTAATCAATAACAAAGAGGAAGAAGGATTTTTTTTGACCCATTGAACTCTTTTGTCACCATTAATATTTTTAACTTTTGACCTTTAATCCTTAGGAGATTATCATGATGGTTTGTTTCATCAAAACATTCTTCATTTATAAAGAAGATAAAGTTTGAGTGGTTCAAGGGAAAAATTATTGATTAGTTGATCAAGAAATTAGATACATTAAGATTCTCGCCGATGTTACAAAGGTCTTTGGCTTCCTAGGAATTGATGGAAATAAGATTAGGTGTGAGTTAGCGTGTTATGTAATCGTAATAAGTTTATCCCCTTTATAATTATTTACCAAGTTTTTAGTGAGATTGTTTCATTGGCCCGAGGTTGTTTCCCATTACTGAGTTTTTCCTTCTACATCTGTTGTTGTGTATCGATTTACTCGCATGATTTAGAACTCCGAATTTTAATTAAGATTAAAATTTGAATTCTTGTTATATAATTGGAAAATCTTATCCCATAAAGATTTAGTGTGTTATAGTTAGGGGTGTAAAACAGACGGATATGGAGCGGATACCATAGTATCCACATCCGTATCTGCCAAGTCTCCACACTATCCGTATCCGTCTGGATAATAATTTTAGCTATCCTTATCCGTATCCTCACGGATTTCCCAAATTCGGATAACATTCTTATCAGTTTTTATTGTTTAAGATACATTAAGATACACATAGATTATTAAAAACTAATTTAATCAATGAATTAAATATATACTTTTCCATTCCATTTAAGATATAGAGAATGTGTAAAGCATCAAATTAAATTATAAAAGAAGGTTCGAACAAAAGTACTAACCTTTAATGTGAATTTTCTTATTCAATTATGATAATCCATTGAAATTTGTATCCTCTTTAGTTTCTCTAATGTTTGAACAAGAATGAGGTGAAGCATCAGCTTACCTGGAAAATATAACACAATTAAAATATCGGCATAGAAAACAAAGAATCTATTACAATAAAGATGGGATGTTATTTTTTACCCCTTAAATTCCCGAAGTGTGTCATTATCATCTCCTTTCCATTGTATCCTTGTCGTATTAAGCATTAAGGTAATAACAACTCGCAAGTTAGTAGTAATGCATAAAGATAAATTAAGACATTAATTGTTTGAACATACTAATTCACCCAAATAAAACTTCATCAATATATTGTACTAAAAAGATAAATCCATGAGTTTAATAATACATGCAACATAAGTTTTTCTTATACATAAAAGTTTCTTCCACCAAAATCCGCCCCCCATGACACAAAAAATATCATCTTCAACTTCCAAGGTCCCACAAAGCTATATTGGACAAGAATAAAGAAAAAGTTATAAATGGATCATTAGAATTAGATATTCATTATCACAAGAAGAATAATACTAACAAAACTATTCAATTAATAATAATACCTGAAAATGAATTTTCGAGAGCCTAGCTATTCATTATCATCAACAACCTTCAGATTTTCTAAAATTTTTGCAAACAAATAATAGGTTAGTGTTTATTTATGTTTAATAGTAATGAAAAATATAAATTTTATTTTGACTTACCCAATTTCTCTCCAATAGAAGGCAATCAATCTTTCAAACAAAGAAGAGTTTCGATAGTCTCAGAAGTTAAAGATGAACGTGTATCATCCACAATCCTATGCCCCTAACTAAAAGTTGACTCTGATGCAACGATAGTAACAGGAATAGTTAAGATATCTCATGCCATCTTCACAACCGTGGGGAACTTTGACCCATTAGTCCTCCACCAATGCAAAATATCAAATTCAAACTCATTATCATCATCGAGAGGGAATAAAGCTTCCTCCAAATACTGATCTAATTCAGACTTCTAAACAATAGATGAAGCGTTAGAGCGCTCCATAATAAACCTTTTAAATCCTCCTATAAAGCCAGCTCTTGCTTAGGGAAAAGTATCAATTTCACGAGTAGACTGCTCACATCTATCCCCAAGTGTGATGGGAGAACACGAGTAGACTGCTCACATCAATCTACTGGCAAGGAAGGCACAAGCTCAAAATGCCTCAAAAAGTGTTTAAATATTTTCCGATTGGGACTAGATTAAATCGGTTCTTCATAGTACCAATGACTTGGAACGCTAGGGAAGAAGCATTGGAAAATCTCATGCGCCATCCTATTGATTCTACAGCTTGGAATAGGATGAGTTTTGAGTATCCTGATTTTACTCAAGAATAGCGTAACATTCGTTTGACAATATCAACATATGGTTTCAATCCATTTGGAAATATAAGTTCAATTTAGAGTGTATGGACAGTGATCATATTCCCACGCAATCTCCCTCATTCATAGTGTATGAGACCTGAATTTTCAATATTGTCTTTGTTGATACCTGGGCCAAAGGCACCAAGTGAAGACATCGATGTCTACCTGGATCCTTTGGTAAAAGAATTAAACGAGTTATGAGAAGAGGGTGTGTAAGAATTTGACCCTTTTAAAAAAGAAGAGTTTACCCTTAAAGTTATGTTGATGTGGGCAATTCATGATTTTCCAGCTTATAGGACATTATCCGATTGTGTAGTACATAGTTATTTGGGGTATCCTATTTGTGGAGAGGAGACTGAATCTTTTCGTCTCCCCTCTAGCTCAAAAAATGTATACCATTTCCATATGAGGTTTTTATCCCCCGCTCATAGTATTAGATTTGAGAAAGGTTTCAATTTTTTACCGGGTGGGGTTGAACATAGGCTGTGATCGAGAAAACTTTTAGGCTCAGAAATTGAAAGTAAATCTTTTGAGTGTGGACCTAATATTACATATAAGAATCCTAAATTTAAGAATGTCAATCATAAGAAGATACCAACTGGGAATGAAACTGAGACAAGAAAGGCATGGTCTGGGAGGCCAATTTTATATGACTTGCCTTATTGGAAGAATAACTCAGTGCGCCATATAGTGGATGTGATGGACACAGAGAAGAACATCGCTGAACATATTGTGGGCACATGCCTTGGGGGGGAGTCATTCGAAGGATTGAGAAAATGCATGAAAAGACCTAAAAGCATTGAAACTTAAGCCACAACTATGGTTGAAAGAAGATAGTAGGGGAAGGACAATAATTCCCCCTCGTGTGTTTACTTTGACGAGTGAGGAAAAGAAGGTGATTTTACACATAATCTGTAATTTGAAGGTTCCATCAAATTTTTCGTCCAACTTTCAATGGATTGCGAATTATGCTATCCATGATCTCATTAGCGCAAGTATCGATTGAACGATTACATATTCAATGCAAGGGTTACGAGGAAAATACAAATTTACAAAACTCAGGTATTTTATACAAGGCTCTTACTTTCTGTCAAGCGATCGAGAAGGATAAAAATCTCATTGAAGATGAAATGACTTACTATGGTGTAATTCAAAATATATTTGAATTGGACTATGTAAACTTCAAAGAGGTTTTATTTTACTATGATTTGGGTAAGACTTGAGAATGAAAATGCTTGTAAACTTGATCATGGAACCAATTTGATCATGGTTGACTTGTCTAAGTTGAAGAGCAACGAACACGTGAGCGATGAGCCATTTGTTTGTTCTTTTCAAAAGGTCAAGCAAGTTTTTTACTCAGAGTATATCAACAACGAGTCATGGTCAATCATCCTACATGCGCCAAAGCGTTTAAACAGTAGTGTGGATGACTTGGCTACACCTACCAAATATCAATCCATTTTTTATGATCACCCGAATTTGAAACAATTTTTAGATTTGAATAAGTATTCAAATTATTTATAATGACCAGTGGTTATATTATTCTAGTGCTTTATTATTATCGGACAAAAATTTAATGCTTTTTATTCATTTGTACTTGATCATTTTAGTTAGGATTTTAATCAATTTAAGTATTAATTCAAAGTCCATGACCCTAGAGTGTGTGTGCATTGGGGGGGGGGGGGGTAGGACCAAACTTAGGGATTTATTCCTCAGAGAAGGAGAGAATTCTAGTAGAGGTTAAGGATCCAACCAAGTTCACGGCTTCTTCTGGAGTGGTAAAATGATGGATTGTGGGCCCGGTAAGCAATTTAATCAAGGAATTTTGGTGCAGTTTGGAAGACATGAAGAGTCCCCATAAAGTGATGTTATCTTTAGTTTTCTTTAACTAGTCGAGGATATTTCTCTCCACGATAGTAATTTATGGCATGGGGAGTTTCTCGATAATATCTTTTCCTTTATCCATCATTGATTGAGGGTTTGAACTCTGGTGGTGCCTCCCATATCTTGTCATATGGTTCACAAAAGAGGGGAAGAACATAAACCCTATTTCGTCATCTATCTCGAGTCGTTCGACCACTTTGTTGATCTCCCTTAGCAGATCTTCAAATGATATCATCCTACACATACTAATCACTAGTTAACCCTTTCATGGCTTGGCTCTTCATCTGAACTATCAAACTCGTCCTCCCATCCGTTGGAAATAATGTCATCTTTACACGAGAAGTCAATGAATTCCATAACTTCCACAACCTCTTCATATCAGTCCTCCCACTCAATGGGGAGATCCAATAGTGAAAGGAACAAATGTCCTTGTATCTTTAAGGCATCGAGTAACTCAGATATACTACAAATCTCATTGGTTTGTCGAAATAAGCCTTCCATGATCTAAACTGTAAGAGGAGTGGTTGAAGATCAGAAGAGCATCAAGCCTCATGGGGATCAAGTCATTGAGTAAAACTTGTTTCTATTCATTATAATTCCACATTCATAGTGATTGTCTGGCTTGGGACGTTTAAGGTTTGTTCTCATTGTGGTTTCCTTGTACATTCGGAGTTATGAGTATTCTTTACTTTATTTTACTTTCTTTAATCACTAAATGGATGTTTAGGATTGATCAACATAAAATTTGGTTAAGTTAAAATTGGTTCACAACTTGGTGCGTGTTAAAATTTGGAAAAAGGGTTTTTATAAAAAGAGAAATTATTTTTGCCATCCCTTAAATACTTTCAGCATAAGAAATAAAAAGCGACCCACAAAAATGTTTTTGATACTTTTGGTAAGGAAGGAGGAGAAGAGATAAAAGAGTCTCCACGTGATTATTATTATGTTTATGTTTTCATTAGTATTAGGTTTAGCAAAATGAAAAAAGAAATGTCAGATGGGACTCGAGCCTGGGAAAAAGTGGGCTTGAAAAATATATAAAACATGATTTAACTTTTCATCGGGCTCATGGATAGGGTCCTGTTTTGGAAAAAAAGACTAAATCACGTGAAAATTTAGGCGGCATATTGTCCCATCATTTTGGCTGAGTTTTGAGTAGTAATCGGTAAACTAAATATAAGTGCCTTAGGTTTAACGCCTATATGAGGGTATGTAGTTGTTGGGTTAGTGGAAAGGTTCCCCCCTTTGGTATGACTTCCATGATATACGTCTTGATTTTGAGGGCAATCAGTACGTGTGGACATGCCATTTGATATACCTGAGTGTACATGAATCGCCTCACTATATACCTCATGGGGATAGTACGTATGAGAGAGAATTCGATATACTCGACGTACGTGAACGAGTTCCCTGCAATATACATCCCATCATTACTTAAGTCAAGAGGTATGATGTGGGTTAAACTGTTCGATATATGTCGAAGGTACTTGGCCAATGGAAGGTAAGAGTCATATTGCTTAGGCTAACTGCGACCTGTCGAACTAGTGCCGATCAAAATGTGACCCCCCCAGTATGGGACAATATTTTGGTCAATAGCCATGCTCTTTGGTCATGTAGTGTGAAAAATGCATGATTCTTGATTAGAATATTATATAGATACTATTTTTTTTAATAAATAAATATTTATTAATAATTAGAGAGAAAAGCCCTCTCTAGGTGGCAATACAAAAAAGGGCCAAGTCAATTAGACTTTCTAATATAAGGAAAACTATAGTCACCCCATTCTGTTACCCCCTAACTCTCCTTAGGTCCCTAGTACCTCCCTTCATCACTACAAACCCAGGTCATACCCTGAGTACCGACCTAGAAGCCATCGGGCACTCCCAGGCTCTATTTGACTAAAAAGTCAACTCTTCAGCTCGATCGAGACTGAATGAATCTTCGAAGGGCACTGAAATCCCTTTCCAACGGTCCATCCCGTGCGTGATTCCGACTTACCATGTGGACGAACGATCCGTTTGACTCCAAGAGGTCACCGAATATTTCAAGGGCCCGGTTTACCAAAGTCAACTCCTGAACTGGGTCAAACTCTTTGGAATATCAAAGTACACCTCCTAAACTTTCCAACGGTCTGCCCCGTGCTCGATTCGGACTTACCATGCGGACGAATGATCTATTTGCGTCTGAACGATTCCCCGTCTAATGGACCAACAAACGCTTCCGAGCCATATTTGACCCAAAGTCAACTCCCGAACTCGGGAGCAGTCCAAGGGGCATTCAAAGGTCTCTGAATTACATTTTCAACGGTATACCCCGTGCACAATTTTGACCAACTGTTTGCCCTCGACATCCAATTTTCCGAAAAGGCCTGAAACACACTGCCAAATGGATGGTTCCAGACCCTGCCTATCGGCAGGTGTCGATAGGCAGGACCAAGTCTATTCCGATCGGCAGTGACCTGGGCCTATAGAAGGAGGCCTTCACCTCATTTGCAAGGAGCCCAGATATGATAAAAATCGCTCTCAGCGAATCCTAAAAACCTCTCTCGAAGACAGCGCGATTTCAACATCCAAATCCGTTTCTAAATTCCACTGTTCACCATCCTTTTCATCAAACTTGGTGAATTAGCCACTCTCCATCATCATCCAAGTGCAAGGGCTGCTCTCCAACATTCAAGATCTTCAAGAAGGTCCAACTTTCTCAACTTTCTCTTCAAATTCTCTTAAATTCGCAATGACTTGTTTTATTACTTAGCACTTTTATTATCTCATCCCACACAACCTAATATACTTTTTATTTAGTATTATTTCACATCTCTTATTTTCATATAAATAAAACCCAAAAAACAAGAAAAAGAGGGTTCGCTCAGAAATTCCAAATAGGGATTCTCATACTTTTCTCACATTTTTCTCACAACTAAAACACTTTTTCTACACACACACACACTCATAAATAAGAGATCACCCATTTGGATTTATGGAATAAACCCCACCCCTCGTTTTGTATGCAAACTAAATGGACTTTGATGCCTTTATAGGCTACGTAGGCGTCTCGGGGTAAAACCCGAGACTCGAGTCCTATTCTCACTTTCTCTCTCATTTTCTATCTTCTCTAAATCCAATTTCTTATATTCTATATACTTGTTCTTAGTGAGGTATCACTCCATATGTGTTATCGTTCCATTATAACGATAAACGTAAGAGTAATCGCGTAAATCTTATTTTCTAATATTATTTTTCTACCTTTCTACTGATGACTCGCTTTATCACTCCCATGATACAAGTCGAGGATTCCTATCTCCACTATATATATACACATGCACACAAATCACGGGGAAAATAAAAAGCGAAAATAGCAAACATCCATGAGAGACCGAAAGGGCGGAATGGGTGCCTAACACCTTCCCATTTCGTAAATTAGCCTCTAAACCCTTCTCGAATCATTTTGGTTTCGTATGCACCAGTATGTCTTTGGATTCCGTCCTACGGGATGGTTTCCCCTTTTTCTTTTATCTGTTTTGAGTAAAATAGACTGGCAACTCTAAATCTCTCTATATTTTTACACCTTATCTCAAACGACGCCAGCCGAAGCGTTCCCAAGAGGGATGCGCGGGACTCGAGGATCCTCCTTTACGCGCCCGTTCGCGGCGAGGATCGGGGATGGCCACAGTGTCGACTCTGCTGGGGACATATATGTTTTGAGGGCTTGACTCTATATACATGGATGTTATATTTGTTTATATTTCCCCTATATCTTCATGTTCCCCTTTTCCATGTGTATTCCATGTTTATGCTTCTGTTCACACACTTGTAAAAAATTCTCCAAGTACACTTCACACCACGTGCACCTAGGATCACATATATCCACATGTTGCGTGTATCTCCCATCCGTACTTGGTGTACCTTTGGTACTTGTACTTTGCTCCATGTTTGGCTTAATCAAGAAAAGAATTCTCATCATAAGATACTAATAAGAGAATCATGCATGATTCACACGACATCACCAAAGAGAATTGTTATTGACCAAATTTTACCCAGTAACTAGAGGGTCACTTCATGATGGGCGCTGGTCCGACAGGGCGCAGTTAGCCTAAGCAATATGACTCTCAGCTTCCATGAGCTAAGTACCTTCGACATATATCGAACGGTTCCCCCGCATCGTACCGCTTGACCGAAGTCATGACAGGAAGTATATCTCAAGGAATTCATTCACGTACGCTGAGTATGTCGAATTCTCTCTCACACGTACCGTCCCCATGAGGTATATAGTGAGGCAATTCACGTACACTCAGATATATCAAATGGCTAGTCCACACGTACTGATTGCCCGCAAGAGCAAAACGTATATCGTGGAAGTCACGCCAAATGGGGGGAACCCATTTCAATTCACCCAACCAACTGCATACCCGCATATAAGTGTCAAACCTAGGATATGCACTTTAGATTGCCGATTTTAACCCGAAACTCTGTCAAAATTCTGGGTTGATCTGTCGCCTAAATTTTTGCGTATTTTTAAAATGGGACCCTGTCCGTGAGCCTGGTTATAAGTCCAGCCGTAGCTTCGCATATATTAAAAACCCCACTTTTCCAGGCTCGGGTCCCATCCGGCATTGCATTTAGGAGAATTAAATACAAGTGAGAACATAATAATCGTAATAATCATGCTGAGTTTCGTCATCAAAAACATTTCTTCCTTCTTTATCAAAAATCCAAAAATAGTTTCTTCTCTTTTTCTAAAAAATAAATCCCATTCTATGCCTTCTCAGGTCAATCGCAAGCCCTTGCCTGGCTCCCTATTGGATTCGGTCTTCAGTCAAATCACCCCAAAGTTTAGTTCGTTCCTCTACTACTTATTCCGAGTCCAGAATCCATCCACTTTCCATGGAGAATACAGATCAAGTACCAGTCATACAGCCGGATCTGATGGCAGTCCTAGCTCAGCTCGTGTCTAAGATTGACAACCTCAAAACTGAGGTCCGAGAGATGCAACGAAACCAGGTTCCTATTCCTTAAGAGCCTGAGGTCCTATTCCCTCATGTTATGGGTCCACCTGAGCCTATCTGGGTTCCCAAATAATATCAGCACGCACCACGTGCCCCTCCTATCAATGGGCCGCCGCCTTCCCAGCTTCCGATGCCAAACATTGCCCAGCCTGTGGCTAACCTACCTATGGTCATTGTTCCAAAAGAGGAGGAGTTGAATAAATTCAAAGAGGATCTCAAGATGCTCACCAAGAAGTTTGACCAAGTCATAATCTCTATGAATTACATGGACTACACCCACATGTCTCCTTATCCTAAAGCGAGGTTACCCGAGAAGTTCAAGATGCCAAATATCGATAAGTTCGGAGGGAGTAGACCCCCAATTGTTCATATTCACAGTTATCATCATTCCATGACTCTACTAGGGACTTTTGAAGAAGTGATGGCCCAATTATTTCAGCAAACTTTGAAGGATAGTGCCCTCCAATGGTTTTTGTCTCTTGAGGAATCCAGAATCCGTAGCTGGGAGGATGTAGCCCGAGAATTCATGTCAAAGTACAAATACAACGAAGAACTTGAGGTCACTCATCGTGATTTAGAGCTGCTCAAATAGAACCTTGGGGAATCAGTCAGTAACTTCATAACCCGGTGGAGGGAACAGGCAGCTACCATGACCAATCGGCCATCTGAGGAAGAACAGGTCAGCATAGTGAAGAAGAACTTCTTACCCCATATCTGAGCGACGATGGGAGGATAATACTATCCCCACTTCCGAGCTCTCAGAGAGGCAGGATTAGAAATCGAGGAAAGCCTTATTAAAACAGAGGTTGAACGGAAGAAGGTGTCCGGATAGTTCACCCCTAAAAAGTATGACAAGCCTGTCAGTGCTAGAGTCTCAACCATCAATAACATCTCTCAACCAACCACATCATGGGAACCAGAAAGACACCCTGCCCCCATCCGAAGGGAATACACTGAGATCCATACTCCCCTCTCCAAAGTTCACCAAGCCCTGTTAAGCAGAAACCTCATCAAACGCTTGGATCCTCGTCCATTGCCAAATCCACTCCTAAGAAACTTCAAGGCCGATGCTCATTGCGCCTTTCACCAAACTGCTGGCCAAAACACCGACCAATGATTTCACCCCTGAAACATAATCCAAGATCTCATTGACCGGGGTACCATCGCCCCACCAGCCAAACACTACTCACAATGCACTTCCAAATCATACCAATGCCATCTTTTTAGAAGGAAACCCAGATTTCAATCCCTTAACTCAAATCACACCCATATACACTCCTGCACCTCTTCAAATTTTCCCATATTTCCTCCTACACCCTACTAGCCTCGCTGATCAAGCACTGTCACTCCTTACCAGAGCACGTATCGCTGTCCGTACCCCTTCTAAAAATGAAAACATGGAAGTGTCACAGGTGTTAAACCAACTCCTAGAGTTCGGGCTGAAATTGCCCTCACAGATCGTCATCGATTGCCAAAGGTTCAGTACACTGTTCTTGGAAGCACGAAAATGGGCCCGAGTGAGAACACACTATATGGTTGCTTACTTGAGTTTGTTCCATATATGAGTTCCAACTAGTTTGGATATTGAGACAATATAGGATTAGATTTTTTCGAGTTACTCTATCTCAAAAAGGCATCAAGCTTCATCAAAAGCATCCCAGTCCAAGTTCTCCAATGTGACGCAAAGAGGTAAGTACAACTCTTGAACCACAATTAGGACACATACACTGCATATACATGTTTATTATGTGTGCATATTTTTTTATGGTGTTGTTGTTGTTTCAAATATTTTTTGGAAAAAGAAATTCATTTGAATATTTTTTTAATCATTTAAAATTATTTTTCATTTAATTGAAAAATGATTTTAAAAATATATTTGAGGTCAACATAACAATGTTTTTTTATGATAAATATTTGAATGGTTCAATTTTTAATTGGTTAATATTTTTTTTGAGTCGAAAGATTTAATTTTTCCAAGACTTAAAAAAAACACGTGTTATTTTTTAATAAGGCTTTTTGTGTTTCTTTAGTGTCTTGGTGGTTAGACTCATTTGTGACCCTAGATTGAGTGGTTATCTATGAACCATATTTTTAGTGCGTCAATCCTAGTGAACACCTTTTAGCCAATCACATTTGTTATCCCACTTTCTTTCTACACCCTTAGATCTTTGACATTTGATCTAAACCCTCTATTTATGAAAACGCGTGTGCTCGCGTTCAAATGATCAAATTATATATAAAACCCTTTTAATCCAAACAAACCCTAAACATGCAGCAGTATGTGATTGAATAAATTGATAATCTACGCAAGAACATTCAAACACATGCAATTAAGGAAAAATCCCCCTCAGGGGCAAAACCATTTATTTTCACTATAATTTGTAAGAGAACGGCTTACAATCGGATTACAATGAAAATACAAGTTGACTAAGAATTACCCTCGGGTATCGAATTCTGTAGTCGCGGCTGGAATTATCCCTTTCCAGTAGGGCTGCAATGAAGAAGAAGAACGGTCTCCTCCACAAGGGTTGAACAAACCAAAGTTGTGTTCTTGGGTTGCAAAAGGATTCACAAAGGTTTGGCAATGATGTGTGAATCAAAACATGAGTCTTGGGACTCAAAAATATGAAGACTAGATGTATTTGGACTCTCAAATTCGTCTCCTAAAGTCTTGCAAAACAACTCCCCCGAAGTTGGTATTTATAGGAAAAAATATGAAGAGTCCCACGTTCTTAAAACTCTAAAATTCTATCCAGCGTGCAAAAAAAACAGCATTCTTTAAGGAATTTTCTCTATCTTCAAAAGGTCATAACTCCTTCACCGTAGCTCGGATTGAGGTGCCGTTTTTTCCAGTATCTTCGTTGCGGTGAGATCTTCAACTTTCTAGTTGAACAAACCTTCGAACTATGGATGTGAAATTACGAAAATGCCCTTGAACTCTCCTATTGTGCCTTTTTTTCACTATTTTGACTTCCCTTGCGTACCACTTGCATTAAGTCCCTAAAATCTTGGAACGTGAAGTCGTTGAGGCAGATGTGGGACATATTAGTGGAGATAATGCATGCTTGATTCCCGGAATTCGGATAGAGGCCGTCATGTGAGATCGTGAGGAGACGTGCCAAATGTAGCGGCGTACGACATAAATAAATGAAACATTTCGGACATGTGAAAAATGTCCTTACAAATCTCCCCCTATGTCTATGCCGGTACATACATAAAAAATCCGAATTATCAAATATGAAATTGCCTATACAAATCTACCCTCCCATGAACCCAAAACTGGAAAAGGTACAAATGAATAGTCTTCATCGTTTGTTCTTTAATTCTTCAGGAATCTCAAAACTTTTCTCATCAGGGTGTGCAACATATAGATCTGCAATCTTCATACCTACACACATGAGACTAAGCAAATACCACGTGACATATCGAGTTTGAAATGAGATAACATGGATATTAATATATGATAAAAACATAAGCAACATCTCAAAAACTCCCCCAGAATTCAAACTCCCCCACAATATGATAATTCTTTCTCCCTCTTTTTATGATGTCCCCAAATGGACAAATTAGAGAAATAAATCAAATAAGCAAGTGCGGGGTGTCACTAGGATAAAAACACACCATGAATAAACAGAAAGCAACCAAGTCAATGATAGCGTAAATGAAGTGGTGTGATCAAATTCGATAGGAAAATCAATGCATACAAACATGACATATGTGCACGATGAATATTGGATATTCCTAGTGAATGAACTCAAATGCTTCCTTTGGTGTAAAAGAGTGATATTATAAGATATTGACTCAATCAAATCAACAAATCAAAGCTCAAAATGATTTTCACACCAATAACGTCCAAAATGATTTTATGCTTTTTCAGGACTTTCAAGGAAGTGCAAACCCGTTTAGATTCTCCAACCAAACTCCCTCAGATATTGTATTGAATAGAGGCATTCTAAATTCTCAAAATTTGGAGAATTGATGGTGAAACCTAAGTGGCCCATATTTGGCATGAATTGTTTTTTATTGCCTTTAAATTTTTTTCGGGCTCTTTTAACCTCTTTGGACCTCGGATATTAAAATTCCTCCATTTTTTAGGTCCTTTTTAACGGTGGCTTTTGCGCAAAGGATAGATGATTACCTTTCGCAGCCCCTCCCCGTTATACAAAAACACACAGTCTCACCAAAACGGTTTTTACATGCATTCCAATCTTGTCAAGTTTTATCGCATATTGTACATTGTATAGACAGGATTGAGATGAAAACACGCAAGCCAACATGAGATAGACAAGTGCAATAATCAAATATAGCCGTGCATGTGTGCAATAAAGGATATAGGAGTCAAACATGTAGGAAGATATCACTAATTACATCTCAAAGACTCCAATCAATGTAAAGCACATGGATGAAATGATGTAGCCTCTCAAATCTCTATCAAACAGTCACATGGATAAATGGAATGAAGTTGTGACTTGGCTATCTTACATGCTCATCCATAAAAGAAGCAAAATACAAAAATCTTTTTGGATTTTTTCAAAAATTTGGAGAAATAAAATCTTTTTGTGCTTTTCTCAAAATTTTTCTTAATAGAAAATCTTTTTGTATTTTTTCAAAAGAAATATAAAAAGCAAAAGGAATAAAACAAAGCTGTACAACAAAGTAATGTTACATATAAAACAGACTAGCAATAGGAAGCATATGATATGAACATGAAGAAGCATCCTATTCTAGACATAGACCAACCCCTCAGTCAACTGTGCAAATCCCTAAAGATTTCCTAAGACTCTCAAATCTAAGGGCATCTAAAGGTTTCGTGAAAATATCGGCTAACTGACGGTCGGTAGGAACAAAACTCAGGGATATGACTTTCTCTTCAACTAACTGACGAATAAAGTGCTCACGTATCCTGATGTGTTTTGTGCGCGAATGCTGAACTGGATTGCGGGATATATGTATCGCGCTCGTGTTATCACAGGAAATGGTCATGGTGTCCTGTGATATCCCATAATCCTCCAGCATTTGCTTCATCCACAAGAGTTGTGTGCAACAACTCCCGGCGGCTATGTACTCAGCCTCCGCAGTGGACAAAGAGATGGAATTTTGCTTCTTGCTCAGCCAGGAGACAAGAGCAGAACCAAAATAGAAACACCCACCAGAAGTGCTCTTACATCCATCTACATCCCCAGCCCAATCGGTATCCGAGTAGGCGGACAGACGGTCATCAGTATCAAAGGAATACCAAATCCCGTATGAGAGAGTCCCACTTACGTATTTAATAATACGTTTTAGAGAAAGTAAATGTGACTCTTTTGGGGATGCCTGATAATGCGCACAGACTCCAACACTAAAGGCGATGTCGGGACGACTGGCAGTCAAGTAGAGGAGACTACCTATCATACTCCGATATAAGGTTTGCTCTACGTCCTTGCCTGAAGTGTCCTTACTAAGCTTGGTAGTGGTATTCATAGGTGTACGTGCATGCTTAGCGGAGTCTAAACCAAATTTCTTCACTAGGTCTCTAGCATACTTGGATTGGGAGATGAACATCCCATCCTCTAGCTGACGAACCTGGAGACCAAGGAAGAATGTAAGCTCACCAACCATGCTCATCTCAAACTCACTTTTCATCTCCTCCTCAAAGTGGTGAGCATGCTGGGAGCATGTGGATCCAAAGACTATGTCGTCCACATAGACCTGGGCAACCAAAATAGCACCGTCATCTCTCCTGACAAACAACGTCATATCAACTCCCCCTCTCTTGAAGCCACGAGCTAAGAGATAAGAAGTAAGCCTCTCGTACCAAGCACGGGGTGCTTGCTTCAAACCATACAAGGCTTTCCTCAGATAGTAGACGTGCTCAGGGTGCTGAGGGTCTTCAAACCCTTTTGGTTGTTCCACATAAACCTCCTCCTATAGAATGCCATTCAAAAAGGCACTCTTGACATCCATCTGATACACCTTGAAGCGCAGATGACATGCGATGGCGAGCAGAAGACGGACGGACTCAAGCCTCGCAACAGGAGCAAATGTCTCCCCAAAGTCTACACCCTCTATCTGTGTGTAGCCTTGAGCGACCAACCTAGCCTTATTTCGGATTATGGTACCATTTTCATCCATTTTGTTCTTAAAAATTCACCGGGTACCTATCACATTAATCTTACTAGGTCGGGGGATAAGTTCCCAGACATCATTCTTTTTAAACTGAAGCAACTCATCCTGCATAGCAGATATCTAGTGTTCATCCTTGAGTGCTTCTTTATGGTTCTTGGGCTCGACTTTGGACGTGCAGCAAAGATGGCTAACAACGTTCTCTAGCTGAGCACGAGTCTTGACCCCTAGAGTGGGATCACCAACAATGGCAGAAGGGTCATGATTCTTGCGAACCCAAGCAGGTGTGTCCCCTAACACAGGAGTAGGGTCCACAGAGTGTGAGAGAGGAACAGGTAAATCACTGTCAGAACAATCCTCATCCTCACACTGAAGGTTAGGATCAATAACCGTCGGAGGTTCGTCATCTTGCACGGTGACGTTTATTGATTCTATAATCTTAGAGCTCTTCAGGTTAAAAACCCGGTACGCTCTGCTATTCGATGAATATCCTAGAAATATTCCCTCGTCGCTTCGGGAGTCGAACTTTCCTAATTGCTCTTTATCCCGTAGGATGTAGCATTTACTCCCAAAGACACGGAAATATGCCAGGTTGGGCTTCTTGCCAGTCCACAACTCATAAGGAGTGTGAAGTGTGTGTGGACGCAGATACACCCTATTCACCGTGTGGCATGCAGTAGACACTACCTCTGCCCAAAATCTCCTAGAAACTTTACGACCTAAAAGCATAGATCTAGCCATCTCTTGGATCGTTCTATTCTTTCTCTCAACAATCCCATTTTGCTGAGGAGTTCTCACAGCAGAAAACTCATGTTTGATCCCAAGGCTATCACAGTACAAATCCACCTTTGCTTCCTTGAATTCAGTGCGGTTGTCACTACGTATTCTGTTAATAGTGACACCGTGTTGATTTTGCAGGACACGGCACTTGGTCGTTAAGAAATCTACAGCATCGGATTTCTCTCTCAGAAAACCTACAATGGAGTATCTGGAGAAATCATCTACCATCACGAGGATGTACCTCTTACCACCTAGACTCTCAGTACGAGTGCGACCCATAAGATCCATGTGAATCAACTCCAGACCACGAGAGGTGGTAATGGAATGTAACTTCCTATGAGGACTACGAATTTGTTTTCCCAACTGACAGGGTCCACAAACGGTCTAAGTTGACTTTCCAAGAGATGGTAAGCCACGTACTAGGTCCTTTTTAGATAAACGATTGAGATCTCTAACGTTCACGTGACCTAGACGTTGGTGCCACAGATCCATAGGAGTGATCGTGGCGCTGTTGCAGACAAGTGAGGATGTGGGCTCAGTCCCATAGCAATTATCCTCGGTCCTCACCCCTTGCATCAAAAGTTTACCGGCTTGATTGTAGACTTTACACGCGTCCCGGTCAAACTTTACTGCAAAGTTAGTGTCGCACAGCTGGCTAATGCTGAGAAGGTTTGCTTTCAAACCTTTGACGTACAAAACATTTTCTAACTTAGGAAAACCAGGTAACTCGATAGTACCTCGTCCTATAATGCTAGACTTACTACCATCTCCAAAGGTGACTCTGCCATCTTGATAATCCTCAAGAGTAGTAAAAAATGAGGCATCACCTGTCATGTGTCTGGAGCACCCACTATCAAAATACCACTGTGAGGTATTATGTGCTTTGAGAGAAACATGAACAACAAAGGCCTTTTTATCTTTCTTAGGCACCCAAGCAGAGATGACCTTTTGTTTGCCTTTGTTGGTTTTAGCTGGAATGTAAGAAGCATTCACTAACGGCGAAGACATCCGTCGGAATTCTTTCATCAAACTCTGTCGTGGCAGCTAAGAACTCAACTCGCTCTCTCAGACTAGAAAACTCATCAGTATGTCGTGGTGGAGCAGTAGTACGTCGTGTCCGACCCATGCTATAGCAAGTTTCCCTAAGGTGGCCTTTTCTTTTGCAATAAGTACAAAAGAGCTCAGTCAAAGGCGGACCTTGGTTTGCTTTTCTTGGTCGAACTCTCCTTCGAGGTTTTTTACGGTGACCATAAGGAGTTGTAGTAAACTCAGGAACTGGTCCAGGTGCAATTTGGGACGTGGAGGCACCATCATATCCAATTCCTTGACGATCACTAAAACCTAAAGCGGGGCCGAGGAGCATCTTTCCCATCTTCCCAGATCTGTCCTCGATTTGTACCTTGACTTCCCGTGCTTTCTCAAGATCATGAGTCAGCTGGGCAACAAGGGCTTCAAGTTTCTTCCGAGTCTCCACGGAGGAATGGAGCTGACTCGTAAGACTAGCCACTTGCTTGATCAAGTCCCCTCTCTCTTTCTCTAGAGTACTCTCTCTCTCTCTAAACAAATTCTCATTCTCGACACATGTAGACTCTCTCTCTCTCAGAGCGGTGCAGGTGGAGAACTCTCTTTCTCTCGCTTTCTTTAAATCTTCCTCTAGGCAAGTGATCTTAAGAACTAATGCTTTGTTACGCTTTTTAATTTTAAAAGACTCAGAATATAACTCAGCGTAGGCGCGTTGTATATCACTCTCGCTCTCACTTGTGTCATCCTCCCCCTCACTCACATCGCTCTCACTGTCGAGGTGTCCCTGTGAAGCATCATCCTCAATGTCGTGAGGAGAACTAGGAGTGCTCACTTGGCTGGCCATGAATGCGGTGAAGTTACACTCATGCGGTGACTCATCTCCAGAATCCACCGTCTCGACCTCACTGTCGTCACTAAGGGTAGCATTAAGAACAACTTTCCCTTTCTCTCTATTCAGACGATTGGCACACTCAAAAGCTCTATGACCCCTACCATCACACTCAAAACATCTCTCACTTTCTTTCAGAGGAGGATTTTTGGAAACTTTTTCATTTTTCTTTTCAAACTTATTTTTCTCAAATTTCTTTTTATCTTTAAAATTGCCATTTTTCTTAAATTTGAGAATCCTCTTGAAATTTTTTGCGAAAAGAGCCAAATCATCTAAGTCAAAATCGCACTCAGAATCTGACGTGTCAGTCTCTCTCTTTCTAGATGACTCTACCCTCTTTCTAGCTGACCCCTCACTCCTTCTCTCTTGGGCTTTAAGAGCAATTCCCTTATCTTTAGATTTAGCATTTTTAGGGAACATATCAATTTCATAAGTTTGCAAATCTCCTACAAGTTCTTCCAATTTTAGCGTATTTAAATTACCCATAGAATTTAGCACAGTGACTTTAGGGATAAAACGCTTAGGCAAAGAACGAAGAATCTTTTTAACAACTCTAGCATTCAGAATTTGTTCACCAAGATTAAAACTAGTATTCACAATGTCAGAAAGTCTAGCATAAAATTCATCAAAGCATTCAGAATCATGCATGGTGATTGTTTCAAATTGAGTTGTCAAGTTTTGCAACTTAGACTCTTTCACAGCATTAGTTCCTTCATGGTCACATTATCAACAGTCACGGTGGGAGGAGTCCACCCTCGTTCAACCAAAATCCAGACACGTTCATCAATGGCTTTTAAAGCCGACCTCATACGGGCTTTCCAATAAGCATAATTTGTCCCGTCAAAAATAGGCATTTTATAATATGATTTCTCCATTTGAACACGCACTTTTTCAAAAATCAATTTTTTCAGAAAATTGATATCTTAGAAAAAATTTTGCGGAAAAAGGAATACGCGATAGATTAGCGTAACCTGCTCTGATACCAATTTGAAAACGTGTGTGCTCGCGTTCAAATGATCAAATTATATATAAAACCCTTTTAATCCAAACAAACCCTAAACATGCAGCAGTATGTGATTGAATAAATTGATAATCTACGCAAGAACATTCAAACACATGCAATTAAGGAAAAATCCCCCTCAGGGGCAAAACCATTTATTTTCACTATAATTTGTAAGAGAACGGCTTACAATCGGATTACAATGAAAATACAAGTTGACTAAGAATTACCCTCGGGTATCGAATTCTGTAGTCGCGGCTGGAATTATCCCTTTCCAGTAGGGCTGCAATGAAGAAGAATAACGGTCTCCTCCACAAGGGTTGAACAAACCAAAGTTGTGTTCTTGGGTTGCAAAAGGATTCACAAAGGTTTGGCAATGATGTGTGAATCAAAACATGAGTCTTGGGACTCAAAAATATGAAGACTAGATGTATTTGGACTCTCAAATTCGTCTCCTAAAGTCTTGCAAAACAACTCCCCCGAAGTTGGTATTTATAGGAAAAAATATGAAGAGTCCCACGTTCTTAAAACTCTAAAATTCTATCCAGCGTACAAAAAAAACAGCATTCTTTAAGGAATTTTCTCTATCTTCAAAAGGTCATAACTCCTTCACCGTAGCTCGGATTGAGGTGCCGTTTTTTCCAGTATCTTCGTTGCGGTGAGATCTTCAACTTTCTAGTTGAACAAACCTTCGAACTATGGATGTGAAATTACGAAAATGCCCTTGAACTCTCCTATGGTGCCTTTTTTTCACTATTTTGACTTCCCTTGCGTACCACTTGCATTAAGTCCCTAAAATCTTGGAACGTGAAGTCGTTGAGGCAGATGTGGGACATATTAGTGGAGATAATGCATGCTTGATTCCCGGAATTCGGATAGAGGCCGTCATGTGAGATCGTGAGGAGACGTGCCAAATGTAGCGGCGTACGACATAAATAAATGAAACATTTCGGACATGTGAAAAATGTCCTTACAAATCTCCCCCTATGTCTATGCCGGTACATACATAAAAAATCCGAATTATCAAATATGAAATTGCCTATACAAATCTACCCTCCCATGAACCCAAAACTGGAAAAGGTACAAATGAATAGTCTTCATCGTTTGTTCTTTAATTCTTCAGGAATCTCAAAACTTTTCTCATCAGGGTGTGCAACATATAGATCTGCAATCTTCGCCTTCTTTGATGAATCGTCCATTCAAGAAGTCTCCTGGGATAGTTTGGATGCAGTCTGATCTTCTCTTTGGTCGAGACTGGTGGATCATTCTGAGCTCTTATTCTGATGGTTGATACCCCAAGCCATAAGGATGGAAAGATTTCTTCAGTTCGATGGGCTCAAGTATCCCTTATTGCCTTTGCCCTATCCCCAATCCGGGCATGAAGTTCATGTTTCTGAACATCTGAATCACATTAACATTGCCATGAGGGTCATATTCTGAACAAACCCTTTCTTTGAAACCGTCCCCTGTCGGGAGTAGGAGTGGCTCAACTTGGAATCCGGATAGGAGCATATCATTTGAATTGTATTGTATCTCAAGGATTGGACTGCTGGTGCTTACATCCTTGACATTATTGTCTTCTCCCAAAATGGTGATGACTCGGCCATCGGTGAAAAAACTTCAATTTCTGATGGAGTGAGGAAGACACACCCATGATACTGTGGAGCCATGGTCATCCGAGCAACAGGTTGAAACAAGTTGGGATGTCTATGACTTGGAATTCAATGACAGGGTTTATAGGTCCAACCCCTATTACAAGTTGTATGGATCCCATATTCTCCCGATGGGTATTATCATAGGCACGTACAGCGGCGAAGGTTGGAGCGAGGTCACTTTCTTTCAGGCTAAACACTTGAAGGTTCTCAGTGGGCTGACATTCAAGGAGGATCCTTTATCGATAAGAGAGAGTGGCATGGCCTTCCTCATAACTTCGACGGAGATGTTGAGTGCATGATTGTGATTTGGCCCAATGATGGGGATTTCTTCTTCAGAAAATGATAGCATTCTGGTAGAGTTCAAGGATCTGACCAGATTTACCACTTCTTCTGGTGTAGTAGAGGGAGGAGCTATGGGTCTAGTGAGCATCTTGATTAAAGCATTTTTGTGCAGCTAGAAAGATATGAAAAGGCCCTATAGAGTGATGTTATCTTGAGTTTTCTTTAGTTGATCGAGGATCTTTCTCTCCTCGATGGTCATCTCTGGCATATGAAGGTTTTCAACGCCCTTCCCTTTATCATTTGCTGGTAGTGAGCTTAGAACCTGGTAATGTCTCCCTAATCTGGTCATGTGATTTACTGAAGAAGGGAAGAACATGAATCCCATTTCCTCGTCAAATGTGATTGGCTAAAAGGTGTTCACTAGGATTGACGCACTAAAAATATGGTTCATAGATAACCACTCAATCTAGGGTCACAAATGAGTCTAACCACCAAGACACTAAAGAAACAAAAAAAGCCTTATTAAAAAATAGCACGTGTTTTTTTAAGTCTTGGAAAAATTAAATCTTTCGACTCAAAAAAAATATTAACCAATTAAAAATTGAACCAATCAAATTTTTATCATAAAAAAACATTCTTATGTTGACCTCAAATATATTTTAAAAATCATATTTCAATTAAATGAAAAATCATGTTAAATGATTAAAAAAATATTCAAATGAATCTCTTTTTCCAAAAGATATTTGAAGCAACAACAACACCATAAAAAAATATGCACACATAATAAACATGTATATGCAGTGTATGTGTCCTAATTGTGGTTCAAGAGTTGTACTTACCTCTTTGTGTCACATTGGAGAACTTAAACTGGGATGCTTTTGATGAAGCTTGATGCCTTTTTGAGATAGAGTAACTTGGAAAAATCTAATCCTATTTTGTCTCGATATCCCAACTAGTTGGAACTCCTATATGGCACATACTCAAGTAAGTCAGCCATATAGTGTGTTCTCAATCTCCCCCTTTGGATATTGGAGACAAAATTCCCTTGAGTATCCTGAACTCGTGGGTGAAAATGAAAAATCTTAGATTTCCTATACAAAAATATCTATCTACCCATTCCCATCCTAGAACGAAAAATAAGGTAAGAAAATACATTACTCAACTACAATAAAGACCAATACCCTAATAAATCGGAAAAGCTTTATGACCGGGTCTGAAAAATGCCTGAAAAAGATAAACACTCAATGGCATATTAGTTGAGTTAGTACAAGATAAGATATACATCGTAACACAGGTACTCAAGTTCTTATCCCCCAATTTTGCTCAAATATACAGCGGGGTAAAAAGATATAAATCCGTAGAATATGATATAATGCGACAATACAAACAATAACATATGCAAGGGCAGATACAAGGGTCTCCTATATTAAACAGATATTAGGATGCGTCTTTTGTCATTTGAGAAACGACCATGCCCTAACTCCTCAGAAACCAATTATTAGCATACAACTACCGAGGATATGAATGATGTGTTGAAATAAGTAAGAACTATCATACCAATAGCATTTCGAAGATACTCATATCGAACATTATTAACATATTTGAAATTCTTCCTAAGGTATACCTGATCAATAATACGACAAGCCATTTGAACAACTTTGGCCCAAAAATACTTAGGTAGAATTTTCACATGTAGCATAACCATAGCCATCTCTTGTAAGGTTCTATCTTTCCTTTCGGTAGTGTCGTTCTGCTGAGTTGTCTTAGGCACACTAAATTCATTTTTATATCCATTGCCTATACAATATTTTGCAACACCCGAATTTTTTAATTCTCCACCTCTGTCACTTCTGATGCGACATACTTGGGTATCCTTCTCATTCTCTATTTTTAAAGGTATTTTTAAGAACTCATCAAAGGTATGGGATTTATTTTTCATGAATGCAACCCGAGTATATTGTGTGTAGTTATCCACAATAAAAAGTATGTAGCTGTTATCACAGAATTTGACAGTTCGAGAGTGATTAATTCCAAAGGTTTTGAAGTTAAAACATTTTTAACTTTCTTATGAAAGGGGTTACTTATTTTCCCTTCTTGACGAGGACCACATATGAGTTTAAAAGAATTTTTGATTCTAGGCAATCCTCTAACAATTTCTTGGGTGCTTTTCTTACGAAGATTATCAAAATTTGTATGTCCCAATCTATTACGGGATTCAGACTTAGGAAGGACTGTGTAACAGTTATCCTCATTTCTATTTCCCGTTAAAATATAATTTCGCTTTTCATCAAAAATTTTGCAATCAGTTTCAGAAAAGGAGACGATATGATTGGAATCACAAAATTGAGATATACTAAGCAACTTAGCCTGGAGACCTTTAACTAGGAGGACATCATTTATCTCGGGGAGACCTTCCTCATGAAATGTTCCCTTACCTATGATCTTAGATGAAACTCCATCACCAAACACAACACTACCTCCAAGGAAGTTTGTTTTGTTTGTTAATTTAGTTTCATCTCCGGTCATATGTTTAGAACATCCAGGGTCAAGATACCATCCAGACGAAGTGCTTGGTGCCTTAATATCAGATATGACAATGTTGCACTTGAGCTGGGGTAGCAAGTCATCTTTTCTAATCCAAATAGGCCTAGTTTTAATAGTTTCATTGGCCTTTGATTTAGAAAAGTTTTGATTGATCTTCCTAAATGATTTCTTCTTAGTTTTTGGTCCTCCCTTATTTTTATAGTTAGAGTTATGAGTGGTCTATCTTGGGAGAACATAAGTATTCGTACTCTTTCTAGTATTGTTAAAGTTCGAATAAGTAGGTGTGTACACTCTCTTTGGAAAACATTCAGCAATGGAGTGGCCGTAGACATCACAGTATGAACAGTACTGACGTGTGGAGGACTTGACTTTATTGCTAAAGTCTTTAAAGATAGGTTTATCTCGAATAGGAATGGTCGTCCAAGTGTCATTGGCTTTGGGTTTCTAATAATGATTTCTAACAGGTGGACAGATGTACTTAACTGGACCATTAGATTTGGGCTTTAGAGAATCATCACTTTGTTTTGCCTTAGAGACATCTTTAAAATAATATTCTTTCTGAGTGTTTTGAGGATTTTGGCCTTGTTTTACAAAAACAACATTTTCAGGAGAAACATTTTTGCTAGTATAAACTTTTTCTCCAAATCCAAAACCAGATTTATCATCAGAATCAAACTTAGCTTGAGTTTCAAAGTTTAAGCATTTTTTAAACACAAGCTAAAATGTTTGATTCTGATGATAAATCTGGTTTTGGATTTGGAGAAAAAGTTTATACTAGCAAAAATGTTTCTCCTGAAAATGTTGTTTTTGTAAAACAAGGCCAGAATCCTCAAAACACTCAGAAAGAAAATTATTTTAAAGATGTCTCTAAGGCAAAACAAAGTGATGATTCTCAAAAGCCCAAATCTAATGGTCCAGTTAAGTACATCTGTCCACCTGTTAGAAATCATTATCAGAAACCCAAAGCCAATGACACTTGGACGACCATTCCTATTCGAGATAAACCTATCTTTAAAGACTTTAGCAATAAAGTCAAGTCCTCCACACGTCAGTACTGTTCATACTGTGATGTCTACGGCCACTCCATTGCTGAATGTTTTCCAAAGAGAGTGTACACACCTACTTATTCGAACTTTAACAATACTAGAAAGAGTACGAATACTTATGTTCTCCCAAGATAGACCACTCATAACTCTAACTATAAAAATAAGGGAGGACCAAAAACTAAGAAGAAATCATTTAGGAAGATCAATCAAAACTTTTCTAAATCAAAGGCCAATGAAACTATTAAAACTAGGCCTATTTGGATTAGAAAAGATGACTTGCTACCCCAGCTCAAGTGCAACATTGTCATATCTGATATTAAGGCACCAAGCACTTCGTCTGGATGGTATCTTGACCCTGGATGTTCTAAACATATGACCGGAGATGAAACTAAATTAACAAACAAAACAAACTTCCTTGGAGGTAGTGTTGTGTTTGGTGATGGAGTTTCATCTAAGATCATAGGTAAGGGAACATTTCATGAGGAAGGTCTCCCCGAGATAAATGATGTCCTCCTAGTTAAAGGTCTCCAGGCTAAGTTGCTTAGTATATCTCAATTTTGTGATTCCAATCATATCGTCTCCTTTTCTGAAACTGATTGCAAAATTTTTGATGAAAAGCGAAATTATATTTTAACGGGAAATAGAAATGAGGATAACTGTTACACAGTCCTTCCTAAGTCTGAATCCCGTAATAGATTGGGACATACAAATTTTGATAATCTTCGTAAGAAAAGCACCCAAGAAATTGTTAGAGGATTGCCTAGAATCAAAAATTCTTTTAAACTCATATGTGGTCCTCGTCAAGAAGGGAAAATAAGTAACCCCTTTCATAAGAAAGTTAAAAATGTTTTAACTTCAAAACCTTTGGAATTAATCACTCTCGAACTGTCAAATTCTGTGATAACAGCTACATACTTTTTATTGTGGATAACTACACACAATATACTCGGGTTGCATTCATGAAAAATAAATCCCATACCTTTGATGAGTTCTTAAAAATACCTTTAAAAATAGAGAATGAGAAGGATACCCAAGTATGTCGCATCAGAAGTGACAGAGGTGGAGAATTAAAAAATTCGGGTGTTGCAAAATATTGTATAGGCAATGGATATAAAAATGAATTTAGTGTGCCTAAGACAACTCAGCAGAACGACACTACCGAAAGGAAAGATAGAACCTTACAAGAGATGGCTATGGTTATGCTACATGTGAAAATTCTACCTAAGTATTTTTGGGCCAAAGTTGTTCAAATGGCTTGTCGTATTATTGATCAGGTATACCTTAGGAAGAATTTCAAATATGTTAATAATGTTCGATATGAGTATCTTCGAAATGCTATTGGTATGATAGTTCTTACTTATTTCAACACATCATTCATATCCTCGGTAGTTGTATGCTAATAATTGGTTTCTGAGGAGTTAGGGCATGGTCGTTTCTCAAATGACAAAAGACGCATCCTAATATCTGTTTAATATAGGAGACCCTTGTATCTGCCCTTGCATATGTTATTGTTTGTATTGTCGCATTATATCATATTCTACGGATTTATATCTTTTTACCCCGCTGTATATTTGAGCAAAATTGGGGGATAAGAACTTGAGTACCTGTGTTACGATGTATATCTTATCTTGTACTAACTCAACTAATATGCCATTGAGTGTTTATCTTTTTCAGGCATTTTTCAGACCCGGTCATAAAGCTTTTCCGATTTATTAGGGTATTGGTCTTTATTGTAGTTGAGTAATGTATTTTCTTACCTTATTTTTCGTTCTAGGATGGGAATGGGTAGATAGATATTTTTGTATAGGAAATCTAAGATTTTTCATTTTCACCCACGAGTTCAGGATACTCAAGGGAATTTTGTCTCCAATATCCAAAGGGGGAGATTGAGAACACACTATATGGCTGACTTACTTGAGTATGTGCCATATAGGAGTTCCAACTAGTTGGGATATCGAGACAAAATAGGATTAGATTTTTCCAAGTTACTCTATCTCAAAAAGGCATCAAGCTTCATCAAAAGCATCCCAGTTTAAGTTCTCCAATGTGACACAAAGAGGTAAGTACAACTCTTGAACCACAATTAGGACACATACACTGCATATACATGTTTATTATGTGTGCATATTTTTTTATGGTGTTGTTGTTGCTTCAAATATCTTTTGGAAAAAGAGATTCATTTGAATATTTTTTTAATCATTTAACATGATTTTTCATTTAATTGAAATATGATTTTTAAAATATATTTGAGGTCAACATAAGAATGTTTTTTTATGATAAAAATTTGATTGGTTCAATTTTTAATTGGTTAATATTTTTTTTGAGTCGAAAGATTTAATTTTTCCAAGACTTAAAAAAACACGTGCTATTTTTTAATAAGGCTTTTTTTGTTTCTTTAGTGTCTTGGTGGTTAGACTCATTTGTGACCCTAGATTGAGTGGTTATCTATGAACCATATTTTTAGTGCGTCAATCCTAGTGAACACCTTTTAGCCAATCACATTTGACGAGGAAATGGGATTCATGTTCTTCCCTTCTTCAGTAAATCACATGACCAGATTAGGGAGACATTACCAGGTTCTAAGCTCACTACCAGCAAATGATAAAGGGAAGGGCGTTGAAAACCTTCATATGCCAGAGATGACCATCGAGGAGAGAAAGATCCTCGATCAACTAAAGAAAACTCAAGATAACATCACTCTATAGGGCCTTTTCATATCTTTCTAGCTGCACAAAAATGCTTTAATCAAGATGCTCACTAGACCCATAGCTCCTCCCTCTACTACACCAGAAGAAGTGGTAAATCTGGTCAGATCCTTGAACTCTACCAGAATGCTATCATTTTCTGAAGAAGAAATCCCCATCATTGGGCCAAATCACAATCATGCACTCAACATCTCCGTCGAAGTTATGAGGAAGGCCATGCCACTCTCTCTTATCGATAAAGGATCCTCCTTGAATGTCAGCCCACTGAGAACCTTCAAGTGTTTAGCCTGAAAGAAAGTGACCTCGCTCCAACCTTCGCCGCTGTACGTGCCTATGATAATACCCATCGGGAGAATATGGGATCCATACAACTTGTAATAGGGGTTGGACCTATAAACCCTGTCATTGAATTCCAAGTCATAGACATCCCAACTTGTTTCAACCTGTTGCTCGGATGACCATGGCTCCACAGTATCATGGGTGTGTCTTCCTCACTCCATCAGAAATTGAAGTTTTTTCACCGATGGGCGAGTCATCACCATTTTGGGAGAAGACAAAAATGTCAAGGATGTAAGCACCAGCAGTCCAATCCTTGAGATACAATACAATTCAAATGATATGCTCCTATCCGGATTCCAAGTTGAGACACTCCTACTCCCGACAGGGGACGGTTTCAAAGAAAGGGTTTGTTCAGAATATGACCCTCATGGCAATGTTAATGTGATTCAGATGTTCAGAAACATGCACTTCATGCCCGGATTGGGGATAGGGCAAAGGCAATAAGGGATACTTGAGCCCATCGAACTGAAGAAATCTTTCCATCCTTATGGCTTGGGGTATCAACCATCAGAATAAGAGCTCAGAATGATCCACCAGTCTCGACCAAAGAGAAGATCAGACTGCATCCAAACTATCCCAGGAGACTTCTTGAATGGACGATTCATCAAAGAAGGCGAAGACTTACCCTTTTACCGATTTCCAGAACCATGGTATGACCACACATACAAGAAGATGAAGCCTAGAATGGAGACCTTTTTCTAAGATAGCTACCCAAGGGCCGAAAGTTTCCAACACCAAGTACAATCGCTCATCAAAGATACAGAAGAGACTGAGGAACGTGATTCTGAAGATTCCTTCAACTTACAAACACTGTGACTGGCACTATGCATGGTTCATTCAGGCACTACATCAATGGATCCATCCCATATGATTAAAGCTGCTGATACACCCCTCCTCAACTGGCATGTTGTGCCAGTTCTACCTCTTAAAATCTCCCCTAACCCCAATGTTTACCCTATTTCTTCTTCTGTTGTCTATCCTTGTTCAAATGTAATCGAGACCTCTTTTGATAAGATTCGCAATGCTATTTTTCCTATCAATGAAATAAATGAAGATTTTGAGTATCTTGTTGTG
Organism: Sambucus nigra; assembly: GCA_949130495.1. Classification (NCBI taxonomy): domain Eukaryota; kingdom Viridiplantae; phylum Streptophyta; class Magnoliopsida; order Dipsacales; family Adoxaceae; genus Sambucus; species Sambucus nigra. The sequence continues at coordinate 427,701,612 of OX422212.1, read as the reverse complement.
TCTTACATTAATTGTGCGAATCATAATCAAACTTTTGATGATGATGATTTTTCAAATGAACAATTCTTAACTGATCTAAATAAGGTTAATAATAAATAACATAACTGTGTTCAAGTTAATGAAGAAGAGACTGTTGTTATTAATCTCGGTTCTAGTAGCCAACTGCGCGAGATTAGGATAGGGGCCACCCTTGACGAGCATGAGCGCGTACAACTCGAAGAATTGCTAAATGAATTCGTGGATGTCTTCGCATGGTCCTATAATGATATGCCCGACATTAATCCTGAAATAGCTCATCACGATATCCCCACTCTCCCAGATTACAACCCAGGTAAACAAAGATTGAGAAAGATCCGCACCGAATGGTCACTCAAGGTCAAAGAAGAGGTGGTCAAAAAATTGAACGTGAGCTTCATTCGTGTGATCGAATATCCCATATGTCTAGCCAACATAGTACCTGTGCCAAAATTAGGAGGGAGGGTTCTAATGTGTGTAGACTATCGAGATTTAAACAAAGATTCTCCAAAGGATGATTATCCTCTACCCAATATCGACATGATCGTGGACAACACAACCAGTCATGCTTTCAAGTCATTTGTTGACGGGTTTGTCGGATACAACCAAATCAAGATGCACCCAGACCACCAAGAAAAAACTTCATTCATCACCCCATGGGTAACCTTTTGCTACATCGTTATGCTATTTGGTCTCAAGAATGCTGGGGCCACCTACCAAAGGGTTGCCATAACCATCCTGCACGATCTGATTCACAAAGAAGTCGAGGTTTATGTGGATGATATGATTATCAAGTCCAAAACTAGAGAAGGTTATGTTCACTCTCTCCAGAATTTCTTCGAACGATTGCGACGGTACCAGATTAGAGTCAATATACAGAAATGTGTCTTCGACGTTACAAAGGGAAAACTCTTGAGATTCATGGTCAGTGAGAAGGGGATAGAAGTAGATCCTGCAAAGCTGAAGGCCATACTTGAGATGCCACCGCCCCGAACAGAGAAAGAAGTTCGAGGCTTTCTTAGGAAATTATAATATATCAGCCGGCTCATCAGCCAGCTAACCTCCATCTATGAACCGATCTTCAAATTCCTTTGAAAGGATTCAACCAAGGTTTGGAACGAGGCCTGCCAAGAATCTTTTGACCAAATCAAATAATATCTGACCCAACCTTCGGTGATCATGCCACTACAGCTTGGTCTCCCTTTTCTCCTATACCTAACCATAACCGACACTATAGCTGGGGCTTTGCTAGCCCAATACCTTGAAGACTCCCGCAAAGAAAGAGCCATCTATTATGCCAATCATAAATTGGCCGAGTACGAGGTCAACTACACTGCTTTGGAAAAGGCGTGTGCCGCACTTGTCTGGGTCATCCCAAAGTTGTGACACTACATGCTTGCCTTCCCCATCAAACTTGTATCCCGAATGGATTCCATCAAATACCTGCTGGAGAAACCCGCCTTATCCAGTCGAATGGCCCGATGGCTGATTCTCCTAATCGAGTTTGATATCGTGTACGTCATGTTGAAAGTCATTAAAGGAAGAGTCATCTCTGACTACCTCGATGATTACCCCGTAGAAGAGCTGATGTCTGGATCTACGAATTCCCAGATGAAAATATCCTCTGCACCGCTTAAGACAACCTTCGATGGAAAATGTTCTTTGAAGACGCTGCCAACAAAAAGGGATATGGCATTGGGATACTTCTGATCGCCCCAAATGACTCCCACACTCCCATCGCCATCAAATTGGATTTCCCTTGCACCAATAACATGACGGAATACGGGGCATACATAGTCGGCCTAAAGGTTGCTCTCAAGAAAGGTATTCAATACCTTGATGCCTACGGTGATTCTGCCCTCATCATCGGTCAAGTGCTCAGATTGTGGAAAGTCAAGGATTAAAAGCTCCAACCCTTCCATGCCCACTTAGAAGAGTTAGCCTCCCGATTTTGAGATGTGACCTTCCATTACCTACCTCGAGCAAAAAATAACCTAGACAATTCTCTCGCTACCTTGGCCTCCATGGTCGACATGCCAGAAGGAATAACAATGACCCCATTCCTAGTTCAAAAGCGGGACAAACCAACCCACTGCTACCATATTGAGCTTATATCCATCGAAGATCCCGAACTAGACGATTGCTAGTACTATGATATCTGGTGCCTCCTCAAACATGGTAGGTATCCTGAGGGTTCCAACAAGAAAGACTGAATGACCCTCCGAAGACTGGATGCCCAGTACATCATTTGTCATAAAGCTCTACTCAAGAGGAACTTCGATGGGACTCATCTACACTGTATCGCAGGGGCTGAGATTGAGAAGATAATGCAGAAGATCCACAGTGGGGAATGCGGGCCCCACATGAACGGTCACATGCTTGCTAAGAAGATCATCCGACAAGGCTATTATTGGACAACCATGGGCCAAGATTTCATCGCTTATATCCGGAGATGCCTCAAATGCCAACAGTTCTCCAAACTTCAACACCTGCCTCCGCGAGAATTATACAACATAACCTATCCCTCGTTGTTCTCCACCTGGGGTGTCGACATCATAGGGAAGGTTACACCAAAGGCTTTAAACGGACATGAATTCATCCTAGTTTCCATTGATTACTTCACCAAATGGGTCAAAGCTGAGTCATACGCAGTATTGAATGCCAAGAAAGTGGCCAAATTCCTCAAGAAAAATATCATTTGCCGATATGGGGTCCCACATGAGTTAGTGTCAGATAACGGGTCGCATTTCGAAGCAGAAGTCACAGAAGTAGTCAACGAGTACGAGATTTAGAGACACAAATCTTCTCCCTACCGACCTCAGACCAATGGTGCAGTTGAAGCTGCCAATAAGAACCTCAAAGCCATCATCAGCAAGATGAATGAAACTTGTAGGGATTGGGCCGACCGGATCCCGTACGCCCTCTGGAGCTATCGAACCTCAATCCGAACCTCTACTGGGGCTACCCCTTACTCTCTGGTCTACGGCATAGAAGCAGTCCTACCTGTGGAGTTGGAAATACCCTTGCTACGCGTTATGCTCGAAAGACAAGTTAGCGAAGAAGACTAGTGCCAAAGCCGTCTCGACGAGGTGACCCTCCTAGATGAAAGGAGATTGAAAGCTCTTTACCACATACAGGGGTACCATCGCCGAATAGCGCGATCATTCAACAAGAGAGTCAAAGACCGCGGTGTTCGGGAAAGGGATTTATCCCTCAAGGAGATAATAGAATCCATCTGGGACCCCAGAGGGAAATTCAAGCCCAATTGGAGCAGCCCCTACATTGTGAAGAAAATCTCATCCAGTAGTGCCGCCAGGCTCACTGACCTAGATGGAGAGGAGATGGCTCGTCCAGTTAACCTGGACCGTCTCAAGAAATTCTACCCCTAGTCTGGAATCTCGGCGCGCTACGACTCTTCTCATCTCCCTTCTATTCTAAAAAAAATCTCTTCATTTCCCTCTGCCCAGAACTACGTGGGCCTGATCCTATGCAAAAAACTTTTTTCAAGAAAAACAAAAAAAATTCAAAATCCCTATAGGTACGTAGGTAGCTCATACATCTTACAGGAGCACGACCCTTTCTTTTTCATAAAATACTATTATTTTCTTATCTCCGAGAACGGCAGTTCATTCTAACAAATACTTAAACAGAAGGATTATGTATGCCTTAGCGATCGGTATAGATAATTCAAAATTACAAAATTCATTGAAAGGCACAGCTGTATGATCAGAAACTTGCTTTTTTCATTAATAAGAAATTACAGCACAAGTTACATAAGAAAAGGAACAGATAACTCCCTTCCCCCTACTGCCATAAAAAGACAAATAAAATCCCCACATCTAAACTCTCCAAGAGTCCTACCCACAGCTACCAGAAGAGCCTGCACCCTCATCATCTACATCCTGGGGTCCCCAAATTTCACCTGCCTGAACAGAGTGCCGTAAACACTCCATGGACCGATAAGCCTGAACCATCTTCGAAAAAACCACAAACCCCCTTCCATGGTGTTAAATAAAACAAACCACCTTTGTCCGGTCTCCACTACCAACATCTTGCTGACTACTCTCCTCCACAACCACGTCATATAATCCCAAGCGAGATCCCAAACTCTCTCAACAGACTGAGAGGGACGAGTCGACAGACGCCGATTCTCCCACAGAGATCCAAGCAACAGACACAGGCGCTCGGTCAAAACTTCTACCGAAAAAAAATTTCTGGTCCAAGGTGGCACGACATGTGCCCAGCCAAATTGTCACAGAAGATGCTAAGGGAAATAAAAAGAGGTCTGTCTGAGACCAGCCAGCCGCACATACGAGTACTCTCCTAGCTCCAGAACAGGTAGCAACTGCCCCCACCAAGGCACTGACCAATACAGATTCCGAGCCCCATTCTCCACAAACTAGTTCGCCCAGATCTCAATATCCAAGCCAACATTGAAGAAGTAACGTGAAAAGAAGTTGGGTACAGCCGAAAAAGGATACTCTGGAAGGGCCACCAAGCGGAGTCTTTCAGACAACCACATGAACAGCATCACGGGGCTACCCCTCAGGAAGTCAGAACGAACTTCTCACCAGGCATCCAGACCATTCAGCGTCTCCGCCAATATCACCGCCGCAGGATTGCGATGGTATGACATCCATGAAGTAATGGCTGCAAGTTGTGGGTCCACCAGCAGTTCCCCAGTCACCAGCAGCAATTTTGAAACTAGGCCCAGATCAACGACTCTAACATAGCTAGCATCACCTACTTCCCATAAATGCACGGACTGCAGCACCGCCATGAGGGAGATCATTCTTCCAGCAACCAGTGATCTGGCCGCCGAAGGCGAAATATGAAGAAGCCCGGCCAACAAATCCCTGGGAGAACGAGAAAATTTGGGCAAAGTCGCAGCAACACTGGGATTTATACCTAGCATTGCAGAAAATTCCTCGCTGGTAGGACAAACTTCATCCAACCTAAAGCAGAATACATGGTCTTCGGGGTACCAGAATTGTACCGTCACCATCAGCATGTTACACTCAATAGGCCGCTTGCGCAACAAGGAGACTCGACGCATGTGGAAAGCATCATAGTCGACATTATAAGAGCACATTGCTTCTAAGGCTTCGAGGTAGTTAGCAAACTCAATGCTACCAGGGAGAGCCATCTTGCAAGGCTAAGAGATAGTGGGCAAGTAAGTAAGAATGCGAAGGTGTGATAAAAACACTCCACCCTTACCCCTTTTTATACTTAAGAACCCTGAAAAGATACATAATCTCTGCAGAAATTGAAGAGAATCCTACCCCATAAAATACAAAAGGCTGAAGAGGGTACCATTCAAAGCTTTGAATTGATGGGACTGGACTGAACTGCCGATAGGAAGGACAGGGTGCTTGCCGATCGGTAACCCCTCATTTTTAGAAATTTCCCTTTTTCCCTCTTTTGTCAAATCAAAAAACTCAATCAAAATAAATTGATATTCTCAACAGAATTTCAAAATCCCTTTTCCTCCTTATATAATTTCCCTTTTTAATTAAAAACTTTCCTTCAAAAAATCCAAAAATCATCCTTTTTACGGTCTCAGCATCAAAGTAAAAAGCGCATGTGCATGCATTCATTCATCATTAATAAAAGATAATAAAAAACTCTATTGCATTGCATCTATTTGTTTTCTGTGTTACATCAATTTTGCAGGAAATAAAAAGAAAAAGCAAAAATAAAAATAAACGGGACTCAGCTCGAACCCACATTTTCCCTCTCTCTCTCACCTAACTTTCTCTCTAAGAGCTTCTACCCCTGCAACGTGCTCTCTTTCCCCTACAGCGAGACGATGCACCACCACTACCCGAGCCAGAGTCCTCTCCGAATGAAGTAGACGACACCAAGTAAGAAGGAACAGGAACCGCATCCCGAATATGGGTAGTCATCGAAGATATCTAGTCTCTGATGTCTCTTAGGCAAGTGGTCGACACTGGACTTGCTGCAAGAAAAAGCCAAACTCAGTATCAAGGCAGAGATGACCAAAACAGAAAAGAAAGAAAGATAAGAATAGAAAGGTATACTGCAGGTTGGAGGACCTCCTTTGTTAACCCCAACTCCTCCGGATCAATCGCATGAGGATGGTTCAACATAGGCACCATCCCTCCATCAGCCCGCCGAATGTTGTATGAAGGAGTATGCTACGACACAAAAAAGAACCTCCGAGGTCACCGCCGCTGCAAATGCCATCGGACCATCGCCACTATGGGAAGATCCCACCGCCTGACTCGAACCTGCAGGAAGGAAAGGCAGGGCATCATATATGTTGGGCGCCATCAACCAGCTCGTCACAAAGTCCATATAGTCATACGGCGCAGTCGTATCAATGTACAATAATTAGGATTCGCCGATCATTGTCACGATCCTCTCATCCTCCGACAGTAGTCGCTCTCGCCTCATAGACGTAGGAGGCTGCATAGGTGGCACCACCACCTCCTCCTCAACAATCTGGAGAACCACCCTCTCCCCGAGATACCAGAAATGGCCAAACTCATGTGCCAGCAAATGCCTCATCTGCGCGTTCACCCCATCGTCCCCGCATCCTGAATGGTTGTCCCTCAGGGATAAAAGGTTACCTGAAAATCTCCAAGCAGGCATAAATCAATACAAGATCAGAAGGCATAAAAACGAAGACTGAAAATGGAAAGAGTCTTACCCTACCACTGGTCAGGTCATTCAAGACCTGACGCACCGCCTCCAGAGAGAGAGATCCCTTCGACTGTCGATTGGCCTTAGGCCATCGATACAATCAACAGGAGTCCCCAACAGTGTCATCCTTCAGAGCAATCAGTCGGGTATTGCACCCAATCACCTCGTAAAACCACGTCTGTCAAAGATAAGAATTCACAGACAAAAAGAGACGCATAAGGAAAATGCGAATGCATGAAAGGAAAATGTGGATGCATGAAAAGAAATGCCAAACTAAAGAATACCTCAAGAATGTCGGCAGCACCGGCTGAATGCATCCAGAGAAGAGTAAAGGGTCGCAAAAGTCAGACTCCCCCAATCATAGAAATGGATGTTCAAAAACATCCTCAAGTACGGTAAGAACCACAAATGGACAACTTCGCCGCTCGACACCATCATGAAACCTCCCAACACCAGAAAAATAAATAATCGGGCCATCTGCCTCACCTGCAGCCCGTCCTCCACATCAATCACCCTGCCCAACAGGATATCCTTCAGCAGGGATAGCAGGATCGAATCCCCATAAACTATCCTCCCTACATCACTAAGTGCCGCACACACTGCCTCTGGTCTCACCCGTAAAGAGAGATCCACCTTTATCTGCTCTCCATCACAATCCAACCCCAATAGCTGTTGCACATCTATGGGAGTCACAGTCATCTCTCCGAAGTCGAAATGAAAGGTGTGAGTAGTATCCCACCACCTCTCCCCCAAAGTGCACAGGACCGCTGTCGAACGAGGTGTCTCATCCAGTGCAGATGCCAACCTCTTAAACCCCGCGGATGATATCACCCAACGCACCACATGTGGGAGATGCTCCCAGACATCCCTGAGCCTCGTCATCCCGCGAGCGCGCATGTTCTCCAAAGAAATATCAGACTGGCAAAAAGGAAAAATCTCACCAAGAAAGAAATAAAAACCACCAAAAAGAAAGGAATGCCAAAGGTCAGGTTACTTACATAACCTCCAGGATTCACTCTCGAAGAGTGATGATGCGATGGCTCCCGCAGCAAAGTTCGCTCATCCGCAACAGGCTCAAACGCATCGAAGGAGTTCTCACTTCCCAAAGAAAGAGGCGCCCTGGCCCTCCACTCCACATTCTCCCAGTCATCAATGGTCAACCACTCCCTGTGGAATGAAATGCTCACAAAAGCGACCATTTCTTGAAGATTGGAATGCTAGAAATATTTACAGAAAAATCGTAGAAAGAGAGAAAGCAAAGAAGCTGTGAAAAAAAATGCCATGCCGATCGGGATTGACCCCAACCATACCGATCAGCACTGACTCCTTACCTTCCCGAGGCAGTCCAAAAGTATGTGCCACTGCCGAATGGAACCCCTCATACCATGCCGACCGACACCCCTTTACATTTCGTACAGAAATTCCCAGAAAATACCAAAAAGCCCCAAAAAAATCCTCAAAAAATTCCTAAAAATCTCACGAAGGATTTAGAACATTTTCACCAGGAAAATTTCGCATTCCCTCAAGCGGAACCCCTCTTTCCCAGAGAAATCCTTAAAAACCAAGTGAATCTCCTCCCGTCAAAGCCCCGAAGGATCTCTAAGGATCGCCTGATCTCTTCCCCAGCGGAATTTTTATAGCACCAAAATTGGTTGTTGCCCCCTGCGAGGCCTCCTAAAGAAATAAAAGCTTCCCCAGCTATCAGCTCCCCAACTTAGATCAAAATCACAAGGCACTTTCTCCAGCAGAATCAAAATCCAATCTTTATCCACTCTTAGGTCAGAATTGACCTCAATCTTGGATCGTCACCTGAGTTAGGTCGGAATTGACCTCGGTCCTCGGTCGTCACCACTCTTAGGTCAAAATTCACCTCGGTCTTGGATCGTCACCTGAGTTAGGTAAAAAATGACCTCGATCCTCGGTCGTCACCACTCTTAGGTCAGAATTGACCTCGCTCTTTGATCATCACCTGAGTTAGGTCAGAATTGACCTCGGTCCTCGGTCGTCACCACTCTTAAGTCAAAATTAACCTCGGTCATGGATCGTCACCTGAGTTAGGTCAGAATTGACCTCGGTCCTCGGTCGTCACCACTCTTAGGTTAGAATTAACCTCGGTCTTGGATTGTCACCCGAGTTAGGTTAGAAATAACCTCGATCCTCGGTCATCACCATTTTTAGGTCAGAATTGACCTCGGTCTTAGATCGTCACTTGAGTTAGGTCATAATTGACCTCAGTCCTCGGTCGTCACCACTCTAAGGTCATAAATGGCCTCAATCTTGGACCGTCACCTGAGTTAGGTCATAATTGACCTCGGTCCTCGATCATCACCACTCTTAGGTCATAATTGACCTCGGTCTTGGATTGTCACCTAAGTTAGGTAAAAAATGGCCTTGGTCCTCGGTCGTCACCACTCTTAGGTCAGAATTGACCTCGCTCTTAGATCATCACCTGAGTTAGGTCAGAATTGACCTCGGTCCTCGGTCGTCACCACTCTTAAGTCAAAATTATCCTCGGTCTTGGATCGTCACCTGAGTTAGGTCAGAATTGACCTCGGTCCTCGGTCGTCACCACTCTTAGGTTAAAATTAACCTCGGTCTTGGATTGTCACCCGAGTTAGGTTAGAAATAACCTCGATCCTCGGTCATCACCATTTTTAGGTCAGAATTGACCTCGGTCTTAGATCGTCACTTGAGTTAGGTCATAATTGACCTCAGTCCTCGGTCGTCACCACTCTTAGGTCATAAATGACCTCAATCTTGGACCGTCACCTGAGTTAGGTCATAATTGACCTCGGTCCTCGATCATCACCACTCTTAGGTCATAATTGATCTCGGTCTTGGATTGTCACCTAAGTTAGGTCAAAAATGGACTTGGTCCTCGGTCGTCACCACTCTTAGGTCAGAATTGACCTCGCTTATTAGATCTTCACCCTAAGCCCACAGAATTGGCTTTGACCCACTGAATCGGTCACCCTCATCACTTAAGCTCGCAGATTTGGATTTAACCCACCAAATTAGTCATCCTCTAGCATCACTTCATGTCCTCAGAATAGACCTAAACCTTTGACCATCATTCAAACCCTGCCCAACACACCCCTCAGGTCCTCAGAATCAGCCTCGACCCTCTGAATCGATCATACTCCCTCAAACGAATCATGTGGTGTCTATTCGACGGTTATCATTTATTGCAAACTAACCCGTCGAGGGGCTCTGTAGACACCCCATTTTCTTATCACCTAACTCTCCTTAGGTCCCTAGTACCTCCCTTCATCACTACAACTCAGGTTATACCCCGAGTACTGACCTAGAAGCCATCGGGCACTCCCAGGCTCTGTTTGACCAAAAAGTCAACTCTTCAGCTCGATCGAGACTGAATGAATCTTCGAAGGGCACTGAAATACCTTTCCAACGGTCCATTCGGTGTGCGATTCCGACTTACCATGCGGACAAATGATCCGTTTGACTCTAAGAGGTCATCAAATGTTTCAAGGGCCCGGTTCACCAAAGTCAACTCCCTGAACCGGGTCAAACTCTTTGGAATGTCGAAGTACACCTTCTAAACTTGCCAACGGTCCACCCCGTGCACGATTCGGACTTACCATGCGGACGAACGATCCATTTGCGTCTGAACGATTCCCCGTCCAATGGACCAACAAACGCTTCTGATCCATATTTGACCCAAAGTTATCTCCCGAACCCGGGAGCATTCCACGGGACTTTCAAAGGTCTCTGAATTACATTTCCAATGGTATGCCCCGTGCATAATTTTGACCAACGGTTTGCCCTCGATAACCAATTTTCCGAAAAGGCCTGAAACACACTGCCAAATGGCTGGTTCCAGACCCTGCCTATCAACAGGTGCCGATAGGCAGGACCAAGTCTATTTCGATCGGCAGTGACCTGGGCCTATAAAATGAGGCCTTCACCTCATTTGCAAAGGGAGCCCAGATCTGATAAAAATCGCTCTCAGTGAATCCTAAAAACCTCTATTGAAGACAGCGCGATGTCAACATCCAAATCCCTTTCTAACTTCCACTGTTCATCATCCTTTTCATCAAACTTGGTGAATTAGCCACTCTCCATCATCATCCAAGTGCAAGGGCTGCTCTCCAACATTCAAGATCTTCAAGAAGGTCCAATTTTCTCAACTTTCTCTTCAAATTCTCTTAAATTCGCAATAACTTGTTTTATTACTTAGCACTTTTATTATCTCATCTCACACATCCTAATATACTTTTTATTTAGTATTATTGCACATCTCTTATTTGCATATAAATAAAACCCAAAAAATAAGAAAAATAGGGTTTGCTCATAAACTCCAAATAGGGATTCTCATACTTTTCTCACAGTTTTCTCACAACTAAAACACTTTTTCTACACACACACACACTCACAAATAAGAGATCCCCCATTTGGATTTATGGAATAAAACCCACCCCTCATTTTGTATACGAACTACGTGGACTTTGATGCCTTTATAGGCTACGTAGGCATCTCGGGGTAAAACTCGAGACTCGAGTCCTATTCTCACTTTCTCTCTCATTTTCTATCTTCTCTAAATCCAATTTTCTTATATTCTATATACTTGTTCTTGGTGAATTATCAATCCATATGCATTATCGTTCCATTATAACAATCAACGTAAGAGTAATCGCGTAAATCTTATTTTCTAATATTATTTTTATACCTTCGTACGGATGACTCGCTTTATCTCTCCCATGATACAAGTCGAGAATTCCTATTTCCACTATATATATACACATGCACACATATCACGGAGAAAATAAAAAAGGGAAAATAGCAAACATCCATGAGAGACCGAAAGGGAGGAATGGGTGCCTAGCACCTTCCCATTTTGTAACTTAGCCTCCGAACCCTTCTCGAATCATTTTGTTTTCATATGCACTAGTATGTCTTTGGATGCCGTCCTTCGGGATGGCTTCCCCTTTTTCTTTTGTCTGTTTTGAGTAAAATAGACTGGCAAATCTAAATCTCCCTATATTTTTACACCTCATCTCAAACAACGCCGACCGAAGCGCTCCCGAGAGGGACGCGCGGGACCCGAGGATCCTCCTTCACGCTCCCACCCGCGGCGAGGATCGGGATGGCCACACAAACTATTAGCATCAGGTCTTAAGGCTCCCCTAATCATCCTCGAAAGATCTTCAAAATGATAGAAATGGGTACTCTTCTTGGAATTAAGGCCATGTTTAGACAAAAGATCTGTTACTTGATTAGCTTCCCTATAAATGCACAAGTATTTTATTTGGATCATTATACTAATAAGTAAGAATGTATAAGTATTATGAAAATTAAATCTAGCGTGGCAATTATACTACACATGGATATGTGAGAGTGAATGATGTGTAAATATCTATAAGTGAGTGTGTGGTAATGAGCCTAAGTATAGATCATATGTAAGTGGTGTGCGATAAGTGTGAGTAAGCATGGATATATAAGTTGATGTGTGTGCTAGTGATGCCTAAGCATGGATATTCTAAGTGATGTGTGCAACATGTGGATATAAGTAAAATTATATACAAATGTAAGTACTATGAGGTGTACATGGAGATTATTTACAAGTGTGTGAAGTAAAAAGTGAGTGAGAGGTGATATAAACATGATATATACATATACAAGAAATAATGAAGGAGAAAATGGGAACATACAGTTAGGTGCATACGAACACAAGTAGAAAATGATAACACCTATGCGAGCAGAGTCTAGCCCTCTTAAGAAAAGCCCCAGCAGAGTCTCCACTTTGGCCATCCTGAGATATTCCCCTTTCTTTTCTCCATGGGTACTTTCGGTAGGAGGATAAAAAGGGAGAGATAAAGGTCCCACGCCCCTCGCTTCGTCGTGGGGTGATGTAAAGAGATAGAGTCGCCAACCTATTTTGTACAAAACAGGCAAAAGAATATGTCACCTCCTCGAGAGAGCGGCATTAAAGACAAGCTGATGCTTGTGAAACTAATTAGATCAGAGGTTCGAGGGATAAGTTACGGAATGGTAAGGTGTTAGGAACCCATCCCACCCTTTTGATCTCTCATGGGCTTATGTTTCTATTTTTCTTAATTTCTCCGCGAAGTGTGTGCGTGTATATATAAGTGGAGATCGGAATCGCCCGACTCGCATCATTCCAAAGATGGAGTGAGGTCAATCGAAGGAGTGTTCCTTAAATAATAATTATAAATAGGATTTATGCACTTATCGAGATATTGGTCATTATGTTGAAATGATAATATATGTTAGATAAGACACGAGTATAAATCACAAGTATGATATATATGAATAACATATGGATAAAATAGGAAAAACGTGGAAATGTGAAAATAAGACTTGAGTTATGAGGCAGAAGGGTAGGTTTTATCCCATAGATTCGAACGGGATTTTATTGTATGTGTGTGTATAGAAAATATATTTTTAGTTTTGAGAAAATGTGATGAAGAATCCCGTCGAATTTTATATGTGTAACCAACTTTTTTTTATAGAAAATAAATTATTTGCAATATAGATATAGCTAATAAAGGATGAGGTATTAATGTGTATGATCTAAGTAAAATCTAATTTAAGAATTGATATAACGAATGTAAAAATAAAGAAATTTAAAGAGAGAGAAGGATGTTTGGACCTTTTTTTGGAGAGTTGAAGCCTTATCTTGATCCTTGATGAGCTTCCTTGTAAGTTGGAATGAGTGTTGGATGAGAGAGAAGGAGAATTTTGCTAAATTGGGCATGGGAATGATGGTAATGAAAGGTGGAAAGGAAGTTCACACGAGGAAACTTCGCTAATTGTAGAAGAATGCTGCTGAGATCACTGAATTTTGATGGATCTGGGGTGCCTTTTGAAGTGAGATCATTCTCCCCTTATATCGGGTAGGGTGACTTCCAATTGACATAGTCCTTGCCATGCCAATCAATCGGTAGCCCAATACACACTACTGATAGGCAAGGAAATAAACCTGCCAATTGGCAGTCTCGTACAGATTTTTTAGAAAAATGGTTATAAAATGCAACCTGTAAGTCCAAATTGTGCACGAGGCATATCGTCAGAAAGGTAATTTTGATATATTTAAGAGTCCTTTGGATTTTTCCCGAGTTTGAGAGTTGAATTTATGTCAAACGGGGCTCGAAAACGCCCGTCGGTCCTTTAGATGGAAGATCATTGAACGACAATGGATCGTTCGTCCAAACTGTAAGTTTGAATCGTGCATGGGGTAGACTGTTGGAAAGGTTGTAGGTGGTAATTTGACATTCCAAATAGATTCATTTGGTTCGTAGAGCTGACCTTGGTCAAACGGGGCTCGAAAGTTCCTAGCTTTAGAGTAAAACATATTGTTCATCCGTACCGTAAGGATGATTCGTGCACAAGATGAACCGTTGGAAAGGGTATTTAGTTACCTTTTATGATTCATTCAGTCTAGTTTGATATGAAGAGTTGACCTTGGTCAAACAGAGTCTGGGAGCGCCTGGTGGCCTTCGGATCAGTTTTTGGGAGAAAATGGATCATTCATCCGAGCAGTTATGTTCTTCACGCATGGGGTTGACCGTTGTAATGGGGTTTATGTTCCCTTTAAATATCCATTGATATTTTTATCTGACTATGAAGTTGATTGGGTCAAATTGGTGATCGAGAGTGCTCGGTGGCCTCCAGATTGATTTTCGATAGTAAAATGGTTCATTCGTCCAAAATGTTATGTCGATTAGCACACAACGTGGACTATTAGAAAGGAGATTCATAGCCTTTTCAAGATTCATTTATCTTTCGCTATGACGATGAAGTTTACCGGATTCAAGTGGGGCCCGAAAGCGCCCGGTTGCATCTAGATCGATACTGGGAGTATAACCTAGGGTTGTAGTGAATTAGGTAGGTGCTGGGGACCTAAGGAGAAACTTAGGGGGTCCTAGAATGTGGTGTCTATAGATACCAATACTAAGAAAACGGAAATTGGAATAAATCATGAAACGATGCCAAGTCTAGTAAGTACGCAACATGGAAATCAAACACAAACAATCCAAAAATCAAGCATGTGATAATCATGAACTAAATATAAACCGCAAAGACTCAAAACACAATACCATATATAATATATGCAAAATATACCAAATCAAATCCAACACACATATATACTTATAAATGACCACAAAACACCAAACAAAACACATAAGCTTTACACACTAGCATAGGATCGATGTGTCCAAACATGTGGGATGGAATGAATGGGTATGAACTAGTAACAAAAGAATTATAACCCAAACACTCAAATACGTTCAAGAAGTTCTAATTGACAGCAAAACTTTATCAAAATAAGCTTTAGCCTCAAGTGACAAATAAAGTTAAACTTAGTGAACAAAACAAGCACAATGCACACAAGCCTAGAACATTGACGATTATACAAATCAATAGCGTCATGACAAAATAAGCATAACTAAGTATCATTGTGCAAACCCGTTGATCTTCAACTAAACTCCTCAAAAGATAAACATGATCACATTTCATTCTTTTATTTTCTTTTGAAGTGATTTCTTTTGAATGATCAAGCAAACTAAACTATTTTGGCTCCTTTTTAGCAAATTTTCTCTTTTTATTGCCTTTATTTTTTCTTAGGCTATTTTTAAACGCTTGCTTTCACAACGAGTTCCCTTGTCTCTTGCAGTCCTTTCCCGTTTAAACTTATATTTTGTCAATACTAAACAAACTCTCACGGGCAGAAGTTCTTACATGCAAAAATCCTCCATAGTCACATAAACATGTAGATGATAAAATTGATGGGAGAACATCTCACCAAGCTCAGAAATACATAGTGAAGAAAAAATTTAATAATCTCATGAATGTGTGTGTGGAGGCATATACAAAGTTGAATTCGTAAAGAAAACCAAGTTAAAAAATACAAATCAAGTTTGAAATAACGCCATAAATATGGTTAAGATCAATCTAAGTATCTAAAGTCATAACCAAATGTCCTAGACACTTGAAAATTGCGTAGTGAATTGGATTCAATCACACCAATATGCCATACCAAATGTGTAAAATTACAATATACAAAAGGTAAAAATATTTTTATATTTTTTCAAAAATTTTCTCAAAATAAAAATCTTTTTGTATTTTTCTAATATGACTCAATAAAAGAAAAATATAATACAAAAGGATACACATGTCATAACACTAGCATATATATATATATATATATATATATATATAATGAAGCATATTTAGAGTATGTCAAATAAATTCATGCAAGCAATCATATATAAGATATAGCATGTGAAGCATCATGTGCAAGCATGCGAGAATCAACTAACCTAACATTTAGCGTCTCTAAAAATGATTTCTTAACCCAAAAAGGTGTCTACCTAATGCGATGGGGTTCAGGAACCGACGAGACACTCAACTTCAACTTCCTAGGGTCTTTTTTAAGATCATAGAAAAAATGCTTAAGGTGACCTTTACTATCACAATGTGTGCACGTGTAAATACGATAAGGAATGGGACTTTTTGGTTGACCTTTTCTAATACCCTGGGGTATGGTTGACCCTTTCAAACAAACTATGGTTTTGGCTTTAGCAACAAAAGCATTTGAAACAAAGATGCGAGAATCACCACTACTTGAGTCTTTTCAACAATCTTTTAACTTCAAAATTCTAGACTCAAGTAATAAATTAGACTCCTCAAGCTTTATGAACTCCTTTAAATTTTTAATTACCCCTAGAATGTTATCTCTCTCCCCCTTAATGAAAGAAAACTTATCCCTAAGAGTCTTTTCATGTGCCTTAAAATCGTTAATTAAAACACTATCCTCAATGGCACAAACATTAACCCTAGAATTTGTAAAGTCCTCCAATTCTTTTTCTAAAACACAGACTTTATCATCACTCTCTTTCTTGGAAAATTATAATTTTCTAAAATCACGGTCCACAAGTCTCTCACTAAATAAATCTATTTGATTTCGAATCGTTTGAAAATTTTCCATAACGGATTTAGATTGATTATTTTCTCTTTCAAGAATTTTAATTCTTTTTACAAACTTCAAATTCAAAAGATTTAATATTTCAGAACGGTCAAGAAGCTTATTAAACTCATCTCGATTAACGACATCATTAGTATGGGAATCCATTAAGACAAAGTTAGGAGAGAGAAAACAAACACGACCACCCAAAAATAGCACTACACGGGATCTACACAATAAGTTAGTGCAACCAACTCTGATACCAATTTGAGAATATTTGGATGGTTCGAATAAACACAAGTTCAATATATTATGTTTTTTCAATTTTAATGATTGAAACTTTAAAGAAAATTCTCCCAATTAAAATTAGCACCAATTAAACATTTTTTGTGAAAACCAATTTACCAAATTTTATCTTTTTACCCTAAACATACATCTGGGTGATAAAAGATAAATTAAATAAATCAAACCATAAGACGCCTTTGTAAGAGGAAACCACAAAGGGAGAAAATCTCGGACGACCTAGCCAGACAATCACTATGATATAGTTTTATAAAGCATAGACAATAGACTTACACAATGACTTGATCCCCTACAAGTCTTGATTCTCTTCTAGCGATATGATAAAAGACCATCACAATCCCCATGCTGAAGAGGAGACGAAAAGAAAAAAAGGCGGAGATGATGATGCTAAGGATGACACAGATTTGCCGAGGAGACCCAAACAGCTTATATGCAAGGTTAAAATGATCTCTTTTGGTTGTCATTTTATTGCAGATGGTTATGCTGGCGGTGGTGGTGAAATAGTTAATAGGAAGGCTTATCTCAATGAAGCTAAATCATGCTCCTATATTCAGCAAATCAATTTGACCGACGATTTTAATAACCTCCTAAGGAAAGTCAACAAATACATATTGATAATAGGGTTATCCAAAGATGACCTATCAGGAGTAATCTACCCCCATGACGATCCTCTGGTCATTACAATGCTGGTATATGAGGCAAGAGTAACTAGAGTATTGATTGAAAATGGAAGCTTGACCGTCTTACTATTTTACGACTGCTTCAAGGAATTAGGGCTACAAGATATCAAACTTAAGCCCTATCACTGACCCCTTATTGGTTTCTCTCGGTAAAAGGTTTATCCTCTAGTAAATGTCAACTTGGAAGTCATAATTGGTAATTCGTCGACCTGTACAACTGTGAGGATCCGTTCTCTCATCCTTGAAAAGAACATCATCTCATCATATGATATTATCCTCGGTAGGGATAGCATAAAAAAGTTTGAAGTTGTTCCCTTTACAGTAGACCAACGTCTGAAGTTCGCTATGCACAATGGGGTCGGCGTCATTAAAGGAGACCAAATTGAAGCACAAGAATGCTATTACACGTCAAAAGACCACGAGGAACTGAAGAAAATCACCACCACCTATAAGATAGAAACCCTAGATTCTCGTGAAGAAGATGAATTGGTTAAAGGGCATGTTGTGAAATTAGTAGAGACCATAGTCCTAGATGACGAACACCGAGAAAAAATTACATAGATTAGCAAATCCCTAAACCCGACTATCGGAAATGAATGGTGGATTTCCTTAAAAAGTGGAAGAACCTGTTCTCTTAGAGCCATGAGGATATGCCATTTATTGACCCCCGAGTTCATGTATCATGAACTCAACATTATTAAAGATGCAAAGTCGATCAAACAAAATCGACGCGTCTTTAGCCCCGAGAATAACATGTCTATACAGGAAGAAGTGGAAAAGTTACAGAAAGAAAGTTTCATTGAAGATGTCCGGTACCTCGAGTGGTTAGATAATGTAGTTATGGTTAGAAAGAGGAACAATAAATGGCGAATGTGTGTTTATTTCATGGATTTATACAAGGCTTGCCCAAAAGACCATTATCCATTGCCAATGATTGTTAAATTAGTTGATGCAACTACTGGGCATGAACTATTAAGTTTCATGGATATATATTTTGGATATAGCCAAATTAAGATAAAGTCAAAGATAAGGAGAAAACCTCATTCATAACCAGTCGGGGTACATACTGTTATATAACATTGTGCCTTTAGGGCTAAAAAATACTGGAGAAGCACACTAAAGGTTAGTGAAAAAGGTTTTCGAAGATCAAATCGATAAACATATGGAGGTCTATGTGGATGACATGTGCACGAAGACCAAAAAAGTCACCGATTACATCAAAGACTTGGGGCAAATGTTCAACCACCTGAAGAAACACAACATGAAGCTCAACCCTACCAACTGCGTGTTCGGTGTACATTAAGGAATGTTACTTGGCTTGATAGTGAATCAGAGGAGCATTGAGGCTAACCTAGACAAAATTCAAGCACTGACCAACATGCAGTCTCTCGCGAATAAGAAGGATGTGCAAAAGCTGACTAGTAGGGTGTTAACTCTTAATAGATTTATCTCGTGCGTTACGGACAGGTGCCTGTTTTTTTTAAAGTATTAAGGAAAACTTTTGAATGGAACGAAGAGTGAGAATATGCCTTCTTAGAATTAAAAAAATACCTAGGGTCACCACCCTTGATCTCAAGACTAGTCTTAGGGGAAAAGCTCTATTTTTACCTAATCGTGTTTGAGTCAGCAGTTAGCTCGACACTAATCCGACTAGAAAATGGTATGCAGACACCAGTTTACTACATAAGTAAAGATTACCGAGGAGTCAGAATCCGCTACCCGTAATTTGAGAAATTAGCTCTGGACCTAATTGAATACCCCCAAATAATGAAGCAATAATTATAAGCGCATACTATTGTGGTCTACACAGATCTACCCCTACGCCAAGCCATTTATAAACTCAAAAAGTAGGGAAGGTTAATGTCTTGGGATGTGGAGCTCGGAGAGTATGATATACAATATGAACCCAGAATGATGATGAAGGGACAAGAAGTAGCTGACTTCATAACAGAGTTCACTTACAAAGAAAAACCTGTCGAGTAAACTTCTATAAAAGAGAGTTCAAGGGTAATTTGGACCAAGAGGACTTCTCCGGAAGAGTGCTCAAAAGTTTAACCTACCGAGAAGATTTCCCCAAAAAACAGCATAAAAATTAACACAATCGACTAGGTAGAAGATATACCAAAGACATTGGCTAAGCGAGAGGCAGTCGCCCACTACCTATAACAATATCAAAAGGTATTCAATATGAGATTCTGGTTAAAAGGGAAATTAAATAAGTACCTCTCGTTTCGAAGATATATGTGGATTGATCGACATGTGCCTCTAGCAACGGGTCTGGGCTGATAATTAACACACTAAATGGCATAGACGTGGAATATGCCCTCAAGTTCTAGTTCAAAGACTCAAACAATGAAGTTGCGTACAAGGCACTAATATTCGAGTTTAAATTACAACTCCCTCTAGGTGCCGAGCAGATTCAGGCACAGAGCGAATCCCAATTGATTGTAAACCAAGTTTTGGGTGTCTACGGAGTCAAAGGAGAATTCATCATATTGTATTTATCCAAATCATATGACATGATATCAAAAAAATTTATGCTCAAAAGTATTAGAATTACTAGAATTGATAACGCCCGAGCAGATGCACTAGCTCGGCTCGCATCTGTGACCATAACTGAGTTGAGAAGAACTATTGGAGTAGAAATCCTCATGCATCGGAGGATTGAAGAAGAGATCCTCAATATAATTTCACTGGATTTAGTCCCATCATGTGTGGATCCAATAAAGGAGTAAATTAGGAAGGTCATTATATCATTCGATCCAAAGGAGGCCATGAAACTAAGATACAAAGCAGCCGGATACGTTATAAAAGAAGGAATTCTATATGAAAGAGGTTTCGTCATTTCACTGCTCAGGTGTGTCCATTTAGATGATGTACTAAACCTAATTAAAGAAATACGTGAAGGATCATGTGGATCTTATTCAACGGGCAGATCATTAGTCAGGTGAGTGGCCAGACAGGGTTATTATTGACCCATTATGAAAGCAGATTATAACACTTATTCAAGGCGTTGTGACAAATACCAAAGATATTCTACCATCCATAAGACACCTGGTGGAAAGCTCATGTCAATAAAATCCCCATGGATCTTTGCCATGTAGAGAGCTGACTTGGTCGGCCCCTTGCCAAAGACAAGAGGAAGGTTAAAATATTTGGTCGTTGCGATAGATTACTTCACCAAGTGGGTAGAAGTAGAACTTCTGGTGGACATGCCTTATGAGAAAGTCTTCCAGTTTATATGGAAGAACATCATTTGTTGCTATGGGATGCCATACGCCTTCATCAGCGACCATGGAATTCACTTTGACAACCAGGATTTTGAAGCATATTGTATTCAATCCAAAATCCAAAAGTGTCATTCTTCTCCCGAACATCCGCAATGCAATGGACAGATAGAGGTAACAAATAAAACTCTGCTTGTTGGAATGAAGAATAGGTTGGATGACGCCAAGGGAAACAAGTTCAAAGAACTATAAAGTGTTATCCAGGCCTACAGGACCATGACGAGGATAGCCACCGGTGAGACCCCCTATATATTAACATTTGGGATAGAGGCAATGGTCCTCACAGAGATTGATCTACCTAGCCATAGAATGATGAATTTGAATCTTCGAGGAATGATCTCATGAGAAGATTAGATTTGGACTTGGTTGAGGAAGTTAGAGAACATGCTACACTGCACATGGTATCATATCAGTAACAAACTGCTTGGTTGCATAACCGAAGGGTTAAACTAAGCAACCTCAAGGGGGAGACTATGTACTAAAAAAGTTGCTCCATAAAGGGAATAAACTATAGCAAAATTGGTGCAATCCTTACCTCATTTCTATAGTCGTCTGACTAGGCTGTTATATGATTGAAATCCTAGAAGGAGAGTAGTTCAAAAACTCTTAGAATGCTGAGCATCTGAGGAATATTATCAAAGACATGTGAACATGTAATCTTTTATTAGTTCCTATAACTCATTATTAATTCTTAATAAAGATCACCAAGTTTCATAAAAAAAGAAATCTTATTTATATATTTTTTAGAGTGGGAGATGTGATGAGTTAAAACAATCTCAAATAACAAGGAAAAACAAATTCCAAAATACTCAAAACTTCACGTATGACTTTGTATTCGGACAAGCAACGAACGAGAAGTTCCAAAAATAGAACTTCATGTATGACTCCCTTGTGTCAAGAACAAGAAGTTTTACTAGACCGAATTAAGGAACAATCCTGAAACATTTGGTCGCCAATGGTAACTGATTCTAGCACTTGGTCAAAATGAAAAGATAGCAAATAAAGGCACATTAGTAGAAACTAAGGTGGAATAGCATGAGTTCTTCCAAACCGATAACTAGTAAGGCATATTATTCAGCTCACCACTGACCACACGACCATAAGACTAAACTAATGGTAGGCCATAATTACACAGTTAAGCATTAAAGCTTTTGTTCAAATATTTGAATAGCATAATGTCATTACATAAGAATATTCAACAATAAAAAATACAAATTTCTTAATCAACATAACATTTTCCCAAGTCCTTGTCTATTCCAGTGGGAGGAACATTCATCGTAGAAGGAAGGATTGTGCTCAGATATCTAAGCCTCAATTGGTTGTTGGAATTAGATCTATCCACCAAATATAAAGTCCGACAAAGAACATCATCTCCAATAAGGACATAGTCCCCAAGATACTTCCTAATCAAGCTTATCAAGATTACATCCATAGGGATACAAGAAGTATCCAACTTAAAAGGAGCGATGGGCTGATCCAAACAACCAGGGTCATATTAATACCAGAACTAATCTTCCTTTAGTAGCTTTATCACGATAACATCATCTAACCATCCCCACTTATAACCTTCTTTGTGGACTTGCTTAAGGTCATTGCCCAAGTGTGCTAATGCTTCATGATAACCATTCATCCATATTGTGCGAGGTTGTTTATGAAAGTGATAAGTAAGGTGATAAACTTTCTTATTTAGCCTCTTGATGGTGGACAACTAATTCTTTTATGAGGCTTGTTTGTTCGTCTAGTGTCTTTTTAGTCCTATTATCTTCCACTGATGGATGAGCTACAATCATCTACTAGGAACACTGACCTCCTCCCTTTAGTTTTTTTAATTTTTCTGTCTTTTCCATTAGCTGAGCATTTTCATGCTCTAAGAATGAGACTCATTCACTCTGGTCAGTTGTGGTCACCTTCTTAATGCCCTCTAATTCGTCCCTTAACAAATTATTTTCCTTATCCGAAAGACTGGATACCTCCTCCTCACATCTGATTGCAACAAAAATTCTTTCTTGGAGTACACTAAAGTGAAGTCTTATAGTTTTATTATCAAACCCACTGTCATTTTAAAGAATAACAAACTTTTTCTTATAGTCGGCAAATAAATTGGTAGCTGTATCCTTATGATCACATTAAAGTTAGAGAATCATCTCATAGTAGGAGGCGTTGGTTTCCAAAAACTAATAGACCAATCTGTGTATACGGAGATAGGCCTCCCTAGCCTGGTCAGAAACATCCACGTCGAGAAATTCTACCATCCCCTCTTTATCTATCTCTTCATGACCAACACCAAATAATTGAACACTCCTCTAGAAAAGTTCACTTTCAACATTAACCAAATTGTCCTTTCTGGAGTCAAATTAAAATGAATATGGTAATACATAGTAAGGAAAGGAGATGTGCTAAACTATTCGAAATCAAAACTGAAAAAGGAGAAATTTTATTGAAGTTGTAGGATTATTACAATCGGATAAATGAATAAACTACATCAAAATTTCATAAACCATAATACAAGAAGTCCTAACTATTACACCTTCTCCTTATCTTGAGTCACTTCCTCCTCTAGTCTGTCAGCCACCACCATATTCCCTTAGGGTATCGAGGACTCATCCATCTCCTCTTCATTATTAATTTCCTCCTCAAGATACAGAGGAGTACCTGGATTGCGCTAGAGAAATAGATCAGAGACAATGGTCGTATCGACCTGGGTCGGAGTCGTATCCCTTCCTTCCTTAAAGGAGAACTTATTCAGATATTCAACTTAAATAACACCCGCAGAGAATGCCTTATCCCACCCCTGAGTATAGGCATTATCCATGCGTTTAGCTCTGCCACCACCCCTTAGCATCTTCTGTCGCCTTTGTAACATCCCTCGCGACCTTCTTGGCCCGGCTGGCACTTTTTATAGCATCCCCATCAACTTTCTTGGCATGGGTCTTTCCCTCCTTAAGCTCCTTGATAGTGTCTGCTAACTTCTTCTTATCATCCTCACGATCCCATTTGATAACCTCCAAGGAATCACGCATGCCTTTGAAAGGAGGCCTCCACGTATATAAAGGACTCTCTCATCTTGTCATCCCTCCTCTACAGTTGGTCGTAGTCAACCAAAAACTATAAAAATCAACATTCACAAGCATTAATGGCGAACAATAGGGATACGTTGACAACAAGGAAATATCAAGTGATGCTTACTAGAGTCAAATTATGATTGGCATGCCTGACTAGCCTTACCCGAGGAAAAGAATAAGAAGCAACCTCATCGATTGGAAGAACTTCCATTACAATTAGACCGAGAGCAAGCCGTGGGTTTATAATAATGAATTGGGTGCTACCTTCGCCCTTTTTGTCCTAACATTTCATAACCAACTCCAGAGTAAGGAAACACCCTTATTTAGTCTCATGAGCCGAGGCTCCTGATTTTTCATCGGAGAGTATTCAGCCATAATGGGATGCTTAGAACCCCCAACATCAAACTTCCTTTCAATAGGAGGGGGACTTGGAGCCAGCGAGGAGGTTTGGGATCTTCCTTTTAACTATTTCTGGTAAAGATATGCTTGTCGGCATCAGTGAAAGGTACAGGGACTCAAAGGATGAAGAGGTTCCCATGCAGAAAAATTCCCTTATACTTATTGTGGGTTCTCAAAATCAACATTAGAGGATGAAAAAGTGGGGTCTTCTTAAATAATGGGGGCTAAAGTAATATCCTCTATTAGGCGAGAAATAAAGGATGTAATGGAACAGTGATAGCCTAACAAAACAGAAGCATCGCGAGGATGGGCTTCACCAATCCTCTATTATCAAGACCTTATAATTTTCAGGTTGGCGAAGATAACATCTGAGGAACGAGGGATGTCTTCTTTCTTCTTCTCGGTAAGACAGAAAGATAAAAAATATGTAACTAAATTAGAAGGTAGACCAAAAAGATGAAAATTTTGCAAAAATGTGCGAGTGTCGACCTGTGCCTTTCTGAGGGAAATGAAGCCCAGTGTATTCCTTACCCCCAAGAAGAGGGGCAAAGTGCCAATCTTTCAACATAAGACATGATTACAATAATCCTTATTAGAATTCGATAAATTCACGACAAGGGCCCTCTTGGAGAATCTTATCTTCGGGTAATAAATGTTCTCATTAGTGGTACTCCAGTTGTAATAGTACATTTATTCCTTTATTCCTATGTTAGTCCCATGCTGTTCATTAATATGGCTTACTCCATTACAACTTTAAAGTGTTTGGAGCCATTTGGGCTAGAACCACATCAAAATATTGACAAAACTCTAAAAATAGGCTATTGGGAGAAAATGTCACCCTACACTTAGCAATTAAAATAGTGAGGATCCAATGACCCTCCTCCAATGCACAAAGATCACTGGGACCTATTAGCAACTTTTTTTTTACCTAATTAGGGATTTTTGGGTAGCCTTAAAAACCTACAAGGAGATCTCGTCAATAATATACACCATTTTTCTCAACAAAGATGAAAGAAATACAAGAGGAGAAGGATTCTTATAGTGAGAACAAAACATTAAGGAGGAACAACTCTCATAAGTGGCAAAAGAAAAACTTGAGAGGGAAGAAAAGAGTTTGAAATTCAAGTTAAGAGGAACAAGGGAGGGAGCTAAGATTTTATAGAACTCTGTGATATCCCCTGAGTTACACGAAGTAAAAAGATTAAACATAACACCACTTCATCTTTCGTCGACGTGTCAGTTCCCAAGAGACAAAATGACTAGCGTATCCCAAGTCGCTTTGCTATTTTTGCTGTTATTTATTAAAAATCCATTGAATAAAAGAACGTAGTTTAAAAATTTGTAAACTCCCAGAGGTTGGCAACCGACTAGACATCTTTAGAGAGCTGAGCAAATCCTGATAGATAATACTCCATTCTTCCAGTTCTTATTTACTCCAATCAAGAATGAATTATTGGGGACTTTTATCGTAACCTAAAATCATAATGTTACTTGGACCAATAACAATGTGACATTTGTCAATATACTCAATGGTCCCAATTTAACAAATATACATGGGCGGCTTAATTATCCCCTTTGGATGGCATAGTGGCTGACCATCTTTAGGAATGCAAACCATCTGTAAAGTGAACAGACACATGTCGAAATTCCTTTAGCCACCCATTCGCATGCACGTAAAGAAGTACACAACTGTTATCCATAATGTAAAGGTATAAATACATGTCATATAAAGGTATTCCAGCTTTTCTCTGTGACACCCCGCCTAGTTAAATAATGGGTGATCAGTCCTTTATTAAATTAAAATCAAGGTGAATGGTTGGTTCATTCTTAGCATCACTGTCACAAAATAAATATTTCCAATTTAAACACCCTAAATAATTAAGCTAAGTGTCAAAATAATTTAAATTCTTATTCCATTTATTAAATCCCAACGAGAAAAACCTTTTTAAATGTAAATCAGTTCAAGAATCACAAAAATGCTAAGGATGGAAATCAACCCAAAAGAATTAAACCAACTAGATTAACTAAACCAAGTCAAATAACCATAAGTGAAATCATCATGACAAGAATTAACTCCCAATGAGTACTGAATACTGAAAAATAGAAATAAATACAAAATCTCTCATAACTCTAAACTGAAATAGGAAATCGGGCGACACATGCCCTGGCTATGAAGTACTAAATCAAGAGTTGAATCAAGGAAGAGTTCATCTAGAGTAAGGGCCTGCAACTCCCACATAAGCTGCAACATGTCCAATCCAAAGAACCTATGCCTGACGCCCTTGTGGTTGGGCACCTGTAATACATACATATATATACAAGAGAGAAAAATTACAGGAAACGGGTCAGAGCCCGAGTGTAAAACAGTTTTAAAAATAGTTGAGCAAGTATTTAAAATGCTTACCTTCTAATATAACAACCATGTTAGTACACGACACTCTCTTGAGAATTCTCACCTCTCATCTAGTGTGCACGCCTACCGTACTACTAAAATGCCTCATAAGTCTACCTAATTCATCTCCCAAAAATTCTATCTTGAGGATACACAATAATATGATTTTAGTTTAGAGATTATTCTCTTAATGATTCCTTACGTTACTTATGTATTTCTCAATACTCTTATAAAGTTCCCGAACACTTGCTATAATTTTGGAGCATTTATTCAATATTTATCTACTTAGACGCACAGTAGAAGAATTCCATATATATGTATATATATTAATCACTCATATAATATATATACTATCGGTACCCCACATAAAATATATATATACTATCGGCACCCCACATAAAATCTATGGTTCTGGCATACCCTGCTATCAATTCCCCATATCACTCGTACTAAGGGAAATACTAGTTCGGAATCACACTCGAACTGTATTAACACAATATACACATAATGGAGGCGAAACATAGTTCCAGGTCATTAAGAGGTCATCACATACCCATCACGTCTCTTAGGACCGTCTGACTATCATTCTTGTATAGTTTGTACCAAGGAATCCTATGTTCTAGGATACAAGTCAATATTCCCCATAAAGGTCCCATCGAGATAAGACTGTCCCGGCGCGGTAACCTTCGTGATAGCAAGTAGGACGGGTGTAATTATACACAAATATAATATAGATATATACACATGCACTCGGTCATATATATATATATATATATATATATATATATTCTCATTTTCCAATTAGGTTCACCCACGACCCATGATAATATTTTAACCGTACGTAATACAATTTTACCCAATTTTTACGCATAAAGAACTCATCTCATTTTTTTCTCAATTATAATAATTTCATAATTACTTCTCGTCTCTCGAAGTATTCTATCTTCCTAAAGGCCAATTCAGTAGGTACACTCTCTCTAACCTACTGGTCTAAGTCATTTACGAATCTCTCAATCCCGTAGCTAACGTGAGAACGATTTCCAATATGTGTCAAACCCCCCGTTAACCCACGGTTACATCCCATAAATAAATTCATTCAACGGAATCTACTTAGACCCTACTGGTCCTCTTCATGACCCATTATATTCTTCAAATTATAATCAACGGTTCCTACATATTTTATCCGAATTAAACAAAAAGAGTAAAAACATGCAGTTTCCATAAGGGGTCGATCGATTGATGAAAGAGGTCGATAGATCGATCGAACATGTATAGCCCAGATTCTGCCATTGTTAACTATAGGTTTCATTATTAAAACTCAACCAAAACTCCATAAACGTGTTCCAAACTCCCAACCAATTAAACTAATGACTATATATACCTATCTATGTGATTTCCTGTGTAAAGCATGTACGAATTTCATCAAAGACATAGGATTAAAGGGCCAATTCACCATATTTATCAAGAACCCTAGTTTCATCATAATTTCCAACATTCTAACTCTTTTTCCAGATTTCTTTCTTCTAAACCGTTATAATTTCGTGGGTAATCCTATACATATGACAAGGCTTCCAGATTACATGTGTTATTCCTAAAACATGCGATTCAAATCTTCTAATTCATGAAATTCTTCAATAAAACATATATTTATCAATCCTATTCTAATATGGGTGAAATATTAACTAGAAAAATAGCAAGATGGATACTTGCCTTAAGATCGGAGGTCTGATTCCACGAAGTTGACAGGTATAGTCTTGATCCCCTCGCTCGGATATACATTTTGGTGGTAGTGGTGGTGCAATTGGGTTGGTTCTTGGCCTTGAATTCTTGGAAGACTTTTATCCTATCTTCCTCTCACTGTCATTCTATCCTTTTGAGAATTTTAACCCTAGAGGACTCTCCTAATATCTGATATTAATCCCCAATTTCGTCATTTAAATAAGGCCTAATTTGGAAATGACTAAATCTCCCTCTCGGGGTGACGGTTAGGCCTAAAAACGCCCCGAGACCCAAACTAAACCCCCGGGTATACTTTTTTGACTATCTCAACCCTTTCAGACACATTGACACACTCGAAAGGACCATATGGGCAACTTATAATTTATTCAATTTTTATAATAATAATATAGTCCCGACACGATACAGACGCGTTCCGACTTAATTTCCACAATTGTCATATTATTCACTCGTGACAATTTTAATAAGTTCAATTCTACATATTACTTTACTCATTAATTAATATTCAACAAATTCCCAATAATTACTAACTCTCGTCATGCTAGTAAATATTTAAATAAATTTTTGGATTAATATTAAATTAATTTATCTGAATTACATTTAATAAATCCCCAATTTAAAAGCCATAAAAATACGGGGTATTACATACTTCCCCCCTAATTACGGAATTTTGTCCCGAAATTCAGAAAATATGGCATACCTGGTAAAAATAGATCTGGATATTTTTCGTGCATATCTACCTCGCACTTCCAAGTTGAATCCTCCACAATATGATGCTCCCACTAAACCCGTACAAGTGGAACTACCTTCGACCTTAATTTCCTCTCGCTATGGTCTACGATAGCCACTGTTCTATCCTCATAAGAACTGTCGGGTGTAATACCCCGTAATTTTTCTTAATTTTAAATTACGTGAGTAGAGTAATTTAAATAGATATTATGTTAAATGAGATGAATATGCGTTAAAGAAAATTCACTAAGGTGAGTAGTCATTTTCAATGTTGATATGTACAGTCTAGTGACTATATGGACGTAGCGGAAGTATCTCGGCAAAATATAGGGATGAGAGTAGAAAAATGTTTACGAGACTCAAATGATAATTTAGAGTCCACGGTTGATTCCGAAAGGGTCGAATTAGTCAAAATAGTGTACCCAGGGGTACTAGTTGAGTGTCGGGTCATTTTCGGACTAAACCGGGACCATTCGGGGGCATTTTGGTCTCTTTACAATTATGGGAAAGAAGACCTACGAATTTTGAAGCCCTAAATCTGATTATAAGAGTGGTGGCTAGGGTTAGGCAATGAGAGTTACACCATAGCCATTAGAGAAGAGAGAGAGAGGCAAATTCCTAAGGCAAAAGTAGGAAGGAGGGATAATCTTAGGAGGATTTCACCACAAGGATTGTTGGGAAGGAGGATTGGAGTATCAATATCATCAATCATCGTCAACAACCACGAAATCAGACCCTACAAATTTTAAGGCAAGTGGTTATTTGCAAAATAATTAAGTTATAATACCCATGATTAAGCTTGAGGAATAACATGATTTTTATGATATTCTTGGGAACAAACAGTTGATAATAATCCATGATTGATTAGGATTTGCATGTAGGACGTTTTTGAATTACCAAGTATGTTTATATCATAGAAAATATGATGAGAAATTCGTAAGAAAATCTGGAATTTGGATGAAAAGTATAAAGAATGCATTTTTAGGGTTCTTGAATATTAGTGAGATTTTTCAGTGAATTTGGCCTAGATTTATAATGATTTTGATGTTTTAAATCGTTAGTAATCATCCCAGAATATGTAGGAATGATTAGAAATTGTTGGTTGTGAATATGATGGCCTATCATGAAAGTTAGAGTTGTAAAAATGGTGAAACACGCAGGAAGAAGATGAACTGGGTCTGTCACTGCTCGATCGATCGATCGACCCTTGAATGTCGATCGATCGAAGCAGTCGATCGATCGACCATCTTCCTTCAATCGATCGACCCTGTCTGAATTATAGAAAATTTGTGTAGAAATTTATTTAATGTCCGTTACTTAATGGGAACCTTAGAATTGATATTTTTCCTATGAGGGGACTTGGAAATTACCAGTAGGTGTACCATTAGGTTCCTCCACTAATGATTGAGTAGGAATGTTGGAGAAATGGAATGACGATAGAACGATTGACTTAGCCGTGAGTTGAAATGGTTAATTTAATTACGGAAAGAGTGAGACTTAATTCCGAAAAGAAAATACCAGTAGGTTAAAATTAACTTAACTACTGAATTAAGGGAGGGGTAACTAGGACCCTTAGAGTTACGCGAATACTCGAATAAATACAATAGTGAGAGAAATTGTAATTTATCAGTACGGAGAATATAAGTAAAATATATTACGTACGGGTATGATTTATTAGGTCGAGTGTGTACCTACTATATTTATATAAATAGGTTTGGGTTAAGAGAATATTACCTAAACTAATTATGTTAGGGTCGATGTGACATTCCGAACTAACATAAAGTTATTATATATTTGGGGTCGATGTTAATGCCGAACCAAACTTTGAACTGGTGCCGCGATGAAAGAGTCCCGAACCAGAATATGTGTATATATTTATATTTGTATATAGTTGGGGTCGATGGATCATTCCGAGCCAACTTTCACTTGGAGTCGATGAATTATTCCGAGCCAAGGGTCCTTTGTGTGTAATAAAAGGATATATTAGAGGTAACTAATATTAAATACATTGTTGTGAGACAAAATGTTTCTATGTGCATAATCTACAAATTGAGAATAGTAGTCAATGAAACGATATGTAAATGTCTTAGTAATAATTTATAACATGATGAAATTATTACATGAATAAGGACAACGAACAGTAAATGAGTTAACTACGGTTATGGAAAGTATAATTAGGTAGACTAAGTATCCTCGATAGTTACGTACTACGTAAGAGAGGTGAGGAAGTTCAAGGGAGTGTGCGAAACCTTAATATGTGTAATCAATAACTTAATTGTGATAACTGCTTGCAAAATATTTTCAAATGTTTTGAGTACTAACTATTGCTATGTAAAATTTTAAAAACCTTTTAGGTGCCCAGCCACAAGGACACCCAGCTTGATTCCATGTCAGAGATTTGGGAGCTGCAGCCAGTGTGGAGGTTGCAGGGATTGTTTAGACGCTTCCTCTTTTTCATTTCTAGTGCAGGATCTCAGTTTTATTATTTCTAGTTGGAACATGTCATTCCACCTTTACTATTACAGTTTATTCTAGTTATGGAATTGTAGTTATCTTTTTGGGCCGTGGTTTACGGCAAGACTTTATTTGCTTGCAGATTATTTTATGTACTGAGCATTCATATCTAGTTTTGGTAATGTGTGGTTTGGATTATTTATTGTTTAAGAAAGATAAAATTTGTCACCCGTTTTAATTTCATTTAGGTGGTTAGTAATTTTAAAAGGCGTTCGACAGTGATGCTAAGAATGAACCATTTAAGAAACCTGTTTATATTAAAATAAGGCTTGATCACCCAAGGTTTAATTAGGCGGGGTGTCACATCGGGATGTAAGTCAATCTCCTCTATCACGATGTGGGTGTGGGCCATATCATTCCGAATATATCGCCTCAATGACAAGATGTGGAATACATCGTGAATGCGGTGTAAGTTCTCTGGCAACCCCAATCTGTATGCCACCTTCCCTTTCCTCTCGATAATGGGAAATGGTCCTACGTACCTCGGAGCCAACTTCCCCTTCTTCCCAAATCTCATTACTCCTTTCATAGGAGACACACGCAGTAATAGTTAGCCCCCCATGTTGAACTCTGGGAAGGACCGTTTTGCATCGGCGTAGCTTTTCTGTCGGTATTGGGCTACCCGAATTCGATTCCTAATTATCTCAATCCTAGTTGACTACAACGCCTCAAATGGGGCCCTGTCGATCTTGAATTGATAGGAGTTATTATATGAGAACTCCACTAGTGGAAGATACGGCTCCCAACCCCCTCCAAAATCAAGGACACACATGCGTAGCATCCTCCAGCATCTGATTGGTACGCTCTGTCTGTACATACATCTATGGGTGATAAGCTGAACTCAATCTCAATTCTATACCCATGGCCTCCTGAAATCTCTCCTAGAAGCGTGACACAAAAATCTTGTCTCTATCAGACACAATGTCCAGGGCACCCCATGTAGCCTAACTATCTCGAAAATAAATAATTGTGCATACTGGACCGTGGTGTAGTCTGTCCGTACCAGCAAAAAATGAGCTACCTTGGTCAATCAATCCACTATAACCCATATGGAATCGTGACCGCGCTGTGATGTAGGCAACCTAGTAATAAAGTCCATGGAAATTCTCTCCCATTTCCACGTAGGTATCTCCAATGGTTGAAGTAACCCTGGAGGTCTCTGGTGGTCCACCTTTACCATCTGATAGGTGACGCACTTGTACACGAACTCTGCAATGTCCTTCTTTATCCAACTCCACAAGAACTGCTGCCTCATATCCTGGTACGTCTTATCCCCTCCGAGATGTACCACAAATCTAGACCCGTGCGACTGTGTCATCATTACATGATGTAAATCATCTCCCTCTGAGATCACCAATTTTCCATTAAACCTCAAACCCCCATCAGAACTCAGTGAATAGGATTCAGCTCCCTCAGCTAAAAGTTGTACAATCTAATCCTGATAAAAAGTATCCGCTGCTTGTGCCAATATTACCCTCATAACAATATCGGATGTGACTGACATAACAGATATAAAGGAACGGGATACCATGTCCTAGTGTCTTAACTCTTTCCACTTCGCTCTCCATACTTTTGCTATGTCACCTACCAGTCTATGGCTTAACGCATCAGCAACCAC
Organism: Sambucus nigra; assembly: GCA_949130495.1. Classification (NCBI taxonomy): domain Eukaryota; kingdom Viridiplantae; phylum Streptophyta; class Magnoliopsida; order Dipsacales; family Adoxaceae; genus Sambucus; species Sambucus nigra. The sequence continues at coordinate 427,668,264 of OX422212.1, read as the reverse complement.
ATTAGCCTTCCCCAGATGGTATTGTATCTCGAACTGGTAGTTTTTCACACACTCCAGCCACCTGCACTGACGCAAGTTCAACTCTCGTTGAGTGAAAAAGTATTGTAGTGACTTGTGGTCTGTGAATAAGTGAAACTTCTCCCCCTACAAGTAATGTCTCCAAATCCACAATGAAAACACGACCACTGCTAGGTCCAGGTCATGGGTGGGGTAATTCCTTTCGTGAGGCTTAAGCTTGTTGGAGGGAAAAGCTATAGCAAGTTCCTCCTGTTGAAATACTCCCCCGAGTCCCTGTAAATAGGTGTCATTATACACCAAGCACTCCACTCTCGGTCTGGGAAAAGCAAGAACTGGCGCCGAAGTTAGCTTATCTTTTAGCTCATCAAAAGCCAATTGACAATTATCATCCCATACATGCGGTATTCCCTTGCGAGTCAGATTCGTCAAAGGACCCACTATCTTTGAAAAGCCTTGAATGAACCGCTTGTAGTATCCGGCTAATGCCAAGAAACTATAAACCTCTATCGGAGTTGTGGGTTATCCCCACTCTCTCACTGTCGACACTTTACTCGAGTCAACCGATATCCCCAATTTCGACACAACATGCCCCAAAAATTGTACCTCCCGTAACTAGAATTCGCACTTCTCATACTTAGCATACAGTTGATGTTCTCGTAGAGTCTGAAGAACCTGTCTCAAGTGCTCATCATGCTCCTCCTCAGTCTGTGAATAAATCAGGATGTCATCTAGGAAGACGATGACAAACTGATCCAAGAACTCTCTGAACACTCGGTTCATCAAGTCTATGAATACGGCTGGAGCATTTGTCAGCCTAAACGGCATGACTTTGAACTCATAGGACCTATATCTCATTAAGAAAGCAGTCTTTGACACATCCTACTCACTAATCTTTAGCTGATGGTATCCCGATTTCAAATCTATCATCAAAAAGAAGGCTGCTCCTCTCAGCAGGTCGAATAGGTCATCGATTCCAGGCAAAGGATATTTATTCCGTATCGTGACCTTGTTCAACTCCCAATAATCCATAAATAATCTCAGTGAACCATATTTATTCTTTACAAACAACACCGGAGTGCCCCAAGGTGAGGTGCTCATATGAATGAAGCCTTGGCCCCACAGCTTCTCTATCTGATCCCATAACTCCCTCATCTCCGTTGGAGCCATACGGTACGGTGCACATGCTATCGACTGAGTGCTCAACATCAAGTCTATGATAAAATCTATCTCTCGACTGGGAGGTAGGCCCGATATCTCCTGGAATACATCCAAAAACTCATGAATAACTGGAATCTAATCTAGGGGAATCACAATCTACTTAGAGGTATCCTTCTCTATGTAATACAGATGGGTAGAAGATCCTCCCTCTAGGCAAGGCATCGCCATAAAAAACATCTCCTGACCCGGAATGGAAAAGATAATACTCCTACCGAAATAATCTATCATGGCTCTATACGCAGCGAGCTAATCCATGCCAATAATGGTGTCGTGCTCATGTATATCTAAAACTAGCATGTCCGCAGGTAAAATCAAGTTACCAATCTCAATACATACACCCCGACATATAAAGAAAATCAAATACCCATTCCCCAATAGTGAGTCTACACATGTCACTGTACTCTCTGCCATGTCTAATAACCCTAAGGCATGTGCAAAGTGAGTAGATATAAAATAGTGAGATGTCCTAGTATTAAATAAGACTTGACCCATAGTGCCATGGATAGAAAACATACCCTCAATCACAGGTGGCACCTGAGGTGTTACAGCCTAGTGGATGTTATAGACACGTCCATACTGCAATTGCCCCTACTGAACTGGGGTTACTGGGATGGTTGGTAGGGATGGCATCTGAGCTGGAACAGGGAGGGAGGCTAGAAAGAGTGGCCTATGTAGCTCATTATGAGCACCCTGCTGCTATGGGACCCTATTCCCCTCTAAGAAATCCTCACGCCTATGGCCATTCTTTCCACAACCAAAACACTTGTCCCTGAAGTTTCCTCCCCTCTGTCCCAGCTGACCACGTCCATGTTGGTCGTTACCACCCTGACATTGGCCCTATTGGCCCTGCTGCTGACGATGTTGGCCCTGCTGGCTATGTTGACTGGACTGACCCTATTTAAATCCCCCAAATCCCTACCTAGAATCACCATATCGAAATTGCTTGGCAGGGTCCCCAGATGGGAACTCTGCTCACTGTGTCAGGTTTGTCCTTGGGCTGCTAGTGCCCCACCAGTACTACTGCCCCCTGTCCTACCCTTTTGGCTAGACTCCCCTACTCGTTTGCTCCCCGGCTGATGGAAGCAATCATCTTGAGAGTGAAACATAGCCGTGTTGAGTACCTCAGTGTAAGTACCCAACAATAGATTGCCTATGAGGTGCTGATGAATCCTCTAGGGCAATCCATCTAAAAATAATAATATCTTATTCTCCTCAGTGGGTGCCTCATCCGACACTATAGTGAGAAGTCTCGTGAAATCCTCCTCATACTCAGCAATGGTCATACTCTCTTGCTTAAGATTCAGTAACCTCCACCTCATCTCAGTCTGCACGACGGATGGGAAATATTTGCGGTCAAATCGCACCCAAAATGACTGAATCGATATGATGTCCCTCTCCTCCAAGGTGGTATTGGACTCCCACCATTGCAATACGAACCCATTAGTTTTAAGGAAACGAGTAACTATCTCTGCAGGCCAGTGCACTGATACATGACAGATGCCTCTGGATATCCTTTTTCCATTGGCTGGCAATCACAATGTCTGAACTACTCGAAAAATTTGGGGGATGCGCCTTCTGAAAGGCATCCTTAACCCTCTCCCATGCAGTGGGAAGTTGTGATGGTACCGGCGCTTCGCCTGAACCTGGGGTGGAGCCTGCTGCACCATTGCTAATGTGGCATTCACCGCCTGAGCAACAAGGGAGACTGCTTCAGTGACATTCATCATTCCCTGAGCCGGAGCTGCTGGCTGCTCGGGCTGGCATTCCTGTCTCGGGATGCTCGTCTCCGAGGCATCTGAAACGAGAAGGAAGTTTATTAGTCTAAAGTTATTATTAAATCCCAAATAACTGAAGACGTAAGATTAAACATAAGAATACAACAGTCCTAAAAATAGGGCTTTATATCAAAGACACTAAAGAAGTACACAACTGTTATCCATAATGTAAAGGTGTAAATAACTGTCATATAAAGGTATTCCACCTTTTCTATGTGCCACCCCACCTAATTAAATACCGGGTGATCAGTCCTTTATTAAATTAAAATCAAGGTGAACAGTTGGTTCATTCTTAGCATCACTGTCGCAAAATAAATATTTTCGATTTAAACATCCTAAATAATTAAGCTAAATGTCTGAAAAATTTAAAGTTTTATTCCATTTATTAAATCCCAACGTGAAAAAACTTTTTAAATGTAAATATTTTTAAATGTAAACCTTTTTATTAAATCCCAATTTAAACCTAAGTGTCTATACATATGACAAGGCTTCCAGATTACATGTATTATTCCTAAAACATGTGATTCAAATCTCCTAATTCATGAAATTCTTCAATAAAATGTATATTTATCAATCCTATTCTAACATGGGTGAAATATTAACTAGAAAAATATCAAGATAGATACTTGCCTTAATATTGGAGGTCTGATTCCACGAAGTTGATAGGTATAGGCTTGATCCCCTCTCTCCGATCTACGTTTTGGTGGTAGTGGTGGTGCAATTGGGTTGGTTCTTGGCCTTGGATTCTTGGAAGACTTTTCTCCTTTCTTCCTCTCACTACCATTCTAGCCTTTTGAGAATGTTAACCCTAGAAGACTCTCCTAATATCTAATATTAATTCCCAATTATTGTCATTTAACTAAGGCCTAATTTGGAAATGACTAAATCACCCTCCCGGGGTTCCGATTAGGCCTAAAAACGCCCGAGACCCAAACTAAAACCTCGGGTACACTTTCCTGACTATCTCCACACTTCCGGACACGTTGTCGCACTCGAAATGACCATACGGGAAACTTATAATTTATTCACTATTATAATAATAATATAGTCCCGACACGACACAAGAGCATCCCGACTTAATTTCGACAATTGTCATATTATTCACTCGTGACAATTTTAATAAATTAAATTCTACATATTAATTTACTCATTAAGTAATATTCAACAAATTCCCAATAATTACTTAAAGGATTTAACGGATTTTAGCCAAAAATTATTTAAAGGATTTTTAACGAAATAATTTATCGCTTTGGCTCTGATACCAATTTGAAGTCGCTAAATATTATTTCCTTTCTATGAAACAGATGCGGAAGCGTTGTTGTGATGGTTCAACTTAAAGCAAATTTTAATTTCTTAAACAAATTAAAATGAAACACAAGTGAGAATTAATTAAACACACACACACATATTAGTTTCACTTAAACCAATCAATTCAAGTCCTAGAATTTGACTAAGTCATATTTTTCATTTAAACAAAATAGGCTAAACCAGTTTTAACAAACTACTTGAATTAAATAAACTTTACACAAAATTTAATTATGCACCAAATTAAATTAAGTGTGACAATTAAAACCATTTTTATCTTGAATTATCCTAAGCATTAGTTCTAAGTCATTAAGCAAGATAAAAATAAATCAATCACACTACGCCGCGATGTACGAGGAAAAACTCAAGACGGGAAACAACCTCAGATGGCCCTAGCCACAAATACACTAGATACGGTTTTACAAATACAAGAAAAAAGACTTACATCACACGACTCGATCCCTCTCAAGCCCCGACGCTTTTTCTTATAGACACCTCTTCCTAGCGGATAACCTTGGAGCTCCACCGCGGTCTCGGAATCCACCGATCGGACTTTATATGGTCACCGTCACCCGAACTAGGAGCCTTTCTCCAAGTGGGTAAATCAACATAAACAACTTCTTCTTTGTGGGATTTAGAAGCAAACCCAAACACTCTCTTCAATTCGGTGTAGAGATAAACCCGGTGCCAAACTCAAAGCAAGATGTATATATATGAACTTGGATACATAAAACTATGGGTGAAAACTAGAGTGGTAAATTATTTTCTCTTTGAAAATTAACACTCAAAACTTGATATTTTTCTCTTTATGATTTTGATCTCTAAACACTCTCTAAGAGTTAGAAGGATATGAAAAAGATAGATTAGAAAAATGGCTTCCCGCACATAATAAAGTCTGAGAAAAATCAGTTAAGAAACAAGTGGGGAAGTGGAAGAAAACTGCTTAAAACTGCCAAAAAACTGTTCCCGTCAAATCTCGTTCGAACGACATTTCGTTCGAACGACATTCTCGTTCGAACGAGTCCTCTAACGAAGTTATAGTATGAACTCATTAGAAGCTCGTTAAAAATCTCATTAGAACGACCATCTCATTCGAACGAGATTTCGAACGAAGTTCCAGTATGCCATAATGGGAAGTCGTTGGCAATCTCGTTCGAACGACTTGTGGTTAGAACGACAATCTCGTTCGAACGAACTCACAGAATGTTCAAAAATTCTTTTTAAGCCCAGAAAACATATATAAGTTTTAATAGAAAACATTCTGAAAACAAAAACAGTTTTAAAAACCTAACACCCAATATAAACCGTTCCAAGTTCCTATATATATATATATATATATATATGTAATTCTTTCATACCTTGGGAGAATGGAACCACTATTGATGACGTAGAAACGAGGAACTTAAACTCAGCATTTTGATGAAGCTTTATACACTTGGCCGCTACGTTTTCAACAAACACGTCATAGGCTTGAAAGATGATCAATATACTCTATCCTATGACTCAAACGTTTTTGTCCGAAATTGAGCCAAAACTTCAAAGGACTCAATTGGAAATTTACGTCCTTACAAATCTCCCCCTTTGGCTATTCCGGGACAAAAACTATACAAAAATCCTAAAGGGCCGTCAATCTCACTAGACTCAAAAAGCAATGTCCCACCCAAAATAAAAATACAATGCTTGACTCAAACAACCCAAGGATCAATATCTTTGTCGATGTTGAATGTTGCCATTTTGAAGTATTCCTGCACACTTAAGTAAACTATCAAACGCATAGGGAATATCAAAATATTAAATGCAATTAAATAATTACTCCCCCTAAATTAATTCTCCCCTTTATCAAACAAATGACCTACTTAGAAAGATGTCTCCCCCATGATAAATCTCCCCCAAACTAAGATACGATAATAATAGGATTAGATACCATTTCTCCCCCTATCATTCTCCCCCTTTTTGTTCAGGAATAGACAAAGGCTAAAGAATCAAAACAGTAAACATTGGATACCAACTAGGATGCAATAAAATGATACCAATATGATATATAAATTATTAAGCATGTGATATCAACAGAGAATGCAATAAGATGGATACTAAGTATGAATTATAGCATATATGGATTAGAAATCAAGGCAAAGACTAAACAAAAATATCAAATATATGTATACATAATATATACCAAATAGACGCAAGTACACATATATAGATATAAACATACAAATGACACACACAAAATATAATAGGAGTCTTTCACACTCGTATGGCAAAAATGTGTCATATGGAAACGGAAGTGTTGGGGTGTGAACTAGTAACGATTAAATTTAGACCCAATCACTTAAAACATGTTCACGGAGTTCTCATTTGATTGCAAATTTCATCACATTTGAATATAACCTCATGTGACAATATAGATTGAATTCAATGAACAAACATACACAATGCATACAAGCCTAGCATATTGATGATTCTACAAACCAATAGAGTCATGACATGAAATACGCAACTAGGATAAACGGACATTGTGCAAAACCATTGATATACCATCCAATCTCCCTCAATAATTATATATTAATTTTGAATGAATATATCAATCAAACATAGGCCTTGGCAATTATTTTTCATTTAATGCCATATTTTATGTTTTTAGGTCTTTAGACCCGTATTTCTTTTAGGTCCATTCAAAACGGTGGCTTACAATCGCAAAGGATCACTAAGTCCTTTCGGAGCCCTTCCCCGTGCACATTTTATTTATCATGTTTTCAGTTTTCACACAAATCTCACGTGCAACGAATTTTGACATGCACTAGTCCTCCTAAGTCACAAATATGTAGATGACAAGATTGGAAGGAGAACACCTCACATAGCTCAAATATACATATGAAGTTAAAATTTCAAAAGAGATCGTGCATGTGTGAATAGAGGCATATAAAAATAGAATCCATTTAAACAACACAAAATCCAACTACTCCATAAAAATATGGTAAAGAACATTTTAAGGATTGACAATCTAAACCAAAAGTTATAGCCACATGAGAGCGTTAAAGGGCGTTAAAGGAGGGATTCAAACACAAGTATATGCCACTTAAAGTGTGTCAAACCAAAATACACACAAAATAAAAACATTTTGAGTTTTTGACATTTTCAACCAAAAATACAAATATTTACTCAAAAGGAAAACAAAAATCATTTGAATTTTTCATTAAGCTTAAATTCCAATAGATAAAAACCCAAATGATAAACAAAATTCATTATTCTAGCATGTGATTAAGCATGGGGCATAAACTAGAAAATGATTAACAAGCATACATTTAGAATGTGAATATAGCATGACATACAATCGCTTAAGTATGCAAACACTAACACATTCATCCTTTAGATTTAGCAAGGGAGGAAGCATGTGAAAGTAAATGAGAATCAAAAACCCTATTTTGTAAGGCAACCAAGTCGGATTTCCTAACCCAAATTAATGAAGAATGACTATCTTGGGGTGTAGGAATTTTAAATACATTGGTTGCTTTACGTTGGGATTTTCTAGGAATACGTTTAAGATCAAAACAAAATTTCCTAAGATGACCTTTTTGACCACAATGTGTACAAGTAAAAACATGTCGAAAAGATTTACCTAAGGAGTGATCTCTCAAGAAATTCCTAGTAGATTCTCCTAAAATTGGTTTTGGCATTATGAGTAAATTCACTATAAGTATTGAAGCCTAAACCACAAGTGTCATTTTTAATTTGGACCGTTCCTAATATTTTATTTAATTTTTCCGAACGACACTCCAAATCAAATTTGACAATACTAGAGTCTTTGAATTTATTTTGCAATTCTAAAATGTTAGACTCTAATAAAATATTTCGCTCTTCAAAAGCAAGAAGCTCCTTTTTCAAGGATTCCATTAAACCCCTAAGGCTATCTCTCTTACCTTCTATATATTCAAGCTTCTTCAGAAGAGCTTTCTCTCATGTCCTAAGGTCTTCAACCAACATACTATTATCAACGACCTTGACACGTTCTTTCAAACTAGCTTCTAACTTCAAATTAGCTCTCTTCAATTTGATAGATTCTTTATAAAGTTCTTGAAAAGCATTTTGAAGTTCACTCACATTAACCTCTTCTTCATTTTCACTCTCTCTTTCTTCTCCACTCTCACTATCATAAAAAATAAGGGAATCAAAAACTTTGACCTCGGAAGCTTCATGTGTTTGAATATTTTCATGAGAAGATTCACTTTCGGTGCTCACATGACTAGCCATAAAAGCCACAAAATTTGGCTTAGTGGGGGAATCGGGTCCCTCTTCCTTATCACTATCACTAAGGGTTGCATTATATGAAATGGGTCGTTTACCCTCTTTCCTTAGTTTAGTGGGGAACTCAGAACCATAACCCTCACAACCAAAAAATCTATTTGACTCATCCCTATTTAATTGTTCATTGATAGGTTTAGGGATCTTCTCGGTTTTGTCATGCTTATAAGTTTCAAATTTCTTAAAATTTTTTTAAAATTTATCTTTGTTAAATTTAAGAAATTTTCTAAATTTACGAGCAAACAAAGCCATGTCTTCCGAGTCACTATCACTCTCGCTCTCTACTACTTGTTTGACCTCTTTTCGGGCTTTTAAAGCAACGCCCTTTTCAATTTTCTTTTCAGTTTTAGAGGGAAACATGTCTAGTTCATAGGTTTGTAAATCACCTACAAGATCTTCTAATTTCGTAGAGGCTAAAGTTGGTAAAGAATTTAAAACGGTCACTTTTGGAATAAATCTATCGGGTAGGGACCTTAAAATTTTCTTTACAACTCGGTTGTCGGGTATTTTCTCTCCTAAATTAAAAGATGAATTGACAATATCGGAAAGTCTAGCATAAAATTCATCAAAAGTTTCATTATCGTTCATTTTGATGGTTTCAAATTGAGTGGTGCGGTTTTGGAGTATCGAAGCTTTAACGACACTAGTTCCTTCATGGGTTGGTTGTAAAATATCCCAAGCTTCTTTAGCGGTTTCACACGTCATAATGCGTCGGAATTCATCCGGTGTGACCGCGCTAAATAGGGCATTTAAACCAGGGGAATTAAAATTAGAAAGTTTAAACTCATTCTCAGTCCATCTATCGGCCGGTTTGGGAACACGTTCATTTTCAACTAAATGAGTTGGTGGAGACCACTCGTTAACAACAGACATCCAAACCCTCTCATCGATAGATTTTAGTGCCGATTTCATTCACGCTTTCTAATACGCGTAGTTAGAACCATCGAAAATAGGAAATTTTGAAAATGGGGAAAATTCCATTTTAGCCAAAAATTATTTAAAGGATTTTTAACGAAATAATTTATCGCTTTGGCTCTGATACCAATTTGAAGTCGCTAAATATTATTTCCTTTTTATGAAACAGATGAGAAAGCGTTGTTGTGATGGTTCAACTTAAAGAAAATTTTAATTTCTTAAACAAATTAAAATTAAACACAAGTGAGAATTAATTAAACACACACACACATATTAGTTTCACTTAAACCAATCAATTCAAGTCCTAGAATTTGACTAAGTCATATTTTTCATTTAAACAAAATAGGCTAAACCAGTTTTAACAAATTACTTGAATTAAATAAACTTTAACCAAAATTTAATTATGCACCAAATTAAATTAAGTGTGACAATTAAAACCATTTTTATCTTGAATTATCCTAATCATGAGTTCTAAGTCATTAAGCAAGATAAAAATAAATCAATCACACTACGCCGCGATGTACGAGGAAAAACTCAAGACGGGAAACAACCTCGTATGGCCCTAGCCATAAATTCACTAGATAAGGTTTTACAAATACAAGACAAAAGACTTACATCACGTGACTCGATCCCTCTCAAGCCCCGACGCTTTTTCTTGTAGAAACCTCTTCCTAGCGGATAACCTTGGAGCTCCACCGCGGTCTCGGAATCCACCGATCGGACTTTATATGGTCACCGTCACCCGAACTAGGAGCCTTTCTCCAAGTGGGTAAATCAACATAAACAACTTCTTCTTTGTGGGATTTAGAAGCAAACCCAAACACTCTCTTCAATTCGGTGTAGAGATAAACCCGGTGCCAAACTCCAAGCAAGATGTATATATATGAACTTGGATACATAAAACTATGGGTGAAAACTAGAGTGGTAAATGATTTTCTCTTTGAAAAATAACACTCAAAACTTGATATTTTTCTCTTTATGATTTTGATCTCTAAACACTCTCTAAGAGTTAGAAGGATATGAAAAAGATAGATTAGAAAAATGGCTTCCCGCACATAATAAAGTCTGAGAAAAATCAGTTAAGAAACAAGTGGGGAAGTGGAAGAAAACTGCTTAAAACTGTTCCCGTCAAATCTCGTTCGAACGACATTTCGTTCGAACGACATTCTCGTTCGAACGAGTCCTCTAACGAAGTTACAGTATGAACTCGTTAAAAATCTCGTTAGAACGACCATCTCATTTGAACGAGATTTCGAACGAAGTTCCAGTAGGCCATAATGGGAAGTCGTTGGCAATCTCGTTCGAACGACTTGTGATTCAAACGACAATCTCGTTCGAACGACATTTCGAATGAACTCACAGAATGTTCAAAAATTCTTTTTAAGCCTAGAAAACATATATAAGTTTTAATAGAAAACATTCTGAAAATAAAAACAGTTTTAAAAACCTAACACCCAATATAAACCGTTCCAAGCTCCTATATATATATATATGTAATGCATTCATACATTGGGACCATGGAACCACTATTGATGACGTAGAAACGAGGTACTTAAACTTGGCATTTTGATGAAGCTTTATACACTTGGCCACTACGTTTTCAATAAACACGTCATAGGCTTGAAAGATGATCAATATACTCTATCTTATGACTCAAACGTTTTTGTCCGAAATTGAGCCAAAGCTTCAAAGGAATCAATTGGAAATTTGCGTCCTTACAGCCTAAATTGATCGCCCTAGGGAGACCATATACCATAGCCTCGTTCTCTGTCTCATTATTTGAGCCTATGGATTCTAATAAGATAGCTTCCTAAATAACACTGCCTTTTAGTGTCATAAAAACTATACCAACTCTTCTTCCCCTCTCATTTGATGAGCCATACACGAAGAGCTTCTAAGACCGTTCATCTTCACCGATCGCCAATGATTGATTGTTTATCCTTGCCTCTTGGTGATGTTAAAAATTATAGTATAAATTATGCCAAAATTTAACCCTTGATCGTTGTCCTAGGTTCATAGCTAATGTAAAATTGGGCCAGTTAAAGGGACCACTTGGCCATTCTATTTAAGAGATCGCCCTTATTGAGTGCATCTTTAAAAGGATATATTATGGGGATAATTATGATGTGAGCATCAAAGTAGTACCTAAGTTTCTTGGTAGTGATCGCCAATGCCAGGACCAACTTCTCAAGAGGTAAGTATCTTATTTCGGCCTTAAGGTGAGTATGGCTCATGTAGTATATAGACTTTTGCTCTCTATCATGTAAAAAACCCACTGCAATACGGGTCGCATGTATTGAGACAACCAAGTACAAATACTAAGAACACACTATATGGTTGACTTATTTGAGTATGTACCATATAGGAGTTCCGACTAGTTTGGATGTGCTGACAAAATAGGTTTGAATTATTTTGAGCAATGTTCTCCATAGTTTTCTAAGCTTCAACAACATTGATCCTCTCCTACACATCATCTCTACTAAAGAGAGAAGTAAAATGTTGCATTGAACATACTATAGGACATAAATCATGCTTATTTTAGTGTGATGTGTTTAAATAATTTTTTGGAATTTTTAAAATATTTTAAAACATTTTTTTTACCATTTTAAACACATTTAAAATGATTTTTTTAACATTTAAAATAATGGTTTTAAAATATTGTGGGCTAAAAATGAAATTATTTTATTCCTAAAAAACTTCTCAGGGTAGAATCTCAAATTGGTAGAGAAATGTGGGGGAGCAAATGGGATATCTATAAAATTAAAAATATGTGCATTTGTGTTTTCTTTGTCTCTCATATGCTAGACGTTATCTCAACCCTTGGATCAGATCTTATCAATGATATGCATGTAGTCTAAGAGAATCCAAGTGAGATATGAATGGAACAATATAATTGAGTGATTGAGTGGTGCTTTAGTGACCGTCAGATTTGAGTTCGAATAGTCGAATTAATCTTGTCCATCCAATTGCCTTCAAGCATCCAAAATGTTACAACCTTAGTATAAATAGGACCATATGTTGAGGCATTTAGAGACTTTTAAGAGTACGTCATTTTGAGGGAAAAAAAATAAAATAGAGAGAGAAAAGAGAAAGTCTAGAGAGAGAGAGAGAGAAAACCAGAGTTCAGTAATTTCAATCCATTCATTTATCCTAAACACTGAACTAAACGCCTTCTCGGTTATATGAAACCCGAAAACCTTCGATTGAGTGTTATATTTTTAGGTTTTTCTTGAGAGTTTGGGTGTTTGCAAAGATTGAGGAAATCTCATTACACTTAATCTCTCTTAGGAATCCAGTCTCACTGTAGATCTCACTTTTTTCTTAGAAATTGTGAGAGATACTCAGAAATACATTTCACGTAGTATTTTAGGGTTTCTTTTACCTTATCTTGTTGAATCTGGTTTTATAGTTATATATTATTTTAGATCCATTCTCATTTTCAATTTTCTTAAAAAAGAGATTTCCAAAGCTATCCATACTTTAGACCTGAGATCCGTTTCGAAAAATCAGTTTCACTGTTTGTGCATAAATAAAGTGTTTGAAGAATTTGATCAACTTTTTGAAAGATCTGTGCATAGATAAAGTGTTTGAAACATTTGATCTATTTTTGAAATACTTTTCAGATCTAAAATATTCCTTTTGTACAGAAGTTTGATTTTCAAGAAAACTGAATCTCTACATTTCATATAGAGTTTTGTAATTCATTGGGAACTATCTGTATAAATATATTGAGAGAAATTGAGTAGCATGTTGCATGTGTTTTACACTTCAGAGTCATAACACTCTCACACGAACACCTAGTTAAAGTGTGGTTCATTACAGAGATTTTGTGTTGACTGAATCCATTAAAGCAAGGAGCAAGTATTAATGCAAATAAAATGCCAGGGAGATCAAATCCAGAACAGAATTACCGTGGAGTAGATTTTATGCTTGTGTAGTTATGTTTCTATTCTTTAGCTTAGGATCTTTAGTGCGTGTTTAAGTTCTTGCAAATTTTGTATACTTGTTTATAGTGGATTTTTTGTTTTACTCAGTAAAGGGATGTTTTCCATAATTTTGGATTTTACCACATTAAAAAATATCGCGTCAAACTTACTATTCTTGTTCTTACTTCTTATATAGTGTGGTTTCTAATTAAATAATTAGTATAGGCTTTTATCTTAAAAACTTAAGGTGATCTATCTACCAAATCTAACATCCAACTCAAATATGTTTTTACACATCTTGTGTAGTGATTTAAAACGGAGTTTCATCAAATGAGTTTATTGGGCTTACTTAATATTGAACTTTTAGTTAAATACTTAGTGAACGAGTTTCAAGTTGTATCAGAGAAGATTTATCAAAACATTTTTTATCCTGAAACTCCAAAAATTTCTTTTGAAATCTAATTCTAAAAATGGATGAGAGATTTAAGAAGTTAGGTAACCTATCTCATCCACCCCTCTTGATGGGCACAACCTCCCTTACAGGAAAGTAAGGATGGTTTCATTCATCCAAGGGATACTGGGTGATGGCGTATGGGATATGATTGAAAATGCTTACGTACACCCAACTAATCCTTTGTTTGAAACCAACCCTATAAGAATTAAGAAAAATCTTAATGAGTTTACCAAAGAATAAAAATGGTTTCACTAGATAATAATAAGGTAAAGAATTGGATTTTTATGTCCATTAATGTGCATGAATTTAAACGTATATCTATCTTCTCTACTTTTAAGGAAGCCTAGGACACTCTAGTCACCTCCCATGAGGGTGATGAATGTGTTAAGGCGGGAAAAACCCAATTGATAGTCCAGTAATATAATACCCTTATTATGGATGATAATGCGTCATTTGATGACTCTTATATAAAGTTAGCAGACATTTTCGCAAAATTGCATGCAAATGGAATAACTTATGACATAAAGGATATTGTTCTTAAAGCTTTAGATCTTTGCCTGCTAAATTTGACAATAAACATTATGCCATAGAAGATATGGATGACCCAAAGCTGACTCCTAAATTATTAAGTAGTAAACTAAGAACCGTGGAGATGGAATTAGAGTATAAAAAACAAATGACTACTCAAAACAGACGATCCTCTGGATCTAATGTTGTCTTTTCATCCCAAGTGATTGCCCCTAAAATGATTACACTGGACTTTAAACTTGATCTTAGCGAGGATTGGGATTCGAATAACTTGGATAACCAGATAGCTCTTATGAGAAAACATTTTAAGATAATCATCAAGTTTAGAAACTATGTGGCTTCTAAACAAAGCAAACCTGGTTATCAAAGTCATCAAAATCACAAACCTCATGAAAGAAATGATGGCAAACTGACCAATAACAATAATAGACGCAAGACTGATGTTCGAAATGTAAAATGTCATAGCTATGGTAAAATGGGACATTATGCCAATAAGTGCATAGTCAAACTTAACAATAACAATGCTAGGGCTAATATGTGTAAGACAGGATTACTCAAGTGATGCATGTCCTTTTATGCCAAGATTATATATTCTAATGATAATGTATGCCTACCAATTGATGAATGTATTATGCATGTTGATATTTATGCCATACCTACTAGTGATATTACTATACCTATTGTTGTTGATAATAAAGTAAATAATCCTAGTTTACGGGTGAGTCAAAGTACAAATATAATTGACGAAATGAACGTGTGTGTGAGTCCCACTACATAAAATGAATCGATAGGGGACACTTCACACGCGCACTTAGCGAGTTCGGTGATGACGTTCCAGATATTCAGGAGTTGTACATCAAAATGCTTAAAAAGATTAAACTTCTCAGTGCGTTTCTCATGAGACGGAGATAAAAGAATTTTCATTAAAATTGAAAGACCTATTTGAGAAAAATGTTGTTTTATAGGAAATATATAAGGTTGCTTTAAAGTAATTGGAAGAATCCAAACATAAGGTTTTAAATGTTTTTAAAAAATGTCTAAATTTTGAAACTCAAGCTAAAACCTATGAAGAGATAGTAGTAGGAAGTGAAATGGATTATGAAGATAAATATGTCTTAGGTTTTGAAAAAAAAATGGTGACTAACAAAACAACCGTATCTCCTAAAAATGTCATTTTTGTATAAGAAGGCCAGAATTTTTAAAAATCACATAAAGGAATTTATAATGTCAATGTTTTTGAGGCAAGGCAAAATCAGTGTAATCAATATCCAAAAGCTAATGGAAAAGATAAGTATGTATGTCCAACTGCAAGAGACCTCAGAAAAAACACTAAGACTTGTGGTAATTGGACTACTATGTCATACAAGACTAAGACTATTTTAAGAACTTTATTCATAAACTCAAGACTCCGTCGCATCATCATTGATCTTATTGTGATGTCTACGGGAACACTATTACCGAGTGTTTCCAAAAGAGACTATATACACCTATTGATCAAAACTTTAACTAATCGAGAAAGAGTAGGAATACATATGTTTTCCTAAAGAAGACCACACATAACTCTAACTATGAAAAAAAGAAAGGGGGACCTAAGACTAAGAACAAAATATTTAGAAAGACCCCTATTCCCTTTTCTAAATCCAAGGGAAATAATTTTTTTAAAACAATGCCCATTTGGATGAGAAAATACGACTTGTTACCCCAGCTCAAGAACAATGTGGTGATAACATCTTTTAAGGCACAACCCACCTCAGCTAGTTAATACTTGGATTCTGGGTGTTCCAAATATATGACTGGAAATGAAATAAAATTAAAGAACAAGACATGCTTCCTTACAGGTAGTGTCCTACTTGGAGATCATCTCAGATCAGAGGTAAGGGAACACTGTGTGAAGAAGGTTTCCCTACTTTAGATAAGGTCTTACTAGTTAAAGTTTTTCGGGCTAACCAATTAAGTACATCTCAATTTTCTGATTCCAATCATACTGTTACCTTCTCTAAAACCAACTATCAAATTTTGAATCA
Source organism: Sambucus nigra (assembly GCA_949130495.1). Taxonomy (NCBI): domain Eukaryota; kingdom Viridiplantae; phylum Streptophyta; class Magnoliopsida; order Dipsacales; family Adoxaceae; genus Sambucus; species Sambucus nigra. The sequence goes on along the minus strand of OX422212.1, from coordinate 427,651,799 downwards.
AGAGGGTAACTGTATCCTTTCAGGAAATTGGACTGCGAATAACTGTTACCCACTGATTCCAAAGATTGAATCTTATAAGATTGCTAGATTACAGGATTCTAATTTATGGCATAATAGATTGGGACACAAAAATTTTGATAACCTTCGTAGGTTAAGCTCCCAAGAAATAGTTAGAGGTTTACCTAAAATCAAAAATAATTTTAACTCTGCTTGTGGTCCCTACTAAGTGGGGAAGATGAGTAAATCTGCTCAAAAGAAAGTTAAAGACATTTTAACCTCTAAGCCTCTTGAACTTCTCCACATGGACCTTATGGGTCCCTCCAGAACTATTAGCCTATATGGTAACAATTATATTTTAGTTATGGTCGATGACTACCCATGATTTACCTGGGTCGCTTTTATGAAAGAAAAATAAGCTTGACACCTTCCGTGAGTTCTTAAAAATTCTTTTAAAATTAAGAACGAGAAGGATCCCCAAGTATGTCGTATTAGAAGTGATAGATGTGGAAAGTTCAAAGACTCATGTGTTACATAATATTGTGTAGGTAATGGGTATAAACAAGAGTTTAGTGCACCTAAGACGCCTCAATAGAATGGCATTACTGAACGTAAAAATAGGACCATATAAGAAATGGTTAGGGTGATGTTGCACGCAAAAAGTATGCCAAAATACTTTTGGGTTGAGGCTGTATAGACTACGTGTCACATTATTAACCGTGTATAACTCATGAAAAACACCAAAGAGATGTCATATGAACTATGGTACAATCGAAAGTCCAACTTAAAATATTTTTAAACCTTCGAGAATGCTTACTATGTCCGCAAAGACAGAGAACATATTTTAAAATTTGATACCCGGGGTGATAAGGCCATTTTTTGGGGTTATTCCCAAACAAGTCTGGGTTATTCCCAAATAAGTCGGGCTTATCGTGTTTATAACCTTCGTACCAAGGTCATTATGGAGTCTATTAATGTAATTGTAGATGACATTAGCGTAGAGAGTCGTGACAGTAAAACAGTGGTCCTCGATGAGTCTGAAAATGTTTTTAACATTGTCTCTCCTATGATAGATGATTCACTGCCACCTGATGTCGCTGAGGTACCGACTTGGGTTTCCAAGGACCACCCTCTCAAAATGGTTGTCGATAACCCGTTTGATCCAGTGAGAATAAGATCCCAACTTCAACATATGGCTACTTTTGCATGTTTTGTTTCTCTAGTAGAACCCAAAACTATAAATGATTCCCAACCTGACTCATTCTGGATCAATGCTATGCAAGAAGATCTTGTCCAGTTTCAAAGTCATAACGTTTGGCATCTCGTCCCGTGACCTCCAGACAAGACGGCTATTGGCACCCGTTGGATTTAAAAAAATAAACTGACGAGAATGGGGAGGTAATTAGAAATCAAACTAGGTTAGTAACACAAGTATATTCTCAAATAGATGGAATAGACTTTGAGGAGACGTTTTCCCCTATCACAAGGCTCAAGTCTATTCGTATCCTTCTTGCCATAACTTGTCATTTACAGTTCATACTTTTTTAAATGGATGTTAAATCCACCTTTTTAAATGGTATTTTGATAGAGGAAGTATTCGTGGGACAACCTAAGGGATTTGTAAATCCCTCCTTCCCTAACCATGTCTTTAGAGTTAAGAAGGCTTTATATGGCTTAAAGTAAGCTCCTAGATCTAGGTATGAGCACCTCTCAATCTTTTTAGTCAATAAAGGGTTTGAACGATGTGGCAGCGACCAAACATTATTTGTTAAGAAGATAGAACACGATGTCTTAATTGCACAAGTTTATGCCGATGATATCATATTCGGTTCAACCTTAATTAATTAAGTCAAGGAATTTTCTGATATTATGCATGCTGAATTCCAGATGTCCTTGATGGGGGAATTATAATATTTCTTAGGATTATAAGTAAAACAGTTTAGTGATGGCCGAAATATGCTAATGATCTAATTAAAAAGTTTAGGCTTGAACATTAAAAAACAACATGTACACCCATGAGCATGTCCATGAAATATGTAAGGAAGAAAATGGGAAAGACATTGACTTGACTTTATATAGAAGTATGATATAGAGTCTGTTATACCTTACTGCCTCTAGACCGAACATATCCTTTGCTCTATGTGTCTATAATCGATACCAATACGAACCAAAATATGTTCATATGGTATGTGTTAAACGAATAATTAAATACGTTAAAGGCACTTTAAAAATTGTTATTTGGTACACAAAAGACACTACTAGTTCCAGAGTTAGCTACAGTGATGATGATTGGGCAAGATGTTCGAACGACCGTAAAAGCACGTTTGGTGCCTGTTATTATGTAGAAAACAACCTAGTAGGCTAGAGTAGTAAAAAATAGAATTGCATATCCCTTTCAACAGCTAAAATTGAATACATAGTTGCAGGTAGTTGTCGTGCCCAGCTTTTATGGATCAAACAAATGCTTAGTGATTATGGTATCATTGAATAAAAAATGACAATGTATTGTGATAACCAAAGTGCGATAAATATATCTAAAAATCCAATACAACCCTCACGAACTAAGCACATTAATATTAGGCATCACCTTATTCGTGATCTTATAGAATCCAAAGAACTTGATATTGAGTATTTGAACACTGAAAAGCAATTAGTTGACTATTCAAAAAACATTTGGAAAATATTATGTTTGAATCCCTTAGAAAAGCCTAAGGGATGATAGTGCTCACTTAATTAATTCTTCATAATTGTCCTAACCTCGGTATTTTCACACTAATAACCGATTTCTTAGGATTTAGGGCACGAACGTTTCACAAATGACTAAAGACGCCTCCTTAACCAATTTAATGTAGGAGACCCTTGAATCTGCCCATATTTATGACTTAATTTGTGTAGAATAAATTCTTTATATATCACTATTTTATATATCTCTTTTACCCCGTCGTGTATTTGAGAAAAATTGGGGGAGAAGTACATGACTAACTACCTTTATCTTTACATATCTTGACTCAACTAATATGCCCATTGAGTGTTTATATTTTAGGCATTTCAGATCAGATTGTACAACTTTACATATTTAGTGTTCTAGGATGGGAAAAGGTAAATAGGTCTTTTGTATAGGAAATCTAGGTTTTTATTTTTTTACCCACGAGTACAAGTTACTCAAGGGAATTTTGTCTCCAATATCCAAAGGGAGAGATTGAAAACACACTATATGCTTGACTTACTTGATTATGTACCATATAAGAGTTCCAACTAGTTTGGATATGGTGAAAAAATAGGTTAGATTTCTTTTGAGAAATCTTCTACATGGTTTGCATATCTTCAACAACATTGATCATGTCCAAGACATCCTCTCTACTAAAAAGGGGAAGTAAAATATTGCACTGAACACGCTATAGGACACAAATCATGCATATTTTAGTGCGAGTGTGTGTACATGTGTTTAAATATTTTTTTGGAACTTTTAAAACATTGTTTTAGCATTTTTAAATACATTTAAAATGATATTTTTAAACATTTAAAATAATGGTTTTAAAATGTTGTGGGCTGGAATTGAGTGATTGAGCGATGCTTTAGTGACTAACAGATTTCAATTCGAATAGTCTAATTAATCATGTCCATTCATTTGCCTTCAATCGCCCAGAATGTTCCACCCTTAGTATAAATAGGACCATATGTTGAGGCATGTAGAGACTTTTGAGAGTTCATCATTTTGAGGAAAAATGGAGAAAACAAAGAGAGTAGAGAGAGAAAAGAGAAAGGTTAGAGAGAGAGAGAAAAAAAATAAGACCTCAGTATTTTCATTACATTCATTTCCTCCCAAACACTTAACCAACACCTTCCCAGTTACATCAAACTAGAAAACCTTTGATTGAGTTTCTTGAGAGTTTGGGTGTTTGCAAAGTCTGAAGAAATCTCTTCATACTTAATCTCTCTTAAGTACCCAGTCTCACTGTAGATCTCACTTTTTTTCTTAGAAATTGTGAGAAATACTCAAAGATACATTTCAAGTAGTATTTTAGGGTTTTTTTACCTTCTCTTATTGGATCTGGTTTTGTAGTTGTATATTCTTTTAGATCCATTATCGTTTTAAATTTCTTAAAAAAGAGATTTCTAAAACTCTCCATATTTTAGATCTACAATTTGTTTCAAACAACTCAGTTTCATAGTTTGCGAAATTTGTTTGTGCATAAAAAAGTGCTTGAAACATTTAGTCTATTTTTTAAAACACTCTCCTCGGATCTAAAATACTCCTTTTGTATAGAAGTTTAATTTACAAGAAAACTGGATCTCTACATTTCATATAGACTTTTGTAATTCCTTAGGAACTGTAAGGACACAAATTTCCAATTGAGTCCATATATAGTTTTGTCTCAATTCCGGGCAAAAACATTTATTCATAGGATAGTATTTATTTGTAATATTCTCAAGCCTATGAATTATGTATTGAAGACGTAGCGGCAAAGAATTTAAAGATTCATCAAAATGCCGGTTTGTGTGCCTCGTTTCTGCGTCATCAACTAAGGTTCCATGCTCCCAAGGTATGAATATAATTATATGTATATAGGAGCTTGGAACAATTTGTATTGGGTGTTAGGTTTAATAAAAACTGCATTTTATTTTTAGGAAGAATCAAATAAAACTTTAAAATAAGTATATAAAAGTTTTTGGGCCAAAATCGAATTTTTCAATCTTTCTGGTCGTTCGTTAGAAATGTCGTTCGAACGAGTTTTTTCGTTCGAACCAGATTTCGTTCGAACGAGTTTTGTCGTTCGAACCAGTTTCGTTCGAACGAGTTTTGCCAACGACCCTAACTGGTTAGTCGTTCGATATGTCGTTCGATATGTCGTTCGAACGAATGTTCGTTCTAACGAGGTATCTAATGAACTTCTAACGAGCCCAGGCTGGTCACTCGTTAGAAGTCTCGTTCGAACGAGAATCAAGTTCGTTCGAACGAGATTCCAGCGGGAACAGTTATTTGGCAGTTTTTTGCAGTTTTTCCCCACTTCTCCACTTGGTTTTCAACCAACTTTTTCATACATTATTATGTGTGGGAAACACATTTTCCAAGACAAATTTTCCAACTTAGTTTATCTCCTAGAGAGAGTTTGAGAGCAAAAATAGTTTTAGGAAAATGTTCAATTTTTGAGTGTAATTCTTCCAAGAAAAATTTCATACACACTCTAGTTTACACCCAATTGTTTATCCAAGTTTCTATATAAATATTAATTGCTTGGAGATTGTTTTGGCACCGGTTTTTCTCTACACCAAATTGAAGAGAAGTTCGTTTCATTACTACCCATTTTGAGAAAGGCTCCATGTTAGGGTGACGGTGTGCCTAATTGCCCGATCGGTGGGAGTCCGAGACCGCGGTGGAGCTCCGTTGGTTATCCGCTAATTGGAGGTCGATACAAGAAGAAGCATCACGGATTGAGAGGGTTCGAGTTTAGGAAGTAAGTCTTTTGTCTTGTATTTTGTAATACCGTTTTTAGTGGATTTGAGGATAGGGCCGTCCCGAGGTTTTTTCCCGTTAGTGGGTTTTTCCTCGTACATCGCGGTGTAGTGTGATATTGTTTATTTTATCTTACACTATCATGTAGAACGCATGCTTTAGGTTTAATTCAAGATAAAATTTGGTTTAAATTATCACACTCATTTAATTTGGGACTAAATTAAATATTGGGTAAAATGGGTTTATTCAAGTCATTTACTAAAATTGGTTTCGCCTAACTTTGGATAATTGTTAATTATGACTTAGGCAAATTCTAGGACTTGAATTTTGTTTTAATTTGTTTTGAGAAATTAAAACTTGTTGTTGTTAGTTCTTGAAAGTGGAACCATCACATGTTTCTCAACGCTTCCGCAAAAGGAAATTAACTTTGATTTTAATTGGGACAATTTTTTTCTACAAATTGGTATTAGAGCCAAAAACGATAAATTATTTTGTTAAGATCCTTTAATTTTTGGCTAAAATGGATTTTTTCCCATTTTCAAAATTTCCTATTTTTGATGGTTCCAACTACGCGTATTGGAAAGCGCGAATGAAATCGGCACTTAAGTCTATCGATGAACGTGTTTGGATGTCTGTTGTTACCGAGTACTCCCCACCAACTCATCTTATTGAAAATGAACGTGTTCCCAAACCCATCGATAGATGGACCGAAAATGAGTTTAAGCTTGCAAATTTTAATTCCCGTGGTTTAAATGCCTTATTTAGCGCTGTCGCACCGGATGAATTCCGACGTATTATGACGTGTGAAACTGCTAAAGAAGCTTGGGATATTTTACAATTAACTCATGAAGGAACGAGTGTCGTTAAAGCTTCTAAACTCCAAAACCTCACCACCCAATTTGAAACTATCAAAATGGATGAAAAAGAAACTTTTGATAAATTTTATGCTAGACTTTCTGATATTGTTAATTCATCCTTTAAATTGGGAGAGAAAATACCTGACGACCGTGTAGTAAAGAAAATTTTAAGGTCCCTACCCGATAGATTTATTCCAAAGGTGACCGTTTTAAATTCTTTACCCACTTTAGCCTCTACGAAATTAGAAGAGCTTGTAGGTGATTTACAAACCTATGAACTGGATATGTTTCCCTCTAAAAATGAAAACAAAATCGAAAAGGGCGTTGCTTTAAAAGCCCGAAAAGAGGTCAAACAAGAAGTAGAGAGCGATAGTGACAGTGACTCGGAAGATATGGCTTTGTTTGCTCGTAAATTTAGAAAATTTCTTAAATTTAACAAAGATAAAGTTAAAAATGATTTTAAGAAATTTGATACTTCTAAACATGATAAAAGCGAGAAGTTTTCTAAAGCCGAGAAGATCCCTAAACCTAGTAATGAAAATTTAGATAGGGACGAGTCTAATAAATGTTTTGGTTGTGAAGGTTATGGCCATAGGGCTTATGAGTGCCCCACTAAACTAAGGAAAGAGGGTAAACGACCCATTTCATATAATGCGACCCTTAGTGATAGTGATAAGGAAGAGAAGCCCGAATCCCTCACTAAGAAAAATTTTGTGGCTTTTATGGCTAGACATGTGAGTGATAATGAGAACTCATCGAATGATGAAATTATAGCACATGCCACTTCCAAGGTCATTGTACATGATTCTCTTATTTTTAATGATAATGAGAGTGAAGAAGAAAGAGAGAGTGAAAATGAAGATGAGGTTGATATGAGTGAACTTCAAAATGCTTTTCATGAATTATATAAAGAATATATTAAATTGAAAAGAGCTAATTTGAAGTTAGAAGCGAGTTTAAGAGAGAGTGTCAAGGTCATTGATGAAAGTGCCTTAATAGAAGACCTTAGGACACATGAGAGGACTCTTCAAGAGAAGCTTAACTATATAGAAGGCGAGAGAGATAGCCTTAGGGGTTTAATGGAATCCTTGAAAAAGGAGCTTCTTGCTTTTGAAGAGAGAAATATTTTACTAGAATCTAAAATTTTAGAATTGGAAAATAAATTAAAAGATTCTAGTAATGTCAAATTTGATTTGGAGTGTCGTTCGGAAAAACTAGATAAAATGTTAGGAACGGTCCAAATTAAAAATGACACTTTTGGTTTAGGCTTCAATTCTTGTAATGATTTTAACCCTAAAGTCAAAACCAATATTTTAGGAGAATCTTCTAGGAATGCATTTAATGATCACTCCCTAGATAAATCTTTTCGACATATTCTTACTTGTACACATTGTGGTCGAAAAGGTCATCTTAGGAAATTTTGTTTAGATCTTAAACGAATTCCTAGAAAATCCCATAGTAAAGTAACTATGATAGCTAACGTTCCTACACCCCAAGATAGTAATTCTTCATTAATCTGGGTTAGGAAATCCGACTTGGTTGCCTTACAAAATAGGGATTTTGATTCTCATTTACTTTCACATGCTTCCTCTCTTGCTAAATCTAAAGGATAAATGTGTCAGTCTTTGCATGCTTTAGCGTTTGTACTTCATGCCATATTCATATGCTAAATGTATGCTTGTTTAGTCATGTTCTAGTCATTGCCTTATTTCATATCACATGCTAGAAATTATGACTTGTTTATCTTTTTGTATTATATTCTGTGCTTGAATTAATTGAAAAATATAAAAAGTTTTGTTTATCATTTGTGTTTTATTTATTTCATTTAAGCTTAATGAAAAATACAAATGATTTTTGTTTGTCCTTTTGAGTAAATATTTATTTTTGATTAAAAATGTTAAAAACTCAAAAAGATTTTATTTTGTGTGTATCTTGTTTGACACACTTTATGTGGCATATATTTGTGTTTGAATCCTATCGTTTACGCTCCCATGTGGCTAGAACTTTTGGTTTAGATTTTCCATCCTTAAAATGTTCTTTACCATGTTTTATATGGAGTAGTTGGATTTTGTATTGTTTAAATGGATTCTATTTCTATATGCCTCTATTCACACATGCACGAGCTCTTTTGAAATCTTAATGTCACATGTTATATTTGAGCTTTTTGAGGTGTTCTCCTATCAATCTAGTCATCTACATATCTATGACCTAGGAGGACTAGTGCATGTCAAAATCCGTTGCATGTGAGATTTGTGTGAAAAATGAAAACATGATAAATTAATATATGCACGGGGAAGGGCTCCGAAAGGATGAATTAAATCCTTTGCGATAGTAAGCCACCGTTGATTGGATCTAAAAGAAATACGTGATCCAAAGGCCTAAAAACAGAATATTTGGCATTAAAAAGAAAACAATTGCCAAGGCCTATGTTTGTTTGATATATTCATTCACAAACAAAAGAATATATATGCTCATTGAGGGAGAATCGGATGGTATATGAACGGTTTGCACAATGTCCGTTTATCCTAGTTGTCTTTAATGTCATGACTATATTTGGTTTGTAGAATCATCATCATGCTAGGCTTGTATGCATTGTGTATGTTTGTTCATTGAGTTCAATCTTTATATTGTCACATGAGGTTATATTTAACTGTGATGAAGTTTGCAATCAAATGAGAACTCCGTGAACGTTTCTTAAGTGTTTGGGTCCAAATTTACTTGTTGCTAGTACACACCCCTACACTTCCGTTTCCATATGACACCTTTTTGCCATACGAGTGTGCAAACTTATTATATTTTGTGTCATGTGCGTGTTTATATCTATATATATATATACAAGTGCTCTATTGGTATATTTTTGGTATCTATATATATGATATTTGTCTTTGCCTTGATTTTATTGCCCATATGCTTTCATGTCTTATCACTTTAAGCTGTTTATTAGTTCTTTATCCTTTGCCTATTCCTGAACAAAAAGGGGGAGAATGATGATAGGGGGAGAAATGGTATCTAATCCTATTATTACCGTATCTTAGTTTGGGGGAGATTTATCTTAGGGGGAGACGTCTTTCTAAGTAAATGTCATTTGTTTGATAAAGGGGTGATGGAGAATTAATTTAGGGGGAGTAACTATTTAATTGCGATTAATATATTTTGATATTCCCTATGCATTTGATGAGTTTGCTTAAGTGTCCAGGTATTCTACTAAAGCGGCATCTTTAAAAGGCGAAGTGTTTAATCCTTGGGTTGAGTCAAGATTGGGCGGGTTATGTTTTGAGTCTAGTGAGCTTGACGGCCCTTTAGGATTTTGTTTGGTTTTTGTCCCGGAATAGCCAAAGGGGGAGATTTGTAAGGACACAAATTTCCAATTGAGTCCATATATAGTTTTGACTCAATTCCGGACAAAAACATTTATTCATAGGATAGTATTTATTTGTAATATTCTCAAGCCTATGAATTATGTATTGAAGACGTAGCGGCAAAGAATTTAAAGATTCATCAAAATGCCGGTTTGTGTGCCTCGTTTCTGCGTCATCAACTAAGGTTCCATGCTACCAAGGTATGAATATAATTATATGTATATAGGAGCTTGGAACAATTTGTATTGGGTGTTAGGTTTAATAAAAACTGCATTTTATTTTCAGGAAGAATCAAATAAAACTTTAAAATAAGTATATAAAAGTTTTTGGGCCAAAATCGAATTTTTCAATCTTTCTGGTCGTTCGTTAGAAATGTCGTTCGAACGAGTTTTTTCGTTCGAACTAGATTTCGTTCGAACGAGTTTTGTCGTTCGAACCAGTTTCGTTCGAACGAGTTTTGTTGTTCGAACCAGTTTCGTTCGAACGAGTTTTGCCAACGACCCTAACTGGTCAGTCGTTAGATATGTCGTTCGATATGTCATTCGAACGAATGTTCGTTCTAACGAGGTATCTAATGAACTTCTAACGAGCCCAGGCTGGTCACTCGTTAGAAGTCTCGTTCGAACGAGAATCAAGTTCGTTCGAACGAGATTCCAGCGGGAACAGTTATTTGGCAGTTTTTTGCAGTTTTTCCCCACTTCTCCACTTGGTTTTCAACCAACTTTTTCATACATTATTATGTGCGGGAAACACATTTTCCAAGACAAATTTTCCAACTTAGTTTATCTCCTAGAGAGAGTTTGAGAGCAAAAATAGTTTTAGGAAAATGTTCAAGTTTTGAGTGTAATTCTTCCAAGAAAAATTTCATACACACTCTAGTTTACACCCAATTGTTTATCCAAGTTTCTATATAAATATTAATTGCTTGGAGATTATTTTGGCACCGGTTTTTCTCTACACCAAATTGAAGAGAAGTTTGTTTCATTACTACCCATTTGGAGAAAGGCTCCATGTTAGGGTGACGGTGTGCCTAATTGCCCGATCGGTGGGAGTCCGAGACCGCGGTGGAGCTCCGTTGGTTATCCGCTAATTGGAGGTCGATACAAGAAGAAGCATCACGGCTTGAGAGGGTTCGAGTTTAGGAAGTAAGTCTTTTGTCTTGTATTTTGTAATACCGTTTTTAGTGGATTTGAGGATAGGGCCGTCCCGAGGTTTTTTCCCGTTAGTGGGTTTTTCTTCGTACATCGCGGTGTAGTGTGATATTGTTTATTTTATCTTACACTATCATGTAGAACGCATGCTTTAGGTTTAATTCAAGATAAAATTTGGTTTAAATTATCACACTCATTTAATTTGGGACTAAATTAAATATTGGGTAAAATTGGTTTATTCAAGTCATTTACTAAAATTGGTTTCGCCTAACTTTGGATAATTGTTAATTATGACTTAGGCAAAATTCTAGGACTTGAATTTTGTTTTAATTTGTTTTGAGAAATTAAAACTTGTTGTTGTTAGTTCTTGAAAGTGGAACCATCACCTGTTTCTTAACGCTTCCGCATCATCTCTATTGTGTTTTACATAAAAAGAAAGTTTTAAAATCCGGGGTTCCACACCCTACAGGAACTATCAGTATAAATCTTTCGAGAGAACGTGAGTTGCACTTCACAGTTACAACACTCTCACATGAACATCTAATTAAACTGTTGTTTATTAGAGAGATTTTATGTTGACTAAGTCTATCAAAGCAAGGAGCAAGGATTAATGAAAAGGAACTGTCAGGGAGATCAAAGCCAAAAAAGAATAATCGTGGGGGAGATTTTATTCTCGTGAAAGCATATTTCTATTCTTTAACTTAGGATCATGTGTGAATGTTCAAGTGCTTGTAAATCTTGTATACTTGTTTATCATGGATTTTTTGTTTTACTCTGTAGAGGGAGTCATGGATTTTTTTCCTAATTTGGGAAATTACCACATTAAAAAATACCGTGTCAAACTTACTATTCTTGTTCTTACTGCTTATATGGTATGGTTTCTAATTAAATAATTAGTATGGGGTTTTATCTTAAAAAATTAAGGTAATATGTATAGCAAATCTAACATCTAACTCAAATATATTTTTACACATCTTGTGTAGTGATTTTAAAAGGAGTTTCATCAAACGGGTTTATTTCGGAGTTTACTAAATATATAACTTTTACTTAAAAACTTAATGAACCATTTTCAGGTACAAATCTTTCTCGTCTTTAGGAATTGATGGCAAGGGAGGAGATCCCAAGTATTGTCAAATTCCTTTTAAAGCTTGATCGCAGTCCTTTGTCCAAATGGTGGGGATTTCTTTCTTTAATGCTTGGAAGAACAACCGATAATTATCCAAAGATCTTGAAATGAAGTTATTTAGAGCAATTAGCATTCTAGTGATGACTTAGATGGCCCTAATAGTAGTCGCCTCTCTAATGCCTTGCATTGCCTTGATCTAATTTGAATTTACCTCTACACCTCTCTGGTTCACCAAGTACCGAATAAATTTACCAGAGCTGACTCCAAAGATGAATTTTGAGGCATTGAACTTCACCATCTATTCTCTGAGAATTTTGAAAGTCTTCGTGAGGTCTCTAATGTGGTCATCCAACTTTTTGTTTTTGATGAGAATGTCACCAATATATACTTCCATGGTAGAACCAATCATCTTCCAAAACATATTGATTATGAGAAACTGATAGGTTGCCCCTACATTTTTCAGAATTAAAGACATTAGTTTATAGCAATAAAGTCCTAAGGTTGTGATGAATGAGGTTTTACTTTATTTGAGCTGAACATAGGTATATATTGGTAGCCCGAATATGCACCTATAAAGGTCATGCATTAATGTCCAGTCGTAGAATCTGTAAGTTAATATATCCATGGTAATGGAGAGATGTCTTTTGGTTAGCGCCCGTTGAGGTCGGTAAATTTTACCCAAATTCTCCTCTTGCTGCTATTTTTCTTGACAATAATAATATTAGAGACCTAATCTAGGAGTTGGACTTCTCTAATGGATCCGGTGTGAAGTAAGTTATCGATTTTTGCTTCTATGGATTTCACCTTCTCAGGGGATAACCTTTTTGGCCTCTGCTTGATCGGCTTGACGATTAGATCTATGTGCAGTCGGGGACAAGTGAACTCTATGTCTATTACTGAAAGATCATATAGCTGCCATGCAAAGATGTTTGTGTTAGTCTTATAGAAATGAACGAGTTATTCTGTTTCATACTTAGGTAGCTCTGATCCGATAAGAAAATTCATTTTCGATTGTGATGGATCTAGAAGAACAGAGATGAGTTCCTCTAAAATGCATTCGATAAGAGTCAGCCGGGTTTTTTTTAATTCCTGGTGGTCGTCCTCTGAATTATCATTATCCTGACTTCTTTTAGACTGATTCTATTTTGCTTTGATAGTTAAGATGAAATAACTCTGAGCTGTTGATTTATCTCCACTAATTAGTGGGGTGTTATAGGAATGAAGGGATAACTTCTTCCCACTATGGTGTTATAGGGTGACTCCAATTGGATGATATGGAATTTGACCTCCTTATTAGTTTAGTTGACCTCGACTGGTATCTTAATCTATCATAAAACGTTTATATATCTCCATTGAAACTGATTAGTGGGTCTTCATTGATATCAATGTCTTTGACGCGAAAGTCGATCTTGTAGAGCACTGTCAAGTACATGATCTCTAAAGAGATTCCTTGGTCCACCAATACTCTCCTTACATCAAAGTTTAGAATTTACAAAGTGAGGACTAGAGCATGATTGTGGGGCAGATTCATATTGGTCAAATCGTCTTTATTGAATATAATAACATGATCAATGTCCAAGTCTTTTCGCTCACTCTTAGAAATGACAAGTTTGGATAGGTCTACATGAAAAGATTATGTTGGCCTCAATTTCCACCTTTTCTCTGAGCTTCTTACTATTGTGTTGAGATGGATCAGCGTATCCATGAATTATTGTAACCAGCCTAACTAGTGGAAGATCCTCGTCTACCTTCTGAACTATGTTGATATTTGTCATGGATTTTGGCTTCATTGTGTTAATATGATCCTTGAGGTTCCCTACTTGTACGAGATCTTCCAGGTGTTTATTAATTATTTTTTAATTCTTCGTGAGGTGTCAGTGATCTTGGTAATAAATGAACCTGAGGTTGGCATCCCTATTATCTGGATTACGAGTTATCTTAGGAGATATTTTCTAATAGGGCTTGTCTTTGATCTGTCGAATAATCTTATAGACGAGTTTTTAAAGACTGTATCTAGTGCCTCGTAGTTGTTCTCACTAACCTAAGACTCGGGGTAATCGCATTTGGGGGTGTACCTAGGTTCATTGTTATTTTGGTCGGTCCAAGCCTCTACGTTGATGAGATCTTCCTCCACCTAGGCATATTTCTCAATATAGGACATGAGATCGTCCATTATAGAAATTTTCTTTTTCATTAGTGACTGGTAGAGATCATCTGACCATTCCAAACCGAACTTAAACTGAGTTTACGCTAGTTTATCATTGCAATCATAAATTTCATTATATAGCTCCCAGTACCTTTGAGCGTACTCCCTGAGAGACTTTCCCTTAATTTTCTTAAGATAGATCAATGAATAAACCTCCTTGATTACCTTGTTGGGTGATAAATTGGGTTGCGAACTACTCGGCCAAGTCTTTAAAAGAGAAGATTGGTTTGGGGGCAATTTCTTAAACCACTTTAAATCGATCTCTCCTAGAGTGTATGGGAACAATCGTCACATCATGGCATCGTGATGGATCCAAAGAAACATGGTTTGCATATAATGCCAGGTGTGATGGGTCGAGTCTGTCTTTCCATTATATGTTATCATTTTTGGCATGGGGAACTTCTTAGGTTGCTCAGAGGATTTTATTTTCTTAATAAAAGGGGATGAGGATCCATGACCCAGCACCTTTCTAGCTATATCCTTGGGATTTTAGGCCAGATTTTAGTTCAACCTCCCTTCCAACTCTATCCAAATGAGTCCCCTTAGTTCATTGCTCCTTACTCTGTTTGGTTGCACCTCTGGGCGAGCACGTTTGCTACTTATGCTAACTCTGTGGGATAAAATTGATGGTGGTTGTGATTAATGGAATTCCTCCTAGAGGAACGATTGTCATATTGTTAGTTTTAGTACATTTCATGATGAGAGGCCCTCACGGGATGATATGGTTCGTGATTTTTTAGAGAGTGAGGTCCTTTCCTGCGATGCTACTGAGTACGAGAGTCAAACTTGTGATATTTCGATTGTTGAGTTAAATGCCACCTCACACGGGTGATCTCTTTATCACGATCGTTCAGTCACTCCTCATAAATATTGGATAGATGAAAAATAACCCTTCCTTATGATCGATCGATTGGCATCATGCGATATCGTCGACTAGGCCCTGATCTCCCAGGTGATAGCCTTCTGGACCTAGAATGTCGCGAAAGAGAAGGGATCCAAATGGGATTGTTGTCCCTCCTTACGATATGTATTTCAGACTGGATGCATCTTTTCACGTGCATGTGGTTTGATTGATTTGTACTCATGATGATTGTTGGACTAAGTGTCTTTGGTAGTGGTGAGAACTTCGAATTTTCCACAGACGATGCCAAATTGTAGGGGGTATTGACCCACAATAAAATAAGTAATTTATAGATTAGCCCTTAAATAATTATGAGTGCAGAAAAATAAGAAAGTAGACTAGATATATGTGGTTCGATAGGGAGATCTGCCTATGTCCACGGGAAAGGGGGAGACTTGGTTATTAATCAGGAAGAACAATGACATTTTGAGTGCTAGATAACTAAGAGTCCAAGTTACCACGTGTAGGTTACAATCAATATCTTCATAATGGTTGAGATAACACTTATTTATAAGCTAAAGGATGTCACACCCCACGCAATCAGACGGACAGGGTGGACACTCACCGTCCTCGATTCATGCCGGGCATGAATAAATAAAATATCATCCTTAGCATGTGACAGATATGAAACGTAATAAAATTCATTCCAAAAGATAATAATCAGATTTATTCCCACAATTAAAACTATAAATGCGATACTAAAATCCATCACTATTCTAAGCTCCAATAATATTCCAATCTCAAATTAAATATGAATAAAATCCAATGAAATACTCCAAAAGAAATATCCAAATAAAAACTGTAAACAACTATGGAACCGAATGATCCACTAAATCAATAAACTGAGTCTCATAATAAAATGCAAAGGAAAGGAAAGTTTATACTAATAAAGTGATAAATTAATGTAACTCCAGTTGCACCTCCAAATGATATCCAAAAATCATATGGATCCACTCTAACAAAAATCCCTGAAAAATGTTAGTCAACACACGGGTCAGAGCCCTGAGCATGGATACCGGCTACTCCTCTCAAATAGGGTCCTTGAACCCAAACAATAACATTATATGTATCAATCATAATAATAGAATATTTTAAATTAAACCAGATATATTAAATCTCATGCGAGTAAAAGAATCTACTAAAGTTCCCACATCTCTAAACCATCCCACTGTTCCTATTTAAACATTTATTTAGATTAAACAGGAAGTACCAACCATAATCTTATTAGATTAACTTTATAATTAATTTATATTTTGTACGACCCAATATGGCCAGCCAACTCCTCTGCGGTCCTGTACTCACACTTGACATACAACAAGTTCTTCACATCACGTCCCATTCCCCCTACTGTAGCCTGATGACCCGTTTAAACTGTCAACCGGCACATACACATAAGTTTCCACGCACGACACGTCCCAGTAGCCAATTGGTCCGGTTAAACTGTCAATCCTGCACTTATTAGCGACGCCAACACACCCCCACGTCATCATAGCTAGCCAACTCGATTAAATAGTCGATTCTGCACTTATAGGCAACGCAAATACATTTTAAATACACGTTCTTAATCTAAGGTAATTTTATTTTAATTAGATCTCAAGTCCTCATTAATTCTTATTAACCCCACCCTTTAATCAATGAGGATTCCTTAAAACACATCTAGTCCCATACCTAGAAGTCTCACAAATCACAACTTATATTCTAGATTATCCTATAAGAAGAATACTCACTCATAAATACCACCTAGTCTCATCCTTAGACTCCCGAAACCAAGGAATAAAGTAAAAATCAGGCCCACCCCGGAATTTCTATCTGTAAGCCATCATCACTATCTAGTCCCAAACATAGAAATCAATAACTACCCAAAGGTCTACTAACTAGTTCCATACCTCGAAATCATAATAAATAAGGTGGAATCAACAATAACTCAATCAACCCGTCGTTCCCGCGATGTCGAAAATCATATAATTCACTAAGTGACACACACTATAAATTTAATGAATCCAAACTAGTTTATTGGCAACATCATAATTCATTCCGTTATTTCCATTTAATTTCTCACAATTAATTAAGCCAATAAATCGCATAATTTTTACAAATTTCCAACTACATTCAAATTTCCATTATCCTATTATGATAAATTCTTATAACACAAGTAACCTATTTTAATGATGTTTTAACATGATTTCATCAAATAATAACTTTCTTACACAAACACTACATGTACCCATCATCATATATACCAGAAAATCCATCTCTACGCTAAACATACAAGGATTATGAGTTTTAAAACATATAAAATTTTTATGTAAAGCACTCCCAAAATCTTAACACTTTTCTACATTATATCTCTAATTTATTTTAGAAAAATATGTGTATTAGTGTAGGCCATGATCAAGACACATAATACTAAGAAAAAGGAATAGAGTAACCATGCCTGAGATTTAGATGAAGAAAATTTGATCGTACAAGTGTGTTCCTCTCGAAAAATTAATAAAGTTGCGTTCTTGAGCAATTTTGAGAAAACACCAATTCAGCCTTCAAATCTTAAGCCAAATCTTTGATTAAGTTAGAGGTTAAGGTTTGTAATTGAGAAAAAAATATTTTGGAGAAGCCTTCTGGTGTAAAACTTGGAGAAAAATGGATTATGAGAGTCTACCCATGAATTAGAAGCATTACATAGGAATTAAGTGTTTTAAACCTATTAAAACTGTATTTAAACATCTAACCAACCCGCCGCCTCTGATCGCGATCGAATCTATTCAGCATTAGGCCGAATCGATTCGCCCCTGACAGTTTGCTAAGAACACCCCATTATTTTTGTAAGTTAATAAATTCTCAAATTTAACCCCGATTCCAATTTCAATTAAAATCTCATTTTTAATAAATAAAATCTAACATATTTAATCAATAAAAAACTATTTTATTCCACAAATTTTATTTTTCCGACTCCCGAATTAATTAAATAATTAATTAATAAAATTACGGGGTATTACAAAGGATCCTACTCCTCTAGGTATCTTCATGTTCATCTTTATCTCAAGTCATGTAGTCCTATTGGGACTGATCTTCTAACCCATTAGTATGATCCTCCATGATTTGACTTCATCTCACTTTATATTCATGGTCTCCCTGAACCGTAGTCACCCTGAACCGTGATCTCCCAATGTACACCATTCACATGACATGACACATGAAATGGTTTCACCCATTCTCCCTTCAAACTCCATCCAACATCTTTGTCTAAAATTCAACTATTTATACTTAAATAAGTAATTCAAATTTAGATGGTTAGTAAAAATTTCATAAGTCTCTGCATATAAATGATGTCTCCAAAATTTCAAGGCAAAAATAATAATCTCAAGTTCTAAATCGTATGGAGGATAATTACATTCATGCGTCTTTAACTGTCTAGATGCATTTGAAATTACATTTCCATGTTGCTTGAAAACACAACCTAATCCTTGATGTGAATCATCGGTATGAAAAAAAATCTTTGCCATTGGATAGAATAGTAAGAACTGGAGCTGATACTAACCTTCCTTCAACTCTTCAAAGTTGCACTGACATTCCTTACTCCACACAAATTTCACCTCTTTTCGAATTAATTTAGTCAACTATAAAGCAAGAGATGAAAACCCTTTTATGATTTATATAATATCGATCCAGCCCTAGGAAAATCCTTACCTCTGTTACATTACTTGATCTTTCCCATTGCACAATTGCCTCTACCTTCTTAGGATCTACATACATTCCATCTCTTGACACAACATCCCCCAGAATTACTGCCTGATTCAACCAAAACTCATATTTGCTAAACTTAGCGAACAATTGACTATCTCGCAAAACTTGCAATACAATTATTAGGTGCTTCTCATATTCCTATTTGCTATGTGAGTATATTGAAACGTCATCAACAAAGACAATCATAAATGAATATGCGAAAGGATGGAAGACTCGATTCATCAAGTCCATAAACACGTGTTAACGCAAATGGCATCACCAAAAATTCATAATGGCTATAACAAGAATGAAAAGTTATCTAGAAATGTCATAATCTCTCACCCGTAATTGATAATAACCCGATCTCAAAATAAGTTTTGGAAAATACTTTGTCATAATGTAATTGATAAAAAATTCATGAATGCGAGGAAATGGATATTTATTTCTGATGGTTACCTTGTTCAACTGTCGATAATTAATACAAAGTCTCATAGTACCATCTTTCTTCTTTATAAAGAATACCGGAACACCCCATGGTGATATACTGGGTTGAATAAAACCTCTATCTACCAAATCTTGCAATTGAATTTTTAACTCCTTGAGTTCTACGAGTGTCATTCTATATGGAGAAATAAAAAACTATAGTTGTATTAGGCACTAAATCAATAGTAAACTTTACCTCTCTGTCGAGTGACAACCTTGGTAATTTGTTTAGGAACACATATGCAAAATCATTAACTACTAGAATATCTTCTAATTTGGGAAATTCCTTATTTATATCCATAATATATTCTAAACATCCATGACAACCCTTATTCAACAACTTCATAGATCGAAGGGAAGAAATAAGGTATTTGGAGCCACATATCTCTCCCCAAAAAATATGAAATTTTTTTGCCCTGGTATGTTAAATGTAAATTTCTTGAGAAAACAGTCAATTGATGCAAGGTATGAGGATAACCAGTCCATACCCAAGATAATATTAAAATCTTGAATATATAATGGAATGAAATCAACGATTAACTCTCTCTCTCTCTCTCTCCCCCATATACAATATGCATTCACTATACAAAAGCTCCGCTAACATCATATCTTCGATATACAAATGACCGGGATCAATAAGCACATAAGCGTGTTTATTTATAACATAAATGTACCTTTCACCACCTTGATATTACCCTGAGCATCCTGTAGAGTCATAACAAATACTCTTCCCAGAGCCCTGTAACTACTAGCAAGCCATCTACCCCATCCTCTCTTTATGCCTCTAGGTGATAACCTTCTACTAGAAATGTTTAGTTGAGTCCATTTTATTATCACATGAAAGTTCTTTTTTATAACCATTTTGACGATGCTGGTAACACTCTATCCCCTTTAACTTGGGAAAATCTAAACTGATGCGACCATAAGCATTATAAAATAACATATAATAGGTTTAGACTACCCACTCTCACTTTCCTCTTGTTTAGTATGTTGTCCCATTAATCTTGGACCCCTATAATTGTCTAATATCCTACCCCGAACATAATTTCCATTCCTTATACCTTGTTGAAATATTTTATTCTCATATATTGAGTGTTCTATATCACCTTCTTTTTGCTGAGATGGATCAAAATGACTCCTTTTTCCCCTTTATTCCATATTCTTAATTGCAGCATTGCAATCTCATTCAACCATTATAGTTTTGTTAACTAAAGATGTATATTCTACGATTTCAAGTGCAGTGAGTCTAGACTTGACAACCAACTCCATTACATCTTGAAATCTAGTGCACTTGTCCTTTTCATCAAGTAAGAAATGCAATTCAAATTGAGAAAACTATATGCATATATTTTCATGCTCCCTAACTAACGGATTCCCCTGAGTCAATGATAAAAATTCTCTCTCCTTTTTCTTTCGACACAAGGGAGGAAAGTAATTTGCATATAAGGCTTTAATAAAGGAATCCTAACTGATTACCTTACCTCCACCCAGATTAACCAATAGATATTTGGAAGACTCCCACCAGTATTTAGCTTCGCCTTTTAACATGATAGTATCCAAAGTTACCTTATGTGCATCATGTACATTCATCACCCAAATGATAGTTTATGTGTCTTAAACCCAAGCCTTAACTTCCAAAGGCTTTATAGAACTTGAAAATACTGGTGGTTCAGTTTGATAAACTTCTCATACAGAGTATTCTTCTCTTATCGTCGTATTTCCTTTTTTGTTCTGGCTAAAGTTTGATCCTCTTAGTACTTGGCTTGGTGTTCGATTATATACATCATAAACTTGTTTTGTTATTATTCCATTGAAGTCATGTCACAAGCCATTCTCTGCATATTTATAAGTTATTCAGGTGCCACCTCTACTTTATTTTAATTTTTTTAGTTCACCTCAGTTGCAATTGGTGTGTTTGAAGCCTCCTCCCTAACCATCTTTTGAACATTTCCATCCTCCGTATCTTACTATCTAAAATAAACCACAATTAAAGAAACTTTTATATAACTTTTATTTCCAACACATTGGTTAGTATATTTTACAAGTCAATATAAATTACTTACAACACACTACATCTGTCACTTCCATATCTAGACTCTTTAACTCCAGAAAATATAAACCCACTGTTCTAAAAAACCCGCCTAGGCACGCCTAGGCTTGAGGCTTGGGAGAAACGCCCCGCCTTACATTTTCTATGCCTTATTCTCGGTAAAACTCTTAAGGTGCACTTTTTTCTAAAAACAACAATGCTTTAGTGAAACGATATCGCCTTTTAAAGAATTTTTTTACAGACCGGACCATTTTCTCATCCAAAATAATCAAATAGTATTTTAATTTGCATATATTCTGACATATTTTAGTGATATGTACAATTTTAGTATTTTAATAGCCTTGTTATGGTTAAAAAATATTAAAATATATTAAGAATGCCTAAACGCCTTTTTACGCCTAAGGCCCGCCTAGGCTTCTAAGGCTTAAGGCTTGGCCTCCACGCCTCGATCACGCCCCGCGTTTTTTAGAACCTTGTATAAACCTAAATATCTTATACCAAGCTATCATATCCCGTAACCACGACATAAAGATAACTAATTAATGAATAAAACACATCCATTTTTTTAACAAACTGATACAAATTAAGATGATTTCAAGGTTTAACTACAAAATATTAAAAATCCAATCATTTTAAGAAGACAAACCTTAAACAAACTCCAAACAATCTAAGTTAATTATAATTATTATATTATTCAAAAGATAGTAGAATCATTCTACTAACCAACCAAAACTCTAGACCTGGCACTAGTTGCTCCAGAACCTGAAAAGTAGATATATAAAACCATGATTTTAACACCCAGAGAATATACTACATATCTATATAGTAAAAATACTATATATATATATATATATATATACCCATCTTTGTGCCAAGTTAGGCCATACACATATTCGATGTTTAACAAACCCTACGTCTCTCGCTCGTACGCAAAAACATATCCATAGTTTTCAATAACCCACTATCTCTTAAATTGTATAGCAACCCAACATTAATTGACATTTATAAAGCCATAACATCTTATCATCTCTTGAGTTTTAATAATTCGTAGCAATCCAACATCTCATGAATTATATTAAGTCATAACATCTTCATATAATACATATCATATCATATCATATCAATAATCAACCCAATGAGTACACTCACCTCAGATGTATCTTTACTTATTATTTTCCTTGTCACCTTGAATTTTAGTCACCAACGGTGTATTAGAACCTAACAATCCAACATAATCACTATCCCAAAAATATGATTAACTTTCATAAACCTATTAATTTAACTAAAATATGTCACCTATTCATACGTTTTCTCGTATTTATAGTAAACTATAATGCCCACAATAATTTTAGTTAAGCATTATTAAATAATAACACTTTAAATGCTACAGTAATACTAATATGTGATTGCAAGAGGTTAATATGTTTCTAATTGATTTAAATCTTACAATAATCATGATTAAGTAATAATTAATGATATTGATAAAAAAAAGTCATACCGACATACTTTATAAATTGAGTACAACAACTTTAGTTCACGTCAATATATCAATTTCTAAATAAATAACCTGTTAAAAATTAATATTTAGTTAATATGGGTCTTATCGAGTGACATATCAAAATAATCAAAAAATATTATATTACATAATCGTGGTCCTCTCGTATCGTAACACAACTTTTATTTTAGGAGTCATACTTAATCTTACTTAGATAGCCCTATAAAGCATACACAAGCTAGTAAGGTCCCTAAAATGTACAAACACAAAACAATTCCAAAATTAAAATCTAAATCGGGTAGAAATAATGTACACAACTCAATAAATAATTAAATCATGAAAGAATTACCTTATAAATTAATCTGTATTTTGTAGGATTTTTATTCTATAGAAAAACTAACTTTTACAGCTTTCATTTTTAAACTTTGTCCAAGCCCCTCTTTGTTTCCTTAACCATATCATCTGTAAGAATACAAATATACATCATATAATGTAACTACTTTAGCTTATTTTCACTTTCAACCCCATTTCCTTCGTTTAAGCATAATTACGCATCACCCTCCCACTTTATGTTATTACTAATAACATATCAAAATTAATTGTTCAACAATTTTTAATGTACTTCACACATATATTTAATTAAGGAATTGAAAATTATGAATTCAACCATAATAATATCAATTAAAACATATAAAATTATCAAGTACCAAACTCCCTAATTATCCAATAATTCACACAATTTAACTATTACATATAATTTAATAGTTTTAAAATGGCATACTGATTTTGGAATGTCACAACAAGTGCATCAAATATGGTTCAAGGCATAGCATTGGAACTTTTATGTAGGTTTTTATTTTACCGAGGGTTCGAATCCCCCTTTTTTGTACCATCTTTTAATTGACCGATCTTACTAACCACAATAGATTAAATAGCAATGGATACTATTATCCCAACAGTAGCTTATGCATAATACAAATGAGACTTCAATTGATCTAGTTAATCTAGAACACAAACTTGAATATCTGGAATTGTAGAAGTGAAGATTAGTTTCTTATCATTCAATGAGCATCTTGTATATCATAAAAATTGGGGGCAATGTAATCCAACACCTTGTGAAGAAATTTGATCTTGACTTTTCTAAGCATAAATGCACTCCCATGAGTGTTTTTGAAAAGTTTGGAAATGAAGTCGATGGAATGGATGTGGATAAAACATTATATCGAAGCATGATAAAAAGTTTGTAATACCTAATGGCTAGTCATTTCGATATATAGTTTAGTGTATGAGTTTTTGCTCGCTAGAAATCGTGTCCCAAAGAGTCCCCTTTGAAAGTCGTTAAGTTTAGACACCCCATTTAAATACCCCCATACTTTCCCAAGGGTCAAATAAAGTCGTTTTAAGTCCCTAGACCTCGGTCCTCCTTCAAACCCTGATAGGAGAATAAATGTTTACCCTCTAGATCCCTGTTGATACCAAATTTAGTCTGCTGACGTGGATCAGTTAAGTGAAGACACGTGTCAATCTACATGGCACTTACAAACATTTCTGAACAACACCTTGACTTCGAGGAACTCAACCTCCCCGACCAACTCAGACACTCCGAGCAATAGGTGCTCTCCTAGGAACTTTACTGTACCGAGCAACTCATGAATACTGAGCTACTTAGGCTGTCCGAACTGCATCTCGTACAGAGCATTAATGTCCGGATAATCAACAAATCGACTCCGCATTAAATTCTCATTATTATCATACAGATGTATACACCTAATGGACAGCTATGTAATATTCTCTCACATGTACAGCCCCAAGGCTATAAATACATTGTAACCTCCTCATTAGCAGGGGACTCGAAATTTCTTGGTAAAATCTGTTATCGAGAATTCCCAAACAGTCAGCAATAACAAAACAGTGGACGTAGGGCATTCCTTTAAGGCCGAACCACTTTAAAATTCTTTTGTCTTATTTATTTTTATCTGTGACTGAATAATTAGAAGAGATAGTCTATTTTTTTACATCAACAGATTGGCACCGTCTGTGGGAAATGACTGTAATTATCATTTTTCACCAAAACAATTTATCACCAATGGATGATAATCCTGAATCCAGTAATCAAAACGCTGGAAACCCCCCGAATCCATCCGTTCCTCCAAATGTCCAAGATCTAGCGGGAATTATGGCCAATTTGGCTCAAGGCCAGACGACCATGCAAGAGACTATGTGACAACTCATGCAAACTATCCAAGGTGGAGCGCCAACCCATTCAGGACAACGAAGTGTTCAAAAAAATACCCGTTTACTTTCTTCGCGTATTAGGTAGAGCGATTCATATCGCACTGAGAGATCTGATGATTTTTCTTATCAATCGGGTCGAACTTCGTCAGTACGAGCCACAGATACTGAACAACACATCAATCTCTCTCCAGAAAGGACTATTGCATTGGAGAGATTAAGTAGGGTCTCTCTTTTTGATTTATTGGGCCCTAGGAATAATAAAATTCCTCTTAAGGATATGTCGAGAAACTTTCGACGACCATCTGATCTAAGAGAGGGTTCTGCCCAATCATAACCAGTTGCTCGACATGATAGATCCCAGGAAGCGAGTTCAACACGATCAATTGCTCAAACCACTAGGCCCGGGGAGGGAAAGGATGCATGGAAAGGCTCTATTCAAAGATTGGAGGATAGACTAGGGGAAATGGCTAAGGCCAAGAATCCTCTACAAAGAACTTTTGTCCAAGGGACGCCTTTTATACAGGCAATTGTGGATTTTCCCACACCATCGAAGTTCAAAGCACCTGTTGTGACCCCTAAATATGATGGAAAAACTGACCCTGTCCTTCATATAGAACAATACCAAGATGCTGCCGACATCTATGCCGTGCCAGACGAGATGAGATGCAGGGCATTTTTGGGAACTCTTACCGGATCTGCACAAATATGTTACAATAATCTTCCTCGGGGGAAGATTTCAACTTTCTTTCAACTGGCCGAGCTCTTCATTGGAAATTTCTGTTTTGGAGCAAAACCAGTTAAACGAGTGGCACATTTGTTAAGTGTTAGACAAAAAACAGGTGAGAGCACCAGGGATTACATAACTCGTTTCAATAACGAGAAGCTCGAAGTTATTGATTACGAGGAAAAGACAACAATTACTGCTTTGATGAGTGGATTGTTGCCCAATAAATTATACTATACTTTGGCCAAAGATCCACCCAGAACCATGTCAGAACTAATGGCAAAAGCGGCCAAGATCATGAATGTCGAGGAGGCTATGGCTGTGAAAAAGAACATGGACACTAAAGAGACCAAGGTGGAGGTTGATAAGGATAAAAAGAAAGAACATAAGAATAATGGTGGTGACAAGCAGTCAAAAGCAAAGCCATCATGGGAAATATTGAAGAAATTTGAAAATTATACTCCTTTGAAAGTAGACATAAACCATGTCCTGGAAGAGATCAAGAACAGCGAGGAACTAAAATGGCCTGAGAAAATGAAGACAGATCCTGACAACAGGAATAAGGCCAAATATTGCGAGTTCCATAAAGACCATGGTCACACGACCAAAAATTGCATAGCTCTCCAGAATGAAATCGAAGCACTCATCAGATGAGGAAATCTGGCCAAGTATGTTGATCGAAGAAATGAAAGAAAAAGCAACGACCGAGCAAGACAGAGGTCTAGATCCCCTCGTCGAACAGAAGAAAATAAGAAAAGATATCATGAAGATGATCCAGAAGATGACCCCGATCTCCCCAAGAGACCAAGACAGCCAGAGCGTGAGGTATTTTCAATTCATTTTGGATCATTTGATTGTATGTTATTACAGGTGGAGATGCAGGAGGTAGGGATCTTACTGCGGAAAGGAAATCTTACCTCAATGAGTGTAAGGACATTTTTATCATGTCCGTTATCGTAATGTTTTGTATGTCGTACGCCGTTACATTTGGCACGTCTCTGCTCGATCACATGTGACGTCCCCAATCCGAATTCCGGGAATCAAGCATCCTGCACCTCCATCATGTGTCCTACATCGGCCCCAATGACTTCAAGTTCCATGATTTTAGGGACTAAATGCAAGTGGTACGGAAGAGAAGTCAAAACAGTGAAATATAGCACGATATGGATGTTCAAAGGCAATTGGGTAATTGTGCAACCACCGACTGTAGAATAGGTCAACTGGAAAGTTGAAGATCTTGCCGCAACAAAGATACTGGAAGAAACGGCACCTCAATCCAAGCTACGGTGAAGAAGTTATGGCCCTTTGAAGATGGAGAAAATTCCAAGAAGGAATCAGGATTTACAGAAGCCGGACCGATCCGCCCCATATAAAAAGGAACCGATCCGCCAGCAGACCGATCCGCCCAGGCACGGACCGGTCCGCCCTGCAAAATGAGGCCAGTATTCCCCGGGCCGAATGCGAACCGATGGAGCAGAATTTTAAAAGAACCGGTCCGAGGTCGGACCGATCCGCCTAGGACCCGGACCGGTCCGCCTGGGATAATTACGTGCAGTCCCAGATTTTTTAAACACCTCCTTTGTTCCCCTATTTATACCAACTTCGGGAGAGATGTTTTCTAAGACTTTTCAAGACGAAATTTAGAGTCCTTATTCTACAAGTCTTCACTTTTTTGAGTTCCTCAACTCATGTTTGATTCACACAACTTTTCCAATCCTTTGTGAATCAGTTTGTAACCCAAGAACACAACCTTGAGTTTTGTTCAAACCTTGTGGAGAAGCCATTCTCTTCTTCATTGCAGCCCTCCTGGAAAGGGAAAATTCCAGCCAACAAACTTGTGGATAAGCTGTTTCTCTTCTTCAAAGTTGCCCTACTGGAAAGGGATATCTCCAGCCGCGACTACAGAATCCGATACCCGAGGGTAATTCTTAGTCAACTTGTATTTCAGTGTAATCCGATTGCAAGCCGTTTCTCTTACAAATTATAGTGATATACAAATGGTTTTGCCCCCGTGGGGGATTTTTCCTTAATTGCGTGTGTTTGAATGTTCTTGCTTAGATTATCATCTTATCCAATCACATAACTGCTGCATGTTTAGAGTTTGTTTGTGCTAAAAGGGTTGATTGGAATCTTGCGAATTATTTTTAATCAATTATCACACACCGGACCTATTCGGTTCCTCAAATTGGTATCAGAGCGGGTTACGCTAATTTATCGCGTGATCCTGATTTTTCGAGGATTTACTTTCTGATACAATTTGTCTACTCACATTTCTCAAATTGGTATCAGAGCGGGTTACGCTAATTTATCGCATGATCCTGATTTTTCGAAGATTTACTTTCTGATATAATTTGTCTACTCACGTTTTCAAATTGGTATCAGAGCGGGTTGCACTAAGTTATTGTGTTTTGATCCTGATTTTGCTAAAATGGCTTTTGATGGTTTTGATGATCTTCGATGTCAAATTTTTGAAAAATTTGATTGGAAAATTCACACGAGCTCTTGTTTTAAATCGTCGGTTGAAAACGAATCTGAGAGGTGTTCGTGTTGTAAGGGTGTTGGTCACACGTTACATGAGTGTACCACAAATTTAAAGAAGAAATTGAATAAACCGATTTCTCATGTTTCTACCCTTAGTGATTGTGATTCGGAAAAAGTAGTTTTTTATGCTTCTAGGCGAGAGTTTCCCATCCATGTGATTAGTAATGATAGTGAAGGTGATGGGAGTGTAAGTGAGGAGGAAAGTGTAGATGAGCATGACTTGCAAACTGCTTTCAATGAACTTTATGCTGAAACTTTGAAAACAAAGAAAGAAAATTTGAAATTGAAAGCTCAGTTGAAAGAGTGTGCCATAAAAAATAATGATTTTTTAGTTGATGAACTTAGGGCTCATTGGAAAATTTTGAAAGAGAAGCTTGAGTACGTCGAGGGTGAGAGAGATAGTCTTAGAGGGTTGATGGAGACTATGAAAAAGGAGCTTTTAGAGTCTGAGGATTCTAAACGAGTACTTGAATCTAGGATAGGTGAACTTGAGATGAAATTGAAAGATTCAAGTAAAGTGAAATTTGATTTGGAGTCTAGGTCTGAAAAACTTGATAAGATTTTAGGCACAGTCGAGATCAAAACGGATAGAGGTGGGATTGGTCTTGAAAAATATGTTGCACCCATTCCCACACGTGTGAGAGAGCCTCCTATGTTTGTTAAGAAAGAGGCACCTAAAGTTGTTAGGAAAGCACACCTTAAGAACATTGTGAGAGAACCTTCTAGGATCATTAGGAGAGACCCACCTAGGTAAATTCGGAAAGAGCAACCGATAAATTTGAGGAGAGGGCCACCTTTAGGTAACACACACCGCTCGATTTACACTTGCACACATTGCGGTAGGCAAGGTCACCTTAGGCGATTTTGTTACAAGATTTTAAATGGACCTAGGAAGGTTAGTGAAAGAATAAATTCGATTCCCAAAACCCCCACACTTTGTTACACATCTATTTGGGTTAGAAAATCGGATTTAGAGGCTTATGGTTTATCTGTCCACGATTCCCGTTTGCTTGCACGTAATTCACCCCATGTGAAATCTTTTGGTTGATTGTGATTGCAGGTTTGTCATACACTAGTTGTGGTTTCATGATATATTTTTACTAGTGTGACGACTTGTACTTTTTGTATAAATTCTTGTTTTTGAATTTTTTTTTAAAAAAAATACAAAAAGATTTTATTTTGATAAAATTTTGAGAAAATCCAAAAAGATTTTTGTTTTTTGTTTGCACCGTTTATGGATGAACACTTTGGATGACCAAGTCACAACATCATTCCATTTTTTTCATGTGACTGTTTGATAGTGTTTTGAGACAATAGGTCAATTCATCCTTGTGATTTATAATGTTTTGAGTCATTAAGATGTAATTAAGTGTTACTTCCTACATGTTTGACTCATGTTTCCTTTATCGCACACATGCACGGATTTGTTTGATTATTGTGCTTGTCTTATCACATGTTGGTTGGGTGTTTTCACTTCAATCCTGTCCTTAAAACGAACCAAGCGCGATAAATTTTGATAAGGAAATTGTGCATATAAAAACCGTTTTGTGAGTTTGTGTGCTTTATTTTATAACGGGGAGGGGCTGCGAAAGGTAATTATCTATCCTTTGCGCAAAATCCACCGTTAAAAAGGACCTAAAAAATTAAGGAATTTTATTATCCGAGGTCCAAAGAGGTTAAAAGAGCCCGAAAAAATTGAAAGGCAATAAAAAGATATTCATGCCAATTATGGGCCATTTAGGTTTTTGCACCAATTCTCCAAAGTTTGAGAATTTAGATTACCTCTAAAAGATAATATATTTGAGGGTGTTTGGTTGGAGAATTTAAAACGGGTTTTCACGTCCTTGAATTGTTTGAAAATGCGCTACATAGTTTTGGACGTTATTGGTGTGGAAATCACTTTGACTTTGATTTGTTGATTTGCATAAGACGATGTCATCTAAATTCAACAAATTTTTACACCTAAGGATACCTTTG
Source organism: Sambucus nigra (assembly GCA_949130495.1). Classification (NCBI taxonomy): domain Eukaryota; kingdom Viridiplantae; phylum Streptophyta; class Magnoliopsida; order Dipsacales; family Adoxaceae; genus Sambucus; species Sambucus nigra. The sequence goes on along the minus strand of OX422212.1, from coordinate 427,621,522 downwards.
ATGTTCATTCGTTAGGAGTACACGTATGCATCGTGCACATATGATTGATTGAGTTGATTTACCTATTGAATGTGTTCACACCCATTCATTCTGTTTCCATGACTTGGTTGTTTGAGTCTAAATCCATGGTGTGATTTTTGTATCATATTTGTTCAAATTGGTATCTTTTCTTTGTATGAAAATTTGAAAAATCAAAATAGTTTGCGAAGATTTTTTTTGCATCTCCTTGCATGAGCAGTCTTTCCATTTGATTGATCCTTGCATGAGCTCGTTTTGAATACCGTGACACCCCGATTTTTCTTGTTTCATTCATTCTTCTTATTTGTCTATTTGGGGACATCATAAAAAGGGGGAGAAAGAATTATCTTATTTTTGGGGGAGTTTGAATTTTGGGGGAGTTTTGAGATTTGACTTATGCTTATCATATATTGGTATCTATGTTTATCTTATTTCAAACTCGATACGTCACTTGGTATTTTTCTTTATCTCATGTGTGTAGGTACTACATTGATGATCTCTGAATTGCACACCCTGATGAGAAAAGATTTCAGATTCCTGAAGATTTGAAGAACAAACGATGAAGACTTATTCATTTGTATCTTTCCAGTTTTGGGTTCATGGAAGGGTAGATTTGTATAGGCAATTTTGTTATTTGATAATTCGGATGTTGGTTTTTATGTATGTACCGGCATAGACATAGGGGGAGATTTGTAAGGACATTTTTATCATGTCCGTTATCGTAATGTTTTGTATGTCGTACGCCGTTACATTTGGCACGTCTCTGCTCGATCACATGTGACGGCCCCAATCCGAATTCCGAGAATCAAGCATCCTGCACCTCCATCATGTGTCCTATATCGGCCCCAACGACTTCAAGTTCCATGATTTTAGGGACTAAATGCAAGTGGTACGGAAGAGAAGTCAAAACAGTGAAATATGGCACGATATGGATGTTCAAAGGCAATTGGGTAATTTTACAACCACCGACTGGAGAATAGGTCAACTGGAAAGTTGAAGAGCTTGCCGCAACAAAGATACTGGAAGAAACGGCACCTCAATCCAAGCTACGGTGAAGAAGTTATGGCCCTTTGAAGATGGATCAAATTCCAAGAAGGAATCAGGATTTACAGAAGCCGGACCGGTCCGCCCCATATAAAAAGGAACCGATCCGCCAGCAGACCGATCCGCCCAGGCACGGACCGGTCCGCCCTGCAAAATGAGGCCAGTATTCCCCGGGCCGAATGCGAACCGATGGAGCAGAATTTTAAAAGAACCGGTCCGAGGTCGGACCGATCCGCCTAGGACCCGGACCGATCCGCCTGGGATAATTACGTGCAGTCCCAGATTTTTTAAACACCTCCTTTGTTCCCCTATTTATACCAACTTCGGGAGAGATGTTTTCTAAGACTTTACAAGACGAAATTTAGAGTCCTTATTCTACAAGTCTTCACTTTTTTGAGTTCCTCAACTCATGTTTGATTCACACAACTTTTCCAATCCTTTGTGAATCAGTTTGTAACCCAAGAACACAACCTTGAGTTTTGTTCAAACCTTGTGGAGAAGCCGTTCTCTTCTTCATTGCAGCCCTCCTGGAAAGGGAAAATTCCAGCCAACAAACTTGTGGATAAGCCGTTTCTCTTCTTCAAAGTTGTCCTACTGGAAAGGGATATCTCCAGCCGCGACTACAGAATCCGATACCCGAGGGTAATTCTTAGTCAACTTGTATTTCAGTGTAATCCGATTGTAAGCCGTTTCTCTTACAAATTATAGTGATATACAAATGGTTTTTCCCCCGTGGGGGATTTTTCCTTAATTGCGTGTGTTTGAATGTTCTTGCTTAGATTATCATCTTATTCAATCACATAACTGCTGCATGTTTAGAGTTTGTTTGTGCTAAAAGGGTTGATTGGAATCTTGCGAATTATTTTTAATCAATTATCACACACCGGACCTATTCGGTTTCTCAAATTGGCTCAAGCTTGTTCATACATTCAGCAAATAAATCTAGCTGAGGATGATCGCCCGAGAAACAAAGAAAAATTGGTCATCGATTTCCCTAAGAACGACCTCGCAGGTGTACTATATCCTCATGATGATCCACTGGTGATCAAAATGAGGATGAAGGAAGTAATAATCTCAAGAGTACTGGTGGATAATGGTAGCTCGGCGGATATCATGTTCTACTCATGCTTCGATAGTTTAAATCTAAAGTTATCTCAGTTGGAACCTTATCACAGGCCCCTCCTCGGGTTTGCTGGCGAGAAAGTCTTTCCACTTGGGACGATCAAGTTGGATATGTTCATCGGTACATGGCCTTCTTGTCGAACATAAAGAGTACGTTTCTTTGTGATGGATAAGAATGTCCAGTCAGCTTACAATATCATTATGGGAAGGTTAGGTTTGAAGAAGTTCAAAGCAGTACCATCTACTGTACATCAATGTCTGAAGTTTCCAACCAATTTTGGAGTAGGAGTTGTAAAGGGTGACCAAAAGGTAGCTCGGGAATGCTACTATTCATCTACCGAGCAGGAAGAACTGGAGGAATCTAGGAAGAAAACTACTACCTATCAAGTGGATGGAGGTGCAGAGATTGAAACCTTAGATCCCAGAGACGAGTCGCAACTCGTGAAAGGTCAGGTGGTGGAAGCTACTGAAAATGTCATTCTGGATGATGAGCACACGAAACGAACAACTCAAATAGGTTCGTCGTTGGATGTGTCACTAAAACAGGAATTGATAGCTTTTCTAAAAAGCAGAAAACAAACTTTTGCTTGGAGTCACGAAGATATTCCAGGAATAGACCCAAATTTCTTATGTGATGAACTTAATGTGAACAAGGAAATCAAGCCAGTGAAGCAGAGAAGAAGAGTGTTCAGTCCCGAGAAGAACCAAGCTATACAAGAGGAGGTCAAGAAGCTCAAAAAAGCTTGCTTTATTGAAGATGTCAAATATCCAGACTGGTTGTCTAATGTGGTGATGGTGAAAAAGAAAAATGACAAGTGGAGGATGTGTGTAGACTTCACCGACCTCAACAAGGCTTGCCCAAAGGATCATTTTCCTTTGCCCCGAATTGATTAATTAATGGATGCTACCTCGGGACACGAGTTATTGAGCTTCATGGATGCTTATTCTGGTTACAACCAAATTAAAATGAAACCTGAAGACAGGGAGAGTACCTCTTTCATTACCCCTAGGGGAACTTATTGTTATAATGTTATGCCTTTGGGTTTGAAAAATGCAGGTGCAACATATCAGCGGCTGATGAAGAAGGTTTTGTAGAAAAAATCAGTTGCAATATGGAAGCTTATGTCGAAGATATGCTGATGAAAAGCAAGAGAGCTGCTGACCATCTAATTGACTTAGGTCAGACCTTTGATCAACTAGATAAATATCAAATGAAGTTGAATCCCACCAACTGCATATTCGGAGTACGAGAAGGCATGTTCCTCGGGTATATTGTCAACCAACGAGGAATCAAAGCAAACCCAGAGAGGATCAAGGCTCTATTGGGACTACGATCTCCAACGACGAAGAAGGAAGTATAAAGTCTCACTGGGCGAGTTGCAGCACTTAATAGATTTGTATCACGAGCAACAGATAGATGCCTCCCATTCTTCAAAACACTCCGAAAAACGTTTGAATGGAATGACGAATGCGAGAAGGCTTTTCAAGAGTTGAAGAAATATCTGAGTGCACCTCCACTTTTATCCAGGCCAGTGATGGGGGAAAGATTGTACTTATATTTGGCAGTGTCGAAGAATGCAGTTAGCTCGGCATTGATAAGAACGGAGGATGGAGTGAAAAAACCAATCTATTACACTAGCAAAGCCTTCCGAGGAGAAGAGATCAGATATCCAAGACTGGAAAAGTTGGCACTAGAATTGATCAAGGCGAGTAGGAGAATGAGGCCGTACTTCCAAGCTCATACCATAGTTATGTATACCGATATGCCCTTAAGGCAGGCTCTTCATAAACCGAAAAAGTCAGGACGATTGATGTACTGGGCAGTAGAACTTGGTGAATATGACATAATTTATGAGCCTAGATCGTCACTTAAAGGGAAAGCAGTAGCAGATTTTATAGCAGAGTTCACCTATCCTGACACACACGAGGAGCAAAAGTTGAATACCGACCAACCTGTGGATGTTACAAGATCATCGAATTTAAACCCCGATCAACTTAAGTTGGTCGACGAGAAAGGGAAAATGGTCGACGAGCAACAAGAAGCACTAGAGGAAGATATAAGGAAGCCATAAATATTCCGCCAAGGAACTCTGTCTAACCAAGAGTTTGATAATGATATACCTGTGTGGAATTTGTATATAGATGGATCTTCGTGCACTGCAGGTTGTGGAGAAGGGATTGTTTTGAACAGCCCGGACGAGGTCGATGTGGAGTATGCTTTGCGCTTCTAATTCAAGGCTTCTAATAATGAGGCTGAGTATGAAGCTATGATTGCAGGTCTTAGTTTAGCAAAAACTATGGGGGCAGAGCAGGTCGTCATATTCAGTGATTCACAACTAATCGTGAATCAAATATTGGGGGTATATGCAGCCAAAGGAGAATTAATGATCAAGTATCATGAAAAAGAAATAGAGATTTTATCAAGTCTGATGGTTGTACAGATAATTAGAATACCAAGATTGGAGAATGCCAGAGCAGATGCCTTAGCTCGATTAGCCTCAGTAACGCGCACCGAGCTACGAAGAATAATCCCAATAGAAATCTTGGCTAGTCGGAGCATAGATGAAGATCTGATGATGAACTTTATTACCCTTGATTTAGGACCATCTTGGATGGATCCCATTAGGGCATATATTGAAGAAGGGTATTTGCCAACTGATAAACTCGCAGCCAAGAAGCTGAAGTTTAAAGCTGCTCGTTATGTGTTGACCAATGGTGTTCTATATAGATGAGGAATTATTGCTGGCTTGAAGAGATGTGTACATCCCACTGAGGTGAAAGACTTGATCGAAGAAGTCCATGAAGGGTCTTGTGGATCCCATGTAGCAGGTCGGACACTTCTACAAAGGATAATGACGCAGGGATATTATTGGCCGACAATGAGGGCTGATTGCGTAGCCTATGCCAAAAAATGTGACAAATGTCAACACTTCTCCACTATCCAAAGAACTCCCCAAGCATTGTTGACACCCATTACTTCCCCTTGGCCATTTTCCATGTGGGTAATTGACTTGGTCGGGCCACTTCCAATGACTAGAGGAAGGTTTAAATATCTCGCTGTCGCAGTGGATTACTTTACTAAGTGGGTGGAAGCCGAGCCCCTTATCGATGTGACATATGACAAAGTGTATCAATTTATATGGAAGAACATCATTTGTAGATATGGTCTTCCTCTTGCATTCATCACAAACCATGGAACCTAATTCGACAAGGAGGAGTTTGCTGCGTATTGTCACCAGTCGAACATATTGAAAACCCACTCTACACCAGGCCACCCTCAAAGCAATGGACAAACTGAAGTGACAAACAGAACGCTGCTGAATGACTTGAAGAAAAGATTAAATGATGCAAAGGCAAATTGGATCAACGAGCTGCATTCTGTACTATGGGCTTATCGTACTACTCCACGAGCAGCCACAGGAGAATCTCCATATATGCTGGCATTTGGAAGTGAAGCTGTTATACCTGCCGAGCTGGGTCTCCCCACACACAGAGTGCTGAATTTCAACTCTCCTACCAGTGACTTGATGAGAAGATTAGATTTGGATATGCTCGAGGAAGTTAGAGAAGAAGCAGCAATCAGAAATGTTGCATACCAGCAATGGACAGCTCTGTTCTACAACAAGAGAGTAAAGAAATGCAACCTGAAAGAAGGAGACTATGTGCTAAAGAAAGTAATTCAAAAGCACAACAAACTGGAAGCTAACTGGCATGGGCCCTACAGAGTAACAGAGGTTGTTCGACCAGGGACATATAGAATCAAAACCTTAGAAGGAGAGGAGTTTAAGAATGCATGGAACGCAGAGCATCTGCGCAAATATTATCAGTAATTTAATCTCTATGTAATGCAGTTTTTTTCGATATGAATAAAGTTTTGGATATTTCGCCCAATTCTATCCTTTTGTTGAAATTTTTTCGGAGTACTAGTGCTACACACTACGCATCAAGCCCAGAAACACCAACTACGGTTGGTTGGGAAGAAAATCCACTAGCTAAGGCTGGTCGGGAATAAAAATTTCCCAGAAACACCAACTACGGTTGGTTAGGAAGAAAATCCATCAGCTAAGGCTGGTCGGGAATAAAAATTTCCCAGAAACACCAACTACGGTTGGTTGGGAAGAAAATCCACCAGCTAAGGCTGGTCGGGAATAAAAATTTCCCAGAAACACCAACTACGGTTGGTTGGGAAGAAAATCCACCAGCTAAGGTTGGTCGGGAATAAAAAATCCACCAACTATAGTTGGTCGGGAATGAAAAATTTCCCAGAAACACCAACTACGGTTGGTTGGGAAGAAAATCCACCAACTATAGTTGGTCGGGAATAAAAAAAGCCTAGAATCACTAACTACGGTTGGTTGGGAAGAGAATCCACCAACTACGATTGGTCGGGAATAAAAATCCATCAACTACGGTTGGTCGTAAACATTTGGTTAAACAAAGCAGAATCATGTGATGAACACCAACTACGGTTGGTTGAGAAGAAAATCCACCAGCTAAGGTTGGTCGGGAATAAAAAATCCACCAACTACGATTGGTCGGGAACATTGGGTTAAACAAAGCAGAATCATGTGATGAAAGTCGTTTAATGGTTTAGAACTAAAAGTGATAAGTCATTACAATAAAAAACAAAACAGAAATTTTTGATACTTATGACATTTTAAATTACCACCAAAGTTGGTCGAGAAATAAAATATCACCAACTCTGCTTGGTCGTCAGATAATTATCATTAATTCAGATAGTCAACAATAAATTTTCACCAACTCTAGTTGGTCGACAATTTAAAATAGCCCAAAATATCTTTATCTTTTCAACAGATATACATGCACATTCATTCGAAATGTCTTACAAAATATTTCCAAAGACAATGACAATTAAGATTGCAAAGAAAACTAGAAGTTTTTCATTAAATCCAGAACAAAATACATTGAGAAGCGAAATACATATTATATGAGAAATTATTACATCAAGAATCCTATTCTATTGGCTTCTTCCCCTCTGCTTTTGAAACAGGTTCTTCACCAGCAGGAGGATCGTCTAAAGCATAGGGGGAATTTATAAAATTCAGATCTTTGAGCATCCTGACATTCATTACTGATGGCCGAGCAAGTAAGTGCTCGTGGCGAGATATCTCGAAGTTAGAATGAAGACTGTAGTCACCGAGATACTTTGAAATTAGGCATCGAGGAATGGCCCTAGAAGGAATCCAGCTCATATCTAGTTTGAAAGGTGGCACTGGCAACTCGAGCAATCCAGGGTCATAGTAATCCCATAAATAGTGACCATGTTCCAACTGCAACACACCCAAGGCATTCAGCCATCCTTGCTTGTAACCCTCATTATTTACATTTTGGATCCAGTCATCTAGATGGTAGATGGCTTAATTATAACCAGCCATCCAGAACTCTCTGGGCTACTTATGGAATTGATAGGTTAACCTCTTCAGTTGCTCGTGGAGGTTCTTCGTTAAAAGTTCTTTACCCTCCAAGGCAGACTTTTGTACAGAGAGCTGCTCGTCCAGATTCAGAATCCTCTTGGATATCTCAGCTAATGCTTGATTCTTCGCTATTAACTGGAAGGCCTAATTCTCCAAATCTGATTGAGTTCTTTATTCTTCAACAGTAACCCGAGCAGCCCTTGCTCATCCCCGAGAAGCTCTTGCTCGTCCGCGAGCAGAGGTAGAAGGACCAGTTCTCTTCAAGGTTTCCAATTTGTCTCTCAAATTGGCATTTTCGACCTCCAAGAAAGAAAAACCTTCATCGTTGACAGGAACCAAGGCTCCTGAGGTAGAGGCTGCAGATTTCAGCTGAGATATCTCTCCTCGCAAATTATTGTTTTCCTGCTCTAACAATTTGGCGATCTGCCTATGCTCTTCAACCTCGATCTTCAAAGTCCTTTCCTTTATATCATAAACAACAACCAACTTATCATATCCCTTATCATCACTTAGTTGTTGATACTTCTTCTCATATCCCTGATGCAGAAGGATAGTAGACTCCTTGTACTGTTGTTGAAGTTCCTCGATGATACCCTGGAGATCTTTAATCATCTCATAGTATGCCACATTATTAGCAACTGCACGGTCGAGCAGGCATTTCAAATACTGGTAGGCTTCAACTGCTCGTTCTGAAGCATCTGGACCGAGGATATCGACGATTTGAGATTCATTCAAGTCAGCATGGCCAGCCTTGAAGTAGTCGTTACATTTGTTTCATCAGTTCTGTATCATGGGCTGACAAGAGTTCCATTCTAGCCATAAACTAGTAAAGAAAAGAGATCAAAAGAATTAATAAAATGCAGATAGAGCAAGAAGAATAAAAGCAGAGCAAGAAAAAGGGAGTTAAGTTGCACAACTAAAAACTTCAAATTTTATTACATCATAAAAGAAGTACATAACCCAGAGTTACATTTAACAAAAAAGCAAAGAGAAAAAGTCTGAACAACTCTACACCTTCTCTTTATCTCCTAAAACTTTCTCGGGAGGCTGGGACGAAGAGGTAGGTTGCTCGGATGGCATAGAAGGTTGCTCGGAGGGTGTTGTAAATTACTCGGTTGAAATGATGGTTGGTTGAAGTTGCTCGCAGGAGGTCTGGACAACCGAGGGATGAGAAATCTGATCTCCGATCACCATAGAGGATTCCTCGAAAGCAGCTTCGTCTTCTTCTTCCCCAGGAGAAGTAGGGGGCCCAGGAATGTGTCGCTGAAATAGGTCTGAATTCTCATCGACATTCATCACTCTCAGAGCAGCCACCCAACCATCCCTGAAATATTTAAGGCTGTCATACTCCATTTATGAGATCATGGCAGCCAAACCCTTATTCCAACCCTTATCCCAGCTAGTACTGAAGGACTTCTTAACAACAAGTTTCCTCTTCGCCTTCTCTGAGGAAACCCTCTCAGTCATGAGTTCCTCGGCAACTTTTAATTTCCTTTCCGCCTCTTCCCTCTGGCGATCCGCTTCACGGAGTTTGCCTAACTCCTCTTCAGCAACTTTGAATTTGGTCTCAAGCTCTTCGGCATTTTGGAGCTTCCCCTTGAGCTCTTTATTCTTAATTTTGAAGTCTTTTATCTTCTTCTCCAAACCCTTGGAGACTTCAACAGCTTTATCTCTCTCTTGCTCGGTGGCTGTTAGTTGCTTCCCCCAAGAAACTTTATCTTCGTCATACTTCCGACGAGAATCCTTTAAGGACTGTGACCTACAAGAGCCTCCTCCACACCTGACGAGGATCTCGAAGCTTTAATAGCTTCATCCTTTTTCAGAATGGTGTTGAAACAAGTTACCAACTGGAAAAAGAAAATAATTGTAAGTCAGTGCAAGGACATAACATTGAAAAATGAAAGTTTAAAATAGTAATACTTATAGAGGCAATATGTTGAGCTGCCAAGGTAGTAACCCTCTCCCGAGAAAGATTTTCTTCAACACCTTGGATCTCGGGGATGATACAAGACTTCATCGAGCTCATGGCAGAGCTCGGAGCAACAAAAGTGGGAACACCACTTCCAGTAGTTAGAGGCTGAGAGATGGATTCAGCCAAATTATCCGAGGAGTTTTTCTTCAACTTCCTCGTGGGAGCAGGAACATTCTTGAACAAGGATGCCGTCTTGGTCGGTGATATAACTATAACCTCGCTTGGAGAGGAAACAGTTGTAATCTTGCTTGGATCCATAGGGGGCTTCTCGGTAACCTTCTTAGTAGCAGCTGGAGGAGGTGCATCAATTTGTCTTGTCCCTTCTTCTGGGACATCCTGCTTACTTTTCTTTGCCTCTCCAGCAGTAGAGGCAGACTTATCGAAGAGGGAAGGAGCTCTTCTTCTCTTTATTCTGTCACTGAGAGGAATATGCGATTCAGGAGAAGAACCTTCAGAAATGGGTGCTGGTTCTATGTTACTTATCACCGGACGAGCAGTGAAAGACGAGGTGTAACTCTTGTACTGCAACAAGTACGAGGCTAATCTAATATGTTCGTCAACAACAGTTTGATGAAAACCCCAGATAAGTTTCAGATGCTTTAAATTAACTTCTGTCTCCTTTGGATACCTTCTTTTGCTATCACCTACAATTAAATAAAAATCAAAATATCAGTGACGCATTTTATCGAATATAAAGAAAACATGATTTCAAAAACTAAATAAAATAAAAACAACCTATCCCATTGCCATAGGAAGGGCATCTGGGACCCTGATATACGTCATTTTCAATTAATGGAGCATGTTTCCAATTTTTCATAACAACCCCGTGCTCGAAGTAATCCCTGTTGGCATCTGGGAGATTGACAACTAAAGCCCTATTTAAAAACCTAGTTTTCAAATAAAAAGTACTATCACTGACAGCCCATCTATAGCAAAACATAATCTCTGGAATTCCTAAACGGGTTCCCTGAATCTGATTTAACTTATGGACTCCATTAACTATTCTCCATGTATTGGGGGCTATTTTTGCAGGTACCACATCAAAATATTGACAGAATTCCAAACACAAGGGATTTGGAGGAAAAGAAAAGACACATTCGGCTACAAAGAGACTGGGGAACCAATGTCCCTCAGCCAAACAAAAATAATCAGAAGGACCAGCAAGTTCTTCCAAAATGACCCAGGAAGGAATAGAAAAATCATAACGAAATTTATCAAGTGACTCAATAAGGTAAACCATGATGAACAAAGAAAATAAAAGAGAAGGAAGAAGATCTTACAGAAGACGGTTAGATCAGTTGATAACAAACGATGGAAGGAATAAACGCATAAGATGGAGAAGAAGGGAGAGCTCAAAGATACAAATTTGAAAAAGTAAGAGACGATAGGATTTTCTGCAACGCTTAAATACCTTACCTTGGGAAGGGATAAAAATAATGATTACAAAGAAAGACGTTTGCGCTACCGGCAGTTAAAAGGAAAAAAAAGGCACGGAGACCAAAGCGGTGAGAAAAATTCAAAAAGTCTGATTCTATGAATTTGAAAGGAAAAATAAATACAAGGAAAACACTCCTAAAATTCAGGATGACTATTTAATCCCGCCATATTTTGAGAAGAATGTTCCACACTCCTCAACCTCGAACTGTGAAACATTGGGGGCTTCTGTTGATATCAAATTTAGTCTGCTGACGTGGATCAGTTAAGTGAAGACACGTGTCAATCTACATGGTACTTACAAACATTTTTGAACAACGCCTTGACTTCGAGGAACTCAACCTCCCCGACCAACTCAGACACTCCGAGCAACAGGTGCTCTCCGAGGAACTTTACTATACCGAGCAACTCATGAATAACGAGCTACTTAGGCGGTCTGAGCAGCTTAGGCGGTCCGAGATGCATCTCGTACAGAGCATTAATGTCCGGATAATCAACAAATCGATTGCGCATTAAATGCTCATTATTATCATACAGATGTATACGCCTATTGGACAGCTATGAAATATTCTCTCACATGTACAGCCCCAAGGCTATAAATACATTGTAACCTCCTCATTAGCAGGGGACTCGGAATTTCTTGGTAAAATCTGTTATCGAGAATTCCCAAACAGTCAGCAATAACAAAATAGTGGACGTAGGCCATTCCTTTAAGGCCGAACCACTTTAAAATTCTTTTGTCTTATTTATTTTTATCTGTGACTGAATAATTAGAAGAGATAGTCTAATTTTTTACATCAACAATCCCATTTGATCTAAGTGAACTATTGAACCAGGATTTTCTCAATACACTTTTATAGAGCTCCGAATCCTCTTTTTGATAGTCCTGGCCATGTGCGAATCAGAATCACGTTTCGTATTTTATGGACAAATAACCATTTTGTCTTCCCTATAGGTAAAGACACATCACCTGGCTACTGGCAGGTTAATTTACCTTGGCTAGCAAGTCTGACCACCCTATTGGCAAGAAGGGTAGGGTCCATGTCGTCCAATAGGTTCTTAAGGACAACATAGTCCATTTTTCTCTTATTTAAGGAAACTGTAAGGACATAATTTCCATAAGTACTGATTTTACATTCACTATGTCGTATACCGCTGTCACCATCGAGAAAAGATCACGATCATTTGTTCAAAATGACGGATCCGAATATCAAGTTTCTTCAACAACGGATATCTACAAGATTGATTTTGGTAAGAATTGTGTTTAACTTTCTAAGTAAAAATATTTTTTATAAGACCCGTAGGCGAGATATTTAAAATATTAACTTTTCACTCTCGTCCTTCAAACGACAAGGCAGTGTCATTCAAATGATATTTACATGTCATTAAAATGACCTATCTAACGAAATCACGTGTCAATTGATAGGTCGCGGGAAGGGTAATTCCTTTATTACTTCAAACGACCACGTATTGTTTTGTGTTTTATAGGTCGTTTCTTAGGTCGTTACTAACAACATCTATTGTTGTTCAAACGACATTGAGAAGTCATTCTAACAACAGGAGTTGCCTCAAGTACTTTAATTTCTATAAATACCTGTTTTAAAAGACTTTTACCAAACGAAAACTGCAAATCTGTAGAATTTTAGTCTTCATTTTAAGGGCACAAAAGTTTTTTTTATTCACACAAAAGATCCCATATACATTTGTAAATAATTTGGAACCTAAAACACTTCTTGTCGAATCAACTCTTGAAGAGAATATTTCTCTACTGCTGGATTGATAGTTCTTGCAAGGTCTATTTGCTGATGACTGTGGTCATTGGGGATACTCGAGGGTTATCACTACCGAAGGAGGAAATGTAGTTCTTGAGGTTTTCGAGGGAATTTTTGCTAGTGCTAGGCTACGGTCTATGTGGGTTTTGTGGGAGATTCAATGAAGATTTAATTATGTAATTATAAGTTGAAATTTACATTAGATAGTGAAATAAAAGGTCTTACCCAAGATTTTATTTTTCTTGAATCTTGTTTGTCACTTGATTTATAATTTAGATACATGATTAGGGTTTAATAAAATTTGGAATAAATATTAAACCTAATCAAATAAGTTTTAAATTGGAAATTTGCAAATTATATAATTAATTTACATCACGCATTCTCAAATTGATATCAGAGTCGGTTTCTCCAATTTATCAAGTGATCCTTTTTCCGTAAAATTTTTGTGATATCAATTTTTTTTTTAAATCTGATTTTGAAAACTTTTGCAATTTTTCTGACAGATAACTTATATAATCGGATGCCCATCTTTGATGGCACGAATTATGCCTGTTGGAAAGCCCATATGAGATATTGTTTAAAGCTATCGATGAACACATTTGACTTGTTTGTGAAAGAGGGTGGACTCCTCCCACTGTCATCGTTAAAAATGTCATCAATCCCAAATATGTGTCTAACTGGACTGATGATGATTATAAATGGAGTACCTATAATCTCGTGGCCTTAGCGTTATTTCTAAAACCTTCACCCCTAACGAGTTTCTTCATATTATGACGAGCACCACGTCTAAAGTGGCATGGGATATCCTCTAATTGAAATACGAGGGTACCAACGCGGTTAAAGCATCGAATCTAAAAATTTTGACCACCTAGTTTGAGAATATCACTAAGTCATAGTCCGAGTGTTTTGACGAGTTTTATGCTAGGTTTTCAAACATAGTCAATTCGATTTTTAATTTGAATGACAAAATTGAGGATATGAGAGTTGTTAAAAATATTTTGATGTCACTCTCATCCCGTTTTATTCCTAAGGTCATTGTTTTAAATTCTTTGGGGATATTAGATACAGTTATGTTAGAAGAACTCGTAGGATACCTTCAAACTTATGAGATTGACATGTTTCCCCAAATCGTTAAGACTAAGGATAGAGGGATTTCATATAGGTCATAATCTAGAAAAAGTGAGGAAGTGTCTGGAAGAAGAAGAAGAAGAAGAAGAAGAAGAAGAAGAAGAAGAAGAAGAAGAAGAAGAAGAAGAAGAAAGAAAGAAAGAAAGAGGCTTGTGAGTCCGAGTGTGAGGGAGAGTTTTATTTTGATCATTTGTCCATATTTACTAAAGATTTTAAAATTTTCTCAAATTTTCCAAAGAAAATTCTTCCAATGAAAAGATGTTTGAGAAAAATAAAAAGAAAGAAGAGGCCAAAGAGAACGCTGAGAAAGAGGAAGAGGAAAGATATTTTGAGTGCGAGGGCAAAGGTCACAAAGTGTTTGAATGTCCAACTATGCTAAAGAGAAAGGGCAAGAAAATTGCTAGGCCAGTTGCTCTTAGCGATAGTGACAATGAGGTGAATGATTCTGAGGATGAATCATCACACGTTGTTTGTTTTGCCTTTATGGATAGTCACGTGAACACATCTAATTTGTCCCATAATGATGAGAACACTTGTATACTTGAGAGCCCCGGTGATGAATTTAGTTTTTCGAGTGAGAGTGAAGGTGAAATTGAAAGTGAGGGTGAAAGTGATCTCCAAAAAGCGCTTAGAGATTTATATGACAATACTTTAAAGAAAAAGAAGTTGAATAAAGAGTTAAGTCTTAAGGTGTTAGATTTGTAGAGAGAGATAAAAGTTTTGAGGGGATGTGAGGCATTCGCGAGTTAACTCGATAAGGTGAAGGTTTCTATAAGTGAGCAGTTGATCGTCTTAGGCCAGGAAAATAGTGAACTTGAATCCCATGTGTACAAACTCGAGAGTGATCTCAAACGTTCTCGGGAGGTCAAGGTAACTATATACAATACATCTAAGAATATTGAAAAGATTCTCCTCGGTCCCTCTTTGGGTAATAGTGAGAGATTAGGAATTAGTTATGACGGTGCGTATAGTTCCCATATTTCACCCGAGATGATTTTTGAGTTTATGATAGATCCATATGGCTTTCAACCAAACCCACCTAGGCATCCATTTCCAAATAGGTGAGCGCGTCCTAGTCATTTTGAGAGAGGTGTTCCTAGACTCGTTTTTGTTTGTTCCCATTGCAAGAAGAGACGACGCCTTAGGGAATTTTACTTTGAGTTGGGTTGTGTGTCTCATAGGTTTTACCTTGTTACACTACACCAAAATGGCCAAATTGTCACCTTTCAGCCGGCCACCCTTGTCACGGTCATTGACCGTGACAACAAACACGCGTTTTGTGTCACGGTCAATGACCGTGATAAGACCATGACAAAGTATTGTCACGGTCATGGACCGTGACACGATCATGACAAATGTTCTTGTCACGGACTTGTCACGGTCCATGACCGTGACAATACTTAAAATAATTATCACGATCAAGAACCTTGACACGACCGTGATAATGTCTTCAGCAAAAAAATCCCTAGACTTTTTTTTCCCACCGTTTTTGGGTTTTCTCTCTCTCTCTCTCTCTCTAAGCGATTTCGAGGTCTCTCTCTCTCTCTCTCTCTCTCTCTCTAAGGTATGTTTTTTCCTCTCTTTCTCTTTAATTTCTATATGTGTGTGTATGTGTGTGTATATATGTGTGTACATGTATATGTTTATGTGTGTATATATGTGTGCGGTGGTGTGTGGTGGGGGAGGGGGTGGTGGGGGTGGGGTGGGCTGTGTGTGTATGTGTGTGTGTGTGTGTGTGTGTGCAGGTGGGGTGGGGTGGGGTGAGGGGGCAAGGGGTGCGGTGGGGGGAGGGGGGCAGGGGGTGTAGTGGGGGGAGGGGGCAGGGGGCAGGGGGTGGGGTGGGGTGTGTGTGTGTGCAGGTGTGTGTAGGGGTGACAATTTTTGACACGACACGATAACCCGACACGAACTCGACGCGAAGTTAGCGGGTTAGGGTTGACGATTTCTTGGCACGAACCCGAATATGACACGACCTGCCAACACGAATAATAAATGGTCTGGGTTAGTGTCAAACATGTATAACTCAAAAATGACACGAATAGACCCGTTTATCTCGTATTTTATGGAGAATATATTAGATAATTTATATATCTTGATAGACATTATATAAAACTCATGGAGAATTGGATGATAAATTATTTATGTATTGCAAGAAGTTGAAATTAATTAAATTTAAGTTATTATAGGCCTATCAGTGGTATGATTGGCTAAGAGAGAAGAAAAAAATTATTTTATATTTTACTTAATGTATAGCTTTAATTGTAATTTTAATTGTATAGTTTTAGATGAAAGTAAATTAATAATTAGTGCCCATTTTATATGAAAGTAGGATTGCCCCTCATTGTAAATTAGTAAATTAATAATTGTATACTTTAATTGTTAGTTTTAATTGATGAAATGAATTAATTGAGTAGATGAATAAGAAGGAGTACGGGATACATATTTGTTGTTGACATTGTTGTTGGATTATTTTGTTTAGTAATGTTGGTTTGGTTAGTTTTAAAAGTGGCATGACCACTGGATTATTGTCCATATGGGGGTGGGATTTTTCAACTTTTTTTGAAAATTACTTTGTATATCGAACAATATATATATAGTATGATAATTAAATGAAACATACTTGAAATTAAATATAGTTGCGCATAGATACTAGCCTTCTAGTTCTTATGCATATGTATTCAATAGCCCTTAGAGCCGTTCGAGAGTCATTACCCTGTAATGAGATCTCTCGAATTTTCCCGTTTGGCTGTATAATATTCTTAGTGCTTAAAGTTGTTACTTTTGGAGGAAGTTCTGCAGTCGTATCTTAATGTTCTCTGGGTACATACTAGATTGACAAGTGTGACTGTTATTTTAATTGATCAATTGAAATAACACTCACACTTGCCAATCTACGTCGTGTACTTAGAGAACTACGGGGACATGCTGTCAAATTTTTTTCAATTGTAACAATGTGCATGAGCTGTTAAGTATATTACAGAAAAATGCGGGTCTTGAATGGGATAGGACCACTCACCCTTTAGAGGAGATGGAGGAAATATAAATTTCTATTATAAATTGAATTTGAATATAAATAAGACATAATTAAATGCAACATACTATAAATCTAAGTTTTGTTTACCTTTAATAGGTGATTAGTTGTGGTAACTGTGATGGGATATCCGAAATACAAAGAGTGGATGGGTGAGACAAATAGAATGGGGGATGTGTTTCACAGAGGTGCTAACGAATTTGTGAAATATGCAAAGATATGTCATAATGATGAAGAGTTTTCGTGTCCGTGTGCTAGGTGTAAGAATGATAAGGTGTTTGAGTGGAAAACAGTTGAACTACATTTGTTAAGATCGGGTATGCAAGATAGTTATCGATTTTGGAGTTTTCACGGTGAATTGAAAGCTCCTTTTTTCCCCGACCAACCTTCACAACAACCTTCAACAAGAAGAATAGATGTAGAAGGGGACGACGTAGATCATAATATGTTAGAGGATTTAGTTGATGATGCGTACGGAGTTTATGACGCAGACGAGAATGAGGTTACCGATGATGTAGAATATTCAAGTGCTCGTAAAGATAACACGATAAAACTTGACGATGACTACCAAAGTTTAAAATTTAAGGCGACCCAACCGTTATACTCTAACTGTGAGAAAGATCAAACAACTTTACATGCCATGGTTGGTTTGCACAGTTTGAAGACGCAGTACGGTTTGTCTGGCAATAGCGTGACGGGAATTCTGAAATGGGTGAAGGGCTTATTACCCAAGGTGAATACACTTCCCAAAAGCTATAATGTTATGAAGAACAGTTTGAAAGGTTTGGGAATGAAGTATAAATCGATTCATGCTTGTGTGTATGACTGCATACTATACCGAAAGGAGTATGAAAATCTCGAGCGTTGTCCGGTATGCGATGAACCTAGATATGTCCAATCCACTAGTAAGGAAGGCACAAGCTCAAAAGTGCCTCAAAAAGTATTGAAATATTTTCCCGTTGGGCCTAGATTAAAGCGATTTTTCATAGTACCATGGATTGCAGAGGCAATGACTTGGCATGCTAGGGCAGAAGTAAGGGGTAATATCATGCGTCATCCTATTGATTCTACTGCCTGGAGGAGGATGAATTTTGAGTATCCCGATTTTGCTCGAGAACAACGCAACATTCGTTTGGCTATATCAACAGATGGTTTCAATCCATTTGGAAATCTAAGCACCAATCAGAGTGTATGGCCAGTGATCCTAGCCCCACTCAACCTCCCTCCTTCAAAGTGTATGAGACCTGAATTTTAAATGATGGCTTTGTTGATACCTGGGCCAAAGGCACCAAGTGATGACATCGACGTCTACTTGGCTCCTTTGGTAGAATAATTAAATGAGTTGTGGGAAGAGGGTGTGCAATCATTTGACTCTTTTAGAAAAGAAGAGTTTACGCTGAAAGCTATGTTGATGTGGGAAATTCATGATTTTTCGGCTTATGGGACATTATCCGGTTGTGTAGTACATGGTTATTTGGGGTGTCCTATTTGTGGAGAGGAGACTGAATCTCTTCGTCTATCCTCTAGATTAAAAAATGTATACCATCGCCACAGGAGGTTTTTACCCCAGCTCATAGTTTCAGATCTGAGAAAGGTTCCAATTTTTTATTGGGTGGGGTTGAACATAGGCTACCGCCAAGATAACTTTCGAGTTCAGAAATTGAAAGTAAATCTTCAGAATGTGGCCCTAATATGCCAGGTAAGAATCCCAAATTTAAGAACGTCAAGCATAAGAAGACCCCAACTGGGAATGAAACTGAGACAAGAAAGGCATGGTCTCGAAGGTCAATTTTATTTGACTTGTCTTATTGGAAGAATAACCCGGTGCGCCATGTATTGGATGTGATGCATGCAGAGAAGAACTTTGCTGAACATATTGTGGGCACTTGCCTTGGGGTGAGTCATTCGAAGGATGGAGAAAATGAACGAAAAGATCTTAAATCATCAAAACTTAAGCCACAACTATGGTTGAAAGAAGATAGTAGGGGAAGGACAATAATTCCCCCTGGTGCGTTTACTTTGACGAGTGGGGAAAGGAAGGTGCTTCTAGACACAATATATAATTTGAAGGGCCCATCTACTTTTTCGTCCAACTTGCAAAGGATTGTGAATTATGCTACTCATGATTTACATAAGTGTAAGTCCCACGATTGGCATGTGATCATGCAATTGGTTCCTCTATTGTTTAAGCACTGTTTCTCCAAGCACAAGGATTTACGTAGGGCTATTATGAAAATTAGTATTACCTTCTCCCTCTTGTGTGAGAAGGTAGTCAATCGAGAACACATAGTGGCCGTAAAATTGGCGGTGACCGAAGCGATTTGTGTATTGGAGAAGTACTTTCCCCCAGCATTCTTTGACATAAGTGTTCACTTGTTGGTACACCTATGTGACGAGGCAATTCTTTGTGGTCCAGTTAGATATCGGTGGATGTATCCGTTTGAAAGATTGATGAAAGTTTTTAAAGATTACGTCAAGAATACGCGATATATTGCAGGATCAATTGCAGAGGAATACATCACCGTGGAGTCATCAATATATACTCGGTAATATATGCCTGACTCGACCAGCATTGATGACACTGATGAGTTCATCGATGATGGTGGTCATGTGATGGGAAAACGAGTGAAATTAACGAGTTTACAACATGAACAAGTAGCTCGTTATCTATTTGACACACATGAAGATGTCGAAGAATGGAAAAATTAAGTTTTGATTATTATAATGTTTAACATTATTTTAGATTATTTTATACATGATTAATTTTGTAATATGCAGAAAATATGAAGCCTATGAGAACAATAAAAGACGAAAAACAATGGTACAATCAAACAGCGAATTTAGGCTGTGATTGACACAAGAGGTAATTATAATGAAAATATTCGTTATATAACGTTACATTACACTCAAATTTTACCACTAATATAATTAATTTATCTATATTCTCAGCTCCTAAAGACGGGTGATGCGACATCAAGGCTTGCTCGTCTAGCCACTGGACCCTTGTTCGTGGCACAAGAGTACAAAAAGTATCAATTGAACGGTTACATTTTCGGCGCTAAAGTGTACGAGGAAAGTACAAATGTATAGAACTCTGAAATTTCATACAAGGCTCTTACTTTCTTTCGAGCGAGTGCAAAATATAAAAACCTCGTTGAAGCTGAAATGACTTACTATGGCGTAATCCAAAATATATTTGAATTGGATTATATAAGCTTCAAAGAGGTTGTATTTTACTGTGACTGGGTAAGAGTTGAGGATAAAAATGCTTGTAAAGTTGATCCTGTCAACAATTTGATCATGGTTGACTTGTCTAAGTTGAAGAACAACGATCATGTGAGCGATGAGCCATTTGTTTGTGCATTTCAAAAGGTTAAGCAAGTGTTTTACTCGGAGTATATCAACAACGAGCCGTGGTCAATTGTCCAACACGCGCCAAAGCGTCTAAATAGTAGTGTGGATGACTTGGTTGCTCCTACCGAATATCAATCCATTTTTTATGATAACCCGAATTCGAATCAATTTTTCAATTTGTAATAAATATTCCAATTTGTACCGAAACATCCATTTTTAATGCATTTAATTGATTTGCACTTTATCACTCTTGTGTATTGTGCGTGTGTGGATAGGAGATTAATACATAAATATTCCAAGTACATCTAAGTTTTGTTTATACTAATCCATGAATATACGCTTCTTAACTTTAATAGGTGATTAGTACATAGTTATTTGGGGTGTCCTATTTGTGGAGAGGAGACTGAATCTCTTCGTCTATCCGAACACTAAGAAATGCCATAATCCTATGGAGTGATGTTCTGCAAATTCCTCCTAGCCTTTATGTAGCCAAGCATCACCGGTTTCAGTTGTCAATTCCACTTTACATACCCCATCACTTGGAACCTCTAGCAAAACATGGGAGACCATTGGAAGGTGGAATCGACAACTTCAACTGGTGATTTTTGGCTACACAATGGTTGAAAGGAATTTGCAGAGCATAACTACATAGGATTATGACATTTCTTAGTGTTCAGCTATGAAGGGAATTATATTTGACACGATTGCCCGGGGGACATTAGTTGGAAGGAGGTGCCATATGAGCTCAAGTTAGCTATTTGGGTGGCACTACAGGTAATGTATTTATATTTATATGAATATTTCAATTTCGATTTTGACTTCGATTTATATTTATCTATACTTGCGGGGCGGATACTAATTATACTTTATTTTATTTCAGGGGACAAGGAGTGGCCCTGGGGGTAGGCCACATAGGCTCAATACTTATGTGGCTCTTCGGACGAGAAGGGAAGGATAAGGAGGTGTCCCCGAGCGTCGCGGTACAAAATCTCTTTTCCAGCTAAATAATTTATAGATTTTAGATAATTGATGGTGATGTTGTTTCTTCTTAAATAGTTTCTATTTTGAATGTATATTTGCATTATCTCTAGTTTATTTGGATATATGATGTTTGAACAGGTACAATGTTGCTATAACAGGTACAAATATACTGCTGGGCAGTGGTAGTGGCCATACTGCCCAGCAGATTTTTTTAAAATTCTGCCCAAAATTGTCACGGTCATTGACCGTGACAATTTTTAAAAAAAAGGGTCAAGGCGTTATCACGGTTATTAACCGTGATTAAACTTGTCACGGTCAGGGACCGTGACACGGCCGTGACAATTCTAATGACTGTGACACGTCTGTGACAAAAAAAGTTATCTCGCCCCACGGTCATTGACCTTGACAAGTTGAACTTGTTAAGGTCAATGACCATGACAATTAGGAAGATTTGGTGTAGTGTTATTCTACCACATGTGTTCCCAAATGCACATCCACAGATGATACTGCACGTACTCTTACACATCACATGAAAGATTTTGAGCACTTAAAGAGCAAGTTGAGTATTTAGTCAAATCTTCGCATGATTTGATGGATGTTTTTCATAGGATTTCACCACCTTTGGAAAAAACCTCCGTACCTACTGGTTAAGGTTTAGACTTGTTTTCTAGCACATGATGATTTTCATGATGATATTTTATACCTGTTGCTAGTGTGTATCACTTTTGTATACATTTTTTCCATTTTGATATATTTTTTGAAAAACCCAAAGAGATTTTTGTTTTTGAAATTTTTTGGAAAACTACAAAAAGATTTTCTATTTTTTTAAAGAAAAAACTGAAAAAGTCAAAAAGATTTTATTTTGATAAATTTTTTGAAAAAGACAAAAAGATTTTTGTATTTCTTTTTACATTGTTTATGGATGGACATTTAGGATGACCAAGTCACAACAAGATTCCATATCCATGTGACTATTTGATTGTGTTTTGAGATGATACATCATTTCATCCACGTGCTTTATAATGTTTGGCGCCATTAAGATAATATTTGAGATTACTTTTTACATGTTTGACTTATGATTTTCGTTAATCCACACTTGCACGGATTTATTTAATTGTTGAGCTTGTCTATCACATGTTGGTCGAAGTGTTTTCATCTTAACTCTGTCTTTAGATCTAACCAAATACAATAAAACTTGACAATGAAAGTAGTGCATGTAAGAACCGTTGCCCGTGAGGAATTTATGTAATATGAAAATATGATGAGTGAACACAAAAAAGGGCTACGAAAAGATAAAATAACCTTTTCGTGAAAGTCACCTTTTGAAAAGAGCCAAGAAAGTGTTGCATTCTAAAAAGTAGCCACGTCCAAAATAGTTTAGTTTGATATGATCATTCTAGAAAAAGAATTAAATAGAAAAATATGATCATTATTATACATGAGGGAGTTTGGTTAGAAATATATCAACAGGTTTGCACGTCCTGACTAACTCTTGAAAAAGCATTACATAGCTTTAGACGTTATTGGTATGGAAATCGTTTTAGACTTTGATTTGTTGATTAGATTGAGTCGATATCATTTGGATTTAATTTTTTTATACCTAAGGATGATTTTGAGTTCATTCATTAGGAGTATGCATATTCATCGTGCACATATGGTATGAATGTTTGAGTTGATTTTCCTATCGAATATGTTCACACTCATTCATTACATTTCCATGATTTGGTTATCTTAGTGTAAATTCATGGTGTGTGTTATTTTTGTAAATTATCTTTGCTTGAAATTTTTTGAAAAATTAAAAAGAGATTGTGAAAGCCTTTTGAGTATATCCTTGCATGAGCGTAATTGTCATATATTATATATTTTCTATACTTTTCGTGACACTTAGTATTTATTTTGTTTATTCATTTTCCTTGTCTATTTCGAACATATTAAAAGTGGGAGAACGAATTATGAATTAAGGGGGAGTGAGAGTTTGAATTGTGGGGGAGATTTAAGATTTTACATGATTTGATTTATTCTTATCTCATTTCAAACTCGATACGTCATGAAGGTATTTGTTTTATTTATTGTGTGTAGAACTTTGATGATCATTTGGAAAGCACACAATAAAAAGAGCAAGCAAAGCAACGAGATTTGATTTTAAGATATTTAAAGTTGAAGATTTTTGAATACATTCATTTTCAGTATCTTTCCACTTTTGGGTTCATGGGAGGGTATTAGATTTATATAGGTTGATTGATAATTCTAATTGTTTTTATTTTGTACCAGTATAGACATAGGAAGAGATTTGTAAGGACATAATTTTCATAAGCCCTGATTTTACATTGAGTATGTCGTATACCATTACAACCGTTGAGAGAATCTCGCGATCATTTATTCAAAATGACGGATCTAAATATCAAGTTTCTTCAACAACGGACATCTACATGATTGATTTTGGTTAGAATTGTGTTTACGTTTCTAAGTAAAAATATTTTTTGAAGACCTGTAGGCAAGCTTTTTAAAATATTAATTTTTTACTCCTGTCATTTAAACGACAAGGTAGTGTCATTCAAACGATTTTGACATGTCGTTCAAACAAACCCATCTAAGGACGTCACATGTCGTTTGATAGGTCGCGCGAAGGGTCGTTCCTCAATTGCTTTAAACGACCCCGTATTGTTTTAT
The DNA here is from genome assembly GCA_949130495.1 of Sambucus nigra. Classification (NCBI taxonomy): domain Eukaryota; kingdom Viridiplantae; phylum Streptophyta; class Magnoliopsida; order Dipsacales; family Adoxaceae; genus Sambucus; species Sambucus nigra. The sequence goes on along the minus strand of OX422212.1, from coordinate 427,597,561 downwards.
GTTTTTATAGGTCATATCTTAAGTTGTTACTAACGACATATAATGTCATTCAAAGGACATTGAGAAGTCGTTCTAATGACATACGCTGCCTCAAGTATTTTACTTTGCTATAGATACCTGTTTTGAAAGACTTTTGTCAAACGGAAACTACAAATCCGCAGAATTTTAGTCTTCACTTTTAGGGAACAAAACTTTGTTTTTGATTCACACAAAAGATCCCATATACGTTTATGAATCATTTAGAACCCAAAACACTTATTGTTGAAGTTTCTCTTGTAAAGAATATTTCTCTACTACTGGATTGATAGTTATTATGGGGGGTATTTGCGCACGACTGTGGCCATTGGGGATATTCGAGGGTATTAACTACTGAAGGAGGAGTTGCGGTTCTTGAGGTTCACGAGAGAATCTTTATTCGTGCTAGGATGCGGTCTATGTGGATTTTATATGGGATATTCATTGCATATTTCATTATGTAATTGTAAGTTGCGATTTACGTTAGATAGTGAAAGGAAAGGTTTTACCCGAAATGGGTTTTTTCCTGAATATTTTTTATCATTTGATTTATAATTGCTTGTTTAAGTTATCCACATTGATGAAAGATTAGGGTTTAGTAAAATTTAGATTGAAGATTGATTCTAATTAAATAAGTTTTAAATTGGAAATTTGCGAATTAAATAGTTAATATCACGCATTCTCAGAAACCCTAACCTCATTCGAGGGGGACCTTAACTTTGATTTCAGTGCAACATATTTCCTCAAAATTAGCATACATCACTCTCAACACATTCCCTCACACCACTCTTGAATCACCTTTGGCCACTACACCATCACTATCATATACACTCTAAAATCAGCCTACAGAAACCCTAAAAACATAATTTAAAAGACCTTGAAGATCCAAACTGATTTTATTTTATTAGCATCATAAAGGCCATTTTGGATATTTTAGTGTCAATAGAACATTTATATCTTGTACTACTCATTTCCACACTAATCCTATATTTTTTTATTATTTATACATCTCCAAGTCCGTTTTCATAAATAAAAAAAACAAAAATTGGGTTTAAACCATAATTCCCAAATTAAAATTTTCTCACATATGTACTATATTTCGCACACTTTTTCATAAACCAAAGGAGAAACTCTAATTTCAGATTGTGACTTAGACCTCAACCTCAGTTTCAATACAAACTATGTGGGCTTTGATGCCATATTAAATTGCATAAGCATCCTGAAGTTATTTAGGATTTCAAGTCTTTTCTTACTTATTTTATTTAGTTCACATCCATGTATTACCCTTTTGTTTATGTACTTATCATGTCCCAAATATATAGTTAGTTTTCTTACCTTTATTACTTATTTAAGAGTCTAATCTTATGTGTATCCACTCTTCCATACTAATATAACGATTTTGAGACACTGCTCATATTTCAGTTATTTTCACGTATTCATAGCTAGCTTATCTCCGTAGAATGATTCTTTCACATATTTTCCAAGATGGTGGTATGATGATCTCACCCCTCACACACATACACACATTTTCACATTCATGCATATCTTCACTTTGTAAACTTCGCACACATGACACATTTACATATGTATGTGCATTTAAGCAAAGGATAATATTTTGTAGACTATGTGAGATCGAAAGGGAGGGGTGTATGCCTAACACATTCCCACTCCATAACATAGTCTCTATGATCACGTCTTATTCGTTTTGCATTCATTAGAAGTATGATAGATAATTTCATCAATCAAAAAGTAAGGGGTTTGGGAATGTATTAAGTCAACATCAATATCGTTGCACAGGATGTGGACGTGACCATGGGAGTTAATGGAGAGATAGACTGCGAGAGTGGGCAGATGGGTCAGGGTTCAAGAGAAAGAAAGAGAGTTTGAGGAGAGATATTATCATGGGTGTCTCAAGTAGGGGTTGTGAGAGAAAAACATCATTTTGTATGTATTGGATGGAAAGTAAGGTTATATCAAATACTAAGAGTTTTAGATTATCCCGACTTGATTTATTTTTTGGATACATTGTGCATTTCAAGATGATAGTAACTGAGGAAGATGCAGGCATTCTTTTGTTTGATTGTTTGATATTTTTGGGTTTGGGTGATTAAAAGTACAAAATCAATTAATTTCTAAATGGTGACTGTGATGGAGGTGGATGTGGAAAAGGTGGTGGTGGAGGAGGTGGTGGTGGGTTTAATGTTGAATGAGAAGTTGGAGTTTTAATTTGGAAAAGAAGATGAAATGAGGTTACTTTGGTCAAAACTTTGAGCTGCGAGTTAAGTCTAATTATGAAACACAAATTTTTTAATAGATCTCTAACGATGTTAAAAATTTGGGTGTTATGTCTAAGAGATTATGAAACTGGAGATTATGTTAAATACGATATCATAAACTAGGGGTTAAGTAAAAAAGGCATAAAAAGTAAAGAAAAGAAAATGGTTTAAATGAGAAAGGCATTTTTTGGGTGGAGAGTCCTCTTGTTTTCATGAAGGGTTGAAATTAAAATTATTTGCAATAACTAACTCTTTATCGCTCCAAACAACTTTCGATCTGAATTTGAATTAATTTTCTGCAATAACCACTTATATTTTCTTCCAAATATCCTCTAATTTAAATTCAAATAAGAACCACTTTAAATTATCCACCACTTTAATAAAAAGAATTCATGCAATAACCACCATATGTCTACCACTAATTTTCCCTATCATCTAGCCAGGTGACAAAATTAGTCACAAGATGAACCCAATAAAATATTGTATAGATATACCTCCCACGCCACCTGAGTTTTGGGGAAAATTTAGGTGGTGAAGATTTGATAAATGCAGTATTATCTTCATAATTCAAGTACTTATCAATGTTAAATCTCATAGTAAAAAAGGACATAAGTTATTTTATGATTTCAATTTCTATCGTCACCAAATAAGGTGAATAACTTCAGCCCTTTTAACTTCAAAGGTTACCTAAATGGTTAATAATCTCATAATTTTTAACCTTTAATATCACCAAAGATGGTGAATAATCACAATTTTTTACCTTCGAGGGCCCCAAAGATGGTGGATATTCGCAATGTTTTTAACCTTTAAAGGTCACCAAAGATGGTGAATAATCACACACACAAAAAATAACTTCGAAGGGTTACCAAAGATAGTAAACAATCACAAAAAATTTAACCTTCCAAGGAGCACTAAAATTGGAAAATAATCGCATAGTTTTTAATATGTTGAATAATTGTAACATTAACTTACCTTTGAAGGTTACGAAAGATGGCGAATAATACTATGGAATGTATTGTAACAGTCCAGAAATTTGACATGACTTTTTCAAGCTTGGTGTTATTTATGTATTATGAACTAGAAAACGATTCATATACCAAAAAAAATCTTCAAAAGTCAATCTTCTAATTCAACAATCGACTCGTGACCTCTTTAGAGCGAGTTATGACCATATTACTGAAACCTATTTTTGGTGACTGCACAGAATGCTTTAACAGTAAAAAATTTAAGTTTGACTTCTTGTTTTTCTATTTTGAACTAAAAAATGAGTCATATATTAAAAGAAATTTACGTAAGTGAAGCTTAGAATTCAAAAAATGTATTGTCATTTGGACCTCTGTGGAGAGAGTTATAATTGTTTTATTGATACAAGTTTTCGATAGGTGCACAAAACATTTTAATAATCCAAAGTTTTAGTTTAATTTCCTGAGTGTGGTGTTATCTATGTATTTTGAACTAGAAAATGATTCAAAAACCAAAATAAAGATCTAGAAGTCAAGCTTTCAATGCAAAAAATAGTTCGCCATTTAGGCATTTGTAGAGAAAGTTATGACCATTTTACCGAACGTGTTTGGGGAAACTACACAACCCGAAAATGAAATCAAGGCTATTATTAAGGTAACAAGATTTGAATTGTTGGTGTTCAGATTTATTCCTCATAACCATGGCTTCATATAATTGCACTCAACATGTATTAATCCAAGTCGTAGGTCAATAAAAATGGCTTCAAGTTGCACAACATTATTTGAATAGAGGTCGGTGGTTGTTTTTCCCTTGTACTTTGAGAATGCCTTTTAATATATTGGCTTGGTCCTAGTTTGGATAAAATTAGGGTCGACGGCATCCCCAAAAGACACATTAGCCATTGAAATAGTGGGAATATATAGCTCAAACACTGGTACAGATAAAAGTTGGGCTGAAATAAGGCATATTTATTGCACTTATATTGCCTCACCGCTTCTCAGTTGGCTTTTACAACTTCACAAGGTTCATGATCCTTTTTCAATTACTTTTAGAACTTATCAATACAGTTCAAAATTAGATAACTCCCAACATCAAATTAGTATGCCTCACTGGCAAACTTTACTACATCACGGGGGCCTTGACTACTTCCTGAATTTATGGTTATCGAACCGATGTCGATAAATTTGGCGATAGTATTTTGTGAGTGACATGGAAAAATTAGTAGGGAGGACAACTATCCCTTGTGGAACATCAAAGGAGAAATAAATGGGATTTGAGAGTATGGTGGGGATGGTTTATTGATTTTTGGGTATACATATATTGTATTACAACAATAATGAAGAAATGTCCATTAGTCGTGCGACACTGGATGTGCCTCCTAAAGAGAGTTGTGGAATGGTAGACCTCTCGCCCAAACAACTCTTTTTTTCAATGCACCTCGAGTTTTAAGATAGTGTTATTTTTCCAAATAAGATATTGTTGTCTATGTGGCATGAAAAAAATGTACTAATGCTAAATTGGTTTAAGAGTGTCGTTTCCCTTTTGTCTCGAGGGCTCCATAGATCAAAAGCTCATTTTAACATTAACTAGTTGTGCCCACATGCGTTGCATGTGTGTGAGTCCAGATATTAAACTAGATGAGATTAATAAATTATTAAGAAGTTGTGACTTTTAAAATTGATCATGTAAAGCACAAAACGTATAAAAAAGTATGTGCATGTAATGAATTGAAAGAAATAAATGTGTGGAAGACAGTGTAGCGACAATGACATAAGAACAAATGAAATATGATAAAATAGCAAAAATCAATGTCAATGAGTCCGAGTTATTAAAAATGCAAAATGCATTGGAAGAGATAAATTATTTAGGGAAGAAAGAGGATGATAACACAGTGTAATGAAAAATTATGAAGCCGTAATCGTCAAATATGTTGCTTTTGTGAACCTATGAAATGCATATGATAAGGAAATTTTTTAGAGCACAAGATTTTAGGCCAAATCCATACAACATTTATAATTATAGGTGAGAGTGTGGGATTCATTAAGTCATCAAAGAAATCTTTATGAAGCATGTGGCATGTTCCTACTATGTTATAGCAGCAGTACTGTATAATTTTCCTTGGTATAGAAGTGGAAGAAGTACGAACACTTTTTCGAATGTGACAAAAACTCCGATGTGCATATGACGCGACTCGGCATGACAAGCTAGTGTCTATGTCCATGTACCTATCGTTTTGCCCTTAACAGTTTTAAAATTTAGAGAAATATGAGCGCTTAATGGGAGATATGTGAGTTTTAATTGGTTCATGACTATCCATTGCTGAATTTTAAGGAATGATGTTACCTTAGTCACACTCCCTAATTCTGAACATCTGAAACATCTTACGATGAGATTCAGCATTATAGTAAATTTGTGGCTCCTGATGAACATGTATTTTTTTAATTGTCTCGTGAACATATGGTAAAGACATAAAAAAAAGTCAAAAAAAATGAAAATACCAAGTTTCACAGTACAATTAAATACAACCCAAAACCTTACCAAACAATAAGTTTAAGCACATTTTTGTTTGACACACTCGTGTGTCATGCCCATGCTTATGTACATCATCATTGCAAAAGTCCTTAGGTACGATTTATATATAATAAATTTATGCATAAAACACAATAACCTCATTAATAAAAGATAGTGCCACCATGAGATTTAAAAAGCTTACCAAATTTAAATTAGAAAAGCTTACCAAATTTAAATTAGAAAGAAAAATGACTCACAACAGCACAAACTCACCAACGCACACATCACAAACAATACACGAGAAAATCATCACCATCGTACACCGACCACCAAACAGCCAATGAAACACCTAGCCAATACCCATAACTCAAAACCCTTACAAAATTTGTTAAGAACTACCTTCCCTTGGCAACCCAAATTTGAATATAAAAATAAAAGTAAACTATCTCATTCGATATAATAAAAGTATAAATCATATCTATATAGAAATATTCTTACACGTGCAAACTATATATAAGATGGAGATGAGAATATATAGTTCATCACATAAAAACTTTTAACAATATTTTACTTGAATTGCTTGGTTACAATGTAAAGTTGGTTCTTATCTGTGAGGAGAATAAAATAAATTTAAGAAAAAAGTCAATTTTCTACAGACCTATTAACATCCCTGGTGATAACAAGTTATAACTACACCATATTGACCATGGTTAGCAAAATGAACATTTCCTTCTATATTGGAAAGGCATAACTAAATTAAATTTCCAAAATATACCAATCTCGTAAGGATATTTTACAATTTATAGCGGACATATATGCAAGTACTGTGAAAGGAAAATGACTCGAATTTCAACTTAAACAATATTATCGTTAAGATTTCTTTTGCACCACAAAGTCAAGCCACTAAAAAGAAGAAAGTTAATAATTCTAATTAAATTTTTAAAGTAATGGAATAAATGCCACAATATAAAAGGATATATAGTGAAGAAAATTACACTACAAATGATGCAAAAGAAAACTAACTATGATTGGAGTGACATAGTTTGTATTCTTTGATTGCTATATTTTAGTTTTTCATGTTTTTTGCAAGAGAAAATCAAATAATATAACATAAAGAATAAAACAAATTTACAAACAAATAAAAATTATATGAAAATCTTAAATCCTAAGCCAGATTCTCCATTCTCACTTCAACTCAAGGACACTATAAATCAACACAATCTCTTTATACATAATTTTATGTGTATAAATAAACTTAGAAAGACACTAAACATCAAATTTTCGTTAGTAAAAATATTGGTAATCCAACTTGATTTATTAATCAGCAAATCATCGCCCCATAAAACTATGGGATATATGGACTTCAATGCATAAAACCCTTTTTTCATGTAAAAAATCAACCAAAACACCTTACAAAATACATAATTTCTTGACAAACTTCAAGAATTATGAAATAAAATAATTATTATCATAATAGAAATAATCAAAAAATTTATTCCCATACAGTGTGATCATTTAAAAGTAGTTTTGTATAAAAAAAATTGAAATTCTTTTGTAAAATGGATATTATGTTCCATAAATACTCAAGTTTAAAAAATTTCAAGTATGTTTATTATCAAATGTGGATGTGATACTACATTAGTGTATTCCTTTCTTAATGCCTAAATATTTAGTTTATTATCAAATGTGGATGTGATGCTACATTAGTGTATTCCTTTCTCAGTAACCCCTGTTTCCATCCAAATGCATAAAAATATAGACACAACCCATAATCCCACAAAACTTTTATACGTTTTTTCTTAGTACTTTACTCATTTTTAATTACCAAACCACATCCACATTAGCATATTTCACCATTAACTGCGGGAGAATTCAAATCAACACCATATGTTTTAGTTAAATATTTTATATATTAGTTTAATCTTTATTATTTTTATTGGGAGAAATTAGTAGGCTACTGGACAAAATGAATCACTCAAAATACAATAAGAATTCAAACAAAGATGATGAGGATGTAGGCGGTACGCGTCAAAATACAATAAGAATTGAAATGGAGATGAACAACATAGATCCAAAGGCAAAAGAAGGTTGCGATTAAAAGCTTTCAAGAGGGTACTCTCATGATAAAGAAAAATGCATTATTAACTGTTAATGGTTTGCAAGACATAAATTGTTAACTTTTAATGTGATACCTTTGTTGTTGAATCACTACAATCTTCTCTCTCTCTCTCTCTCTCTAGAAATGGTTCTTTTCAAAGACCAAATACACCAGTGAATAATCCACATGCATTGTAAGATTGAATGAAAGGTTAAAAACAAAAAGTAAACAAGATATCATATGACAACCAATTATATGCATACATATATACATAAACATGTACAAAAGTACGGAATTAATAAATGCACAAACACCTTCTGCAAAACTTCAAGTTTAGATATGAAGGACAAATGATCGGATATGTGGGTTGAAATAGGTTTTGGGGGGCGAATGTTGACAAATATGTAGGTATTTAGTTGTTGGATTAACACCAACGAGAGTCGGTTTGGATGGGAGAAATTAAACGGATGTGCAGGGGAAAGAGGGAAGGGTTAGAGGAGAGATGGGTGGGTTGCAGGAATAAAGGGTACGATTGGGTTTGGATATTGTTTGAGGGCCTTTTGGTCTTTCGAGAGTTAAAAAGCAACCTCCCTCTTTTTAAGTAGTAGTGATATTAGTAAGATTTATGTGTAAGTTAGGAATCAACTCTATGGTTCACTTTGATATAAAATTGAAAAAAATATCATAAAATATTAATTTTTAGGAGAAGTTGGTAAAGATAGAAAATAGTTTAATTTTCATGAGAAGTTGGAAAAACATTAGCAAATATTATAATTTTGGTTTTTTTCTCTACTTTAACCCTAAGAGATAATGATGTATTTAGAAATACCCACTAGGAAGTTAAATAATTAGACTTGCACCTCATATGCATATGGTACAAGCGAATTAGTACAAGCGATTGATGCACATGTGGAGGGATACGTAATTTTTTGAAAATAGTTTTTTTTTGTCTAATTACAACATTATCATCATAGGAGGAAAAGTAAAAAAAAATATTCGTGAGAAGTTGGAAAAAATACTTTTTTAACGCGAAGTTAAAAAAAGATTAAAAAAATTAGATGCTGGCTTGGTAAAATATTTTCTTACTTTAAATTTTTTATGGAATGGAGTTCTTTAGCATGTGAATGGGAAATTTTTCCAATAAAAAATTAAAATATATACAGCACTTGTTAAATTTAAAATGGTTAATTTCATACAATGCAATTGAGTAAAAAATAAAAAAAAAAGTAAAATTAATTTATAAAAATGTAGAGGTTAAGCAAACACACCGTAAAGAAATAAATAATTTCAGTGCGAATAGGAGTGTCCTATCCCACTGTAACTTAATCAAGCCAACTTTCCAAAAATGCATAGGCAATATAATAATACAACAAATGAAGATTAAATTATCCATTAAACAGTATCCGTCAATGAGTCATGATTCAACATAAACATTTTGGCAGACTGAGAATTATAAGATCATGCTGGAGTTGTATGCTGCTAAGATCATATCAAAAGCATTATATCAATAATCTACGTGTATAACGACATAGAAGATTTGTATAAAACTATTTTTTATTAATGTTTAATTTATTAATTCCTCTTGAGGGAGAGAATAATGGCATGTTGTGTGCAGCCTATACAAAACCTGCCTCTTGGTTCTTTTTATAATGCATTAACCATTTTTTTTCCCAATGCAGACGTGGATGATTTCGGGAGAAAGTTTACATGATATTGCAATAACATGATTGAGAAAATTTGAGAGATTCTTAATGGAGAAGGTTCCAACTCGCCTATAATGATGCTACTAACCGACATGACTTCCCAAATATATATATATAAGAAGGTTCCAACTCGCCCATAATGATGCTACTAACCGACATGTCTTCTCAAATATATATATATAGTTTTGCTCACGCGTGGATTACTCCGTATTTTAAGAATGCAAATCCCAGAAAAGAGAGAGAGTGTACCTATAATTTAGGGGATAATTTCTAGGTACACCGTTAGGTGACACATGCTCAGTCCGCATTTTTAAAATGTGAACTAGTCCGCACAAGATCATTATATATACATATATATGAGGCACGCTCCTGTGCACAATAAGTTTGCACATTAAGTTTTTAAAGTAGTAAAAAAAATATTTTTGAGTGCTGGCGCACACCAATTTTTTTATGTGATATTTTAACATTTCAACGGACTCACATAAAAAAAATTAACTCAAAAAAACTTTTTTTGCTATTTTTAAAAAATCGGTCAAACTTTCGCAGTTTTTAAAGGGCTTAAAAGCATAGAAAGTTTGACCGATTTTTTAAAATTAGCAAAAACAGTTTTTTTGAGCTGGTTTTTTTAATATGGGTTCCTTGAAATGTTTAAATATCACACAAAAAAAATCAACTCAAAAATATATTTTTTACTACTTTAAAAAGGTAATGTGCAAACTTAGTGTGCAAATTTAGTGTGCACAGGAGTCTGCCTCTCTCTCTCTCTCTCTCTCTCTCTCTATATATATATATATATATATATATATATATATAGAGAGAGAGAGAGAGAGAGAGAGAGAAAGAGAGAGGATCTCATGAGGACTTCTGTTTGCATACCGCTGGCGCGAACCAATTTTGATAAAATAGTAAAAAAAATATTTTGGAGCTAATTTTTTTTATATAGTTTTTAAACATTTCAGTAAGGCCATATAAAAAAAACAGCTCAAAATGATTTTTTTACTATTTTAAAAAAATCGGTCAAACTTTGTCAGTTTAAAAACTGACAAAGTTTGATCGATTTTTTTAAAATAGCAAAAAAAATCATTTTGAACTTATTATTTTTTTATGATCCTATTGAAATGTTTAGAAATCATAAAAAAAATCAGCTCAAAAATATTTTTTTTACTATTTTGAAAAAATGGTCCTCATTCAGGATCCTCAAACTGGGACCTCACTTGATCCTTTCCCTATATATATCTATATTATATGAGAGGGGGGTGTTTTATTGTTCCCAAAAATCAACGGTTGAGAATTAATTTTTTGGAGCGATCTAAGGGTGTCATGTTGTGCCACGTCATACTTAGAGATTGTGACATGGCAAATTGGGGTGGGCGGGAGGGGGAACACGCTCAAAACTTTTTTCAAATTTTGAATTTTGAACAAACCACTTTATCTTCGCTTCATTGAATTTGGCAACTCCTCCTCCTGCCACTTGCCTATTACTTTAATTCAAAAACCTACACATTCTCACACATGCAGTTAGCTTCCCTCTCTCAACGCTTCCCTCACCCTCTAAAGGTATCAAGTTCTCCCTCTAAAACTACTCGCTAATCTAATAATGTTTTGATTTTTGATGTAGATCTCTTATAGTATTTAATAGATCTAAAAACATCCCCAAAGGTATGAAGTTCTCCCCTGAGTTATTTTTTAGTTGTTTCAAGGTTGAAAGTTTTGGTATTTATTTTGCTCCGGCGACTCCTCTTCGTGGTGGACGTTGGTTTGTATTTAGTAACAGGTATTTTGTCTCTATGAATTTCAGCACTGATATAGGCCTATTTCATTTCTTTCACCCTTATTTATTCAAACCATGGATGCATTTGTGTTCTTCATTTGGCAGATATGGCTGCCACGATGGTGTTTATTGTTCTTTCAGCAGATCTCACTGTGTATATTCCAAGGTAGAATTTTCATTTATGTTTTCCAACACCAAGAGTACCTCCACACTACCCCGCTAGCACCAACGCCTCCAGTGACACAAATCTACCATCATCAACACTACCTCACAACCAAACCACAACTGTTACCCCACAACATAACCACCACACTACCCCGAAACAAAACCACAAATGCCTCCTCTGCTACCACACCTTCTCCATCGAAAGCCATCATCGATTTTTCGATTGTAACCCCGCAACCACACCATCTCATATCACCTCCTCACCCCTCTCTCACCCAGTTCTCTTTTGTGGATGCCCGACGTCGGAGAGGTAGCCCGCCTAGGAAAACCCATTATGGTGTGGGTGGGTCAAGTTTAGATTTAAGAGTGGTTGATCCGGAGAGGTAGCCCACCACGTCGGAGGGCGCCTAGCTCCAGGAGGGTCCGGTGAACTCAGGCTTGCTCCACGGGTTAAGCCGTTCTGTTCCGAGTTTAAGAAGTTCGACCCTCCGAATGTTCCATTCCTTACTTTCTCCGCCGCAAACCGAAAGTGGGTCAGTTCATATTTTTACATGATCTTTTCAGTTTTGGAAGTAAGATTTATATTGTCCCCATTTCTTACTTATGAACAATTTTCAGTTCTGTTCCAATTCCGGACCATGGTGAGATTCCGAACATTTTTAGTTCAGACCCGATTCTGAACATTTCAGAACCATTTTTAACCGGATACCATATTCTCCAAACCGTTCTCCGTTTCCGATTCCGGTTCAGATTCGGTCAGCACATATCTGATTCCAAAAATTTCCCGACCATGGTGAGATTTCTAATTATTGCCTCTTGATTTTGAGAGTACTTTTTAATTTGTTATGTCTTCTGATTTTTATTAATTGATTTAAATTTTATGTTTCTGTTTAACAGTTTTAAAGAATTTGAGATACCATTACGCAGGGAACTCATTGAGATAGTTGTTAATAGAATTTGAGATAACTCATTTAAATTTTATGTTTCTGTTTCCATTTTTCTATGTTTAACTTTGTGAATGTAAATATTTATTGGTTAATCACAGTTTGGTATTTATTTTTAGTTTAAAAAAAGTAATAGTTTAACTTGAGGGAATTTTTTATTTTTCTGATTTGGTGCAGTTGAGCCACCCCGATGTGTGGCATTTTTTGGCATCACATATACAGTATCGTATGAATATTTTAATTTTTGGGTATTTTCAAATCAATTCTTTTGTGTTTAGAGCCAAATATTGTTTGGGACATTTTGCATCTCTACTGAAATTTTTTATGGTTATGAGTGTTTACTCATTTGGTACTTTGAGATGCCATTATCCATATCCTTTATTAATGAATTACAACTCTCTGTATGTTTATTGTAGTTTACATATTCTTCACTTAGTCATACAATTTTTTGGTGTTTGAACAGTGGGGTACAACTCTTATCACTCATGGGTTTCCTTCATGTTTTGCTTAATGGTCCAAAAGTGTAATGGTAGTATCAAAATTTGTAGCACACTCAATTTTTAGTGATATCTACTATATGGGTATGACACGTTATGGGTTAAATATCTATATTTGGGTTGCTTTGTTGTATTTTTGGATGAGTGCCAACAATTTTTAATATGATGCTGTTTTGTTGTATTTTTGGATGGTTAAATATTTATATTTGGGTTATGTATGGTTGTAAAAAAAGAAGGCTTTACGACTGAAATTGATACATGTATGTATGTGCCTGACTAAAATTTTTGGTAGTTTGAAAAATAATTCCATAACAGTCTAGACAATTGTTGGAGTTTTAAAAAAATGGCACTCTCTCTTTTAACAAGCCTTTAAATATTAACAGTTATAGAAACATGGCACTCCATGGTTTAAAAGTGCTTTTGTCAGTGCGGGGTTCAATGTTTTGAAAGGGAAAGTCTTAAAGAAATAAAATGAACTTTATTTATTGCTGGCTCAAGATCTTTTTATCATCACAGGCTTCACAAAGCGTAAAAGCAAGAAAATTTGAGTACATGGCTCGAGGTAACTAGGAGCAGGTGTCATTAACACATGACGCAAGGTTCAATGTAAAACTTTGACAAAATAACTTCTCTTAATTAAAGTATCGATTTTTGTTATTTCACAACAATTCAAAAGTAATCAAAATGATAATTTTTTACAACATGTTAAAATAGTTTCTTTTAATAATTGTACCGGTCCAAGTAAAAAGCGTGAGAAATAAAAATTTTGAATAAAAAATAAATTTGGCAAAACAATAAATTCGACTAAAAATGAACCAGATCAAAATAAATGCAACACCAAACGAAATTATTTTTTTATCAATCAAGAAAAAGTCCAAATAAAGGCGTCAGAAGACAAGGTGTTTTTAAACAATAAATGAATCCGACTAAAATAAAATCGACACCATATAACATTTGATATATATTTTTTTCCAATTAGGATTTTATCTAAGTAATAGCGGCACAATACAAAATATTCGTTTAACTCAAAAACGAATCAACAAAATGTATAAAAAATATTTTGTCGAAAAGAATATGTATAAAACAATATTTTTTTAATAAAAAACAGTTAAAACATGTTTTTATACCGTTACAAAAAGAGTTAAAAAGTATTTTTAATTAAAAAATAAAATTTTAAATAGTATTTTACCATCTATTAAATTTTGGACGAAAATGTCCCCATTTTTCTAATACAAAATATTAATTTTGTTGGTGTACTTTTTATTTTATAAATAAAGTAGATAGTTCTATAAACAATGAAAATTTTGCTCAAGATTTTAAAGGCATTTTTTTTAAATTACAATTCATTTTGTTGGGAAATACATTTTTTTTTCGTTTTGCAATTACATACTTTAAAAATTTTCACCGTTTTGTAATTACGTACTTAAATTTTTATCGTTTTGCAATTACGTATTTTAAAAAAAATTCGCCGTGCCTTCAGGCACGGACATTTACTAGTATATATATATATATATATATATATATATATATATATATATATATATATATATATATATATATATATATATATATATACAAAAATGCTCTTGTGCATACCCGTATGTATTTTAAGAGTGCGGACTGGACACGTGTCACCTGACGGTGAGTCCAGAAAAGAGAGAGAGTGGGCCTATAATTTAGCCTCTCTTTTCTTGGTTCACCGTCAGGTGACACATGTCCGGTCCGTACTCTTAAAATACATACTGGTATACACAAGAGAAGTACTATATATATATATATATATATATATATATATATATAGTCATGCTTTTATGCGGACTAGTCCACATTTTAAGAATGTGGACCGGACATGTGTCACCTAGCGGTGCGCCTATAAATTATCGCCTAAATTATAGGCACACTCTCTCTCTTTTCTGGGCGCACCGCCAGATGACACATGTCCGGTCCGTATTTTTAAAATGCGGACTGGTCCGCACAAGAGCAGGACTGTATATATATAGTCTGATATAAGACTAATCAATCTAAAAAGAATACTAGATGGTTCTGAAAAAAAAAATTATAATGTAATCCACATTATATATGAAACGAGTCAGACACAGAATCTGCTCTGTTAGAAAGTAGCGGAATGGGCTACCAACTTTGTGCATGGGCACAACACTAAATTTGGGTTTAGGAAGGTTCCATATGATAGCTTTGGTATTATATATTAGAGCATATATATCTTTTTAATATTATAAATTAAAAAATTTATAAATCGGAGATATCTATAAATTTATTATTTGAGCAAGAAATGACAGTTATAATAAGAAAATATTTAATACGGTACTGCTCATGTGCGGACTATCTCGCATTTTAACAGCGCAAAATGGGCATGTGCCATCTTGAAATAGCGTTGCCAAAGCCGTTTATGAAAATAAACTATTTAAGCAACTCCGAAAGTTTGTTGAAGAAACTCTTTACTTAAATCAAAACTATTTTGAACACAAGATGTGTTAACAAAATTATGTACGAGATATGGACAAGATTTGATAACAAGTTTTAGTAAACAGTTTAAAATGTTTTAAACTCAGCACACTATTAGAAAGGGATGAGAAGATGTAGAAATATTGATACTCAGATTTTTAACGTGGTAAAACCTCAACCTTGAGGAAACATCCACGACTCCCTCTACGGAGTAAAACAAAAAAATCACTAAAACAAATATATGAGTTACAACCTATTTAACTAACATGCACACAAAAACAAATCTATACAAGTTCAGGATTGTACCCTCTGGCGTCCTTAACTTTTCTGCAGATCTTGTTTGTTGATGTAGTTGTCTCAGTTTGTCAACTCTTCTTTGTTTCAGCACTTTACGTCGACTTATTGTTCACCAAATCTTATAGCCAACACTTTGAGTGTTTGTAGTGTGACAATGTTTGTGAATGGTGTTCTAAAACACATGCATGCACACACACACACTTATTAGTTACAGACGATCCTAATAAATCACATATAAAGTCTATATGCAGTGTATTTGTTATTTTTCTTTCTTACAAAACCAAGAACCTTTTCGACCTTTCAAAATAACCCAGATTCCACGGAGATCTTGCTTAAGAAATCGGTCAAGACCTTTCTCAATCAGTTTTGAAAATATTATGAAGATTGAGAACCCTCCAAGTGCGAATCCCACTAGGTCAGGTTAGGTTTTGTAAAAACAGAAATAGAAAAACATCTATTGTTGATCTTTGAAGAAGAAAAATGTTTTAACAGAAAATAATCAACAACGAAATTCTCAAGATGAGAAAAAATTGCAGCTAAGTGTTCTGTGACATGAAAAACTTCAGATCTATGATTTCTATTGAAAAAGAAACAAGATCTGAGTCTGTGTCTAAGTTGGAAATAAGATTTATGAACACAAGGATTTCAGCAACCCAAGATCTCTTAACCAGAACTCTCATAAACCTAAAAAAAACACTAAGGATGGTGTTTTTGGTTTTGGTGGTTTTTCTGGAGAGGTAAGTAGTTTGGGCTTGAGAAGTGTTTGGACGAAGTTAGGGTTTCTAACTAGGGTTTGGTTTCTCTCTCTAACTTCTCTCTTCTCTCTTCTCTCTCTTCTCTCTCTCTCTCTCTATTCTCTGAGACTTTGCAAAATGGCAAAAGCTTTTGAAGGCTGAGATGAAGGGTCTTTAAATAGGGAGAGGAGAAGATTCCAGAGCCTCGTTCAAAAACAATGGCTGAGATTGAGTCAAGCTCCATTGACTGCAATCCAAGGGCTCACAACAGGCGGTGGATTAAACAGCCTATGATTGGCTTAAGGTATTACACGGGGATTCACTCAAAAGACATGCAGGCCATCGATAAGGATAGATCCAAGGGCTGTAAGCGTGCGATGGTTTGTCTCAGTAAAGAAACACAGTTTGGTCCAATCAGAAGACAGCAGGTGTTGGCCTGTGAACGAAGGTAAACGCGCGTCACAAAATAATTACAAAGCCAACCCTAAAGTCTCTAGCGCTTTCGGTTTCTACCCAGAGTAACTTTAGGCCAATAAACACAACAATCCATATTTATATAATAACCCCAAGACTTTTTAAATCAAATTTTAATTAAATAAAACCTTGTTTAAAATATGTTTTAAATTCCCAAAAAATTATTAAAAATCAAATTGAGGGATTTAAACACACTCACAACATTAAAACACATAGGGGTGCAATATGATATGCAAGAATCAAATTCTAAGTGTGTGAGTGATGGCTATAGTCTTAGGATCATTACATGATAGATAGAAGAAGAAGCAACCCAATCTCTGAAGCTCTTTGGTTTCTAGGATAGACTCTATTTTGTCACAATTTCCAAACTAGATGAGCTCTTATACAGTCTAGACTCAAATGAGTCAAAAGTATAAGGGCTTCAATCTCCCCCTTTGGAAATATGAGACAAAATCTCCTTTGAGTCATCTCAACTCGTAGGGCGACAACAAAAAAAACTTATACCTATAAAGGTTCTATCTACCCAAATCCTAGAAAGCAAAAATTACATAACTCAACTATATACAGTTTAACATCCTATTATTACAATGAAGAATGACTGTACAAGAAGAATACCTGCAAAAAATTACTAAGATCAAGCTTTTTAGTATATGCAGTAGACTCAAATTTCTCCCCCATTTTGTCTCAAATGGACAAAGGGAAGAAACTTGGCAAACATAACACGTATTTACTCAGCACAAATCATACCAATAGATTTACGTAAAGAAATGAATCTACTATAATCAAGAGGTTTGGTAAATAAATCTGCAAGTTGTAGATCAGTAGAAAGATAATTGATTTCTAATTCCTTGGTTTCAACTAATTCACGAATAAAATGATGTCTTATTTTAATGTGCTTAGTTCGCGAGTGTTGAACTGGGTTCTTAGAAATGTTAATCGCACTTTGATTATCACAATAGAGATGAAGTGTGGGTTCTAGAATACCATAATCACTTAGCATTTGTTTAAGCCATAACAATTGGGCACAACAGCTACCGGCGGCTATGTATTCAGATTCAGCAGTCGAGAGAGATGTGCAGTTCTGTTTTTTACTACTCCATCCTACCAAGTTATTACCAATATAACAACATGCGCCTGAAGTGCTTTTACTATCATCAGTACACCCAGCCCAATCAGCATCAGTGTACCCAATAATAGTGCTAGGTGTGTCATTCGTGTACCAAATTCCTAAATTTAGAGTGCCTTTAACATATTTAATTATGCGTTTTACAGCGTTTAAATGGCTCTCCTTGGGGTTGTTTTGATAACGCGCACAAACACAAACAGCATACATGATATCAGGACGCGAGGCAGTCAGATAGAGTAATGTGCCAATCATACTACGATATAAGGTAGAGTCTACAGATTTTCCATTTTCATCTTTAGATAATTTCTCTGTAGTACTCATAGGCGTTTTAGCACTCTTAGCACTCTCGAGGCCAAATTTCTTAACTATCTCTAATGCGTACTTAGTCTGCGAAAGAAACAAACCATCTGGTTGTTGTTTGACTTGGAGACCTAGGAAGAACTGTAACTCCCCCATAAGGGACATCTGAAATTCTTTACTCATAATTTCAGCAAAAGATTTTACTTCTGAGGTAGAAGTGGATCCAAATATGATATCGTCTACATAGACTTGAGCGATAGTAATGTGTTTGCCAAATTGTTTGACAAATAAGGTTTGGTCATTTCCACCTCTTTTGAAACCTTTGTCCAGCAGAAAACTGGAGAGTCGCTCATACCAAGCTCTAGGAGCTTGCTTAAGACCATATAAAGCCTTTTTTAACCGAAATACATGAGTAGGATAATTAGGGTCAATGAACCCTTTAGGTTGTTCTACATAGGTTTCCTCGGCAAGTATTCCATTAAGGAATGCAGATTTAACATCCATTTGATATAATGTAAAACGCATGTGACAGGCTATAGCAAGAAGCAGACGAACTGATTCTAAACGAGTGACAGGAGCAAAGGTCTCGTTAAAATCAATTCCCTCTATTTGGGAATAACCTTGAGCAACTAGTCTAGCTTTATTTCTAATTACTATCCCATTTTCATCAGTTTTATTTTTGAAAATCCAACGAGTGCCAATAACCTTTTTGTAATCAGGACGTGGAACAAGAAACCAAACATCATGAATGACAAATTGTAAAAGTTCATCCTGCATAGCAGAAATCCAGTGAGAGTCATTCAATGCCTCATTTACATTCTTTGGTTCCAAGAGAGAAACAAAGCATGCATAGAGTGCATAATTTCTAAGTTGGGATCTTGTACGTACTGGTTCACTAGGGTTACCAACTATGTTGTTTATGGGATGATCTTTAGAAACCCAGTTAGGTACTTCAGGTGACTCAATAGGTAATGAATTATCTATTTCAGAAGAGTCATTTTCTAAAATATTTGACGATTCTTCTTCTATAGTTAATTCACTAGTCTTGCTTTCTACAGTAGTGTCACTAACAATTACATTTATGGATTCCATTAAGGTCTTAGTGCGAAGATTATACACCCGATAAGCTCTACTGTTAGGTGAATAACCTAAGAATATGGCTTTATCTCCTCTACTCTCAAATTTAGATAAGTGTTCCCTATCTTTGCAAACATAGCAGGTACTACCAAAGGTTCTAAGGTACTTAAGATTAGGCTTTTTATTGTACCAAAGTTCATAAGAGGTTTGTTTCGAATTCTTTCTAAGATAGACCCTATTAATAAGATGGCAGGCTGTACGAATAGATTCTACCCAAAAATACTTAGGTAAGTTCTTAGCATGGAGCATGACACGTGCCATCTCTTGAAGAGTTCGATTCTTTCTCTCAGCTATACCATTTTGTTGAGGGGTCTTAGGAGCACTGAACTCATGTTTGTAACCATTATAGTCACAATATTCTACAATACCAGTGTCTTTGAATTCACCACCTCTATCACTTCGGATTCTATTCACTTGAGTGTCTTTTTCATTCTCAATCCGTAAGAGAATCTTTAAAAAGGTTTGAAAGGTATCGGATTTTTGTTTTAAGAAAGCTACCCATGTGAATCTGGTGAAGTCATCAACCATAACAAGAATATAACTGTGTCCACAAAGACTAACAGTTTGAGAAGGACCCATTAGGTCCATATGGATGAGTTCTAAGGGATTAGAGGTAAGGATATCTTTAACCCTTTTATGAGGTGCTTTAACAATTTTTCCTTCTTGACAGGGACCACAGACAATGTTATGAATAGGTTTAATTTTTGGTATTCCTCTAACTATCTGCTGAGAAGACAATTTACTCAAATTTTGTAATTAATGTGACCCATTCTGTTATGCCATATCTCGTTGTCATCCATTCTGGCAACACTACAGATTTCAGAACTAGACATGACAGTATAACAATTGTCAGGGGTCCTGAATCCTGTAATTAAGCAATCTCCATTTTCATTTAAAATCTTGCAATTGTTCTTTGAAAAGGTAACAGTGTAGTTTGAGTCACAGAATTGTGAAATGCTAAGTAAATTAGCCTTAAGACCTTTAACTAAGAGAACATTTTCAAGAAGAGGAAGTCCTTTTTCTTTAAGGGTTCCTTTGCCTATGATCTGGGATGATATACCATCACCAAAAACAACTTTTCCACCATCAAAATGGGTTTTATTTAAAAGTTTTGTATCATCACCTGTCATATGCTTGGAACATCCAGAATCCAAGTACCATCCAGAAGATGTAAGTTCAGCTTTTAGAGCAGAAACAACAATGTTACACTTCATCTGTGGTGCTAGATCATCTTTTCTAACCCAAATTGCCCTGGTTTTTAGTTTGCGCTTGTTTGCTCTTATTTGATAAAATTTGCGAGCATTAGATTTTTGTTGAAAAACATTTTGCGCATGATTTTGTATAAATTTGAATTCCTGAGCATTTGATTTAGAAAAGGTTCTGGTTATCCTTCTAGTAAATGTCCTTTTAGGTTTAGTCCTTCTATTCCTATAGTTAGAGTTTTTGTCTGGTGGCCTGGGAAGGACATAATTGTTACGACTCCTCCTAGAATAGTTAAAGTTATGATACATAGGAGTGTTGTAGATAGGTTTAATCAGTCTCCTAGCATAGCAATTATCGAAAGAGTGACCATATATATCACAATAGGAGCAATAAAGATTGCTCAGAATAGGGTTTTCCTTAGGAAAGTCTCTAAACAAAGGTTTTGAGAAATTTTGAGGCTGAATTTTATTCCTAGGTAGCACAGATTTGAAAGCAGGTTCACTTTTCCTAATAGGGGGGCAGACATATTTTCCCTTTGATAAACTTTCAAGCTTAGAGCAACTTGCATCTTCAGTGTTGGTGTTTTGATGGTCAAACTTAGTTTTTAGAGAATGAAAGTCTGGACATGTTTCAATAGGTCTTTTGCCTCCTGACACAAACTTGATAGGTTCAACATGTTTAGTTTGTGTCTTCAAATTGGGGCAAAACCCTATTCCAGTTCTATCATCAGAATTGGTTTTAGATTCAGCAACGAATTCCTCAAAACATTTAGAGTTGTTTTCAAATTTGGTAAATTTTTTGAAAACAGTTGCTGTCTTTTCTTTTGTTTGTTCCAATTCTAATAATGTCCCTTTGTATTTTTTCTCCAGAATTTCATTAGCTTCAGTCAAAGATTTCAGTTTTTCATCAAACACTTTGATATCACTTTCATGAGACATACATTGAGTAGTATACTCTTCAGCATTTACTTTTACCATTAGGCTTAGATCCTCTAGCTTTTTGGTAAGATCTTTTACAATCTTTTCTAGTCTAGTGCTTTTCTTAAGAGTCTTAGTATATAGAGTGTGAATGTCTGGGAGATCATCATTGTCTGAGTCACTAAGTGAAGTGTGTGAAGTGACCCCTAAGGTTTCATTTCTTAAACTCACGCACCCATTGACATCAGCAGTATCGATTTCCCTTTGACTCACACACCCCGAGGAAGAAGTATTAATGTTCTCAGTAAGTAAAGCATCTAAACCAGTTAAAGTATGATTCAAAGCAACAGAACTAGAATTACTAAACTCATCCTCACTATCAAGCATAGGCATATTATCATTGTATATGATTTTCGCAAAGAAGGATAAACAGGGATCAAAACCATCAGATGCCTCAGGTTCCTCATTTTCAGAGTCACTTGAGTCATCCCATGTTTTGCAGAGGTTGGCTCTAGAGTGTTTGTTTTGGGTATTTAAATTAACTCTACAGTCTTGAGCAATATGTCCCAGTTTACCACATCTATAGCATTCAATTTTCTTGAGGTCTCTGTGAGGTCTTGTGTTGTCCTTGTTCTGTTTGTCATGAGGTTTCTCATGGGGCTTGTGATTTGAAGGAGCAGAATAATTAGACTTGCCCTGTTTATTTGCAATACTGTTTCTAAATTTAACAATTTTCTTAAATTGTTTCGACATGAGGGCAATCTGATTATCTAGACTTTCTAAGTCACAGTCCTCATCAGAATCATTACTAGGAGTGTTTAACTCAGGCTTAGTCATCTTAGAAGAAAAGCTGAGGGTGGAATTGGTATTTTTCCTGTGAGTGTGGGTCAATTGTTTCTTAAACTCTAATTCCATTTCCACAGTTCTTAATTTGCTACTGAGTAATTCAGGAGTGAGATTAATATCACACATCTCCTCAATAGCATATCTTTTATTGTCAAATTTCTGTGGTAATGATCTCAGAATTTTAGAGACAATTTCTTGTCTATCATAAGTTATACCATTGGCATGAAGTTTAGTGACAATATCAGTAAGGTTCATATAGAAATCATCGAAAGACTCAGATTCAGACATGATTAAGGTATTATACTGTTGGATTAACATCTGAGTCTTAGCAGCTTTTACCCTAGAGTCTCCTTCATGTGCAGTAATCAAGGTATCCCATGCTTCCTTGGAAGTGGTACAAGATGAGATTCTCTTGAACTCATGTT
This sequence comes from Sambucus nigra, assembly GCA_949130495.1. Lineage (NCBI taxonomy): Eukaryota > Viridiplantae > Streptophyta > Magnoliopsida > Dipsacales > Adoxaceae > Sambucus > Sambucus nigra. The sequence continues at coordinate 427,574,696 of OX422212.1, read as the reverse complement.
CGTTAATAGACATAAATATAGCGTTCTTGCCTTTGTTATTATTTCGAGAAACCTGTTTCTCTTCTTGAGTAAACTCACTCAATATTTTCTTAATCCTTTCATTGCTTCCATCAGTGGCTGGTTTAGTTGGATAAAAGTATCCGTTTTCAATGATATCCCAGACATCATCTCCCAGAGTGCCTTGAATAAAAGCAATCATTCTTACTTTCCAGTAAGAAAAATTGGTTCCATCAAAGACTGGAGGTCTGGTCAAGTTACCATATCTTTCGTTTTTCTCGTCCATAATGATTTTGAGAAAACAGTTTCAGAAACTCAGGATCTTTTTGAAAAAAAAAAAAAAAAAAAAAAAAAAAAAAAAAAGAGTTCACCAAAAGCTCTGATACCAATTGAAATAGCGTTGCCAAAGCCGTTTATGAAAATAAACTATTTAAGCAACTCCGAAAGTTTGTTGAAGAAACTCTTTACTTAAATCAAAACTATTTTGAACACAAGATGTGTTAACAAAATTATGTACGAGATATGGACAAGATTTGATAACAAGTTTTAGTAAACAGTTTAAAATGTTTTAAACTCAGCACACTATTAGAAAGGGATGAGAAGATGTAGAAATATTGATACTCAGATTTTTAACGTGGTAAAACCTCAACCTTGAGGAAACATCCACGACTCCCTCTACGGAGTAAAACAAAAAAATCACTAAAACAAATATATGAGTTACAACCTATTTAACTAACATGCACACAAAAACAAATCTATACAAGTTCAGGATTGTACCCTCTGGCGTCCTTAACTTTTCTGCAGATCTTGTTTGTTGATGTAGTTGTCTCAGTTTGTCAACTCTTCTTTGTTTCAGCACTTTACGTCGACTTATTGTTCACCAAATCTTATAGCCAACACTTTGAGTGTTTGTAGTGTGACAATGTTTGTGAATGGTGTTCTAAAACACATGCATGCACACACACACACTTATTAGTTACAGACGATCCTAATAAATCACATATAAAGTCTATATGCAGTGTATTTGTTATTTTTCTTTCTTACAAAACCAAGAACCTTTTCGACCTTTCAAAATAACCCAGATTCCACGGAGATCTTGCTTAAGAAATCGGTCAAGACCTTTCTCAATCAGTTTTGAAAATATTATGAAGATTGAGAACCCTCCAAGTGCGAATCCCACTAGGTCAGGTTAGGTTTTGTAAAAACAGAAATAGAAAAACATCTATTGTTGATCTTTGAAGAAGAAAAATGTTTTAACAGAAAATAATCAACAACGAAATTCTCAAGATGAGAAAAAATTGCAGCTAAGTGTTCTGTGACATGAAAAACTTCAGATCTATGATTTCTATTGAAAAAGAAACAAGATCTGAGTCTGTGTCTAAGTTGGAAATAAGATTTATGAACACAAGGATTTCAGCAACCCAAGATCTCTTAACCAGAACTCTCATAAACCTAAAAAAAACACTAAGGATGGTGTTTTTGGTTTTGGTGGTTTTTCTGGAGAGGTAAGTAGTTTGGGCTTGAGAAGTGTTTGGACGAAGTTAGGGTTTCTAACTAGGGTTTGGTTTCTCTCTCTAACTTCTCTCTTCTCTCTTCTCTCTCTTCTCTCTCTCTCTCTCTATTCTCTGAGACTTTGCAAAATGGCAAAAGCTTTTGAAGGCTGAGATGAAGGGTCTTTAAATAGGGAGAGGAGAAGATTCCAGAGCCTCGTTCAAAAACAATGGCTGAGATTGAGTCAAGCTCCATTGACTGCAATCCAAGGGCTCACAACAGGCGGTGGATTAAACAGCCTATGATTGGCTTAAGGTATTACACGGGGATTCACTCAAAAGACATGCAGGCCATCGATAAGGATAGATCCAAGGGCTGTAAGCGTGCGATGGTTTGTCTCAGTAAAGAAACACAGTTTGGTCCAATCAGAAGACAGCAGGTGTTGGCCTGTGAACGAAGGTAAACGCGCGTCACAAAATAATTACAAAGCCAACCCTAAAGTCTCTAGCGCTTTCGGTTTCTACCCAGAGTAACTTTAGGCCAATAAACACAACAATCCATATTTATATAATAACCCCAAGACTTTTTAAATCAAATTTTAATTAAATAAAACCTTGTTTAAAATATGTTTTAAATTCCCAAAAAATTATTAAAAATCAAATTGAGGGATTTAAACACACTCACAACATTAAAACACATAGGGGTGCAATATGATATGCAAGAATCAAATTCTAAGTGTGTGAGTGATGGCTATAGTCTTAGGATCATTACATGATAGATAGAAGAAGAAGCAACCCAATCTCTGAAGCTCTTTGGTTTCTAGGATAGACTCTATTTTGTCACAATTTCCAAACTAGATGAGCTCTTATACAGTCTAGACTCAAATGAGTCAAAAGTATAAGGGCTTCACATCTGGCAGTGAATCCAAAAAAAAGAGTGTTTATAATTTAGTCGATAATATCTAGGTTCATCAGCAGGTGACACATGTCCGATCTGTACTGTTAAAACGTGAGAAAGTCGGCACAAGAGCATTATATATATATATATATTGTTGATGTAAAAAACTAGATTGCTCTAATTATTCAATCACAGATAAATAAATAAGACAAAGATTTTTAAAGTGGTTCGGCTAGGAATAAAGCCTACGTCCACTGTTATGTTATTGCTGAGTGTTTTTGGAATTCTTGATTACAAGTTCTCTCAAGAAATTCCCGGTCCCTTTGAATGAGGGAGATACAATGTATTTATAGCCTTGAGGCTGTACATGAAAGGTCCAATACATTAAATGATTTACATATGAAAGGGTAATACATTTAATGCAACGTGTGCGTCAAGAATACAATGGATAGTTGAACAGTTGTCCGTCTAGTAATTAATGATACGGCCGAGATGCAGTTCGGACCGCCTTAGTTGCTTGTTGATCAAGAGTTCCTCGGAGTACTTAGAGTATCTCGGGATGATAGAGTTCCTCGGTGTGATAGAGTTTCTCGGTGTATTCTCGGTGAAGGGAAAGAAGCACGGTTGGTCGGGAAATGATCTTCCTCGTTGCTATTGTGCCATGTAGATTGACACGTGTCTTCATCTTATTCGTCCACATCAGCACATTAATTTTGGTATCAACAGAAGCCCCCAATGTTTCATATTTTGAACTCTGAAGAGTATGGAACATTCTTTCTCGGTATATGGTAATATTAAATGTACTTCCCGGGTTTCAGGAACATTGTATTCAAATTTCCTTCTTATTTCGCAGTTTCCGCCTTTTTGATAAAGCGCTTTGATATTCGTGCAAATTTTGTCCTTTTAGCCGCCGGAAGTTTAGTAGTTTCTTTTTGGTAATCATTTCTTTCGCCGCTTCCCAATGCAAAGTATTTAAACTTCTTTGGTAACCATACTGTTGTCTACGTTTTTCATTCTCTGCATTCAAGCTTTCTCTTCTCTTCTTCTCTTGTGCGTTCATCTTTGTTTCCGTTCGTTGTCAACACATCTCCTTTCTTTCTGTAAGATCTTCTTTCTTTCTTCTGTATCTCTTTTATTCAATATGGTTTATATTGTGGAATCTGCTGAGAAATTCCGTTCTGATTTTTCCATTCCTTCGTGGGTAACTCTAGAGGTTCTTTCTGAGCCTTTAGATTACTTTCGATTGGCTGAGGGACATTGGTTCCCCAGTCTTTTTGTTGCTGAATGCGGTTTTTCCTTTCCACCAAACCCATTATGTCTTGAGTTTTGTCAATATTTTGATCTTGTTCCTGCAAAAATAGCCCCCAATTCATGGAGAATAATTAACGGGGTGCACAAGTTAAATCTAACTCATGGGACTCGTATTGGGATCCCTGAAATTATGTTTTGTTATAAATGGGCTGTTCTAGATAATATTTATTATTTAAAAACTAGGTATTTGAATAGGGCTCTTGTAGTTAATCTCCCTGACTCAAATAGGGATTATTTTGAGCATGGGTTGGTCATAAAAAATTGGCAACATGCGCCTTTATCTGGGAATGAAGTATACAACGGTCCCAGATGCCCCCCATACGGCAATGGGATAGGTTTATTTTTCATTTTATTTTACTTATGAAATTATGCTTTCATCATGTTTGACAAAATGTATGACTGATATTCCATTATGTATTTATTTGCAGTTGATAGCAAAAGAAAAACTCCAAAAGAGTCAGAAGTGAATATCAAGCATTTGAAACTTATCTGGAATTTGCATAAGACCATTGCTGACGAGCATATTAGATCTGCTTCATATTTACTACAGTATAAGAGTTACACAACCTCTTATACTGCTCGCCCTGTTGAACCAGCTTCAACACCAGAAAGTTCATCTTCAGATTCTCATATCCCCCTATCTCAGAGAATGGGCAAGAAAAGAGCTCATCCTGCTCTATTTGGTGACATTTCTTCTGCTGTTGGAGCCCAGAAAGGCAAAATTGATGTCCCAGAGGGGACTAAAAAAGTAGATGCTGGTTCCTCCCAAGTTGCCGAGAAGCCCCCAGTGGCCCCGAGCAAGAAAGATGCTCCTGCTGATGTAATTGCCATCTCTCCGACCAAGACTTCTTCCTTGGTTGATGCTGCTGACCGTCCCTTGAAGAGATTTAGGAAATCATCCTCAGTTAATCTTGCTGGGACTACATCTTCTCTACCCGCTGGTGGTAGTAGTGTCTCAAAAGTTATTCTTCCGAGTTCTTCAACGAGCTCAGTTATACCCGAGGTTCTCGGGGTTGATGAAAAAATTCCTAGGGATACACTGACATCCCTAGCTGCTCGCCATCTTTCTTCAGTAAATTTCTCATCCCTTTGGTCTTTCTTTCTTTTTCTTGAATTCTTGTATTTGTGTTGACTCTATTGTTTTTCTTATCTTTCAGCTGGTGAATTGCTTCAATACCATCGTGAAGAAAGATCAAGTTATTAAAGCTTCCACTTCCTCATCCGATGTTGACGATGCTTTGTTGGGTTTAACCCAATCTGTGAAGGAATCTCGCCAACAGTACATCGAGGAGAAAACTGTTTGGGAGAAAAAATTGGTTGTGGCTGAGGCTGATAAGATGAAGATGGCTGAAACCTCCAAGAATTTGGAGGAGAAAATTAAAGATTTGGAGGTTAAACATCAGGAATCTGATGATAAATTGAAGAAGGCAGAAGAAGAAATATCTACTCTGCGAGATATTAAGGTTAAGAAAGAGGAACTGGAGGTGAAGCTCTCCTCGGAGAAGTCGAGGAGAAAAGTTGCGATCAAGAAACATTTCAGCGTTGGTTGGGAGAAAGGATGGGAGAGAGGGATAGCTGCAATGACGTCCCAAGTCCAATATGGGGAGTTGAAATACTTCTATGATGGTTGGGTAGCTGCTTTGCAAGAGCTAAAAGTCCAAGACGATTCTGAGCTATTCCAACGGCATCTCCCTGGTCCTCCTCCACCAATTGTGGAAGAAGAAGAAGATGAACCTGCTTCAGATGAGTCTTCCATGGCTATGGGCGATCAAGTTTCTGCCTCTCAACCCTCTGCCACCGAGGACGTTTCCTCCATGCCTCCTCCTCCCGAGAAGATTCCTACCGATCAAGCTGTAGTTATCACCGAGCAACCGAGCTCCTCGTCCCAGCCTCCCGAGAAAGTCTTGGGAGACAAGGAAAAGGTGTGAAGTTGTTCGGTAGCCTTTCTGTATTTCCTTGTAATCGAACGATGTAACTTTTTGATGATCTAATAAAATATATCTTTGCTCATCTCTGTTGTTGATAACTTGTTTTTGTTGATTGTTGTCTTTTTCTTGTCATTAGTTTGTTGTTAGAATGGAATTGATCTCTTCTCATGATACCGAGTTGATGCAGCAATGTCATCAATACTATAAGGCTGGTCATACAGATCTTAGTACATCGGAAATTGCTGATATCCTTGGTCACGGTGCTTCAGAGCAGGCTATTGAAGCTTATCAATACTTGAAAGCTTTACTCGACTAGCAGTGGCCAACAATGTCGCTTACTATGAGTTGATTGAAGAGCTTCATGGTTCCTTAGAGGATCTTCAAAATCAACATAACGAATCAATGGCTTTGTTACATGAAGATTATGAAAATAGATACCAGCAGCTCTCTTCAGAAACAGGCCACAAGAAGATCATTGCTGGGTATGACGTCAGGGAGAGGACCCTAAAAGGTGAAATTGAAGCCTGTAGACAAATCGCCGAGATCCTGGAGCAAGAAAATAATAATTTGCAGAAGAAATTAGCTCAATATGAATCTGCTGCTTCATCCTCTACTGCATTAATACCAGTTACTGATGAAGGCTTCTCGTTCTTAGAGGTCGAAAATGCCAAACTGAGGCAAGAGCTGGAGGACTTAAGAAGATCTGCTATTTTTGGAACTGCTCGGGGACGAGGAAGAGGTTCTCGGGGGCGAGGAAGAGTCAGCCAAAATGTTGAGGAGGCTCGCACTCAGTCTACTCTGGAAACTCAAGCATTCCAGTTGAAAGTAAAAGACCGTGCTCTGACTGAAATGTCCAATAAAAATCTGTCTCTGGAAGATCAGCTGGCATCAACGAAATCTGCCTTGCATAACAAAGATCTCTTTGCCAAAAGCCTTCATGAACAATTGGATAGATTAACCTTCCAATTCCATAAACAGCCAAGAGAATTCTGGATGGCAGGATACAATGAAGCTCTCGTTCATCTGGATGCTCGCATTGAACATGCTAATAATGAAGGTTACAAGCAAGGATGGTTAAATGCATTGGGTGTATTAAAGTTGGAGCAAGGGAATTTTTTATGGGACTATCATGCTCCATCATTATTAGACCTGCCTGTACCACCTTTCAAATTGGATATGGCATGGATTCCAGCTCGTTCCATTCCTCGCAGTCTAATTTCAAAATATCTTGGTGATTATAGCCTTCACTCCCAAGCTGAATTATCTCGTCCTGAGCATCTTTTGGATACACCTTCTGTTATGAACGTCAGAATGCTCAGAGATGTTAATTTCATCAATTCTACCCTTTGCCTAGAAGACCCTCCTGCCGGCGAGGAACCTGTTTCTAAAGCACAGGGCAAAAAACCAATAGAATAGTAATATCCATGTAACAATTTAGTACCTTCTTGTAATTTGTAATTTATTCTAGATTAATGAAAAGATTTTCATTTTCTGTTTGCCAATTTTGTTAGTCTTGTGTTTATCAAGCACATTTATATTTGTACATATGTATCTATGTATCTATTAAAAAGATAACAATATTATTGTTCAATAAGCAACTTAATAAAAAGTTACAAGTATTAGTAATGTTTCTCGATCACTTAATAATAAAGTAATGAGAAAAAATGTTCAAACTGTTTCCAACCAACCAAGGTGGGTGAATAATGTTTGTCGACTAATTACAGCTCCGACGAACTATACTTGGTTTGATTATAAAATTGCGTCCGACCAACTAAGATCAATAAGTTGTCCTCGCCGACCAACTACAGTTATTGGGTTTTTATCCCCGACCAACTATACTTGGTGTATTTTTTAAACATTTTGTTCTTCAAAGAACTCATTGTAACAATATTACCTCCCGACCAACATAAGTTGTAATATGAGAGTATATTTTTATCTTACCAACCGTGGTTGATCCTGCTGGTGTACACTTTCTGGCTCCTTAAAGCTTTTGGCTCCTTAGAGCATTTTTTGGCTCCGTAGAGCATGTCCTCCTAACCAAAGGAGGTTGGCTACTTATAGCACTTTTTGCTCAATAGAGCTGTCCTCCTAACCAAAGGAGGTTGGCTCCTTAGAGCACTTTTGCTCCGTAGAGCTGTCCTCCTAACCAAAGGAGGTTGGCTCCTTAGAGCACTTTTGCTCCGTAGAGCTGCATTTGTTGGCTCCTTAGAGCATGTCCTCCTAACCAAAGGAGGTTGGCTACTTATAGCACTTTTGCTCCGAAGAGCTGTCCTCCTAACCAAAGGAGGTTGGCTCCTTAGAGCACTTTTATTGTGTAGTGTATTACACTAGTATTCCCCGAAAAACTTTCATCCAGAAAGAAAAATGGTGAAACATCTTCGTTTTATTCATAATGAAAGAAATGCTTTACATTTGACATCATTGATAATACTTGCGCAGGTGTTCAGCATTCCATGCATTTTTAAATTCCTCTCCTTCTAGAGTTGCTATTCTGTAAGTTCCTGGTCGAACAACTTCTGTAACTCGGTAAGGTCCATGCCAGTTTGCTTCCAGTTTATTCTGCTTCTGAATGACCTTCTTTATCACATAATCCCCTTCTTTTAAATCACATTTCTTTACCCTTTTGTTGTAAAACAGAGCTGTTCGTTGTTGATAAGCAGCATTCCTAATGGCTGCCTCTTCTCTGACTTCCTCGAGCATATCCAAATCCATCCTTCTCATCAAATCACTGATCGGAGAATTGAAATTTAACACCCTATGTGTTGGTAGGCCCAACTCGGCAAGTATCACAGCCTCACTTCCAAATGCTAGCATATATGGTGATTCTCCTGTTGCTGCTCGGGGAGTTGTTCGGTAAGCCCACAAAACTGACTGTAGCTCATTAATCCAATTTGCTTTAGCCTCACTTAACCTCTTCTTCAACCCATTTAGTAATGTTCTGTTCGTCACTTCAGTCTGCCCATTGCTTTGGGGATGGCCTGGTGCTGAATGAAACTTCAAAACGTTTGACTGATGACAATAGGCAGCAAATTCTTCATTATCAAATTGCGTTCCATGGTCTGTGATGAAAGCGTGGGGGAGACCATATCGACAAATGATATTCTTCCATATGAACTGATACACCTTCTCGTACGTCATATCAATTAGTGGTTCAGCTTCCACCCACTGCCACGACGAGATATTTGAACCTTCCTCGGGTCGTCGGTAGTGGTCCAACCAGATCAATCCCCCACATGGCAAATGGCCAAGGTGATGTTATGGGTGTCAACAATGCCTGTGGAGTTCTTCGGATGGAAGAAAAACGTTGGCACTTGTCACACTTCTTAGCATAAGCTATACAATCAGCTCTCATCGTCGGCCAATAGTATCCCTGTGTCATCACCCTTTGCAGTAGGGTCCGACCTGCTACATGAGCTCCACAAGATCCTTCATGGATTTCTTCAATCAATTCTTTGACTTCTGATGGATGCACACATCTCTGCAAACCTGCCATAATTCCTCGTCTATACAAAACACCATTAGTTAACACATACCGAGCAACTTTATACTTCAATTTCTTGGCAGCTAGTTTGTCCTCCGGTAGTACTCCTTCTTCAATGTATGCTCTGATAGGATCCATCCAAGATGGTCCTAAATCAAGGGTAATAATCTTCACCGTCAGATCTTCTTCTATGCTCCGACTTTCTAATACTTCAATTGGTATTGTTCTTCGCAGCTCGGTGCGCGTAGCTGACGCTAGTCGGGCCAATGCGTCTGCTCTGGCATTCTCCATTCTCGGTATCCTCACCAATTGAATAGCATCAAATTCTTTCAATAATTCCATCACTTTTGCATGGTACTTCACCATTAACTCTCCCTTCACTGCATATATTCCCATCATTTGATTCACAATTAACTAAGAATCACTGAAAACAATTACTTGACGTGCCTCCATAACTTTCGCCAAATGAAAACCTGCTATCATAGCCTCATATTCAGCTTCATTATTGGAAGCTTTGAATTGGAATCTCAAGGCGTACTCCATGTCAATATCATCTGGAGAATTTAAAACAATCCCTGCTCCACAACCAGCCGTGCAAGATGATCCATCTACATATAATCTCCATGTATGTAACTCGTCTTCAAATTTCTTATCTGTTAGAGTTCCTCGGTGAAATATCATCTGTTTTCTTTCATCATCCCCGGGTATCCTTCGTTCCTCGTCGGTCATTTGTTCGTGCCCCTCCACCAACCGGAGTTGGTCGGGATTTGAATATGATGATTTTTCTACATCCACAAGTCCTTTTACCAACCTTGGTTGGTTTGGATCTGTGTCTGTCGATCCTGTATCGTCCACAGGTAGGTCAGCAAGCATCTTTTGCTCCTCGGGGGTATCAGGGTACGTGAACTCTGCTATAAAATCTGCCACGGCTTGCCCTTTCAACGATGATCTGGGTTCATACACAATATCATATTCACCGAGCTCTATTGCCCAATACATCAATCTTCCTGATTTTTCTGGCTTGTGAAGGGCTTGTCTTAACGGCATGTCGGTATACACAATGATGGTATGGGCCTGGAAGTATGGTCTCATTCTTCTACTTGCTTCAATTAATGCCAGTGCCAATTTTTCCAGCTTTGGGTATCTGATTTCCGCACCTCGGAAGGCCTTGCTTGTGTAATAAATTGGCTTCTGGACTCCATTCTCCAATCTGATCAACGCCGAGCTAACTGCATTTTCTGATACTGCCAAATACAAGTACAGCTTCTCTCCAGTTATTGGCCTAGACAACAATGGTGGGGCTCCCAAATACTTCTTCAGATCTTGAAAGGCTTTCTCACATTCATCAGTCCACTCAAAACTTTTTCGTAGTGTTTTGAAGAATGGGAGGCATTTATCAGTTGCTCGGGATACAAATCTGTTGAGTGCTGCAACTCGTCCGGTAAGACTTTGCACTTTTTTCTTCGTCGTCGGGGATCGCAGCCCTAAAAGAGCTTTGATCTTTTCTGGATTTGCCTCAATACCTCGTTGGTTGACGATGTATCCGAGGAACATTCCTTCTCGTACTCCAAAGGTACATTTCGTCGGGTTAAGCTTCATCTGGTATTTATCCAGTTGATCAAAAGTTTGACTCAAGTCAACCAAATGATCTGCAGCTCTCTTGCTTTTGGTGAGCATGTCGTCGACATAGACCTCCATATTGCGGCTGATTTGTTCGGTGAATACCTTGTTCATCAACCGCTGATATGTTGCACCTGCATTTTTTAAACCAAAAGGCATAACATTATAACAATAAGTTCCCCTTGGGGTAATAAAAGAAGTACTTTCCCTGTCTTCAGGTTTCATTTTGATTTGGTTGTAGCCAGAATAAGCATCCATGAAGCTGAGTAGCTCGTGTCCCGAAGTAGCATCCACTAGTTGATCAATTCTGGGCAATGGAAAATGATCTTTTGGACATGCCTTGTTGAGATCAGTAAAATCAACACACATTCTCCATTTGTTGTTCTTTTTCTTTACCATCACCACATTCGCCAACCAATCTGGATATTTCACGTCTTCAATGAATTGGGCTTTCTGGAGTTTCTCGACCTCCTCTTGTATGGCCTGGTTCTTCTCGGGACTAAACACTCTTCTTCTTTGCTTCACAGGTTTGATCTCCTTATTCACATTGAGTTCATGACATAAGAAGTTTGGATCTATTCCTGGCATGTCTTCATGACTCCAAGCAAAAGTATTCTTCCTGTTTCTCAAGAAAGTTATCAACTCCTGTTTTATTGAAAAATCCAACGACGACCCTATCTGAGTTATTCGTTCAGGATGCTCGTCGTCCAGGATAACAATTTCTGTAGATTCCACAACCTGTCCTTTTACGAGTTGAGATTCATCCCTAGGGTCAAGAGTTTCAATTTCTGTGCCTTCCTCCACTTGGTAAGTAGTAGTCTTTTTCTGTAATTCTTCAAGTTCCTCTTGCTCGGCAGACGAATAATAGCATTCCCGAGCTACTTTTTGATCACCTTTCATAATTCCTACTCCAAAATTCGTTGGGAATTTCAAGCATTGATGAACTGTAGATGGAACTGCTTCGAACTTCTTCAATCCAACTCTTCCCATGATGATGTTGTAGGCGGACTGCACATTCTTATCCATTACAAAAAAGCGTATTCTTTCTGTTCGACAAGCAGGCCAAGTTCCAATGAGTATATCCAACTTGATCGTCCCAAGTGGAAAAACTTTCTCGCCAGCAAAACCCAGAAGGGGTCTGTGATAAGGTTCTAACTGAGATAATTTTAAATTCAAGCTATCAAAGCATGAATAATACATGATGTCTGCTGAACTACCATTGTCTACTAACACCCTTGAAATGACCACATCCTTCATCCTCATTTTGATCACCAGAGGATCATCATGAGGGTAGAGAACACCTGCCAGGTCGTTTTTTGAAAAACCAATCACTAGCTTCTCTTTGTTTACCTTCCTCGGACGATCATCCTCGGCCAGGTTTATTCGCTGAATGTATGAACAAGCTTGAGCCTCTCCGAGATAAGCTTTTCTTTCTGCAGTAAGGTCTCCTCCTCCTCCTGCATCTCCTCCTGTAATAACATTACAATCAAATGACCCAAAACGTATGGAAAATACCTCTCGTTCAGGTTTCCTTGGCTTTTTGGGAAGATCGGGGTCATCATCTGGATCCTCTTCATGGTCCCTCCTCTTTTTCTCCTCTGCACGACGAGGAGATCTAGATCTCTCTCTAGTTCTATCATCATTCTTCCTCTCACTCCTGCGATCTACGTACTTTGATAATTTTCCTCTTCGGATGAGTGTTTCAATCTCGTTCTGAAGGGCTATACAATTTTTGGTCATATGGCCATGATCTTTGTGAAACTCGCAATATTTGGTCTTATTCCTCAGGTCGGGATCTGTCTTCAGTTTCTCTGGCCATTTGATTTCCTCGTTATTCCTGATTTCTTCCAAAACATGATTAATACCCACTTTCAATGGAGTATAATTATCATACTTCTTTAGGGCTTCCAACTTCATCCTGTTATTCTTGGAATATTTGTCACCACCATTACTTTTCTGATCTTTCTTCTTAGAATTGTCGACCTCCACTTTAACTTCTTTATCCATATTCTTCTTCGCAGCCATAGCCTCCTCGGCATTCATGATTTTGGCCGCCTTTGCCATCAACTCCGACATATTTTTAGGTGGATCTTTGGCCAAAGTGTAATACAGCTTGTTAGGCAGCAAACCACTCATCAGAGCAGTGATTGCTGTCTTTTCTTCATAATTTATGACTTCCAACTTTTCGTTATTGAAACGAGTTATGTAATCTCTAGTACTTTCACCTGATTTTTGTCTAACACTTAGCAAGTGTGCTACTCGCTTTACCGGCTTTGCTCCAAAACAAAAATTGCCAATAAACAACTCGCCTAACTGAACAAAAGTTGAAATCTTACCCCGAGGAAGATTATTGTACCATATCTGTGCAGATCCGGTAAGAGTTCCCGAGAATGCTCTACACCTCATCTCGTCGGGGACAGCGTAGATATCTGCAGCAGCTTGGTATTGTTCTATATGAAGTACGGGATCTGTCTTTCCATCGTACTTGGGAGTCACTACGGGTGCTTTGAATTTCGACGGCGTAGGGAAATCCACAATGGCTTGCACAAAAGGTGTTCCTTGAACAAAAGTTCTCTGTAAGGGATTTCTCGCCTTAGCCATTTCTCCCAGTCTATCCTCCAACCGTTGAATGGAACCTTTCCATGCTTCATTCCCTTCCTCGGGCCGCTTAGTCCGAGCAACTGATTGCTCTGACGTAGCTTCCTGAGATTTATCTCGACGAGTGGTTGGTCGCGATTGCGCAGATCCTTCTCTCAAACCTGGTGGTGGTCGAAAACTTCTTGATGGAGCCCTAGGTGGACTCATGTTCCTCCTTGGTCCTAACCGACTGAAAAGAGACACTCTACTTAACCTCTCCAAAGCGCTAGTTCTCTCCGTAGAGAGAGTGATACGTTGATCTGTATCCGAAGCCCGTATCGATGAAGTTCGCCCAGGTTGATAAGAAAAATGATTAGACTCCTCATTGCGATATGACCCAGTATGTCTAGATTGCGATTGCCTATGATCACTTCTTTGCCCTGAATAGGTAGGTGCACCGCCCTGAAGAGTTTGAATGAGTTGCCTCATGGATTCTTGCATGGCGGTTTGTCCTTGAGCCAGATTCGTCATAATCCCAGCCAGATCTGGGGATGCAGATGGATTTGGAAGATTTCCAGTATTTCCAACATTTCGATTACTGGATTCTGGATTATCAGCCATTGGTGATAAATGATTTTTATGAAAAACGATAATAACAGTCGTTTCCCACAGACGGCGCCAATCTGTTGATGTAAAAAACTAGATTGCTCTAATTATTCAATCACAGATAAATAAATAAGACAAAGATTTTTAAAGTGGTTCGGCTAGGAATAAAGCCTACGTCCACTGTTATGTTATTGCTGAGTGTTTTTGGAATTCTTGATTACAAGTTCTCTCAAGAAATTCCCGGTCCCTTTGAATGAGGGAGATACAATGTATTTATAGCCTTGAGGCTGTACATGAAAGGTCCAATACATTAAATGATTTACATATGAAAGGGTAATACATTTAATGCAACGTGTGCGTCAAGAATACAATGGATAGTTGAACAGTTGTCCGTCTGGTAATTAATGATACGGCCGAGATGCAGTTCGGACCGCCTTAGTTGCTTGTTGATCAAGAGTTCCTCGGAGTACTTAGAGTATCTCGGGATGATAGAGTTCCTTGGTGTGATAGAGTTTCTCGGTGTATTCTCGGTGAAGGGAAAGAAGCACGGTTGGTCGGGAAATGATCTTCCTCGTTGCTATTGTGCCATGTAGATTGACACGTGTCTTCATCTTATTCGTCCACATCAGCACATTAATTTTGGTATCAACATATATATATATATATATATATATATATATATATATATATATATATATATATATATATATATATATATATATATATAATAGAGGACCATGGTTTTTGGTAAAATATCTTCACTTTTATGCATGATATTTCATGCATGATATTTTTTTCCTTTCATGACCATGAATGAAATGTCATGCTAAAGTGTTTTTTTTTAATAAAAAGGGTTTTGTTTTTGTTTTTTTAAAAGGGAAATAATTAGTTTTAAAAAGGGAAATAATTTTAAATAATTTAATTTATATTTTTAAATTTTTTTTTTATCTTTTTTTAATATATATTTTTTATTTTTTTTTCTTTAATTTTTTTTTTATCACGGGGGCAAATTTATCGTTATGCCCTCGGCAGGACATCCACTAGTATATATATATACTAGCATGCAACTTGCACGATGCGCAAGTGCCAACATAATAGTAAATATAACCACATAATTACTAGATAGTAAAAGATTTATACATTCGAACGTATATAAAAATTACATAATCATTTTATCAAACTTTTACGAACATAAACTATTTGTAAATATCATAAGGTGTTGATATATGTATATGAAATGAAAAATAGCTAAAAACATAAATTTAGAACTCAATTCTTGTAACTTATTACTAAGGTAGAAAGAAGTGAAATAAAAAAAACTATTAGCACAAACTATTATAAAGAAAAACTTCCTAACATACTTACCTCGCTTTTCCCATAGTGTCAAACAAAAATAAAAAATGTTGTTATAACTGATATTATAAATTTGAAATTAAACAGAATATATAGATACAGAAATTACAGAAATAAATAAATTCAGAAACTTACTTGCAGAAGACTGAATTTACGGAAAATAAGAATGATTTTTCAGAAGAAAATAATCCGAGCCCTGTTTAGAACAGTCTCCTTAAGACAAATATATTCCCTCCAATGTGCTAAAGGTGATGAATAATTGTCTCCCAAGATAGAACAAATTTCTAAATTAATCAAGTAGCACAATTATGATTAATTTATGCGAACACAATTTGGTATTTTTGTACTCAACTAGACAACATAATACACCACGATGATCTACTTGTGAAGGAGAACACGTTCGTATATGGTCCCACGATTATAGTGATCTGGGTCCCATCTAAATTTGAGCTCAAAGTTGCTCAAAATTTATTGTCCAATACCCATTTTTTAACAATCCCCCACATGAATGATATATTGCTATATAAAGATATGCAAGATGCAGATGCAGACGCAGGTTGAGTAAAATTTGAAAATTTATTGCATCAAGAGAAGTAGTCTAGTGACCTTGAACTTTACTTAGTGATATAATATCGGATTCACTTGGTTAATCGGTAGACTTCATGCCTTTGAACCGTCAACCATTTCTGTAAACCTAGACAATAATATTCACACAATAATTCTTCAACACAGTTAGTTCTCACGTTGGTGTTCATTTCGGCCATGAACACCACTTGGTTATGTGAGTGTTTTAGAAAATTTTCCTTTCTTTATTCTCATAGGAGTGACCCCCTTCTTACTCACGTAGGTGACTTCCATAAAGATTATTCTGCAATACCCCACTTAAACATACTAAGATATAATTGTCATTAAAAGTATAACTTATCCTAATTTCGCGGCTGATGTGCATTGTCTCATCTTTGGAATGGATAGGATTAAATATCCTCCAATGCTTACTGAATACAATGAGTTCGATTTGCCCATTGAAGTTCTTGGGATCTCCATTTAGCTAAGTTGGGTTGCCATTATATTGATTCTTATTTATTTATAGGCTTCAGACCCATTCCTCTCGATTATCTTTCAACTTGCTCTCAATTTAAACCTTTAGTTAGTGGATTCGCTATATTATCTCTTGACCTCTAGTCAATTGAAATAATTCCGTTTGAGAGAAGTTGTCTAACAATATTGTGTCGACGATGAATATATCGTGACTTTTCGTTATACATGTGATTATGTACCCTTCCAATCGCCAATTGATTATCACAATGTATACATACTGCGAGCACAAGTTTCGACCAATTTGGAACATCCTCTAAGAAATTTCGAAGCCATTCATCTTCTTCTCTAGCTTTGTCTAGTGAAATGAATTCAGATTCCATTATAAATCTAGCAATGCCCGTTTGTTTTGAAGATTTCCATGATACGACTGCACCTTCAAGGGTAAACACATAACCACTTGTAGACTTAGAGTCGTTTGTATCGGATATCAAATTTGCATTTCAATGTCCTTCAAGAATAACTGAATATCTTGAATAGTGCAGTCCATAGTTTTGAGTGTATTTTTAATAACCCAAAACTCTTAATATCGCCTTCTAGTGATCTCTCCCTAGATTACTTGTAAATCGACTTAGCTTACTTATCGAGCATGCTAGGTCCGGTCGTGTACAGTTCATGATATACATTAAAATGTCGATAATACGAGAGTATTCTTGTTGAGATATGCTTTCACCATTATTTCTTGTTAGACGTAAATTTACATCTACAAGTATCTTGGTAAGATTAATATCATACTTCTTGAATTTTTCAAGTACTTTCTCTGTGTAATGAGATTGGGATAATATAATTCCATCCGATATTTTAGAAATTTCAGTTTCGAATATAACATCGGCGATACCTAAATCTTTCGTGTCAAATCGACTACTCAACATATGTTTTGTAGTTTAGAGAATTTTTAGGTCACTACCCATGATTAGCATATCCTCAACATAGAGGCATATAATGACATATCCATTTTGAATGCTTTTAAAGTAAACACATTTATCGCACTTATTAATTTTGAAACCATTTGATAACATTGCATTATCAAATTTTCCATACCATTGTTTAAGTGCATGTTTTAATCCGTAAAGTGATTTCACAAGCTTACATACTTTTCCTTATTGTTCAGGAGCCTTAAACCCTTTAGGTTGATTCATATAGATTTCATCGTCTAATTCACTGTTTAAGAAAGCGATTTTTACATCCATTTGATGTATTTCAAGTCCATTAATGGCAGTTAGTGCTATTAACATTCGAATGGACGTAATTCTTATTACCGGTGAGTATGTGACGAAGTAAGATGATCCTTCCTTTTGCCTATAGCCTTTAGCTACAAGTCTAGATTTATATTTATCAATTGATCCATCGGCCTTCAATTTTTTTTGGAAGATTCATTTGTAACCTAACGGTTTCGAACCTGGGGGAAAATCCACTAGTTCCCAGGTATGATTTTGGAAAATGGATTTAATTTCGTATTAATTTCTTCTTTCCAATTAGAATAATCGGGTGAGGATATTGCTTCTTTGTATGATTGAGGTTAATTTTCTAGCAAATATGTTAGAAAATCCAGATCAAAGGAAGTCAAGGTCCTTTCCCTTTCACTACGTCTTGGTTTATCCACTATTGACTCAATAGGTTGATGAGTACCATTTGTAGTAACATGATTTGTCCTTTTTGAAGTACCAGATTCTCGAGTCATGTTATATGAAAATTAATTTTCAAAATATGAAGCGTCCCCCGATTCAATAATCGTATTTGCATGAATATTCAGAATATCAGATACACAAACTAAGAAACGATATGCACTGCTATTTATAGCATAATCGATGAACACACAATCAACGATCTTTGGTCCTATTTTCACCTTTTTAGGTTTAAGAACCATCACATTGGCTAAGCACCCCACACTCATAAATATATATAGCAAGGTCTTCGACCATTCCATAACCCATAAGGTGTCTTGTGAGTTTTCTTGAATGGGACTTTATTAAGAATATAATTAGCGAATAATAAGGCTTCCCCCTACAAGTTCTGGGAGCTCTTGAACTTATCAACATATAGTTCATCTTTTTTTTTTTATGTACAATTTTTTAGTTCAACAACACCATTCGATTGAGGAGAATAAGGTGTAACACCCCGCTTAAAACAATAACGGGTGGCCAACCCTATACTAAAATAATCAGGAATCTCAAGTGGATCATTCTCAGCATCTACTAACTATACTAAAATAAACACAGCTAATTACTCATTTCTACAAAAAGAGGGTGCCAAAAAAATTTAAAAACATACTATGCAATAACTAACCAACAACATAACAACTACTAAATATGATAAAGAACACACACACATGTTATGATAAAAGAAAGTAATTCTATAATACCCCAAAAATATACAAAAGGAAATACCCGAATATGTTGTTGGGTCACAGAGAATACAACAGTCTTGTGAAAGTAAATATAAACAAAATGGTACAACGACAACTCTTGGGTGTAAACCCGATATACAAACTGACCCTAATCTAGATAAAGAAAAGATAGGAATTGGCTATATCAAAATCCCGCGACAGTCCACTACTGCTACAACTTCCATGAATACACTAGATAGATAACATCAATGGCGTCCTTATGGAGGAACACCTAAAATAATACATTATATAGCAAAAGAAAAATATAAACGGGTCAGAGCCCGAGGTGTGAAAACATTTTAGAAAGTGCATTAAAATGCATAATAATTATAAATGCATTATAACGTGATTTATGTGGAGTTGAACTCTCCAGAAAATCCAACTCACATCTCAACTAGAGCGTGCACCTAAACGTATACATATGATCCTTAAATAACTGCCCAACACTATCTAGGGGCAATTCAATCTAACCTATGCCAAAACCACACTTGCGTAAATCTTCATCTAAAATATAACCATCAACTTCCGATTCTCCCTTAAACCCAACTTTGCGTCTAAACTTATCTTAACTTATAAATATAAATTTACATATTCTCTTACTAGAATTTATTCGATTTTAGTTATTAGAATACACGAGTTATTAGCATCTAAAATCTAAGGACTAAACTTCTCCCAATTCTCAACATTGCACTGCGTTTCATGCGTGAGACGTCTCGTAAGCGAAATCCAAACAAGGAACCCCCCGATACACTACTTCTTGGCATTGTTGATTATCGAGATTCATTATGCCCTCAATGCACGACGCATATAACCTCGTTTTACTTATATAATATATAGGATTAAACTTTTCCCAACTCTCAAGAGTGCATTGCGTTTCGTGCGTGGGACGTCTCGCAAAGTGAAATCCAAATAAGGAATCCCCCAATACACTACTCCTTGACACGATTGATTGTCGAGTTCATTATGACCTCACTGTACTAGGTATATAACATCATCCACTTAATTAATATATTACTCCAGTTTATTCTCATCAAACTTTGTTTCACTATAACATATAAATCTGAGTACTAAGGACTAAACTTCTCCCCACTCCCAACATTGAACTGCGTTTCGTGCGTGGGACGTCTCGCAAGAGAAATCCAAACAAGGATCCCCCCCGATACACTACTCCTTGCCAATGTTGCTCGTTGAGGTCCATTATGCCCTTGGTACCCCACAATTTCTACGAATACATATGGGGAGCAATAATCTCTAATCACATAAATAAGATAATGCTTCGAAATATTTAGTTCTATAGCATTACTCTAATTATAAAGAACAAGAATTCAATTCCAATAATTAAGTACACATAACACACTTAGTGTACATATAAATATCCAAAATCCATTATCACATGGAGATACAAAATACTTCACAATGCTATCATCTTCCATGAATTACTCACTTTATCCCAGGTTACCATATATCGGACTATTATCACACCGCCATGGTAATAAAATAAATCACAACGTATAGGAAGCGGTCATAGTTCCTAACCGGAAAGTGAGAACGAATCATACCCAAGACTTCTCACCCCCAAATAAAATCACACAAATAATAATGGACGACTATGACCTGGGGACTATACGCACCCTGCTCCTCAAGCCAGGGGCCTCATCCACATCGCGCAACTTCCCATGATGGCAGTGGAGGGTATGCTCACACAATAAATATACATACATCATTCACACTAGATATACATATACTAACACATCATATAAATGTATACCATCACGTAAGGTATTTATATCACCCATATAGATATACATACTCTATTACGCTCGTATGTATGAAAGAAGTAATTTCATTTGTAAGTATATTACTCTCGAAATACTAACCGTTATTAACACGCATACTATCCCATTAATTTCATACTACGACTCCTCACTTGAAGTTCATTCATCACTTCTATTAGTATGATTAGTCTCCCAATTCAACAAACATTAAGGATACTCTCTATATCCGTATACACATCGATCAACAATTATTATTCCATAAATCTTTACCTCGATGCTAAGAGGATTTCCCACTAAATCGATACGATAACCTAAATTCACACTCTCTCGAAATCAATCAATAAGACCCTAACATTTACATCCAATCATTTGCTAATTTTTCTCTCATTTCCTTAAAGCGAGAGACACTACAAAATCAATTCCATTTATGAAATAGACCCCAAACATCTCCTCATCATCCTAAGGTCATCAATCCCCTTATATAATCACTTAACCCTCTATGATATAATAATTGAGAAGGTTCATAAATATAATCCCAAAAGAAAGGGGATGAACTTGAAATCCCAAACTTGGATAACAAACAGAGGCCCGGTCGACCGGCCTCTTGGCCGCGGTCGACGACGGTTTTCAACTTTGCCTAAAAATGAAAACAGTGGGCTTTTCCCTTGAGGCGCGATCGACCGCCCCCCTGGCCACGGTCGACCAGCCCTACCAGATACCTCGGCCAAGCTTTATTTTTAAGGAACTCCAACCTTTCATAAACCTTAAATACCAACTTTTACTCATCAATCTTCAACCCAATCATATTATTAACATTAATACACATAAAATAACTCAATCCATCTAATTTACAACCTCAAATTCATCAAATACACATCAAATGTGAGATTTAACCCAAAATCTAGGTTTTAACATTTTATCCCAAAATCCACAATTTTATCTACAAATCATGAAATAAATGATACACAATAATTATTTAGCAAGTTTAATCACTTGCCTCAAAGTTGTAGAATCTGAATCTCCCTCGAAATCGCGGATTTGCCGGAATTCCCAAGCTTTTCTTCTCTTTCTCTTCCTTCCTTTCTTCCTTTCTTCTTCTCTCTTTCTCCCTATGGCTTTCTCTTAATCTCAAATGAGATTGGCTTCTACCATAGGCTTAATAAGCCAACTTTAAATGATAATAAACACTTTAAATGACTCGGTTACTTTAATTCGATCCAAACGAACTTAAAATATTTCGGAACCTAAATAAGACCCAAGTACAGTCATTTCAACTTTCTCGACCCTTTTGGAATCAGCTGCACACTCAGAATTGTCATTCTAAATACTTTCTAACATCTCAAATTTTGACCTCAAATGCCAATTTAATTATTCTCCAATTAAAATAATATTTATTTCTCCCCAAAATAATTAATTTATTGGTAAAAAAATCACGGGGTATTACAGACTTCCCAACTTACAAGAATTTCACCCTCGAAATTAAGCTTAGCCTAGTACTCCAAATCTCAACTAGCTCATATGATACCTATCATCACGATCACTATACCTATTCCTCCCACTTCTCACGGCGAATCATTTTAAATTTAAAACCAAATCTTTCAATGAGGGCTCCCATACACCATGTACCCAAGTTCTACTCGTATAAATATAACTCGGCTTCACTTAGCCTCAAATCGTATAATAACTCGAAATAAATAGATCCATATTAACATACTAATAATGTAAAAAAAATGTCCAAAGATGTAACTCCTCTCAATTCCTGACATTCGCTACTTTCATGCGGGGGAGGTCTCGCAAGCGAAATCCAAACAAGGAACCCTCCCAATACACTACTATGTATCTCTATCGGGGATTGAGATTAGTTAAATCGGGACTAGAGTTTAAGAAAAATATTTAAAAAAATCATTTTTGATATTGCCCGAAGGCCTATTAAACAAATTTTATTTTGAAAATAATTTATGTCCTTCGACATCTAAAGAAAATACATTATGCCCAAGACACAAGGTGCCAATAATTACCATACTCTTACTAACATATAGTTCTCAAAACTAGCATAACCATGAGCTAAAATCCCTCTCTCAACAATAACCCGCTAAACCCTGAATCTCTTCAGTAACAAGAATCCCTTTGCCTCATAACAAAACATTGCCATACACTAGGCTCTTCCATAACTGGAACATCACAATTACATAAATGTAACACGACAATAAAATAAATAGCTTTATCATTACTATCAAACACATTTCAACAATTCCTACGATCAAAACAAAGCCATAGCTCTATACTAGCACGTCACAAGATAATCTATTCTCCCAAAAGATAATCATATAAGAGCCTCATTTGCTCACTCCTCCCTTCCGGTTCATTCCATACATAATAGGGTTACAACAACTAACCACTTATCAAAATTTTACATACGATACTCCCAATACCCCTCAAAATATAATCCTAGTCCAACTGTATCTCTTCATTAATGGGTTCCCACTCAAAGTCCCCCGGCCAAAAATGGCCTCTGACTTGCTGTAGGGGTTTAACATCCAAAAGTTCCTCAAAATGTGGCCTTCTACCTCTTTTAGGACAATCTCTCTTCCGATGCCCTATTTCTTTACAAAAGAAACATTTACCAGTAAATCCTCCTTACCTATTCTGAGGAACAAAACGCCATTGCGATCCTCGATACCATTTTGCTCCACTGACATTCTCTTATCTAGACTTACTAGATGAACCCGAGTCTCTAAAGTTCTTACTCCCTTGTGAACGAAGATGATATTCATGACACTGTAATAGTGCCACATTCACTACCTCGGCAAAAGTCACTAACGTTGGGTTTCCTAACAAATGCTGCTGAATTCGCCAATCTAAACCTCCGATGAACTTCGATTTTTGCTTCTCCTCTGTATTTACCTCATCGGGCACTAAATTCGGCAATAGAGTAAATTCTTCCTCATACTTGTCCATCGTTCGATCACCTTGAAACACATCCATTAATTTCCTTCTGGATCGTGAAAGGAAAATACTTTCGGTCAAAGAGTTCCCAAAAATTTGATATGGGCAATGCATCTCACTACTCCGATGTGGTGATTGATTCCCACAAATGGAGAGCTACTCCAATTAACTTAAAGGTGGCGAGAAATTGCTTCTGCACTTCACTACATTCAACCATTCGAAGGTGCCTTTGCATACTATTCTTCCAACGACTTGCAGCCATCACATCAGCTCCTCTTGAAAATTTTAGAGGATGTCATTTCCTAAAATCTTCCCATACTTCCAACGGCTCGGGCTGCTTGAACTGCAGGTTGATGTGCCATCGCAGAAATGGCAGCAGTTACTGCTTGTGCCAAAATATTGGTAACTTCAGTTGTGGTCATAGTCCTTTGAGGCATTTGGGGTTCCATATTCTCAGCCCCTCTTTTTTCCCTAACCTGAACGACCTCTCTTCGGTGGCATCTAAAACAAGAACAAGTGTATCAGAATGCCATTTAATTTTTTTCTCCTCGCAGAAGAAAATATAGACGTGTGAACATAACAGTCATAATAAAAGGGTTCTACATCAAAAATGCTTACGGAAGAACGCAGGAAACCCTCACAAATCCTAAAGACACTAGAACCTGATGCTCTGATAAACCTGTAACACCCCGCTTAAAACAATAATGGGTGGCCAGCCCTATACTAAAATAATCAGGAATCTCAAGTGGATCATTCTCAGCATCTACTAACTATACTAAAATAAACATAGCTAATTACCCATTACTACAAAAAGAGGATGCCAAAAAATTTTAAAAACATACTATGCAATAACTAACCAACGGCATACCAACGGCTGAATATGATAAAGAACACACACACATGCTATGCTAAAATAAAGAAATTTTATAATACACCAAAAATATACAAAAAAAAATGCCCAAATATGTTGTCGGGTCACAGACAATACACAGTCCTGTGAAATTAAATATAAACAAAATGCTACAGCGACAACTCTTGGGTGTAAACCCGATATACAAACTGAACCTAATCTAGATAAACAAAAGATAGGAATCGTCTATATTAAAATCCCACAACAGTCTTATCCACATTAAATATTTTTACGATTGTTATCTCAATTTGGGAAATATTTATAAATCACGTTAAGTGCTCACTTACTTAAGTTATTTAGAGATTTTCATCATTATATATCTTATCCACATACTTTCACACAACAAGTATCACTACAGGTGTATATATATATATATACACGTCACTATATATTATATATACTAAAAGGCACCTCTAGACTCAGCTACTGTGAACTCATACTCTGCTATCAATTCCCGATACATCTCGCACTGAATAAGGACAATGGGTTCAGAATCTCCCACAAACCATAAATCCATAAATCACACATATTGGAGGCGAACATGGTTTCAAGCCTATGGGTTACGCACATACCTACGCTCCCATTTGACCATTATCACTATCATTGAGGTACCAGTCAAATATCCCCCCAAAGGCTCCTCAAGATAGGATTGTCCCCTTCCACAACCTCCCGTGATAGCAAGTATGGTAGGTATGTCATACACTAAATAAATATCATTATAGGCATTCACGCAACCTATCAAGTTCATTAGGTATACACGTAACCCGAATATATAATTTATAGGTAGTATATCTCATTACTACTTGCGTTACACATACTAGATTAAGAATACTCTCTCGATCGTAACTTAGAGATAATTCGTCGCTCCAATTTTCATAAAATATCACACCCATCTTATTACCTAATAATTTGGTTCTAACGTGAATCCAAATTTTACTGCCACGCGTCACTTCAAATAAACCTTCTACCCAGATTTGAAATAGAGAAAATTTCCCAGAAACTGGACCTGTCGTTTGAACCAAAAGATATCTCGTTTGAACGAGATAGCATATCGTTAGAATGACATATCGCGCGACACTAGTTCTCGTTCGAGCTAAACTCAATCTCGTTTGGACGAGATTGAGCAGTTCCGTCATCAACCTGCACCTGCTACATTTTTCACCCATAAACAACCCTAAAACCTCTATAAATCAATCAAAAACTTCCTCTATTCAATTACAATTCCCTTTTCCACATAAAAGTATGATTTCTACCATCTTAAACACATCGATTCATGATTAATTAACCCTTAAATCCAAAATCCCCAATTTCAGTTTCTTAGAACCCTAATTCATAAAGTTTCAAATTAAACATTATAATCCCAGATTTAAATAATCAATTATCATCACAAATTCGTGATTATTCATCTAATTACATGGACAATTCATCTTTATGTCAATTCAACCATGATATATCCTTTAATCATAAATTTCTCATCAATTTACATGCAATTCAAAGGGGTTTCATTACCTACTCTAATATGAACACATTTAATGCTAAAAGAGCAAGGTTTATACACTTGTCTTACAAAATTTGGTCTGATCCTTTGGTATTTTTGGTATGGTTGCGACCCTCATTCTTCGATCTACGCAATGGTGGTCTCGGTGGTGGAAGAGGTGCACTTGTGATAGCTCTTCCGTAGATTTTCCTTCCTCTTTCTCTCTTTTTGGCCTCTCTCTGTGTCTCCCTCTTTCTCACAGCAGATAACCTAATCTAACCTATGTAGTAGACATTTTTATTTTTCTAATTTTCATCCTTTAATTTACTCCAAAAATATAATTTACCAAAATACCCTTCCAGGGTGCTAGTTCGGCCTAAAACTGCCCCGAAACCCAAACTAAGCCCCCGAGTAGACTTTTCTAACTATCTCGACCCTTCTGGACTCAACGGCTCACTCGAAATGACCATTTGAGTGACTTATAAATATTTTACTTTTTATTCCATTAATTTAGTCCCGACACGACTGACACGGGCGTCCCAACTTAATTTCCAAAACTGTCGTATTTTTCACTCATGACAACTTTAATATTTTCATAATCATATATTACTTTAATCACTAAGTAATATTCAACATAATTCTCACCAATTAATACTAACTCTCGCCACGCTAGTAATTGTTTAATTTAATCCGGATTAATTATAAATATATTTTCCCATTTAAATTAATTAATCCTAATCCCATAATTAAATAAAATCTTTCAAAAATACGGGGTATTACACAGTTTAATTGATATCAAATATAGTGTCAAAAAATACACAACACTTATACTTAATTGGCTACATGCAAGACTCATATCTTAAGCACGTTTCATGAATGTCCTTTGGTGATAGCCCATTTATTAGTGGATATACTGCATTAACACTTATACTAATATGTTCGACTGACACTTGTTGTTTCTAAACTTATTCGTTCACATATAGGTATTATATTCTAATATGCCTAAGTTCTTTAAAATACCTATCAGTTCTTCATAACGAAGAGCGACAACTCCAAGTCCCAAAATAAATTTTTCACAACCATAATCCATAAATTGTAGCCCCAAATCATGCTACATACAATTTTTAATTATTTATCACCCTTTCATAATATTTTTCACTAGGCCAAAATAAACATACTTAATCACGATAGAACAATTATCATAAGTGTGAGTGTATAATATTTTAAGCATCTCATTACTTCATACTACTCTTAAACTATTTTATTTCTCTAATCAACGATTCACTACTAAGAAAAATTCAAGAAATATTTAAATGTACTCCCACTAACTTAAGGTGTATATATACTTAATAAAAATACATAAAGTAATCATAAAATACCATTGATGGGAAACTTAAATAAGTTTATATAGTAATTTCTCAACGAATACAGTTCTTTTCTTAAACTCTCATAAGTTTTCACACTAAATGTTACTCTTACTTAAAGGAGGTGCTAAAGCTATACAATTTTAATATACTAAGATATAGGTAAAATTATTTATTTACACCCCTTTCTCTATTCGTAATGAAAATTTTGACCATAAGTCTAGCCTTATTTCGTTGATTATCAAAATCGAATATTTTCTTACTCCTATGTCAAATTCGAATTCTTGGAATAAATCTCACAATCATTCCGAATAACAAACTTATTTAAAATCTTTTTAAAACTATCCATATCCATTAACCAAAAGAACAATCACTTTGGATGTTCAAGGAATGACATGAGTATATTAACTTCTTTTATAACCACATTAGGTGATTTTTACCATTCTTTAAAGAATTTGACATTTGACATTTTCGATTTCGAAAGTAATTAGTGTACCCTCTTTAAAGTGTAGATATAATTGTAAATTCTATTTCTTTTAGTGGATTCTAAATCCATGCATGTACTAGATATTCCTAATTATGCAAGTGTGTCAAACTGGGTAAGTAAAGTGGAATTTATATATTACACTTTTAAAATTTTAAATGGAATTTTGTGTGAATAAATGTTGCAACGATGTCAACTTATTACATATTGTCATCAATCCAATGTACAAAAAATCCACTCCGCGCCAGGCCATCCCCAGAGCAATGGGCAAACTGAAGTGACGAACATAACCCTACTGAATGGTTTGAAAAAACGACTGGATGATGCAAAGGGAAATTGGATCAACGAGCTACATTCTGTGTTATGGGCTTATCGCACTACACCACGAACAGCAACTGGGGAGTCTCCATACGTGTTGACATTTGGAAGTAAGGCTGTCATACCTGCTGAATTAGGTCTACCCACACATAGGGTGCTTAATTTTAATTCTCCTATCAGTGACTTGATGAGACGATTAGATCTGGATATGCTCAAAAGAAGTTAGGAAAGAAGCAGCAATCAGGAATGCAGCATATCAACAATGAACAACTTTGTTCTACAATAAAAGAGTGAAGAAGTACGATTTGAAAAAAGGGGATTATGTACTGAAGAAAGTGATCCAAAAGCATAACAAACTGGAAGCCAACTGGAATGGACCTTACAGAGTAACTGAAGTTGTTCGTCCAGGGACATACAGAATTGAAACTTTGGAGGGAAAAGAATTCAAGAATGCATGGAATGTGGAACACCTGCGCAAGTACTATCAGTAATTAAAATTCCTATGTAATACAGTTTCTTCAATATGAATAAAGTCATGTTTCTCCCATATTTCCTTCTTTGTTGAAATTTTTCGGAATATTAGTGCTACACACTACACAAACCTAAAATCAAAGCAAACACTACCAACTCCGGTTAGTTGGCAACTCATAACCACCAACTCCGGTTGGTCGGCAATTCAAACACCACTAACTCCGGTTGGTTGGCAACTCATAACCACCAACTCCGGTTGGTCGGCAATTCAATTACCACCAACTTCGGTTGGTCGGGAACTCATTACCCCCAACTTCGATTGGTCGACAATTCAACACCACCAATTCCGGTTGGTCGGCATCTCATTACCACCAACTCCGATTGGTCGGTAACTTAATATCACTAACTCCGGTTGGTTGGCATCTCATTACCACCAACTCTAATTGGTTGGTAAATCAATAACCACCAACTCCGGTTGGTTGGTACCAAACTAGGCAAGAAGTTGGACGACCTCCCTGGGCATCCACTATCTAGGCAACCAAGTAATCCATATGAGATTACTACAACTAAGCAGGAACATGGGATGAAAATCATTCCATTGCTTAGGCCCAAAGAGTGACAAGTCACTATAATCAAACAACAAATGAGATAAGTATGGTATATATATATACATATTCACCAACTAACAAACCAACAAACAAGGACATTCTACAAATTATTTCGAAGAAAAATGAAATTGTCAAAGACTAAAAATTTCTTCATTAAAATCAAGTAAATTACATATGATACGAAGTTTGATTCATTACATAAGCATATCCTATTCTATGGGTTTCTTTCCCTCTGCTTTTGAAACATGTTCCACCCCAGCTGGAGGATCATCTAATGCATAAGGAGAATTTATAAAGTTTAGATCTCGCAGCATTCTGACATTCATTATGGATGGACGATCGAGCAAGTGTTCTGGACGAGATATCTCAAAATTTGAATGAAGATTGTAGTCACCGAGATACTTGGAGATCAAAATCCGAGGAATAGCATGGGCTGGGATCCAATTAAGGTCAATTTTGAAGGGAGGCAGTGGAAAATCAAGAAATCCAGGTTTATAATAATCCCACAAGAAATGACCTTGATCCAATTTCAGGACACATAAGGCATTCAACCACCCCTGCTTATATCCTTCATTGTTCGACTGCTGCAAGAGAGCATCAAGATGATACAGAGCTTCATTATACCCAGCCATCCAAAATTCCCTGGGCTACTTGTGGAATTGATAAGTTAATCTCTCAAGTTGCTCGTGGAGCTTTTTCACATGAATTTCTTTACTTTCGAGAGCAGAACTCTGATTGTAGAGTTGGTCGTTGAAACTCTAAATCTTTTTAGACATTTTTGCCAAGGCTTGGTTCTTCACCATCAACTGAACGGCTTAATTCTCTAAGGCCGACTGAGTTCTCGTTTCTTCAATGGTAACCCGACCAGCCCTTGCTCATCCCCGAGAAGAAGATCTTGCTCTACCACGAGCAGGTGTGGAAGATCCTGCTCGTTTCAAAGTTTCTAACTCATCCCGTAAGTTAGCATTTTCTACTTCCAAAAAAGAAAAACCATCATCATTAACGGGGACTAAGACTCCCGAAGAAGAAGCATCAGATTTGAGTTGTTTTATTTCCTCTTGCAAAGCAATGTTCTCCTGCTCCAGCAGCTTGGCAATATGTCTGTGCTCTTCAATGTCAAGCTTTAACACACTCTCTTTCTTCTCATAAGCAGAAATTAACTTGTCATATCCCTTGTCAACACTCAATTGATGGTACTTTTTCTCATAACCTTGATGCAAAAGTGTTGTAGATTCTTTGTACTGCTGTTGAAGCTCCTCGATCATTACTTGAAGATATTCAATCATCTTGTAGTAGGCCACATTGTTAGCTACAGCACGATCAAGTAAGCACTTTAAATATTTGTAAGATTCAACTGCTCGGTCAGAAGCACCTGAACCAAGGATGTTAATTATCTGGGCCTCATTAAGGTCTGCATGACCAGCTTTGAAATAGTCATTGCATTTCTTCATCAACTCTATATCATGAGCTAATAAGAGCTCCATCCTGGACATAAACTAACAAAGAGAAGAATAAAAAAAATCAACAATAGTGCGAACAAGGCAAGTAAGAGAGAAATTCCAGACGAGCAACAAAAGTTCAAATTTTATTCATCATAATAAAGGAAAACATAGTTCAAGGTTACATTCACAAAAACAGCAAAACAAAAGACCCGAACAACTTTACTCCTTCTTCTTATTTCCTATAACTTCTTCAGATGGTTTGGATGAAGGGGTTGGTTGCTCGGAGGGCAAGGGCAGTTGCTATGTAGATGTGCTAGCTTGTTAGACTTGCTCTGAGGGTTGGGCAATAACAACAACAGGGACCTGATCTCCTGTCATCAAGGAGGTCTCATCTGAAGCTGCTTCATCTTCTTCTTCTTCTTCTCCAGGAGAGGGAGGAGGGCTATGAGTATGTTGTTGGAACAACTCAGAATTCTCAACAACCTTCAACTCCTTCAAGGATGCTACCCATCCATCCCTAAAATATTTAACACTGTCATACTCCATTTGAGAAGACACGACAGCCAGGCCCTTGTTCCAACCCTTGTCCCAACCAACACTGAAGGATTTTTTAACTGCAGCTTTCCTTTTTACCCTCTCCGAGGAGGTCCTTTCCCTAAGGAGCTCTTCGGTAGACTTCAATTTTTCTTCCACCTCTGTTTTATACTGCTCAACATCTTGAAGCCTAGCAACATTTTACTCAGAAGATTTAAGCTTGGTCACAAGCTCCTCTTTATCTTGTTCAGCTTCTTTTAATTTCTTCTCCAACTCTTTGGAGGCAGCCACAGCTTGATCTCTGTTTAGTTCAACAGACTTCATTTTCTTCTCCCAAGCATCTTTGTCTTCCTCGTACTTCTGACGATATTCCCTCACAGAATGGGTTAGTCCAGTAAAAGCTTCTTCTACCCCACCTGAAGAGCTGGAAGCCCTGATGGCTTCATCCCTTTTCAAAATACTATTGAAGCAAGTCACAATCTGAAAAAAGGAAGACTTTTAAGTCAATATATGAACATAGTACTAGAAATAAAGGACTCAGACTAAAGATACTTACTGAAGTAATGCATTGAGCCGCCAATGTAGTAAGTCTCTCATGAGAAAAGGTGTCTTCAACACCTTTGAATTCTGGAACAGTCTAGGATCTTATCAAGCCCACAGCAGAGCTCGGAAGAACAAGAGCTGGAACACTACTTTTAACATTTGAAGGTTGAGAGATAGGTTCAATAGGTCTCTCAGAAGAATTTCTTTTTAATCTCCTCAGAGGAGCAGGAGCATCTCCGATTAAAGGAGTTATCTCTGTTGGTGGAATGATAACAGTCTCACTCGAAGGTAATATGACAACAGTCTTAATCGGAGGCACAAGGAGCTTCTTGCCATCTTCCTTGGCAGCAATAGAAGAGGGTACATCTATATTCTTTATCCCTCCATCTGGGACATCTTATTTATTCTTCTTTTCCTCATCGGTGGCAAAGGCAGACTTGTCAAAAAAGGCAGGAGCTTTCCTCTTCTTCATTAGATCATTAATATAAATACTCAAGTCGGAAAAAGAACCTTCCACACTGGTCTTAGAGGTTGGTACCAATCAAGATCAACTACCACATCACGAGGACGAGTAATGAAAGACGAGGTGTAACTTCTGTATTGCAACAAATAAGAAGCATATATAATGTGTTCCCCAGCAACAGATTGATGCAAGCCCCAGATAAGTTTTAAATGCTTTATATTAACCTCGATTTCTTTTTGAGGTTTTCTTTTACTGTCAACTGTAACAAATAAAATCAAATGTCAATGGTGCATTTCATCGAATACAAAGAAAACAAGATTTCAAAAATAAAAACAACCTATCCCATTGCCATAAAGCGGACACCTGGGACCTTGGTACACATCATCTCCACTTAATGGAGGGTGTTGCCAATTTTTCGTCACAACCCCCATGATCAAAATAATCCCTATTGGCATCGGGAAGATTAACAACTAACGCTCTATTCGAAAACCTAGTTTTTAAATAGAAAGTATTATCGCTAGTGACCCATCTATAACAATACATAATTTTTAGAATTCCCAAATGAGTTCCATGAAGTTAATTTAACCAGGCCATTAACTACCCTTCATGTATTTGGAGCTACTCTTACAGGTATAATATCGAAATATTGGCAAAAATCTAAACACAGGGGATTTGGCGGGAAAGAAAAACCACACTCAACTACAAAAAGACTTGGGAACAAGTGTCCCTCCGCCAAATAAAGTAAATCACAAGGATAAGAAAGTTCTTCTAAAATAACCCACGAAGGGATTGAAAACTCAGACCAAAATTTGTCACCGATTCAACAAGATAAACCATGATGAATTAAGAAAATAAAGAAGAAGGAAGAAAATCTTACAGAGGAAATAGAGATCAGTTGTCAATAAACGATGGAAAGAAAGAAGGCACAAGATAGAGAGAAGATGAAGAGTTCAGAGATACAAATTTATAAAGTGAAAAAACGATAGGATTTCTGTCGCACATAAATACTATACCTCGGGAATGGAGAAAAATAATGATTACAAGGAAAGACGTTTGCGTTTCCGACGGCTAAAAGAAGAAAAAGGCACAAATATCGAAGTGATCGTGAAAATTCGAAATATTTATGAAGCTTGATATTATGCGCTCAAAAATGAATTATATATATTGAAAATTTTCCTAAAATCCATGAAGATCAATAATCCAAGCAGTTTTCAAGAAAATTGTTCCACACTCTCCTTCAACCTCAACTGTGAAACATTGGGGGCTTTTGTTGATACCAAATTTAGTTTGCTGATGTGGACCAATCACTTGAAGACACGTGTCAACCTACGTGGCAAATTTAAATACTTTAGACGAGCAACTCAAGCGCCCTGAGCAACTTAAGCTCCCCGAGCAACTCAAGCGCCCCGAGCAACTCAAGTGCCCCGAACAACTTAAGCGTACCGAGCAACTTAAGCGGTCCGAGCTACTTAGCGTGCAGAGCATCCAAATCAAGAGAATCAAAAGACAACTACGAATTAAATGCACATTATTATCATACAGATGTATATGTCTACTAGATAACAGCGCATTATCCTTTCATATGTACAACCTCAAGGATATAAATACATTGTAACTTCCTCATAAGAGGGGGACTTTGGATCTCTTGGTAAACCTATTATCGAGATTGAAGGCAAACAGTCAGCAATATAAAATAGTGGACATAGGCCATTCTCATACGACTGAACCACTTTAAAAATTCCTTTGTCTTGTTTATTCATATTTATCTGTGATTAATTAATTAAACATAATCTAGTTTTTTACATCAACAGTCGGGTCTATCCCTGGCATGTCTTCATGACTCCATGCAAAAGTCTGCTTTCTACGACTTAAAAATGCCACCAGTTCCTGCTTTATTGATAAGTCCAATGACGCACCAATTTGAGTTGTTCGTTCTGGGCGTTCATCGTCCAAAATGATATCCTCCGTAGCTTTCATAACCTGACCCTTCACGAGCTGAGATTCATCTCTAGGGTCCAAGGTTTTAGTCTCTATATCTTCTGTTTCATCCACTTGATACGTAGTAGTTTTATTCCTGGCTTCTTCCAGTTCTTCCTGTTCGGCAGACGAATAGTAGCATTCTCGAGCTACTTTCTGGTTGCCTTTCACAACTCCCACTTCGAAATTGGTTGGGAACTTCAAACGTTGATGTATCGTAGATGACACTGCCTCAAACTTCTTTAGACCTACTCTCCCCATGATAATGTTGTAGGCTGATTGGACGTTTTTATCCATTACAAAAAAGCATACTCTTTCTGTTCGGCAAGCAGGCCACGTACCAATAAGCATGTCTAACTTGATCATCCCAAGTGAACAAACTTTTTCGCTAGTGAAACCGAGGAGGGGCCTATGATATGGCTCCAACTGAGCTAACTTCAGATTCAAGCTGTCGAAGCATGGGTAGAACATGATATCTACAGAGCTACCATTATCCACCAATACCCGTGAAATCACCACATCCTTCATTCTTATCTTGATCACCAAGGGGTCTTCATGAGTATATAGTACACCTGTCTAGTCATTTTTAGAAAAATCGATGACCAGTTTATCCCTATTCACCTTCATCGGGCGATCGTCTTCAGCCAAATTTATGCGCTGTATGTAAGAGCAAGCTTGGGCCTCATTGAGGTAAGATTTCCTCTCCGCAGTAAGATCTCCACCTCCTGCATCTCCACCTGTAATGACATTATATTCAAATGATCCAAAATGGATTGAAAATACCTCGTGCTCGGGCTGCCTTGGCATTTTTATGAGATCGAGATCATCTTTTGGATCGTCTTTGTGATCTCTCTTCTTGTCATCTTTTGCTCTGCGAGGAGATTTAAATCTTTGCCTTCCTCTGTCGCTGGTCTTTCCACCATTTTGGCGATCAACGTACTTAGTTAATTTTCCTCGCCTGATGAGTGTTTTGATTTCATTCTGAAGAGCTATGCAATGTTTGGTCGTGTGGCCATAGTCTTTATGGAATTCATAATATTTGGACTTGTCCCTTTTGTCCGGAGCTTCCTTCATTTTCTCTGGCCAGGTTAGCTCCTCGCTATTCTTGATCTCCTCCAGAATGTGATTTATATCTACCTTCAAGG
The DNA here is from genome assembly GCA_949130495.1 of Sambucus nigra. NCBI lineage: Eukaryota > Viridiplantae > Streptophyta > Magnoliopsida > Dipsacales > Adoxaceae > Sambucus > Sambucus nigra. Next base: position 427,539,497 of record OX422212.1, on the reverse strand, counting down.
GATTATACTTTCCATACTTCCTCATTTGCTCCAGCGTTTGTTTGCCTTTTGACTGCTTATTGCCACCATTGTTCTTCTGATCCTTCTTCTTAGTTTTACTACCTTCAACCTTGGTCTCCTTAGTATCTGTACTCTTCTTCGCAGTCGTGGCTTCCTCGATGTTTATGATCTTGGCTGCCTTCGCCATCAATTCTTCCATAGTCCTGGGAGGATCCTTGGCCAGAGTATAGTACAACTTATTCGGTAACATACCACTCATCAGAGCAGTAATTGCTATCTTCTCCTCGTAATCGATTACCTCAAGTTTCTTGTTATTGAAATGAGTAATATAATCCCTCGTGCTTTCTTCTGTTTTCTGTCTAATGCTCAGTAAGTGCACTACTCTTTTAACTGGCTTCGCTCCAAAGCAAAAATTTCCTATGAAAAGCTCTACCAATTGATGAAAAGTCGTAATTTTTCCCCGAGGAAGGTTGTTGTACCACATCTGGGCTGACCCTGTGAGAGTTCCTGAAAATGCCCTACATCTCATATCATTGGGAACCGCATAGATATCATCAACAACTTGATATTGCTCTATATGGAGGACAGGATCAGTTTTTCCATCATATTTAGGTGTCACCATAGGAGCTTTGAATTTTGATGGTGTGGGGAAATCCATAATTGCCTGCACGAAGGGTGTCCCTTAGACGAAAGTTCTATGTAGAGGATTCTTGGCCTTAGCCATTTTCCCTAACCTGTCTTCCAACCTTTGAATAGAACCTTTCCATGCATCGTTTCCGGCCTCGAACTTATTTCTCTGAGCAACTGATCGCGCTGAGCTTTCCTCTTGAGACCGTTCATTACGAGCTGTCGGGTGTGATTGGGCAGAACCTTCCCTTAGATCGGATGGTCGTTGAGAGTTCCTCAACGCAATCCTAGGAGGGTTTCTGTTCCTCCTAGGGCTCAATCGATCAAAAGGAGAGACTCTACTCAACCTTTCCAGAGCGCTAGCCCGTTCTAGAGTTAGAGTGACATTCCATTGAGAATCCATAACTCAGAATGAAGAAGTCCGGCCAGGTTGATACGAAAGATCATTAGATCTCTCAGTACGATACGAGCCAGTATGCCTGGATTGAGAAACCACCGGGAACAGCATTCGTCTGGTTCTTGAAGATGGCAGATGGGTATTTCTATGAACGTTACGTTGTCCTGACTAGGCAGGTGCTCCATCTCAAATAATTTGTATAAGTTGACGCATGGTTTCTTGCATGACCGTTTGCCCTTGGGCTAAGTTGGCCATTATGCATACCAGATCTTGCATATTTGGTGGAGTAGAAGGGTTTGGAGGGACCCCAACATTGTTCCGATTATTGGATTCTGGGTTTTCAGCCATAAATGATGAGTTTTTGGCGAAAAAACACTAAGTATAGTCGTTTCCCACAGACGGTGCCAATCTGTTAATGTAAAAAACTAGACGTAATCTAATTAATTAATCTCAGATAATAATGAATAAATAAATAAGATAATGAATTTTTAAAGTGGTTCGACTATCCAAATTCCCTACGTCCACTGTTGTTGTATTGCTGCTTGTATGCCTTGAATCTCGATAATGGGTTTTTCAAGAGATCCAAAAGTCCCCTTTTTACGTCTGGGTTACAATGTATTTATAGTTTTGAAGGTTGTACATATGAAAAGGTAATGTGTTGTCATCTAGTAGACATATACATCTATACAATAATAATGCGCATTAAATCTGATGTTCATTAAATGCGTAGTTGCCTTTTGGTTTTCTTGGTTTTGGTGCTCTGCACGCTAAGTAGCTTGGGGGGCCTGAGTTGCTCGGTATGCTTAAGTAGCTCGGGCCGACCGAGTAGCTCGGTACGCTTGAGTAGTTCGATGAAAGTAGGTATTTGCCACGTAGATTGACACATGCCTTTATTTAATTGATCTATGTCAGCTGACTAATTTTTGTATCAATAGCATTATAGACTAAAATTTTAAGCGACATATGTTTATTTTACTCGGCAGGTGTTCATTTTAGTGAACTTAAAATGAGAAAATTATTATTCTCCATCTGTGATGTGGGCAAGGAATTGCCCATTCTGTATTTAAAGATATGATCAGTAACAAATTCATCCGACTAAGTAATAAATACTGCCGACGAATAATATGTGCTTTTGACCAATTTATAGATGATTAGGAAGTCCCTAATATACACAACTATAGCCGACCAACATATAGGAGATCAGGAACCCTTAATCTAAATGTTGAGTTAAAAGAACTCTGGTGTCGCAATCTCGCTGTCGATCAGTGCAAAACGTTATAAAAATTTGAGCCGACAATCGCCGACCAATGAATACCTTTGCAAACGTTGAATCCAAGAAATTATGGTGCCGTAACTATGTTGGTCGGGGAAGCAGACGGAGAAAATATCACCGCCAATTATACTTGTATAAAATCCTTTAACAACAAATGCTAATTTTACCAAAATTAAAGACTTTTATACACACTCCCTCTGAACTCGTGCTAAAAGAGATTTCGGTCGACCAGCAGCAGGTATCTCCAACCAGCAATAGGTCAGTGTTGGATAATTGAGAAGCCTTTATTCTAGTTCTTTCTTTTGCTGTAATATAGAGGTCGCCGACCAGCACACAATGGCCTGTTGAAATTGTCGACAAATGACAGGGTACATGATGCCGACCAGTGGTGACCTTCCTCTGACTTTGCGTGTCACAGTCCAGTAGTCGCCGACCACTGTGGAATTGTCCGACGAGTGATAAGCGATGCCGACCAGCTATTTATGGTTTCGAAAAAATGTTGCCGACCAAAAATAGATGCTACCGACCAGAGATAGGGTTTATGGGCGATTAAAACTAGATGATGCAGACCTGTGGTTGCTACCCATGTAGTAACGGTTCGATAATGTTAGTTGCTGAGGTATTTTTGTTGTAGTTTTTCGGCTGAAAAAGGTGTTGTCGACCAGTAATATGTGGTCGAGAAAATCTCGAAACCATGCCTCCGAGCAATAATAGACGTTGCCGACCTGTGCAAAAGACTGGTATCGCGACCATGTTGGTCGGGGAAAAAGAGTTTATGGATGTGATGAAGATCAGATCAGGTAATGGATTGTCGTAAATCAACAATTGGTAGATATTGCTGTAGTATATAGGGCGTCGATCATAAAGGTTGTCGGGTGATGCCGTCATAGTGTTGATGTATGGGACTGGGCATTTAAGGGTTGCCAACCTCTGAAAACGTACGGGGTCCTCATACCCTGTTGTCGACCAACTATGAGAGAAGTGTATTTGTAGAAAATAGTTTTTTTGCCCATAAATTTCAGGTCGCTGAGGTTGGGATCAACACTCTTGTTTGGAATTAGCAGGTCTGGGAAGCAAACTCAATATTCTTGATCAACCAGTCGTGATAATGATGCATCGATTGCAGAGTATGGGGTGAATCCACAAGGGTTGGAAAATTACAGTTTCACAGCGATCCCATTTGAAACCTTTACAGAGGAAATTCATAGATGTTAGTGCAGTTTGATATCGATCTTGTGTCTTTTTTATGAGATCCTGTTTATTGATTGTTACGCTCCCTATGGATGTTCATGAAGACCGTCCTATGGATGTTCATGAAGACCGTCCTTTTCTTCGAAACAATACATTAAATTATTTATTGTATCCTAGATAATACAACAAATATCTTGAAGAGAGAGAAAGAGAGGATTTGTATCTTGAATAATACAATGAATCATTTATTGCATTGAATCCAAATATTCTGAAAATCAAGAGCTGATCAGTTGAATCGATGACTTTTAGAGAAATCTTCATCCTAAATTATACCCGGAGTCTCACTTTGAGGCGATTTCTTCCAATAATCCGGTTTCATAGATCAATAATATTATATATAATAAGGTATTCAAGGAGTCATTATTGAAGATCTTTGGCGAAATTCATCTCAAAATGAACAATAAAAATTTTTCTACAATTTACATAGTTTGTGTAGATTGATGGAAATTCATACAATTTATTAAAATGAAGCAAACGTTATGGTTACCATCTCTGGAGATATTTTTTTACGTTTACTCTTTTTAAAATTCTTAGATATAGGAATCAAAATATGTGAATCGTTTCTCATATAACCCTATGCACGGGTTTGTCCAGAAAATTGAATACAACATATATATATTTTCTTATCTCATCTTATTTTTTCCGTATGGATAAAAAAATATGATGATAATATTGTTGATGTAAAAAAACTAGATTGCTCTAATAATTTAATCACAGATAAATAAATAAAATAGAATATTTTTAAAGTGGTTCAGCCTTATGTAAATGGCCTACGTCCACTGTTATGTTATTGCTGAGTGTTTGAGAATTTTCGATTACAAGTTCAGTCAAGAAATTCCGGTCCCTTTGAATGAGGGTGATACAAGGTATTTATAGCCCTTAGGCTGTACATGAATGGGTTGATACATTAAATGATATACATATGAAAGGGTAATACATTTAATGCAGCGTGTGCGTCAAGATGATAAATATTCAATGAATGGTTGAACTGTTGATATTCTGGCAATTAATAATACGGCCGAGATGCAGCTCGGACCGCCTTAGTTGCTCGTCGCTCAAGAGTTCCTCGGAGCGCTAGAGTACCTCGGGGCGCTGGAGTTCCTCGGTGTATCCTTGTTGCTCGGAGAGAACATGAGTTGGTCGGGGAAATGAACTTCCTCGTCGTTATTGTACCACGTAGATTGACAAGTGTCTTCGTATGATTCGTCCACATCAGCATATTAATTTTGGTATCAACAGAAGCCCCCAATGTTTCATATTTCGAACTTTGAGGAGTATGAAACATTTTTTCTCGGTTTATGGCAATATTGAATGATCTTCCTGGGTTTTAGGAGCATCGTATTTGAAGTTATTTCCAAATTCAAAGAATTCGCCTTTTTTCGAACTTTTAAGAGCGCTTCGATCTTAGTGCCCTTTTTGTCCTTTTAGCCGCCGGAAGTTCAATAGTTTCTTTCGCGTAATCATTTCCTTCGCCACTTCCCTAGGTAAAGTATTTAAACTTCTTAGGTAACCATACCGTCTTCTTCTTTTTTCAATTCTCTGCATTCAAGCTTTCTATTCTCTCTTTCTCTCTTGTGCGTTCATCCTTGTTTTCGTTCATTGTCAACAGACCTCCTTTCTTCCTGTAAGATCTTCTTCCTTTCTTCTGTATTTCTTTTATTCAGTATGGTTTATATTGTGGAGTCTGTTGAGAAATTTCGTTCCGATTTTTCCATTCCTTCCTGGGTAACTCTGGAGGTTCTTTCTGAACCTTTAGATTATTTTCGATTGGCTGAGGGACATTGGTTCCCCAGTCTATTCATTGCTGAATGTGGATTTTCGTTTCCACCAAACCCATTGTGTCTTAAATTTTGTCAGTATTTTGATCTTGTCCCTGCAAAAATAGCCCCCAATTCATGGAGAATAATTAATGGGGTGTACAAATTAAATCTAACTCATGGGACTCGTATAGGGATCCCTGAAATTATGTATTGCTATAAATGGGTCACTCTAGATAATATTTACTACTTAAAAACTAGGTTTCTGAATAGAGCTCTTGTAGTTAACCTCCCTAATTCAAATAGAGATTATTTTGAATATGGGTTGGTCATTAAAAATTGGCAATATGCCCCTTTAGTTGGAGATGGAGTATACAACGGTCCCAGATGCCCCCCATATGACAATGGGATAGGTTTATTTTTCATTTTATTTTACTTATGAAATTATGCTTTCATCATGTTTGACAAAATGTATGACTGATATCTCATTATGTATTTATTTGCAGTTGATAGCAAAAGAAAAACTCCAAAAGAATCAGAGGTTAATATCAAGCATCTGAAACTTATCTGGGGTTTGCATAAGAACGTTGCAGACGAGCACATCAGGTCTGCATCATATTTGTTACAGTATAAGAGTTATACAACCTCTTATACTGCTCGCCCTGTTGAGCCAGCTTCAACTCCAGAGGATTCTTCTTCAGATTCTCATCTTCCTTTAAGTCAGAGAATGGGCAAGAAAAGAGCTCCTCCTGCTCTATTTGATGACATTACCTCTGCTGCTGGGGCCAAGAAAAGCAAAGTTGATGTCCCAGAAGGGACTAAGAAGGTGGATGTTGCACCTTCCAAAGCTGCCGAGAAGCCCCCAGTGGCTCCGAGCAAGAAAGTTGCTCCAGTAGAAGTGATTACTGTCTCTCCGACCAAGAGTTCTTCCTTGGTTGAAACTGCTGAAGTTCCTTTGAGAAGATTGAGGAAATCATCCTCAGTCAATTTGGCTGAAACTGTCTCTTCTCCACCATCTGGTGTTGTTGGTGTTCCAACCATCATTCCTCCGAGCTCTGCAACGAGCTCGGTTAAAACTTGGATCATACCCGAGGTCCAAGGAATTGATGAAAATATTTCTAGGGATATGTTGACATCCCTAGCTACTCGTCACCTTGCTTCGGTAAATTTCTCACATTCTGAATTTCTTTCTTTCTCTGAATGTTTGCATTTTTGTATTGACTTTACTGTTTTTCTCATCTTTCAGCTGGTGAACTGTTTCAATAACATCGTGAAGAAGGACGAGGCAATTAAAGCTTCCAGCTCCTCGTCTGGTGTAGAGGACGCTCTGCTGGGTTTAACCCAATCCTTGAAAGAATCTCGCCAACAGTATAATGAGGAGAAGGCTGTTTGGGAGAAAAAATTATCCACAGTTGAGGCCGAGAAGGTGAAAATGGCTGAGATCTCCAAGAGTTTGGAAAATAAAGTGAAAGTTTAGAGGTCGAGCATAAGAAATATGACGACAAGCTCAAGAATTTTGGAGAACTTGAGGATAAGCTGAGGAAGGCAGAGGAAGAATTGTCCACCCTGCGAGATATCAAGGGTCAAAAAGAAGAATTGGATGCGAAGCTCTCCTCGGAGAAATTGAGAAGAAAGCTTGCAGTTAAAAAATCCTTCAGCGCAGGCTAGGATAAAGGATGGGACAAGGGGATTGCTGCGATGACAATACGGGAAGTTGAAATACTTCCATGATGGCTGGGTAGCTGCTCTACAGGAATTAAAGATCAAGGATGATTCTGAGCTATTCCAGCTACACCTCCCTGGTCCTCCTCCACCAATTGTGGAGGAAGAAGAAGATGAGCCTGTCTCTGATGAATCTTCTATGGCCATAGGTGATCAAGTCCCTGCATCTCTACCTTCTTCTAACGAAGACATTTCTTCCATGCCTCCTCCTCCTGAAAAAGTTTCAACTTCTGCAGATCAAGTTGCTGTTACCACCGAGCAACCAAGCTCCTCGTCCCAGCCTCCCGAGAAAGTCTTGGGAGACAAGGAAAAGGTGTGAAGTTTTTCGGTATCATTTTTATCTTTTCATTATTTGTAATCCAACAATGTAACCCTTTTGTGATCTAATAAAATACATCTTTGTTCCTCTCTGTTGTTGATGATTTGTTTTTGTTGATTGTTGTCTTTTTCTCATCCTTAGTTTGTTGCTAGAATGGAACTGATATCTGCACATGATACGAAGCTGATGCAGCAATGTCACGAATATTATAAGGCTGGTCATACAGACCTTAGTACATCAGAAATTGCTGACATCCTTGGCCATGATGCCTCAGAACAAGCAATTGAGGCTTATCAGTACTTGAAGGATTTACTTGACCGAGTTGTGGCCAACAATGTGGCCTACTATGACTTGATTGAGGAACTTCATTATTCCTTAGAAGATCTCCAAGGTCAGCACAATGAATCTATGGCTTTGTTGCACAAGGACTATGAAAATAGATATCAACAGCTTTCTTCTGAAAGAGGCCATAAAAAGATCCTTGCTGGATACGATGTTAGGGAAAGGACTTTAAAAGGTGAAGTTGAGGCTTGCAGGAAGATTGCTGAGTTGCTGGAACAAGAGAACAATAATTTGCAGAAAAAGCTGGCACAGTATGAATCTGCAGCGTCATCTTCCACTGCTTTAGTGCAAGTTACCGATGAAGGTTTCTCGTTCTTAGAAATTGTGAATGCCAAATTAAGGCAAGAGTTGGACGTTCTGAGAAGATCTGTTATTCCTGTGGCTGCTCGGGGAAGAGGAAGAGGTTCTCGGGGGCGAGGAAGAGCTGTTCAAAATGTTGCAGAGGAGCAAAGTTCTCCAATCGCTGCTCGGAGTCGATCAAGAGTTCTTAGCCGTAATGCCGAAGAGGCTCGTACCCAGTCTACTTTGGAAACTCAAGCATTCTAATTAAACGCCAAAGATCGGGCTTTATCTGAAATGTCCAAGGAAAATTTATCCTTGGAAGATCAACTTACTGCAACGAAGTTTGCTCTACATACTAAGGACCTTTTTGCCAAAAACCTTCTCGAACAATTGGATAGATTAACCTTCCAATTTCATAAGCAACCCAGGGAATTTTGGATGGCTGGATACAATGAAGCTTTAGTTCATTTGGATGCTCGTATTGAACATTCCAATAATGAAGGTTATAAGCAGGGGTGGTTGAACGCACTGGGTGTGTTAAAATTGGAGCGAGGGCATTATTTATGGGATTATCATGCTCCAGGGTTATTAGACTTGCCTGTGCCACCTTTCAAATTGGACATGGCCTGGATCCCAGCTCGTTCTATTCCTCCAAGTTTAATTTCAAAATATCTTGGCGACTATAGTCTTCATTCTCAGACTGAATTATCTCGTCCCGAGCATCTCTTGGATACACCTTCTGTGATGAACGTCAGAATGCTCAGAGATATTAATTTCATCAATTCTCCTCTTTGCTTAGAAGATCCTCCTGCCGGCGAGGAACCTGTTTCTAAAGCAAAGGGCAAGAAACCAATAGAATAGGACTATCAATGTAATAATTAGTACATTCATGTAACCTGTAATTTATTTTGAATTTAATGAAAGAATTTCATTTTCTGTTTGCAAATTTGTATTGCGATTGTCTTATATTTATCAAACATTCTTACATTTGTGTATACGTATCTGTTAAAAAGATAACAATATGGTGCTTAGTAATCAAACTTACAAATATCAATGTTGCTCAATCACTTAATAATAAAGTAATGATTATAAAATGTTTAAAATGTTTCCATCCAACCAAGGTTGTTAAATTGTGTTTGTCGACCAACTATAGTTTATGGGTTTTTATCCCCGATCAACCATACTTGGTAAATTTTTTCATAAAATGTGCTCGACCAACCATGGTCGATAATTTATCCTTGTCGACCAAGTATAGTTGATCACCGACCAACTATACTTGGTTCAGTTTGGAATTTTTTGTATTTTCTGGAATGATTTTACCTTCCGACCAACTTGTTGGCTTATTTTCAAATCAACCGTAGTTGATTATTGAATTATCAGGTTCTTTCGAACTATCTTGTCCACTAGTTATCTTACCAACCTTAGTTGGTCACGCTAGTGTACGCCTCCTAACCAAAGGAGTATATTTTTTGGTTCTTTCGAACTTTTTGTCCACTAGTTATCTTACCAACCTTAGTTGGTCACGCTAGTGTACACCTCCTAACCAAAGGAGTATATTTTTTGGTTCTTTCAAACTTTTTGTCCACTAGTTATCTTACCAACCTAAGTTTGTCACGCTAGTGTACGCCTCCTAACCAAAGGAGTATATTTTTTGGTTCTTTCGAACTTTCTGTCCACTAGTTATCTTACCAACCTTAGTTGGTTACGCTAGTGTACGCCTCCTAACCAAAGGAGTATATTTTTTGGTTCTTTCGAACTTTTTGTCCACTAGTTATCTTACCAACCTTAGTTGGTCACGCTAGTGTACGCCTCCTAACCAAAGGAGTATATTTTTTGGTTCTTTCGAACTATTGTCTTCTTTTTGCTGTCGTTTTATTCATATTGATGAATCCGTTGTACATTTTACATCATTGATAATACTTGCGAAGGTGTTCAGCATTCCAAGAATTCTTGAATTCTTCTCCTTCTAAAGTTGCTATTCGGTAAGTTCCTGGTCGAACAACTTCTGTAACTCGGTAAGGCCCATGCCAGTTTGCCTCCAATTTATTGTGTTTCTGGATTACCTTCTTTAGCACATAATCTCCTTATTTTAAATCGCATTTCTTTACCTTTTGTTGTAGAAAAGAGCTGTTCGTTGTTAACAAGCAGCATTCCTAATGGCTGCCTCTTCTCTGACTTCCTCGAGCATATCCAAATCCAGTCTTCTCATCAAGTCGCTGACTGGGGAATTGAAATTCAGCACTCTGTGTGTTGGGAGACCTAACTCGGCAGGTATTACAGCCTCACTTCCAAATACCAGCATATATGGTGATTCTCCAGTCGCTGTTCAGGGAGTTGTTCGGTAAGCCCACAATACTGATTGTAGCTCGTTAATCCAGTTAGCTTTAGCTTCACTTAGCCTTTTCTTCAAACCATTCAGCAGTGTTCTATTTGTCACTTCAGTCTGTCCATTGCTTTGAGGATGGCCTGGTACTGAATGGACCTTCAAAATGTTCGACTGATGACAATAAGCAGCAAATTCCTCGTTATCAAATTGGGTTCTATGATCTGTGATGAAGGCATGAGGGAGACCATATCGGCAGATGATATTCTTCCAAACGAACTGGTATACCTTCTCGTACGTCATGTCGATGAGCGGCTCAGCTTCTACCCACTTAGTAAAATAGTCCACTGCAACGACGAGGTACTTGAATCTTCCTCGGGTGGTCGGCAATGGTCCAACCAAATCAATTCCCCACATGGAAAATGGCCAAGGGGAAGTTATGGGTGTCAATAATGCTTGTGGAGTTCGTCGGATGGTGGAAAAACATTGGCACTTGTCACATTTCTTAGCATAGGCTATACAATCAGCCCTCATCGTCGGCCAATAGTATCCTTGAGTCATTACCCTTTGCAAGAGTGTTCGACCTGCTACATGAGCTCCACAAGACCCTTCATGGATCTCTTCGATCAATTCTTTCACTTCGGAAGGATGTACACATCTCTGCAAACCTGTCATAATTCCTCATCTATATAAAATACCATTAGTTAATACATACCGAGTAGCTTTATACTTCAGTTTCTTGGCAGTGAGCTTATCCTCTGGCAATACTCCCTCTTCAATATATACCCTGATGGGATCCATCCAAGATGGTCCTAAATCAAAGGCAATAACATTCATCGTCAAGTCTTCATCTATGCTCCGACTTTCTAGTACTTCAATTGGTATTATTCTTCGTAGCTTGGTACGAGTAGCTGATGCTAGTCGGGCCAGCGCGTCTGCTTGTGCATTTTCTATTCTGGGTATTCTGATCAATTGAATCGCATCAAATTCTGCCAATAACTCCATTACCTTGGCATGATATTTGACCATTAATTCTCCTTTAATTGCATACGTTCCCATCATCTGATTCACAATCAATTGAGAATCACTGAATACCATCACTTGTTGCGCTTCCATAATCTTTGATAAATTAAGACCTGCTATCATGGCCTCATACTCAGCCTCATTATTGGAGGCTTTGAATTGGAATCGCAAAGCATATTCCATGTCAATCTCGTCTGGGGTGTTCAAAACAATTCCTGCCCCACAACCTGCTGTGCAAGATGAGCCATCTACATATAATCTCCATATGGGCAACCCGTCTTCAAATTTCTTATCCGATAGAGTTCCTCGGTGAAATATTTGTTATTTCTTTTCATCCTCCCCTGGCACTTTTCGCTCCTCGTTGACCATCTCTTCTCGTTCTTCAACCAACCGGGGCTGGTCTGAATTTGAAGTTGATGATCCTTCTACATCCATAGGCCCTTTTACCAACCGGAGTTGGTCTGGACTTATGTCTGTTGATCCTGTAACATCCACAGGTTGGTCAGCGAGCACCTTTTGCTCCTCGGGGGTATCAGGATATGTAAATTCTGCTATAAAATCTGCTACAGCTTGTCCTTTCAATGATGCTCTGGGCTCATACACAATATCATATTCACCGAGCTCTATTGCCCAGTACATCAATCTCCCTGACTTTTCTGGCTTATGAAGGGCTTGCCTCAATGGCATGTCGGTATATACGACGATTGTATGAGCCTGGAAATATGGCCTCATTCTTCTACTTGCTTCAATTAATGCCAATGCCAATTTTTCCAGCTTTGGGTACCTGATTTCTGCACCTCGGAAAGCCTTACTTGTGTAATAGATTGGTTTCTGGACTCCATTCTCCAATCTAATCAATGTTGAACTGACTGCATTCTCTGATACTGCCAGATACAAATACAATTTCTCTCCTGTTATTGGCCTGGACAACAATGGAGGTGCTCCCAAATACTTTTTCAAATCTTGAAAGGCCTTCTCACATTCATCAGTCCACTCAAAAGTTTTTCGAAGTGTTTTGAAGAATGGGAGTCATTTGTCAGTTGCTCGGGACACAAATCTATTGAGCGCTGCAACTCCACCTGTAAGACTCTGCACTTCTTTCTTGGTTGTTGGAGATCGCACCCCTAAAAGAGCTTTGATCTTATCTGGATTTGCTTCAATGCCTCGTTGGTTGACAATGTATCCGAGAAACATTCCTTCTCGTACTCCAAATGTGCACTTCGTCGGGTTGAGCTTCATCTGGTATTTATCCAGTTGATCAAATGTCTGAGTTAAGTCAACTTGATGATCTGCAGCTCTCTTGATCTTTGTCAGCATATCATCGACATAGACTTCCATGTTGCAACTGATTTATTCGGTGAAAACCTTGTTCATCAGCCGCTGGTATGTCGCTCCTGCATTTTTCAAACCAAAAGGCATAACATTATAGCAATAAGTTCCCCTAGGGGTAATAAAAGAAGTACTTTCCCTGTCTTCAGGTTTCATTTTGATCTGGTTGTAACCTGAATACGTATCTATAAAGCTGAGCAGCTCATGTCCCGAGGTAGCATCCACTAGTTGGTCAATTCTGGGCAATGAAAAATGATCTTTTGGGCATGCCTTGTTGAGATCAGTGAAATCAACACACATTCTCCATTTATTGTTCTTCTTCTTTACCATCACCACATTTGCCAGCCAGTCTGGATATTTCACATCTTCAATGAATTGGGCTTTCTGGAGTTTCTCGACCTCCTCTTGTATGGCTTGATTCTTCTCGGGGCTAAATACCCTTCTTCTCTGCTTTATAGGCTTAATCTCCTTATTCACATTGAGTTCGTGACATAAGAAGTTTGGATCTATTCCTGGCATGTCCTCATGACTCCATGTGAAAGTTTTCTTCCTGTTTCTCAAGAACATTATCAACTCTTGTTTCATTGAAGCATCCAACGACGAACCTATCTGGGTTACTCGTTCAGGGTGTTCCTCGTCCAGAATAACAGTTTCTGTAGATTCTACCACCTGTCCTTTTACAAGTTGGGATTCATCCCTGGGATCAAGAGTTTCAATTTCTGTACCTTCTTCCACCTGGTAGGTGATAGTCTTTTTCCTTGATTCCTCAAGCTCTTCTTGCTCGGCAGATGATTAATAGAATTCCCGAGCTACTTTTTGATCACCTTTCACAACTCCTACCCCAAAGTTTGTTGGGAATTTTAAGCACTGATGTACTGTAGATGGAACTGCTTCGAACTTCTTCAAACCAACTCTTCCCATGATGATGTTGTAGGCTGACTGCACGTTCTTATCCATCACAAAGAAGCGTATTCTTTCTGTTCGACAAGCAGGCTAGGTTCCAATGAATATGTCCAACTTGATCGTCCCAAGTGGAAAAACTTTCTCGCCAGCAAAACCCAGAAGGGGTCTGTGATAAGGTTCCAATTGAGATAATTTCAAATTCAAGCTATCAAAACATGAATAGTACATGATGTCTGCTGAACTACCATTGTCCACCAACACCCTTGAAATCACCACATCTTTCATCCTCATTTTGATCACCAAGGGATCGTCGTGAGGGTAAAGGATACCTGCCAAATCGTTTTTTGAAAAACCAATAACTAGCTTCTCTTTATTTACCTTCCTCGGACGATCATCCTCGGCAAGATTTATTCGTTGAATATATGAGCAGGCTTGAGCCTCTCCGAGATAAGCCTTTCTTTCTGCAGTAAGGTCTCCCCCTCCAGCATCTCCACCTGTAATAACATTACAATCAAATGACCCAAAACGTATGGAAAATACCTCTCGTTCAGGCTGCCTTGGCTTCTTTGGAAGATCGGGGTCTTCATCTGGATCATCTTCATGATCTCTTTTCTTTTTCTCCTCCGTCCGACGAGGAGATCTAGAACGATCTCTAGTTCTATCATCATTCTTCCTTTCACCTCTGCGATCTACATATTTTGATAACTTTCCTCTTCGGATGAGCGTTTCAATCTCGTTCTGAAGGGCTATGCAATTTTTGGTCGTATGGCCATGATCTTTATGGAACTCGCAATATTTGGCCCTATTCCTCAATTCAGGATTGGTCCTCAGTTTATCTGGCCACTTAATTTCTTCGTTATTCTTGATTTCTTCCAAAACATGATTAGTACCCATTTTCAATGGAGTATAATTATCGTATTTCTTCAGGACTTCCCATGACGTCCTATTATTATTGGAATGTTTGTCACCACCATTACCTTTTTACTCTTTCTTCTTAGATTTGTCAACTTCCACCTTGGTTTCTTTATCCATATTCTTTTTCACAGCCATAGCCTCCTCGGCATTCATGATTTTAGCCGCTTTTGCCATCAACTCCGACATAGTTTTAGGTGGATCTTTGGCCAAAGTATAGTATAACTTGTTAGGCAGCAATCCACTCATTAAAGCAGTGATCGCTGTCTTTTCTTCGTAATCTATGACTTCCAATTTCTCATTATTGAAACGAGTTATGTAATCTCTAGTACTCTCACCTAGTTTTTGTCTAACACTTAACAAGTGCGCTACTCGCTTTACCAATTTTGCTCCAAAATAGAAGTTGCCAATGAATAACTCGGCTAACTGAATAAAAGTCGAAATCTTACCCCGAGGAAGATTGTTGTACCATATCTGTGCAGACCCGGTAAGAATTCCCGAGAATGCTCTACATCTCATCTCGTCGGGGACGGCATATATGTCGGCAGCAACTTGGTATTGTTCTATATGAAGAACAGGATCTGTCTTTCCATCATACTTAGGGGTCACTACAGGTGCTTTGAATTTCGATGGTGTAGGAAAATTCACAATGACCTGCACAAAAGGTGTTCCTTGAACAAAAGTTCTCTGTAAGGGATTCCTTTCTTTAGCCATTTCTCCAAGTCTATCCTCCAATCGCTGAATGGAACCCTTCCATGCTTCATTTCCTTCCTCGGGCTGCTTAGTCCGAACAATTTATTGCTCTGACGTAGCTTCCTGAGATTTATCTCGACGAGTAGCTGGTCTTGATTGTGCTGATCCTTCTCTAAAACCTGATGGTGGTCGAAAGCTTCTCGATGGGGCTCTAGGTGGGCTCATATTTCTCCTTGGTCCTAACCGACTGAAAGGAGATGCCCTGCTTAATCTTTCTAAGGTGCTAGTTCTCTCCGGAGAGAGGGTGATATGTTGATCTGTATTCGTAGCCCGTATCGATGAAGTTCGCCCAGGTTGATAAGAAAAATCATTAGATTCTTCATTACGATATGACTCAGTACGCCTGGATCGTGATTGCCCACGATCACTCCTTTGCCTTGAATGGGTAGGTGCACCGTCGTGAAGAGTTTGAATGAGTTGCCTCATTGTCTCTTGCATGGCGGTTTGTCCTTCAGCCAGATTCGTCATAATTCCAGCCAGATCTGGAGGTACAGATGGATTTGGAGGATTTCCAGTATTTCCAGCGTTTCGATTACTGGATTCCGGATTATCTGCCATTGATAAATGATTTTTGGTGAAAAACGATAGCAACAGTCATTTCCCACAGACGGCGCCAATCTGTTGATGTAAAAAAACTAGATTGCTCTAATAATTTAATCACAGATAAATAAATAAAACAGAATATTTTTAAAGTGGTTCAGCCTTATGTAAATGGCCTACGTCCACTGTTATGTTATTGCTGAGTGTTTGGGAATTCTCGATTACAAGTTCAGTCAAGAAATTCCAGTCCCTTTGAATGAGGGTGATACAAGGTATTTATAGCCCTTAGGATGTACATGAATGGGTTGATACATTAAATGATATACATATGAAAGGGTAATACATTTAATGCAGCGTGTGCGTCAAGATGATAAATATTCAATGAATGGTTGAACTGTTGATATTCTGGCAATTAATAATACGGCCTAGATGCAGCTCGGACCGCCTTAGTTGCTCGTTGCTCAAGAGTTCCTCGGAGCGCTAGAGTACCTCGGGGCGCTGGAGTTCCTCGGTGTATCCTTGTTGCTCGGGGAAATGAACTTCCTCGTCATTATTGTACCACGTAGATTGACAAGTGTCTTCGTATGATTCGTCCATATCAGCATATTAATTTTGGTATCAACAAATATATTATGGAAATTCAAGAAGTAATTCATCTCGAAAATTATCAAAAAAATTGACATGCTTGTGCTGATTTATAGATCAATGAAAATTGAGTATAAATTTTATTCAAATGTAGTTAACATCTTAGGTATCAGACCTCTTGACAAACATAACTATGGGAATCAACATATCTGTTGTAACCAGTAGATAATAATATTTGTCCTACTTTCAAGGATTCATACAAAACTTGTGATCATGATATCCAATGCTTTGCAAATTTCATAAATAAAAATTGAACAATCAATTTGTAAACATGAACATATGAGGATTATGATCAAATTAAAAGATGTATGCACGACATATAATTGTTTATACATAAACACAGAAAAACTTATCTCTTGTAGATGATTTTCATATCTTCTAATAAGAATGAAAATAATTTCTGTGTCGAATTTTCACAGACGGCGTCAATCTGTTGATGCAAAAAATGGATTAAATTCCATTTTTATGATTACAGATAAATAGATATAAGCAAACCAATCAAACACAAAAGAGACAAGGATTTTTAAAGTGGTTCATCTATAAGGAAAGCCTACGTCCACTGTTATTTTATTCCCAGTGATTTACAATAGCACAACATGGTGTGTTGAGAATGGTTGAGAGAGTTATCTTGTCTTGAGAGAGATAAATGTATAGAGATGTGTATAGTGATAGAATGAGTTACTTGACCCTTTAGCTAAGGGAGAGACGGTATTTATAGTGATGGGAGTCCAAGAGATAGAACGTCTTTATGTATTCAGATATTTATATCTATATACAATGAATATAACTATTGGTTTTCTCGAGTACAATGACTCTTGGCTACACCAGTGGATTTTGATCTTCTAGATGGTTGGTCTTATTTATGTTGGTCGGGCGGTACGCCGAGTAACTATCCTCAAGTTCCGACTAACTCTCCTTGGGGGCTGACCAAGTGTCTTCTATGTCTAACACGTGTGAATATTATCACGTAGGATGACATGTGTCCCTTTCTAAGTGGTCCATATAAATTTTTGGCATCAATAAGGTAGTTAGTAAGTTTTTAAAAGTTTTTTACTGTGATGCTAAGAATAAACCAGATGAGATTCCTGTTTAATTTAATATATGACTGATCACCCCGTATTTTATTAGGCGGGGTGTCACAGCTGGTATCAGAGCTAGGTTCTAGTATCTTTAGGATCTGTGCAACTTTTCACGTTTCATCGTAGCGTTATTTGATATAGAGCCTTATTATAGGAATATTGTATTCCTTCACTTATGCAATTCACATTTTCCCTTTATAGGGTATAGTTCATGTGATTCATCTATGGTTTCGGTCGAGAGTGGCAGATCGGACATTTTAAAACGACAAATGTGGGATGTTAGAAGGATTGCAGGAGGGGGGACTCAACATGAGCTATGGAGTATTTTGAAAATAGTGACACGATAGGAATCACCATGATAATTGTTCGAATAATTGAAGTTGGAGAAACCACTGGGGAGCAGTAGTCTACCTAAAAAACGTCGTGAAGGACGATGGTGCAAGCTTAAAACCCCAAGTGTAGACAATAAGGGGTAAGGGTGGAAGAAGATTTGTGGTTCTAAAAGAACAATCAATTAGAATTCGAGGAAGGTGCTGAAGGGTGAGTTACTAATGGATAGAGAACCTCCAATTCAGATCACAGGTGGGGGAGTGTAATGACACTCTAAGTCAAATTTCAGGCAAAGAAGTTGCTTTTAGAAGCAGTATGGGGCGATGGGAGCCAGTCACCACATTCATGGGGAGGTATCGTTAATAACGAGGAATTTGGGGTGGGAATTATTATGAATCCTCTCACTTGAGGTTAAATTGAGAGGCACGGAAAATTTCAGCAATCTTTCCAAAAGGGTAGGATAGCAGCCGGATGGGAAGGAAAGTTGACGTAATTCATAAACTTCGTAACCCATTGAGAGGGATACAAAGAATCAAATAGGGTTTGTAAGTTGATATTAAACCTGTGGGTAGAATATACAAGCATGGATAGAAGATCTGTATAGGATGATGTGTGTTATTGTCATCAAGGTTGTACACTTACAATTTGTATCAATTCTCTCGAGAGAGGGGAGCTAAGGGAGTTGGAGAATCTATTAGAGGAGTAAGATTGGATTTTTAGTATTAGTAAGGTTCTAAGGGAAGGAATATCCAGTAGGGGACCCAGATTAATGATTGAGATCAATAGAATTTCTACCAAGTGACGGTAGGTTCAGTTAGGGTCGTCAAGGCCAACAATAAGTCTATTGGATCTAAAGGAACATTTGGGGTAGCGATCAGGGTCAATACTACTAGGTCCGTGAGAAGGACGACCCCGACAGGGCCGGTGGGGCCAGAGAAAGGGGAATGACACAGAGAGGTGTCTTATGTGTAAAATAGTAGAAACACATGGATGGATCTCGTCCGCGGCAAGTCATGGGAAAGGAGCGGATGTCTAGTAAGGGCATCCTTTAGTAAAGTTTTTAGTTTGGTTAGGAAAACGGTGTTATGCCTAATAACCATTGAGCCAAAAGTGTTATGGGCAAACGAAACTACAAGTTTTATTCCAAGATGATTGGGGGTCTATTTTGTGTGATGCGAGTAGGTCACAGTGCTGTATCAGTATTAAATTCACGTGAGAAATGGATTTAGTGAAGGTATCATCAATATCACTAGTGTGTGTATATTTACCATGGAGTAAAGGGGCGCTCTCCAGTTTCACCTGTAGGGGAGCAGGTGGGTACACTGAGATGATATATATTTTTCTGAGGATTAGCTCGTGTGAGAGGTGATATTCGAGGTGTGGTTTTATCTTAGGTACGGATGGGATCGTAATGGTGGGCTATCATAGCAAGGCTATCGTACTCGTTGTTAAAGTACAGTTGTCTAATTATATTGGATCCCGGTGCATAGGAACTTTTATTGATGAGATTCAGGGTATATCGGGTTACCGTGAAGTGAAGAGATTTAAGTCATTATTAATATTTAGCACTAAGGGCTTAGTGATAGTACGGGCACAGTAATATGACCCTTTAGATACATTGGAGTCAATAATAGACTTGTGAGCATAGGGGCAAGATTTGAGAGTCCCGGGAATATGCTTTGGTGTCTGTGGAAATTAAGGATAGACAATGTTAAGGAATAGTGCATTAGGAAAAGTTCCTTTGGGCTTTGCTGGGAAGTGTTATGCATATAAGCCTTGGTAAAATGTTGGAAGTGGGAAGACATCATTGGATTTAAAGTCCTCGAATTTTATGATAATTAATAAACGTGTGGAGAAAATACATTGAGAAGAGAGCCACTAAGAGATAGGGACAATGGAGTTGGAAAGTGTTGCGAAAGAAACATTACGAAGTTTTGCACCATAAGTTGATAGGTAGGGTAATATTGGAAAGAATTGAATAGAAATTAGTAAGGTCATCAGAACTATTTGAAGGATATAGCCATATCGAGAATGCGGGGGCCAAAATTCAGATAAATATGTTACGTATGTGCTGATCGGAAGTTTGTGCAATTATGCACGAGATATAGGGTGTATGGGCACCCTAAGAGGAGCCAGAATCTCTTATGTGTAGATACTTAGCATATTCAAGGAGAAGACGCAAATGCGATGATTTTGGGTATATCCAGGAGGAATGGGGATAATATGTTCCACGGATTATGAAGCATTGAGCATGGGTGTGTTTGGAAGTGACATTGAGTGCATCACAACCTACGGTTTGTTATCACTATGATTCGTGAGTGAGACAAATATTAGTGGATATGTTGGCGAAAATAGCCATAGTGTATATATATAAGTACCGTGGGATAACGGGGTTATTTGGTGTTAACCACAAGAGAGTGGAAGGTACACTAAGATGAAGGTTTCATTATATGAGAGATTTCTACTTGCGAGAATTATGGAAGTAACGTGGATGTTTTTCTAATATTCAATTGTGTAACTATAGTTTGGGAATATAGTGGATAGTTTTGGTAAGACTGGGTGTGCGTGGTACCAGGGTATGAATTATCAATGCTAAGTTTCACTTGAAATAGGGTCTAGCGTATATATACGGGTATGTATGTTAATTGTGTTGCATATTAATGTATAAACTGTTAATTGAAATCTCGGGGAGTAGGGACAATTCTGATGTGATTCAGAGTAGTTGGACTTATTATCCAGAGGGGAGATATAACTTGGGTTTTATTTTCACACATGGAAACTGGTGATATTAAGGGCACAGTATTATATGTTGTTCTTTTTAGCATAAGAGCGTTAATATACACTTTTATGCTGAGAGAGGGGTATTTGGAGTATTATAACTGTGGGATTGAAGTTATATTACGGTTTAAGGGCTGGTAAAAGTGGGGTTTCAATTCGTGCGGTGAAGCACGAGTATAGGGTATATGGGCACTCTCGTTAATCACATTCGCCTAAGAACAATGTGTAGCAATGCAAAGGGTAAGTGAGACTGGGAGTACTAGGCTCATCCGAATTTCGAGGATGAAATTCCGTTGTAAGGGGGAAGTATGTAACACCTCGTAAATTCAAGGACCTTTAATTAAATTATTTTTGGGACAAAAATAAGTTATTTTATTGGGAGGAATTAAATTCAAGATTTGGGAAATTTTTAAATTTGAGGAATTTATTAATTAGGCGAATTGAGGATTTATTATTTGGACTATTTTGTGTGTCGCATTTTGAGGTCAAGAATTTGGAGAATCTCATAAATTAATTCGGATGGAAATTTGGAGTGCATGGTTGTAACACCTCGTGTTTTTATTAATCAATTTAATTAATTAATTAGAATATTTGAGAAAAATTAAATTTTGGATTTAATAATTTTTATTAGTAAAATATGTTGGTTATGATTTTAAAAGAATAAAACTTGAAACGGAATTTAAACGGATTTAAAATGAATTTTTAGTGGAGTTTTTAATTTTTGCCTTATAGCCATTTTATGGTGGAACTGTCGCCAGACCTGTAGGCTCGATCGATCGACCCTGGGAGTCGATCGATCGACTATCCCCAGATTTTGAGTCGGTGAGTTATTTTGTAGAGTTGAAATTGGAGTAGGATTTCTAATTAGTATATAAGACTAATAATCCATAGGGAGACTTCTCATAATCACTTTTCATAAGTTTTTGTCTAGAGAACACTTATAAATATTTTTCTTCTCAACCATAATCATCAACCTCCAACATAATCAAGTTTTTTGTCACAAGTTTTGGAAGGGTTAATTGGGGTTTAATCAAGCTTGTTCAAGAAAAACTCTTTGATAATTTTTTCGAGAGGAATCGAGATTTCTAATAAGATTTTCAAATCGATCTTCACTCAGGCAAGAATACTCTGTTCCTTTCCTTTAGTATTATGCATTTAAAGTGTCATCTAAACCTTTAATCATGCGTTTTTTAGTAAAATTAATTAGTAACTTAATTAAAGAAAGTGGACACTAAATTTTGGGGCTGTTTTGATAAAACTTTTTAATATGATTTAATCCTTGAAACCCTTGGGTGTGTAGGTTATATTGTTGGATTTTTATGATTTTTGGGGTGTAGGTTCGCATGTAGAAATTATGGTATTTTTTTATATGTTATGTGGGATGCGAACGTACTTATAAAAATTTGATGACTTATAAAAGAGAACGATTATAGCGTATTGAATATTGTTGCATGTTAATTAATTTAACATTTTTTAACGTAAATAATTATGTTGAAAACGATGACGGAGTTATTCTTTTAATTAAATTGAATTGGGACTTTTATGATTAAGTGCTATGTTATTCTTATAAATTTTGTTTTGTGTGATTTATTTTATTCACTTTTTCCATCGTGGGGACAAGGGGATTTTGGATAGTATTTTGTTCAACCCTATTTTAGGATGCTTATTAGGTATAGGACTCGTGGGTAGGCCTTGGTTAAATTTATACTTGCTAGGTATGTGACTAGTTAGTGTAAATTCGTGGAGATTTCATATCTCGAGATGGGGCATATTTTTATGTTGTATCGACATTTCACTAGCCTAGGCATGAGACTAGGATGTGTTTTCTCTTGGTGATTCATCCTATATGTAGGATAGGACGTATATGTACTTGGGGACCCTTAGGTATGGGACTAAAGGGTATTTTGAGGATCTCACATCGATTAAAAGTGTGGGGTAATTTATAAATTGTGAAATTGAGAAAATGAGAACTAATGCTTAAGATAAAAACGGGTATGAAAATTTATGGCGACATAATGTGTCAGTACCAATAGTTTAAATGGGCCAGCAGACAATTTGTGTCGTGTCGTGTGTGGAATCTTGTCATGGGGCAGGGTCTATAGTTTAAAAGGATCAAAGGCCATTTGACAAGGGGAAGTGTGATACTTTGGTGGATTATCACCCGGGGCAGGAGGACCGCCATAATAAAAAGTGAGAACAATAATAAATTTGGGTTAATTTAATTAAATTAACATCGTGGGACTTGGGAATTTAAAATTATATTGGTGTACTGTTTGAAATGGGAATTTCTCAGTGTGGTTAGTAATTTATCTTTCCCGTGTTTAATTATATTTGTAATTAAAATACTTTATTGTGACATTTATTGCGTATAATGCTACTGTCAGGGTTCACAAACCCTATTTGAGGGGATTAGTGTGTATTCATGCTCGAGGCTCTGACCTTGTGCGTTGACTAACTTTTTCAGGTATTAGTGATGGAGTAGATGCATAGGACTTATTGGATATCGTTTGGAGGTGCAACTGGAGTTGATTCTTTTGTCGCTTTATTTAGTTATACTTTCTTTTCAGTCGTATTTCATAATGAGAGTTCATTTGGGTTTTATTGGGCCATTCGGTTCCAAGTTGTTATGGGTTTTATTCAGTATTTCACTGGACTCAGTTGGAGATTATTCAGTTTCATATTATTGGAGATTGGATTTACTTTGAGTTAAGCATGGTTATGGATCTTTTGTTGCTTAGTTGAATGGTTTACCTTTTTGGGATTGATTATCATTTATCTTGTTGATTGATTTTATATGTCTCATAACTGTCTCATGCTAAGAATGGTATTTTATTTACTTACCCCCGCCAGAATTTAGCGAGATGTGACAATGGTTAAGTTCGGATGGGTCGAAATAGTTAAAAAAGAGTGTCCATAGGTAAAATATGAGTTTCGAGACTTTTCTAGACATATTTGAGCTCCAATTAAGTGTTTGAGCCTTTTTTAGAAGGCCCATATGCCCAAAAATGGGATTCGAGTTAATAACCCTAATTATGAAAGGGTGAGGGGATTTTAATTCATTTTAGAACACCAAAGTTGGGGAGAGTCTTAGAAGAGAACAATTAGAAGAGATTTTGAAGATTTTGGGAGAATAATTCAAGAACAAGAGGAGACCCTTGAATCCAACTCATCATCTTCATCAAAGGATTTGATTCTACAAACCCTAAGGCAAGTGGTTTAACTTGCATTTGGTTAATTGCATCTTCCTATTCATATTAAAGAAGGTGTGAATTAATTAAGATGTTAGGGTTCACTCTACATTATAATTTGGGGTGGGATTTATAAATCTGTAGAGATGATAAGATTTTGTACATTTGATGCCCCAATTGGTGTAGATGATGTAGTTAAATTGAGCAAATCAAATGGGTGGATTTAGGATGAAATTCGGGAATGTTTTGGGGTATAATCTATACAAAATTAAAGGTTTTAAACTTTAATGGTGTACTGGTTTTCTGGAAAACGAAAGAGGAGAGAGAACATCAGGGTCGTTTGAATGACCTGGTGTCTCATTGAAACGAGAGCCAGTGTCGGGCGAACGACGTGGCTGGTCGTTTGAACGACCATATAATTCTGACAAATTTCTCCCATTCCCCTGTTTGAGACCTGATTATTAATCAATGATGAATTATTCATGTGTTGGTTGAATCTTAGATTTATGGTTATAATTTAGAGTTTGAATTTGTGAAAATAACCCTTGGATTAAGTAGAGGATAAATCCAAATAGAGAATTAAGGTTTATATTGAGTGATTTGAAACCGTATTAATTAAGTGGGTAAACTTAATTGAATAATGAATTGGGAATTTTAAATTTCGGTCTGAGAGAGATAGTCCGGGTATATTTGGTAGACTAACACCAAGATAGTAAAAAATAATTAGTACATGATTAATTGAAATTAAGCCAGATTGTAGACTTGTATTTTTTAGGCTTGTGTATGGATCTAGTACACCGGTAGCCTAGATTTAATATATATACGGTGATGTATAGTATATATATATATATATATATATATATATATATATATATATATATATGGGTGAATAGTATTTATAGTATAGCATACCAATATTAATGCTATCTTAGGAGGTTGCGCGATGGGGGTGAGTCCCTGGCTAGCGAATGCAGGGAGATTATAATCCCCAGGTGATAGCTTCTGTTATTAGGGGTGATTCATCACGGTATGGGTCGGGGACTTTCGGGCGGAACTATTGTCGCCTCCTATGCATTTGTGGTAGCATTTATATATCTACATCATACGTGCAAATGTTGTGATATAGTGATACGTATATATATTGCAGATTTACATACGGGTAAATACATAATTTGAAATGTATAATTATATAACTTGAGAGATTGTTATATGATATTAAATGAGAAATGACATAAACAAGTTAGTGTGAATGTTATGATATAGTGATATGTATATATAGTGCAGATTTATCTACGGGTAAATACATGATGTGAAATGTATAAATTATATAACTTGTGAAAATGTTATATGGTATTAATTGAGAAGAAATTTAAATAAGTTAGTGTGATTAATAACTTATAACTCGTATATTAAACTCACTCAGGGTAGAGTAGTGGGGAAAGTTGAATGTATATGTATATATGACAAACTAGTTACAGGGTAGAAAGAAAGATGGGTTTGTATAGTAACGTTAGACATGCACATTAGTCAAGGGGTGAGGTGTACTCAAGAGAGTACGCGACACTAACCTTAATATGAAGATCATTCATGCATTTTAATTTACTGCATTTAAATTAACTTGCTAAATATTTTCAAAATATTTTGGGTTCTAACCCGTGCTAAAATAAATATTTTCAAAACCTTTTAGGTGTCTGGCCACAGGGACGCCAAAATTGTTTTATTCCAGGGTCACGCAACTACGACACATGTTGATATTGCAGGACTTTGACTTATTCGTTTCAGTCATTTCATTCCCAGAGTAGGATGCAACTAGTATTCCATTTGGGCATGTCGCCCTAGTTGTTCCATTTTATTTCAGTTAGATGATGTATTTATTTTTTTCTCTTGTAGTTTATTTTTTATATAACTCCGCCTGTGTCGTGCTCAACTTCTTATATTTTTTTTACACTGCCGGTTCCAAGCCCGGATAAAGGAGGAGGGTTGCGTTAGGTAGCTGACAGCCAGCGTAAAACTTTGTCAGATCCTTATGAACATAAATCCTATGAATATACGTGCTAATGCTAGGGCATTCCCCTTAAGCGATGCATTGCGCCTGCCACCGGGTGTCTCAAAAAATAGGCAAGGGGCATTGCGCCTGCCACCGGGTGTCTTGAAAAATAGGTAAGGGGCATCGCATCGGCGCCCGAATGCGATGATAAATACGCAAGGGTTACTGCAATAAGCTGGACGTGTGCGGGTAAAGAAGCTAGTCCAGGATACTAGAGTTAGGTTAGCGACTTAGAACATAGGGACTATGATAGGAAAATGGATGGAGTTAGTACATACCATGATAAGAAGAAAAGTTAACATAGCTTGTTTACAAGAAACTAAATGGGTCGGTGAGAAAGCTAGAGAAATAGAAAATACAGGATTTAAATTTTATTATACAGGAAAACATAGAAATAAGAACGAAGTTGGAATAATAGTAGATATGAACTTTAAGGACGATATCGTAACCGTTATTAGGAAAGGTGATAGACTTATACTTGTAAAATTGGTATTAGGTGAAGACATAATTAATATTATTAGTGCTTATGCACCTTAAGTAGGATTAGATGAGCACACTAAAGTACAATTTTGGGAACAAATGGATGAACTAATTCAAAAAATACCCGTAAGTGAGAAAATCTATATAGGGGGAGATTTTAATGGCCATGTAGGAGAAGATCGTGTAGGATATGAGATAGTGCATGGAGGATATGGTTTTGGAGATAGGAACGATGGGGGAGAGTCTATCTTAGATTTTACGATGGCTTATGATTTTGTACTAGTAATACATGTTTTAAAAAGAGGCTTGAACACTTAATAACTATAAAAGTGGAACGCACAAGAGCCAAATAGATTTTTTTTCATTACTAGAAAATGAGACTGATTAATGTGTAAAGATTGTAAGGTTATCCCGGGAGAGAGCTTAACCTCACAACATAGGATAATGGTGTTGGATATAAATATTAAAAATCAATCACGAGTGCGAAAAGTGAAGATTAACCCACGAACTAGGTTGTGGAGCTTAAAAGGAGAGAAATTATAATTATTTAAAGATAAATTATTAAATGAAGCAACATGGAATACTGAAGAAGAGACTAACATAATGTGGAATAAGATGGCCACATGCATTAGGAGAATATCAAAAGAAATTCTTGGAGAATCAAAAGGCAAGGGGCCACAGTTTAAAGAAACTTGGTGGTGGAATGAAAAAGTACAAAATATAGTAAAAATTAAAAGGGAGTGCTTTAAAACATGGCAAACAAATAGAAATGAAGAAAATTTTGAGAAATATAAATGGGCTAAAAAGGAAGTTAAGAAAGTGGTAAGAGATGCTAAGTTAAAAGCGTATGATGATCTTTATACAAAATTAGGTACACAAGAAGGGGAAAAAAGTATTTATAAGCTTGCTAAACTTAGGGACAGGAAAATAAAAGATTTTAATAACATTAAGTGTATCAAAAGTGATGATTCGAGAGTCCTAGTCAAAGATGATGAAAGTATGAAAAGATGAAAAAACTACTTTGAGACGTTATTAAATGGAGATAATGGGAGTAGATTAGATATAGAGGAGCTTAGGGAGACTCGAGAAAATATATTTTTTCGCAGAATTAGGACAACAGAGGTCAGGATTGCTCTAAAAAAAGATGAAAACAGGGAAGACTTTAGGACCAGATGGTATCCCTGTTGAGGTTTGGAATTGCTTAGAGGAGGATGGAGTATCATGGATTACAAAATTATTCAATAGAATTTTAATGACTAATAGGATGCCCGATGAATGGAGAAAAAGTGTTTTAGTACCTATTTATAAAAATAAAGGGGACGTACAAAATTGTTCAAATTATCGTGGTATTAAATTAATGAGTCATACTATGAAACTTTGGGAGAGAGTGATTGAATATAGATTGAGATTAAAGACAACAGTATCTGAGAATCAATTTGGGTTTATGCCTAGGAGGTCAACAATGGAAGCAATCTATTTATTGAGGAGATTAATGGAGAGGTATAGGGAGAAAAAGCAGGATCTTCATATGATTTTTATAGATTTGGAGAAGGCGTATGATAGGATACCCAGAGATATAATATGGTGGGTTATACATAAAAGAGGAGTGACTCACAGATATATTGATGTGATCAAGGATATGTATGATGGTGCGATGACTACAGTAATAAGAACATCAGCCGGAGAAAGTAGTTAATTTTCAATTACGGTATGTCTACACCAAGGTTCAACATTAAGTCCTTCTCTCTTTGCGCTTGTTATAGATGAGTTGACTGGACAAATACAAGATGAGGTTCCATGGTGTATGCTATTTGCAGATGATATTGTTTTAGTGGATGAGACTAAGACATGGATTAATGCTAGGTTGGAATTGTGGAGAGAAACTTTAGAAACAAGAGGATTTAAAATAAGCAGAACTAAAACAGAATACGTGGAGTGCAATTTTAGTAGTAATAGGAGGACAAATGGAGATGTGGTGAAATTGGAGGGTCAAGAGATACCTAGAAACGATCATTTTCATTATTTAGGATCTATTATCCAAAAAGATGGAGATATTAGTGATGATGTTACTCATAGGATTAGAGCAGGCTGGGTTAAGTGGAGAAGTGCTACCGACGTTTTTTCTGATAGGGGTATAACTTTGAAGTTAAAAGGTAAATATTATAGGACAACCATTAGACCCGCCATGTTATATGGGGCAGAGTGTTGGGCAACCAAGAAACAAAATGTGCAGAAAATGAGTGTGGCGGAGATACGAATGCTAATATGGATTTATGGTAAAACTCGAAAGAATAAAATTAAAAATGAAAAAATTCGTGAAATGGTAAAAGTAGCTTCTATAGAAGATAAATTGAGAAAAAATCGACTTAGATGGTTTGGACACGTCAAGCGTAGACCAATAGATACTCCTGTAAGAAAGAGTGATTTAGTTAGTATTGATGGTAACACAAGGGGTAGAGGTAGGCCTAAATTGACTTGATGGGATATTATAAAAAAGGACATGATGTCATGTGGTTTAACCGAAGATATTGCACTGGACAGAATGGAATGGAAAAATAGGATTCATGTAGCCGATCCCAATAATTGGAAAAATGCTTTGTTGAGTTGAGTTGAGTTGAGGTTTATTTTTTATATCAAATTTGTAATCGGTGGTTGTTTCGATAAGGATTATATTTATTCCTTTTTTCTATTACTCATTCAGTGATTGTGTGAATAGTTAATTATATATTATTTCTCATGTTATTAGAGATGTTAAATAAAAAGATAAAATTTGGCACCATGTATTTTGAATACGAGATGGTTAGTAAGTTTTAAAAAGTTTTCGACTGTGATGCAAAGAATAAACCAGATGAGATTCCTGTTTAATTTGATATAGGACTGATCACCCGATATTTTATTAGGTGAGGTATCACAATAGTGATTAAATTTTTTATTTCAAGTAAGATGAAAACCTTTGAAGATCATTTATGTGTAAAGAAAAATTACCAAATGTAAAAGGACATTACTTATAGAGAGTGAAACTTTAAAGTAGCGGAGTGAATTACGTCAAAATAAATCGGGATATAAAAGAAACAAATGACTCAAATAAAAGAAAAAAATAACTCAAACTTTAGTGTTGGTATCAAGTTTGATGATATATTTTTCATTGAAATTTAATCAAAGAACAATCTTCCACTAAAATTGTTTAGTTAAAAATTAAAAATTAGAATTGATACCTCAATTCGTAGTGACTTAACTCCTATTACAACGCTTCATCGATATTGAAAATGGAGAATGGATTAAACAGTACTTGGAAGGATTTGATTGCAATTACTTTACGGTCTAAATACCCTAAATTTGGCCTCTATAAGAATCCTTTGGGGAGGTGTCACATCGATTGGAAGAAAACAAAAGACAGAAAAAAAATATCATGGTATACTTTCGCGTTTTGTAAAATTATGGTAACAAATTTTATTATAATTTTTTAACATTTTTTTGCAACTTTTCTGCTAAACAATTGCACAAAAGAGAGTGACTTTTATTTTTTAAGTTACATTATATTGCATTGAATTTATTATAAGGTTTAAGCAAAATTTGAACGTGAACATTAGCTTATTTAACTAAAAAAAAAAGAAATTCAAAACCACCTTGAGCTCATTAAAACTTTCGACAGTATTCTGAAATTTCTTCAGGATTATCTAGATCATTCATATGTTAGACAATCACTGCACTCAATTAACAACTTCGCATGATTTTTCGTAATTAACTACCAAAGTGAGTTACAAACCAAGAAAGTGAAATAACGTTCATGACATGAATAAATGGGGTAAGTTGATCCGAGTGGAGAGCCCAACGGTGAATCTTTCAATATCATTTGTTGCTTTTATGGTTTCATGTCTTAAGTTGCAATTCATGAACGTTAAATAATATTGCACTAGATTTTAGTCCCGTGACTATGTTATAATATTAAGTATAAAATGGAAGATGTGATTTTTTTTTTACAATAAGTAATAACCATATGATATATAAACTACAAATAGTTTTAAATACAATATATTAAGAAAAAAAATCATTGTAATATTGATTAAATTTACATAGGATAAAAATCAATTGTTGTATTCAAAGTTCAATTAAAAAAATAGAAAAATACATGTACTATATTTCTTGGTGATATTAATAATATTTGTATAATAAACTCCCATATTTTAATATATAATCCAAAATAAAAGTATTTTAACCCATTTAGATAAAATATACTGCAGGCTTTATAAGCATAAAACTTATTGGAGTGTAATGTGAGCTTTGAACATAAAATTTCTCAATTTCAATTTCAGGTTATGGAATTAGAGTTCTCAATTTGTGTCACAATTACCCTCCTTCACTTAACTGTTTAATATTATCAGATATAAATTTCAAACAAAATGATTTTTAGGTATGATTAAATGCACTCCACTTAGTAGTACTCTAAA
This sequence comes from Sambucus nigra, assembly GCA_949130495.1. Classification (NCBI taxonomy): domain Eukaryota; kingdom Viridiplantae; phylum Streptophyta; class Magnoliopsida; order Dipsacales; family Adoxaceae; genus Sambucus; species Sambucus nigra. Next base: position 427,508,749 of record OX422212.1, on the reverse strand, counting down.
ATGTGTCACCAAAGTTAACCCATTTAGATCATATTGTAATGTACCTGGTGAGTATGAAGATGAAAACAATATTCAATATCACTTTTTTTTGAAACAATACTCACTATTAAGGATGTGCAGAAAAGCCGAAAGAACCATCGAACCGACTTACCCGAACCGAACTGATGATTGCGGGTCGATTTATTTTTAAGGTCGGGTCGGTTCTGTGACACCCCGCCTAATTAATCCGGGGTGATCAGTCCTAAATCAAGTTAGAACAGGTTTCTCAGTTGGATCATTATTAGCATCACTGTCGTCTTTTCAATTACTAACCACCTAAGTGAGAAAAGTAGACTGGTGCCAATTTTTATCTTTCAATTAATTAAATAAAACTCATGCAGAACATAAAATAATACACAATCACAGTAAACTGAAATAACCATCCACAAATAAAATACCCAACCGAATAAACCATCGGTCCAAATATCCAATACAAGTAAAGACAAGAAGACAATCTTAACAAGTCTGACAATAATAAATGAAATGTGAGCGACATGCTCAGATAACTACTAAAGGGTCTCTACAAAAATGAAAGAATGAGGTGTCTATCAAAAACCCCGCAACATCCACACGTGCTACAGCAACGGATACCTGGAATAGAGTCAAGCCTGGCATCCCTGTGACTGGACACCTAAAAGGTTTTTAAAAATTTATATAGCAAGGGTTAGCACCCAAAAACATTTGAAAATATTTAACAAATGATTAACTTGCAGTAATAAATATGCATGCTCTTCATATTTTAGTTAGTGCCGAACTCTCTTGAGGACTTCCTTACCCCCTAATGTGCACTACTAACGCATTTATTTAATTTACCAAGGCCCAACTCTCCTGACCCAACACGTATGTTACCCCTTGAATTTAACCTACTCTAACCGAGTATACCTTAAATCATGATTTTTAAGTTATTATAAACATCAACTTAATTAAATCATTACCCTTCTTAATTTCATATAACACTCACACCTGTTATGCACCTAGTACATTTTTCACTATGTATTAATTATCCCATATATAATTATTTACCTAATTATATATTTAAATCATATTGCAGTATTCACAAACATACTTGAAACAACATTTAATACTAATATCCAACCGAGTAAAAATACTCACAAAATATAATTTCTCTAAAGTGCTATCCCACTAGGTATATTCACATAACCTAGTTACCCAAATTAGAATCACTCACTAACTTGGTTTGACATACGATTGGAGGTGGTCATATTCCTTCCCTGAAAGTGAGATGCCCCTCACCCCATATAACGGACGCTATGACCTGGGAATATACTCGCCCTACTCCTCAAGCTAGGGGATTCATCCACTACGCGCAACCTCCCCTTATAGCACTAGAGTATATAATAATAATATTCAATCACTGATATTAATGCACACACTATATATATACTATCACACACCGTATATATATATATATATATATATATATATATATATATATATATATATATATATATATATATATATATATATATATATATATATATATATATAAAATGTCCCGGCTACACCATGTACTAAATCCGTAACACAAGCCTATTTAAATCATTAAGAGTTTATGGTCCAACCCTAATTATTAATTAATTCGCACATCAATTAATTAAGTCACCTTTGGTGTCGCCCCCACCATGAAATTGGACTTACTCTCGTAGCTCGAAATAACCTCACCCGAGTCTAAATTCCCGACTCCCAGATTTTTAATCATGACGTGTCACTCAAAAACTCCCTCAAATCCTAATTAACTTTACTCACGATTAATTAGATTTAAACTCATGTATTAATTTCTCAATAATTAATTACATAAAGATTATTATATAAATTCCCTTTTATATACATAACTGGGCGAATCTGCCAAATTCTGTCGACCTTCGATCGATCGACCCCAGACCTTGGATCGATCGATCGAGCAGGTCTTCGTCTTCTTTGGGAAGACATAATCAGCCATGGACGAAATTTCTCAAACCCTAGTTTCTTCTACCAGTAACCTCAAGACCTCTTAGCATTTATACGTGTTAGAAACCTTATTAGGGATCTCCAGAATGTCCATTAACATTATTAATTTGTCCATTAACTACGATTTCTGAATTTGGAAGAAAATTCATCTTTAACCCTTAGCCCATTTACACTCCAAATTCCTTCATCAAATTCATTTCTAATTGTCCAGATATCATCCTACCAGATATGTATCAACTTATAAATATCAGGTTTTATATGAATCCTTACTCAAATTCGTAAATCAGATTAATGTATTCAAAATCCCATTTTTATGCCATGAACACCTAAAACGAATTTTTAATCAATCACATCACATAAATATGAATTGAAAAATAGATTCAATACTATTGCAAGTTATCCACTTGCCTTAGGTTTCGTAGTGTCTGATTTGGAGATGAATTCCAAGGTTGAAGATGACTCTTGTTGGCTCTCTAGTGATTCCAAATCTGCCTTTAACTGCTATTAGGGTTTCTTAACTCACTTAGCCTTTTTCTAAACTCACCTCAGCCGTTTACTTATTTCTTCTAATTTAACAATTAACCTAAATCCCATTTTTTTGCCTAATGGGCCAAGCCCAAGTCACCCAAATGTCCCCGGGTGGGCCCGACTATGTCTAAAAATGCCCCGTGACCCGTTTACTACCCCCCGGGTACACTTTTCTGACTATCTCGGCCCATTCGGACTCAACTGTACACTAAAAATTGGCATCCGAATTAATTTATAAAATACTTATTCCCCACCCCTTTTAGTCTATACCGACTCCCGATTGAGATAAGTGCATACCCCGTCATTAATACTCGAAATGACGTAGATAAATTATTACTATTCACTTAGTAATTAAATCCCCCTAAATATTAACCACTTACTCCCCGATTAATATTTAAATATATTTTGTCGTAATTAATTCATTTAAAATTACAACACACTAGTAATTTAGAATTCCCGAATTAATTAAATATTAAATGCACCAAAAATACGGGGTGTTACAGGTTCAATTTAGGCAGGATAAAAACCGATAATTTCGATTCGATTTTCGGTTTGGACCACATAGGGTTCAGTTAGAACCGAATCGAACTGCTCTACTTATAATTATATATATATATATATATATATAGACACACACACACACACACAACCAAGCTCTAATGCGGATGCAACTTGCGGATTTAACTAGTGAACGGATTTTGGTGTGATTTTTTAAAAATAGAAAAAACCAAATTTCGATTGATTTTTTTTCTGTGGTATTTAAACATTTATGGAAACCCCTGTTAAAAAAATCAGCTCAAAATGAATTGTTTTACTATTTTTAAAAAATCGGTCAAACATATGTGAGTTTTTAAGAGCTTTAAAAACTAACATATATTTGACCGATTTTTTAAAAATAGAAAAATAATTTATTTTGAGTTGATTTTTTTATAGGTGTCCCCTGAAATGTTTAAATACCAATGAAAAAAATTCAAGTCCAAATTTTTTTTTTTGCTATTTTTAACAAATACGGAAAAATCCATCCACAAGTTGCGTCCGCATTTGAGCCAGCGTGTGTATATATATATATATATATATATATTAGTTAGTTATATAACTTAATAAAATATGACTAAATGTTTTATTAGATTGATTTAATTGAAATAAATAAAAATGTTTTATGAGAATATAGCTTGATTTATATTTGTTAACTTTATATATGTTAACATACTTTAGTTTTATTTATTTATGTATGTCAACTTAATTGAACTATTTTTGTACCATATTTGAAGGATACTTTTGAACCATTTTTTTAACTTACTGCATATAAATAAAATATTGTTAGTTAAACTTAAATGGAAAATAATTAAAATAAAATGATTTTTTTAATAAAAACATCAGCCCTATCAAGATTGTTCAAACCAAACCGGCCCTGTCAATATCATCCTTGCAAAAATCGATGGGCAACCGAACCAGCCCTGTCAAAAACTAACCCTGTTTGGTTTGGTTAATCGATACAACTGGTTCGATTTCAGTTCAAAATATTCGAAAACTGATAAAGTCGATTCGGTTTTAAAAAAAAGCTAAAAATCAAACCGAACCGACCGACCCGTGCACACAATTAATCACTGTCACTTTTTTTACACTAAATAAATAGGAATACTAGTGAAGTTTTTCTTCTCATTGCGTGGTTTTTTAACCCTTATTAATAACTATCCATGGTTATGTTGTGTAATATATTGTAACATTACTACATGTAAGTAATTTTATATTAATATATATTTATAGTAAACAGTACCACACCTTTAACCAAATACTATAACCCATGTAAACCCCTTAAAACCATTTAAAAAAATCTAAGCTACAAACCCAAACCAACTAAGACCGAGTCCTTCTTTCTTATAAATCCCAACTAAAATGTAAACCATATTAATTTTAACCAAATATCTTACAAAATTATATTCTCTAAACACAAAACCTACCATGGACACAACTACTCCTTTTACTATCCTTTTGTATACTCCTCTCCAAGCACACCACCCAAAATCATCCCCAAAATCGATAGCTTATCAAACCATGTATTGTGAACTGAAATAACCCTAGATTCTTGTTATATCAATGATACAAAAGTATTCTTTAAAAGGAATGAAATAAAAATAAAAGTTTAAACCCAACAAAATATATTACAATATAGAAATTGAAATTCACATAAAGTGAAGGCCTATAAATTATTCTTAGCAAAAACTCTTGGCTAGAAACACCACCACCGTCTGTCAAATCGATTTTTTAATTTCCTGCATAAATTGAATAACATGTAAGACATTCCATTTTCTAAGGTCTATCACACGTTCACATCAATTAAACCGAGATATATAAGATTACACAGATATTAGGTAGAGATGAAGAATATGAGTGTTAGAGAGTTATATAACTTCACTCCGACAATAATACCACAACAAATTAGAATAAAGATTGTAAAAAAAATAAAATAAAGATTACTAAGGCACGAGAGAAATATTAATGGATCTTTTGGGGCTTTTAATTGCTTTTGGTTTTGAAAAGTTTAGTTTTAAGGCTAATTGATTGAAATGGAAAGATAATCCATAAGATATAATGAGCAGGAATCACTATAATGTAACAACCCTAGGTTTTGAAGACGAGGATTTATTTATTTTGGGAGAAATAAATAATATTTTATTGGAGAATAATTAAATATGGCACTTGAGGTCAAAACTTGGAGTTGTTAGAAAGAGTATCGAATGGCGATTCTGAGGGTGTAGTTGTGTTCGGAAGGGTCGATAAAGTCAAAATGACTATACTTGGGGTCTATTTAGGTTCCGAAATAATTTAGCACCGTTTGACTCGAATTAAAGTTATCAGGTCATTTAAAGTGTGTATTATCATTTAAAGATGTGTGTCTTAGGATTTAGGGCTTATTAAGCCTACGAGAGATATTTCTTCAAAGAGAGAAAGAGAAAAAGAAAGAAAGAAAGAGAGAAGAAGAAAAGGAAGGAGAAAAGAGAGAGAAAGTGGAGATTTTCGGCTATTACACGATCTCAAAGTGGATTCAGACTCTACGAACCCGAGGCAAGTGATTAAACTTGCTAAATAATTATTGTGTACCATTTATTGCATGATTTGTGGATTGAATCTTTGGGTTTTAGGTTTAGTTTAACAAAACCTAACTTTTGGGTATAATCTTAGATTTGATATGTAGATCTTTGATTTGGGGATAAAAATTAGTTTATATGTATTCTAGGATGAATATTAATGATATGTATGTGACTGGGTTGAAGAGAAATGGAGATAAAATGATTAAAATGAATTTTGGATATTTTAGGCTTACAAAAAGTAGCTATTTTCGAGGTTTCTGAAGGGCCGAAACGATTCGGCCTCGTACCGAATCGATTCGGAGGTTCCCAGGTCTGAGTGATTGAATCGATTCGAACCCCTGCCGAATCGATTCGGCCTGAGACAGAGTCCCAGGTCTGATGACCCGAATCGATTCGCCTTCCTGGCCGAATCGATTCGCTGGGCCGAATCGATTCGGAATTGGCCCGAATCGATTAGGAAATAGGGCTTTTGGGGGATTGTTTTTCTAAGGAGAATTTCATCCCATTTTGTTCGAGGTTATTGATTGGGAACCTCTATAGGAATCGTTTGGAGACTTTTAGAGAGTTTCCCTTATAAGAAATTTTGGAGTCATATTGACTAAATTTGAGGAATACCGATTAGAGATTTTGGTATTTTCTAAGTGGGGAAGCCCACCTTAATTGGAGACTCTTTTGAGATAATTATAAATTCATATAGAAGAATGATAATTAGTGATGATGGATTTTACAGTCCAATCCCAAATGGAATAACTTTAAAGGTTCATAAAATGAATTGAACCCTATCAAGGATGGAGAATGAGAAATGCTAATTGAGGTGCATTAGGATAAAGAATATCCTTAACTTAAATAGTATTGAAAGACAATTCATAATTAGAAGCGACCTATGTGCTTCAAGTGATAAATAGTATAGTGTATACTAAGTGGGGAAGATGTGTGAGAAATGACGATTAGTGTATCAAGAGAGAGATATACTAAACAATGACATTAAATCTATTGAGCCTAAGAGCGTATAATGAAAATGAAAATAGTGTGGAAGGTATACCTTATATGATGGTATATCTTTATTATGTGGGATGTATGTATACCATATATGATGGTATATATGCATGGTTAGGCATACCCTCTCCTTGCTATCATTGGGAAGTTACGTGCGTAGAGGGTGAGCATCCTGGCTCAAAGAGCAGGGTGTGGATATTCCCAAGGTCATAGTCGTCCATGTGATTATTATGTCATAAACATTTATTTATTTTTGGGGTGAAAGGTCGTGGGTATGTGTCACTTTCACTTATCGGTTAGGAGCTATGACCGCTTCCCGGGACGTCGTGTGCATGAGTTGATCACAAGGTGGGTGTCATGGAACCCCACCAGGGGACCCCAGTTTGTTACGTATATGGGATGCTGGAAGATGATAACATGTGAGCCTGCGTCCTTCGAGTTATAGCTCGGTTGGATGGTTATTATTGCTTGTGCTTGTATTTGAGTATCGAGGGCTTAACGGACCTCAACGACCTACATTCCCAGGATTAGTGTATCGGGGGGGTTCCTTATTTGGATTTCGCCTCGGCGAGACGTCCCACGCACGAACCGCAGTGTAATGTTGGAACTTGGGGAAAAGTTAGTCCTTAATGCATATAATTATATATATATATATATCACCTATCCCGACAATCAATAGTGCCAGGAGTAGTGTAACGGGGGGGTTCCTTGTTTGGATTTCACTTCGGCGAGACGTCCCACGCATGAAATGCCGTGTACTGTTGAGAATTAGGAATATTAATTAACTAAAAATGGATAATAAATTGGGTTACATGCATCATGCATTGAGGGCATAATGAGCCTCGAGTATCAATACGGTCAGGAGTAGTGTAAAGGGGGGGTTCCTTATTTGGATTTCTCTTCGGCGAGACGTCCCACGCATGAAACACAGTGCCGTGTTGAGAATCGAGAGGAGTTGATTCCTTAACTCTTGATGCTAATAACTCATATATAATTATATATATTGTTTACATGCCATATAAGGGCATCGCTAGAATATAGAATTCTAGTAATTGAGAATGTTGATGTATTACGATGATGTGGCTGATTATTCAACTTTATATGTTCAACAAATGAACAAATATAAAGATAACTATAACATTTAAATTAAAGTATACGATTTAGATGGAACTCACATAGGTAGAGATTAAGAGATAGGTTAGATGATTTTATTTAAATATTTTCATTTGGGTTTTAAATTAGATTCTCTTGCCTAAATAGAATTGGGCACCCATTTGGAGATCACGTGCATACGCTTAGTGTGCGCTTTAGTCGAGAGGTGAGATGGATTTTATGGAGAGGATGATTCCATTAAATCATGTAATAATGCATTTATAATTATTATGCATTTTAATGCACTTGCTATAAAAATATTTTTCAAATCGGGCTCTGACCCGTTTATATTTTCTCCTCCATGTATATATATTGTACTACTTCAGGTGTTCCTCCGCAAGGACGCCTTTGATGTTCATCCATTCAGGATTCGTGGAGCTGTGGTAATTGCGGACTGTCGCGGGATTTTGCTTTAGTCGATTCCTATCTTTGTATATCTAGATTAGGATTCAGTTGTATATGGAGTTAGTATTCAAGGTGTTGTAGATTAACACTTTCATATTTCATTTCTCCGATTTGTATTTTCTGTTACCCGACAGCATATTCGGGTATTTCATTGTGGGTTTTGTTGTAAATTATATTGTACTCTTTCATACTAATGGAGTTTGGACTTATTACTCATCATAGTTATATGTGTATTGTTGGTTATGTTGCACTATTGGTTTTGTTGTTGTTTTTGTTGTTAAATTAAAAGTTTAAAATTTTTTGACAATCCACTTTTAAAATTTTTGGGTAGTTAGCCTTATATTTTAGTATTGTCAGTTGATGTTGAGACTGTGCCATCTGGGATACCTGATTTATATTAGTATAGGACTGGCCACCCGTCATTATTTGGAGCGGGTTGTCACAGATGGTATCAGAGCATCAGGTTCTAGTGTCTTTAGGATCTGTGTTCGTTACTAGGATCTTTCGTAAGCGTTCTTGATATTGAGCCTTATTGTTAGGACGGTTACATTCATACATCCATATCTTTCTGTGAATCAAAAATATTTAAGAGGCGTTCTGATGCAATTGTTCTTGTTTCAGATGCCACCGAAGGGAGGTCGTTCAGGAAGGGCAAACAAAGGGCAACCCCAAATGCCTCAAAGGAACATGACTACAGATAATATTGCCAATATTATGGCACAAGCAGTAACTGCTACCGTCTCTACGATGGCTCAGCAATCTGCCGCACGAGCAACCCAACCCCATTTAGGATTGTCTTTATGGGAGAGAGTGAAGGAAGATTTTAGTAAGGGGCATCCTCCCTAGTTTGTAGGGGGAGTTGATGAAATGGCTGCAAGTCAATGGAAGAATAGTATACAGAGGCACCTTCGTATGGTTGAGTGTAGTGAGGTGCAGAAATAATTTTTAGCCACCTTTAAGTTATCGGGTGCAGCTCTTCAATGGTGGGAGTCTGTCACCATATCTGAACAGAGAGATACTCTGCCTATAATAGAATTTTGGAAACTTTTTGATCTAAGGTATTTTCCTTCCTCTTCTCGAGATATAAAGATTTTTCAGGGAAATAGAACGGTGGCAGAATATGAGGAAGATTTTTCTATATGGGTAAAATTAGTACCTGAGGAGGTAGATACGGAAGAGAAGCGTATATCGAAGTTTGTTCGAGGATTAGATTGGAAAATCTGGCAAAATTTGATAGAGAGTCCCAGGTTAGCGACTTTCGTTGAGGTAGTGAATGCGGCACTACTAAAGTGTCATGAATATTGTCTTCGTTCGCAAGAGGGAAAGAACTTTGGATATTCGAGTTCATCAAGTAAGTTTGGCGATGAGAGTGCCAGTAATGCTAGTGGGCAGAAAGAATTTGTGGGTAAGTATTTCTTTTGTAAAGAAATAGGTCATAAAAAGAGAGATTGTCCTATAAGAGGTAAAGGACCATAGTTTGATGAAATTTTGGAAGTGCAACCCCTACAGAAGATTCGAGGTTGTTTTAGACCAGGGGATTTTGTTTGGGAGCCCATTGATGAGGATGGGCAATCAGACTAGAGATGGATGATGTAAATTAATTTTCCTTTATAAATAGGATTATTACTAAAATGAGTTTTGGGAATATCGTATGGGAGATATTTGTGAAAGGGTAGTGATATAGCCCTACTTGTATGTTTGACCCTAAGGGGAATTTTGAGCAAGTTAGGCTCTTATGTTATTATCTTTTGAAAGACTAGATAATTTTATAATGTGCTAAAAAAGAGCTATAAACTTTATGGTGAATGTAAGAATGGTTATGGTGATAAGTAGTAATGATAAAGCTACTTCTTTTTATATAGTCATGATAGACTTATATAATTGTTGTGTTCCAGTTATGGATGAGCCTTATAAATGGCAATTTATTGAAATGATGTAAGATGTTGTTTTAATTAAAGGTTTAGATTGTGGATTGATGGACGCAGGAAAGTTTAGCTCATAATTATGCTAATTTTTGTGAGCTACATGTTGTTATATATATGATGATTGTTAAGACCTTGTGTTGGACATAAGGCATTTAATATTATCTTATAATATATAAACCGTTTTCAAAATAAACTATTTTCAAAATAAAACTTTTATCGACCGTCGGGCCCTTTCAAAATGATTTTCATAAAATTAAATTTTTTTCAAACTCTAGTCCGGATTTAACAAACTCTCAATCCCCGACGTCGCCACATAGTAGTGTATTGGGAGGGTTCCTTGTTTGGATTTCGCTTTTGCGAGACGTCCCCCGCATGAAAGTGGCGAATGTCAGGAATTGAGAGGAGTTATTTCTTTGGACCATTCAAAATTTTTACACTATTAACATGTTAGTATTATGTTTAAGGAAATGTGGAATTTTGGGGGCAAATAAAGACTCATTATGATTGCTGTGAGCATAAAGCTCAAATATAAAGGATGTATGGGCGCCCATGTTGTGGAAATTGATTTTATAAGACTCAAAAATCAACTTAAAATAAAATAAATTAAATTAACTCATCGTGGGAAGTTAGAAGTTTGGAGATAGGATTAGTGATGATGGGTGTAGTAGAACTAGTTGAGCTTTGGAGTATTAGGCTTAGCCAAAATTTTGAGGATGTAATTTTTGTAAGTGGGGAAGTTTGTAACAACCCGAGGTTTTGGAGACAAGGATTTACTTATTTTGGGAGAAATAAATAATATTTTATTGGAGAATAATTAAATTTGGCGCTTGAGGTCAAAACTTGGAGTTGTTAGAAAGAGTATCTAATGGCGATTCTGAGGGTGTAGTTGTGTCCGGAAGGGTCGAGAAAGTCAAAATGACTGTACTTGAGGTCTATTTAGGTTTCAAAATAATTTAGGACCGTTTGACTCGAATTAAAGTTACTGGGTCATTTAAAGTATGTATTATCATTTAAAGATGTTTATCTTGGGATTTAGGTATTATTAAGCCTACGAGAGATATTTGTCCAAAGAGAGAAAGAGAAAAAGAAAGAAAGAAAGAGAGAAGAAGAAAATGAAGGAGAAAAGAGAGAGAAAGTGGAGATTTTCGGCTATTACACGATCTCAAGGCGGATTCAGACCCTACGAACCCGAGGCAAGTGATTAAACTTGCTAAATAATTGTTGTGTACCATTTATTGCATGATTTGTGGATTGAATCTTTGGGTTTTAGGTTTAATTTAACAAAACCTAACTTTTGGGTATAATCTTAGATTTGATATGTAGATCTTTGATTTGGGGATAGAAATTAGTTTATATGTATTCTAGGATGAATATTAATGATATGTATGTGATTGGGTTGAAGAGAAATGGAGATAAAATGATTAAAATGAATTTTGGATATATTAGGCTTACAAAAAGTAGCCATTTTTGAGGTTTCTGAAAGGCCGAAACGATTCGGCCTCGTACCGAATCGATTCGGAGGTGCCCAGGTCTGAGTGACCGAATCGATTCGAACCCCAGCCGAATCGATTCCGCCTGAGACAGAGTCCCAGGTCTGATGACCCGAATCGATTCGCCTTTCTGGCCGAATCGATTCGCTGGGCCGAATCGATTCGGAATTGGCCCGAATCGATTCGGAAACAGGGCTTTTGGGGGATTGTTTTTCTAAGGAGAATTTCATCCCATTTTGTTCGAGGTTATTGATTGGGAACCTCTATAGGAATCGTTTGGAGACTTTTAGAGAGTTTCCCTTATAAGAAATTTTGGAGTCATATTGACTAAATTTGAGGAATACCAATTAGAGATTTTGGTATTTTCTAAGTGGGGAAGCACCCCTTGATTGGAGACTCTTTTGAGATAATTATAAATTCATATAGAAGAATAATAATTAGTGATGATGGATTTTACAGTCCAATCCCAAATGGGATAACTTTAAAGGTTCATAAAATGAATTGAACCCTATCAAGGATGGAGAATGAGAAATGCTAATTGAGGTGCATTAGGATAAAGAATATCCTTAACTTAAATAGTATTGAGAGACAATTCATAATTAGAAGCGACCTGTGAGCTTCAAGTGAGAAATAGTATAGTGTATACTAAGTGGGGAAGATGTATGAGAAATGATGATTAGTGTATCAAGAGAGAGATATACTAAACAATGACATTAAATCTATTGCGCCTAAGAGCGTATAATGAAAATGAAAACGGTGTGGCAGGTATACCTTATATGATTGTATATATTTATTATGTGGGATGTATGTATACCCTATATGATGGTATATATGCATGGTTAGGCATACCCTCTCCTTGCTATCATTGGGAAGTTACGTGCGTAGAGGGTGAGCTTCCTGGCTCAAAGAGCAGGGTGTGGATATTCCCCAGGTCATAGTCGTCCATGTGATTATTATGTGATATACATTTATTTATTTTTGGGGTGAGATGTCGTGGGTATGTGTCGCTCTCACTTGTTGTTTAAGAGCTATGACCGCTTCCTGGGACGTCGTGTGCACGAGTTGATCACAAGGTGGGTGTCGTGGAACCCCACCAGGTGGCCCCAGTTTGCTACGTATATGGGCTGCTGGAAGATGATAGCATGTGAGCCTACGTCCTTCGAGTTATAGCTCAGTTGGATGGTTATTATTGATTGTGCTTGTATTTGAGTACATGATTAGTGTATCGGGGGGGTTCCTTGTTTGGATTTCGCCTCGACGAGACGTCCCACGCATGAAACGCCGTGTACTATTGAGAATTGGGAATATTAATTAACTAAAACTGGATAATAAATTGGGTTACATGCATCATGCATTGAGGGCATAATGAGCCTCGAGTATCAATACGGTTAGGAGTAGTGTAACAGAGGGGTTCCTTGTTTGGATTTCGCTTCGACGAGACGTCCCACACATGAAACGCAGTGCCGTGTTGAGAATCGAGAGGAGTTGAGTCCTTAACTCTTAATGCTAATAACTCATATATAATTATATATATTATTTACATGCCATATAAGGGCATCGCTAGAATATAGAATTCTAGTAATTGAGAATGTTGATGTATTGCGATGATGTAGTTGATTATGCAACTTTATATGTTCAACAAATGAACAAATATAAAGATAACTATAACATTTAAATTAAAGTATACGATTTAGATGGAACGCACATAGGTAGAGATTGAGAGATAGGTTAGATGATTTTATTTAAATATTTTCATTTGGGTTTTAAATTAGATTCTCTTGCCTAAATAGAATTGGGAACCCATTTGGAGATCACGTGCATACGCTTAGTGTGCGCTTTAGTCGAGAGGTGAGATGAATTTTATGGAAAGGACGATTCCATTAAATCATGTAATAATGCATTTATAATTATTATGCATTTTAATGCACTTGCTATAAAAATGTTTTTCAACTCGGGCTCTGACCCGTTTATATTTTCTACTCAATGTATATATATTGTACTACTTCAGGTGTTCCTCCGCAAGGACGCCTTTGATGTTCATCCATTCAGGATTCGTGGAGCAGTGGCAATTGCGGACTGTCGCGGCATTTTTCTTTAGTCGATTCCTATCTTTGTATATCTAGATTAGGATTCAGTTGTATATGGAGTTAGTATTCAAGGTGTTGTAGATTAACACTTTCATATTTCATTTCTCCGATTTGTATTGTCTATTACCCGACAGCATATTCGGGTATTCATTGTGGGTTTTGTTATACATTGTATTGTACTCTTTCATACTAATGGAGTTTGCACTTATTACTCATCATAGTTAGATGTGTATTGTTGGTTATGTTGCACTATTGGTTTTGTTGTTGTTGTTGTTGTTAAATTAAAAGTTTTAAATTTTTTGACAATCCACTTTTAAAAATTTCGGGTAGTTAACCTTATATTTTAGTATTGTCAGTTGATGTTGAGACTGTGCCATCTGGGATACCTGATTTATATTAGTATAGGCTGGCCACCCGTTATTTTTTGGAGCGGGTTGTCACATATAAATGGAGGGGAAGGTGAATAGAGGGAAGAAAGAGCGTCCAATTTTTAAAGAGCAGAGAAAAAAAATTTAAACTAGCGACGATAGAAAATGTGGTATTTGTAGGCGTTGTAAAGAGTGCAATTGGGAGGGTTGAATGGGGTTTGTCTTAATTACATCTTCATTTTTTAGCCACATGGCAAAGCTACAATTAGGGACACTCTTTAATATTATATATACACCTACTATGAAAAAAATGTTTTGTGAACAGTTCCTGTTAAGAATAGGTCAACAAAATTTAGTAGTTGTCTCATCACCGAGCCTAGCCAATGACATGATACACAACCAATATATCGAGTTTGGATCCCAATTTTTTTCTTCATATTTTCACAGTGGTATGTATCGATTTGGGTGGAAAGATGTGAATATTTGTGGACAAGTTAAGGAGGCAAGGTTGAAATTTTTTAAGGACTATTTTGTTGACTTAAGGACTTCTTTCACTAGAAAATATCAAGGTATCAAATCGATAAGATCTTTGTTTATATTTTCAATTAGCTCATAATATGCCTTCAGTAATAATCTACAAACCTTAAGGTATGAAAAGAGACAACCTTTAACAATTAAAATCTGTGATTTTTAGAAACTTATAGGATGATTTATCATGTTGAACAAAATACTCCTTTATTATATATTGTATATTTTATTGCATATACGCGTGGCCTCATAATTTCTCTAAGTAAACATGAATTCTGTCTAAGAACCGATTGTTATAACTTTATATATATTTGATATTTAAATCAATTGTTGAAACAGTATTATTTAGTAAATTTATTTTGGATTAGAATTTTCCAAATCATTTAATATTGGGACCTTGAGTCCCCAATTACTATTTAAATCATATAATCAAAAGTTTAATATTTTTTTCATTAGGATCCGAAGTTCCTAATTATCATTCAAATTTGGAACCTAAAGTTCCCAATACTCTTTGAAATTTGGGGCCTGAAGTTCCCCATTCTTATTTAAATATTGAGTTGACGCTCCCAATTACTAATCCAAATTTGGGGTCTTAAAATTCATATTTCTTTTTATTGAGACTTGAAGTTTCCACAGACTATCTACATTTTAGGACATGAAGTTCTCAAATAGTTATTTAAATATAGGACTTGAAGTTCCCATGTAATTTTTTTTATTTGGAACCAGAGAACCCATGTAAAGTTTTTTATTTGGAACTAGAAGTTTCCAAATTATTTATATTGGGACTAACATTTCTCAATCATTATTCAAATTTTTGGACATAACAATGAAATATGACCTAAAATCAAACCTGGAGTTTTGATTATTTCTATAATAAGTAAAGGTATACTAAAAGTCGCATAATAATTATTTATAATTTGAACCCGAAGATTCAATAATTTTTTAATCAGACATGCATTTGTAAGGACATATTTTATAAGTCCTATTTGCATTAGTATATGTCGTATACCTCTACAAACCGTTGAAGAAAAAGTTCAAGTTTGAAGATACGTGAAGACAGACCTGAATATCAAAGTTCTTCAACATTAAAGCCTCCACGAGATGAATTTTGGTAAGGTTGTGTTTTGGTTAATTTACGGTTCATTTAAAAGTGTTGGGATATTTCTCTAAAATATTTTCTAAGTGTTGAGGCATTACTTTGCGTCAAAAAGAATTTTTCTAAGTGTTGAGGCAGAGTTTTTTTATTAAAATAAAAACATTATTTTTGTACGCGCTGGTCGTCCGAGCGACCCACTACCTATTGTTAAAGTGTCAACGACATGTCACACGAAGCTGTCATTCGAGCGATAATGCGGTTTCGTTCAAGTGACTTTCCATATCATTAGAGAGATGAGCCAACTTAAGTTTATTATATAAAGCGTGTTAAACCACTCCATTTTTGTTCAGAAGATCTGAAGAATTTCTTTATGCAAAAAGCTGTTAACATCAGATTACTTGTGCCTTCTCAAATCCTTTTGTTTACAATTCACAGAAATCTCAATCTTTTAGTGAATTTTTTTAGAACCCAAGATATGGTTTTGATGGAGTTTCTCTTGTAGGGAGGATAACCTACTGCTGATCTAGGTTCCACTTGAGGGAGGTGCTGGGATGACGTGATTGTGTGTCAAAGGGAGTACTCATGGGTGTCCCTGGCTGATTGGATTGCATGTCTTTGTGGATTTTTCGAGGTTGATTCCTTATTGATTTAGGTTACAGCCTATGAGTGTTTATTGCGATGAATTCTTTGCAGATTTCACTTGTAATCATTATGAGTATTATTAGTGAAAGAAAAGGTTTTTCCCTTTGAGAATTTTTCCTGAAATCTGTGAGTTAGCAATTCATATTTTTTTGTGTTGGCATGATCCACTACACCTAGATGTTTGTTTAGGGTTGAATTGAAATTGACTTTAATTAATTTGATTTGAAATTGACATTTGATTAAATAGGGGTTTACTTGAAATTTTCAAATTTATATAAATCAGTATCGTATGGCATTCTTAAATTGGTATTAGATTTGAAAATTCTATTTTTGTGAAAAATCGCAATTTTTCCAATAGAGCACTTATATAATTGGATGCCCAATTTTGACGGGTCTAATTATGCCTACTAGAAAGAAAGTATGAAATCACAATTAAAGGCCATTGATGAGTGCGTTTGGGTATTTTATGAAAGAGTCTCGACTCCCCCCATTATCACCGCAAATACTATCCTTAATTTAAAATCCATGACAGGCTGGACTGAGGACGAATTTAAATGGATCACTTTTAATTCACGTGGGCTGAGTGCAAATTTTGGTGCCATAACTCCTGAGGAGTTTCGACGTATTATGATGTGGATCATGTCAAAAGAAGCGTGGGATATTTCACAACTTACCCACGAAGGCCCAAATGCGGTTAAATAGTCTAAAATTCAAAATTTAACTACTTAATTTGAAACAATTACCATGCTTGAGACTGAGTGTTTTGATGAGTTTTATGAACATTTATCTGATATTGTAAACACTATCTTCAATCTTGGTGAGCACATTCTTGATGCACGATTAGTTAAAAAGATTTTGAGATCGCTGCCTAAACGTTTTATCCCTAAAGTGACTGTTTTGAATTCCTTAAGTAATTTGATCAATTTAAAATTGGAAAATCTGATAGGAGACCTACACACATATGACATCGACATGTTTTCTAACACTATCAAGCCTGAGGATAGAGGGATAACACTTAAAGTCCAATATAGGAAGAAAAGAAAAGTGAGTTTGTGAGTCTGAGTCTGATTTTGATATAGCCATGCTTGCGAATTTTTTTAAAACATTTCTCGAGTGTTCAATAGAAAATTCTTCCAATAATTTTTTTTAAGAAAAATAAAAGGAAAGATGAGGCCAAAGAGAGCAGTGAGAAAGAGGAAGAAGAGAAGTTTTTTGAGTGTGAGGGTAGGGGAATAGAGCATTTGAGTGTCCCGCTATGCTAAAGAGAATGGGCAAACAGATTGCCATGCCAGCCACTCTTAGTGATAGTGAGGATGAGGTGAAAGATTTAAGGGATGAGTCTTCACATGGGATGTTTATTGCCTTTTTATCTAGTCATTTGAGCAAACCTAGTTTATCCCATGACGGTGATGATACTTGTGCACATAGACCTCTGAGGATGATTTGAGTGTTTCTAGCTAGTGTGAGAGTGAGTGCGCTGGTGAGAGTGAGCTTCAAATTGCGTTTAGAGATTTGTACACCGAGACCTTAAAGATGAATAAATTGAATAAGGAATTAGGGTGATTGATTTGGAGAGAGATATTGAGAGTTTGGGGGGGGGGGGTTGAGGCATTCGATGAGTCAACTCGAGAATGTGAAGGTTTCTTTGAGTGAGTAGTTGATCGTCGTGAATCGGGAGAAGAGTGAACTTATAGCCCGTGTGTCATAATTAGAGAGAGATCTTGAATGTGCTTTGGAGGTAAAGGTCACTTTAGAGGATACATCTAGGAAGGTAGAAAATATGCTCGTCGGTACCGCTTTAGGTTATGTTGAGAGACTAAGAATAGGTCATGATGGTGCGTCCACTTCACACATTACACTCGAGCCGGTTCTCGAGTTTATGATTGATCCATATGGATCTCAACCTAACCCACCTGGAGATCCTGTACCGGATTGAGAGTGCGCAGGAGATATTTTGAGAGAGGTGTACCTAGGCCGATTTATGTTTTCACACATTGCAAAAAGAGACGACACCTTAGGGAGTTTTGTTTTAAGTTGGGTAATGTGCCACCTCACATATAATGATTGGGATGACTACTGTAACAACCCTCGCTTTTGAGAAGCTATTTTATATTTATTTACTATGTGAAGTAATTATATATAAAATGTTGGAATGTGGAGTAAGTATTAATTTAATGAGATAAGTTAATATTTACTAAAATGTGGTATGTTTACCTTATATGTAGGTAAATATCACCTTGTTGCAGTTTATTGTGTCATAAGAATTAAAATGACGTTGTGGTTTAAAAATGAAATCGGAACTTGATATGAGTTAGAAAATTTCCAAATGATAATTTAGAGGATGAGGTTAGTCCCGAATGGTGTGAGATAGTCGAAATAGGTGCCATATTGTATTTTGAGGTTTTGGGAACTTTTGACTCGTTTTAGCATAAATGTGTAGTTGCAAGTTATTTATTGTGGTATTAACCACTTAAGTTGGGGATTGTAGAATAAGGCCAAGATTTAGTCTTGCTAAGCCCTTTTATTTCTCTTAAGAGCATTTGTTTACCTAGAGTGAGAGAGATAAGAAGAGAACTTGTGGATAAAGAGAGAGATTGAAGATTTGGAGATTGATCTTGCATTCATCTTCCTCAAATTTGAATTTGCAAGTTTAAGGCAAGTTTTCTACTTGCTAATATATGATTTATGATGGATAATTTGTGTGATAGTTGTGTTCTTGGGAGATTTGGGTAAATATTAGGTTTGGATACCTATTTTGGGTATTTAAATTATTAGATCTTAGTTTGGTAGGATTTCTAAGAATTTTGGTGTGTTTGTTGAGGTTTGGTAATGTTGTGGGTAATATTGTACTTGGGGGTTATGGGGAGAAATGAAAAAGGTTGAAATTTGACCTTGGATTTAGCTTGGTAGAAGATGAAATTGTTCTAGGTCTGCTATGACCGGTCGATCGCGGTCCTATGACCGATCGATCGGGCCTTCGGGGGTAGGCACACTGCTTTCCCACAAAGGCATAATTTTTGGTGTGAGGTCGACCGCGGTCCTATGATCGATCGATCGGCCCTTCCGAACTGAGCTTTATGCTTTTCTTCTTAGGTAAGATTTTGAGGCGCGGTCAACCGCGGTCTCAGGACCGGTCGACCAGTCCTCTGTTTTTCGCCTTTAATCTTTATTTTATTTCCTAGTTTCTTTTCTTTTGATAGGGAATAGGAACCTTCTGGAATGAAGTAAACTTAGAGTCCTAGAGTCCTAGATGAGCTAGATGGCTACCCTACATTAGGATTGGGTTAAATGGGGCTTACTCCGGATGTGTACAAAATGATGCTTGGGTTTTTTCTTTTCTTTAGAAATCCGTTAAGTGTCTTGGAGTTGTTGGCCCATACTTGGAGACTCTAGGGGCCCTAATGAGGTATACAAGACCTTGGAACTTGTAGCAATAGCGTGATCACTTGGAGATTAATTCGGGATTTAATATATGATGAATATTAATGAGAATATTCAATGATGATAGTCTCGAATAAAATGAAACATACATATGAATAATGGAAATGAAAATAAGATTTAAATGGTAAATGCTAATTTACTTAAACACACCTCTCTAAATGCTATCATAAGGGAAGCTCGCACATGAGGTGATGTCCCCTGGCTAGTGAACGCAGGGAGACTATAGTCCTCGGCCATATGCGGGGTTGTTATATGTTTATTCTGCGCTAGTGAGGTAATTCCGGGTGTGGTTATGACTCACTCGCAGGCATATGGCCACTTCCCGACGTGCGTTAGGTACCCATATTGTCTTGTTTGATGGGACCTGGAAGATGATAGTCATTTAGGGGCGCACTCAGTGGGGAAACTCGGAGGGGCGGTTTTAGAATCGTTATATGTATAAGAATATGACCATTCTAAATCAAGTGGGACTTGAGATATGTAAAATTCCATAAGAACATATGATGGTATTATATTCCTATTAAGGAATTGAAATTGCAATGAAATGGTAAATAATGATGGAGGCTATCAAATTAATGATGTCTAATTATTTTCTCTAGCATAATTTAGTAAAAGACATAATCATTTAAACTGCCTTATTATGCTTTGGGTTTTCATTGTTAGACTCTTATCCTTATCATTCATGATTAACCTTTCATAACTGTCATGCTTCTCATTCATCTGGTAATCATATAAAACCGGGCCATGACCCGTTCATTTTCCTGGTTATGTATGAAATTGTATCCGTTCAGGTGATCCGTCGCAAGGGCGTCCGTGTTGATATTTCCACTCCTATACTTTTGAGGAGCTGTAAGATCTTGCGAATATTACAGGATGTGTTGCTAGACGCTTCCTTCTTTTGTAATCTAGATATGATCGGGTCTGTCATTCGGGCATGTGGCCCAAACTTTGTTAATGTTTAATGGATGTATTATGTAAATTATTAAAGTGTTATATCAAGTGGTATATACCTGTTGACCGACAGCATATTCGGTCCCTAATTGTATATTTGTTGTTGATGTAATATAAGACTTTTTGGGAATTCCATTTTCTCTTCAGATTTGGGTTGTTTAAATTATTTTCTTTTACTTGTAATCAAATTAAATTAAATTTTTTGGCAACCTGTTTTCTGAATTATTGGGTGGTTTTCCCGTATACTTATTTTTATTGTTGTGATGCTGAGAATGATTTCCATCCATGATTCCGTTATGTTGGAGTATCGGGCTGGCCACCTCTTATTTCGGATTGCGGGTTGTCTTAGATGGTATCAGAGCATCAGGTTCTAGAGTCTTTAGGATCTTTGCGGACTTGTCACGTTCTACCGTAGCGTTCTTTGATATAGAGCCTAATGTTAGGACTACTTTGTTGCTTATATTTGCGATCTTCTGCAGTATAGATTATTTTGAATAGTATTCTAACTCTATTGTCCCTTCATCTCAGATGCCACCTAAGAGAGGTCTCCCAGCGAGACGTAATTGAGTTATAGAAGATGATGTTGGTCCCCTGCCGCCACAAGGAACAATTAATGCTGCTGATGTAGCAAATATAGTGGCTCAAGCGGTTAATGCGGCTATGAACGCAGTGACTCAGCAAATGCCACAAGTTCAACAATGAGCACAGGATGCACAAGCTCCTACGGGACCTTCTCCGTGGGAGAGAGTTAGAGAGTCCTTTTTAAAGGGCCATCCCCCGAAATTTGATGGAGGTTTCGATGTTATTAGAGAAAATCAATGGAAGAAAGATATGCAACGCCATTTATGAATGGTGGAATGTAGTGAGGAGAAGAAACTAGTCCTTGCTACATTTAAACTTGTTGGGGCCACGTTACACTGGTGGGAGTCAATGACGACACCAGAACAGAGGGATACCATGACGATCACTGATTTCTGGGTCATGTTTGACCAAAAGTATTTTCCTCCCGCAGTTCAAAGGGAGATGAGAAGGAGACTTCAGAATGTGGTACAGGGAGAGCGATCCGTGGCCGAATATGAAGAGGAGTCCACCCGGTTTAAAAGTTTTGTACCAGATAAGCTGACTCCGAAAGAGAGGAAGGTTTCAAAATTTATGGGAGGTTTGAACTGGAGAATCCGAAAACATTTGCTGGGTAATCCGGCATTGTAAACTTTTGGTGAGGTAATGAAATCAACATTGCTCCATTGACAAGAGCATCGGTTGTATATGCAGAGTAGCAAGAAAGCTACCGTAGTGGGGCAAGCGGTAAATCATGGAGGCAGTGGGAATGGAGGAGGAGCTTTTTCCTCGTCCTAATTTTTGGGTAATAAACAACGAGAAAGGGATCCCTAGCAGGGGGACGTGTCAAAAAGGCAATGTTTTGGTGGGTTTAATGTGGGTGGTAACAATAATAGGCACGATCAGGGTGCCTTGCAACATCAATACACAGGTCGGGGTGGTCAAGGGGGTAGGGACCATCTGGTCCAAGGTGTTAACAAGTTTAGAAACAACCGAAGCCGTGTTCGAGAGAATATGTTGGGGAAGTGCTTCCAATGTGGGGAGGCGGGTCATTACAAGAAGGAGTGTCCTCAGTTGGTTGGGGGTCAGCCTCCTAAAATCCTCAGCAGCCATATGTTCAGTTTCCGCCACAGGCACCAAATCCCGTTGTTCCTCCGCAGTAGGGTCAGCTAGAGTATGGGAGAGTTTATCATATCCAGGATGCTATGCATCCTCCTTCTCCGCCAGCACCGCCAACGATTGAGGGTAAGTTCCTTAATCAGGGAAATATGGGTCGCGTTTTGTTTAATACGGGTGCGACACATTCATTCATTTTTAGAAGTTTTGCTCAGTCTACAGAGTTGATAAAATTTGCAGAGAGCACTTTCACTAGCATTGAGTCCTCTATGGGTGATGGTTCTCTCATTTTCCTTGTTTGTAAACATATAGGAATTACACTTGGTAATTTGTGCTTTGAGGCCGATTTACTCGTCCTAGACATGGTCGGGTATGATGTGATTTTGGGCATGGATTGGCTTGTCAAGTATCATGCTATAGCTAATTGTTATGGGAAGAGTATAGTCTTTGCCGTTCTGGGACAAGAAATGTTCTTGGTAGTCATGCCTTGTTTAGAAGGAGGTACTAGTACTTATTTGTATTGTATTGCAGAAGAGACTTCTCGAGATGTAGTTGTTCCCTTAGAATCTATTCCAGTTGTTAGAGAATTCGATGATGTTTTTCGGGAGATACCGAGTTTGCCTCCGAGTCGGGAGATTGAGTTTGTGATTGATTTAGCGCCGGGAACTCGACCGATCGCGAGAGCTCCTTATTGTATGGATCCTGTTAAAATGAGGGAGTTGAGAGACCAAATTCAGCAGTTGTTGGAGCAGGGATTCATTAGGCGTAGTACGTCTCCATGGGGTGCTCCTGTGTTGTTTGTAAAGAAAAGGGACGGTTCTCTCCGGTTATGTGTTGACTATAGAGAATTGAATAAGGTCACCATCCGAACTAAATACCCTTTGCCTCATATCGATGACTTCTTTGATCAACTTAGGGGAGCGTCGTACTTCTCTAAAATCGATTTGAGGACGGGGTATCATCAGTTGAGGATACGGGAGCAGGATGTATCCAAGACCGCTTTTCTGACAAGATATGGGTCTTATGAATTTTTGGTCATGCCTTTCGGACTAACCAATGCCCCCGCCATCTTTATGGATCTCATGAATAGGGTATTTCAGGACTTCCTGAACCAATTTGTTATTGTATTCATCGATGACATCCTAGCCTATTCTCGAACGGAACCTGACCATGCTATTCATTTGAGGTTAGTCCTACAAAGGTTGAGGGATCACCAATTATATGATAAGTTCGAGAAGTTTGGCTTTTGGTTGAAGGAGGTACAATTTATGGGTCATATTGTGACATCCCAAGGTATATGGGTGGATCCGAGTAAGGTAGTTGTGGTGAGGGAGTGGGGTCAACCCACGACACCGACCGAGATTCGTAGTTTTCTGGGTTTGGCGGGTTATTACTGTTGGTTTATCAAGGGTTTCTCTAAGATTTCTAGTCCTTTGATAAATTTAACCTGGAAAGGGGTTAGATTTGTTTGGGATAACTCTTGTCAGATTTCATTTGACGAGCTCAAAGATAGATTGACTTCGACTCCATTCCTTGCATTGCCAAAACTGGGGTTGGAATACCTAGTCTTTACCGATACATCTCTACAAGGATTAGGAGGTGTGCTTCAGCAAGAGTGACGGGCTATTGCTTACGCTTCCCGCAAGCTCAAGCCCCATGAAAGAAATTATTCGGTGCATGCTTAGAGCTTGCCGCAGTTGTCTTTGCCTTGAAGATTTGGAGGCATTATCTCCTAGGGGAGAAATTTAGTCTTTTCACGGACCACAAGTCGCTATAATATTTATTTTCACAGAATGATTTGAATATGCGACAGAGCCGATGGTTGGAGTTCATGAAAGATTATCAGTTTGATATCCATTATCATCCGGCAATGGCGAACGTAGTGGCGGATGCTTTGAGTAGAAAGCCCGAAGGTGAGTTAGCTGATGTATGGAAAGCTAAATGGAGAGAGCTCAGTCAGGAAGATGATGTAGCGAGAGCGTTCATGTCGGTGATGACCGTTACTCCTATAATTATGGAAAAAGTCGTAGATGCCTAAGGAAGGGACAAGTGTTGTCAGGACCATATACGCCGATTACTATCCGAAGGAGTAGAATCTCACTCGATAAGTTCATAGGGTGGATTATGCTTCCATGGAAGACTCATTGTCCCGAAGGAGGGGGATTTGAGACGGGCGGTGATGGCAGAATTTCATGGGTCTAAATTCACGGTACATCCTGGTGGGGACAAGATGTATCAAGATATGCGCCGATTGTATTGGTGGCCAGGCATGAAGCGGGATATTTCTGAGTTTGTGTCCCGATGCACTACTTATCAATTGGTCAAAATCGATCATCAGCGACCGACATGTTTATTGCAACCATTGGAAATTTCGGTGTGGAAATGGGAGAGCATATCGATGGGCTTTATTACAGGCTTGCCAAGGTCACAGAGCGATTATGATTCGATTTGGGTGATTGTCGACCGCTTGACTAAGTCGGCACACTTCTTACCCATGCGTACCGACTATGACACGACTCGCTACGCCCGATTATTCATCGCGGAGATTGTCAGACTCCATGGGGTGCCTTTAAATATCGTTCTGACGGAGACATGATTTTTGTTTCCCACTTTTGGCGAAGTTTCCAAGAGGTTATGGGGACCAAATTGAAGTTAAGAACTTCTTATCATCCTCAAACAGATGGTCAAACCGATTGAGTAAAACAAATGTTGGAGGATATGCTCCATATGTGTATGCTTGATTTCAAGGGTGGTTGGGAACAATATCTCCCTTTGGTCAAGTTTTCTTATGACAACTCGTACCAATTTACTATTGGAATGGCGCCCTATGAAGAACTTTATGGTCGGCCTTGTAGATCTCTCTCGTGTTAGCTATAAGTTGGGGATAATAAATTCCTTGGACCTGAAATGATCCAGGATACTTATTCTAAAATTGAACTCATTTGGAATCGCATTCGGATAGCTCAAGATCGTCAAAAGAGCTATGCCGATGCGGGTAGGAGACACATGGAGTTGGATATTGGGGACCGAGTCTTGGTTCGAGTGTCACCCTTGAAAGGTATAAAGCGTTTCGAGAAAAAAGGAAAGCTGGCGCCGCGTTTTGTTGGACCTTTTCCAGTTATTGCTAAGGTGGGTCCAGTGGCGTATCAACTTGCCTTATCGGAACCTTTGCAACAAATTCATGATGTGTTCCACGTTTCCTCTTTGAAGAAGTATAAAAGGTGCGAAGGTTCCCTTTGGCATATCCCTTTTGAGGATATTGAGTTGCAACCCGATGTTTCATATGAAGAACAACCGGTTGCTATTCTAGAGAATGGGGAGCGTAGGTTGAGGTCTAGATTGGTGCCCTTGGAGCGAGTTCAATGGAGTCATCATAACGCCAAGGAATCAACTTGGGAACGCGAGGATGATATGCAGGAAAAGTATCCGCATCTCTTTATTCAAGGTACGCTTAAATTTTGGGGGTAAAATTCCCTCATAAGGGGGGGAGTATGTAACAACTCTCGCTTTTGAGAACCTATTTTATATTTATTTACTATGTGAAGTAATTATATATAAAATGTTGGAATGTGGAGTAAGTATTAATTTAATGAGATAAGTTATAATTTACTAAAATGTGGTATGTTTACCTTATAAGTAGGTAAATATCACCTTGTTGCAGTTTATTGTGTCATAAGAATTAAAATGACATTGTGGTTTAAAAATGAAACTCGAACTTGACATGAGTTATAAAATTTCCAAATGATAATTTGGAGGGTGTGGTTAGTCCCGAATGTTGCGAGATAGTCGAAATAGGTGCCATGTTGTATTTTGAGGTTTTGGAAACTTTTGACTGGTTTTAGCGTAAATGTGTAGTTGCGAATTATTTATTGTGGTATTAACCACTTAAGTTGGGGATTGTAGAATAAGGCCACGATTTAGTCTTGCTAAGCCCTTTTATTTCTCTTAAGAGCATTTGTTTACCTAGAGTGAGAGAGAGAAGAATATAACTTGTGGAGAAAGAGAGAGATTGAAGATTTGGAGATTGATCTTGCATTCATCTTCCTAAAATTTGAATTTGCAAGCTTAAGGCAAGTTTTCTACTTGCTAATATATGATTTATGATGGATAATTTGTGTGATAGTTGTGTTCTTGGGAGATTTGGGTAAATATTAGGTTTGGATACCTATTTTGGGTATTTAAATTATTAGATCTTAGTTTGGTAGGATTTATAAGAATTTTGGTGTGTTTGTTGAGGTTTGGTAATGTTGTGGGTAATACTGTACTTGGGGGTTATGGGGAGAAATGAAAAAGGTTGAAATTTGACCTTGGATTTAGCTTGGTAGAAGATGAAATTGTTCTAGGTCTGCTATGACCGGTCGATCGCGGTCCTATGACCGATCGATCGGGCCTTCGGGGGTAGGCACACTGCTTTCCCACAAAGGCATAATTTTTGGTGTGAGGTCGACCACGGTCCTATGATCGATCGATCGGACCTTCCGAACTGAGCTTTATGCTTTTCTTCTTAGGTAAGATTTTGAGGCGCGGTCAACCGCGGTCTCAGGACCGGTCGACCGGTCCTCTGTTTTTCGCCTTTAATCTTTATTTTATTTCCTAGTTTCTTTTCTTTTGATAGGGAATAGGAAACTTCTGGAATGAAGTAAACTTAGAGTCCTTGAGTCCTAGAGGAGCTAGATGGCTACCCTACATTAGGATTGGGTTAAATGGGGCTTACTACGGATGTGTACAAAATGAGGCTTGGGTTTTTTTTCTTTTCTTTAGAAATTCGTTAAGTGTCTTGGAGTTGTAGGCCCATACTTGGAGACTCTAGGGGCCCTAATGAGGTATACAAGACCTTGGGACTTATAGTAATAGTGTGATCACTTGGAGATTAATTCGGGATTTAATATATGATGAATATTAATGATAATATTCAATGATGATGGCCTCGAATAAAATGAAACATACATATGAATAATGGAAATGAAAATAAGATTTAAATGGTAAATGCTAATTTACTTAAACACAGTTCTCTAAATGCTATCATAAGGGAAGCTCGCGCATGAGGTGATGTCCCCTAGCTAGTGGACGCAGGGAGACTATAGTCCTCGGCCATATGCGGGGTTGTTATATGTTTATTCTGCGCTAGTGAGGTAATTTCGGGTGTGGTTATGACTCACTCGCAGGCATATGGCCACTTCCCGACGTGCGTTAGGTACCCAGGTTGTCTTGTTTGATGGGACCTCGAAGATGATAGTCATTTAGGGGCGCGCCCAGTGGGGAAACTCGGAGGGGCGGCCTTAGAATCGTTATATGTATAAGAATATGACCATTCTAAATCAAGTGGGACTTGAGATATGTAAAATGCCATAAGAACATATGATGGTATTATATTCCTATTAAGGAATTGAAATTGCAATGAAATGGTAAATAATGATGGAGGCTATCAAATTAATGATGTCTAATTATTTTCTCTGACATAATTTAGTAGAAGACACAATCATTTAAACTGCCTTATTATGCTTTGGGTTTTCATTGTTAGACTCTTATCCTTGTCATTCATGATTAACCTTTCATAACTGTCATGCTTCTTATTCATCTGGTAATCATATAAAATCTGGCCCTGACCCGTTTATTTTCCTTGTTATATATGAAATTGTACCCGTTCAGGTGCTCCGCCGCAAAGGCGCCCATGTTGATATTCCCACTCCTATACTTTTGAGGAGCTGTAAGATCTTACGGATATTATAGGATGTGTTGCTAGACGTTTCATTCTTTTGTAATCTAGATATGATCGGGTTTGTCATTCGGGCATGTGGCCCAAACTTTATAAATGTTTAATCGGTGTATTATGTAAATTATTAAACTGTTGTATCACGTGGTATGTACCTGTTGACGGACAGCATATTTGGTCCCTTATTGTATATTTGTTGTTAATGTAATATAAGCCTTTTTGGGAGTTCCATTTTCTCTTCAGATTTGGGTTGTTTAAATTGTTTTCTTTTACTTGTAATCAAACTAAATTAAAATTTTTGGCAACCTGTTTTCTGAATTATTGGGTGGTTTTCCCGTATACTTATTTTTATTGTTGTGATGCTGAGAATGATTTCCATCCATGATTCCGTTATGTTGGAGTATCGAGCTGGCCACCCCTTATTTCGGATTGCGGGTTGTCACAATTACGTGAGAGAGTTTGTACATATTAGGGAGCAGGTAAAGTTTTTAGTCAAAACTTCACACGATTTGATGGATGTTTTTCATAGGATGTCACCACCTTTAGAAAACTCCACCGCACCAACTAGTTGAGGTTTAGACTTATTTGCTAGAATAGGATATTTTCAAGAAGATATTTTATGTCGATTACTTGTGTGTACCATTTTTGTATTTATATTTTCCATTTTTGATATCTTTTTTGAAAAACCAAAAAGATTTTTGTTATTGAAAAATTTTGGAAAAATATAAAAAGATTTTCATTTTTTGAGAAAAAAATTGAAAATGCCAAAAAGATTTTATTTTGATAAAAAAAATTTAAAAGGACAAAAAGAGTTTTGTATTTTGTTTACACCGTTTATGGATGGACATTTAGGATGACCGAGTCACAATTTCATTTCATATCCATGTGACTATTTGATAGTGTTTTGATATGCGTCATCATTTCATTTTTATGCTTTCCAGTATTTGGAGTCATTGAGATGTTATTTGTTGTTGCTACCTACCTATTTGACTCATGACTTCCTTTAATGCACGCTTGTATGGATTTTTTTTACTATTGTTCGTGTTTATCATATGTTGATTGATGTGTTTTCATCCTAGTTCAGTCTTTAAAACGAACCAAATGCGATAAAAATTCACAATGAAAGTAGTGCATGTAAGAACCGTTGATGTGAGTTTGTGTGATTTATTTGAAAAAGGGAAAGGGCTACGAAAGGTACTCATTTATCCTTTGCAATTAATCCACCATTTAATCGGACCTAGAAAAAGTATGGAACAAAAACAAAAGCCGAGGTCCAAAGAGGTTGAAAAGAGCTGAAAAAAAATTTAAAGGCAATAAAAAGAAAAATATGCCATAATGTGGGGCAATAGGATTTAGTTCCATCACCTCAAAAGAAAAATAAAAGGATGATTACTTATGAGGGAGTTTGGATGGAATATAAATCGAGAGAGTCATGAAAAAGCGTTACATAGTTTTAGACGTTATTGGTGTGAAAATCATGTATGACTTTGATTTGTCAATTTGATTAAGATGATGTCATATAAATTCACATTTTTTGACACCTAAGGACGATTTTAAGATTCATTTGTTAGGAGTACACATATTCATTGTGCACATATATTATGTTTGATTGCATTAATTTGTCTATCGAATATGTTCACACCCATTCATTCCGTTTCCATGATTTGGCTGTCTTATTGTAAATTCACGGTGTGTGATTTTTGTAAAATTATTTTTGCATTTTTGTTTGAAAAAATAAAAAATAAAAAATAGTTTGTGGAATACTTCTAGTATCTCTTGATGATCGCAGTTGTTTGATTTGCTGGTCATGACAACTCCAAGTTTGTTTTGTTTTTCATTTCCATGTCTATTTCGAACAAATAAAAAGGGGGAGAATGAATTATGAGGAAGTTTTACAGTATGGGGGATATTTGATTATTGATGATTGATTTATTCTTATATCATTTCAAGCTCAATGTGTCATGAAGTTATTTTCTTTGTTTCATATGTGTAGTTACAAAATTAAAGATCATTATTTTGCACACCCTATAGAGAAAAGCTTAAAGATTTCAAGATTTTTGAAGTTGAAGATTTTGAAGAAAAAGTTTTAAACTTACATTTTTAGTACCTTTTTAGTTTTGGGTTCATGGAAGGGTATTAAATTTGTATCGGCACTTTGATTTGATAATTCAAATGTTTTTATTTTGTATCGGCATAGACATAGGGGGAGATTTGTAAGGACATATTTTATAAGTCATTTTTACATTAGTGTATGTCGTATACCGCTACAAACCGTCAAAGAAAAAGTTCAAGTTTGAAGATACATGAAGACATACCTGAATATCAAAGTTCTTCAACATTCAAAGCCTCCATGAGATGAATTTTAGTAAGGCTGTGTTTTGGTTACTTTACAATTCATTTAAAAGTTTTGGGATATTTTTCTAAAATATTTTATATGTGTTGAGGCGTTACTTTTCGCCAAAAAGATTTTTTTCTAAGTGTTGAGGTGCAATTTTTTATCGAAATAAAAAATTATTTTTTTATGCACTAGTCGTCACGGCGACCACTGCCTGTCGTTCAAGTGATAAATGCATGTCACGCGAAGGTGTCGATCGAGCAACAATGAGGTTTCGTATGAGCGACTTTCCATCTCGTTCGAGCGACGCGCCAACTTAAGTTTGTTATATAAAGCGTGTTAAACCACTCCGTCTTTATTAAGAAGAACTGGCGAATTTCTTTCTGCAAAAACTGCTAATAGCAGATTACTTTTGTCTTCTTTATTTCGGTTCAAATTCTTTTGTTTTCAATTCACAAAAATCCCAATCTTTTAGTGAATTATTTTAGAACCCAAGATTCGATTTTGCTGGAGTTTATCTTGTAGGGAGGATAACCTACTGTTGATATAGGTACCACTTGAGGGAGGTGTTGGGCTGACGTGACTGCGTGTCAAAGGGAGTATTGTGGGTGTTCTTGGGCTGAATGGACTATGTGTCTTTGTGAATCTTTCGAGGTTGATTCATTACTGATTTAGGTTGCAGCCTATGAGAGTTTTTTGCGGTAAATTCTTTACAGATTTCACTTATAATCATTGTGAGTATTATTTGTGAAATAAAAGATTTTGCCCTTCAGGGATTTTTTCTGAAATCGATGAGTCAGCAATTCATATTTGTTTGTGTTGGCATGATCCACTACACCTAGATTTTTGTTTAGGGTTGAATTAAAATTGGGTTTAATTAATTTGGTTTGAAATTGACATTTCATTAAGTAAGGATTTACTTGGAATTTGCGAATTTATTTAAATCAGTATCACACGACATTCTCAAATTGGTATAAGAGCTTATTTAAGCAATCACCACTTTCACAATAATTTTAATTATTTGTACAATAATGGTAAGGATATCAACTGTTCCATAATGATTTTCTATAATTGGGCTTGAATTTCAAAACAGTTTTACTCTTATCAAACTTGAAGTTTGAATATAATTTGCCAGGGCCTTTAAAGTCCCTAAACATTTATGTTGTGATATAAATTTGTGAAAATGGGGGGACCGATGTGTGTTTCAAATCAAACCAATTTTTACCAAAAATTTATCCAACTTTTAATTTGCACCAAACCAAGTTTTGAAAACCAATTCTTACTTTAAATCAATTTTATCTTGATTAATCCTAAACATGCATCTAGTGATTAAAGCAAGTAAAGTAAAGTAAAGAATACTCACTGTTGATGTAAAAAACTAGATTACTCTAATAATTCAATCACAGATAAATAAATGAGACAAAGAATTTTAAAGTGGTTCAGCCTTTTATGAATGGACTACGTCCACTGTTATGTTATTGCTGAGTGTTTGGGAATTCTCGATTACAAGTACTATCAAGAAATTTCGGTCCCTTTGAATGAGGGTAATACAATGTATTTATAGCCTTGAGGCTATAATCCGAAAGAGTGATACATTAAATGATGTACATATGAAAGGGTAATTCATTTAATGCTATTCAAGCGTGTGCGTCAAGATGATAAGCATTCAATGAATAGTTGAACTGTTGATTATCTGGCAATCAATGCTGTGGTCGAGATGCAGCTCGAACCGCCTTAGTTGCTCGTCGTTCAAGAGTTCCTCGGAACGCTGAAATTCCTCGGAGAGCTGGAGTTCCTCGAAGTATACTTGTTGCTCGGAGTGAGTCTGACTTGGTCGGGGGAATAGACTTCCTCGTTGCTATTGCGCCACGTAGATCGACACGTGTCTTCTTGTGATTCGTCTATATCAGCATACTAATTTTGGTGTCAACAGAAGCCCCCAATGTTTCATATTTCGAACTTTGAGGAGTATGGAACATTCTTTCTCGGTATATGGCAATATTAAATGACCTTCCTAGTATTTAGGAACATTTCTCCGTATTTGAATTTCCTTCCAAATTTGCAGAATCCGCCTTTTTGCATTTTTATAAGCGCTTTGATCTTCGTGTACTTTTTGTCATTTTAGTCGCCGGTAGCGTAATAGTTTCCTTCTTGTAATCATTTCTTTCGCTTTTTCCCAAGGCAAAGTATTTAAACTTCATAGACAATATCACCGTCTTCTACCTTTTCCAATTTCTGCTTTCGAGTTTTCTATAGTCTTTCTTTCTCTTGTGCGTTCATCCTTGTTTTCATTCGTTGTCAACAGATCTCCCTTTTTCCTGTAAGATCTTCTTCCTTCTTCTTCATTTCTTTTATTCATCATGGTTTATATTATTAAATCTCTTGAGAAACTCCGTTCTGATTTCTCTATTCCGTCTTGGGTAACTTTGGAGGATCTTTCTGAGCCTTCAAATTATTTTAATTTGGCTGAGGGACATTGGTTCCCCAGTCTCTTTATTGCTGAATGTGGATTTTATTTTCCACCAAACCCTCTGTGCTTAGTGTTATGTCAGTATTTCGATCTTGTTCCTATAAAAATAGCCCCCAACACATGGAGAATAGTTAATGGGGTGCATAGGTTAAATAACACTCTTGGAACTCGTATAGGAATTCCTGAGATTATGTACTGTTATAGATGGGCTGTTCTAGATAATGTTTATTGTTTAAAAACTAGATTTTTGAATAGAGCTTTAGTAGTCAATCTCCCTGATGCTAATAGGGATTATTTTGAACATGGGGTAGTTATAAAAAATTGGCAACATGCCCCTTTGGTTGGAGACGAAATATATGAAGGTACCAAATGCCCTCCATATGGCAATGGGATAGGTTATTTTCATCTTATTTTATTTCTGAAATTATGATTTCATTATGTTTGATAAAATGTATGACTGATATTTCACTATGTATTTATTTGCAGTGGACAGTAAGAGAAAAACTCCCAAAGAATCAGAAGTTAATATAAAGCATTTGAAACATATCTGGAGTTTGCATCAGAAAGTTGCAGACGAGCACGTCAGGTCTGCTTCATACTTGTTGCAGTACAGGAGCTATACATTATCCTTTACTGCTCGTCTTGTGGTCAGCATTAGTGAACCATTGCCAGCTTCTGAGGATTCTTCACCAGAATCTCATGTTCCTCTAAGTCATAAAATGGGCAAAAGAAGAGTTCCTGCTCTCTTTGAGGAGACTACCTCTGCTGGAGATGGGAAAAAAAAAAAGATTGATGTCCCAAAGGGGACAAAGAAAGTAGATGCGGCCCCTTCTGTTGCTCCTCAGAAGGCTACCGAGAAGCCCCCAGTGGCTCCGAGCAAGAAAAGTGCTTTTGTGGAAGTGGTCACCATCTCCCCCACAAAAAGTTCTTTGGTTGAAACTGCTGAAGTGCCACTGAGGAGATTGAAGAAATCCTCCTCGGTGAGTTTTTCGTAAACCATTCCCCAGCTCCAAGCTAGTGGAGCTGGTGTTCCAACCATTATTCCCCCGAGTTCTGCAATGAGCTCGGTAAAGACTTGGACTATTCCTGAAGTCCAAGGAATTGAAGAAAACATGTCTAGGGATATGCTGACATCCCTAGCTACTCGTCACATTGCTTCAGTAAGTTTCTCTTATCCTGAATTTTTCTTTCTTTCAGTCAATATATGTATCTCGGCACTGACTTATCTTTACCTTCCTTTTTAGCTGGTGAGTTGTTTTAACACCATAGTGAAGAAAGATGAAGCACTCAAGGCTTCTAGCTCCTCGTCTGGAGTGGAGGATGCTTTTCTGGGTTTGGCCCAGTCTTTGAAGGATTCCCGTAAAAAATATGACGAGGATAGGGGTGAATGGGAGAAGAAGTTGGTTGCATCTGAGGCAGAGAAGGTGCAGTTGGGAAACAAAATAAAAGACTTGGAGAGAGAGAATAAGAAATATGCCGAGAAGCTTACAAACTTTGGGGAGCTTGAAAATAAGTTGAAGTCGGCTGAGGAAGAGCTAACCCTTCTGCGAGAAGTAAATCGCCAGAAGGAGGAGGTGGAGGCCAAGTTGAAAGACTCCGAGGATCTTCTATCCGAGAAGCTCTCCTCGGAGAAAATGAAAATAAAAGTGGCTGTGAAAAAATCTTTCCGCAGCGGTTGGGATAAAGGATGGGATAGGGGGTAGCGGAAATGATGACCCATGTCAAGTATGGGAGTTTGAAATACTTCCGAGATGGTTGGGTTGCTTCTAGGGGTGTTCACGGGTCGGTCGGTTCGGTTTTGGGCGGGTTTTTTGAGCCGAACCGACCATGTCGGTTTTGGGAGGAGAAAAACCGAACCGAACCGAATTTGCTGAAAAACCGAACCGAACCGAACCGAACAGGGTCGGTTTTTGACAGGGCCGGTTCGGTTTACCCGTCGGTTTTTGACAGGGCCGGTTCGGTTTTTTCATTTATTTTAATAAAAAATATATTTTTTAATACTTAATATAAATATAAAATCAAAAAATATAATATAATATGCCAACACTAATATAAATATAATATAAAATATAAAATTAAAATGTATAAAAATTAATTCGGTTCGGTTCGGTTCAAAATCGGGTTTTTTATGCCAGAACCGAAAACCGAACCGACCCTGTCGGTTTTATACCTGATCAAACCGAACCGAACCGACCCTTAAAAAATCCCGGCCCGAAAATTTTCGGTTCGGCTCGGTTTTGTCGGTTTGTCGGTTTGGTCGGTTTTTTTGCACACCCCTAGTTGCTTCCCTGCAAGAATTGAAAGTTAATGAAGACTCAGAATTGTTTCAACAACATCTGCCTGGTCCTCCCCCAGCTATTGAGGATAAAGAAGAGGATGAAGCTGCCTCTGAAGAATCTTTAATGGTAGTGGGTGATCTCATCCTTACCCAGCCTGCTGACGAGGAGCTTTCATCTCAGCCTGCTCCTCCTGAACAAGTTCCAGTTCCTCTCGATCAACTCGTGGTTCCCACTGAGCAACCGAGCTCCTCATCCCAGCCTCCCGAGAAAGTCTTGGGAGACAAGGAAAAGGTGTGAAGTTGTTCGGTATTCTCTTTCTATTTTTCTTCTTTTTCAAATGTAACAAGATCTTTGTAACTCTGCACTATGATCTAATAAAATTTGAGTTCTTTTCTTCCATATGATTGCCTCTTTTCTCTTCTGTACTCTGTCTTGATCTTCTTTTATGGTTACTTTTTCTTTCTCTGCTAGTTTCTGGCCAGAATGAATATGCTATCTGCTAATGATACAAAGCTGATGCAGCAATGTCATGAATATTATAAAGCTGGTCACAAAGAATAGAGTGTATCAGAAGTTGCTGACATCCTCGGTCATGATGCTTCAGATCAGGCAGTAGAAGCTTATCAGTAGTTGAAAGACTTACTTGACCGAGCTGTGGCCAACAATGTGGCTTACTACGAGATGATTGGAGACTTGCAAGGTACTCTCGATGAACTTCAGCATCAGTATAAAGAGTCTTCAGCTCTTTTGCACGAAGGATATGAGAAGAAACTCAAACAACTTGGTGCTGAAACAGGTTATGACAAGATGGTTGCTGGCTATGAAGTGTGAGAGAGAACCCTAAAGGGTGAAGTCGAAGCATGCAGATAGATCGCCGAGATGCTGGAGCAAGAGAATAATAATTTTCAGAAAGAGTTGGCACAGTATAAGTCTGCAACTTCATCTTCCACTGCCTTGGTACCGGTCACCGATGAAGGATTCTCATTTTTAGAGGTTGAGAATGCCAAATTGAGGCAAGAATTAGAGACTTTGAGAAGAGCTGGGCCTTCTACTGCTACTCGGGGACGAGGAAGAAGTTCTCGTGGACGAGGAAGAGCTGCTCAGAATGTTGACGAGGAAAAAAGTATTCAACCTGCTCGGGGACGATCAAGAGGTCTTCGTCATACTGTTAAAGAAGCTCGTACTCAATCAACATTGGAAACTCAAGTGTTCCAATTGAATGCAAAAGATCGGGCTTTGTCTGAAATGTCCAAGAAAATCCAAACTTTGGAGGATCAGCTTGCTTCGACAAAGTCTGCTCTGAATAAAAAGGATGTTTTTGCCAGAAACCTTCACGAGCAGTTAGAGAGAATAACTTTCCAATTCCACAAACAACCTCGTGAGTTCTGGATGGCAGGCTACAATGAGGCCCTTTGTCACTTGGATACTCGCCTTGAAAATGCCAATAATGAAGGTTATAAACAGGGATGGTTGAACGCCCTGGGTGTATTAAAACTAGAGCAGGGCCATTATTTATGGGATTATCATGCTCCTGGGCTACTAGACTTGCCTGTGCCACCTTATAAATTGGACATGGAATGGATCCCAGCTCGTGCCATTCCTCGGAGCTTAATTGCAAAATACCTCGGTGACTACAATCTTCATTCTCAGATCGAGGTATCTCGTCCCGAGCATCTACTGGACACACCTTCAGTAATGAATGTCAGAATGCTTCAAGATATTAACTTCATTAATTCTCCCTATCCTCCTGCTGGCGAGGAGCCTATATCAAAAGCTGAAGGAAAAAAGCCAATAGAATAGGAAATTCTGATGTAATAATTAGTACACAATTTAATATCAATGTAATAAACTTGTGTAATTCATTTCGACTTTAATGAAAGAATTTCATTTTTGTTTGCAAATTTGTATTGCTCTTGTATTTGTCAAACACTTTATATTTGTGCTTGCATAACAATATTGTGTGGTTCCTTGACCAACTTAGTAATAAAAAATTACAAGTATTAGTAATGTTGCTCGATCACTTAATAATAAAGTAATGAGTATAAAAATATTTAAAATTTCTTCCAACCAACCAAGGTTGTTAAAATTGTGCTCGTCGACCAATTATAGTTAATGGGTTTTTATCCCCGACCAGCTATACTTGGTACTGTTTAAAACATTTTCTCCTCATCGACCAACTACAGTTAGTGGATTTTTATCTCCGACCAACCATACTTGATTCAGTATGGAACATTTGTTCTTCGAGGAACTTTTATGTGATAAACTTACTTCCCGACCAACATAAGTTGGCATTTGAGAGCATATCTTGTTTCCTAACCAACCGAGATTGGCCTTTCATTGATCATCTCGTGTTCTTGCTCTTTTACCAACCGGAGTTGGTCTGAGTTCGAACTATCGTGTTCTTGCTCTTTTACCAACCGGAGTTGGTCTGAGTTCGAACTATCATGTCCACTAACTCTTTTACCAACCGGAGTTGGTCTGAGCTAATGTACGCCTCCTAACCAAAGGAGTATGGGGTATTCTCGCCCTTTTACCAACCGGAGTTGGTCTGGATTCGAACTATCGTGTTCTCGCTCTTTTATCAACCGGAGTTGGTCCGCGTTCGAACTATCATGTCCACTAACTCTTTTACCAACCGGAGTTGGTCTGAGCTAGTGTACGCCTCCTAACCAAAGGAGTATGGGGTGTTCTCGCCCTTTTACCAGCCGGAGTTGGTCTGGGTTCGAACTATCTTCTTCTTTTTACTGCCGAGCAGCATAGTGTGCCGAGCAGCGTAGTGTTAAACACTAGTATTCCCCGAAAAACTTTCAATAAAAGGAGAGAAGATTGTGAAATATCATCGTTTTATTCGTATTGATGGAACTGCTTTACATTTTACATCACTGATAATACTTGTGTAGGTGTTCAGCATTCCATGCATTCTTAAATTCCTCTCCTTCTAGAGTCGCTATTCGGTAAGTTCCTGGTCGGACAACTGCAGTAACTCGGTAAGGTCCATGCTAGTTTGCTTCCAACTTATTGTGCTTCTGAATGACTTTCTTTAGCACGTAATCTCCTTCTTTTAAGTCGCATTTCTTCACCCTCTTATTATAGAACAGGGCTGTTGGTTGTTGATAAGAAGCATTCCTAATGGCTGCCTCTTCTCTAACTTCCTCGAGCATATCCAAATCTAATCTCCTCATCAAGTCGCTGACCGGGGAATTGAAATTCAGCACTCTGTGTGTTGGAAGACCCAACTCGGCAGGTATTACAGCCTCACTTCCAAATGCTAGCATATATGGTGATTCTCCAGTTGTTGCTCGGGGAGTTGTTCAGTAAGCCCACAATACTGACTGTAGCTCATTAATCTAATTAGCTTTAGCCTCACTTAGCCTCTTCTTCAAACCATTTAGTATTGTTCTATTCGTCACTTCAGTCTGTCCATTGCTTTGAGGATGGCCTGGTGCGGAATGAACCTTCAAAATGTTTGACTGATGACAATAGGCGGCAAACTCCTCGTTATCAAATTGTGTTCCATGGTCTGTTATGAAGGCATGAGGGAGACCATATCGGCAGATGATGTTCTTCCAAACGAATTGGTACACCTTCTCGTATGTCATATCAATCAGAGGCTCAGCTTCTACCCACTTAGTAAAATAATCCACTGCGACGACGAGGTACTTGAATCTTCCTTGGGTCGTTGGCAGTGGTCCAACCAAATCCATTCCCCACATGGCGAAAGGCCAAGGGGAAGTTATGGGTGTCAACAATGCTTGTGGAGTTCATCGAATGGAGGAAAAATGTTGTCATTTATCACATCTCTTAGCATAAGCTATACAATCAGCCCTCATAGTTGGCCAGTAGTATCCCTGCGTCATCACCCTTTGCAAAAGTGTCCGACCTGCTATATGGGCTCCACAGGACCCTTCATAGATCTCTTCAATCAATTCCTTCACCTCGGAGGGATGTACACATCTTTGCAAACCTGACATAATTCCTCGTCTATACAAAACACCATTAGTTAGTACATACCGAGCAGCTTTAAACTTCAATTTCTTGGCAGCGATCTTATCCTCCGGTAATTCTCCTTTCTCAACA
Source organism: Sambucus nigra (assembly GCA_949130495.1). Classification (NCBI taxonomy): domain Eukaryota; kingdom Viridiplantae; phylum Streptophyta; class Magnoliopsida; order Dipsacales; family Adoxaceae; genus Sambucus; species Sambucus nigra. The sequence goes on along the minus strand of OX422212.1, from coordinate 427,469,493 downwards.
TATGCCCTGATGGGATCCATCCAAGATGGTCCTAAATCAAGAGTAATAATATTCATCGTCAAGTCTTCATCTATGCTTCGACTTTCTAACACCTCAATTGGTATCGTTCTTCGCAGCTCGGTACGAGTAGCTGATGCTAGTCGGGCCAGTGCGTCTACTTGTGCATTCTCCATTCTTGGTATTCTGATCAACTGAATGGCATCAAATTCTGCCAACAACTCCATCGCCTTTGCATGATACTTGACCATTAATTCTCCTTTAACTACATGTGTTCCCATCATCTGATTCATAATTAATTGATAATCACTGAATACCATCACTTGTTGCGCTTCCATAATCTTTGCTAAATTAAGACCTGCTATCAAGGCTTCATACTCAGCCTCATTATTGGAAGCTTTGAATTGGAATCGCAAGGCATATTCCACGTCAATCTCGTCTGGGGTGTTCAAAACAATCCCCGCTCCATAACCCGTTGTGCAAGATGACCCATCTACATATAATCTCCATGTAGGTAACTCGTCTTCAAATTTCTTATCAGACAGAGTTCCTTGGTGAAATATCTGCTATTTTTTATCATCCTTCCCTGATATTTCTTGCTCCTCGTTGATCATCTCTTCTCGCTCTTTTACCAACCGGAGTTGGTCTGAGCTCGAATTTTGTGAACGCGGTTTTGTCCCCGGTGATTAAAATATTCAATTTCCTTTTTAAATAAATGCGGAAGAGAATATAAGTGATGGTTGAACAAAACAAACAAGGCCGAGTTTCAATATCTTCAAAACAAATTAAGACATAATTCAAGTCATAGTATTTGCCTAAGTCATGATTATTCATATAAACAAAGTTAGGTGAAACCAATTTTAGCAAATGACTTGAATAAACCAATTTTACCCAATATTTAATTTAAGTCCCAAATTAAATTAGTGTGATTGTTAAACCAAATTTTATCTTGAAATTAACCTAAGCATGCATTCTAAATTTTGAGCAAGATAAAATCAACAATGTCACACTACACCGCGATATACGAGGAAAAACCCACTAACGGGAAAAAACCTCGGGACAGCCCTAGCTTCAAATCCACAAAAAACGGTATTACAAAATACAAGACAAAAGACTTACTTCCTAAACTCGAACCCTCTCAAGCCGTGATGCTCCTTCTTGTATCAACCTCCAATTAGCGGATAACCAACGGAGCTCCACCGCGGTCTCGGACTCCCACCGATCGGGCAATTAGGCACACCGTCACCCTAACATGGAGCCTTTATCCAAATGGGTAGAAATGAAACGAACTTCTCTTCAATTCGGTGTAGAGAAAAACCGGTGCTAAAACAATCTCCAAGAAATTGATATTTATATAGAAGCTTGGATAAACAATTGGGTGTAAACTAGAGTGTGTATGAAATTTTTCTTGAAAGAATTACACTCAAAACATGAACATTTTCCTAAAACTATTTTTTCTCTCAAACTCTCTCTAGGAGATAAACTAAGTTGGAAAAGTTGTCTTGGAAAATGTGTTTCCCGCACATAATAAAGTATGAGAAAGTTGGTTGAAAACCAAGTGGAGGAGTGGGGAAAAAACTGCCAAAAACTGCTCAAAACCGTTCCCGCCTGACGTCTCGTTCGAACGAACTTGACTCTCGCTCGAACGAGACTTCTAACGAGCGACCAGCTTGGGCTCGTTAGAATCTCGTTAGATACCTCGTTAGAATGAAGACTCGTTCGAACGACATATCGAACGACATATCGAACGACTGACCAGATTAGGGTCGTTGGCAAACTCGTTCGAACGAACCTGGTTCGAACGACAAAACTCGTTCGAACGAAATCTGGTTCGAACGAAAAAACTCGTTCGAATGACATTTCTAACGAACGACCAGAAAGATTTAAAAATTCGATTTTGGCCCAGAAACTTTTATATACTTATTTTTAAGTTTCTAATTGATTCTTTCTGAAAAATAAAATGCAGTTTTTATTAACCTAACACCCAATACAAATTGTTCCAAACTCCTATATACATATAATTACATTCATACCTTGGGAGCATGGAACCTTAGTTGATGACGTAGAAACGAGGCACACAAACCGGCATTTTGATGAAGCTTTAAATTCTTTGCCGCTACGTCTTCAACATATACTTCATAGGCTTGAGAATATTACAATAAATACTATCCTATGAATAAATGTTTTTGTCCGGAATTGAGCCAAAACTATATATGGACTCAATTAGAAATTTGTGTCCTTACAAATCTCCCCCTTTGGCTATTCCGGGACAAAAACCAAACAAAAATCCTAAAGGGCCGTCAAGCTCTACTAGACTCAAAACATAACCCGCCCAATCTTGACTCAACCCAAGGATTAAACTCTTTGCCATAGAAAGATGCCGCTTTAGAATAAATCCTGCACACTTAAGCAAACTCATCAAATGCATAGGGAATATCAAAATATTAAATGCAATTAATTAATTACTCCCCCTAAATTAATTCTCCCTTTAAACACATGACAAAACTTAGAAAGACGTCTCCCCCTAAGATAAATCTCCCCCAAATGAAGATACAATAATAATAGGATTAGATACCATTTCTCCCCCTATCATCATTCTCCCCCTTTTTGTTCGGGAATAGGCAAAGGATAAAGAACTAATAAACAGCATGAGAAAGCTTAAATAAAAGACATGACAACATATGGGCAATAAAAACAAGACAAAGACAAACAAATATCATATATATATATATATATATATATATATACTTTAAATATACCAATAGAGCACTTGCATATATATATAGATATAAACACACACATGACACAAAATACAATAAGTTTGCACACTCGTATGGCAAAAATGTGTCATATGGAAACGGAAGTGTAGGGGTGTGAAATAGCAACAATTAAATTTAGACCCAAACACTTAAGAAACGTTCACGGAGTTCTCATTTGATTGTAAACTTCATCACAGTTAAATATAACCTCATGTGACAATATAAAGATTGAACTCAATGAACAAACATACACAATGCATACAAGCCTAGCATGATGATGATTCTACAAACCAAATAGAGTCATGACATTAAAGACAACTAGGATAAACGGACATTGTGCAAACCGTTGATATACCATCCAATTCTCCCTCAATAAGCATATATATTCTTTTGTTTGTGAATGAATATATCAAACAAACATAGGCCTTGGCAATTGTTTGCTTTTTGATGCCAAATATTCTGTTTTTAGGCCTTTGGATCACGTATTTCTTTTAGATCCAATCAACGGTGGCTTACTATCGCAAAGGATTTAATTCATCCTTTCGGAGCCCTTCCCCGTGCATATATTAATTTATTATGTTTTCATTTTTCACACAAATCTCACATGCAACAGAATTTGACATGCACTAGTCCTCCTAGGTCATAGATATGTAGATGACTAGATTGATCGGAGAACACCTCAAAAAGCTCAAATATAACATGTGACATTAAGATTTCAAAAGAGCTCGTGCATGTGTGAATAGAGGCATATAGAAATAGAATCCATTTAAATAATACAAAATCCAACTACTCCATATAAAACATGGTAAAGAACATTTTAAGGATTGAAAATCTAAACCAAAAGTTCTAGCCACATGGGAGTGTAAATGATGGGCTTCAAACACAAATATATGCCACATAAAGTGTGTCAAACAAAAATACACACAAAACAAAATCTTTTTGAGTTTTTAACATTTTTAATCAAAAAGAAAGATATATACTCAAAAGACTAAACAAAAATCATTTGTATTTTTCATTAAGCATAAATGAAATAAATAAAACACAAATGATAAACAAAAATCTTTTTATATTTTGTAGTTAAATCAAACACAAAAAATAATACAAAAAGATAAACAAGTCATAATTTCTAGCATGTGATATGAAATAAGGCAATGACTAGAAAATGACTAAACAAGCATACATTTAGCATATGAATATAGCATGAAGTACAAACGCTAAAGTATGCAAACACTAACACATTTATCCTTTAGATTTAGAAAGAGAGGAAGCATGTGAAAGTAAATGAGAATCAAAATCCCTATTTTGTAAGGCAACCAAGTCGGATTTCCTAACCCAAATTAATGAAGAATTACTATCTTGGGGTGTAGGAACGTTAGCTATCGTGGTTACTTTACTATGGGATTTTCTAGGAATTCGTTTAAGATCTAAACAGAATTTCCTAAGATGACCTTTTCGACCACAATGTGTACAAGTAAGAATATGTCGAAAAGATTTATCTAAGGAGTGATCATTAAATGCATTACTAGAAGATTCTCCTAAAACATTGGTTTTGACTTTAGGGTTAAAATCATTACAAGAATTGAAGCCTAAACCAAAAGTGTCATTTTTAATTTGGACCGTTCCTAACATTTTATCTAGTTTTTCCGAACGACACTCCAAATCAAATTTGACATTACTAGAATCTTTTAATTTATTTTCCAATTCTAAAATTTTAGATTCTAGTAAAACATTTCGCTCTTCAAAAGCAAGAATCTCCTTTTTCAAGGATTCCATTAAACCCCTAAGGCTATCTCTCTCACTTTCTACATAGTTAAGCTTCTCTTGAAGAGTCCTCTCATGTGTCCTAAGGTATTCTATTAAGGCACTTTCATCAATGACCTTGACACTCTCTCTTAAACTCGCTTCTAATTTCAAATTAGCTATTTTCAATTTAATAGATTCTTTATATAATTCATGAAAAGCATTTTGAAGATCACTCATATCAACCTCATCTTCATTTTCACTCTCTCTTTCTTCTTCACTCTCACTATCATAAAAAATAAGAGAATCATGTACAATGACCTTGGAAGTGGCATGTGCTATAATTTCATCATTCGATGAGTTCTCATTATCACTCACATGTCTAGCCATAAAAGCCACAAAATTTTTCTTAGTGGGGGATTCGGGCTTCTCTTCCTTATCACTATTACTAAGGGTCGCATTATATGAAATGGGTCGTTTACCCTCTTTCCTTAGTTTAGTGGGGCACTCATAAGCCCTATGGCCATAACCTTCACAACCAAAACATTTATTAGACTCGTCCCTATCAACATTTTCATTACTTGGTTTATGGATCTTATCGGCTTTAGAAATCTTCTCGTTTTTATCATGTTTAGAAGAATCAAATTTCTTAAAATCAGTTTTAACTTTATCTTTGTTAAATTTAAGAAATTTTCTAAATTTACGAGCAAACAAAGCCATGTCTTCCGAGTCACTATCACTATCGCTCTCTACTACTTGTTTGACCTCTTTTCGGGCTTTTAAAGCAACACCCTTTTCAATTTTCTTTTTAGTTTTAGAGGGAAACATATCTAGTTCATAGGTTTGTAAATCACCTACAAGCTCTTCTAATTTCGTAGAGGCTAAAGTGGGTAAAGAATTTAAAACGGTCACTTTAGGAATAAATCTATCGGGTAGGGACCTTAAAATTTTCTTTACAACACGGTCGTCAGGTATTTTCTCTCCCAAGTTAAAGGATGAATTAACAATATCAGAAAGTCTAGCATAAAATTTATCAAAAGTTTCTTTTTCATCCATTTTGATAGTTTCAAATTGAGTGGTGAGGTTTTGGAGTTTAGAAGCTTTAACGACACTCGTTCCTTCATGAGTTAATTGTAAAATATTCCAAGCTTCTTTAGCGGTTTCACACGTCATAATACGTCGGAATTCATCCGGTGCGACAGCGCTAAATAAGGCATTTAAACCACGGGAATTAAAATTTGCAAGCTTAAACTCATTTTCGGTCCATCTATCGATGGGTTTGGGAACACGTTCATTTTCAATAAGATGAGTTGGTGGGGAGTACCCGGTAACAACAGACATCCAAACACGTTCATCGATAGACTTAAGTGCCGATTTCATTCGCGCTTTCCAATACGCGTAGTTGGAACCATCAAAAATAGGAAATTTTGAAAATGGGGAAAAATCCATTTTAGCCAAAAATTAAAGGATCTTAACGAAATAATTTATCGTTTTTGGCTCTGATACCAATTTGTGAACGCGGTTTTGTCCCCGGTGATTAAAATATTTAATTTCCTTTTTAAATAAATGCGGAAGCGAATATAAGTGATGGCTGAACAAAACAAACAAGGCAGAGTTTCAATATCTTCAAAACAAATTAAGACATAATTCAAGTCCTAGTATTTGCCTAAGTCATGATTATTCATATAAACAAAGTTAGGTGAAACCAATTTTAGCAAATGACTTGAATAAACCAATTTTACCCAATATTTAATTTAAGTCCCAAATTAAATTAGTGTGATTGTTAAACCAAATTTTGTCTTGAAATTAACCTAAGCATGCATTCTAAATTTTGAGCAAGATAAAATCAACAATGTCACACTACACCGCGATATACGAGGAAAAACCCACTAACGGGAAAAAACCTCGGGACGGCCCTAGCCTCAAATCCACTAAAAACGGTATTACAAAATACAAGACAAAAGACTTACTTCCTAAACTCGAACCCTCTCAAGCCGTGATGCTCCTTCTTGTATCAACCTCCAATTAGCGGATAACCAACGGAGCTCCACCGCGGTCTCGGACTCCCACCGATCGGGCAATTAGGCACACCGTCACCCTAACATGGAGCCTTTCTCCAAATGGGTAGAAATGAAACGAACTTCTCTTCAATTCGGTGTAGAGAAAAACCGGTGCCAAAACAATCTCCAAGTAATTGATATTTATATAGAAGCTTGGATAAACAATTGGGTGTAAACTAGAGTGTGTATGAAATTTTTCTTGAAAGAATTACACTCAAAACATGAACATTTTCCTAAAACTATTTTTGCTCTCAAACTCTCTCTAGGAGATAAACTAAGTTGGAAAAGTTGTCTTGGAAAATGTGTTTCCCGCACATAATAAAGTATGAGAAAGTTGGTTGAAAACCAAGTGGAGGAGTGGGGAAAAAACTGCCAAAAACTGCTCAAAACCATTCCCGCCTGACGTCTCGTTCGAACGAACTTGACTCTCGTTCGAACGAGACTTCTAACGAGCGACCAGCCTGGGCTCGTTAGAATCTCGTTAGATACCTCGTTAGAATGAAGACTCGTTCGAACGACATATCGAACGACATATCGAACGACTGACCAGATTAGGGTCGTTGGCAAACTCGTTCGAACGAACCTGGTTCGAATGACAAAACTCGTTCGAACGAAATCTGGTTCAAACGAAAAATCTCGTTCGAACGACATTTCTAACGAACGACCAGAAAGATTTAAAAATTCGATTTTGGCCCAGAAACTTTTATAAACTTTTATATACTTATTTTTAAGTTTCAAATTGATTCTTTTTGAAAAATAAAATGCAGTTTTTATTAACCTAACACCCAATACAAATTGTTCCAAACTCCTATATACATATAATTACATTCATACCTTGGGAGCATGGAACCTTAGTTGATGACGTAGAAACGAGGCACACAAACCGGCATTTTGATGAAGCTTTAAATTCTTTGCCGCTACGTCTTCAACATATACTTCATAGGCTTGAGAATATTACAATAAATACTATCCTATGAATAAATGTTTTTGTCCGGAATTGAGCCAAAAATATATATGGACTCAATTGGAAATTTGTGTCCTTACAAATTTGATGATCCTTCCACATCCACAAGCCCTTTTACCAACCGGAGTTGGTCTGAGCTTATGTCTGTTGATCCTGAACATCCACAGGTTGATCAACGAGAAAATTTTGTTCCTCCGGGGTATCAGGATATGTAAATTCTGCTATAAAGTCTGCTACAGCCTTCCCTTTTAGTGATGATCTGGGTTCATACACAATATCATATTCACCGTGCTCTATTGCCCAATACATCAGTCTCCCTGATTTTTCTGTCTTATGAAGGGCTTGTCTCAATGGCATGTCGGTATACACGACGATGGTATGGGCCTGGAAATATGGCCTTATTCTTCTACTTGCTTCAATTAATGCCAATGCCAATTTTTCCATCTTTGGGTACCTGATCTCTGCATCTCGGAAAGCCTTACTTGTGTAATAAATTGGCTTCTGGACTCCATTCTCCATTCTGATCAATGCCGAGCTGACTGCATTCTCTGATACTTCCAGGTACAAGTACAACTTTTCTCCCATTACTGGCCTGGACAACAGTGGAGGTGCTCCCAGATATTTCTTCAAGTCTTGAAAGGATTTTCCACATTCATCATTCCACTCGAAAGTTTTCCGAAGTGTTTTAAAGAATGGGAGGCATCTATCAGTTGCTCGGGATACAAATCTGTTGAGCGCTGCAACTCGTTCTGTAAGACTCTGCACCTCTTTCTTCGTCGTTGGAGATCGTAACCCTAAAAGAGCTTTGATCTTTGCTGGATTTGCCTCAATGCCTCGCTGGTTGACGATGTACCCGAGGAACATTCCTTCTCGTACTCCAAAGGTGCACTTCGTTGGGTTGAGCTTCATTTGGTATTTATCCAGTTGATCAAAGGTCTGACCTAAGTCAAATAGATGATCAACAGCTTTCTTGCTCTTTGTCAGCATATCATCGACATAGACTTCCATATTGCAACTGATTTGTTCGATGAAAACCTTGTTCATCAGCCGCTGGTATGTCGCTCCTGCATTTTTCAAACCAAAAGGCATAACATTATAACAATAAGTTCCCCTAGGGGTAATAAAAGAAGTGCTTTCCCTGTCTTCAGGTTTCATTTTGATCTGGTTGTATCCAGAGTAAGCGTCCATGAAGCTGAGCAGCTCGTGTCCTGAGGTAGCATCCACTAGTTGGTCAATTCTGGGCAATGGAAAGTGATCCTTTGGGCAGACCTTGTTGAGATCAGTGAAATCAACACACATTCTCCATTTATTGTTTTTCTTCTTTACCATCACCACATTTGCTAACCAGTCTGGATATTTCACATCTTCAATGAATTGGGCTTTCTAGAGCTTCTCGACCTCCTCTTGTATGGCTTGATTCTTCTCAGGACTAAACACTCTTCTTCTCCGCTTTACAGGCTTGATCTCCTTATTCGCATTGAGTTCATGGAATAAGAAGTTTGGATCTATTCCTGGCATGTCTTCATGACTCCATGCAAAAGTTTTTTTTCTGTTTCTCAAGAAAGTTATCAACTCCTGTTTTATTGAAGCATCCAACGTCGAACCTATCTGGGTTATTCGTTCAGGGTGCTCGTCGTCCAGAATAACATTTTCTGTAGACTCCACCACCTATCCTTTTACAAGTTGGGATTCATTTATGGGATCCAGTGTTTCAATTTCTGTACCTTCATCCACCTGGTAGGTAGTAGTCTTTTTCCTTGACTCTTCAAGCTCCTCTTGCTTGACAGACGAATAATAGCATTCCCGAGCTACTTTCTGATCACCTTTCACAACTCCTACTCTAAAATTTGTAGGGAATTTCAAACACTGATGTACTGTGGATGGAACTGCTTCGAACTTCTTCAAACCAACTCTTCCCATGATGATGTTGTAAGATGATTGCACATTTTTATCCATCACAAAGAAGCATACTCTTTCTGTTCGACAAGCAGGCCAAGTTCTAATAAATATATCCAACTTGATCGTCCCAAGTGGAAAAACCTTCTCGCCAGCAAAACCCAGGAGAGGTCTGTGATAAGGCTCCAATTGAGATAACTTTAAATTTAAACTGTCAAAGCATGAGTAGAACATGATGTCTGCCGAACTACCATTATCTACCAGAACCCTTGAAATCACTACTTCTTTCATCCTCATTTTTATCACCAAAGGGTCGTCGTGAGGGTAAAGAACACCTGTAAGGTCGTTTTTTGAAAAACTGATGACCAGCTTCTCTTTGTTTACCTTCCTCGGGCGATCCTCTTCAGCCAAATTTATTCATTGAATGTATGAGCAATACTGAGCCTCACCGAGGTAAGCTTTCTTTCTGCAGTAAGGTCTCCTCCTCCTGCATCTCCTCCTGTAGTGACCTTATAATCAAATGACCCAAAGCGTATTGAAAATACCTCTCGTTCTGGCTGCCTTGGTTTCTTGGGAAGATCGGGGTCATCATCTGGATCGTCTTCATGATTTCTCTTCTTTTTCTCCTCTGCTCGACGAGGAGATCTAGACCTTTCTCTAGTTCGGTCATTATTTCTTCTTTCGCCTCCCCGATCAACATACTTTGCTAGCTTCCCTCTTCGGATGAGTGTTTCAATCTCGTTCTGAAGAGCTATGCAATTTTTGGTCATATGGCCGTGATCCTTATGGAACTCGCAATATTTATCCCTATTCCTCATGTCAGGGTCTGACCTCAGTTTCTTTGGCCACTTTACTTCCTCGTTATTCTTGATTTCTTCCAAGACATGATTAATACCCATTTTCAAAGGAGTATAATTATCGAATTTCTTCAGGACTTCCCATGACGATTTATTATTCTTGGAATGCTTGTCACCGCCATTCCCCTTATGCTCTTTCTTCTTGGATTTATCGTCTTCCACCTTGGTTTCTTTATCCATATTCTTCTTCGCAGCCATAGCCTCCTCGGCATTTATGATTTTGGTCGCTTTTGCCATCAACTCTGACATAGTTATAGGTGGATCTTTGGCCAAAGTGTAATACAACTTGTTGGGCAATAACCCACTCATCAAGGCGGTGATTGCTGTCTTTTCTTCATAATCTATGACTTCCAGCTTCTCGTTATTGAAATGAGTTATGTAATCTCTAGTACTCTCACAAGATTTTTGTCTAACACTTAACAAGTGTGCTACTCTTTTTACTGGCTTTGCTCCAAAACAGAAATTGCCAATGAACAACTCGGCCAACTGAAAGAAAGTTGAAATCTTACCCCGAGGAAGATTATTGTACCATATCTGGGCAGATCCAGTAAGAGTTCCCGAGAATGCTCTGCATCTCATCTCATCGGGGACAGCATAGATGTCGACGGCAGCTTGATATTGCTCTATGTGTAGAACAGGATCTGTCTTTCCATCATATTTGGGGGTCACCACTGGTGCTTTAAACTTTGACGGAGTAGGAAAACCCACAATGGCCTGGACAAAAGGTGTCCCTTGAACAAAAGTTCATTGTAAAGGATTCTTCGCCTTAGCCATTTCTCCCAATCTATCCTCCAACCGCTGAATGGAACCTTTCCACGCATCATTTCCCTCCTCGGGCTTGTTAGTTCGAGCAATTGATTGCTCTGAAGTGGCCTCGTGAGATCTATCTTGACGAGCAAATGGTCGTGATTGTGCTGATCCTTCTCTTAGATCTAATGGTTGTCGAAAACTCCTCGACATGGTCTTAGGTGGACTCCTATTCCTCCTAGGGCCTAATCGACTGAAAGGAGACACCCTGCTCAGTCTTTCCAAGGCACTGGGTCTCTCTAGAGAGAGAGTGATACGTTGCTCAGTATCAGTAGCTCGTATTGATGAAGTTTGCCCAGGTTGATAAGAGAAATCATCAGACTCCTCATTACGATACGCATCTGTACGCCTGGATCGTGAAGAAAGTAAATAAGTTTGCCTCTGACAACTTCGCTGTCCCAAATGTGCAGGTGCACCTCCATGAAGGGTCTGTATGAGTTGCGTAATTATTTCTTGTATGGCGGTTTATCCTTGAGCCAGATTTGTCATAATTCCAGCCAGATCTGGAGGTGCAGAGGGATTTGGAGGATTTCCAGCATTTTCAGTGTTTCGATTGCTGGATTTCGGATTATCTGCCATTGATGATGAATGATTTTTGATGAAAAACGATAACAACAGTCATTTCCCACAGACGGCGCCAATCTGTTGATGTAAAAAACTAGATTACTCTAATAATTCAATCACAGATAAATAAATGAGACAAAGAATTTTAAAGTGGTTCAGCCTTATATGAATGGCCTACGTCCACTGTTATGTTATTGCTGAGTGTTTGGGAATTCTCGATTACAAGTACTATCAAGAAATTCTGGTCCCTTTGAATGAGGGTAATACAATGTATTTATAGCCTTGAGGCTATAATCCGAAAGAGTGATACATTAAATGATGTACATATGAAAGGGTAATTCATTTAATTCTCTTCAAGCGTGTGCGTCAAGATGATAAGCATTAAATGAATAGTTGAACTGTTGATTATCTGGCAATCAATGCTGTGGTCGAGATGCAGCTCGAACCGCCTTAGTTGCTCGTCGTTCAAGAGTTCCTAGGAGCGCTGGAGTTCCTCGGAGAGCTGGAGTTCCTCGGAGTATACTTGTTGCTCGGAGTGAGTCTGACTTGGTCGGGGGAATAGACTTCCTCGTTGCTATTGCGCCACATAGATCGACATGTGTCTTCTTGTGATTCGTCTATATCAGCATACTAATTTTGGTATCAACACTCACAACGCCGGATGTATGAGAAAAAGACCCAAAACGGGAAAATAACCTCGGGTGGCCCAAGCCAGACAATTACTATGAATAAAAGTTTTACAAAGAGAGATTAGCCTTACTCAATGACTCGATCCCCAAGGGTCTTGATACTCCTTCTGATCTTCTACTGTTCTTCAATAGTTCCCACGCAGAAATTATGTCTTCAACGATACATGTCCACAACACTCGACTCCACGAATGTCTCGCTGTCCACCGAATGGATTTAATTCGTCTACGATGTCAAACAAGAAGTCCTTCTCTTTTCTTTACCACAAAAACCTGATGTTCAATGGTAGAACAAACCTTCTTGGGGAAGAAATATCACATAAACATATAATAATGATATCTTGGATCTTTGCAAGCTCTAAGGATGTATTTAAGCTTTTTAAACCTTAGAAAACATGTGCAAAACTCGTACTGGATCGTAAACTATTTTTTCAGAATGCACACACATTTAATTCTCTCGAAAACAAGCTTTCAATAAGATTTAAATGCCTCCTCGAAAATAGTGTCGTTCGAACGATAAAGCCACGTCGTTCGCTCGACATAAGCATCTTATTTGAACGAGACTGCTTGTCGTTTGAACGACCCCGCATGTCAGTTTGACTTTTTGACTTTTTATTTAAAACGTCTCTTCCAAAAGAGATCCATATTAGTCAAACTCTATTTCGAGCTTATCAGAATAAAAACGTAGTGTAAACATTTAAAACACTTTTAAAACATTTTTCTTTATAAAATTACATCCTTATCTTATATAAAAACAATTTCGAGCACCATTAATTATACGCATTCATACCTGAGTGATCTCAGAATGAAATTAACTTTGAAGACGAATAAACTTACACCAATTAAACTTCGACATGATTATTTCTTTGAAGCTTTTCCTCAATGTCTTCAATTTCTTCAATACGTCATAGACCAAGTGGGATCGTGATAAAATAAAATCTCCCTATGATATATTACAAACACAGTTTTGTTCACGGAATTGAGTCAAAATAATATAAAGACTCAATTGGAATTTTATGTCTTTACAAATCTCCCCCATTGACTATTTCGGGACAAAACTAAACCAGTGAAATGCCTAAATCGGGCCGTCAAGCCTTATGACGCCTAAATTCCATCCCTTAAACCCAAAATAAAAAAACAAGATACAGACTAGTATATGTAGCACCGACAAGCATGAGCTGTATGAATATGATGTAGACTTAAAATTTCGAATCGTTGAAGCATACTTACACACATGAAACAGACAAATAAATACCCAGTAAAGTATGGAAGAACAAATGAAACCAATATATATATCCAAATGATACCAAATGATAATATATACCAATATGAATAAACTCTGAAAAATCATTTGTTAAAACAATTCAGCAACAAAATGATATCAATGTGTACTACCAATCTTTGATACCAATACGTAAAATATGTAATCCAAAAACATGCTCAAAATCTCCCCCTACATCACATACATCTTAGAGAAAAAAACCAAAAAGGCGAAAACAACCTCAGAAGGCCCAAGCCAGACAATCACTATGAACAAAGGTTTTACAAAGATAGATTAGACTTACTCAATGACTCGATCCCCAATGGTCTTAACGCTCCTTATGATCTTCTACTGTTCTCCAGTAGTGCCAATGTAGAAATTCCATCTTCCACGTTACCTGTACACAACACTCGACTCCAGGAATGTCTTGGTGTCCACCGAATGGCTTTGATTCGTCTACGATGTCGAGCAAGAAGTCCTTCTCACTTTTTACCGTAAAAACCTGATATTCAATGGTAGAACAAACCTTCTTGGTGAAGCAAGATCACATAAAAATATAATAATGATATCTCGAATTTTTGCAAACTCTAAGGATGTGTTTAAGATTTTTAAACCTTAGGAAACATGTGCAAAACTAGGACTAGATCATAAACTATTTTTTCAGAATGCACACCCATTTAATTCTGTCGAAAACACGCTTTAAATAAGATTTAAATGCTGCCTCAAAAACAGTGTCGTTCAAATGACAAAGCCACGTCGTTCGCGCGACATAAGCATCTCGTTTGAACGAGACTGCTTGTCATTTGAACGAGCCCGTGTGTCAGTTTGACTTTTTATTTAAAATGTCTCTTCCAAAAGAGATCCAAATTAGTCAAACTCTATTTTGAGCTTATCAGAATAAAAATGCAGTGTTAACATTTAAAACACTTTTAAAAACATTTTTATTTATAAAATTACATCCTTATCTTTTATAAAAATAATTTCGAGCCCCATTAATTATATGCATTCATACCTGAGTGATCTTGGAATGAAATTAACTTTGAAGACGAATAAACTTGCACCAATTAAACTTTGGCATGATTGTTTCTTTGAATCTTTTTCGCAACGTCTTCAATTTCTTCAATATGTCATAGACCAATTGGGATCGTGATAAAATAAAATCTCCCTATGACATATTACAAACGTAGTTTTGTCACGGAATTGAGTCAAAATAAAACAGGGAATCAATTAGAAATTTATGTCCTTACAAATCTCCCCCTTTTGACTATTTTGGGACAAAACTAAACCAATGAAATGCCTAAATCGGGCCGTCAATCCGTATGACGCCTAAATCCCATCCCATAAACCCAAAATAAAAAATACAGGAGATGGACTAGTATATGGAGCACCGGCAAGCATGGGTTGTCTGAATGTAATGTAGACTTGAAATCTTGAATCGCTGAAGCATACCTATACACATGAAATAGACAAACAAATACCCAGTGAAGTATGGAAGAACAAATAAGACCAATATATATATATCCAAATGATACCAAACGATAATAGATACCAATAAGAATAAACTCTGAAAAATCATTGGTTAAAACAATTGAGCAACAAAATGATATCAATGTGTACTATCAATATGTGATACCAATATGTAAACTATGTAATCCAAAAACATGCTCAAAATCTCCCCCTACATCACATACATCTCTCCCCCTTTTTTCTCGAATAGATAATCTGACGAAAAGATAAACCAATCACCAAGTATCTAGCCTGAGAATATAAACCAATTTGAGATTTAAAATCTCTAGATAATCATGAAATAACCAGCTAAATATGATCAAGGAATGACAAATTAGTAGCTAGTAAACCAATGAATCACACAAAGAATATCGTAATCTAATCAGGTGTGATACATGGACTATATGCAAAAACCCAATTTAGAACCTGCATATAAACCAGTCAGTCTAGAAACACTTCCAGCGGTACCAAAAATATACCCAAAATAAACTAGTGGACTGCAAGCCAATTAGAAGCAAGAATTCAGGCTGTCGTTTGAACGAGCCAGGGACGTCGCTTAAACGAGATGAGGACGTTGCTCGAATGAGACTTCGTGCGACATAGTAATGTCGTTCGAACAAGATCTCGCGACATGCCAAACTTTCACGGTTTCCCAAAAATATCTTATATTTTTTCCTAGTGAAAAAATGTCCAAAAAAAATATACCAACAAGGAATGACAGCAGCAAAACAATGCTAAAACAGTAGGTTTTTAACACAAAACTCAAAAAACACATAAAAGATAACAATTCGAGTTACATGCAAACATAGTACCGATGTGCTCAAACATGGACATGGAATGAATCAGTGTGACACTACAACAAATGAGTCACAATTCCAACACATCGAAACGATCAAGAAGCTCTAATTGATAGCGATAAATTATTAAAATTTATCATAGCCATATGACAATTAAAGTGTGATCTTAATGAACTAAACATACTACATGCACACAAATCCAGAATTTTGACGATTCTACAAATAATAGCGTCAAATTACAATGTTTCAACATTAGGATTAGTTGTGCAAACCCGTTATTTTTTTTTTAATCCATCCAAAATCCCTCAATAATATCATATTTTCTTTGGAATGAACTAAACTAATTTGGCCCTTTTCTTAGCATATTGCATTTTTTTTAGGATCTTTTAAATGGTGGCTTTAACGACGAGTTAATTTTGAACTATCGCAGCCCTTTCCCATTGAATCACTCATCATTTTTCAATTCAAATCCTCACGGTAAAAGGTTCTTACAACCACACTTCTCCATAAGTCTACTTACGCATATATGACAAGATTGAGATAAGAACGTCTCACTAAATTCAAATATGCAAAAGAAGTCAAACATCCATATAAACTCGTGCATGTGTGCAATGTTGGAATATATACAAATTCGAATCAAAATGCATATCAACTTCGAAACAACCCCAAATAAACAATGTTTAAGATTACTTTAAGCATCGATAATAATGACGAAATGTCCTATCCACATGGATAATGAAACGATGGGGGTGGGTGGGGGGTGGGGGTCCAAGCACACCAATATGCCATATCAAACATGTACACTCAAAAACAAAAACAAAAAAAGAAAACAAAACTATTTTTGATTTTTCAAAAAATTTATCAAAAACAAAATCTTTTTTGTATTTTTTCAAATAAGACTCAAACAAATAAAAAATATAATACAAAGAGATAAACATGCCATAACACTAGGAAGAATATATCATGAAGCAAAACTAGCATATGACAAATAATATCATGAAAGCAACTATCCATAAGAAATAGCAAGAGATGAATCATGTGCATGCATGTGAGAATCAACCAATGAAGCATTTAGCATCTCCAAAATGGATTTCCTAACCCAAACCGGTGTATACCTAACAAAACGGGTTTTGGGAACCGACATGACACTATGTTTAAACTTCCTAGGGTCCTTTCTAAGATCAAAGAAAAAACTCCTAAGGTGACCTTTCCTACCACAATGTGAACATGTGAAAACACAACGAGGAATGGGACCTTTAAGTTGACCTTCTCTAATACCCTAGGATATGGTTGACGATATAAAATAAGTTATGGTTTTGGCTTTTATATTCGAACCACTAGAACAAGATAAGTCGCTACCATCACTACTCGAGTCATTTAAATAATTTTTTAACTTCAAAACTTTCAACTCAAGCAAATGATTAGACTCCTCAAACTTTCGGGAATCTTTCTTTAAATTTTTAATTACCCCTAGAAGGTTATCTCGCTCCCCCTCAATGTGAGAAAACTTATCCCAAAGTGCCTTTCTCGTTCCATAAAATCATTAATCGAATTATTTTCCTCAATGACACAAACCCTAGAATTTCTCAAATCCTCTAACTCTTTTTTTAAAATGAGGACTCTATCATCACTCTCCTTTTTGCCCAATTTTAACATATTAAAATCATTAAACAAGGCCCCAAACTTCTCACGATAAATATGTCTTTGAATTTGAAAAGTTTGCAAATATCCAATCATATTTTTAAAATGGGGATTTTCTTCCTCTAAAACTTCAATACGTTTTGCAAACTTTAAATTCAAGAGATGTAAATCGTCAAAGCTTAGAGAATCCATCGAGAGAAAACAAACACAAGGGATCACAAAACAAATAAATTATGTTTTCTAGCTCAGATATCAATTTGAAAATGCGGGGTCCCTATGTGTGTTTCAAATCAAACCAATTTTTACCAAAAAATTATCCAACTTTTAATTTGCACCAAAACAAGTTGTGAAAACCAATTCTTACTTTAAACCAATTTTATCTTGATTAATACTAAACATGCATATAGTGATTAAAGCAATTAAAGTAAAGGAAATAATACTCACAACGTCGGATTTACGGGAAAAAAAACCTAAAACGGGAAAACAACCTCAGACGGCCCAAGCCAGACAATCACTATGAACAAAGGTTTTACAAAGAAAGATTAACCTTACTCAATAACTCGATCCCCACGGGTCTTGACACTAATTCTGATCTTCTTCCATTCTTCAATAGTGCCCACGCAGAAATTCCATCTTCCACTATACCTGTCCACAATACTCGACTCCACGAATGTCTCGGTGTCCACCGAATGGCCTTGATTCGTCTATGATGTCGAACAAGAAGTCCTTATCTTTTCTTCACCGTAATAACCTGATGTTCAATGGTAGAACAAACCTTCGTGGTGCAGCAAGATCACATAAACATATAAAAATGATATCTCCGATCTTTGCAAACTCTAAGGATGTGTTTAAGCTTTTTAAACCTTAGAAAACATGTGCAAAACTCGTACTGGATCGTAAACTATTTTTCCAAAATTCACACCCATTTAAATGTACCGAAAACACGCTTTAAATATGATTTAAATGCTGCCTTAAAAATAGTGTCGTTCGAACGACAAAGCCACGTCGTTCGCGCGACATAAGTATCTCATTAGAACGAGACTGCTTGTCGTTTGAACGATTCCGCGTGTTAGTTTGACTTTTTTACTTTTTATTTAAAAGGTCTCTTCCAAAAGAGATCCAAATTATTCAAACTCTATTTCGAGCTTATCAGAATAAAAATGTAGTGTAAACATTTAAAACAATTTTAAAAACATTTTAAAACATTTGTCTTTATAAAATTACATCCTTATCTTTTATAAAAACAATTCCGAGCACCATTAATTATACTCATTCATATTTGAGTGATCTTGGAATGAAATTAACTTTGAATATGAGTAAACATGCACCAATTAAGCTTCAACATTATTATTTCTTTAAAGTTTTACCGCAACGTCTTCAATTTCTTCAATACGTCATAGACCAAGTGGGATCGTGATAAAATAAAATCTCCATATGATATATTACAAACACAGTTTTATTCACGTAATTAAGTCAAAACAATAGAGGGACTCAATTGGAAATTTATGTCCTCACAAGTTGACCTAATTATTTACAATTGAGACCCAAAATTCTTCAATCATTATTCATATATGGAAATTGAACTTTTTTCGTTCATATTTTAAAACCTGAAGTTCCTGAATTGTTTGGACCTAAAGTGTCAAAAAAAAAAATATAACAATCAAACCTGAAGTTTTGATTGTGAAATTGAATGGGTGTAGACAAAGAGTCCCCTAATTATCTTTGATTTGTGATATGAAGATCCATATTTATTATCGTGACCAGAAGTTCACAAAATATTATTCGTCGTTAGGATATAAAATACGAGGCTTTAACTTCTCATGGTATTTCAAATATTTGGACCTGTATTTTCAACAAACATATACCATAAATCAGAACTTGAAGTTTTGATTATTCATGGGGTATAAATTTTGAAAGTTCTTAAATAATTATTTATAATTTGAACTTGAAGCTTCAAATTCTCATTATTTGTTGGGATTAGTTTCAAAATAAATTGGATATTAAAACATGTCTTTTCAAACTCTTGACTTTTTATTTTCTTTAATAAATGAAAGACCTTTTTACATGCTACTTTAATGGTTAAATGCCCCTTAAATAATCATATTAATGGTTTCACCATTAAGAATTTATCTCTTATTTTTCAACTTCATTCGAGTAATAAATTACATTTTAATGGTATTTAATTTTGACCCATTTTCATATTCTTATCATTTAATATACATTGAAATATTAGGAATGTGTAGATACTATAAAAATGAGTGCTTCATTTCAAAGGTAAATTTTATTATCATCAGTCAAAGTTGATAAAAATATTTCGCTCTAATTTGAGAGATTCTCTATCATTTTTATCCATATTCAAACCTGAAAGTCCTGATATAAAAAGGGTAGAAACTTTGATGTCCTCTGACAGTAATAATATTGAACCTAAAGTTCAACTATCTAGGTAGATCTATAAGTTTTTGCATACAAACGATAAAACTTAAAAGTTTATATTTCTCGTAATTTGCATCAAGTGCTTTGTAAATTATTTTTTTTATTGAGAACCTGCGGTCCTTGATTTTGTTTTTATAGTTTATATGAACTCAAATTTCTAATCGTTAATATGTCAATTTTTTATCCTCTAAATATACATCCTAATTAAAACCCGTATAGTGAAAGATTTTTTATGCTTAATGCATAATGATTAGATTATGATTTTTATTGATCCAAAGTCATCAAAATTCATGATTTTTAAACATATATTTCTTTGAATTTACTTAATAAAAAATTTATATCCTCAAATATAAAATTATTTTGAGATCATTAAGAATTCAAAGATTCATTTTTACCAAACTTAAAGTGTTTGTTATCCATCCCATTCTTTGAATATTTGATACGATATTTTTTTTAAATACTTCCATATTTTTAAGTTTGGTCACCAGACTCTTGGCTGTAACATAAATTATTTTTGTTCATATATATTTGGACTCACACTCACTTCAAAACCTATATTGAATGTTGTAATTGACAATTTTAAACTGTCATTATCTAATGACATTTGTCTAGCAAACAATGAATAAATCACATTATTCTAAAAAATCAGCATTTTTTTCAGACTTAGTATGTAATATAGTAAAAGATTCAACCATTGTTGAAACTAAGGCTCCAGAACAGCCTGTGTGATGTTATTATGTGGTACCTGCCCATTCATATGCCATGAGCTATATGAAAGAAATTTCTGAAGAGATTCGTTTCATTTTATGGACACCAGAATACTAGGGTTCCATATTATTAAAAAATGAAAAGTAATTTGCATTACTTTAGTGTTGAACGCCAAAAGCTTACACTAGAAAAAATCTTATTTCATTATCCACGGGGTTATACTATATAATATTTATTAGTGTAAATAATGAGCTTTTTCATGAGACTAGAGCTTTATGGTGTAACATCCCTCTTAATTAAATACCGTGTGATCAGTCCTATACCCAATTAAAACAGAATTTATAGTTTGTTCATTATTAGCATCACTGTCGAATTTTTTTTTCTTTTTATAATTCACCTAATATCCAACTAAGCAGGTGTTAAACATTTTCAAGATTTTAAAATAAATAAAATTTCCACTTTTAAAACATAAATCATTTAACACAAATCATTCACACAACGAATAACAACAGAGTAATATAAAAAATGAAGTAAATGCAACTGGAATAAAACTCTCCAGTTTAAATATCTCAATACAATAATCCCACCAAAATTAAATGTACCAAAACCAACATAAAAACTTAATCTGTCTATGATAGGAAAGAAATAACTAGAATCCTCTTGGGCGACATGTCCTAAATGAAAGATCAACTACAGAGTATGAATCAATGAATATGAAAGCGTCTAAACAAAGTCCATTACTCCATAGCATCCATAGCTCGTCAAAATCTCAATCCTCTATGGTTGGCGTCCCTACGGCTGGACACCTGATGTAGGAGATACAAGATAGAAGAGAATATGTCAGAAAACGGGTAAGAGACCAATGTAAAAAATAGTTAGAAAACAACAAGTGCATAAATGCTATATTCAGCAATCACTATATACATGTTAAATTTATCGAACTCTCTCTTGATATTTTCACCTCTTATCTAGAGTGCACACTTAACATACCTTAAATCATACTAGTTACTATTTCCATGCTAACTAGTTCATATCAATGCCATCTAATCATAGGCCATATCTTTTCCACGTATTTCTCTTGCAATACAGGTAATACATATATATCCAATCTCTCTATACTATGGATAATCCTTTTTTTTTACAATTCAATATAATTAAGATTCACCTACTTAATTGTAATACCCCGTATTTTTGTGATATTTATTTATGGGATTAATTGAATTAAATGTGTATTAATTGGAAATTAATCCGGATAAAAATACTAGCGAGATGCGAGTTAGTATTTGATATTAATGAGTAGTATCTGATATTAATGAGTATATATGGCTATATATAAATATTGAACTATGAAACTTGTCGTGAGATTAAAATACGACAATTTGGGAATTTTGTTGAGACGCGGGTGACAGTCGCGTTAGGAATATATTTATTTTAATTAAAAAGTGAATTTTATTTCTATTAACCGTATGGTCATTTTGAGTGGGCCAACGCGTTCGGAAGGGTCAAAATAGTCAGAAAACACTAGCCGGGGGTTTAGTTTGGGTACCGGGGCATTTTTAGGCAATGCCGGCAACGTATAAGGGCAGTTTGGTAATTTTGAATTTTTGGGAATTAAAACCTACGAAAATTGGGAATTAAAAAGCTGACTTGGTAATTGCCCACTAAACCCACTAACCACATCTTAGGACTTATTGGGCTACGGGGGTTATTAGAATTGTTCCAAAATTTCCTAAGGCAAACCCTAGCCACCATTAGCACCTTGGAGAAGAAAGCTTGGAGAGAGAGAGAGAAGGAATTCTGCAGAGAGAGAGAGAGAACACTCCATCAATTCGTCATCAAAATCAGAGATACACATAAGGCAAGTGGTTTAATTTCGTTTATTACAAAGAATGTTTCTTCCATTCGTAGGAAATTGATAAAACTGTATTGTTCTTGGGAGATTAATGAAAACCCATTAAATTGGAATTAGAAATTGTATTTTGATGAGGAACTGCATGTAGAATTGTATGGAGGTGATTAATCTGATGTTAATATATTTTGGATGAAACAAAAATGGATTTTATTTGACTCATTGGGGATTTAAGAATTTCTAAGGTTCATGTTCTTGAAATTGGGGAAAAATGTATAGATTTGATATTTGGATGATGTTTAGAATGAATTAACACCATCAAACACGTTAATATATAACCTAAGTATGTTTAGGAATGATTAAAACCCATGTACAATGACTGGATTGATGTTTAGATGAGTTTGGAGAGGAAGAAAAGATGGAAAAACGAGTTAAGGAATTTCTGGGCTCAAAACCGGTCCCTCGTAAGAAGACCTACCCAGGTCGTTCGAACGAGCTCGTTCGAACGAGCTTCTAACGAGTGGACAGTTTGCCTTCTAACGAGTTGAATGTTCATTTGATGCCTTTCGTTTGAACGAGATCTCGTTAGATACCCAGTTCGTTCGAACGAACTCTCGTTCGAACAGCCTCGTTCGAACGAGACTTCTAACGAGCTGACAGTTTAGGCTTTTTAGCCTGTTTTGATCCCGAGTGTCCCAATACCTTGTGTATATGTAGAGATAACAATTCCTTGTGGATTAATTAATATAATTGGGATATTTGGGATATAATGAGGAGTAAAACCTAGAAGTGTAGTTTGAACCTAAGGGGAATTATGGAGTAGGACGTGAGTGTCTATTACGATGCGAGAACATTTACGGCCTAAATTATTATATTAACCGGGAATATATAAATTGTGTAGCTTTATATGTCGGTACGAGAAGGAGAAGTGTACCACCGATATATTATGGTGATTACTAAGATGTGTGCATACTTAGTATATGTATTACTTTTATGTGTATGACATACCTACCATACTTGCTATCACGGGAGGTTTACGTTCGCTTAGGGCCCTCTAATCCTTGTGTTGCCCGGATTTAGTCTGGTACCTCGATGAACATAGGTCATAGAAGGACTTATTGGGATGTTAATAAGTCTGCTGATCGTGGGAGCGCAGGTATGTGCGTGACCCATGTGATGTGACTGTGTTCGCCTCCATTGTTTGTGATTGTTGTTATCTGAGAACGATTCCTGAGAGATTTGGAATGCGTGATCCTTATGTACGTGATGTACCGGGATGGATAGTAGAGTATGTGTGCATCGCAGCTTAGTCTCGGGGTGCTTGTATCGTATATTTATGAAGTGAGTAATATACACTTAATTAATGGGAACTTTCATGTTAGTATTGTGAATATAATTATGGTAATGTTTTGAGAAAACATAACGGTTTAACCGATAGTGAACTGTATTACAAACTGAGAATATGAGTTTAAGTAAAGCCCTCTATTATATTGATAAAGCTAGAATGTAATATGGGAATCGTGTAGTAAGGGGTAGAACTTATTATGGTTTGGTTAGATATGAATGTCATTTAGATGGGTATGGTTCGTTAGGAGTGCACATGTAGTCGAGAGGTGAGAATTTCATGTGAGAGCACGTCCTAACATGTATTTTGCATTTAATGTTTTAATGTTATTAAAACACTTGCTGTTTTTAAAATGATTTCCACTTTCGGGCTCTGACCCATTTGCTTTCAAATCTATTTTTGTAAAAACCCTTTTAGGTGCCCAGCCACAAGGACACCATGCTTAGGATCCTCATTCAGGTGACGAGCTGTAGCTGTTTGTGGAAGTTACAGGACTTTGCTTGTAGACGCTTCATCTATCTTGATCCTATATTCAGTATTTATCAGTTGTAGGGCATGTTGCCCATTTCTTTTAGAGACGTTTCATTTATTTCAGTTATTCAGACTTCGGGCATGTAATTAATTCAGGATTCAGACTTATGTTATTATTTCATTCGTGGGATTGTTGTGAGGAGTTTTTCCTCCGGACTTCTTATTATTTGTTGGTTATTTCATTACTTCGTTATGGTGAATGGATTATGTTGTTCTTCCATTATTCTTGTATTGCATGTTAATCAGACTTAAATTAAAATTTGGCACTTACTTTTTAAATACTAGGTGGTTAGTAATCTTTAAAATGTTTTCGACAGTGATGCTATTAACTAAATCAACTTGGCATTTTGTATCGATTTAATAAAGGAGTAGCTACCCGGTATTTAATTAGTCAGGGTGTCACAACGGGTTCCCAGGGATGCAACGCCAGAACCAAAACCCGCACAAGTTCAGGGCACGATGAATGCCACCGAGGTTGCAGCCATTGTGACCCAGGCGGTAAATGCCGCACTAGCCGTAGTTCAGCAGGCACCACCTCAGGCGCCGATAGCCGCGCCAGTTCAGGCACATGCATTCCCGTCTGCTTGGGAACGTGTACGTGATGCTTTTCAGAAAGCACACCCACCGGAGTTCGCAGGTAGCTCCGATGTTGTGGTTTCGAGTCAGTGGAGGAAGGACATTCAGCGGCACCTGAGGATGTTTGAGTGCACCGATGTCCAGAAGCAGATACTAGCTACCTTTAAGCTAGTGGGGTCTGCACTACAGTGGTGGGAGTCTATTACCACCATGGAGGAGAGAGATACTCTCACTATCCAGGAGTTTTGGGTGCGGTTCGACCGCAAGTACTTTCCATCAGCTGTTCACACGGAAATGAGGAGGAAGTTAATGAGCCTTCGATAGGAGGGTAAGACTGTGGCCGAGTATGAGGCCGAATTCACTAATCTTCTGAACATTGTTCCGGATGAGATACCGATCGAGGAGAAGAAGATACAGAAATTTATAGACGGGTTGACTTGGAGGATCCGTCAGCATTTGTTGGGGAACCTATCATTGGCCACTTACTCTGATGTGGTTAACGCTGCACTGTTACATTGCCAGGATCACCGCTTTCACATGGCTGAGGGTAAGCGATCGGGAGAGTCCAGCCATCAGGGAAGGACTGGAGGAAATGGTGCCAGCGGGGCACAATCTGTTCAGGGGCAGAGACAGGGCGACCAGGGTTCCCAATAGGGGGATCACAAGAGGTTCAGGTCGGGAAATTTCAGGCACGGACAGGGAGGTTTTTGGCAGGGTCATCAGGGTCCGAACGGCCATCAGAACCAGCAGGGTCAGAATGGTCAACAACAGTTTCAGCAGGGCCAGCAGGGCCAGTGGAGGAATGGTAACGGCCACCAGGGCAGGGGACAGCAAGGACAGTGAGGGGGGAACTTCCCGGGGAAGTGTTTTGTTTGTGGCAAGACTGGCCATAAACACCAGGACTGTCCTGATAGGGGCAGGGCCCCGCAGCAGCAGCAGGGTGATCGACATGAGCCATAGAGGCCACTTTTTCCACCTGCCCTCCCAGCTCCAGCCCAGGTGCCAGCACTTCCAGCCATTCCAGCAGTTCCTATGCAGCAGGGGCAGTTACAGTATGGACGTGTCTATAACGTCCACCAGGCAGCAGCTCCACGGGCACCACCCGCGATTGAGGGTATGTTTCCTAACCATGGTACTATGGGTCGGGTTTTATTTGATACGGGGCAACACACTGTTTTATAGCTACACATTTTGCGAAAGCCTTAAGGTTGTTAGCCACAGCAGAGAGCACAGTGACGTGTGTAGACTCACCATTGGGGAGTGGGTCGCTTATTTTCTTTATATGCCGGGGAGTGGGGGTAGAGATCGGTAGTCTGGTATTACCTACAGACATGTTGGTATTAGATATGCATGTGCACGATGTGATTATCGGTATGGATTGGCTCGCTGATTATAGATCCATGATTGATTGCTTCGGTGGGAGCATTGTTTTTGCCATTCTGGGGAAAGAGATGTTTATAGTTACGATGCCTCGCCCAGAGGGAGGTTCGACCGCTCATTTGTATTACATAGAGGAGGATACCTCTAAGGAGGTTGTGATTCCTTTAGTTTCGATCCCAGTTGTCAGGGAGTATTCCGATGTGTTTCAGGAGATACCAGGCCTACCTCCCAGTCGAGAGATAGACTTTGTCATAGACTTATTGCCAGATACGAGACCTATAGCACGCGCACCGTACCGTATGGCTCCGGTAGAGATGCGAGAGCTACGAGATCAGATTGAGAAGTTGTTGGGTCAGGGGTTTATACGGAGGAGTACTTCACCGTGGGGCGCCCCTGTGTTGTTCGTGAAGAAGAGAGATGGTTCACTGAGATTGTGTGTGGACTACCAGGAGTTGAACAAAGTCACGATGCAGAATAAGTATCCGTTGCCTCGAATCGATGACTTATTCGACCAGTTGAGAGGAGCTTCTTTCTTCTCGAAGATTGATTTGAGATCGGGATACCATCAGTTGCGTATCAGGGAGGAGGACGTCTCGAAGACTGCGTTCTTATCGAGATATGGTTCTTACGAGTTTCTAGTTATGCCTTTTGGTTTGACCAACGCTCCAGCAGTGTTTATGGACTTGATGAATAGGGTGTTCAGGGATTTCCTAGATCAGTTTGTCATTGTCTTCATTGATGATATTCTGGTTTACTCCCAGACAGAGGAGGAGCACACCGAGCATTTGAGGCAAGTTTTGCAGAGCTACGTCAGAACGAGCTGTATGCAAAATATGAGAAGTGCGGGTTTTGGCTGAAGGAGGTCCAGTTTTTGGGACATATTATTTCCGACCGGGGGATATCTGTTGATCCGGGGAAGGTATCCACGGTGAGGGAGTGGGGACAGCCCACGACACCGACAGAGATCCGTAGTTTCTTGGGCCTAGCAGGATACTACAGGAGGTTCATTCGGGGATTTTCAAAGATAGCGGGTCCTTTGACACATCTGACTCGTAAGGGTGTGCCATTCATCTGGAGTGATGCCTGTCAGTTGACATTTGATGAGTTGAAGGATAAGTTGACCTCAGCACCTGTGTTAGCATTTCCGAGACCGGGAGTTGAGTATTTGGTTTACACCGATGCATCCTTGCAAGGACTTGGAGGTGTATTACAGCAGGAGAGTCAGGCCATAGCTTATGCTTCCCGTAAGCTTAAGCCTCATGAGAAGAATTACCCCACTCATGATTTGGAGTTGGCGGCAGTTGTATTTGCCCTTCGAATTTGGAGACATTACCTTTTGGGTGAGAAGTTTCGACTGTTCACGGACCACAAGTCCCTACAGTACCTATTCACGCAGAAGGAGTTGAATATGCAACAGCGAAGGTGGCTTGAGTTTGTGAAGGACTATCAGTTTGATATCCAGTATCACCCGGGGAAGACTAACGTGGTAGCAGACGCGTTGAGCCGTAGGCCAGTAGATGAAGTGGCAGGGGTGTGGAAGGCAAAGTGGAAGGAGTTGGGACACCAGGATGCAGTGGCCGATCATTCATGTCTGTGATGACTGTTACGCCGCAGATTATCACGAAGGTGGTAAAGGCCCAAGCAAATGACTCGTTCTGTCAGGAGCAGATAGTTCGATTACTAGTAGAAGGAGCCGAGTACTATACCGTTAGCTCAGACGGGGGATTACGCTTCAATGGGAGATTGGTAGTTCCGGAAGGGGAGGAATTGTGGCACGAGGCGATGGCAGAGTCGCACGGATCACGGTTCGCGGTACATCCCGGTGGGGACAAAATGTACCAAGACATGAGATGACAGTATTGGTGGAGCGGGATGAAGAGAGATATTACCGTGTTTGTTTCAAAATGCGCCACTTGTCAGCTTATAAAAGTGGATCATCAGAGACCGACAGGACTTCTACAGCCATTGGAGGTCCCGATGTAGATGTGGGAGAGCATATCCATGGATTTTATCACGGTATTGCCTACGTCGCAGAGAGGTCACGACTCTATTTGGGTAATTATGGACAGGTTGTCCAAAGTCGCACATTTTCTACCCGTAAGGACAGACTACACTACGGGACGGTATGCCCAGCTCTTTATTGCAGAGATAGTGAGACTTCACGGTGTACCCTTAAATATCGTGTCTGACAGAGACAAGATATTTGTTTCACAGTTTTGGGAAAGTTTTCAGGAGGCCATGGGCACGTAATTGCGGTTGAGTACGACGTATCACCCGTAGACCGATGGGTAGACCGAACGTACAAACCAGATGTTGGAGGACATGCTACGTTTGTGCATCATTGATTTCGGGGGTGGATGGGAGCAGTATCTTCCACTGGTGGAGTTTGCTTACAATAACTCCTACCAGTTCACCATTGGCATGGCTCCATTTGAGGCGTTGTACGGTATACCTTGTCGTTCCCCAGCATGTTGGTTAGAAGTGGGGGACAACAAACTACTTGGGCCGAAAGTGATTCAGGATACTTCGACGAGGATAGAATTGATTCGGAGTCGCATTCGGGTAGCTCAGGATTGGCAAAAGAGCTATGCTGATGCGAAGAGGTCCTTCAGGTAATTTGAAGTGGGGGACCAAGTTTTGCTCAGATTATCTCCTATGAAGGGGATTATGCGTTTCGGGAAGAAAGGGAAGTTGACACCGAGATATGTGGGACCATTTCCTATTATTGAGCGGATTGGACCGATTGCGTATAGACTTGGGTTACCGGAGCATTTACATCGGATTCACGATGTGTTTTATATTTCCTCGCTAAGGAAATATCTTAGAGACGATTTGGCTCATTCTCATATTTCTTTGGAAGACATCGATCTCCAGCCTGATAGCTCCTACAAGGAGGGGCCGATTGCTATTTTGGACAGAAGTGAGCGGAAACTGCGGTCAAAGATAGTTCCGTTAGTGCGTGTTCAGTGGCGACATCATAATGTCGAGGAGTCCACATGGGAGCGCGAGGATGAGATGCGCGAACGTTATCCAGAGTTGTTCTTACCAGGTACTTTCTAGTTCCGAATTTCAGGACGAAATTCAGTTATTAGGGGGGAAGTATGTAATACCCCGTATTTTTGTGATATTTATTTATGGGATTAATTGAATTAAATGTGTATTAATTGGAAATTAATCCGGATAAAAATACTAGCGAGATGCGAGTTAGTATTTGATATTAATGAGTAGTATTTGATATTAATGAGTATATATGGCTATATATAAATATTGAACTATGAAACTTGTCGTGAGATTGAAATACGGCAATTTGGGAATTTTGTTGAGACGCGGGTGACAGTCGCGTCAGGAATATATTTATTTTAATTAAAAAGTGAATTTTATTTCTATTAACCGTATGGTCATTTTGAGTGCGCCAACGCGTCCGGAAGGGTCAAAATAGTCAGAAAACACTAGCCGGGAGTTTAGTTTGGGTCCCCGGGCATTTTTAGGCAATGCCGGCAATGTATAAGGGTAGTTTGGTAATTTTGAATTTTTGGGAATTAAAACCTACGAAAATTGGGAATTAAAAAGCTGACTTGGTAATTGCCCACTAAACTCACTAACCACATCTTAGGACTTATTGGGCTACGGGGGTTATTAGAATTGTTCCAAAATTTCCTAAGGCAAACCCTAGCCACCATTAGCACCTTGGAGAAGAAAGCTTGGAGAGAGAGAGAGAAGGAATTCTGCAGAGAGAGAGAGAGAACACTCCATCAATTCGTCATCAAAATCAAAGATACACATAAGGCAAGTGGTTTAATTTCGTTTATTACAAAGAATGTTTCTTCCATGCGTAGGAAATTGATAAAACTGTATTGTTCTTGGGAGATTAATGAAAACCCATTAAATTGGAATTAGAAATTGTATTTTGATGAGGAATTGCATGTAGAATTGTATGTAGGTGATTAATCTGATGTTAATATATTTTGGATGAAACAAAAACGGATTTTATTTGACTCATTGGGGATTTAAGAATTTCTAAGGTTCATGTTCTTGAAATTGCAGAAAAATGTATAGATTTGATATTTGGATGATGTTTATAATGAATTAACACCATCAAACACGTTAATATATAACCTAAGTATGTTTAGAAATGATTAGAACCCATGTACAATGACTGGATTGATGTTTAGATGAGTTTGCAGAGGAAGAAAAGATGGAAAAACGAGTTAAGGAATTTCTGGGCTCGAAACTGGTCCCTCGTTAGAAGACCTACCCAGGTCGTTCGAACGAGCTTCTAACGAGTGGACAGTTTGCCTTCTAACGAGTTGAATATTCGTTCGATGCCTTTCGTTCGAACGAGATCTCGTTAGATACCCAGTTCGTTCGAACGAACTGTCGTTCGAACAGCCTCGTTCGAACGAGACTTCTAACGAGCTGACAGTTTAGGCTTTTTAGCCTGTTTTGATCCCGAGTGTCCCAATACCCTGTGTATATGTAGAGATAACAATTCCTTGTGGATTAATTGATATAATTGGGATATTTGGGATATAATGAGGAGTAAAACCTAGAAGTGTAGGTTGAACCTAAGGGGAATTATGGAGTAGGACGTGAGTGTCTATTACGATGCGAGAACATTTACGGCCTAAATTATTATATTAACCGGGAACATATAAATTGTGTACCTTTATATGTCGGTACGAGAAGGAGAATTGTACCACCGATATATTATGGTGATTACTAAGATGTGTGCATACTTAGTATATGTATTACTTTTATGTGTATGACATAACTACCATACTTGCTATCACGGGAGGTTTACGTTCGCTTAGGGCCCTCTAATCCTTGTGTTGCCCGGATTTAGACTGGTACCTCGATGAACATAGGTCATAGAAGGACTTATTGGGATGTTAATAAGTCTGCTGATCGTGGGAGCGCAGGTATGTGCGTGACCCATGTGATGTGACTGTGTTCGCCTCCATTGTTTGTGATTGTTGTTATCTGAGAACGATTCCTGAGAGATTCGGAATGCGTGATCCTTATGTACGTGATGTACCGGGATGGATAGCAGAGTATGTGTGCACCGCAGCTTAGTCTCGGGGTGCTTGTATCGCATATTTATGACGTGAATAATATACACTTAATTAATGGGAACTTTCATGTTAGTATTGTGAATATAATTATGGTAATGTTTTGAGAAAACATAACGATTTAACCGATAGTGAACTGTATTACAAACTAAGAATATGAGTTTAAGTAAAGCCCTCTATTATATTGATAAAGATAGAATGTAATATGGGAATCGTGTAGTAAGGGGTAGAACTTATTACGGTTTGGTTAGATATGAATGTCATTTAGATGGGTATGGTTCGTTAGGAGTGCACATGTAGTCGAGAGGTGAGAATTTCATGTGAGTGCACGTCCTAACATGTATTTTGCATTTAATGTTTTAATGTTATTAAAACACTTGCTGTTTTTAAAATGATTTCCACTTTCGGGCTCTGACTCATTTGCTTTCAAACTATTTTTGTAAAAACCATTTTAGGTGCCCAGCCACAAGGACACCATGCTTAGGATCCTCATTCAGGTGACGAGCTGTAGCTATTTGTGGAAGTTACAGGACTTTGCTTGTAGACGCTTAATCTATCTTGATCCTATATTCAGTATTTATCAGTTGTAGGGCATGTTTCCCATTTCTTTTAGAGACATTTCATTTATTTCAGTTATTCAGACTTCGGGCATGTAATTAATTCAGGATTCAGACTTATGTTATTATTTCATTCGTGGGATTGTTGTGAGGAGTTTTTCCTCTGGACTTCTTATTATTTGTTGGTTATTTCATTACTTTGTTATGGTGAATGGATTATGTTGTTCTTCCGTTATTCTTGTATTGCATGTTAATCGGACTTAAATTAAAATTTGGCACTTACTTTTTAAATACTAGGTGGTTAGTAATCTTTAAAATGTTTTCGACAGTGATGCTATTAACTGAATCAACTTGGCATTTTTTATCGATTTAATAAAGGAATAGCTACCCGGTATTTAATTAGTCGGGGTGTCACATTAATTTATTTCAGATTTTATTATCTTTTATGTCTACTTAATTCACACAGTAAATACTATCACAAGTATATATATACATTCACTCTATTATATATATACCAAACTCCACCCCGAGTCTCAACTGCAGTGCATGCATACTCTGCTATCATGTCCCAATACATTTGGTCACTGTATAGGGGATTATAGGTTTGGTAAAGATCCCTAAAATCATAAATATCAAACACAAGTAATGGAGGCGAACATAGTCCTAAGACTTTGGGTTACCTACATACCTACGCACCCAAAATACCGTTCAATACCATTGTTCTCACTAATGGCAATCTAACTAAGTCCTATGTTTTGAGGCAACAAGTCAAAGAACCCCCTTAAGGATAATTAGGATATGACTTCCCTCTACGCGTAAACCTCTCGTCGATATCAAGTAGGCTATGTATGTCATACATATAAATTAAACAAGTAATAGGTATACACATCAACCTATATAAAATTCGGTATGCACTCGACCAATATCATATTAGGATTTCATCCTTTTCCAAGTACCCTTCGTATTTCTCGAATACTACCCTACTTGTTAATCATGATTATCATCATATTTTTATTATCTATTTATCACTCACATAATGTCTTCCTCACTTTAATATAATTTTCCAACATTAACCCAAGTCGCGCACTCCTTGTTAATGTACCAAAATTATTCAAATATAATTCCCCATCGTAATTTAATCAATTAATGCTCGTTAACTTCCCGCATTTAATCCCATACACAATATCACATTTAGGGTCTTAGGTATATCCTACTGCCCTACTCTAAGTACTATTATGTTCTAATAATCATCACAAAAATTTCTAACCAATGGGATTTAATCACAAATTAAAAAGGGAATAAATCACTTTTCTAGGGGAAGTGCATAACTCTCATTTCAAAGATTTAATTAGAATCAATTAAACCCTCTCAACATCACCAATTCTCAATTCTCCATTGATATTCAAAATGAACCCATAATTTAGTTCTTGATTTAATCTACAAATCATCATTTCTATATCCTCTACATATGTATATCTCATCTACATGAAATACCTATTTATTTCATCCATTTCATTTGGTTTATCAATCAATTTTCAAACCCAATTACATTAGTTTCATGGATGTTTATAAATCCTAATCTAACATGGATAATATAAGCACCAATTAGAGCAAGAATTACACTTGCCTCTTAATGTAGGACTGAACCTTTGGAGAAGATAATGTTAGAAACTCCTCTTCCCTTTTTTCGACAACTTTTTGACGATTCTCCGGTGGTGGTGCAAGGTGTATAGATGGTGGTTGGCCCTTGGTTTCCACTAGATGACTATTCCTCTCCACAAAAACCCTTTCATTTCTCTAAATGACTTTTCACTCTCTCTCAAAATTCCTCACTGGTGATTTGATGAAATGAACATTATGTAGAGTCTAAACCCACATATATAACAACTCTCCAAGTCTAGATAAAAGAAAAAAATAATGTGTATATTATTCATCTCCGAAGCCAAATGACTAAAATGCCCCATCGGGGTGTCCTTTAATCTTCCAATTGACCCGAGACCCAAATCAAACCCCCGGGTAGACTTTTTTACCTATTTCAACCCTTTCTAACTCAACGACGCACTCAAAATCATCATTCGAATGACTTAAAAATAAATCTCATTTTATTTCCCAACTTTAGTCCCGACACGACTCATATGAGCATCCCGACTGAATTTCCATTATTGTCATATTTGTAGCTCCTAACAATAATTATTATTTTCACATATTACTTTTATATCGCTAGGTAATATTCAAAATCATATATTACTTTCATCTCTAGTAATATAAAATCTGGATTAATCTCAATTAATTTTTCATAATTAATTCCAATTAATCCCCATTTATTTAGCCCATTAACTTTTAATTAATAGCATACTAAAAGTCATTAAAGTTACAGGGTATTACATATGCTTATTGAACCGTTGAAAAATATAGTGTTTATTGTATAGTTTATAAATTTTATTATTAATGAGACAATCTTCCCATCGTTAAAGGGAGGATAAAATTCACTCGAAGTACAAATTATTCCTAAAGAACGGTACATTCTTGAAGAATGACGAGAATTATTGTGAAATACATACACTTTGTCTCATCTAATCCCCTGTATCGCTAAATGTGAAAATGAAGTGAAAAATGATATTGCAATGTCAAATGTCACATGGACTAGTTGCAAATGTGCTTGCTAAAATCATTGTCCCAAAATGACAAAATAAATTAGACAAAAAGCAAGTTTATTGCACGCTAGAAACATGACAAACCTATAGGTCCTAACCATTTGACTCCCAAGAAGTGGAGGTTAAATAAAATCACGCCCAAATAACGCTCCAGTAGAGGTTATACATAACGCCCTAAAAAAATTTATGAATAAAAGATCCACTTTCTCTAAAACCCCCAAAGAGTTTATTGCCTATGAAAAGATACAAGTCCTTGAAGTGACTATAAAGCCTCTGACGTTGGAAAAGGCATCCAATATTAAATGAAATCTCTATATTTTATACATATGCAAGAGGAAAGTGAGATCGCCAAAGATGACCATCAATGCAAAAATGGAAACTTAGGTAAGTGCTTTTTTATAAACATATCTATAAAACAAAAATATTTCATTTAGCTCCTTCATGCCTACTATAACTAGTTATTTCGGTTTTCTACTAGCGGCTTTAACTATAACCTCAGCTCTATTTATTGGTCTGACCAAGATACGACTTTTTTGAAATTCATATTTAAAATGGCCAATATATATATATATATATATATATATATATATATATATATATATATATATATATATATATATATATATATTATAGCTACACAAATAAAAGGAAATGATGATACATACCCACGTATTATAAATGAATGTCGAAAAAGATTAAATTGGCCCAAAATGAGAAAATGCCGTGATAGCATAAATCTAGTCTCTTAATATACGTGGTGTATTTGGGTAAGTAGTAGAATCCCCAAAAGATGTTAAACCTAAAGGTTACGAATGGGTGTTCATAAGAATGTGAAGTGTTAAAACTCACTAAAAAGGGAATGATCAATGGCACAAGATTTCCTGAAGAAGTCAAAATTGATTATATACGAACATACCATACCATTACGACCGTAAATACTTTTCAGATATCTGACTAGCTTAGCAATTTTTTAAAATATATTATATGTGACTCGTGAATATTATAACTTCTTATATATACGGGATTTAGACAAATAGTGCATATAAAAATCCTACATGGATTTTCTTTGCTAGAAGCAAAGATAAGGAGTACGTACTCAAGTACACTAAGATATACATTGTACAATAGGCGATCTAATTGGATATAGGTATAATCGTCTTAGTAAATATTTGTCTAAGGAAGGGTATGAAAATGTGCCATTATAAAATATCTTTAAATGGATGTTCTTTTGAAGAGCTCTATTGAAATTCCAAATATTCAAATGAAGAATTAAAAAATGAATGACCTTGGGGTAACTAGTTATTGTCTCGATGTGTAGAATGAGCACATTTTATGTCAAACTCAGATCCATTATTCAAATGGATTGAAAAATATCTGCAATGCTTTAACATATTTTAAGCATACAATTTTAATATACCCATGGTCTCCGGCTTTTGGATATTAAATTATCCATATCATCCTGTAGAGGTTGACAAATATAAATTTGGTCCAGAAGTACCATATGTGCATGTTGTTATAGTATTTAGTCCAAAATTACCATACTTGTACGTTATTAGTATATTGCTATACATGACACAATGCATGATACTATATATTATAGTTGCACTCAATATCTTAGAAAGAAATTATTATCATTTACTTGCAAATCATGAGACTAATATCAACATTATATGATACACTCGTGAAATTATATATGCAATACTTTTTAAATCATATGATCCACGTCAAGTTAGTAATGTACATGCGGATTATCTCCATGAACCTCATAAGAAATAATTGTAATAGCTCTTACTTGTGAGTATTTATTATTCATATTAAATTACCTTGTGGGTTGTAATTTAAAATAAGTGAGAATTAAAATGGGAATTTAAGATAAATATTAATTTGTGTAGAATAGTCAATATTTTTGTGATTTTCTTATTTACTAATATGATAACGTAAATAGAATCATACGGTACACTATTGCGTCATATGTGAGTATAAGCGACGGGAATTGATTATTTCTCAATCGGAGCATATACGTGTGAGCTATATGAGGTTGGAATAGGAATTTTAATATCGGAATCCCGAATGAAAATTTGGAGTGCACGATTTATCCAGGATGGGTCGATATAGTCAAAATGAGTGCCAGGGGGTTGTATTTGGGTTTCGGGGTCTTTCTGGCTAGTTGGACTCGAATGGGGGTATACGAGTCATTTTACGTGTGTATTATAATTTAAACTTGAGATTAGTAGAGATATGGATTATTAGGCTTATGACAGAGTTGGCCAATCTCATTTGTGAGAAAACCCACTTGAGAACAACGTAAGAAAAAAGAGGAAGAGAAGAGAAACCTTGGGGTTTTTCGACCATATCCGTAACTACGAAGAGGATTAAAATTCTATAACTTTAAGGCAAGTCATTAAACTTGCTAAATGATAAGTGATTAAACTTGCTAAATGATTCTTGTGTGTGAATTATTATATAATTAACTGGTGGGTTGTTGTGTTTTGGGTATTAAGGGTTAAATCTTGATTTTGCTGATAAATTCTTGAATTTGATGTTAGATATATGATTTAAATGGTGGAAATATTGGTGGAGTTAAGTTAGAAATGGGTTATGGAGATTTGGGTAAATTTCATAAGGTTTGGAGAACAAAAACTGATAATGCCAAATTGGTCCGGAAATAAAATGTGGTTCGATTTGTTTATGAAGCATCGGGCCGGTTCATTTATGAAACCATCAGTTCGGTTCGCACATTACAAATTTCTAACTCTTCTTTAACTCCTTTCCAATTGGTCTTAGTGATTGAGAGCCCTTAATATGAAGTGATATTAATGTTTATGATGTAAGGAGCGGGATAATGATATTACATGATGGTAGGGAGACATCGGGACAATTATGGAAGTATATCATGGAGATTAATACTCCGATTCCTTCACAAATTCTCCTGGTAGGAGGTATTCATTTAAGATATTGGATATGAGATAGTTGAGAGAATTCATGTGTCAAGAGTTATATCAAACTTTATGATTAATCAAATGTGCAATTGATTATTTAAGCTTAAGTGAGTGATTGAGTAATAAAGATGATTGGGAATATATGTCGGGAAGTATCAGCTAGTGTGATGAATGTTATACACAGGTAGCCAGGTTTATTGATATATACATTCGGATATGAGATGGTATGTATAAGTATGATGTACACACACACACACACACATATACACACAAACATATATATATATATATATATATATATAAGTTACAAAATTTATGTATGTTATAAGCTTAGCTTATGATGTCATCTACATGAAGTTTTACTTCACTACCTATTTTGCCCCTCAATCATTTGAGTTCCCCCTCTTTTGACACACCCCAATTTATTTCCCCCTTTCTTCAAAATTCAAAAACAAGGGTAAGAGAGTAAATTGCTGCCAATCTCCAAAACCTCCCACTTTTACAATACACGCCTCTCTCTCTCTCTCTCTCTCTCTCTCTCTCTCTCTCTGGTTAAAACAATCCTCACTCTCCAACCACACAAAACACACAGAACTCTCTCTTATCTCTCCCACATATTCCATCGTTGCCAAGATTAGGGTATCTTTTTTTGGATGCAAAATACTCTTATTGCTTCTGAATTTGAAGGTTCACTAAGAGGG
Source organism: Sambucus nigra (assembly GCA_949130495.1). Taxonomy (NCBI): domain Eukaryota; kingdom Viridiplantae; phylum Streptophyta; class Magnoliopsida; order Dipsacales; family Adoxaceae; genus Sambucus; species Sambucus nigra. The sequence goes on along the minus strand of OX422212.1, from coordinate 427,431,216 downwards.
TAACATTGTATTTATTTTGATCTTTATGTTTTGTTTTGCAGATTTTTGGTTTGTTAATCAAGATATACACTAAAGCTTATTATGTGCAAGCATTCTGTAAGCTATTATGTTCTTTATGTTATTCTCAATTGTGTATTCAAAATATCATGGTTTATTTATTCAAAATATCAGTCCTACGAGAAGCAACAATTCGGGTTCTAGCAACTTGCGGGAGTTGGATGATGTTTATGGAGACTTTCCATGTTGAATGATGGTTTTCACGTAAATGGTGGGGGGTATTTTTCATGAGAAAATGGGATAATGGGAGAATAAATCTGAGACCGGGGAGATAGGGATAATGTGTTTTTATTTACTGGGTTTGTGGTTTAGTTCGAGTGAGTCTGGTGTACAACAGCTGGGCCAGATTGGCTGGGTATTTTGGTTGGTCGTGTAGCTTAGGTGGGAGGTATAAGGTATGGGCAAGATGGGTTTTAGACTAGGGTTTGTGTGGGTCGTCATATTAGGTGGGTTATCAAGATTAGCCCACATTCCCTCATGGAGTGAATCTAAAGAAAAAGGTAATGAGGCATATGGATATTCAAGTAATGCAATGTGCAAATCAGTATATCCAGGGCTTTGTATTCAAGCAGATGTGTATTCAAGCAGGATGGGTTCGCCATAAAAATGAATAGAAGGGTCTATATCACCCATATTTTCTCCCTATTTAGTGGTACCGATCCATAAAAATGAGGAGGTGATGCCAACCCGAAGCCAGTCCCTTCTATATCGGGTGTGGGTGGATGGATGGTTCGTTTAAAATAAAATTAATTTTTTGCTTTTATTTTTAAATTGTTTACTACTTCTTCCCCCTAGCTTGGGGACATATTTAAATTTTTTTGTTCAGTGCCTTGAACTCTCTATTTTGATTCATTTTTGCAGGTGTGACGACCCTTGATGGAGTTCTGTATGTAGTATGCTATATGTTATATTTGGGGATTTCTTATATTTTGTGGCTTCACCTCTCTGGTAAGGCATCCAATATGAATGTTAGAAATGTATTCAATGATTTTTAACATTCATATTGCAAATCATAACAATCAGGTCTGTATTGAATCCTTTTTTCGTACACAAATTGCTTTCGTATGGTGGTTCGCGGGTTAGGTATGGTGGGTTAGGGTTGGGTTTGGGTCAAGCGTAGTAGGTAGGAGATGGGTAGGGGTTGGTTCAGCAGGTTGGGCTTGGGGTTCAGCAGGCTTGGGTTTGGAGTCAGGTAGGGGCTGGTTCAGGTTGGGTATAAGTTGTGAGGTGTTTATGGAAGCTTGGTTTTTGGGATGGTATGGATGGGTTTTCCAGTCGATTGGTGGGTTGTCCTGGTAGGGTTGTTGGGATGGTATGGACGGGATGGATGGTTTTTTAGTCTTGCCATCTTTCAAGTCTGATGCACACTGATACACACTAATAGAGGAGACACAGTCTTGCCATTTCAGTCTAATGCACACTGACACACGCATGTACTGGTTTCAGACCCAACTCTTGCTTTACATTCATTTCATCTAAGGCATTCTTTTCGGTGCTTTTTTTTAATCTTTTTTGGTGAAATCTTCGGTAGCTATTTTTCAAGAGAAATAAATATGTTTGTCAATGTAATTAAATTTAATTGTACAAGTAGTAAACTAAATCATAATCAGTCTGCGAGATAAATAAGTTTTTTTTGGAATATATATTTATGAATAATATATATTTTTGGAATAAGTTTTTTAGAATGTGATGAAATTTAAATATAATTTTTTGAATATATATTTATGAATAATACCAGGGAAACTTTTTTTGTGATTCGACTGATGTATTAAACACATATTGGGTAGAATTTCAAATGGACTCCTTAGTATTATTTTATATTTATATATCATTCAATATTATTATATAACTGTTATGGGTTTGGATTCATTCTTACCGTTAAAGGTTTCCAGTTATGTATGTGCAGATCTAACATGTTCATGAAAAAATTATACTAAACTTCATTTATTTTTATCTTAAAAAATTGTATTAAACTTACAATGATGTGATGCGCAAGATGGAATATTATATAGAAAATGATAATATACCTTTAGGACACATATTTTGAGCGTAAAGGCATATGTTTTGAGTTTTAAAATAATAAGTATGAGAATTCTATATGAACATCTCCATTTTATATGAAACTCTATTCCTAGTGTTTTTGAATTGTTACATGTACCCTTAAGTCACGTGTTATCGAGATTCATATTATATAAGTATACTAGCGATGCCCGTGCCTAGGGCATGGCAATAGATTTGCCCCCGTGATAAAAAAATAAAAATTAAAGAAAAAATAAAAAAAATATTTAAAATATATAAATTAAAAATATAAAAAAATATTTTAAAAATATAAATTTAAAAAATATAAATATTTTTAAAAAAATATAGAAAATATAAATGTTTCATGCATGGACATGAAATATAAATATTTATATAAAAAATATAAATATTTATATATATATATAAATATTTATATTTATAATTTAAAATATAAATATTTAAAATTAAATTATTTAAAATTATTTCCCTTTTTAAAAACAATTATTTCCCTTTTAAAAAAACAAAAACAAAACCCTTTTTATTAAAAAAAAATCACTTTGGCATGACATTTCATGCATGGACATGAAAGATGAAAATATCATACATGCAAAAAGTGAAGATATTTTTCAAAAAAATTTCAAAAACCATGCTATCATATTATGTGGATGGATATCAAACAATATCATGAGTTTTTTTAACATGAAAGCTTAATTTCATATTAAAAAAAGAAAAAAAAAGATACGAGAGTTCATAGGACAGAAAATAAATAAATTGTCTTCGCTGCAAAAGTCTTCAACAAAATCCAGCGAAGCGGAGTGTTTGTATTTTATTGTTCAACTCAGTATTGAGTTTTTCTTATTATTATAGTATTTGATGCATATTTATATTTTCTTATAACCGGGTGCAAGCCTTAATGGGATAGGAATACTTTGTGAGTAATGTTATTTTACTTCTTTCACGGGTGTGTGAATTTGTCTGAATTTCCTGCGTCGTTGCGTACTTTGAAAATTTTGCCATTTTCTAATTATCAGTGTGCCTTTAGGCACGGGCATACCCTAGTATATATATATACATACTAGGGTATGCCCGTGCCTGAAGTCACGACACTAATTTTCAAAAGTATACGTCGTCAATAGGACCATGTGTCGTATTTAGTTCGTAACACATAAATAATTTTTTAAATAACCTATGGTACAAACCTATTAGTTTAAAAGAATTGGGCAAAATTACCTTTTCTTTATGAAACAATCCACCCTGTTTATAAACAAAAGTACCAACTACACTATTATTAATGCTAAATATGATTACTTTAAAAAATTGTACAAAATTCCCTTTGTTTATAGAACAATTCTCCCTGTTTAAGAGTAAAAATATCAACTATACTATTACTAACGGAAAACCTAACATATTAAAAAATTTGGGCAGAATTTCGTTTGCTAATCCGCCCTATTTAAGGAGAGGCAAACAATAACAATTATACTATTATTTCATAATAGCCACCATATAAATAATTAAAAAGAATATAATCCATCACAGAGCATAATTCGTATCACAACCACGTGAATATAAACATTTAAAAAATATATAATCCACTGAAACTTCTTCATTTCATCTACGGTAATTGCAAAAAAGAGGCATTTTTCAGTAAGTCGAAAAAACACATCAGTATAAGAAGCACATCAATATACATATACCATATATATTGTGTTGTATATATACATAAAATTTATACTCCGAATTAGAATATTTGAACTTAAATAAATGTAATATTTAGCATATAACTTGGGGGAATCGATTAATAAAATAACAACCTTATTTGATAGGAAAAAAAGACTACCTGCTTATTGAAATGTATAGAATTGTGATGTTTTTACATATATGGAATTATGACCTTTTTATATATAGATAATTGTTTTCACACTGATAATATCCTTTTATCGTAGGTATTTGAAATGTGTGGGATACCATGGGTTGCATAAAGGTCTTAAATCAATTATGCACACGTATAAAAGTGACATAAACACATAGCTATGCAACGAAACACACAGACGAAATAGTTCTATGCCTAAAAAATCTCATATACTTACAGCATGCCACATTCATATGGTACGCCTTAATAGAGACTTGATTTTATGAAACATCAGTCAAACTCCTAATACATCCGGCTTCTTTAACTGAAAAATCTCAAAGAGTAATGTATACTGGTTTAAAACAAAACACAAACATAGCGACATATTTTTCAAAACTGAGATGAAAGAAAAATGAAACTGTACATGCAACCCACACTTATTATAAAAGCTCTATATTTCTTGAAAAAGAAACAAAAAAGGGCAAACCGAAAAATTGTACCTTAATCAGACCACACATATAACCCACAAAATTAAAGAAGCTAAACATCAGAATCATGGGAGCCACAATCAAATTGACAAAGAAATCTGAATAGATTCTACCTAGAATCTGTCCTACTATAAACAGTTACAGAAACATCAACGTGAAGATTTATCCCACAACAATAACAACATCAACAACATGGACATTAAATTAATTAAAGGGCGATAATTGGCTTGAGTGTGTTTGATTTTGCCAAAAAAACTTATGTGCAAAGCACCAACTGAACTTAAAAATTGTAAAGGAATAATATGTACCAAGTACAACAAATAGAATCCTCTAAATAGAATAGCCAAAATAACATTATACATACATTGATCGGCGGTGAGAGAGAATGAGGACACAATAGAGGTTATACATGTAAAATGAAAAATAGAACGAATTAGAATAAATATATATGAGATAGTGGAGTGTGAAGTTGTGTTTTAAAATAGAGTGTTCCTTTTTTTGAGTCGTCATGTAAATTTTTTGTAAGAATGGTCTCATGACATGGCATATGCTATGAACATGTAATAATGTGAACCTTGGATTTGTACAGGTAGAATAATGTAGACTCTTGTATTCCTTTCTATAACAGTAAAACACCCTTCTCCTAAGGTATTTTAACAGAAAAAATCATTTGTGGCACAACCGAGAAACCTAATATGCAAATAAGTATTGCATATGTATCATTGATCTTCTCCTCCCCTAAACTGTCATTCATTCATAATCTCAAATCACGATTAAAATCTTTTACTAAGGGGATACAAATTTGAAATACAATATCATTGGGAAACATGCCAATCATCATTTACCCAAACTTTCTTATTCCCACATTATGTAAAACATGGCGAATTTCTTGAGGAATAATTGAACTTAGCAAACTATTTCTCACTGAAACCTTTGGAAGTTGAAGAACTAAAGCCATCAAAACCAAGACGAAAGAAATAGAGATGACTAAACATACAAATTCATCATGATTCATTGAAAATCCCTCTCCTCGTCTTGATAATTGTATAGTGGTAGCTCACTTATTTCCATAAAAATGAATGAAAAAAATGAATTGATATACCCAATCAAAAGATGTAATTAGCCCAAAGATCTTTGATCTCAGTTTTCCAGTGCTAGATTGGGGGTCTTCTCTCCTATAATTATCACTGTGACCATTTGCAATAAAAAATATTATCATCATTTTAATCCTAAATGATTCACTGGACTGAAGAGAAAATGTATAAATGGGTGTACCTCAAAGTATTCCCGAGTAAAATGATGCACTTGTGAATCTTCATGTCTGTGATGGCTTTAGTTGGTCTGGTTTCCCTTTGGTTGTTATTACAGTTGCTTTTAGATGTTATTACAGTAACTTTTCCAGTATACTAAGCTATTGCATTATTCAGCTATAAAACTGATGCTGCATACTACAACTATTTGGAGCACAAAATAGGGGACAATTAAATAATTGTCGCATACTACAAGCTAAAATAAATGTTGCATACTAAAACAATATGCAACATACCAGTAAATCTACAGTTGCATACTACAACCAGAAATACAAACATGAAGCTGCATACCAGATAATCAACACATATTGTATACACATTTCGTGTATACACATAATCAATACATACTACAGATTTATTGTTTTAGTATGCAACATCATCTTTATATATATACATAGATAATCAACACATATTATATACATATTGTTTACACATTTCGTGCTTGTTGCATACTATAACATTAATTTTTAATCCTTACATGCCAACTTCAAATAGATATTGCATACTAAAACTGATGTTGCATACTACAACCTTAAATACAAACACGAAGTTGCAACACAGATAATCAACATACTCATATTAAAATACGTACATATATATATATACATAAAAAAATAGTGAGATACTGTAAGTTGGAGATCTTGTTGAGAGAAAGAGATAGTGTGAGGTGGAGATCTTACCACAAAATAAGGAGATGATGCAAGCTGATAGACTAATGGACTATTGGCTCTTATTATGACACAAAATTAATTATTCAACTATAAGAAATAATTTATATAAAACATAAGAAATAATAAATAACATTAGTCACTAATAGCTAAATCTCTTACTTGAAGACACATATAAAAAACATCTTGTGAAAAATTTAATGAAATATAAATTCATATCCTTAAAAACACATCATAACTCTTGGAAATTCTCTAATTTAGAAAGCACGAAAGTCATTGAGGAAATATTGGTAATCAAGATGATCATTTGTTCAGAAGGGCAGCCCTCGGCATTAGACTAAGTGCCCTCATTAAGTATAGCTTGGTTTTCGATCTCCAACCTCAGCCCAAAATGAATATAAGGATAATGTGCCCAATTTTTTGCAGTAGTGCTAAATACTTCCATGTGGCTGATATCTATATTATTGGCCTTGATTCTCTGAATTTCCTCTTTTATAACTGGTTATATGCATAAGGTACTCGCTGTCTCATCTTAGGAGGTCGATTCATAATCCTTTCTCAAGTGGAATTCATGCCTGGGGGTCGCATTGCCAGATTATAGTTGTTAAATTTGGAAGAGGAACCACCAAGGTCTATCTTGTACTATGGAGAGGTGTAATTGGGATCCTGAACATCTTGTCTTGAATTTAGTGACTGAAATGCAGTTTCCATTTTAACGGACTTCAGATATGTGCAGTGCCCATATCGAATGGTCACTATGTCAAATAAACTGCTGTATGGAACACTAACCCAAGTGAGATCTCTTCATTTTCTTGAACCCATTATGGCACAACAAACCATCATATTATGTAAACAAAATGTAACATAGTTCAACATATTATAAACATTTATAAATGACTCAACTGCGTGTAGGATCGACCTGCAGCACTTTGTATTAGATCTGAAGTACCAATGTTAGATCTGCAAATAAACAATCGCCAAAACCACACGTGGAAGTGAAAGCAAAAAAATAGCGCCAATTTGAATCCCAAAAAAACTAAATAAAAACAGAGTTCAACCTAGAAAAATTGATGTTTTGTAACTAAATTTTGTACTGAATACTAAATTTTGTACTGAACACTCAATAGCATAATGAACACTGATCTTGGATATGTTGCATACTTTGTTTTAATAACAATAAAAATATAATGTCATTAGAAATTAAAAGAAATGTTGTCATACTGAATTTTGTACTGAACACTCAATATTTTTGTTTAGACACCCTATTTGACCACACATTCACTCATGTATTATATAAATTCAAACAAAAAAAGTTGCCCGTAAGAATCACATGGTCATTTCACCATACACCTAAAATGCAACTTATTAAAACAAAAAATAACCAAAGCATCTCAAATGCTTAGAGCCCGCATTTTTAAGTCTGCGATCTCCTTTATATTCCCATTTCCACTGCACCATTGTGTTCCTTCTTGATTCGCATCATGGGCCTAATGTTAGTATTAAATGAAGAAAAAAACTAAACAATTAATAAATGGCAAAACTGGAGATTTGAGATTCCTAAATAGTACTGTTCGTGTAGAGAACCCATGAATCCTACATATTTAAGAAAAGAACCTAAGAACAAAAGAAAAGAACTCACGAATTAACCCCCTAAAAATGTGATTTTAAACCAAGATATAAAAAGCAAAGGGACCAAATGAGTACCTACAAAACATCAAATCAATACCTACATGAAAGATACCAAAAATGTTAAAAAGCAAAAGGATCAAAGCAATAGAGAAAACATATTTTTCATAAAAATAATCTCATACATAAAAAATATAATACAAAAAATTCTTGAACCTATTGAAAATGTGTTTGCACACTTCATAGTAATTAACATGTTCTTTGTTTATGGTTTCTAAATGACATTGAAGTAAGACAACTTTCATGTGGTCATGGAAGAATCTGAAATCAACGAATTTTGTATGCATATAGAATCTAAAATCTGAAATCAACGAACATGTTATGGTTTAAATACCCTTATCAGTCTTTCTATTTGTTAAGTCTCAATGTGTACATACCTAGAGTATAACAAATTGACTCCACCTTGTCATTTTTTCAAACAACAACCATGCTAGGGAGTAACCTCTGCACAAAGTCATAAACCAAACAATCAAATTAGAAGAAGAAACGTACACGTCCCATTTAGAAGAATCATACCCCTCAAAAAACTAAATCTAGCACAAAACCACTAAAGGGCCTCTTTATTTATCTTCTTCAAAACAAAAATTAAAAGAAAAAAATAATTACCTTAAGATGAAATAACCCAACAACAATAACATTACACAAAAAAAGAAATGAGAAGATGTACAGTCAAGAAATAAGAAGACATGCGGTAAAAAAAATAATTAACTTGGTTAATCGTACAACCCCGAGAGAGAGAGAGAGAGAGAGAGAGAGAGAGAGAGAGAGAGAGAAAGAGAAATGAGAATACGGCTAGGTTCGAAAAAATGAGTGTAAGGGAGATAATGAAAGAAATACTATTTTACCCTTCTTTTTGAATTTTGAAGAAAATGGGAAATAAATTAGAGTGTGTCAAAAGAAGGGGAACTCAAGTTGTTAAGGGGCAAAATGGGTATTATAGTAAAAAATAATCTGAGGACATCATAGTTCTATCTTATGACATATATAAGTTTTGCAACTTATATATATATATATATATATATATATATATATATATATTGTGTGTATGATATATTATGTGGAATATGCCCCTTTCGTCCTATCATGGGAAGTTGTGCGATGTGGGTGAATCTCCTGGCCGGTGAATGTAGGGAGCGTATAGTCCCCAGGTCATTGCATTTAGTGTTTATACACTGTGGCTTTTATCATGGGTGAGATGTCTTGGGTATGATTTATCTCGCTTTCAGGTGAGGAACTATGGCCACTTCCCATACGTTTGTGCTTTGTTTTACTAAGTCGGTGTGAGAGTCTGACGATCGGTACCCAGGATGGTGTGAGTATTCCTTGGAAGATGGTATCACATTGAGACTGTATCCAGTGAGCTAATGCTCTGAGGGATGGTTAGTATACATATATTATGAGTGATATGTATGTGTACTTGTTAGGAAATCATTAATCATGTATAATAACGAGAGTAATATTATACAGGCTTAAAAGATAATGTGTGAAATATTATGCTTATAACTAGAGAAAGTTATTAGTATTGAATTGGTAAATGATCATAGATAATGATACTAAAAATGGTTATGTTATGGTGTAAACTAGATACGCGAGTGTGGGTTAATGCGTAGGCATGAGGGTTGGTTATCCATTGATGAGTTGGGTAGCTTAAATAAGATTTAAAATGCATACGTTTAGGTGCGTGCTGTAGTTGAGAGGTGAGTATGAGTCTTAAGAGAGGACATCACTAACTTAATTATGGCATTTCATATTCATAATTATTATGCATTTTAATTCACTTGTTAAAATATTTTTAGAATCAGGCGCTGACCCGTATCTATCTTTTCTTTTTCTTTTTCTTTGTTGTATCTTTGGGTGTCCCACCACAAGGACGCCATGTATGAGCTTCCATTCGAGAGTTTATGAAGCTCCAGCATTTTTGAAACGTTGTAGGATTTTTTATATAGTCGCATCTCATTTTTGTTAATCTAGTTAAGGACCAACAGTGTTAATCGGGCGTGTGTTGCTCAAGTCTTGTATTGATGTATGTACTTTATATTTAAGACATTTGATATACTGTATGGGTCTGTTAATCGACAACTTATTCGGTTATGTTTTGTTGTGTAGATATTGTTACATGTATACATGTTCATGTTTTGTAGTTCACGTTAATGGATTTAATTCTGTTATATAATTGGAAATTTTGGCATCTGTTCTATTTTAAATTGGGTGGTTAGTTTTATTTTTGGTCTGCGCGACAGTGGTGCTAGGAATGAGCTATTTGAGATTCCTTTTTTTATTTTAGTAGAGGTCTGGCCACCCGTTGTTATTTTAATAAGAGGGGTGTCATAATAATCAAAGCAATTATGATTTGCCTTAAATGTCATATGGTCCTACTACTACTTATAAGGGAAATGGTACTTGTATAGCTCAAAATCAAATAGGCTACATCAAGGAAGATATGACTAACACATTTTAGTTATTCTGCATACATGAACTGAAGAAGAGTCATACAACACATCAACTCCAAAAGAGTTAAGTTATTGAAGTTAAATAGATCCAATAAAGTGATATGTTCATCCCTCTTCACCCAAGTCTTATGAAAGTCGATCTTATTAAGAAAAATGAAATTGAAGTAACAACCTATCAAATCTATTCACCAAGCCAAAGCAACATTTCACAAGGTTGTGTGTGAGACTGATAAGCATTAACTTAATCATCAGAGAAATGCCATAATCAGGGGGAGTATCCAATTAGGGAGAGAATTTAATGAGGGGGAAAATTTAAGAACATTATTGTGATGACCCACCTACTTTAATACCGAATGATCAATCTTTTATCAAAATATAATCAGCATGTCCATATGGATCATTATATGCGTCACTGTCACAGTAATAATAAAACATAAAGTATAGGAATAATCCATACAACCATACTAACAGACTGAACGTCAAGCATAATAAATAATAAGGGTAAACCGAATAAACTATCGGTCACTGAAAACATCCACAGTGTTATAAAAAATAACAACTGAATATAAGTCTAACAAAATAATAAAAGCATGCAGTGATATAAATTAGATCATCTACGAGCCACGTGCCCAACAGTAAATAGGAAATAACTGATCCTATCTAGAGAAGAAATGAGTGAAACGTCTAAGCAAGTATCCACAACTACCATGGGCAAGAACAAATCTATCCTTGTTGTTCTGGATGTTGTTGCTGCTGCGCACCTGAGGTGTAACAAGAAAAATAACAAAAGACAAGAATATGTGACTTAGATCCCGTAGAGTAAAATATTTTCCCAAGTAAATGATTATTTTAAATCATTGAAAACCGTAGTGTATTACTTTCAAGATTAACCGATCGCACTCACTTGGGATACACATTACCTCTCAACTACATTGCATACCAAATGTTTTTATTTTAATTATCCTAATTAGAAAACCTGGTCTAACTAGGATACATAACTACTATGTTTGCCCAACCTCGCTAATACTCTCTATCAGCTAAGTCTAACTACCTTTGTTATGTATTTATCTATAAAAAGTATTATAGAGACACACTTGCTATAATTCAAATAATCACTAAATAACAGACATAGATACACCCATGCTATATATAGATATACACGCTATATCATATAAACATACATATATATATATATCTCTCACTATCTACATAAAATCGTATCCCCAGAGCTTGGACTTCCCGAATACATTCCTCATGAGCTATTCGGCTCCGGGCATCATGCTTCATGTCAAGCCAGTGGGTCAAAATCTACCACCAATCCCAAATGAATACACATATAATGAAGGAAGTCATAGACATATGCCTTGGGGGTCTCGTCCATACCACATCTCACCCAACCGGACTCAAACCAACACCTATCCTCATATATGGATAGTGGTCTTGCAATAGTACTATGACCTTGGGAATCAATCTAACACCTTCTAGTCAACACCAAGCTGGACTGCCCATTCTATGCAACCTCCTCTGATAGCACTATCGCGTAGGTATGTTTAACAAGAAAGTAGCATACACACATTCATATTAAAAATTGATAAAATTAATTTGTTTTGATACCAATTTGAAAATGCAACAATTATGAATGATGGTTTTGAAATTATTAAATTGAATTTTCTTCAAATTAATATTTACTTAAACACAAATTCAACCAAGTCCAAATTTAGACAAACTAATTGAAGATTTAATTAACATAAACATAAAATAAATTACCCAAATTAATTAAGCACCAATGAAACTATTTTTGTGGTTAAACAAATTTTATCTTTTAACCTAATCTGCATCTAGGTGAATTTTAAGATAAAATAAACAACCACAACGCCGCGATGTACGAAGAAAACACCTAACGGGAAAAACCTCGAACGACCCAGCCACAAGTTTACTGAGTATGAAATTACAAAAGGACACGATAGAACACTTACACAACGACACAACGCCCTCGCTAGCCTTGACAGTCTTCGTTCCTTCAACCTCTACCTAGTGACAACTTAAAAGTCCACCTACATCTCGAAGTACATCGATGGGGCCCTTCTATTGTCACGCATACAGAGTCCACCTATAAGAATGTGAACACGCCTGATAAGGATGCCCACAAACAAAAATTCTATTTTTATATTTTTTAATTTTAATTTAAATAATTCAGTCTTTAAATAAATACACCCTATTTTAAACCAAGTTGATGCGATAAAACAATTTATCCAATTTTATCCTTTTAACCTATAACATGTGTCTTGGGTGATAAGCAGATATAATAAATCAATCGCACAAGACGTCGATGTACGAGGAAAACCACAAAGGGAAAAATCTCGGACGGCCCAACCAATAATTCACAATGATATGGTTTTACAAAGCATACTCAATCCCTCAAAAGTCTTGATTCTCTTCTATCCTCAACCATTCCTCCATAGTGTAACGTAGGAATATACCCACACAACCTACCATAGAACACTAGTCCACATGTACTTTAGTGTCCACCAATGAGGCTCCACAACCGTCAAACACCGCAATCATTATGTACGAAGTCCACCGCACAAAACAGGTTCTCTCAAGATGAAAGAAACAAACTTTATGCCCAAACTTATGATTTCAAAGCATAGGAATGATGGAACTTGGATCATAAAACATAAAGGGTGAAACTTGAGGCTTGGAACTTTGGCAAATAGGTGTAGGAACGTTTTTCACCAAAATTTCTTAAAAATTATGAGTTTAAAATGCCTTAAATAGAATAACATGAATTTCTAGGCGGCGAACTCGATCGAATGAAAACTAGGGTCGTTAGAATTAGAGTAACATCTCGTTTAAATGAAAACCCTAGTTCGTTTGATTGAGAAGGCAATCTCATTTGAACCCAACTTCTAACGAGCTTCTAATGATAAGTCCTTATAATATAGTCCAACCTTGTTAAATGTACGTTTGATCCTTATTCTAACGAAATCCCATTATCGTTCTAATAAGCTATAAAGTCATTCGAATGAAATTTCATTTTTATTTCTAACTAGTTTGTATCTCATTCTAACGAACTTAAACGCAGAACATTTTTCTTACAAAAATATTAAAAAAATAGTTTTAAACATTTTTTAAATAAATAAAAACACCCTTAAAATATATCCAAGAACTCATAATAATATGCATTCATACCAGTGAGATTCTCGATAAATGTGAGGAAAAAATTGGCACGGTAAATATGACACGACATATCCAATCTTTGAAGCTTAGTCACTACGTCTTCATCAAAAAACACCATAAGATTATGGGATCAATAACTCAAAGTCTATCCTAAGACTCAAATAGTTTTGTCTGGAATTATGCCAATTACATACAAATTGACTCGATTGAAAATTTTTCCTTACAAATCTCCCTCTTTGGCTATTTCAAAACAAAATCAAAACAAAAATCCTATGGTCCGTCAAGATCTTTAAAAAGAATCATTCTCCAATCCCAAAGAGGAAAAAGAGTACATATGCTCAACATACACATAAACATGATCAACCTTGCTTTTCTTGAAAACTTTTCCGTATTTATGTAAACTTGTAGTCCTGCTCACTTAAACACACCTTCAAATGGAAAGTTAATATAACAAGTATAAATATGCAAATGATAAACATCTAACAATGTCTAAAATAATCTCAACCTAGGTAAGACTTATCCTCCTAACATAAATATATCATAATCAAGCAAAGGAAAGACACCATTTCTCCTCCTTTTTGGTCAGGAATAGACAAAGCAAGATAGCATAAACAACTACTCCCGAAAACAAAATCTCCCCCTAAATACGTGATCTTAAGATACCGATATGAGAAAATTTGATACCAATAATTTAAAACATAGGGATAAGGAAATAAAGCATGCAAGGTGTAAAGTGTAACAAACACATAACATGGCAACTCAAGAACAAATAATCCAAATGATTCAAGCATATGGTAAACATGGACTAAATGTAAACCTCAAAGACTAAAAAAATGATACCATATAATATATGCAAATATACCAAAGAAAATTTGGCACACATATATAGGTATATATGACCACAAAACTTGACGCAAAGCACATAAGCTTTCCACACTAGCATAGTATCGATGTGTCCAAACATGTGGAATGGAATGAATGGGATTAAACTAGATACAAATGAATTATGAGCCAAACACTCAAATATATTCAAGAAGTTCTACTTGATCGCATAACTTTATCAAAATAATATTTAGCCTCAAGTGAGAAGATAAAGTGAACGTAATGAAGAACCAAGCACAATGCACGCAAGCCTAGAATATTGATGATTTTACAAATTAATAGCGTCATGACAAAATAAGCATAACCAGGATATATTGTGCATACTCGTTGGTCTTTAACAAATACCCTCAAAAGATAAACATATATAATATTTTATTTTCTCAATTATTTTAAAGTAATTTCTTTCGAAAGATCAAACACATTAAACTATGTTGGCCTATTGACAATTTTTCTATTTTTATTAGGCTCTTGCCAATGGTGGCTTTCCAGCAAAGAAGATTTGCTCTATTCGCAACCCTTTCCCTTGCACCCTCATATTTTTCAATATTAATCAAAATTGCTCATGGAAAACGGTTCTTACATGCATAAATTCTCAATAGTGACATAAACATGTAGATGACAAAATTGACGGGAGAAATCTCACAATGCTCAAATATACACGTGAAGTTATAATCCAAAAATCTCGCTCATGTGTGTGCAGGGGCATATACAAAGTCGAATACATGTAGTAAGCCAATCAAGTTTGAAACATCTCCGTGTAAAGATGATTAAGAACAATTAAAGTATCTACAATTATACCTAAATGTCCTAGCCATATGGGAAGTACAAAGTGAATTGAATTCAAACATACCAAAATGCCATACCAAATGTGTAAACTAAAATACACAAAAATCAAAGATCTTTGTGAGTTTTTTTTTAAATTTTCAAAAGAAAATATACCAATTTTTCAGTTTATGAAAATAAACTCTAACTCAAAAGACAAACCAAAATCGTTTTGTGTTTTTAATTACGACTCAATAAAAGGAAAAATATAATAAAAAGACACACATCTCATAACACTAGCAACCGCATATCATGAAGCACAACTACATTATAACAAATAAAAATGTGTAAGCAATCACCCATAAGAGATAGCATGTGAAGAGTCATGAGCAAATATTCAAGAATCAAGCAATCGAACATTCAGTGCCTCTAAATTAGATTTCTTAACCCAAGTAGATGCATACTTAACGTGTCGAGTTTTGGGAACCAAAGGGACACCCAACTTCCTAGTTTTTTTTCTAAAATCATAGCAAAGACATCGAAGGTGACTTTCCTACCACAGTGTGTGCACGTACAGACATGAAGAGGAATGAGAACTTTGGGTTGACCTTTTATAACACCCTAGGATGTGGTTGACACTCTAAAATAAATAATGGTCTTGGATTTGGAGACGAAGGCATTAGAATCATGGGAGCCAGTACGATCATTACCAACATTAATTGAGTCTCTTAAATCTTCTTTTAACTTTAAAATTCTACACTTAATCAAAGAATTAGATTCTTTAAGTTCTAGTGACTCCTTCATATTTTCAATCATTCCTAGAAGTTTATTGTGACACCCCACCTATTGAAATAATGGGTGTCTAGTCTTATACTAAAATAAAATGAGAGTCTCATATGGCTCATTCTTGGCATCACTGTTAATATGCAATTAATTACTAACCACCTATTAGTTTAACTAGTTATGTCAAATTTTAATCTTTGATTACAATAAAAAAAAATCATTCACCACAATCCCATTCACAATACGCAATATAAATAATCATACCAATGAATAAGTCTAAATGCAAAAATAAATAAAACCAAGTACCAAATAAATCATCAGTTACTAATAATACAGTATAATCATCCGAACTGAAACTAAATAAAGTGAAAGTAAATAAATTTGATAAAATGGTGACATGCCCATTCAATGTCTGAAATGGAACCTAATCTAAGATAACAATGATAGGATCGGCTACTCCAAAACTTGCAACCCTCTGCATCAGCTGCATCTACGTAACCCTAGAGAGAAGAATCATTCTTAGTGTCCCTATGGATGGACACCTAAAAGTTTTTGAAAATATTTGATGCGAGTCAGAGCCCAAAACCTTTGAAAATATTTAGAGAGTGAAAAAAATACAGTAATGAAAATGTAAAGAAATTTTCCATATTTAAGGTTGTAGTGCACTCACATGAGAAAACTCTCACCCCTCATCTAATGTGCGCACCTAACGTATACTTATTATCCCAACTAGTTACGCTACTCGCCTAACTAAACTCATTACTAATCTTAATGTGACACACTACCCTGTCTCGAGTATATTATATCTTTGTGATTTCTTAATTAGCTTACCTATTGATATACCAATATACACCCTCAGCCAGGCCGAGGATGTCCTCATATCAGACGAGGGCTCAAGTCCAGGATGACCCTTCAGTATAGGCCAGACGACCCTATAAGGGGCCGACCCTCCAGCATAGGCCACACGACCCTATAAGGGGCCGACCCCACATCATGGGCCGACCCTCCAGCATAGGCCATACGACCCTTCATTAATAGTCATACGACGTTAAGAGGGGATGAAACTACAAGGCCCACATCCAACAGGTCCCAATGACAATATGAACTTTAGCCTCGACCCGACATCATAGGACGAGGGTGACATCATCACAACGCGTGATTGGGGAGATGCGTGGCACAGCGCGCGTGGGACTCATATAGCACGTGGACTAGACCGTTATAATAATATCATCCCCTTACGTGAGAGAATATTATTTCATCATTAATCACAAGTGGCACATCCAGATGCCAGCAGGGAATTGGCTAGATCATTATTCACATGCTCAATGTATGCTTGGGGGGGGGGGGTACACTACACCACCCAAGCCCTATATATATTTGTCATCTTCAACCTTGTAAGGGGATCAAGAATTGTAACCCTAGCTAAAACTCTACTTGTACACACAATGGAGAGATAGTGAGCTTATGAGCATTCTATCCAAGGCCATTAGTTCCCATATTTAGTGGATCACACACTCACAGTGGATGTAGGCCTGATTGGCTGAACCACTATACATCATTGTCTTCATTACTCTTATACTCGTCCCCTTCTATATACTTATACATATATAACTCTTTTGCTGCCATTACTACTGTATGAGCTCTCCACCTCTTATCATCATCAGTTTGGCGCGTTCTGTGGGAATGAGAAGATATCTCTTCCTTGATACAGCTTGACCTCACCGAAAACTCTGGTGGTGAACCAGTTATCCTCCTTCGTGTGGAGATGTTTCACCATTGAAAGAGGTCCATTAAGGTTCTAAAGCTCATCAGACTTTTGATCATTCAGTTCTACATAGCTTAAACATATGTCACCAGAGATGCCACCACCACCTCCTCCACTGGATAGTGGAGTAGGACCTAGTTCCAGTCATGCACCACCTCAGTCTGAGATGGCTGATGTGGCGATCGCCATAAAGTCTTTAGCAGCAAGCAAATGAATTATGCAGGAGCAATTTACATCTCTTAGCCAAAACATACTGAGACTACCCGGAGTCTCACCTGAAATGATTACTCCGACAGCAGCTCCAGGCCAGGGGACCACCCCAGGCACCATGCAAATACTTTCCACCTCCACAACGGTGGAGGGATGTTGCTGACCCCTGACGTCTACGCTTGGGGAGGTAAGGAAACCCTTGCACAGAGGATAGATATGATGATGTGGAGGTGGAAGAGGCTCCAATAGAATGCTAGGAGCCGTAGGAGGTCTCCAATAATACTGTGCGACCTATCCAGGAAAGAAGAGGGAAGTGTGGAAGGAAAAATCTCGACGATCGCCCAAGGGGATTTGCTTTTGATCGTCTGAGCAGGGGGCAACCTTTGAGAGGCTGGGCCCAGTAAATGACATACGGGAAAAATTATCCACGTCAAAAGTATTACGAGGTCTATAAGGGAGGCTATACATGGCCGATCCCATGGGGGATGAACCCACGGACGGGATGAAGGTCAGGGAAAAGTAAACAGCCGACACAGACTTATCGCAACAGAATCCTCTATTCACCTCAAAGAGGCGGCATGGGAGAACATTGGCCAAGCCGACCCTATGAGGCCCTCGAACGACTCGATCAAAAGGCTGGAGGATAAAATTGGTGATATCCTGAAAAGAAGGGATCCCCTTTAAAGAGGATAGTCCATAGGCTCACCTTTTGTGGCGAATGTAGTCAACTTCCCAATGCCATCTAAGTTTAAGACACATGTGGTCACCCTAAGGTATGACGGGAGTACCAACCCTATCTGTAGACACCCCATTATATTACCCTCTAAACTCTCCTTAGGTCCCTAGCACCTCCCTTCATCACTACAAACCCAGGTCATACCACGAGTACTGACCTAGAAGCCATCGGGCACTCCCAGGCTCCGTTTGACAGAAGTCAAAGTCTTTAGCTTGATTGAGACTGAATGAATCTTCTAAGGGCCCTAAATTCCCTTTCCAACGGTCCATCCCGTGCATAATTCCAACTTACCATTCGGACGAACAACCAGTTTTCCCCTAAAACTCAATCAGGAAGCCACCGAGCGCTCCCGAGCTCCGTTTGACCTAAGTTAAATATTCATCTCAATCGAGACTAAATGAATCTTCGAAGGGCACCAAAGCCCCTTTCCAACAGTCTGCCCCATGCACGATTCTGACTTACGGTACGGATGAACGATCCATTTTACTTCGAAAGGTCACCGAATGCTTCCAGGGCTCGGTTAACCAAATTCAACTCCCCGAACCGAATCAAACTCTTTGGAATATCTAAGTACATCTCCTAACCTTTCCAAAGGTCCTCCCCATGCGTGATTCGGACTTACCATGTGGACGAACAATCCATTTGCGTCCGAATATTTCCCGTCCAATGGACTGACGAATGCTTTTGAGCCACATTTGACTAAAAGTCAACTCCCGAACCCGGGAGCAGTCCAAAGGACTTTCGAAGGTCTTTGAATTAAATTTCCCACGGTACACCCCATGCACGATTCGAAACTCTGCGACCGATTTTTCGAAAAGGCCTGAAAGACACTGCTAAATTGCAGGTTCCAGACCCTACCTATCGGCAGGTGCTAATAGGCAGGACCAGGGCTATGCTGATCAGCAGTTCCCTGGGCCTATAAAAAGGAGGCCTTGACCTCATTTGTAGGGGGAGCCCAGATCATAAGCATATCACTCTCAGCAAATCCCGAAAACCTCTCTCGAAGTCAGCGCGATTTCCACATCAAAATCCCTTTCCAACCTTCACTTTTCATCATCCTTTTCATCAAACTTGGTGAATTAACCACTCTCCATCATCATCCAAGTGCAAAGGCTGCTATCCAACATTCAAGATCAAGCTCAAGATCTTCAAGAAGGTATAATTTTCTCAATCTTCTCCTTAAATTCTCATAAATTCGTATTAACTTGTTTTATTACTTAGCACTTTTATTCTCTCATATCACATATCCTAATATACTTTTTATTTAGTATTATTGCACATCTCTTATTTTCATACAAATAAAAGCCCAAAAAATAAGAAAAAGAGGGTTTGCTCATAAATTCCAAACGGGAATTCTCACACATTTCTTACACTTTTCTCACAACTAAAACACTTTTTCTACACACACACACACACACACACAAATAAGATAAGTCCCCGGTTGGATTTCTGGGATAAACCCCACCCCTCATTTTGCATGCGAACTACGTGGACTTTGATGCCTCTATAGGCTACGTAGGTGTCTCGGGGTAAATCCCGAGACTCGAGTCCTATTTTTACTTTTTCTCTCATTTTCTATTTTCTCTAAACTCCACTCTCTTATATTATATATATACATATATTTGTGCTTAGTGGCGTACTATTCCACATACGTTGTCATTCCATCGTAACGATCAACGTAAGGATAATCGCATGAATCCTATTTTCTAATACTTTTATACCTTCCTACGGATGACTCGCTTTACCTTTTCCATGGTACAAGTCGATAATTCCTATCTCCACTATATATACACATGCATACATATCACGGGGAAAATAAAGGAAAATAACAAAAACCCATGAGAGACCGAAAGGGCGAAATGGGTGCCTAACAACTTCCCATTTCATAACTTAGCCTCCGAACCCTTTTCGAATCATTTTGGTTTCGTATGCATCAGTATGTCTTTAGATGCTATCCTTAGGGATGGCTCCCTTTCTTTTATCTGTTTTGAGTAAAATAGACTAGCAACTCTATCTCTCTACATTTTTTCACCTCACCCAAATGACTCCGGCCGAAGCGCTCTTGAGAGGGACGTGCGGGACCTAGGATCCTCCCTCATGTGCCCGCCCTCCATGAGGATAGGGGGATGGCCTGTAACAACCCTCGCTTATGAGAGCCTATTTTATAATTACTTACTATGTGAAGTAATTACATATAAAATGTTGGAATATGGAGTAAGTATTAATTTAATGAAGAAAAGTTAATATTTACTAACTTGTTGTATATTTACTGTATGAGTATGTAAATATCCTCATGTTGAGTTTTATACTGTCATAAGATTTAAAATGACCCTATGATTTAAAATGGAACCGAAACTTAAAATGGATTATAAAATGTCCAAATGATAATTTGGAGGCCGTAGTAGATTTCGAAACGTGCGAGATAGTCAAATTATGTGCCATATTGTATTTTGAGGTTTTGGGCACTTTTGACTGATTATACCTTAAATATGCAGTTGCGTGTTATTTTATCGCGGTATTGATCATTTAAGTTGGGATTGTTGACTAAAGGCACGATTTAGTCTTGTTAAGTCTTCTATTTTCCCTAATTTCATTCCTAAACCTAGAGAGAACTAGAGAGAGGAAGAGAAAGAGTAGAGAAAAGATAAGAGATTGAAGATTGAGGAGGGATTCTTACTACTACACAAGGAAAATCTACATTTGCTAGATTGAGGCATGTTTTCTACTTGCTATATGTGGTTTAAGATATATGATTAGTTGTGATACTAATATATTGATCATGGTTTAACTAGTTTAGGGTTTTTGTGTATTTGTGGGTCTTGAATAATTAAAGAATGATTTGGGTGATTAGTGATGGTTGTGGTGGTAGTTAGTAGTATTTATGATGTATTGGTGGAAATAAATGAGTTTGGTTTGAAAGGATTTGTGTTGGGGTAAATTTGGAGTTAAAGACTCCATAGCCAAAATTGGCAAAATTGGCAGGACCGAATCGATTCGGCCCTTGGGGAGAATCGATTCGCTTAGGTCCAGTTTCCAGGTTTGCCTGGACCGAATTGATTCGGCAGTTTATAGAATGTCAGTTTCCCTTGTCCGAATCGATTCGCTTATAGGGCGAATCTATTCGTTTTCCTGTTGTTTTGAGTTATTTTTGAAATTCAATTCTAACTCATTTTTGTTTAGGGTTCGGGCCTAGGAACCTTCTTGTATGAAGTAAACGTAGAGTCCTAGAGTTCTAGGTGAGTTAGATTACTACCCTAGGTTAGAATTTGTATATATAGGACTTAGCTCGAGGGTGCGGGAAGTGATGTTTAGGCATTACTTTCATTTTTCAATTAGTAGGAGTATAGGAGTTTTCTAAGTTGTGTTTGGAAACTTTAGAAGTTAATTTGAGGTATGATGTTCTATTATAGAGCCCAAAAGGAGACTTGGGAAATAACTTGGGAGTTTAAATATTCCTCGAGGTTATTATGATGATGTGAAGCACGTATAGTTCCGGATAACCATAATGCATTTGATAAAATATAAATGGATAAAGTAAATGATAATTTACTAAATCATGTCATAGTAATTAATAAAATGGTTGGAACACACCCTCTCTAAATACCATCTTAAGGGAAGTTCGTGCGTAAGGTGAAGCCCCATGGCTAATAAATGCATGGTGGATATAGTCCTAGGCCATATGAGCGCTTGTTTTATATTTTCTGCGATGGGTAGGTAATTTCGGGTGTGGTTATGACTACACCGTAGGCATATGGCCACTTCTCGACGTTGCGATAGGATCCCAGGTTGTCTTGATAATAGGCCCTGGAAGATGATGGTTATTTAGGAGTGCGCACAGTGGGGAAACCCAGACGGGCGGTCTTAGAATCGTTATATATGTATAATTATAACTATTCTAACATCAAGTGGAACTTGATGGATATTAATGTCATAAAGAGCATAACGCAATGCCATAAAGAGCATAATACATGCCACAAAGAGCATAAAATTGAGATACGTGCCACAAAGAGCACATGATAAAATTTGTATTCCTGATAAGGAATGGAAAGATAAAATGAAAAGGATGAAAGATGAAAACGGTTTATGATTATTCTTATTCTCGTATATAATTGATTCTTACTTTATTATCATTTAATTGTCTTAGTTTATTTCATGATGTTACCATGCTAGAATATCATCTTATTCATCCATGATTAACTGTTCATTATTGTCATACTATTTGTTTATCTGGTGATCACATAAAATCGGGCCCTGACCCGTTCTTGTTTCTTGTTGTGCATATATCTATTGTAACCGCTCAGGTGCTCCACCGCAAGGATGCCCGTATTGATCTCCCCATTCCAGTGTCTTTTGAGGAGCCGTGACGTTTTTACGGATATCACGGGATATTTTGTGTAGACGCCTTCATTTTTGTTTTCTAGTTATGTTCGGGTCTTTATTCGAGCGTGTGGCCCAAACAGTTGTAAATGTATAATGGATGTATTATGTAATTAGTTGAACTTGTTGTGCATTGTATGAATTCTGTTGACCGACATTTCATTCGGTCCTTTTATTGTTGTTGTTGTTATCATTGTTACATATATACTTCCGGGTTTCCACTTGTTTTCAATTTTGGGTTGTTGACAATGCTTTCTTTAAATTACAAAACGAAATTTTTGACAACCCGTTTTCTGAAATATTGTGTAGTTATTCCATATACTCTTTATGTTGTTACGGTGCTGGGAATGATTCCATCCATGATTCCTATATTATTGGAGTATCGGCCTGGCCACCCCTTATTTCGGATACCGGGTTGTCATAGATGGTATCAGAGCATCAGGTTCTAGAGTCTTTAGGATCTATGCGGAATTGTCACATTCTACCGTAGTGTTCTTTGATATAGAGCCTAATGTTAGGACTGCTTTGTTATTTATGTTTGCGATATTCTACAAGATAGATTGATTTATATAGTATCCTAACTCTATTGTTTCTCCATCTCAGATGCCACCTAAGAGAGGTCACCCAGCGAGACGTAATAGAGTTGTGGAAGAAGAGGTTGGTCCTCCACCGCCGCCACCGGGGAGTATAAATGCTGCTGATGTGGCAAACATAGTGGCCAAGCAGTCAATGCAGCTATGACTGCAGTGGTACAACAAATGCCACAAGCTCAACCACGAGCTAAAGAGGCACAATCTCCTATGGGACCTTCTCCCTGGGAGAGAGTTAGGGAGTCTTTTCTAAAGGTCCATCCCACGGAATTCGATGGAGGCTCGGAAGTTATAAGGGCAAATCAGTGGAAGAAAGACATGCAACGCCATCTTCGAATGGTAGAATGTAGCGAGGAGAAAAAGAAAATACTTATTACTTTCAAGCTTGTCGGATCAGCATTACATTAGTGGGAGTCGATGACTACACCAGAACAAAAGGATACGATGACAATCATTGTTTTTTGGGCCTTGTTTGATTGAAAGTACTTCCCTCCCGCAGTTCAAAGGGAGATGCGAAGGAAGCTTCAAGATGTAGTACAGGGAGAGAGATCTGTTGCAGAGTATGAAGAGGAGTTCACCCGGTTGGCAAGTTTTGTACCGGATGAAGTGACTCCAGAAGAGAGGAGAATCTTCAAGTTTGTGGGAGGTTTACATTGGCGGATAAAACAACACTTGTTGGGAAATTCGGCTTTACAAACCTTTGGGGATGTGATGAATGCGGCACTACTTCATTGCCAAGAGCATATATTGTTTGTGCAAAATAGCAAGAAGGCTACCACGATGGGGTAAGTGGGAAAACCTTGAAGGAATGGGATTGGGGGAGGAGCATCTCCTTCATCCCAATCTTCGGGGAGTAAGCAAAGAGAGAGGGACCCCTAGCAAGTGGATTTGTCTAAATGCCAACGCTTTGGTGGATTTAATGCGGGTGGTAACAATAATAGGCTGGGTCAAGGTGGACCACCACAATAGCAAGTAGGTAGAGGTAGGAATGGAGGTAGAGGCTAGCAGGGCCGAGGTTTTGGTCAATTCCGAAACAATTAGGGACGAAACCAGGAGAATGTAACGAACAAATGTTTCCAGTGCAGAGAGCTGGGATATTATAAGAGGTCGTGTCCTCAGTTGATTGGAGGACAGCTTCCTAGGGCTCCGCAGCAGCCATATGTACAGTTTTCCTCCCCATCCACCTAATCCGATTGTTCCTCCAAAGCAAGGGAAAGTGCAGTATGGACGGGTCTATCATATTCAGGAAGCTATGCTTCCTCCAGCCCCTCCGGCATCGCCAGCGATTGAGGCTAAGTTTCTTATCCAAGGGCATATGGGTCGGGTATTATTTGATACGGGTGCGACACACTCTTTCATTTCTAAGAGTTTTGCTCAGACCACAGATTTGATAAAGTCTTATGAGAGTACTTTCACTAGCATTGAATCCTCTATGCGTGATGGTTCGTTGATTTTATTTGTTTGTAAGAACATAGGAATTAATCTTGGTAATTTGTGTTTTGAGCTCGATTTTCTCGTCCTTACCATGGTCGGGTATGATGTGATTTTGGTCATGGATTGGTGAATGAAATATCACGCGATAGTGAATTGTTACGGGAAGAGTATAGTCTTCGCCGTTACGGGACAAGAAATGTTCTTGGTAGTTATGCCTAGTTTAGAAGGAGGTACGAGTACCTATTTATATTGCATTGCGGAGGATACTTCTAGGGATGTAGTTGTTTCCCTGGATTCTCTTCTGATTGTTAGAGATTTTGAAGATGTTTTCCAGGAGATACCGCGATTACCTCCGAGCCGAGAGATTGAGTTTGTGATCGATTTAGCGCCGGGAACTCAACCTATTGCGAAAGCTCCATATCGCATGGCTCCTGTGGAAATGAGGGAGTTAAGGATCAAATCCAGAAGTTATTGGAGTAGGGATTGATTAGGCGCAGTACGTCACCATGGGGTGCTTTGGTGTTGTTTGTAAAGAAAAGAGACGGTTCTCTCCGGTTATGTGTGGACTATAGAGAGTTGAATAAAGTCACCATCCGGAATAAAAACCCTTTGGCTCATATTGATGATCTATTTGACCAACTTAGGGGAGCGTCGTACTTCTCTAAGATCGATTTGAGGACAGGGTATCATCAGTTGTGGATACGGGAACAGGATGTATCCAAGACCGCATTTCTGGCCAGATATGGATCCTATGAATTCTTGGTTATGCCCTTTGGACTAACCAATGCCCCCGCTGTATTTATGAATCTCATGAATAGAGTATTTCGGGACTTCCTTGACCAATTTGTTATTGTATTCATCGATGACATCTTAGTCTATTCTTAGACCGAATCTGACCATGCTACTCACTTAGGGTTGGTCCTACAAAGATTGAGGGATCACCAATTGTATGCAAAGTTCTAGAAGTGTGGTTTTTGGTTGAAGGAAGTTCAATTTTTGGGCCATGTTGTGTCATCCCAAGGTATATTGGTGGATCCTAATAAGGTGGTTGAGGTGAGGGAGTGGGGTCAGCCCATGAAACCTATCGAGATTCGTTGTTTTCTGGGTTTGGCGGGTTATTACCGTCAATTTATCAAGGGTTTCTCAAAGATCGCTAGCCCTTTGATAAATTTGACTCGAAAAGGGGTGAGATTTGTTTGGGATAGCTCTTTCCAGGCTGCTTTTGATGAGATCAAAGATAGATTGACTTCGGCTCCAGTCCTCGCTTTGCCAAAACCGAGATTGGAATATCTAGTCTTCACCGATGCATCTCTTCAAGGATTAGGAGGTGTGCTTCAGCAAGAGCGACGGGCTATTGCTTATGCTTATTGAAAGCTCAAGCCTTATGAAAGTAACTATCCGGTGCATAACTTAGAACTCGCCGCGGTTGTCTTTGCCTTGAAGATTGTAGGCATTATCTCTTGGGGGAGAAATTCAGTCTTTTCACGGACCATAAATCACTGCAATATTTATTCTCACTAAAAGATTTGAATATGCGTCAGCGCTGATGGTTGGAGTTCGTGAAAGATTATCATTTTGATATCCATTATCATTCGGGCAAGGCGAACGTAGTGGCGGATGCCTTGAGTAGGAGACCAGAGGGGGAGTTAGCTAATGTATGGAAAGCTAAGTGGAAAGAGCTCAGTCAGGAGGATGCGGTGGTGAGAGAGTTCATGCCAGTGATGATCGTTACTACTACCATTGTGGCAAGGGTTGTTGAAGCCCAAGGTAGGGATAAGGGCTGTCAAGATCATATACACCGATTACTGTCCGAGGGAGCGGAATCCTACTCGATAAGTTTCGAGGGTGGATTACGCTTCCATGGAAGACTTATTATCCCGGAGGAGGGGGATTTGAGACGGGCGGTGATGGCGAAATCTCACGGGTCAAAATTTACGGTACATCCTGGTGGGGACAAGATGTATCAAGACATGCTTCGCCAGTATTAGTGGCCCATCATGAAATGGGATATTTCTGAATTTGTGTCCCAATGCACTACTTGTCAATTGGTCAAGATCGATCATCAGCGACCGACAGGTTTATTGCAACCATTGGAGATTCCAGTATGGAAATGGGAAAGCTTATCGATGGACTTTATTACGGTCTTACTAAGGTCACAGAGGGGTAATGATTCTATTTGGGTGATTGTCGACTGCTTAACTAAAATGGCACACTTCCTACCCATGCATACTGATTATGAAAGTACTCGCTATGCCCGATTGTTCATCGAGGAGGTCGTCAGACTTCATGGGGTACCTTTAAATATAGTTTTCGACCAGGACAAGATCTTTGTCTCCCACTTTTGGCAAAGTTTCCAAGAGGCCATGGGGACCGAATTGAGGTTAAGCACTTCTTATCATCCTCAAACAGATGGTCAGACTAAAAGAGTAAACCAAATGTTGGAGGATATGCTCCGTATGTGTATGCTTGATCTCAAAGGTGGTTGGGAACAATACCTCCCATTGGTTGAGTTTGCTTATAACAACTCATACCAATTTACTATTGGAATGGCTTCCTATGAGGCTCTTTATGGCCGGCCGTGTAGATCGCCCGCTTGTTGGTTGAAAGTGGGTGATAATAAATTCCTTGGACTTGAAATTATCCAAGATACTTCTTCTAAAATTGAAATCATTCGGAATCGCATTCGGATAGCCCAAGACCTCCAAAAGAGCTATGCCGATGCGGGTAGAAGACACATGGAGTTGGATATTGGGGACTAAGTCTTGGTGCGAGTGTCACCAATGAAGGGCATTAAGCGTTTCGGGAAGAAAGGAAAGCTTGCACCGCGCTTTATTGGACCTTTTCCAGTTATTATGAAAGTCGGTCCAGTGGCGTATCAACTTGCCTTACCGGAACCTTTGCAACAAATTCACGATGTATTCCATCTTTCCTCTCTGAAGAAGTATAAAAGATGTAAAGGTGCCCTTTGGCATATCCCTTTTGAGTATATTGACTTGCAACCCGACATTTCATATAAAGAACAACTGGTTGCTATTCTTGAGTATGGGGAGCGTAAGTTGAGGTCTCGTGTGGTGCCCTTGGTGAGAGTCCAATGGAGTCATCACAATTCTAAAGAATCGACTTGGGAACATGAGGACGACATGGAGGAAAAATATCCGCATCTCTTCTTACCAGGTAAGCTTGAATTTTGGGGGAAAAATTCGCTCATGAGAGGGGGGGGGGGGGAGTATGTAACAACCCTCGCTTATGAGAGCCTATTTCATATTTACTTACTATGTGAAGTAATTACATATAAAATGTTGGAATATGGAGTAAGTATTAATTTAATGAAGAAATGTTAATATTTACTAACTTGTTGAATATTTACTGTATGAGTATGTAAATATCCTCATGTTGAGTTTTATAGTGTCATAAGATTTAAAATGATCCTATGATTTAAAATGGAACCGAAACTTAAAATGGATTATAAAATATCCAAATGATAATTTGGAGGCTGTAGTTGATTCTGGAACGTGCGAGATAGTCAAATTATGTGCTATATTGTATTTTGAGGTTTTGGGCACTTTTGACTGATTATACCTTAAATATGCAGTTGCGTGTTTTTTTATCGCGGTATTGATCATTTAAGTTAGGATTGTTGACTAAAGGCACGATTTCGTATTGTTAAGTCTTCTACTTTCCCTAATTTCATTCCTAAACCTAGGGAGAACTAGAGAGAGGAAGAGAAAGAGTAGAGAAAAAAGAAGAGATTGAAGATTGAGGAGGGATTCTTACTACTACACAAGGAAAATATGCGTTTGCTAGATTGAGGCAAGTTTTCTACTTGCTATATGTGGTTTAAGATAAATGATTAGTTGTGATAATGATGTATTGATCATAGTTTAACTAGTTTAGGGTTTTTTGTGTATTTGTGGGTCTTGAATCATTAAAGAATGATTTGGATGATTATTGATGGTTGTGGTGGTAGTTAGTAGTATTTATGATGTATTGGTGGAAATAAATGAGTTTGGTTTGAAAGGATTTGAGTTGGGGTAAATTTGGAGTTCAAGACTCCATAGCCAAAATTGGAAAAATTCGCAGGACCAAATCGATTCGACCCTTGGGGCGAATCGATTCGCTTAGGTCCAGTTTCTCGCTGCCTGGACCGAATCGATTTGGCTTGGCCGAATCAATTCGTTAGTTTAGAAAATGTCAGTTTCTCTTGTTCAAATCGATTCGCTTTTAGGGCGAATCGATTCGTTTTCCTGTTGTTTTGAGTTATTTTTGAAATTCAATTCTAACTCAGTTTTGTTTAGGGTTTGGGCCTAGGAACCTTCTGGTATGAAGTAAACGTAGAGTCCTAGAGTTCTAGGTGAGTTATATTACTACCCTAGGTTAGAATTTGTATATATGGGACTTAGTTCGAGGGTGCGGGAAGTGATGTTTAGGCATTATTTTCATTTTTCAATTAGTAGGATTATAGGAGTTTTCTAAGTTGTGTTTGGAAACTTTAGACATTAATTTGAGGTATGTTGTTCTGTTATAGATCCCAAAAGAAGACTTGGGAAATAACTTGGGAGTTAAAATATTCCTCGACGTTATTATGATGATGTGAAGCACGTATAGTTCCGGATAACCATAATGCATTTGATAAAATGTAAATGGATAAAGTAAATGATAATTTACTAAATCATGTCATAGTAATTAATAAAATGGTTGGAACATACCCTCTCTAAATACCATCTTAAAGGAAGTTCGTGCGTAAGGTGAAGCCCCCTGGCTAATGAATGCAGGGTGGATATAGTCCTAAGCCATATGAGCGCTTGTTTTATATTTTCTGCTATGGGTAGGTAATTACGGGTGTGGTTATGACTACCCTATAGGCATATGGCCGCTTCCCGACGTTGCGATAGGATCCCAGGTTGTCTTGATAATTGGCCCTGGAAGATGATGGTTATTTAGGGGCGCGCACAGTGGGGAAACCCGGATGGGCGGTCTTAGAATCGTTATATATGTATAATTATAACTATTCTAACATCAAGTGGGACTTGATGGATATTAATGCCATAAAGAGCATAACGCAGTTCCATAGAGAGAATAATACATGACACAAAGAGCATACAATTGAGATACGTGCCACAAAGAGCACATGATAAAATTTGTATTCCTGATAAGGAATGGAAAGATAAAATGAAAAGGATGAAAGATGAAAACGGTTTATGATTATTCTTATTCTCGTATATAATTGATTCTTACTTTATTATCATTTAATTGTCTTAGTTTATTTCATGATGTTACCATGCTAGAATATCATCTTATTCATCCATGATTAACTGTTCATTATTGTCATACTATTTGTTTATCTGGTGATCACATAAAACCGGGCCCTGACCCGTTCTTGTTTCTTGTTGTGCATATATCTATTGTAACCGCTCAGGTGCTCCACCGCAAGGATGCCCGTATTGATCTTCCCATTCCAGTGTCTTTTGAGGAGCCGTGACGTTTTTGCGGATATCACAGGATATTTTGTGTAGACGCCTTCATTTTTGTTTTCTAGTTATGTTCGGGTCTTTATTCGAGCGTGTGGCCCAAACAGTTGTAAATGTATAATGGATGTATTATGTAATTAGTTGAACTTGTTGTGCATTGTATGAATTCTGTTGACCGACATTTCATTTGGTCCTTTTATTGTTGTTGTTGTTATCGTTATTACATATATACTTTCGGGGTTTCCACTTGTTTTCAATTATGGGTTGTTGACAATGCTTTCTTTAAATTACAAAATGAAATTTTTGACATCCCGTTTTCTGAAATATTGTGTAGTTATTCCGTATACTCTTTATGTTGTTAGGGTGCTGAGAATGATTCCATCCATGATTCTTTTATTATTGGAGTATCGGGCTGGCCACCCTTTATTTTGGATACCGGGTTGTCACATGGACACACTATCCATCATATTGAGATGTACCAATCAGCGGCAAACATATACTCCATCTCAGATGAGATGAGGTGTCGTGCCTTTTTCGGCACTCTGACTGGGGCCGCACATGTCTTGTATATGTCTCTTCCAAAGAGCTCCATTGAAAGCTTTAAGCAGTTTGCAAACCGGTTTATCCATAAATTTTACTTTGGAGTGAGGGTACAGAAGAAGAACACACACTTGCTCTATGTTAAATAGGGGAAGAACGAGAGCCTAAAAGACTACATAGCCAGATTTATCAAAGAAAAGTTAGAGGTCGAAGATTACGAGGAGAGTATAGCCATGACAACCCTCATTGGGGGACTCCAGAAGGGGAAGTTATTATGGAATCTTATCGAAGACCCCCCGAAGACGATGGCTGAATTGCTGGAAACAGCGGGAAAGGTGATGAAAGCCGAAGAGGCGATGGCCGCAAAATACGAAGATGAAAAAGGAGGCACTAGTGGGGGTAAGTACCAGAAAAAGAATAAGGAGGGGAATAAGAGGCTAGCAGATGACAAATTTGCTGATTATACCCCTCTAATAGTCAGTTGTGAACACATTATGAATGAGATAAAGAGTGATCGATCCTTGAAATGGCCCGAGAAGTTGAGGGCACCTCCTCACAAGAGTAACAAAAACTTGTGGTGTGAGTTTCACTAAGACCATGGTCACGTGACTAATAAGTGTTTTTCCTTGATAGATGAAATTGAAAAAATGTTAAAAGAAGGGAGTTTAAGGAAATACATTGACAAAGGTTCCTTCAAAAAGGGCCGAGGGGACGACCCCAGGAACAAGAGAGGTGATACGTGTAGAGAAGATCCTCCAAACAGAAGGGATGACCCTTCGGATGATGAGGACGACCGTGACCTCCCACAGAGAGACAATAACAACCTTGTAAAAATACTTAATATGATCTCACTCGGTGTAGGGATGATCTCCGGGGGACTGGTAGGAGGAGGTTCAGAGGTCGCAGATTGGAAGGCCCATGTAGCTGAAGCTAAGGCAGTGACAAAATCTGTGCATTCAACCTCTATAGAAGCAAGGCCAGAAAAAAGAAATAAATTTGATATGGATACTTTGATAGTGGGATTATCAATAATGGACTTCAAAGGCCTCTTAGCCCCACATGACGACCCTCTCATCATCACTGCTAGGGTGCACGAATGCGAGGTACCGAGGATCCTGATAGATGGGGGTAGTTCTGTAGATGTGATGTTCTGGCCGTGCTTTAAAGCCTTAGGTCTCAGTCGTGCTAGGCTCGTCCCATACCATGACCCCTTGATTGATTTCAGTGGGGAAAAAGTTCATCCTCTAGGAGTGTATGAGGCCAATGTAAGAATGGGGGACTAGTGGCCGAAATGGCTTACCAAGAAGGTCAACTTTTTCGTGATGGATGAACATGTCCTCTCAGCCTATAACATTATACTGGGGCGAGTGGCCCTCAAGGAATTTAAGGTCGTTTCGTCCACGGCTCATCAGATGATAAAATTCTCGACCCATTACGGGGTAAGGGAAGTCCAGGGAGACTAGACGATGACAAAGGAATGTTACTTCAACTCTACCGAAGAAAGAGAGGCACACAAGAAAGAAATAACTATTTACAATATTAATACCCTTGACCCCAGGGATGAGACAAAATTGAAGAAAGGAGAAGCCGTGAAAGAGGTAGATTCCATCATCCTCAAGGAGGATGATCTGAAAAAACCCATCCAAGTTGGCAAAGCTCTAAAGACAGACATAAAAGAAGACCTCATCAAGCTGCTAAGGATAAGATAGGACGTCTTTGCATGGAGTCATGCATATATGCCAGAGATCGACCCCGAAATCATGTGCCACAAGCTCAACGTGGTATAGGGCATAAAGCTGGTAAAGCAGAAGAGGAGAATTTATTCTTCGAGAAAAATATGAAGTAATAAGGGACGAGGTCAAGAAGCTAGAAGATGCTGATTTCATCAGGGAGGTCATTTATCCCGAATGGCTATCTAACGCAGTCATAGTCCCCAAAGCCAATGAAAAATGGAGAATGTGTGTAGACTTCACCAACCTCAACAAACATTATCCCAAAGACAACTTCCCTCTCCCCCGTATTGATCAGATGGTGGACCCTATCGCAGGCCATGAGCTAATGAGCTTCATGGATGCTTATTTAGGCTACAACCAGATCTTCATGATCCCTGAGGACTCAGAGAAAACATCTTTCATTACTGATAAGGGGACATACTGTTATAGGGTCATACCATTTGGCCTAGAAAATACGGGGGCAACGTATCAGTGCCTTGTGAATAAAATGTTTAAAGACCAAATCCGAAAGTCTATGGGGGTTTATGTAGATGACATGTTGACCAAGAGTTTGATGGTCGAGGATCATGTGTCCAACCTCGAGAGGACCTTTAACATGATGGACAAGTACCGGATGAATCTCAACCCAACCAAATGTGTCTTCGGGGTCGGAGCAGGGAAGTTCTTGGGGTTCATCGTCAATCAAAGAGGCATTGAGGCCAATCATGAGAAGATAAAGACTCTCCTAGAAATGAAGACTCCCAAGACCATTAAAGACGTTCAGAGTCTCACAGGGCGAGTGGCTGCTTTGAATAGGTTCATATCCAGAGCCATAAACAAGTTCCTACCATTCTTTAAAATTTTTAGAAAAGCCTTCAAATGGAATGAAGAATGTGACCAAGATTTCAAAGAACTAATGTCAAACCTAGGGTCTCCCTTGCTGTTGTCACGACCAGTGCAGGGCGAAATATTATACATGTACCTAGCCGTCTCAAAGTCAGCCATCAGCGCAGCCATTATGAGACAAGAAGACGGGGTGAAAAAGCCTGTGTATTTCAATAGTAAGGCACTCCAAGGGCATAGAAAAGATACCCTAGGATGGGGAAGTTAGCCTATGCCCTAATCCATGCATCAAGAAAGATGAAGCCATACTTCCAGTCCCATACCATTGTCATCCTCACTGACTCTCCTCTTAGGCAGGTCATACATAAGCCAGAAAAATCGAGGAGGCTAATGGTCTGGGCTATAGAGCTGGGAGAGTTTGACATTGTGTATCAACCTAGGGTGGCCATTAAGGGGCAAGAATTAGCAGATTTTGTGGCTGAATTTACTTGGGAAGATGATGAGGCTGAAGATGAGAGCCTCGAGAAGATAGATACCCGGCATGGCAGAATTATTGACCCATCCGCAGATAAGGCCGAGATAAACACCGCTAGAGAAAAATTTGCTAAAAATGAAGAGGGAAGATATCTCTTTAGACAGGGTTCCCTCACCAAGTGAAATTTTTCAGAGGAACAGGCTGTATGGAACCTATTCATTGATGAGTCCTCTTGCGAGAGCGTAAATGGGACTGGATTAATAATATCAGCACCCGATGGAACAGACATTGAGTACGCCCTGAGGTTCAAATTCAAAGCCTCCAACAATGAGTCTTAATATGAAGCCCTGATAGCAGGCCTCTTATTAGCTAGGTCACTTAGTGTTGGCCAGATCTTGGTCTATAGTGATTCAAAACTTGTGGTGAATCAGATACTAGGAGCATACGAGGCTAACGATGAGAGAATGGACAAATATCTTGAAAGAGTAAATGCACTATTGAAGAGCTTCGAAGAAGTAAAGTTAAAGAGGATACCTAGGCTTGATAATGGCCGAGAAGATGCACTTACTAGGCTGGCCTCAGCAACTAGGACAGATATCAGGAGGACAGTCCCAGTGGAAATCTTACCTCGACCAACGATTGAAGATGCAGAGGGAACAATTGGATCTTTCTTAAATATCAACATGGAAGCTTCATGGATTGAACCCCTAGTCAGATACATTAAAGTGGGAGAGATGCCAGAAGTAAAACAATAAAGGAAGAAGTTGAGATACAAAGCATCAAAATTCACTGTCATTGGAGACACCTTGTACAAAAAGGGGTTCTTGCTCCCCTTGCTCAGATATGTTCACCTGTCTGAGGTCCCATGCATCTTGCAAGATGTGCACGAGGGGTCTTGTTCAAGCCATATTGGGGGCAGGTCGTTAGCAAAGAGGATAGTCACACAAGGATATTGGTGGCTGACCTTGGGGAAGGATACTACGGCTTATGTAAAGAAATGTGAGAAATGTCAAAAGTTCGCCACCATACCCCATCAGCCTCTCACCTCCATCATGTACCATAGCCGTTCGCAGTATGGGGAATCAATCTAGTAGGACTCTTGCCTAGGGCCGTCAACAACTATTGATACTTGATCATAGCAATTGAATATTTCTCAAAATGGGTGGAAGCGGAACCGATGGTCACGATTACCGAGAAGAAGACCATCCAATTTATCTGGAAAAACATTATATCTAGACATGGTCTCCCTAATACCCTCACCCTCCCTGGAGAAATACTATGAAAGAGTGGGTGTCAAACAATTCTTCTCTACCCCAGTCCGACCTCGGGCTAATGGGTGAACTGAGGTCACAAATAGAACAATCCTAGACGGGATAAAAAAAAAACTCGAGGAGGCAAAAGGAAGATGGGTTGAGGAATTATACGTTGTACTGTGGGCCTACAAGATAACCGTTAAGACTCCTACCGGGGAAACCCCGTTCATGCTGGCGTATGGCTCAGAAGCTGTCATCCCCACTGAGATTGGGTTTCCCACTCACAGAGTCCAAATGTATGACCCCCAGAGAAATATGGAAGAAAGGAGACTTGATCAAGGAGAGAAGAGAAGACGTCGAGATAAGGTAAGCAACCTATCAACTGAGGACTGTCAGGTTTTACAACCAGAGGGTGAAGCAAAGTCCAATTGCTGTGGGGGACCTAGTCCTAAAAAAGACATGTTAGAAGCCTAACAAGCTCCACCCAAATTGGCATGTCCCTTATAGGGTCATTGATGAAGTTATCCCTGGAACCTATAGACTAGAGAACCTTGAAGGGGAACCCTTTTCCAACCCCTGGAATGCAGATCATTTGAAAAAATATTATGAATAATGTTGTAATGTCCTATCGGACCACAGTTGTAATGAATGTGTTGCTACAATAGAACACTTAATGCTAATGAGAATATTATATTGACCCCTCATCTTGTTTGTTCATTTTGGTATGATTGGGGTAATTCTTGCTAAATCCCCTCGGCTATGATGAAGGTGAATGGTAGGGATGACCCTCCATTCACTCTCAAGAAAGATGAGGGGAACTTATATTTTAAAACATCATTAATTTGGTGGAAACCACCCTCGGCTAAGATGAGGGTAAAGGGTAGGGACGACCCTCCATTAACTCTCAAGAAAGACGAGGGGGGACTCGTATTTAAAAGAAACATCATTAAATTGGTGGATAACCAACCTCGGCTAAGATGAGGGTGAAGGGTAGGGACGACCCTCCATTCACTCTCAAGAAAGACGAGGGGGGACATATATTTTAAAACCATTAATTTGGTGGAAACTACCCTCGGCTAAGATGAGGGTGAGACCCTCTATTCAATATCAAGAAAGATGAGGGGGACTTATATTTTAAAACATCATTAATTTGGTGAATGCCACCCTCGGCTATGATGAGGGTGAATGGTAAGGACGACCCTCCATTCACTCTCAAGAAAAACGAGGGGGGACTTATATTTTAAAACATCATTAATTTGGTGGAAACCACCCTCGACTATAATGAAGGTGAATGGTAGGGACGACCCTCCATTCACTCTCAAGAAAGACGAGGGGGGACTTATATTTTAAAACATCATTAATTTGGTGGAAACCACCCTCGGCTATGATGATGGTGAATGGTAGGGAAGACCCTCCATTCACTCTCAAGAAATAAGAGGGGGACTTATATTTTAAAACATCATTAATTTGATGAATGCCACCCTCGGCTATGATAAGGGTGAATGGTAGGGATGACCCTCCATTCACTCTTAAGAAAGACGAGGGGGGACTTATATTTTAAAAAAATCATTAATTTGGTGGAAACCACCCTCGACTATGATAAAGGTGATGGTAGGGATGACCCTCCATTCACTCTCAAGAAAGACAAGGGGGGACTTATATTTTATAACATCATTAATTTGGTGGAAACCACCCTCGGCTATGATGAGGGTGAATGGTAGGGACAACCCTCCATTCACTCTCAAGAAAGATGAGGGGGGAATTATATTCTAAAACATCATTAATGTGGTGGAAACCACCCTCGGCTATGATGAGGGTGAGTAGTAGGGACGACCCTCCATTCACTCTCAAGAAAGATGAGGGAGGACTTAGAAGATGGATAACACATATCATATCCAAGACACAAGTCGTAAAAGAGGCAAATATAGGAGACAGGAATAGAAAAATTCCATTATAAAATTAAGTGTTACAAATATTTGTCCAAAAGAAAATTCAATACAAAAACTTTACAAACAGAGGGTATGGGCCACAGGTAGCCACCCTATTGAAAAATATCAGAAGGCAGGGCTTCAACATTAACTAGAGGAGTCTCTTCAATGACCAAAATAGGCCGATCCTCAGATGTGACAGTATCTTTGATGTGAACTTAAGACTCTACATGGTCTAAAGCCTCAGCTATAAGGGGTCTTCCATCTCCACTGCTTCAAGAGAAGGACAGATAGATGACACGGCATCAATAAATTTTAAGATGACCCACCGATAGGCTGTCCTAATCCCTCTCTCCAGGTACTCAAGGCCAAAGCCTTGGAATTCATAGGAGAGCTTGTAAGCCTTTACAGCATCGACCTCGGCCTTTCTCACTGCCTTAGTGAGTTCAGCCTTGAATTGGAGCCCCTGATTGGTCAAGGCCTCTTCCTTCTCTTTGATAAGGCCGCCCTTCACCTTCAGGTCAGACTCATGTTGCTTTACCAACTCGTCCAGGACCCTTGCATGCTTAGTCCTTACACTCTCCAGCTCTGCCCTGGCAGTCACCATCTCAGTCTTCAAGTCTGCCTCATGATGGATAGCCATCTCGGTCTTATGGAACTTCTGTTGATTTGCAGTAATCCACTTAGTAGCAGAGGTGAAGGCACAAACAGACTGCACAAAGATAAGCACATATTAAAGGGCCGGGGGAATAGTTGGTAAAATATTTATGAATAAAAAAATGAGAATTGAAGGAAATCCATGAGCCAGAGTATGCAGACCGTAGTCATAGACCTTGGCCGGGGGCATCTTTGATAAGAATTCATAATCTACGGCCAAGGGTGCAGAAAACATTAAGGCTTTGGATGCCCTCAGGTTGGCTATGAGGGAGGAGGTCTCGGCCTTCAAGAAGGTAAGATTCTGAGACCAGTAGGCTCCCATGCTTGAAGAGGAGCTCGTCCCCTCAGTGTGTGTATGAGGTACCTCTACCCTCGCCCTCGTCCGTAATTCAGGACGAGAGCCACCAGTGACTTTAGGTTATTTTTATTTGCGACTGTCAGCAGTCGACTCCACATGTGTCAGCCCCACAGCCTTTGTCTTTTTCGAAGGTTGCTGAGGCTCTTTGCCTTTCCTCTTTCCCAGACCAGACATTAAACTAGGGTCAGTCATCTCCCATAGTTGATCAGATATGTTTTCAGAACGACCTGAAAAGGAGACGATACATCAGAAACAAGCAGTAGCAACGAGGAAACACTTAAAAATAAAAATGGAGAAAATATCAACTCACATAATTTAGTTAGGGGGCCGACCCTCAAACCAACTTCTTTGAGGAAACGAGGGGTCATAAAATCTTCAAATTTGTGAAGTTCACCCTCTTTCCCTTGCTCCCTCAGATAGTCGATAATGTCCCTCTCATCCAAGCTGAGTCTGAGGTCTGACCGTGCTTTCATTGAAGGGTTAGACCATGATCTTGGACCTTCAGACCGTCTTCTAAAGGCTCTACCCCGACGGGGAATTCCCAATCCCCAGAGATGAAGAAAAAACTCTTATTCCAATTATGGTTGGAAGTTTGTGCCGCATAAAGGAGTATTTTATCGAACTTCCTTGCCCCTAGATGAAAATACCCAGGGTGCTTGGACGAGAAAGTGATATTATCTGGCTATAAATAGATCGTCCGAAGGCTCGTCAGTGAAAGTATTCTTCCAAAGGGAGATATAACCGAGGATGATTCTCCAAGAGTTGTGAGATAGTTGAGAAGGAGAAACCCTAAGGGCATATAGTATGTCAACTATTGTAGGGTGCAGAGGGAACCTAAAACCTACCCTGAGCATCTGCTCATAAACAGCAACTTCCCCCTCATTCCCCTGGAAGACCCTCTCATCTACATTGGGGACCCTCATAGTTATACTGGGTTGTACACCAAAATGTGCCTCCACAGCAAGAGGTCACAATCCCTGACAGATGAGACGTAAGCTGAGGCACTAGAAGTGTCAACTTGATTAGCATCTAAAATCTCACTATCGTCCTCATCCCTCTCAAACTCAGATATCTCGGCTTCATCAACTGTTGACGGTCCACCAGTAAAGGCCATCTAGAAAAAAAGAGGGGACAAGGCTGTCACAGGGACAACCTCAGAATGAACTGTCCCCTCAACCTGTCGATTTGGGCTAAATGTTGAAGTCTCTCCCCTACCAGAAGGCCCAGCACTTATTGGTGATGATGCTCTTTAATCCATCTCTCCCTCGTGTGTCTTACTCTCGGTTGGACGATAGGAATGCCTAAAGGGATCAGATGGTAAAATTATGGCTAAAGGAATGGTGATTATGGGTCGTACCCAATTAGGGTCAGCCCCTCGTCTTTGCTCTTTCTCATCCTCTATTCGTCTAATCTCAGCAAAGAATTTCTCCCTCAAGGTTGGAAATTACTCGGCTAAACCATAAAGTCTTTTTAGCATTAAGCGGAAGGCTCTACACTTAAGAAATTTGTTCAAACTAACTACAAACAAGTTTACAGTTTGACCAAGTTGACTTTTGGATTAAAACTAAAGAAATGAAAGGTTTTCATTTATGAACACTAAAGAACAAGGGGAACGCAGTTCATCAGAGAAGAATGCCGAGGATTAACAGGAAAGCCCAAGAAATGGCACAAAGAGGCACTAAACCACCACAAAAAGGTGGAGGAAGAACCCTAAAGAGTCTAAAACCTAATATTCAGTCCAATAAATGCCACAGCAAGGCGGGTTCACTCGCCAGAAAAGTAAAGTAACCAAGAAAAATCGAAAAGGAATCCCAATTCAAAAAATAAGCTAGAATGGAAGATAAAAAGGGAACTTAAGGCAAAGAAAATCACTGAGGAGGAAGTCGAAGACTGAGCGAAGCCTGAGGCAGAGGAAAATGCAGAAATGGCAGTTTGAACTGCTAAAGAGCTAGAGAAAGAAAGCTTGCGTGCGAAGAAGAAGAATAAGAAGAAGAAATGATTATTTGAAAAATCATTTAAATACTTTGTTACTGGTGGGCCCATTAACCAAGGCAGTGCATAGCCTAAGAGGAGAGGCATCATTAGGGCACAAAGCCCAAGAGTGGTGAGCAGCCGTCGCACCTTGGAAACATAAACGATGATGGATACCTGACAAGATCTCAATCAACATGAGAAATGTCACTCATTAAACTGACCACACAGTTGGCATTCAAAGGCAACATTACCCCTTAGCCATCTCAACAACATTGATGACTAAGGGCTGGGGGTGATTGATATACCAATATACACCCTAGGCTAGGCCAAGGATGTCCTCATATCAGATGAGGGCTCAAGTCAGCATAGGCAAGGCGACCCTATAAGGGGCCGACCCCACATCATGGGCTGACCCTCAAGCATAGGCTAGACGACCCTATGAGGGACCAATCCCACATCATGGGCCGACCCTCCAGCATAGGCCAGACGACCCTTTAAGGGTCCGACCCCGCATCATGGGCCGACCCTCCAGCATAGGCCAGACGACCCTTCATCAATAGTCGGATGACCCTAAGAGGGGACAACAATACGAGGCCCACACCCAAGAGGACCCAATGCCAGTATGAACTTTAGCCTCGACTTGACATTATAGGCCGAGGGTGACATCATCACATCGCGTGATTGGGGAGACGCGTGGCACAATGCGCGTGGGACTCATATAACACGTGGACTAGAATGTTATAACAATATCATCCCCTCACGTGAGGCAATATTATGTCATAATTAATCACAAGTGGCATAGCCAGGTGTCAACAGGTAATTAGCTAGATCATTATTCACATGCTCAATGCATGCTTGGGGGGTACACTACACCACCCAAGCCCTATATATATATTTATCATCTTCAACCTTGTAAGGGTATCGAGAATTATAACCCTAGATAAAACTTTGCTTGTACACACAGTGGAGAGAGAGTGAGCTTATGAGCATTGTATCCAAGGCTATTAATGCCCATGTTTAGCGGATCACTCACTCACAGTGGATGTAGGCCTGATTGGCTGAACCAATATACATCATTATCTTCATACCTCTTATACTCGTCCCCTTCTATATACTTATACATATATAACTTTATTACTGCCATTGGTACTGTTTGTGCTCTCCACCTCTTATCTGGTGCTGCTAAATCTTACCATCATTACCCATCTGCTTGATTAATTCTTAATTATATCATCACAACTTATTTTAATAACTTTACTCCAGTTACTAATAAACATTCACACCTATAATATCCGTATATAATTATCTGTAGCTTTATATACATAGGTTTATAGCACATAACATATATACACATACATCGCTCGTTATATATGTAACCGCAATCCCTTTGAGTATGTCTTTATTTGATGTGAAATCACTAGCATGCAATCAAGATCCAGGATTATCCACCACAACTTGGAAAACGGGGTCAAAATCTCACCACCGAACCTAAAATGAAAAACAAATCTGAGGCGGTCATGGCCTTAAGTCCGTGGGTTATAACCATACCACATTATTCCATGGGACTCCAAACCTACATAGCCTAGTCATGCACAAACCTATGACCTAGGAGAATGTTCTACCTCAGTTGGGATTCGCCAGAGTGCCCTCCCACGGCATACAACCTCCATCGATAGCATATCCGCTAGGATGGGTATGTTTCACACAAATATCATACACACAGATATTATTATTATTATTCATATATATATATATATATATATATCACATAATTCGGCTAATTGTTGTCGTACACCCGAAGCAATAGCCTAAATGTGCTGAGTCTACCCCTGACTCTTAAATATTCAATTACCCCCATTTAATTGATTTCACACATATATCATTATTTCTGGACATTAAGTCCTTTCTCACCAGCCCACATCCTAAGTTACATGAATCGCCGACTGAATTTATTAATTCATATTTTGAGTGTTATTCGCACTAGACACCCACAATTCCTTACCCCAGGTTTTATTCCAACTATCCCAAGGTAATATAAGGTCTCTAAAATATTTTTCTAGAAGTCCTACTTTCATCTACGGACACCCCAAAAAGTCCCGAACCCCAAAGTAATTAATAAACTATTAACAAACGGAACTGGGTTAAGTAGGGCAACCGAGCCGGTTCTACTATGGGCTGATCGTTTTGCCCCCATATGCTGCCCAAGTGAGGGCTGCCACTTTATTTACAGGTTTACCCAGATTTTTATCTCAGAGTGAATCCGAATTTCATACCAAAGATACTATCAGCCCATCAATTACTAACATGAATACATGTATTTAATTGTCACAAATCATCAAAAACTAAATTTAATCATGGGAGTTACATCATTCTTTTTCGAGCATAAATTATTTCATAACTTCTAATGAAATCCTAAATTCACAATCAAGATTTTATCTTTTCAATTCAAGTTCGTATCTTTCCATTCAAGATCAATATATACAATTATCATTATTAGTTTCCTTTAAGAAGAACTATTTTTTCATGTAAAATTTTACCCAACGAAGATCATAATAATATTACGATATTCATCTTTCTAAAACCCCCCTTTTTCATATAAATCTCACCCCTAAAATTTGTTATAAGTATACTAAATTTAGATATGAACATAAAACTAAACAAAAGTATTAAGCAAGTTTAATCACTTGACTTATATGTATAAGGAATCATGATTTTCATTTTATAGGGTAGAATCTAGCCAAGAACTCCCAACAATTTGACTCCAATTAAGCCTCCGCCTTGAATCCCTTATGTTTTTTCTTCCTCTTTTTTCTCACCAGTATAGCTCTCATGTATTTAAATATGTAAAATGGCTGCCTCCTAACTCTTAACCTCTTATTTATAGCCCTAATCCCGAAATTAGGTTAACCCCATAGTATAAAATGATCCATATTCCCCCAAGTGGATCCCGACTAGTCTAAAAAGCCCCCAGTATCCAATCTCTACCCCCCCATACATATTTTTTACTATTTCGGTCCATTTCGGATCATCATCCGAGTCATAAGACATCAATAACCTATCTTAACCCAAAATAGTCTACCGGTTTGTCCCGGTTGAGATGCTGTCAATCCCCCATCATTTCTATCCATTACGGCGTACTAACAATCCACCGAATTTTATTTTCTTAATCAAAATTAGTAAATTTAATTCCACATAAATATTAATTCTATTCTCACTAATGAATATTTATTGAATACACATTTTTTTCTTATTTTAATTAAATTACAAGCACATGTGTAATTTAAAAATGCTAAAATTAATTATTTAAAAATA
Source organism: Sambucus nigra (assembly GCA_949130495.1). Lineage (NCBI taxonomy): Eukaryota > Viridiplantae > Streptophyta > Magnoliopsida > Dipsacales > Adoxaceae > Sambucus > Sambucus nigra. The sequence continues at coordinate 427,387,450 of OX422212.1, read as the reverse complement.
CGGGGTGTTACATACTTCCCCCTTTGCAAAGGGATTCCATCGTCAAAATTCGAATAAGTCGGGTACTAAAAACTTCGGATACTTATTATCACTGCACCCTCATGTTTCCAAAGTTACATCCTGAAGACATTTTTGTGTCACCACTATACACCCACCAATGATACTCTCCAGCCCATATGCCTATACACTACTTGTTCAAAAGTAGTGACCAGTCTATTCTAGTCACTTTTCACTAATACGTTACATCATCCTTCTTAACATCTCATCTTGGTGACTATATATAAAACATTACAATCCTGACAAAGTACTTCGATACGATGAGCTTATACACCCCCGTCTCTATCATTTCAAAATAGAAGAAATGTCCAAACATTTCTAGGTTCTAACCCTCTCTTTTGGCCAATTAACATAATTATTCTCATGTGAGTCACCTTCAGTTAACCTTTGACCAAAATTCTCAGACTTTGAAAACTTCGGTTCGCAACGTCGTAACTCTTACGACGTCCCTTTTATATAAAATAATCCTTGATCTACTCAATCCTTGCCAACGGACTCCGAATCATGTCCGACCAGAGAAGCTTGTCGTTCTCCCACCTTTAACCAACCAGAAGGTAGACAATAACGTTTCCCGCTCAAATCCTAAAAAGGCGCCTTGCCAATAATAGACTGGTACGAGTTATTACACGTAACTATACCAATGGAAATTACTCCTCCCAATTACTCACAAATCCAGAATGCACATCCCTCGCATTCTCCAGCATCCTAGTCACGTCTCTCGTATACTCCTCGGTCTATTGGTGATACGCCTTGATCAAAATGAAACTTTGTCCCCATCACCTCCTAAAAATATCCAATGGAGTTGGGACTTAAGGATCTTCTCCTTATCATAACGATGTTTGTTGGTCCCTTGTGCCAGTTCATTCTCTCTCTCTTCAATGAAATATAGGGCACGTTCCACGATATTGTAACTCACCCAAATTAATAATAATTTCCTCATCTTGGTCAATAAATTCCACAATCTCAAAGAAAATATTGACCCTTTCGCGACGTTGGTAAACCAAAGATGAACTCCATGGTTCTCAATCCATTCCTTAACTAGAATCTCAAAATATTACAAAATTTTTGGTTGATCACCTCGGACCAACCTCTACCCCTCTAACGAGTGGTGCACCCGGAGACAAATTCGTTATTTTGCGCTCCACATAGATCCACACACATTGTATCCCATGTTATGTTGTACATTTTACTCACCTTCCTGGGGCATGCCAAAATCGTGATCGATTTTTCCACTCCACAACTGCACACTTTGTGGGTCCTTCTCGTTTGGTAACATCAACATCCAATTTTTTCACAAGTCATTCTTAGGACTTGACTGAGTGCGACTCCCCACTAATTTCCAAAACTATTAGATCCTCCTTTGTCAAGAGATATCCTTCACATGTTTCTCCATAGTCTTTCAACCCATCTCGGGTATGATAGCTCTCCTTATTGTATACAATCAAATTGCCTTATTCCTCGAAAGAATTTTGGTCCATCTTACTTGTCCAATTCTACTTCTAATTTCCCAACTGGAATATGGTTCAACACATCTATTAACATGTCCCCTTATCTCGGACGATTCTAAAAATCAACCTAACCAGGGTTCCCATACACCCTATATCCCATGCATGTCTGCACAATTATAACAGACGTAACATATATATTAAACTCGGCCTCTCATGCTTCCTGTAGATATTCAATAAAGGTATCTGTTGATACCCAATTTAGTCTTCTAACGTGGACCAATCACCTAAAAACACGTGCCAACCTACATGGCAAATACTAATACTTCCAACGAACAACATACTATCACCGAGCTACTCAGGCGCTTTGAGCAACTTAAACATACCAAGCAACTAAAGCATACCGAGCAACTTAGCATGCCAAGCAACTTAAACGGTCCGAGCTACTTAGCGTGCATAGCATCCAAATCAAGAGAATAAAAAGACAACTACGCATTAAATGCGCATTATTATCATACAAATGTATATGTCTACTAGATAATAGCGCATTATCCTTTCATATGTACAACCTCAAGGCTATAAATACATTGTAACCTCCTCATAAGAAGGGGACTTTGGATCTTTTGGTAAACCTATTATCGAGATTCCAAGTAAACAGTCAACAATACAAAAATAGTGGACGTAAGCCATTTTCATAAGGCTGAACCAGTTTAAAAATCCTGTGTCTTATTTATCTGTGATTGATTAATTAGATATAATCTAGTTTTTTACATCAACAGATTGTCTCCGTCTGTGGGAAACGACTGTACTTAGCATTTTTCACCAAAACAATTCATCATCTATGGCTGAGAATCCGGAATCCAGTATTCGAAACACTGGGGTCCCTCCAAACCCTTTGACTCCCACAAATATTCAAGATCTGGCTAGCATAATGGCTAATTTATCCCAAGGCCAAACTGCCATGCAAGAAACTAAGCATCAACTTATACAAACTGTTCAAGGTGGAGTACCGGCCCAATCAAGATAACGAAGTGTTTAGAGGAATACCCATTTGCCATCTTCAAGAATTAGACGAACTCTATTCCCGAAGGTCTCTCCATCTAGACGTACTGACTCATATCGTACTGAGAGATATAGCGATCCTTCGTATCAACCTGGCCGAACCTCATCGGTACGAGCTACAGACTCTCAACGGAACATCACTCTAACGCCATAAAGGACTAGCTCTCTAAAAGGTTGAGTAGGGTCTCCCCTTTTGATCGATTGGTCCCTAGGAGTAATAGAAGTCCTCCTAGGAGTGCGTCGAGGAACTCTCAATGACCATCCGACATAAGGGAAGGCTCTGCCCAATCACACCCAACAGCCCGTAATGAAAGGTCCCAAGAGGAAAACTCAATGCGATCAGTTGCTCGAATAAATAGGCCCGAGGTGGGAAACGATGCATGGAAAGGCTCTATTCAAAGGTTGGAGGACATATTAGGAATAGACCCAAATTTTCTGTGTCACAAGCTCAATATGAATAAGGAAATCAAGCCAGTGAAGCAGCGAAGAAGAGTGTTCAGTCCTGAAAAGAACCAAGCTATAAAGGAAGAGGTAGAGAAACTACAGAAAGCCTTTTTTATTGAGGACGTTAAATATCTAGATTGGCTAGCAAATGTGGTGATGGTAAAGAAGAAAAATAACAAGTGGAGGATGTGTGTGGACTTCACTGATCTTAATAAAGCTTTCCCGAAGGATCATTTTCCTTTGCCTCGAATCGATCAGCTGGTCGATGCTACCTCAGGGCATGAATTATTGAGTTTCATGGATGCTTACTCTGGTTACAACCAGATCAAAATGAAACCTGAGGACAGGGAAAGTACCTCTTTTATTACCCCAAGGGGAACTTATTGATATAATGTTATGCCTTTCGGACTTAAAAATGCAGGTGCAACATATCAGCGGCTAATGAATAAGGTGTGCGCAGAGCAAATCAGTCATAACATGGAGGTTTATGTCGATGATATGCTGACGAATAGCAAGAAAGATGCTGATCATTTAGTTGACCTGGGTCAGACTTTTGATCAATTAGAGAAATATCAAATGAAGTTAAATCCCACCAAATGCATATTCGGAGTACGAGAAGGCATATTTCTCAGATATATTGTTAACCAACGAGGTATCGAGGTGAACCCTAAAAAAATCAAGGCCCTATTGGAGCTGCGATATCCAACTACGAAGAAGGAAGTGAAAAGCCTCACAAGGCGAGTCGCAACACTCAACAGATTTGTGTCACGAGCAATAGACAGATGCCTCCCATTCTTCAAAACACTTGAAAAAACTTTTGAGTGGAATGGTGAATGTGAGGAAGCCTTTCAAGAGTTAAAGAAATATCTAGGAACACCTCCATTGTTATCTAGACCAGTGATGGGAGAAAGATTATACTTGTACCTGGCAGTTTCAGAGAATACAGTTAGCTCGGCGTTGATAAGAGTGGAGGACGGAGTACAAAAACTGGTCTACTACACCAGCAAGGCCTTTCGAGGAGCAAAGATCAGATATCCAAGACTGGAAAAGTTAGCACTGGCACTAATCGAAGCGAGCAGAAGGATGAGGCCATACTTCCAAGCTCATATTATAGTTGTGTATACTGATATGCCATTAAGGCAAGCTCTGCATAAACCGGAGAAATCAGGAAGATTGATGTACTGGGCAGTAGAACTTGGTGAATATGATATAGTTTATGAGCCTAGATAATCGCTCAAGGGGCATGCAGTAGCGATTTTATCGCAGAGTTTACTCATTCTGATACCTCAAAAGAGCAGGAGTTTAATACAGATCAACTAGTGGATGTTACGGGATCATCGAATTTAACACCCGACCAACTTCCCTTCGTGGACGATCAAGAGAAGATAATCAACGAGCAGCGAGAAGTGTTGGGGGAAGATAAAAGGAAGCATCAAATATTCCACCGAGGAACTATGTCTGGTTAGGAGTTTGATAATGAATTACCTGTATGGAATTTATATGTGGATGGCTCTTCGTGCGCTACAAGCAATGGAGCAAGAATTGCTCTAAGCAGTCCTGATGAGATTGATATAGACTATGCTCTACGTTTTCTATTTAAGGATTATAATAATGAGGCTGAATATTAAGCTATGATCGTGGGTCTAAGTCTGGCCAGAACCATGAAGGCAGAGTAGGTCGTTATATTCGGTGATTCACAGTTAATCGTAAATCAAATTCTCGGGGTGTATGCAGCAAAGGGAGAATTAATGGTCAAATATTATGCAAAATCAATGGAGGTTGTATCTAATTTTACTACAGTTCAGTTGATCAGAATACCGAGATTGGAGAATGCAAGAGCCGACGCCCTAGCTCGGCTAGCATCATCAACACGCACCGAGCTACGAAGAACAATCCCAATAAAAATCCTGGATGGTCGGAGCATAGACGAAGATTTAATGATGAACTTCATTACCCTCGACTTGGGACCATCTTGGATGGACCCCATCAAGGCTTTTATTGAAGAAGGGAATTTGCCAACTGATAAACTCGTAGCCAAGAAATTGATGTTTAAATTTGCTCATTATGTATTGACCAGTGGCATTTTTTATAGAAGTGGAATTATAGCAGCACTCCAAAGGTGTGTCCATACCTCCTAAGTTAAGGACTTGATTGAAGAGGTTCATGAAGGGTCCCATGGAGCCCATGTAGGAGGTCGAACGCTTTTGGAGAGAATAACAACGCTGAGGTATTACTAGCCAACAATGAGAGTTGAATGCGCATCTTACGCTAAAAAGTGTGATAAATGCCAACGTTTCTCTTCCATCCAAAGAACTCCCCAGGCATTGTTAACACCCATCACCTCCCCTTGGCCATTCGCGATGTGGGGTATAGACTTGGTCGGGCCACTTCTGACGACCAAAGGAAGATTCAAATACCTCGTGGTTACTATGGATTATTTTACCAAATGGGTGGAAGATGAACCTCTCATTGATATGACGTATGACAAGGTCTATTAATTTATTTGGAAGAGTATTATATGCAGATATGGTCTCCCAAACGCATTCATTACTGACCATGGAACACAATTTGACAACGAGGAATTCGTTGCATATTATCATTAATCCAGTGTACTGAAGATCCACTCCGCGCCAGGCCATCCCCAGAGCAATGGGAAAATTGAAGTGACGAACAGAACCCTGTTGAATGGTTTGAAAAAATAGCTGGATGATGTAAAGGGAAATTGGATTAACGAGCTACACTCTGTGTTGTGGGCTTATCGCACTACACCACGAATAGCAACTGGAGAGTCTCCATACATGTTGACATTTGGAAGTGAAGCTGTCATACCTGCTGAATTGGGTCTACCCACACATAGGGGGCTTAATTTCAATTATCCCATAAGAGATTTGATGAGGCGTTTGGATCTGGATATGCTCGAAGAAGTTAGGGAAGAAACAACAATCAGGAATGTTGCATACCAACAATGAACAACCTTGTTCTATAACAAAAGGGTGTAGCAGTGTGATTTAAAAGAAGGGGATTATGTGCTAAAGAAAGTGATCCAGAAGCATAACAAATTGGAGGCTAACTGGTATGGATCTTATAGAGTAACTGAAGTTGTTCGTCATGGGACATACATAATTGAAACCTTGGAAGGAGAAGAATTCAAGAATGCATGGAATGCAGAGCATCTGCGCAAGTACTATCTGTAATTAAAGTCCACATGTAACACAGTTTCTTTCAATATGAATAAAAGGATGTTTCGCCCATATCTTCCTCCTTTGTTGAATATTTTTTGGAATATTAGTGCTACACACTACACAAGCACACATCAAAGCAGCAACCACCAACTCCGGTTGGTCGGCAACTCATAACCACCAACTTCGGTTGATCGGCAACTCATTACCACCAACTCCGATTGGTCGGCAAATCATTACCACCAACTCCGATTGGTCGGTAACTCAATTACCACCAACTTAGATTGGTCGGTAAATCATTACCACCAACTTCGATTGGTCGGTAACTCAATTACCACCAACTCCGGTTGGTCGGCAACTCATAACCACCAACTCCGGCTGGTCGGTAACTCAATAACCATCAACTCCGGTTAGTTGGTACCAAACTAGGCAAGAAGCTGGACGACCTCCCGGGGCATCCACTGTCTAGGCAACAAGGTAATCTAGACGAGATTACTACAACTAAGCAGGAACATGGGATGAAAATCATTCCATTGCTTAGACCCAAAGAGTGACAAGTCACTATAACTAAACAACAAATGGGACAAGTTTAAAACAAAACAAGATATATATATTCACCAATGAACAAACTAAGACATTTTACAAATTATTTCGAAGAAAATAAAATGGCTAAAGACTAAAAATCTCTTTATTAAAACCAAGCAAATTACATATGATATGAAGTTTGATTCATTACATAAAAATGTCCTATTCTATGGGTTTCTTTCCCTCTGCTTTTGAAACAGGTACCACCCCAGCTGGAGGATCATCTAATGCATAAGGATAATTTATAAAGTTTAGATCTCGCAGCATTCTAATATTCATTATGGATGGTCGATCAAGCAAGTGTTCTGGACGAGATATCTCAAAATTTTATTGAAGGTTGTAGTCATCGAGATACTTGAAGATCAAAATCCGAGGAATAGCACGGGCTGGGATCCAATTAAGGTCAAGTTTGAAGGTAGGCACTGGCAAATCAAGAACTCCGGGATCATAATAATCCCACAATAAATGACCTTGATCCAGTTTCAGAACACATAAGGCATTCAACCACCCTTGCTTATATCCTTCATTGTTCGACTGCTGCAAACGAGCATCAAGGTGATACAAAGCTTCATTATACCCAGCCATCCAAAATTCCCTGGGCTGCTTGTGAAACTGATAAGTTAATCTCTCAAGTTACTCGTGGAGCTTCTTCGCCAGAATTTCTTTACTTTCCAGAGAAGAACTCTGACTAGAGAGTTGGTCGGTGAAACTCAGAATCTTCTTAGACATGTCTACCAAAGCTTGATTCTTCACCATCAATTGAACAGCTTGATTCTCTAAGGCCAATTAAGTTCTCATTTCTTTAATAGTAACCCGACCAGCCCTTGCTCGTCCACGAGAAGAAGATCTTGCTCTGCCACGAGCAGGTGTGGAAGATCCTGATCATTCCAAAGTTTCTAACTCGTCCCTTAAGTTAGAATTTTTTACTTCTAAAAAGGAAAACCATCATCATTAATTGGGACCAAGGCTCTCGAAGAAGAAGAAGCAACATATTTGAGTTATTTTATTTCCTCCTATAAAGTGATGTTTTCCTGCTCCAGTAGCTTGGCGATATGTCTATGTTTTTCAATTTCAAGCTTTAACACACTCTCCTTTTTCTTATGAGCAAAAATGAACTTGTCATATCCCTTGTAATCACTCAATTATTGGTACTTTTTCTCATAGCCTTGATGTAAAAGTGTAGTAGATTCTTTGTACTACTGTTGAAGCTCCTCGATCGTTCCTTGAAGATCTTCAATCATCTCGTAGTAGGCCACATTGTTGTCTACATCACGATCAAGTAGGCACTTCAGGTACTGATAAGCATCAATGTCTCACTCAGAAACATCTGATCCGAGGATATCAATGATTTGAGCCTCGGTAAAATCTACATGACCAGCTTTGAAATAGTCATTGCATTTCTTCATCAACTCTGTATCATGAGCTGATAAGAGTTCCATCCTCGCCACAAAGTAGCAAAGGAAAAATGAAAAATAAAATCAATAATGATGCGAATAGAGCAAGTAAGAGATAAATTCAAGACGAACAACATAAGTTCAAATTTTATTCATCATGATAAAGGAAAACATAGTCCAAGGTTACGTTAAAGAAAACAGGAAAACAAAAGACCCGAACAACTTTACACCTTTTCCTTATTTCCAACAACTTCTTCAGATGGTTTGGATGAAGGGGTTGGTTGCTCGGAGAGAAAGGACAGCTGCTCGGTAGATGTGCTGGCTTGAATAATAAAAACAATAGGTACCTGCTCTCCTGTCATCATAGAAGATTCATCTGAAGCAGCTTCATCATCTTCTTTTTCTTCTTCTTCTCCAGGAGAGGGAGGAGGGCCATGAGTATGCTCCTGGAACAACTCAGAATTTTCAGCAACCTTCAATTTCTTCAAGGCTGCTACCCATTCATCCCTAAAATATTTAACACTGGCATAATCCATTTGAGAAGGCATAACGGCCAAGCCCTTGTTCCACCCCTTGTCCCAACCAGTACTAAAAGATTTTTTAACTGCATCTTTCCTTTTTGCTCTCTTCGAGGAGGTCCTTTCCCTAAGGAGCTATTCGACAGACTTCAGCTTTTCTTCTACCTCTATCTTGTGTCGCTCAACATCTTGAAGCTTGGCAACATTTTCCTCAGCAGATTTAAGTTTAAATTTAAGCTCAGTATTAGGTTGTTCGGCCTCCTTCAATTTCTTCTCCAACTCTTTGGAGGCAGCCACAGCTTGATCTCTATTTAGTTTAATAGATTTGATTTGCTTCTCCCAAGCATCTTTGTCTTCCTCGTACTTCTGACGAGATTCCCTCAAAAATTGAGTTAGTCCAGCAAAAGCTTCTTCTACCCCACCCGAGGAGCTGGAAGCCCTGATGGCTTCATCCTTATTCAAAATACTATTGAAGCAAGTCACAAGCTGAAAAAAGGAAGAATTTTTAGTCAATATATGAATATAGTACTAGAAAATAAAATAGTCAGGATAATGATACTTACTGAAGTAATGTGTTGAGAAGCCAATGTAGTAAGTCTCTCACGAGAAAAGGTGTCTTCAACACCTTGGGATTCTGGAACAGTCCAAGATCTTATCAAGCCCATAGCAGAGCTCGGAGCAACAAGAGCTGGAACATTACCTTCAATATTTGAAGGTTGAGAGATAGGGTCAACAGGTCTCTCAGAAGAACTCCTTTTCAATCTCCTCAGAGGAGCAGGAGCACTTTTAATTAAAGGTGCTGTCTCTATCGATGAGATGACAACAGTCTCACTCGAAGGAGAGATGACAACAGTCTTACTCGGAGGCACAGGGGGCTTCTTTCCAGATTCCTTAGCAACAGTAGAGGGGGACTCATCTAATTTCTTCATCCTCTTATCTGGGACATCTTGTTTATTCTTCTTTGCCTCCTCAGTGGCAAAAGCAGACTCGTCAAAAAATGCAAGAGCTTTCCTCTTCTTTATTAGATCTGTAATAGGAATGCTTAAGTCAGAAGAAGATCCTTTTACATTGGTTTCAGAGCTCGGTGTCTGATCAAAATCAACCACCACAGGACGAGCAATGAAAGATGAAGTGTAGCTTCTGTATTTCAACAAATAAGAAGCAGATCTAATATGCTCCCTAGCAACAGATTGATGCAAGCCCCAGATAAGTTTTAAATGTTTTATATTAACCTCAGTTTCCTTTGGAGGTTTCCTTTTACTGTCAACTGTAACAAATAAAATTAATGTCAGTGATGCATTTCATCGAATACAAAGAAAACTAGATTTCAAAAATAAAAACAACCTATCCCATTGCCATAAAGCGGACACTTGGGACCTTGGTACACGTCATCTCCATTTAATGGAGGGTGTTGCCAATTTTTCATCACAACCCCATGATCAAAATAATCCCTATTGGCATTGGAAAGATTGACAACTAAAGCTCTATTCGAAAACCTAGCTTTTAAATAGAAAGTATTATCACTGGTAACCCATCTATAGTAATACATAATTTATGGAATCCCCAAACGAGTTCCATGAAGTTGGTTCAACCTATGTACGCCATTAACTACCCTCCATGTATTTGGAGCTACTCTTGTAGGTATAATATCAAAATATTGGCAAAACTCCAAACACAGGGGATTTGGCTGGATAGAAAAGCCACACTCAGCTACAAAAAGACTTGGGAACCAGTGTCCCTCATCCAAAGAAAGTAAATCAGAAGGACAAGAAGTATCTTCCAAAATGACCCACGAAGGGATTGAAAACTCAGACCAAAATTTATCCAACGATTCAACAAGATAAATCATGGAGAATAAAGTAAATAAAGAAGAGGGAAGAAAATCTTACAGAAGAAAGAGAGATCAGTTGACAATGAACGATGGAAAGAACGAAGGCACAAGATGGAGAGAAAATGAAGAGTTCAAAGATACAAATTTGAAAAGTGAAAAACGATAGGATTTCTGTCGCACTTAAATACTTTACCTCGGGAATGGGGAACGCAATGATTACAAGGGAAGACGTTTGCATTTCCGACGACTAAAAGAAGAAAAGGGCACAAATATTGAAGTGATCGTGAAAATTCAAAATATTTTTAAAGCTTGATATTATGCGCTAAAAAAGGAATTATATACAAGGAAAACCTTTCTAAAATTCATGAAGACCAGTAATCCAAGCAATTTTGAAGAAAAATATTTCACACTCTGCTTCAACCTCAACTGTGAAACATTGGGGGCTTCTGTTGATACCAAATTTAGTCTTCTAACATGGACCAATCACCTGAAAACATGTTTCAACCTACGTGGAAAATACTAATACTTCCAACGAACAACATACTGTCACCAAGCTACTCAGGCGCTCTAAGAAACTTAAACATACTGAGCAACTTAAGTATACCGAGCAACTTAGCGTGCCGAGCAACTTAAGTGGTCCGAGCTACTTAGCGTGCAAAGCATCCAAATCAAGAGAATCAAAAGACAATTACGCATTAAATGCGCATTATTATCGTATAGATGTATATGTCTACTAGATAACAGCGCATTATCCTTTCATATGTACAGCCTCAAGGCTATAAATACATTGTAACCTCCTCATAAGAAGGGGACTTTGGATCTCTTGGTAAACCTATTATCGAGATTCCAAGTAAACAGTCAGCAATACAAAAATAGTGGACGTAGGCCATTTTCATAAGGCTGAACCACTTTAAAAATCCTTTGTCTCATTTATCTGTGATTGATTAATTAGATATAATCTAGTTTTTTACATCAACAATATCTTTGATTATTCCACTAATCACAATTCAATTTTTCTTGAGATTTCCCCACTTATCAATTAGTTGAGTAAACATTTCCCAGTGCTTCCTACGTAACACTATCCATCTCCACTGGCCTTATATCGCATAATAGTTCTCAACTCCAAGTGTTATCTACATACATGTGTAATAAATAAAGTACTAAGCCCATGACCTAATGACCAACACGTCCCCCAACTCCCAACGCTTACTACGGTTCATGCGTGGGATGTCTCACAAGCGAAATCCAAACAAGGAACCCCCCCATACACTACTACATAGCATTATCAGTTATCAAGAATCGTAGGCCCAAAGCACATAATCGGGACACCCAAAATACCGTCCCCAGATGTATAAGTCTAATCCCCAACTCCAACATCACTAAAGGATTATCTCCTGAGAACTTATTTTCATAACTTTACAACAGTAACTAATAAACATTCACACTTATAATATCCGTATATAATTATCTCTACCTTTATATACGTAGATTTTTAGCACATCACATATATACACATATATCACTCATTATATACGTAACCACAATGCCCTAGTATGCCATCGCTAAATGCGAAATCACTAACATGCTATCAAGCTCCAGGACTATCCACCACAACTTGTGTAACCGGGTCCAAATCTCACCATCGAAATCAAAATGAAAATGAAAACCAGAGGTGTTCATAGCCTTAAGTCCGTGGGTTATAACCATACCAAATTATTTCATAGGACTCCAAACATACATAGAGTGGTCGTGCACAAACCCATGACCCAAGGGAATGGTAATACCTCTACAGGGATTTGCCAGAGTGCCTTCCCACGGCACGCAACCTCAATCGATATCATATCTGTTAGGATGGGTATGTTTCACACGTATATAATTATTATTCATATATATATATATATATATATATATATATATATATATATATATGTTGATACCAAATTTAGTCTGCTGACCTGGACAAATCACATGAAGACAAGTGTCAATTTACATGGTAAATACGAATACTCCAGACTAACAAATCAAGACCATAGAGCAACTCAAGCTCTCCGAGCAACTAATGAGTTTCGAACAACTCAAGTGTGACAAGAAACTCAAGCTCTCTGAGAAAGTCAAGCATGTCGAGCATCTTAGGCGGTCCGAGCAGCTTAAGCGGTCCAAGCTACATAAGTGTACAGCGTATCCAAATCAAGAGAATCCAGGATATAATTGCGCACTAAATGCTCATTAAAATAGTACATATGTACATGTCTACTGGGTAACACCGCATTGTCCTTCCATTTGTACAGCCTCGAGGCTATATATACATTGTAACCTCCTCATTAGCGGGGGACTCGGAATTTCTTGGTAAACCCATTATCGAGAATTCTGCAAACAGTCAGCATTAACAAATACAGTGGATGTAGGCCATTCTTATAAGGCTGAACCACTTTAAAAATCTTTTGTATTATATTTATATATTCATTTTTATCTGCGATTAAATAATTATATCAAATCTAATTTTTTACATCAACAGATTGGCGTCGTCTGTGGGAAACGACTGTAATTATCGTTTTTCACCAAAATAATTCATCACCAATGGCTGATAATCCTGAATCCAGTAATTGAAATGCTGGAAACCCCCCAAATCCATCTGCTTCCCCAAATGTTCAAGATCTGGCTGGTATAATGGCTAATCTAGCCCAAGGCCAGACAGCCATGTAAGAAACTATGCGACAACTCATACAAACTGTCCTGGGTGGAGTATCTACTCATTCAGGACAACGAAGCGTTCAAAGAAACACTCGTTTACCTTATTCGCGTACTAGGCGAACATTATTCCCAGAGGAATCTCGATCCAGACGTACCGATTCATATTACACTGAGATATCTGATGATTTTTCTTATCAACCTGGTCGAACTTCATTAGTACAAGCTACAGATACTCAACAAAACATCACTCTCTCTCCAGAAAGTACTAGTGCATTGGAAAGGTTAAGTAGGGTCTCTCATTTTGATCGTTAGGGCCCTAGGAGAAATATAAGTCCTCCTAGGATTGTGTCGAGGAACTTTCAACTACCATCCGATCTAAGGGAGGGTTCTGCCCAATCACGACCAACTGCTCGTAATGAAAGATCCCAGGAAGCAAATTCAACATGATCAGTTGCTCGAACCAACATGCCCGAGGAGGGAAATGATGCATGGAAAGGCTCTATACCAAGGTTGGAGGATAGACTAGGGGAAATGGATAAGTCCAAGAATCCTCTACAAAGAACTTTTGTCCAAGGGACACCTTTTATCTAGGAAATTGTGGATTTTCCCACACCATCAAAGTTCAGAGCACCTGTTGTGACTCCTAAATATGATGGAAAACTGACCCTGTCCTTCATATAGAATAATATCAAGCTGCTGCCGATATCTATGCCGTGCCAGATGAGATGAGATGCAGGGCATTTTCAGGAACTATTACCGGATCTGCTCAAATATGGTACAACAATCTTCCTCGGGGAAAGATTTCAACTTTCTTTTAACTGGCCAAGATCTTTATTGGAAATTTTTATTTTGGAGCAAAACCAATTAAACGAGTAGCACACTTGTTAAGTGTTAGACAAAAGCAAGTGAGAGCACCAGGGATTATATAACTCGTTTCAATAATGAGAAGCTCAAAGTTATTGATTATGAGGAAAAGACATTAATTACTGCTCTGATGAGCGGACTGTTGCTAGATAAATTGTACTACACTTTAGCGAAAGATCCGCCTAGAACCATGGAAGAACTAATGGAAAAGGAAGCGAAGATTATGAACGCCAAGGAGGCTATGGCTGCGAAGAAGAATATGGATACCAAAGAGACCAAGGTGGAGGTTGATAAGGCTGAAAAGAAAGAGCATAAGAACAATGGTGGTAACAAGAAGTCAAAATCAAAGCCAACATGGGAACTGTTGATGAAATTTGGAAATTATACTCCTTTGAAAGTAGACATAAACCACGTTTTGGAAGAAATCAAGAACAGTGAGGAGCTAAATTGGACAGAGAAAATGAAGATAGATCCTGATAAGAGGAAAAAGACCAAATATTGCGAGTTCCATAAAGACCATGGTCACACGACCAAAAATTGCATAACTCTTCAGAATGAAATTGAAGCACTCATCAGATGAGGAAAGCTGGCCAAGTATGTTGATCGTCGAAATGATGGAAAGAGCAGCGATCGAGCAAGACAGAGGTCTAGATCTCCTCGTCGAGCAAAAGAAGATAAGAAGAGAAGTAACGAAGAGGATCCGAATGATGACCAAGATGACCCCGATCTCCCCAAAAGACCAAAACAGCCAGAACGTGAGGTATTTTCTATCCATTTTGGATCATTTGAATGTAATGTCATTACAGGTGGAGATGCAGGAGGCGAAGATATGACTGCTGAGAGAAAAGCCTACCTCAATGAGGCTCAGGCTTGCTCGTACATTCAACGGATAAATTTGGCTAAAGATGATCGCCCGAGGAAGGTGAATAAGGATAAGCTGGTCATTGGTTTCTCTAAGAACGACTTGGCAGGTGTACTATATCCTCATGATGATCCATTGGTGATTAAGATGAGAATGAGGGAAGTGGTGATTTCACGAGTACTGGTGGATAATGGTAGCTCGGCAGATATCATGTTCTATACGTGCTTTGACAGTTTAAATCTAAACCTAGCCCAGTTGGAGCCATATCATAAACCCCTCCTTGGTTTTACTGGCGAGAAGGTTTTTCCACTTGGGACGATCAAGTTGGATATGCTTATCGGTACATGGCCTGCTTGTCGAACAGAAAGAGTACGCTTTTTTATAATGGATAAAAACGTCCAATCAGCTTACAACATCATTATGGGAAGAGTAGGTCTGAAGAAATTTTAAGCAGTACCATCTATTGTGCATCAATGTCTAAAATTCCCAACCAATTTTTGGGGTGGGAGTTGCGAAAGGCGACTACAAAGTAGCTCGGGAATCTTACTATTCATCTATCGAGAAGGAAGAGCATGAAGAATTTAGAAAGAAGACTACTACATACCAAATAGAAGATGTGGAAATTGAAACATTGAAAGGGCAGGTTATGGAGGCTACTGAGAATGTCATTCTGGACGACGAATATCTAGAATGAACAACTCAAATTGGTGCATCTTTAGATGAATCAACAAAACAAGAATTGATAGCATTCCTAAGGCGAAGAAATTGGAATTTTGTGTGGATTCAAGAAGACATGCCATGAATAGATCCGAACTTCTTTTGTCACGATCTCAATGTGAACAAGGAAATCAAGCCAGTAAAGCAGCGAAGAAGAGTGTTCAGCCCTGAGAAAAATCAAGCTATACAGGAGGAGGTAGAGAAGCTTCAAAAGGCCTCTTTCATTGAGGATGTTAAATATCCTCACTGGCTAGCAAATGTGGTAATGGTAAAGAAGAAAAATAACAAGTGGAGGATGTGTGTAGACTTTACCGACCTTAACAGGGCATGCCCAAAGGATCATTTTCCTTTGCCCCGAATTGATCAACTGGTGCATGCTACCTCGGGGCACGAACTATTAAGTTTCATGGATGCTTATTATGGTTATAACCAGATTAAAATGAAGACTGAAGATAGGGAGAGTACCTCATTTGTTACCCCAATGGGAACTTATTGTTATAATGTTATGTCTTTTGGACTTAAAAATGCAGGTGCTACCCATCAGCGGTTGATGAACAAGGTGTTTGCAGAGCAAATTGGTCATAACATGGAGGTTTATGTTGACGATATGCTAACGAAGAGAAAGAAAGCTGCTGATCATCTAGTTGACTTAGGACAGACCTTTGATCAACTAGAGGAATATCAAATGAAGCTGAATCCCACCTAGTGAACATTCGGAGTACGAAAAGGCATGTTTCTCGGATATATCATAAATCAGCGAGGAATAGAGGCGAACCCTGAAAAGATCAAGGCTCTATTGGAGCTATGATCCCCAACGACGAAGAAGGAAGTACAACGCCTCACAGGGCGAGTTGCAGCACTTAACAAATTTGTGTCACGAGCAACTGATCGATGCCTCCCATTCTTCAAAACACTCCGAAAGAATTTTGAGTGGAACGACGAATGTGAGAAGGCTTTTCAAGAATTGAAGAAATATCTGGGAGCACCTCCATTGTTATCCAGGCCAGTAATGGGAGAAAGACTATACTTATATCTGGCAGTCTCAGAAAATGCAGTAAGCTCGGCATTGATAAGAGTGGAGGATGGAGTGCAAAAACCAATCTATTACACTAGCAAGGCCTTCCGAGGAGCAGAGATCAGATATCCAAGGTTGGAAAAGTTAGCACTGGCATTGATCGAAGCAAGTAGAAGAATGAGGACATACTTCCAAGCTCATACTATAGTTGTGTATACAGACATGCCATTAAGGCAAGCTCTGCACAAACCAGAGAAATCAGGAAGATTGATGTATTGGGCTGTAGAATTGGGTGAATACGATATAATTTATGAGCCTAGGTCGTCACTTAAAGGGCAAGCAGTGGCAGATTTTATCGCAGAGATACCTCCAAAGAGCAGAAGTTGAATACCGACCAGCCTGTGGATGTTATGGGATCATCAAACTCAAACTCCGACCAACCTCAGCCGATAGACGAGCAAGAGAATATGGTTGACGAGCAACAAGAAGTGCTGGAGGAGGATGTAAGGAAGCATCAAATATTCCACCGAGGAACTCTGTCTGACCAAGAGTTTGATAATGAGATACCTGTGTGGAATTTGTATGTAGATGGTTCTTCGTGCACTACAGGCAGTGGAGCAAGGATTGTTTTAAATAGCCCAGATGAGATCGATGTGGAATACGCTCCGCGCTTTCAATTTAAAGCTTCTAAAAATGAAGTTGAATATGAAGCAATGATTGTTGGTCTTAGTTTGGCAAAAACCATGAAGGTTGAGCAGGTTATCGTATTCAGTGACTCACAATTGATCATAAATCAAATGCTGGGGGTATATGCAGCCAAAGGAGAATTAATGATCAAGTATCATGCAAAAGCAATGGAGATTGTATCAAGCCTGATCGCAGTACAGTTAATTAGAATACCAAGATTGGAGAATGCAAGAGCAGATGCCTTAGCTCGGTTAGCTTCAACAACATGCACTGAGCTAAGAAGAACAATCCCAATAGAAGCCTTAGCTAGTCGGAGCATAGGCGAAGATCTGATGATGAATTTTATTACCCTTGATTTAGAACCATCTTGGATGGATCCCATCAGGGCATATTTTGAAGAAGGGGCTTTGCCAACTGATAAACTGACAGCCAAGAAACTAAAGTTTAAAGCTGCTCGTTATGTATTGACTAATGGTATTTTATATAGACGAGGAATTATAGCAGGTTTGCAAAGATGTGTGCATCCCTCCTAGGTGAAAGATTTGATTGAAAAGGTCCATGAAGGGTCCTGTGGATCCCATGTAGCAGGTCGGACGCTTTTGTAAAGAATAATGACGAAAGGATATTATTGGCCTATGATGAGGGTTAATTGTATAGCATATGCTAAAAAATGTGACAAATGTCAACGCTTATCTTCTATCCGAAGAACTTCCCAAGCATTGTTAACGCCCATTACTTCCCCTTGGCCATTTGCCATGTGGGGAATAGACTTGGTCGGGCCACTTCCAACGACCAGGGGAAGATCTAAATATCTGGTGGTCGCGGTGGATTACTTTACTAAGTGGGTGGAAGCTGAGCCTCTTATTGATATGACATATGACAAGGTGTATCAATTTATTTGGAAGAATATCATTTGTAGATATGGTCTTCCCATGCATTCATTACTGATCATCGAAACCAATTTCACAACGAGGAGTTTGTTGCGTATTGTCATCAGTCAAACATATTGAAAACCCACTCTGCACCAGGCCATCCCCAGAGCAATGGACAAACTAAGGTGACAAATAGAACGCTGCTGAATGGTTTGAAAAAATGACTGGACGATGCAAAGGCAAATTGGATTAACGAGTTATATTCTGTGATGTGGGCTTATCGTACAACACCACGAGCAGCAATAGGAGAATCTCCATACATGCTAGCATTTGGACATGAAGCCATCATACCAGCTGAATTGGGTTTGCCCACGCACAGAATACTGAATTTCAATTCTCCTATCAGTGACTTCATGAGAATATTAGACTTAGATATGCTCGAGGAAGTTAGAGAAGAAGCAGCAATCAGGAATGATGCATAACAACAATGAACAGATCGGTTCTACAACAAGAGAGTAAAGAAGTGTGATTTTAAAGAAGGGGACTATGTGCTAGAGAAAGTAATTCAAAAGCACAACAAACTGGAAGCTAACTGGCATGGACCCTACAGAGTAACAGAAGTTGTTCGACCGGGGACATATAGGATTGAAACCTTAGAAGGAGAAGAGTTTAAGAATGCATGGAACACAGATCATCTGCGCAAATATTATCAGTAGTTAAAATCCCTAGGTAATGCAATTTTCTTCAATATAAATAAAGTTTTGGATGTTTTACCCAATTCTCTCCTTTTGTTGAAATTTTTCGGAGTACTAGTGCTACACACTACGCATCAAGTTCAGAATAATCACGCATCAAGTCCAGATAAAAATCCACCAACTCCAGTTGGTCGGGAACAATAATCCACCAACTCCGGTTGGTCGGTAAGCCAATTTCAATCAACTCCGATTGTTTAAATTAAGCAATACCATGGAATGTAAGTTGTTCTATTTCTTAGTATTAAAAAATCACTACAATGAGATAAGTATGTCATAAACATATATATACTTACCAACCAATAAGCAAAGACATTCTGCAAATTACTTAGAAGAAAATGAAATGACAAAAGACCAAAACTTTTCATTCAAATTGAGAAGGATTACATATCCTGAAAAAAGAAAAAACCATTACATAAAAATCCTATTCTACTGGTTTCTTTCCCTCTGCCTTTGAAACAGGTTCTACTCCAGCAGGAGGATCATCTAAGGCGTAAGGGGAATTTATGAAGTTCATATCTCGAAGCATCCTGACATTCATCACAGATGGCCGATCAAGCAAGTGCTCCGGCGAGATATCTCGAAATTAGAATGAAGACTGTTGTTGCCGAGATACTTGGAAATTAAGCATTGGGGAATTTCCCGAGTAGGAATCCAGCTCATATCAAGTTTAAAAGGTGGCACGGGCAACTCTAGCAATCCAGGGTCATAATAATCCCATAGATAGTGGCCCTGCTCCAACTGTAACAGTCCTAGTGCATTCAGCCGTCCTTGCTTATAACCCTCATTATTTGACTGCTGGATCCGATCATCGAGATGATAAAGAGCTTCGTTGTATCCAGCCATCCAAAACTCCCTGGGATATTTGTGAAACTGGTAAGTTAACCTCTCCAGTTGCTCATGGAGGTTCTTCACTAGAAGTTATTTATTCTCCAAGGCAGAGTTTTGTGTGGAAAGTTGCTCGCTGAGGTTCAGAATCTTCTTGGAGATCTCTAACAAAGCTTGATTCTTCGCCACCAACTGGAATGCTTTATTCTCTAAGGCTTCCTGCGTTCTAGCTTCTTCAACAGTAACCCGAGCAGCCCTTACTCGTCCGCGAGAATCTCTTGCTCGTCCGCGAGCAAAAGTAGTGGGTCCAGTCTTCTTTAAGGTTTCCAATTCATCTCTCAAATTGGCATTTTTGACCTCCAAGAAAGAGAAACCTTCATCATTGACAGGGACCAAGGCTCCCGAGGTAGATGCTGCAGATTTCAGTTGGGATATCTCTCCTCGCAAAACATTATTTTCCTGCTCCAGCAGTTTTGCGATTTGCCTATGCTCCTCGACCTCAACCCTTAGAATTTTCTCTTTCTTATCCTAAGAAGCAATGAACTTATCATATCCTTTGTCAGCATTTAGTTGCTGATATTTTTTCTCATACCCTTGATGTAAAAGGGCAGAAGATTCCTTATATTGTTGTTGGAGTTCCTCGATGGTACCTTAGAGATCTTCAATCATCTCGTAATATGATACATTGTTGGCAACTGCACGGTCGAGCAAGCACTTCAAATATTGGTAGGCTTTAACTACTCGTTCAGAAGTATCTGGACCAAGGATGTCAATTATTTGAGCTTCATTCAGGTCAGCATGGCCACCCTTGAAGTAGTCATTGCATTTTTTCAGCAGTTCAGTATCGTGAGCTGACAAGAGCTCCATTCTAGCCATAAACTAGTAAAGAAAAGAGATAGAAGGAATTAATAAGAATGCAGACAGAGCAAGAAGAGGAAGAAGTCAAGATAAACAACCAAAATCTTGAATTTTCATTTCATCATAAAAGAAAATACAAAAGTTGAGGCTACATCCAATAAAGTGACAAAATAAACACCCAAACTACTGTACACCTTCTCTTTATTTTCTATAACTTCCTTAGGAGGTTTCGAGGAAGAGGTTGGTTGCTCGGTGGACACGAGTAGCTGCTAGGTAAGAGTAATAGTTAGTTGGGGTTGCTCGGAGCATGATTGAATAACTGGAACAGTAAGGTCCTGATCTCCAATTACCATGGAGGATTCTTCTGAGGCAGCTTCTTCCTCTTCTTCTTCTTCTTCTCCAGAAGAGGGATGAGGGCCATGAGTATGTTGCCGAAATAGGTCAGAATCTTCAGCGACTTTCAGCTCTTGTAGGGATGCCACCCATCCATCCCTAAAGTATTTAAGGCTGACATATTCCATTTGTAAGGACATGGCAGCCAAACACTTATTCCAGCCATTGTCCCAACCTACGCTGAAGGAATTTTTGACAGCTTTCTTCCTTTTAACCTTCTCCAAGGAAGTCCTCTCAGTAAGAAGTTTCTCAGCAGTTTTTAGCTTCTCCTCCACCTCCTGCTTCTGGCAATCATCATCACGGAGTCTACCAACCTCCTCTTCAGCAGCTTTGAGTTTATTCTCAAGCTCTGCAGCATTCTTGAGTTTCTCCTCAAGCTCTTTATTATTCTTCTCAAACTCCCCCAATTTCTTCTCCAAATCCTTGGAGGCCTCCACAACTCGATCTCTCTCTTGCTCGACAGACTTAACCTGCTTCTCCCAAGAAATTTTATTCTCCTCATACTTCTGATGAGATTCCTTCAAAGACTGGGTTAATCCAGTAAAAGATTCTTCTACACCTCCCGAGGAGATTGAAGCCTTGATAGCCTCATCCTTCTTCAGAATTGTGTTGAAACATGTTACCAGATGGAAAAATAAAATAACTGTAAGTCAGTACAGGGACATAACATTGAAAAATAAAAATTTAGATTATTAATACTTACTGAGGCAATATGTTGAGCAACCAAGGTAGTGACCCTATCACGAGAAAGATTGTCCTCAATACCTTGGACTTCTGGGATAATCCAAGACTTCACCGACACTACACCAAAATGGCCAAATTGTCACCTTTCAGCCGGCCACCCTTGTCAAGTTCATTGACCATGACATAAATCTCGCATTTTGTGTCACAGTCATTGACCTTGACACGACCGTGACACAGAATTGCCACGGTCTTTGACCGTGACAAGGCCTTGACAAATTTACTTGTCACGGTCGATGACCGTGACAATTCTATGTCACGGTCATGTCAAGGTCAATGACCGTGACACAAAATGCGAGATTTGTGTCACGGTCAATGACCTTGACACGACCGTGACAACTTTTGCAGCAAAAAAAGCCCTAGGATTCTTTTTTTCCACCTATTTTGGTTTTCCCCCCCTCTCTCTCTCTCATCCGCGATTTCTGCTCTCTCTCTCTCTAAGGTATATTTTTTTTCCTCTCTTTCTCTTTCATTTCTATATGTATGTGTATGTGTATCTGTATGTGTATGTGTGTATATATATGTGTGTATATGTATATGTGTATGTGTGTATATATATATGTAAATGTTAGTGATAGTTAGAATGGTGTAAATGTTAGTGATAGTTAAAATTGTGTAAATGTTAGAAAAGTTCTAGAATTCATATGTTAAATTTAATTATATAAATATTTAAATTGATAATAATTTTATTCATGAAATTAATTCAATTAGGTAAAACCCTAGATAATTTTTTAACAGAATTTGATAATATTATATAAAGTTTAGTAAATTCAAAAAATGTTGCCAATTGTATGTTTTTAGGAATATCATTAGTTACTTTCGTGCCCAACTATGTAGAATCCATACACATGCATGTTGTTAGAAAGTCTTAAATTTAATTCTCACTTTAATTTGTAGAATCTATGTACTTGGTTGGATTTATCCCTTTATGATAATGAAATTTATGCTCCAGATATTATTATCTCATGTCATAATTTTATTGATAAACAATAAATGTTGTCACGGTCGTGGTG
This sequence comes from Sambucus nigra, assembly GCA_949130495.1. Classification (NCBI taxonomy): domain Eukaryota; kingdom Viridiplantae; phylum Streptophyta; class Magnoliopsida; order Dipsacales; family Adoxaceae; genus Sambucus; species Sambucus nigra. Next base: position 427,364,642 of record OX422212.1, on the reverse strand, counting down.
GGGGTGGGGTGATGGGGGTGGGGTATGTGTGTGTGTGCGTAGGTGTGTGTATGGTGGTGTGTGGTGGGGGTGGGGTGTGGTGGGGGGAGGGGGTGGGGGTGGGGGAGGAGGTCGTGGGTGGGGTGTGTGTGTGTGTGTGCGTAGGTGTGTGCGTGTGTGCGTGGCGGGGGGAGGGGGCAAGGGGTGTGGTGGGGGTGGGGGTGGGGTGTGGGGGGTGTGGAGGGTCAATTTTAACAATTGTATATCTTTAATTAAGAAATTGTATAGCTTTAATTGTAATTTTAATTGTATAGTTTTAGATGAAAGTAAATTAATAATTAGTGCCAATTTCATATGAAAGTAGGATTGTCCCTCATTGTAAATTAGTAATTATTAATTGTATACTTTAATTGTTAGTTTAATTGATGAAATTTTGGGTTGGTTAGTTTTAAAAGTGGCATGACGTATGCGTGTGTGTGGTGGGGGTGGGGTAGGGGTGTGTGTATGTGTATTATTAACATTTTTTTTTTATCTGTACTAATAACATTTTTTTATAGCAAAAATGTCTCCTTCAGATATTAAGGCGAAGATGATGATGATATCGTCTGGGCTCGGTGGTAGCGGAGGCGACGAGGGCTCCTCCGCCCCTAGGCTCCCCAAATTTGGAAAATTTGGGATTACCGTCGAGAACAAGTCGGAGCTATTAGCGAGATCCCTCGAGCTGCTAAAGACCGTCATCGGCCCGGGGTTTATGAGTTGGAAGGAGGTTCCATATGAGCTCAAGTTAGCTGTTTGGGCGGCACTACAGGTAATATATTTATATGAATATTTCAATTTCAATTTCAATTTCAATTTCAATTTCAATTTCAATTTCAATTTCAATTTCAATTTCAATTTCATATTTATATTTATATTTATATTTATTCGTAACTAACATTGTATTTGTTGGACAGGAACAATTCAACTTGGATCCAAAGCTACGCGATCCCATCTTAGAGCAGATTAGGGAGCAACTCAAGTCGTGGAAAAAAAATATGCGGGCACGGTACTTTGGGAAAACAAGAGAGTCGATTATCCAATGGCGTGAATCTGTCCCGCCCAAGGAGCCGATCTTATTGGCACAATGGCAGAAGTTCATTGACAATGAGATCGAGGATCGACAATTGGCATCTCGCCAGTCGGGGAGGAAAAATCGGGCAAAAAAGACGGACGTGCACTACTCCGGCCGGAACTCTTACGGCGAGGTGGAGCATAGGATGCATGTAAGATTTAATTTTTCTATAACTACAGAAATATATTATTCTTCATTATTTTACTTTCTGGGGCCGATACTAATTTTACTTTTCTTTATTTTATTTCAGGGGGTAGGGAGTGGGCCAGGGGGTAAACCACATAGGCTCGATACTTATGTGGCTCTTTGGACGAAGAAGGGGAAGGACAAGGAGGTGTCCCCGAGCGTCGCGGCCACGATTGTAAGTAATCCGACAGTTTATTTTTTGTTAATTACGTTATAATTTTTTAGTTTACTTATTTTACTAATCATGTGCTTTTTTATCGTTTCAGGCAAAGCTTAAGGAAGTTCATGAGTCGCAGTCTGATGCCGACAAGGCATCTTTGTCCAAAGACGCACTCAGCCAAGTGCTTGGCTCTGATCGCAAGGGGAGGACAAGGGGAGTGAGCTCGCGGGTGTCTAAATCTAGGATCATCGGATTGGAGACGAGCGACACCGGGTTGGCTCGAACGGTGGATTCACAGGACGCGAAGCTGTCCTGTTTGGAGGCGACGGTCCAAGATATGTACGCATTCATGAAGCGTACGATGGGCGAAGACCGTAAAGGGAAAAGGAAAGAGAAGGAGAAGGCGGTGGAGGAGGAGGTGCGGGAGGATGAGGCGCAGGATGACGAGTATGTGGACATCGCTGCTTCATCACCGACACGTTCGTACTTCGATGATCCACTTCCCTATTTGGCGCCCTTCAACAGACCATTGTCGACACTTGGTTGGCCGAGCGTGTTCATATTGGACATATTTGATGGCCAGCGGATAGGGCGGGGGTTGAGGGACCCGAATATCATCGAGTGTGGAATAGTTCATGGACGTGCGCTTCAACAGATGGAGTCCAGGGTGCTCGTCACGCATGTCATACCCGGGAAGGAGAACTCCCTATTGTGGTTGTGCGAACAATGCGGCACGACGTATATTAGTGGGTGCGTCAATTCGTATGTCGTGTGGCCTACTCACCTCCTCAGTTTTATCCAAGACATGTAGTAACATTATTTTTAAGTTTGTCCATTTTAAAAAGGGTCACGGCTTTGTCACGGTTTATAACCGTGACAAACGTGTCACGGTCATTGACCGCGACACGACCGTGACACAAAATGCGAGTTTTGTGTCAAGGTCAATGACCGTGACACGACCGTGATAAAAAAAGTTGTCTCGCCTCGAAATGTCACGGTCATTGACCTTGACAAGTTGGATTTGTCAAGGTCAATGACCTTGACAAATGGGCAGATTTGGTGTATTAAGAGGTCATAGAAGAGCTTGGAGGAATAAAAGTGGGAACACCACCTTTAACATTTAACGACCGAGAGATAGATTCTGCTGGTCTCTCAGAAGAACTTTTCCTTAATCTCCTCGTAGGAGCATGAACATTCTCAACCAAAGATGCTGTCTTGGTTGGTGATATAACAATGACCTCGCTTGGAGGTGAAACAACAAACGCCTTAGTCGGAGCCATAAGGGGCTTTTCAACAATCTTGCTTGGAGCCACAGGGGGCTTCTCGCTAAACTTCTTACTAGCATCAGAAGGGGGTACCTCTACAGTATTTATCCCCTCTCCTGGGACATCTTTTGTACTTCTCTTTGTCTCCACAACAGGAGAATCAGACTTGTCAAAAAAGGAAGAACCTTTTCTTCTCTTCATTATGTCACCAATAGGAATACTTTATTCAGAGGAAGAACCCTCCACACTAGACTCAGCAGCTGGTATATAGTCAAGATTAACCATCACTGGACGAGCAGTAAAGGATGAAGTGTAACTCTTGTATTGCAACAAATAAGAGGTCGATCTAATGTGCTCCTCGGTCACAGTTTGGTGCAAACTCCAGATAAGTTTCAAATGCTTCAAATTAACCTCTGTCTCCTTTGGAGATTTTCTTTTGCTATCAACTGCAAATAGTAAAAATTAAATGTCAGTGATACATTTTGTCAAACACTAAGAAAATAATATTTCAAAAAATAAAAACAACCTATTCCATTGCCATAAGGGGGACACCTGGGACCCTGATATACATCATCTCCATTTAATGGAGCATGTTACCAATTTTTTATAACAACCCCATGCTCGAAGTAATCTCTGTTGACATCTGGGAGATTGACAACTAAAGCCCTATTTAAAAACCTAGTTTTTAAATAAATAGTACTATCGCTGACAACCCATCTATAGCAAAACATAATTTCTGGAATTCCTAAACGGGTTCTATAAATTTGGTTTAACCTATGGACTCCATTAACTATTCTACAGGTATTGAGAGCTATTTTTACAGGTACAACGTCAAAATATTGACAGAACTCCAAACATAGGGGATTTGGAGGAAAAGAAAAGCCACATTCGGCCACAGAGAGACTGGGGAACCAATGTCCCTCAGCCAAAGAGAAATAGTCAGAAGGTTCATAAAGTTCCTCCAAAATGACCCATGAAGGAATTAAAAATTCAGAACGAAATTTGTCAAGCGATTCAACAACATACACCATAATGATCAAAGAAAAATAAAAGAGAAGGAAGAAGATCTTATAGGGGAAGAGTGAACCAGTTGACAACGAACAATGAAAGAAACGAACGCACAAGATGGAGAAGAAATGAAAAGTTTGAATACACAGGTTTGAAAAGTAAAAGACGATAGGATTTTTTGCCGTGTTTAAATATTTTACCTCGGGAACAGAAAAATCAATGATTACCAAGACGGACGTTTACGTATTCGACGGCTAAAAAGAAGAAAAGGGGCACAATAAACGAAGCGGTTATGGAAATTTAAAATATTTAGGAGGTCTGATACTGTGCATTTAAAAAGGAGCTACATACAACGAATGCTTTCCTAAAAACCATACAAACCAAAAATCTAAGCAGCAGAATGTTCCATACTTTTCTTCAACATTAAACTACGAAACATTGGGGGCTTCTGTTGATACCAAATTTAGTCTGCTGACATGGACAAATCACATGAAAACACGTGTCAATTTACATGGTAAATACGAATACTCCAGACGAACAAATCAAGACCACCGAGAAACTCAAGCTCTCCGAGAAACTAATGAGTTCCGAGCAACTCAAGTGTGACAAGCAACTCAAGCTCTCCGAGCAACTCAAGCGTGTCGAGCAGCTTAGGCGGTCTGAGCAGCTTAACCGGTCCGAGCTACATAAGTGTAGAGCGTATCCAAATCAAGAGAATCCAGGATATAATTACGCATTAAATCCTCATTAATATAGTACATATGTACATGTCCACTGGGTAACATCGCATTGTCCTTCCATTTGTACAACCTCAAGGCTATAAATACATTGTAACCTCCTTATTAGCGGGGGACTCGGACTTTCTTAGTAAACCCATTATCGAGAATTCTGCAAACAGTCAGCAATAACAAATACAGTGGATGTAGGCCATTCTTATAAGGTTGAACCACTTTAAAAATCTTTTGTCTTATATTTATATATTCATTTTTATCAGTGATTTTATAATTAGATCAAATCTAGTTTTTTACAACAACAATATATATATTTTCCCTATACCTGTATATAAGGGGAGAGGATCACTAATGGACCTAAAAAGAGGACTTTTTAATGGACCTTAACAAAAAACACGTAACAACCCATTAATTTTAATTCCTATGTTGTAATTGGTCCGCGCCAGCGGTAACGGACATGCGTGTCATTCGAATATTTTTTTTACACTCCCACCCCCCACCATGGCAGCCCTTATCCCTGAGTAAACATTCCAGCAACTTAATTTTTTCTAACTAGTGGTTTGCCATGGTGGGGGTGGCGGGGGGTAGGGGGTCTCAGGTCACATGCATGTCTGTTGCAGCTAGCACGAAACAATTACACTATAGGAATTAAAAATTAATGGGTTATTAGGTACTTTTTGTTAAGGTCCATTAAAAAGTCCGCTTTTTAGGTCCACTTGTGATCCTCACTCCCCATATATGTGTGTGTGTGTGTGTGTGTGTGTGTGTGTGTGTGTGTGTGTGTGTGTGTGTGTATATCGTATAATTCGGCTAATGCATGCCTTACATCGAAGCAATAGCCTAATTGTGTCGAGTCTATCCTTGTCTCTGAAATATTCAATTACCCTCGTTTAACTGATTTCACACATATATTGTTATTTCTGGACATTAAGTCCTTTCCCACTAGCCCGCATCCTAAGTTACCCAAATCCCCAACCGAATTCATTAATTCATATTCCCGAGTGTTATTCACACTAGGCACCGACAATTCCTTACCCTGGGCTTTATTCCAACTATCCCAAGGTAATATAAGGTCCCTAAAATATTTTCCAAAAGTCCTACTTTCATCCACGGACACCCCAAAATATCTCAGACCCAAAAAAAATTAATAAACTATTAAAAAACGAACTTGGGTTAAGCAAGGCTGCTGAAACGAGTCATCTAGGTGAAAATCGGTTAGCCCCTGTACGTTACTCATGTCGGGGCTTCTACTTTATTATTCATGGGTTTTACCTAGATTTTCATCCCAAAGTGAATCCAAACTTCATCCCAAAGATGTATACTATCACGCCATCAATTACCAACCTGAATATATGTATTTGATTGTCTTAAATCATCAAAAACTAAACTTAATCATGGGATTTACATGATTCTTTTTCCAGTATGAATTATTCCATAACTTCTAATGAAATTCCTAAATTCATAATCAGGAATTCATCTTTTCGATTCAAGTTTGTATCTTTCCATTAAAGATCAATATATATAATTATCATTCTTAGTTTCCTCTAGCATTAACTAATTTTTCAAAGAGGATTTTTCTCGGGCAAAGATCATAAGAATATCACAATATTCATCTGTCTTAAAAAACCCCTTTTACATATAAATCCCACCTCCAAAATTTGTTACAAATCAAAAAAATTTTGATATGAACAAAAAACTAAACAAAAAAAATTAATTAAATATAACCACTTGACTTATATGTAGTAGGAATTATGATTTCCTTCTTGTAGGGCTGAATCTAGCCAAGAACGCCCAACGATTTGCCTCTAATTAAGCCTCCCCTTCAATCCCTTGTGTTTTTTCTTCCTCTTTTCTCACCAATTTAGCTCTCATGTGTTTTAATATGTAAAATGACTACCTCCTAACTCTTAACCTCTTATTTATAGCACTAATCCCGAAATTAGGTTAACCCCATAGTGTATAATGACCCATATGCCCCCGAATGGGTCTTGACTAGTCTGAATAGCCCGTGGTATCCAATCTCTACCCCCGAGTACTTATTTTTTACTATTTCGACGCTTTTGAGATCAACCGTGCACTCAAAATCATCATCTGAGTCACCAAACATCAATAACCTATCTCAATCAAAAAATAGTCTACCCATATATCTCGATTGAGATACTGTCAATTTCCGTAGTTTGTATCCATTACGACGTACGTTGATCGAATTTTATTTACTTAATCACACTTAGTGAATTTAATTCCACATAAATATTAATTATATTCTTACTAATAAATATTTATTGAATACACATTTTTCTTATTTTAATTAAATTATGAGCACACGTGTAATTTAAAAATGCTATTAATTATCTAAAATACGAGGTATTAAAGTTATCTCGCTCCCCCTCACTACAAGAGAACTTATCCCTAAAAGTCTTCTCACGTGCTCTCAAATCATTAATTAATTTATCATTATCCTCATTGGCATGTGAACAAACATTAAAAAATTTTGACTCCTCTAATTCTTTCTAAAAAAATCAAACTCTATCCTCACTCTGTTTCTTGGACACTTCTAAAATTTTAAAATCACGATCCATGTCTAGAAGCTTTTCACGAAAGAAATCTCTTTGAGTTTGAAAATTTTGCAAAAGTTCCATAGCAACTTTAAAGGAAAAAATTTATTCTTCAAGAATTTTGATTCTTTTAGCAAACTTTAAATTCAAATGATTTAATTTTTCTGCACGGTTATGTAGGTCATTAAAATTATCCCGAATATCAAACTTATCATCATTAAATATATTGGACAACTTATCACTACGAAAATCCATCGAAGAAGTAAAACAAACCCAAGAGAGAAGAATAAATAGACCACCCTACTCAACATTAAACAAGGATCTTTAATGATAACTTAGTACAATCTGCTCTGATACCACTTGTGAGCGCATGAACACGCCCGACAAGGATGGTCACAAATAAAAATTCTAATTATGTAGTTGTTTAATTTTAATTCAAACAATTCAGTCTCTAAATAAATACACCCTATTTTAAACCAAGTTGATGCGATAAAACAATTTATCCAATTTTATATTTTTAACCTAAAACATGCATTTGGGTTATAAATAAATAAAATAAACCAATCAGACAACACATTGATGTACGAGGAAAACCACAAAGGAAACAACTAGGATGGCTCTTACAAAAATTCACTATGATATGGTTTTACAAAGCATAGATAGTAGACTTGCACAATGACTCAATCTTCCATAAATCTTAACTCTCTTCTATCTTTAACCACTCCTTCACAGTGCAACGTAGTAATTAATCCATGCAAGAGGCCACTACACACGAGTCCATGCATACCTTAGTGTCCACCGATGAGGCTCATCATACGCTAAACACCGCAATCATCATGCACAGAGCCCATCACAAGAAATAGTTTCTCTCAAGATGAAAGAAAAAAACTTTTGTGCCCAAACTTAAGATCTCAAAGCATAGGAATTGTGGAACTTGGATCTTAAAACATAAAGGGTGATACTTGGGGCTTGGAACTTTGGTAAATAGGTGTTGAAACATTTTTCGCCAAAAGTTCTTAACAATTCTGAGTCTAAAACTCCTTAAATAGAATAACACAAATTTCAAGGCGACAAACTCCTTCGAACAAAAATTAGGGTTGTTCGAACAATAATAGAATCTTGTTTGAATGCAAACTCAAGTTTGTTTGAACGTGAAGGAAATCTTGTTTGAACCCAATTTCTAACGAGAACTCCGTGTAAATAGTCCAACCCCATTAGATGTACATTTGATCTTTGTTCTAACGAAATATCATTGTTATTCTAACGAGCTATAAAGCCGTTCGAATAAAATCTTATTTTTGTTTCTAATGAGTTTTTATCTCGTTTTATCGCACTTAACTTAGAAAATTTTGGTTACAAAAATATTAAAAAATAATTCCAAACATTTTTTAAATAAAAAACACACACACTTAAAATATATCCAAGAACTCATAATTAATATGCATTTATCCATGTGAGATTCTCGATAAACGTGAAGACAAACTTGGCATGGTAAATATGACACGATATATCCAATCTTTGAAGCTTGGTCACTACTTCTTTATCAAACAACAACGCAGGCTTTTGGGATCAACAACTTAAAGTCTATCCTACGACTTAAACAATTTTGTTAGGAATTATGCCAATTACATACAAATTTACTCGATTATAAATTGGTCCTTACACCACCATATGAGAACCAACAAGCACATAATCCTCCACAAGAAATAACTCTCAATAATGTAGAGAATGATAAACCCGGTGCCAAATCTTGATCTCGAAACATATATGTATGTTATGTAAACTTGACTTTTTGATTTCAAAATTAACTCATGAATATTGAACAAAAACTCTCATGGACTTTTTTAAGTTCATCTCTTTCTAAAGAGATGGAAAAGTCTTTTCAAAAACTGACCTCCCGCACTATATAAATGGTTGGAAAAAAGTAGTGGGGAGTTATGGAGAAACTTCATGAAAAAGTGATCTTTTTGAAAAAACTGCTTCGATCGTTTGAACGAAATCCAAGGTCGTTTGAACGACATAGCCTTCTCTTTCGAACGATATGGAAACGATAATTCTAACGAAAATTCAGCATAAACCAAAAATGAACCTCGATAGAAGTTGTTCGAACGAAGTCCAAATCTTGTTCGAACAACATTGGAAAGTTGTTCTAACGACCCGGAGAAAAACTATAATTTTGCTTCAAAATTTATAAAGTGATGTTAAAAATAGTTTAACAAGATTATAACATCCAATATTAAATATCCAAGGCTCACATTAAATATGCATTCATGCTAGAGAGATCCTTGGCACGTTATGGATGAAATGAGTCATGAAACACGACATATAATGTAATCTCTTTGACTTAACCACTACGTCTTCAACAAAAATGTCATAGGCTCGAAAGGTCATAAATAAAACTTGTATACTATGACTCAAAGAGTTTTTTCCAGAATTAATCCAATGCATACAAATTCACTCAATTAAAAATTTGTCTTTACAAATTTCCCCCCTTTGGATATTCCAAAACAAAATAAAAAATAAAACACCTATGGGCCGTCAAGTTCATCTAAAAGACTCAAACCCAACCCAAAAAGAAATAAATTCAAACGCTTGATCGACACATATTCCTAGTAGCTTTTCTTGCATTAAAACTTTACCGCATGATTGCAAACCTGTACACTTAAACAAACCATAAACGCATAGAGAAAATGACAATATAAATTGCGTAAAAATTCTCTCCATTTAACCAATAATATCTACCTTTACAAGGATGTCTCCCCCTAAGTAATATCCCCACAATGAAAAGAGTTAGATACCATCTCTTCCCCTTTTGTTTAAGAATAGACAAAGATTAAGATGCACAAAACAACTAAATTCTCCCCAGTTAAACCAATTATCCCCCTAAATATAACAAGGGGTAAGAATAAAGGAAAAACAAATATATTATGCAATGGTGTACAGTGATACAAGAAGCAACAAAAAACATTGCAACACGAGAACAAATAACCCACGTAAAGCATAATAGATACCAACTATTATGCGATAACAAAATCCCCTCAAAAGATAAATATATTTTCTTTTCCTTTATTTTATTTATTCTTTTGAAGTTATTTCTTTTGAAAGATCAAACAAACTAAACTATGTTAGCCTTTGTCAATTTTTCTATATTTGTTGACTTTAATCTTTTCATTAGGCTCTTGTCAATGGTGGCTTTCCTGCAAATGTGATTTGGTCCTTTCATAGCCCTTTCCTGTGTACCCTCATCTACTTTCAATATAATTTTAATAAAGCTCATGAGAAATGGTTCTTATAAGTAAAAATTCCCTATAGTCATAAAACATGTAGATGAAAAATTTGATGGGAGAACATCTCACAAAGATCAAATATATATTCAAAATTAAAGTTCAAAAGAGCTCTTGCATGTGTGTATGGAGGCATATACAAAGAGAATCCATTAAGAAAATCAAAGTAAAACTTCTCCATGCAATCATGATAAAAAAATAATTTAAGCATTGAAATTCGTAACCTTAAGTTCTAGCCACATGGATAGATGGAATGATATAGGATTTAAACACAACGATATGCCACAAAAATGTGTAAAACTAAAATACACAAAAACAAAAGAAATTATTTTGAGTATCTAAACTTATTGGCAATCATTTTAAAATAAGGACAACTCGAAAGAAAAATAAAACATTTTTGTATTTTTAATAGAACTCAATAAATGTAAAATCAAAATACAAAAGGTACACTTGTCATAAATCTAGCAAAAAATATATATGATGAAGCATAGAATATAATATGACTAATTAACATACAAATAACAAGAATATATCATCAAGCACAACTAGTGTATGTAAACAAATCAAACACAATCAACCTTTAAATCTAGCATGGGAAATATCATGTGCAAGAAAATAAGAATCATAAAGTTTATCAAGTAAAGCCTCCAAGTGATCAATCTATAATATGACAAAATTAAGATTCTTCCCTCAGGTTTTTCATCACTTAATTTAAAAGAAGCGAAAGCACTAAATCTAAAAGCAAATGTTCGATCATACGACCCAAAGGCGATGCATGAGACTTCACCTTATCCTTTGAATAAGACACGATAAGATGAAACGTCGTGCTTATCAAATCTAAACTATAAGCAACGTGTCCAAGGATATATAATAAATAGTCGTGTTCCATCGAAACCTCATGTGGATACATAGTCGGCAAGAAACAACCATGTTAATAATTTATTTTTCCTTAGACAAGAAGAATTCAAGAAAATTCTTAAAAGTCCAATAAGGGCAATGGTCATCACTCAAATGAAAAATAACTTTTAATGGGGAAGGAGCGAGATTATACTTCAGAAATGGGTAGTTAGGAGACTTAACCACATTGAGATCGTAATGACTTGTGATCATGCCTATGGGAGTACATACCTTCACACCACAAATCATATAATTTATCACTTCTACGCCCATTTCACCCTTATCTTATTTCACACTCATATAAAATTCCCGAACCAAGTTTGGATAATATCCCCCAGTTTGAGAAAAAATACCAAACCACCAATAATCTTTCAAAATCTATGGCACGTGAGTATCGAAGAGAGAACCCAAAACAACCAAACGTTCTTAATGCACTGAGCGTATATAAAAAATCTCATCAATTCTGAAATGGGTATTGACATACATCGAGGCACGTGAATGCGATTTGGGAGCCATTTGTCTCAAATCATGAATAAAAAACAAAGTCACAAAAATCCTACGAGTATATATATATATATATATAATACAAGGATCCTATACTAAATATATGTGAGACAGTTTTTGTAATAACCCTTACTTTTGAGTAATTAATTTCATACTAATTTACCATGTGAGGTAATTATATAAAATAATGGAAGTTGGAGTAAATATTATTTAAGTGATTTAAAAGATAATATTTACTAGATTTTACATATTTATTGTTAAGAGAATGTAAATAGCATCATGTTATGTTTTATAGTTTCGTTGTGCTTTAAACGACATTTATGGTTTAAAATGAAGTTGGAATATGAAATGATTTATATTATTCCGGATGCCAATTTAGAGGGTGCGGTTAGTCCTGAAATAGTTGAGATAGTCAAACTAAGTACCATATTGTAATTTTTGGGTTTCAGGCACTTTTGACCCGTTATGAATTAATTATGTAGTTACGAGTCATTTTAATGGTGTAATAACATTTAAATATTGAAACTAATTCTTAGTGCACGTTTAAGTCTTACAACCCCTCTTATTTCTCAAGTGTATGCTTCCTAAACCTACAGAGAAAGAGAATTGTGGAGAAAAAGAAGAGAAAGAAGGAGAAGAAATTGAGTTTGATCTTGAATCTACCGAAAGAGAATCCGAGAATACAATCTTAAGGAAAGTTTTTAACTTGCTAATGTGTTATTTAATGTGAATAAATTGTATTGTTGGTTGTGAAATTGAAAGAATGGAACAAATTGTGGGTTTTGAGAAATTTGGTGTTTAAACCTTTGAAAATGGTATTAAATTTGATTTAAGTTGGTTTTAGTAGGTGTTGTTTGTTTAGAAATGATTTGGGGTTAATATGAGTTGATTTGGTTGAGATTTGAAGAAAGAAATTCGAGTTTTGGTTAAATTAGGGTTCATAATCCGTAGCCCCAAACTTGGCATTTCTACCAGGCCGAATCGATTCGTCCTCCCAAGAGAATCGATTCACCTATAAGGGAGGCTACAGGTCTGGTAGGATGGATAAATTCGGGTTAATGGCTGAATGGATTCGACATGAGTCAGGGAGTTGGGTTTTCTCAGCCGAATCGATTCGCTTTTAAGGGCGAATCGATTCAAAATCTTGTTGTTTTAGGAGGTTTTTGCTAGGTTAGTTTTTAGCCATTTTCTTCTGGACTTAAGTCCTAGGAACCTTCTGTTATGAAGTAAAATAGAGTACTATAGCCTTATATTTTAGATGTGACTACTTTAGATTAGAAAGGGGATAATTGGGCTTATCGTGGGGTTTACTCAATAGACGTTTGGGTAGTTTCTCCTTTAGTAAACTAGTTTGAGACAAGGGAAAAGTAGGATTACAAAATTTTTGAAATTTAGAGACTTGAGTGAGGTATATTATACTTAGTGTCTCATAGTAACGTCATTAATTCTCAGAGACTAATTTGGGAATTTATTAAACGTTGAGGTTTATAATTATGATATTAAATGCTTATGGCTCCGGATTAAATGAAATGCATTTTTTAAATCGACATATCTTGTAAATGATAATTTGCATATACATACCTCTCTAAATGCTATCATAAGGGAAGTTATGCGCATGAGGTGAAGTCCCCTAGCTAGTTAATGCAGGGTGAATATAGTCCTCGGCCATATGACCGGTTATTATATATTGTGTGATTATTTTTCAAAGTGAGGTAATTCCGGGTGTGGTTATGACTCACTATCGAAGGTATATGGCCGCTTCCCGACGTCACGCGATGTAGAATACCCAGGTTGTCTTGGTGATAGGCCCGGGAAGAGGATATCTTTTTAGGGGCACATCCAGTGGGGTGACTCCCAGAAGGATGGTCTTAGAATCATTATATGATGTGAATTATAACTATTCTCATTAAAGTGGAAATCTTATTGATAGTTAAGCATTGTGTGAGATAAATTGCTTTGAATATGTTTCCTAAAGAGAAAAGGAACTGTGAAGTTAAGCTGTGTAAAACTGAAATGAAATCTCATTAAGTGAAACTTAGATATATTCTCATGAATAAATGAATATTAATCAGTGTCATTGATATTTCGCTAGGTTGGGCTTTTAGATTGAGAGGTGATAATTCTCATCATTTTTTGTGGAGAGCGAGACAAGCTTATTTTTCAGGTTTAAATGTTCATAACTTCCATGCACTTTATTCACATGGTGATCATATCAAACCGGGCTCTGACCCGTTTATATCTCTTCGTTTTGCATGAATTCTATATTCGCCCAGGTGCTCCGCCGCAAGGACGCCCGTATTGACTTTTCTATCGCAGTGTTTGGGAGCTATAGCCCTTTGCGGATGTTATGGGATACTTGATATAGACGCTTCTATCTTTCTGTATTCTAGTTATGATAAGTTTACACATTCGGGCGTGTTGTCCAAGTTTTGTACTTGTATAATACAATGTTATTATTGTAGTTTAATACTCGGTGTAACCTGGTTGTAAAGGTCTGTTAAGCGACAGCTTATTCGGTTATTTTGATGTATATGGTTACTAATTTATTATTTGTCTTTATTTATATCCACCTTCTTTTAAATTGGAATTGTTTAAATATTTTTCTTTACTTACAAATATAATTTTTGACAATCCGTTTTCTAAAATAATTGGTGGTTATCACGTATACTTATTTGTACGATAGTGGTGATAATTATGGACCATCTATGATTCCTGTAATTATTGGAGTATCGGGCTGGCCACCTCTTATTTTAATAAGCGGGGTGTCACAAATGGTATTAGAGAATTAGGTGCTAGAGTCTTTAGGATCTATGCGGACTTGTCACGTTCTACCGTAGCGTTCTTTGATATAGAGCCTTGCTCTTAGGACTATTTTGTTTGTCTATATTTGTGATCTTCTACAAAGATAAATTATTCTTAATAGTATTCTAATTCAGTTGTTTCTTGTTCTCAAACGCCGCCTAAGAGAGGTCTCCCTGGGAGAAGAAATAGAGTTGCAGAAGAAAATGTAGGACCTCCATCGCCAGAGTAAGGAACTATCAATGCTGATGAGGTAGCCAATATTTTTGCCCAGACAGTAAATGCTGCGATGACTGCCGTGGTTCAATAATTTCCCCAGGCCCAACAACCGAGGGTTCAGGAGGTGAAAGCCCCCGCGGGACCTTCTCCATGGGAAAGAGTCAGGGAATCTTTATTGAAGGGTCATCCCCCAGAATTCCAAGGTGGTTCTGATGTAATTGTGTCAAACTAATGGAAGAAGGATATGCAACGCCATCTTTGCATGGTAGACTGTAGTGAGGAATGAAAGAAAATCCTTGCTACTTTTAAACTAGCTGGAGCAGCCTTACACTGGTGGGAGTCGATGACCACGCCAGAACAAAGAGATACCATGACTATATCTGACTTTTGGTTTTTTTTTTACCGAAAGTACTTTCCTCCCATAGTCCAAAGGGAAATGAGGAGGAAACTTCAAGATGTAGCTCAAGGTGAACGTTCGCTGGCAGAGTATGAGGAGGAATTCACTCGTTTGGCTAGTTTTGTGTCGAATGAGGTAATTTTAGAGGAAAGGAGAATATCAAAGTTTATTGGAGGCTTACAGTGGAGAATACGGCAACACTTGCTGGGAAATCCAGCTTTACAAGCATTCGGGGATGTGATGAATGTCGCATTACTTCATTGTCAAGATCACCGTTTGCATATACAAGGAAGTAAGAAAGTTTCAGTTATGGGGCAATTGAGTAAGCCGGGAGGCAATGGTGCCGGAGGAGCACTACCCTCATCTCAATCATTGAGAAATAAGCAAAAGGAAAGGGACACTCAACAAGGAGATTTGTCCAAAAGACAACATTTTGGGGGATTTAATTTTGGTAGTTGTAGTTTCAGGTACAGTCAGGGTGCCCAGCAACAGTAGCAGGTAGGTCAGGTAGGTCGGGGTAACAATAGGGGTCGAGGCCATCCGAGCCAAGGCTTTGGGAAGTTCAGAAATAATGGAGGCCGTAATTAGGAAAATATGGCAGGTCATTGTTTTAAATGTGGGGAGATGAGTCATTATAGGAAATCGTGTTCGCAGTTGATTGGGGGACAGTTTCCTAGAATTCCACATCATCAGCAAGCACAGCTACTACCACTAGTGCCTCATCCAGCCGTCCCTCCACAACAGGGATAATTATAGTATGGGCGTGTCTACCATATAGAGCAAGCTATGCTTACTTCAGCCCCACCAGCGCTGCCAGCTATCGAGGGTAAGTTTCCCATTCATAGGCATATGGGTCGTGTATTGTTTGATAAGGGTGCAACACACTTGTTTATTTCTAGAAGTTTTGCTCAATCGACGGAGTTAATTAAATCTGTGAAAATTACTTTTACTAGTGTCGAATCCTCTATGGGTGATGGTTCTCTCATTATTTTTATTTGTAAAAGAGTAGTAATAAACCTTGGTAATTTGTGTTTTGAGGTCGTTTTACTTGTCCTTGATATGGTCGGGTATGATGTTATCTTGGGCATGGATTGGTTAGTGAAATACCGTGCGATAGTAAATTATTATGGGAAGAGTATAGTCTTTGCCATTTCGGGGTAAGAGATGTTTTTAGTGGCGATGCCTCTTTCAGAGGGAGGTTCTTGCACTTATCTGTATTGTATTGCAGATGAGACTTCTCGTGATATAGTCATTTCCTTAGATTTGATTCTCGTTGTTAGATAATTCGAAGATGTTTTTTAGGAGATACCGGGTTTACCTCCAAGTCGGGAGATTGAGTTTGTGATTGACTTATCACCAGGAATGTGACCGATTTCTAGGGCTCCGTACCGTATGGCTCTTATGGAAATAAAGGAGTTGAGAGATCAGATTTAGAATTTGTTAGAATAGGGATTTATTAGGCATAGTACGTCACCGTGGGGTGCTCCTATTTTATTTGTGAAGAAGAGAGATGGTTCCCTCCGGCTGTGTGTTGATTACCGGGCGTTAAATAAAGTTACCATCAGGAATACATACCCACTACCTCGAATCGATGATTTGTTTGATCAACTAAGGGGAGCGTCGTACTTCTCTAAAATAGATTTGAGGGCGGGGTATGATCAGCTGCTGGTTAGAGAGAAGGATGTGTCCAAAACTGCGTTCTTAACTAGATATGGGTCCTATGAGTTTTTGGTCATGCCTTTCGGGCTAACCAATGCTCCTGTAGTATTTATGGACCTTATGAATAGAGTGTTTCGAGACTTCCTGGACCAGTTTGTTATCGTGTTTATTAATGAGATCCTAGCGTATTCTCAAATGGAAGCCAATCATGCTAAGCATTTACGGTTGGTCCTGCAGACGTTGAGGGATCATCAATTATATGCCAAGTTTGAGAAGTGTGGTTTTTGGCTACAGAAAGTGAAGTTTTTGGTTCATATTGTTACAATTGAGGGCATTTCAGTAGATCCAAATAAAGTTATAGCGGTGAGGGAATGGGGTTAGCCCACGACACCTACTGAGATTCACAGTTTTTTGGGTTTGGCTGGCTATTACTGCAGATTTATTAAGGGTTTTTCTATGATTGCTAGACCTTTGATAAATTTAACTTGGAAGGGAGTGAGGTTTGTTTGGGATGATTCTTATCAACTAGCTTTTGATGAGTTGAAAGATAAGTTGACTTCTGCTCCAGTACTTGCGTTATCGAGACCGAGGTGAGAATATTTGGTCTTTACGGACGCATCACTGCAAGGATTGGGAGGTTTGTTACTACAAGATCATCGGGCTATTTCTTATGCTTCTCGCAAGCTAAAGCCCCATGAGAAGAATTATCCAGTTCATGATCTGGAACTTGCTGCTGTGATTTTTGCCTTGAAGATTTAGAGACATTACCTCCTGGGGGAGAAGTTTAGTATTTTCACGGACCATAAATCATTGAAATATTTATTTTCACATAAGGATTTGAATATGTGACAATGTCCGTTTTTAGAGGTTGTGAAGGACTACCAATATGATATTCATTATCACCCGGGGAAGGCTAATGTAGTGGCGGATGCGTTGCGCCAGAAACCCGAGGGTGAGTTAGCAAGGGTATGGAAGGCTAAATGGAAAGAACTTAGCCAAGAGGATGCGATTTCTAGGGCATTTATGTCAGTGTTTACCGTTACACCTACGATAGTGGCAAGGGTTGTGGAATATCAAGGAAGGGAAAAAGATTATTAGGACCGTATAAGCCAATTGTTAACCGAGGGAGCAGAATCCTACTCTATAAGTTATGAGGGTGGGTTACGTTTCAACGGGAGAGTTATTATCCCCGAAGAAGGGGGTTTGAGACGATCCGTAATGACATAATCTCATGGGTCCAAATTTGTAGTACATCCTGGTGGAGACAAAATGTACCAAGACATGTGCCATCAATATTGGTGGGCGGGTATGAAACGGGACATCTCTGAATTTGTTTCCCAATTTACTACTTGTCAATGGGTGAAAGTGGACCATCAAAGATCGATGGGATTGTTACAACCCTTAGAAATACCGGCATGGAAGTGGGAAAGCATCTCGATGGATTTCATCACGGGATTGCCAATGTCACAAATTGGTCATGATTTTATTTGGGTTATCGTCGATCGTTTAACCAAGTCGACACATTTCTTATCGGTACGTACAGATTATAATACGGCTCGCAACGCTCGGCTATTTATTACGGAGATTGTTAGACTCCATGGGGTGCCCATTAATATAGTATCCGATCGAAACAAAATTTTTATTTCCCATTTTTGGTGAAGTTTCCAAGAAGCCATGGGAACCGAATTGAAGTTGAGTACCTCCTATCACACTCAAACAGATGGACAAACGGAAAGAGTCAACCAAATGTTGTAGGACATGCTCAGGATGTGTGTACTTGACTTTAAAGGAGGTTGGGAACAATATCTTCCCTTGGTCGAATTCGCTTATAATAATTCGTACCAATTCACTAGAGGCATGGCAACCTATAAGCATTATATGGCCGACCGTGTAGATCACCTACTTGTTGGTTGGAAGTAAGGGATAATAAATTTCTTGGACCTAAAGTGATCCAAGACACTTCTTCAAAGAATGAACTTATTCGCAATCGCATCCAAATCGCTCAAGATCATCAAAAGATTTATGCTTATGCGAATAGAAGGCATGTGAAATTGGAGGTTGGAGATCAAGTTTTGGTACGAGTTTTGCCAATGAAGGGAATAACATGATTTGAGAAGAAAGGGAAGCTTGCTCCACGCTATGTAGGCCATTTTTCCAATTATTGCTAAGGTAGGCCCAGTAGCTTATCAACTCACCTTGCCAGAACGCTTACAACAGATTCATGATGTGTTTCATGTTTCATCCTTAAAAAAGTATAAGAGGTGTGAAGGAGCTCACTGGCACATTCCTTTAGATGATATCGAATTGCAGCCTGATATTTCATACGAGGAACAACCAGTTACAATTTTAGATCACGGGGATCGTAGGCTAAGATCTAGAGTGGTGCCCTTGGTTCGGGTCCAATGGGAACATCACAATGCTGAGGAATCGACATGGGAGCGTGAGGAAAATATGCGAGAAAAGTATCCACATCTCTTTTTACAAGGTACGCCTAAATTTTGAGGGAAAAATTTCCCTATAAGGGGGGAGTATGTAATAACCCTTACTTTTGAGTATTTAATTTTATATTAATTTACCATGTGAGGTAATTATATAAAATAATGGAAGTTGGAGTGAATACTATTTAAGTGATTTGAAAGATAATATTTACTAGATTTTACATATTTACTGTTAAGAGAATGTAAATAGCATCATGTTATGTTTTATAGTGTCATTGTGCTTTAAACGGCATTTATGGCTTAAAATGAAGTTGGAACATGAAATGATCTATTTTATTCCAGATGCCAATTTAGAGGGCGCGATTAGTCCTGAAATAGTCGAGATAGTCAAAATAAGTGCTATATTGTAATTTTTGGGTTCCGGGCACTTTTGACCTATTATGACTTAATTATGCAGTTATGAGTCATTTTAATGGTGTAATACGATTTAAAGATGGAAACTAATGCTTAGTGCACGTTTAAGTCTCACAACCCCTCTTATTTCTCAAGTGTAAGCTTCCTAAACCCATAGAGAAAGATAGAGAAAAAGAAGAGAAAGAAGGAGAAGAGAAGAAATTGAGTTTGATATTCCATCTACCGGAAGAGAATCCTAGAATACAATCTTAAGGAAATTTTCTAACTTGCTAGTGTATGATTTAATGTGAATAAATGGTATTGTTGGTTGTGAAATTGAAAGAATGGAACAAATTGTGGGTTTTGAGAAATTTGGTGTCTAAACCTTTGAAAATGGTATTAGATTTTATTTAAGTTGGTTTTAGTAGGTGTTGTTTTAATATGAGTTGATTTGGTTGAGATATGAAGAAAGAAATTTGAGTTTTGGGTAAATTAGGGTTCATAACCCGTAGTCCCAAATTTGGCATTTCTGCCAGGCTGAATCGATTTGCCCTCCCAAGCAAATCGATTCTCCTATAAGGGAAGGCTACAGGTCTGGTAGGCCAAATCGATTCGGGTTAATGGCCGAATCAATTCGGCATGAGGAAGGGAGTTGGGTTTTCTCAGCCGAATCGATTCGCTTTTAAGGGCGAATTGATTCACTGGTGCGAATCGATTCAGAATCTTGCTATTTTAGGAGGTTTTTGCTAAGTTAGTTTTTAGCCATTTTATTCTAGACTTAAGGCCTAAGAACCATTTATTATGAAGTAAAATAGTGTACTAGAGTCTTATATTGTAGATGTGGCTACTCTAGATTAGAAAGGGGATAATTGGGCTTATCGCGGGGTTTACTCATTCGACGTTAGGGTAGTTTCTCCTTTAGTAAACTAGTTTGAGACTAGGGAAAAGTAGGATTACAAAATCGTGGAAATTTAGAGACTTGAGTGAGGTTTATTATACTTGGTTGCTCATAGTAACGTCATTAATTCTCGGAGACTAATTTTGGAATTTATTAAACGTTGAGGTTTATAATTATGACATTAAACGCTTATGGCTCCGGATTAAATGAAATGCATTTTTAAAATTGACATATCTTGTAAATGATAATTTCCATATACATGCCTCTCCAAATTCTATCATAAGGGAAGTTACGCGCATGACGTGAAGTCCCCTGGTGGGTGAATATAGTCCTTGGCCATAGTACCGGTGGTTATATATTGTGTGATTATTTTTCAAAGTGAGTTAATTACGGGTATGGTTATGACTCACTGTCGAAGGTATACGTCCACTTCCCATCGTCACACGATGCAGGATACTGAGGTTGTCTTGGTGATATGCCCTGAAAGAGGATAGCTATTTAGGGGCGCATCCAGTGGGGTGACTCCCGGAAGGATGGTCTTAGAATCGTTATATGATGTGAATTATAACTATTCTCATTAAAGTGGAAATCTTATTGATGGTAAAGCATTGTGTGAGATAAATTGCTTTGAATATGTTTCCTAAAGAGAAAAGGAACTGTGAAGTTAAGTTATGTAAAACTTAAATGAAATCTCATTAAGTGAAACTAAGATATATTCCCATGAATAAATAAATATTAATCCGTGTCTTTGATATTTCGCTATGTTGTGCTTTTAGATTGAGAGGTGAGAATTCTTATCATTTTTTGTGGAGAGAGAGACAAGCTTATTTATGATGTTTAAATGTTCATAACTGTCATGCACTTTATTCACATGGAGATCATATCAAACCGGGCTCTGACCTGTTTATATCTCTTCATTTTGCATGAATTCTATATTCGCCCAGGTGCTCCGTTGTAAGGACGCCCGTATTAACTTTTCTATCCCACTGTCTGAGAGTTATAACACTTTACGGATGTTATAGTATACTTGATATAGATGCATCTATCTTTCTGTATTCTAGTTATGATCAGTTAACACATTCGGGTGTGTTGCCCAAGTTTTGTACTTGTATAATATAATGTGATTATTGTACTTTAATACTTGTTGTTACCTACTTGTAAAGGTCTGTTAAGCGACAGTTTATTTGGTTATTTTGATGTATATGGTTGCTTATTTATTATCTGTCTTTATTTATATCCACCTTCTTTTAAATTGGAATTGTTTAAATATTTTTCTTTACTTACAAATATAATTTTTGACAATCCGTTTTCTAAAATAATTGGTGGTTATCTCGTATACTTATTTGTACGATAGTGGTGCTAAGAATGGACCATCTATGATTCCTATAATTATTGGAGTATTGGATTAGCCACCTCTTATTTTAATAAGCGGGCTGTCACAGTTTTATGTGAGACTCCATGTCAAAAAATCATGAACTCTTACTTATATAAGACAATAGAGCACCAAAGTTCTAAAATGAGTGAAGCAAAATAATAAATCACAAGGTTTGACATAATAACTAATACTTTAGTCCAAATGAATTTTATTTTATGACAAATAAATTCATAAACCATAGATAGAACTCAAAACCCAAACTAAAATGACAAAGCACTAAACGTTAAGCAGTAAGAAAAGATAAATCCATAAAATCTTATAATAAATATTACCAAGATGATGGATAGCCGCTAATCTAGAAAGTAATCAATTAATTTCCCAAGATTTTATATTGGTAGGAAGAGAAATTAAGTAGTGTGTAAGTTGAAAGGTTTGGGTGGGAAAGAATAAAGGTTACAAAGGTTTATTGTAAAGTAATTTTACTCTCCTAGGCCGATTCGGTAAAACGAAGGTCACCTTTGTTGGTCGCGATGTATATCAATACTTGTTCTCATGTTGCAAAATAGGTCAGGAATACAAATTGTGCAGGAAGAGTCACAAACAAGTGTAAACATATTTTTCTCATTTTAGCAAGTACAATATATCCCCATTTAAAATAAATAATTTCATGACCAAAAATACTTTCAAAATCATACTCAAGGTTTCTGGTTATGTCAAATACTCCACAAATAATGAATGTTTTAGCATTAAAAAGTCATAATGGTTTAAATTATAGCCATTTTAAAGAAAAGTTATTTTAGACATAACTCGTGATAGAAGTGAATAGCATGAGCATTAACCACTAAGATAAGGAATGGAGACTAATATTTTATCTCACTTTTGAAAATTTTAGGTTTATGGAACTTTGAAAAAGTTTCATTTTAAACCATTATTTTCAACTACCACTTTTTACTTCCTCATTTTGCGATCATTAGTTAAAACCTTTAAAGTCTCATATCAATGGTGTAACCTAGTTTTTAGATAAATCAAAATCTTTGAGACATCGCAATAAATATGCTTTTGCAAGTTTAGAGTTTCACACATATATAGGCAAAAGGACTTGTTTTCGATTTTCAAAGGTAAGAATCCATATTAGCCTAATGTCGTAGTCATATCCACTTTTTCTCTCAAGAAATTTTTTAAAATATTAGCCATTGCTTTTTTAACTTCATCCATGATCAAACTCTCTCATACAAAAAGGTTAAATGATAATCATTTTTCCTTAAGAAGCACATAAAACTTATAATTTCCTTTAGAAGAAGAAAAAAATCCCTTCATTTTGTTTCTTTAGAAACGAGTCAAGTCATAGTGCGATGTAGTGTATGAGTTATGACAAAATATTCTAAAAATGCAAGATTAATTTAACAAGGAATTTCAATCTATATAATTCTAAGCAGGGAGTATAAAAGACATAAACAAAACCGATTGCAAAATATAACAACCCGCCTAATTAAATATTGGGTGATTAGTCCTTTATTTAATTAAATCTGAATATCTAGTTGGTTCATTCTCAGCATCACTGTCGAAAAACAATTTCCTTATTAATCACTTAATAGTTAATTAAGCTAAGTGTCAAAAACTTTTTCCATTTTTAATTTAATTAAAACCATTCCACGACACGAGATAATAATATGCAACAACACATCACAACTAAATTAATTATAACAAGCATAAATATTATTGGAATAACTCTCCAGTTAAATTATAACTTTTTTACTAAATAAAACTGATATCCATAATGCTTACATAATTAATTACAACCTCTAGAATCCTGGGCGACATGCCCTAAATGAAGTAGACGCTACAGATGAGTGAATCAATAGAAAGGAAGCGTCTAAACAAAATCCGCATCTCTTCTAGTAGTTATAATCCATCATAACATCCATAATCTATGCTGGGCTTCCCTACTGCTGGATACCCGATGTACAAATATAGTAAATAAGAGAATCGTAACACCCTGTAATTTTGAGGATTTAGTATTTAATTATTTTGGGGAGACATAAAAATATTTAAGATGGAGAAACTTAAATTATGAGATTTAAATTGGAGAAACTTAAATTTATGATTTGGAGAATTTATTTGAGTGAGAAGAATTACTTATATTTGGTGACTTTAAGTTTAATTGTTTGAAATTTTGTGTGTCGCATTTTGAGGTCAAAATTGGAGAATGTTATAAAGTATTTCGAATGACAATTTTTAGTGCGCGGTTGAGTCCGGATGGGTCGAGATAGTCAGAAAAGAGTACCCGGGGGGTAGTAATCGGGTCTCGGGGCATTTTTGGGCATAGTCGAGCCCACACAGGGTAATTTGGGACACTTTGATTAGGCCCATGTGACCAAAAAGGGGATTAGGGGTTTTAAATATAATTAACGGAGTGTTGAATGGCAGTTAACACAATTCTAAACTTAGGGCTTTGAGAGAGAAACAGAGGAAGCTAATCAAAAGCCAATTGGGGATTGTTTGGGGACAAATCGAGGGACAAAGTGGGTGTTCATCTCAAACCATTCTCTACACCAACGGATCAGACTCTACGAATAATAAGAGGCAAGTGGTTAACTGTTGTGATTCTTAAATTGATGATAATCAATTCATATTATGGTAGGTGCGAACTGAAAATTCGTTTTGGGTGGGTTATTGCATGAAATTGGGTTTTTATGAAATTGAACAGGTTATGTGATTTAATAGTTCAATTGATGTTATAGAAGCATTTCGTATTGGTTGGTATTGGAACTACAACAGAAAACATATACTAGAGATGAATTTATGGGGATTATAGAATCATATTTTCGAATTTTAATTGGGATTGTACCGTAGGAATTCATTTTCTTGAGTGGGTGATAACTCGCGAAATTTATGATGCTAAAAGGTTTAGAATATGATCATAGTTCATAATAGATGTATAAAGATGATAAATATGATGGATTGAGGTTGGGAGTTGAGAAAAGAAAGCTTGGATGGTCATTAATGGCTTAACAGAAGGTCGGAGAAGAAACAAACCTGTTCGATCGATTGATTGATGTTTTGGATCGATCGATCGATGGTCCCAGAATTCTGGCAAGTTCGCCAGTTTATATATAAAAGTGAAATTAATTTAAGATTTCCTCCTACTTTTTATTTAGTGATAAACGCATATGTAGCACATATTCCTTAGCAATTATAAGGGGGTATAATTGGGTTTAGGATGGTGATAATTGTATGTCATGAGATGAATAAATTTCGGAAAATAATCCGTAGGTATTGATTTTTGGACCGAGGAAAAATGTTCGGGTACTGTTGTTGAGTGACACTACATTATTAAAAGAATTGAGGTGAAATTAATTAATTATGAGGCGGAATATAGAATCGGGTATTAACGATGGTACGGGCCAAGGGAGCGAGTTCGGGTATATTGGTTGGGCGACACCAAGTATTAAATTAATTGATGTGTAAATTAATAAAATTAGAGTCGGACTGTAGACTTGGGAAGGTAATAAATTAATTAAGGAGAAAATTAATTAATTTGAGTCGGACCATAGACTCGAGAATATACAGGCTAGTGTTACGGATTTTAGTACACGGTAAAATCGATATATATATATATATATATATATATATATATATATATATATATATATATATATATATATATATATATATATATATATATATATATATATATATATATGACGTGGTGATAGTATATATGTATGTGTGTACTTTATGTGTGCTATTAAATATCAGGGACTAGATAATTATTTAATTTATATACTCTAGTGCTATCAAGGGAGGTTGCGCGATGTGGGTGAATCCCCTAGCTTGAGGAGTAGGGCGAGTATATCCCCAGGTCATAGCGTTTGGTATATGGGTGAGGGGCTTATCTCACTTTCAAGGAAGGAATATGACCGCATCCACTATGTTTATATTTTGGGCCAGGTTGGTGAGCGATTCCAACCTGGCTAACTATGTTATGTGAGCACACCTAGTGAGATAGCACTTTAGAGGAAATCATCCGGCAAGGATATACTCGGAGGGATGGATATGCATATGATATATGTGTGGATGTTCTTAGTAAAGGTATGTATATAATGGTAATAAATATTATATGTGGGTAATAATAGAGTGTGTGATGTATATACTTTACATAACTTGTGTCACGGTTATATGATATTAATTAAAAGGAATTAATTAAATTAATTGGGGAGATAACTTATAACCCATTAATAATAATACTTGGTTTACAGTAGAATCGCAAGGGGGGATTATACCAGGACTAGTTGGACGGGGTAGTACAACTAGGTAGGGTTAAGGAAATCGTTAGGTGTGCACAATAGTGGAGGGGTGAGTATGTCCTCAAGAGAGTACGACACTAACTTAAATATGAAGAGCATTCATGCACTTTAAATTACTGCAGTTAATTCACTTGCTAAATATTTTCAAAATGTTTTGGGTTCTAACCCTTGCTATAAAATTATTTTCAAAATTTTTTAGGTGTCCAACCACAGGAACGCCGGACTTGATATTCTATTCCAGGGACACGGAGCTGCGGCACATGTGGATGCTAGAAGGAGTTGGATTAGATGCAGCCTTCATTCCATACTAGAGTAAGAATCATTTATCAGTTTTAGTTTTACTTAGGGCTTGTCGCCCAGACTTTTCAGTACAGTTTTCAGATTTGTTTATTCTGATGTTGGATGTTGTTATTGGACTATTTATTTTGGTGGACGATGGTTTATTCGGCAAATAGTTTAATTATTTATTCAGTTGATTTAATTCAGTCATTGTGTATGGCTCATATTATATTTCCGCATGTTATTATTCTGTTTAGTTAAAAAGATAAAAATTTGGCATCGACTTTTTGGAATACAAGGTGGTTAGTGAGTTTTAAAAAGGTTTTCGACGGTGATGCTAAGAATGAACCAACTGGGATTCCTATTTTAATTTGGTATAGGACTAATCACTCGGTATTTTATTAGGCGGGGTGTCACAAGAATATGCAATGAAATGGGTCAGAGCCCGATTGTGAAAGATTTTAAAATAGCAAGTGCTTAACAATTAAAATCAAGGATTTATTATGTACATGTTAGTTTCTCGACTCTCTCTTGAGAATTCTCACCTCTCATCTAGAGTGTACACCTATCATATCTTATTATCGTCCTAATTAAAGTTCCCTCCTAACTAGTACATAATTCTAACCCATATCATAAACCCGTATGGCCCATACCATACGTATTATAATTATTAATATTCATTTATCTTTAATATGAACTAGTCTTATTACAACCTTGGAATTAAGTGTTCACTTACTTAATTAAATTCAGATTTCATTATTTACTTCAATCTACAACATTACACAGTAGATTAAATCACAGTTTATATTTTTAATCTACAATATCACACAGAAGATTACATCTCAGTATCTGCAATGTCACATAGTAGATTATATCACAGTTTTTATATATAATATCACACTAATTATATATATACTAATACGGTACCTCCCCAGTCACACCAACGGTGCATGCATACTCTGTTATCATGTCCTGACACATAATGTCATTGTATAGAGGACTATTGATTCGACATCTCTAACGAATCATATCATAACATAAATATAATGGAGGCGAGCATAATCCCCAGCCAAATGGGTCACGCACATACCTACGCTCCCATTCAACCGTCGAAACTATCATATATATCGATAGCATGTGTCCAAGATCCTATGCTCAGGGTACGAATCTAAAATCCCTCCCAATTGGGCGCACAAGGATAAGACCGTCCATAACGCGAAACCTCCACTCCGATAGTAAGCAGTGTAGGTATGTCATACATACAAATAATATTATAGGTATTCATCACACCTATATAAATATAACGTCAATAAGGTATTCACACAACCATATGCTAATAATAGGCAATCATCTCGTCTATATATATAATAACAATAGGTATTCATCGTACTTATATATAGCCATAGGGCCTACGCACAACCCATATAATAAATCCCATACGTAGCATAATTATATCATGAATATCCTACGTATTTTTCGATTATGACTTTAATCCTTAAAGTATATATTTTGAAACTTACCTAACCGGACGATGGTGATCATTTAATCCTCAAATAAATTCAGTAGGTAACCATCACGTCCTACAAATCTATGTCATTAGGACTCCCGAATTTCTACAAATTAAATTCACTTTAATTAGGTTTATTCCTCGATAATCCTTAAATCACTCTTAACCCTTTATTCCTTCTCTTAAGGTTAATCCCAATTATACCTAAGGTTATACTGGTAATTTATGATTCTCTTACTACTTGTCCAAACCTTAAATTATCGTTTATCCAATTTAAACCCCAAGTAATATAATTCTCCAAAATAACTCGTTTAATTAAACACTCGTTCATTTCCCCTCATGTATATGTAATACCCCTCACTTTTATGGGAAATTAAATTCAATAATTAAGTGTAATTTGGGAATTTAAAAATTATCATGAATAGTAAATTTTTGGAGTTTTCAAGGATTAGGTGATTTTCGATGGGTGTTATATTTACTTTTGGGGTTAAGTAAATAAGTTGGAGTATTTTAATTATATGACGCAGTTGGGTAAAGCGATAGAATATAATATTTTAACGGGAATACCGCATTAAGTTGTGTGGGGTTAAATTAGTGAGTTGCAGAAAATTACCTTGGATGGAGATTTCAAGTTTGCGATTGGTCTCGGAATGGCCGAGATAGTCAGAATAGAGTATCCGGGGGTCGTAATTGAGTTTCGAGAATTTTTGGATTAATAGGGACTCGCAATTGAGTAAACGAGTCATTTTTTAGTTTAAAGGGATAAGCCCTTATTTTCTCCTATATAAGACACGGGAGAGTGGGAGAAAAGAGAGAAAGAATAAAAGAGAAAGGAAGAAGGGAGAAAGAAGAGAGAAAAAGGATTTCCGGGCCAAACTCCGCCGGATTCGACTCGGGGTCGTCGGATTTTATCCTCCAGACAAGTGTTTACTTGATTTATTTAATTTTGAGAATAAATCTCATATCATAATTGGTAATAACAAACCCTAAAGATTTTGGGTTGGATTTTCGTGGGTTAAACGGGTTTTTTGAAAGTTTATCGGTTAAAAACCGAAAATGTCAAATTGGAGAAACTTAGAAAAATTATAGAAATTAATGGTTGATTCTTGGTTTTAGGATGTTCAGAACTGATTTCCTTGGTGTATGTATAGTTGGGTGTGGTTATATGTTGGTGGGATACGAGGAAATTAAGTTTGGAGGTTTGTTAATGGCCGAAACAGGGGACGGAGAAGAAGCTGTTCGAAGAGATCGATCGATCGAGGGTAAATGATCAATTGATCGAGAGCTAAGGGTCGATCGATCGACCCTTCAGGATTTTTGGCAATTTTTCCTAGAGTTATTTATATGGGATGAGTCCCTAAATTAAGGATTCCTAGCCTATTTAATTGAGCAAATAAATAGACTAAACTAAGGGAAATATATTTATCTAATCGAGGAAATTTATGGGGGTTACGAGAGTGTCTTAAGTGTGCGACACTAGAAATTATATTTTCGAGGAAAATAGATAAAGTGAGAAATTAGAGAGTTGGAGTTTCTCCAAAAATAGAGTAGGGGACCTCAAAATTATCAATTGGACAAAATGTAGTCCTTGGGTTCGTGGAAATGGAATCCACGACCTATTTAAATTAAGGTTATTTGGCGACAAATGTTTTTGGGATAATTTTAGTGAGCATTTAGGCCTATAAAATTATACGTGTAGAAAACATAATTATAACGATTGTGGTTCAGTACATCCTACGAGACTATTAGGATAAATTTAGGAAGATGTGTATTTACTTAGTGTGAATTGGTTTACTAGGAGAAATTATATAAATCCTTAAGTGTGAATAAGGTATAAGTTATTTATCAAGTCAGGGAATACATTTGATTTTAGTAACGTGAGTGTGCGAATACTCGAATATTATTAATGGTGAGAATCTTTGGGATTGTTGGTCATCTTTATGTGTGATTGGCAATTATGGCCATTAATATTTGTTTGAGGAACAATGTGTAATATATATATATATATATATATATATATATATATATATATATGTGAAACATACCCCCTCTAATGCTATCCTGGGAAGTTGCGCGATGTGGATGAGCCCCCTGGCTTGAGGAGCAGGGTGCGTACAGTCCCCAGGTCATAGCGTTCATTTTATATTGTGTGATTTTTATTAGGGGTGAGACGTGGTGGGTATGTTTCGTCTCACTTTCGGGGAGGAACTATGGCTGCTTCCCATGCGTTGTGATTTGGTTTTGACCACGAAGTAGGTGACATTTAGTCCTACCAGTGGTCCCCATGATGGTATGTGAGTGATGCCCTGGAAGATGATAGCATTGAGAGACCGTATCCTCGAGTTATAGCTCGTTGGGATGGTTATTATACCGGTGTGTAGGGTATATTATTGGTATGGTTATTATACCGGTGTGTATGATATATTACTTGTGCATGAGAACAAGATATTATATCTCTATGAGAGTAAAGAGATAAATTGAATATGAAATGAAATTCTCATTCCGGGAGATTATATCCGGAAGTGTGATATGATGTGGATATAAAAGTGAATATGATAATCTATATAATTATACGAGTATATATATAAGTTGAGTACTGAGGGACTAATGGATCTCGATGATCGACCTTGCCAAGTAGTAGTGTATCAGGGTGGGTTCCTTGTTTGGATTTCGCTTTGCGAGACACCCCATTCATGAACATGGCTTAGCGTTGAGACTGGGGAGAAGTTTAGCCCTTAGTACTTGGGTTGCTTAGGATTTCTAGAGTTTGGGGGTGACGAATTAGTTAGGCAGTGTAACTTGACTAGGATGTTTAGATGATGATCTAGGTGTGCACTATTAGAAAAGAGGTGAGGAGCATCTCATGGGAGTGCGATACCACTTTAAATATGAGATCAAACATATTTTTAAAAATAAAGCATTTATGCACTTGCTAAATATTTTCACAACTCGGGCTCTGACCCGTTTATCTACTTTTCCTCTCTTTCTATACATTATATATACATAGATGTCCAGACACAGGGACGTCTGGACGATGATCCTTTGGGGTTAGACGTCTGCTGCAGCCGCTGTGGATGCATGCAGGTTTGATTTAGATGCTTCTATTATTGTGATCTAGATAGGAAGCATTGGAGTTACTTTCGGGCCGAAAGCCCAATTGTATTTATTTATTCTTTTACCGCCTTTTAGTGCGGCATTCAATTTGGTCGTATTATATTTGAACCGAGTGTTGGGTTATTTTATCTCTTTCTAGTTTCATTTATATAAACTGTGTGAATGTTTTAATTTGTATAGTTCGTTTAAAAAGATTAGTTAAATAAAAATTTGACGCCAGCCTAATAGGTTATTAGTAATTAATCTGGTTTTCGACAGTGATGCTGAAAATGATCCATATGCGACTCTTATTTTAATTTGATATAGGAGTGATCACCCGGTATTTTATTAGGCGGGGTGTCACAGATGGTATCAGAGCATCAGGTTCTAGTATCATTAGGAATCTGTGCGGACGTACTACGCTTTCAGTGTTGCTCTCAATTTGTTATAGAGACTTATGATTAGCATTGTTGATTCCTCTTGTGATATTTCGTTCTCCTGTCATATTGTGAGATTATAGTAAATCATTTGCGCGCTCGTTCGAGATTCATGTGTTGATCGAGGAAGGGTGATCAAAGAAGGCGGCATGAGGTGAGGCTTAGTTGGAACTATGAGTTAAAGTCGGAGACTAGGACCGTAGTAGATGTCATTCTCCTTGTTTCATGTGTTAAGATTGTTTTCATAACTACTAAATAATAGTAGTTACGAGTATTCTAGTACAGCTGTAGTAGAGAGTGGTACTAAAGTTGAATTACTCGGTGAAGCTAAGGGTTCGAAAGGGGTATTTGATAAGGACCATACTTTGAAGTTAATTCATGCGAAGGTAGTGTAGCATTACTTAGTGGAAGTAGAAGGCTCAGAAGCTTTGGCTTTGAACAGGATGTGGAAATACCCATATGTGAAAATTGGAGGAAAATTTTTCACTCGTAGGAGTAATATTGGAATGGTGGGAGTGGTTATAACCATATTCGGGGGAGCAAGATGTTTTTCCCCTAAAGGGATATTACAGATAGTTTTTAACCGTGAGCCCCCGTGATTTAGCAGGAATGAAAAGAATGTCATTTTGATTATTCACGTAAGGATCAGTCAGAGGCCGACAGTGAATAAAGGGAGTTATGGATAAGTGAACTTTGTACTGAATCAAGTTAAGTAAAATGAAGAGAGAGTCCTTCCGAGGAATGATAGGCTCACTAGAGAAGTGTTTCTAACACTTAGGGATAATGTGTATGTTTGAGGACCCCATTGGTGGACATCCACTCGGGGAATTCGTTGAAACAGGGTTGTTGAGGCTGGTAGTGGAATTTCCTTTTCATGAGGAAGTTAAGGGGAACTAATAAAGTGATTATTAGGATCGCAACGATGGAGTCCAAGATACTGATAACCTTAAAAGGGTCAGGGTGACCTGAGATGGGGAATGTTGAAATGTGGAATGTAGAACCACACGGTTAGTCATTGCCCAGTGGGAGTTAAAGGGCAAGAGTAAGGTGCCCAGATAGGGCGTTCATTAAAGTAATTTTTGGTCCAGTTATGGAAAGTGTACTAATTCCGGGAACCTTTTGGAGTAGCTAGGGAGATAGGCAATGTTATTGTTACGAGTTTCACCTCAATTGAAGGAGGTATGTTTTGTGTGACAAGATTGAGTCATAGTATTTTATTAGCCCTAGATTTGTGTGTGTGATACGAGTTTACAAATCGTATCGATAACGTTATGTAGTATATATTTATGTGTTTTTTTCCGCGATAGCGGGAATTTATTTTCTTTCATTCCCTGAGAAGAGCGGGTGTTAGTATTTTGAGTTTATATCAGTTTGGTATTGCTCGTTTTGTGTATGTTATAAGAGTATAGTGTTATTTTGAGTAGAATATGATATACGTTGTTCGAAGCGATAGCAGGATAATAATTGCAAGACTATCGTGTCCGCGGTTCCAAGGTGGAACAGGTTGTTGTTGCGATATCTCACCTGAATACAGGCTGAGTTTGCCTTTATTATGTGCATAGATGGAACTTCGGTGAGCGAATGTTTCATTATCATGGTTCGAGTGCATGGCGATCTTATAGGTGTGATTTAAGGTATGCAAGGCTAATTGTTGAGCTGTGAGTTTAAGCTCATTATTGATTGCGCAAGGACTGAGTGTAGTGCGAGCACTTAGTGGTGTGGCTACTGGATAGAGATAGGAGTTCAGACCACATTTTGTTGAAAAAGGGGATAAGGTTATCTCAGTTGCATATTTGAAGTTAACGGACCTACACGACCGACAAAGTTAAGTAGTAGTGTATTGGAGGGGTTCTTGTTTGGATGTGGAGTGATTCAAACAAAGTTAAGTATAAACCTTGATATAGGTGAGTGATTATTGAGAGCTATTGGGTAGTACCATTCCACTTTGAGTCATTAGGATGTGGAGTGATTCACGATCCTAGGTTAGTGTTTGTAGTATCGGTTATATCTGAATTTCGAGGATGAAATTTCGTTGTAAGGGGGGAAGTATGTAATATCCCGCACTTTTATGGGAAATTAAATTCAACAATTAAGTGTAATTTGGGAATTTAAAAATTATCATGAATACTAAATTTTTGGACTTTTCAAGGTTTAGGTGATTTTCGATGGGTGTTATATTTACTTTTGGGGTTAAGTAAATAAGTTAGAGTATTTTAATTATATGACGCAGCAGGGTAAAGCGACAAAGGATAATATTTTAACAAGAATACCGCATTAAGTTATGTGGGGTTAAATTAGTGAGTTACGGTCAAGTACCTCGGATGGAGATTTTGAGTGTGCAGTTGGTCTCGGAATGGCCGAGATAGTCAGAATAGAGTATTCGTGGGTCGTAATTGAGTTTCAGGAATTTTTGGATTAATAGGGACTCGCAATTGAGTAAACGAGTCATTTTTTGGGTTTAAAGGGATAAACCCTTATTTTCTACGATATAAGACACGGGAGAGTGGGATAAAAGAGAGAAATAAGAAGTGAGAAAGTAAGAAAGGAGAAAGAAGAGAGAAAAAGGATTTCTGGGCCAAACTCCGCCGGATTCGACTCCGGGTCATCGGATTTTATCCTCCAGGCAAGTGTTTACTTGCTTTATTTAATTTTGAGCATAAATCTCATATCATAATTAGTAATAAGAAACCCTAAATAATTTGGGTTGGATTTTCGTGGGTTAAACGGGTTTTTCAGAAGTTTAACGTTTGAAAATCGAAAAATGTCAAATTGGAGAAACTTAGAAAAATTGTAGAAATAAATGGTTGATTCTTGGTTTTAGGATGTTCAGAACTAATTTAGTTGGTGTATGTATAGTTGGGTGTGGTTATATATTGGTGGGATAAGCGGAAATTAAGTTTGAAGGTTTGTTAATGGCCGAAATAGAGGCCGGAGAAGAAGCTGTCCGAAGCGATCGATCGATCGAGAGTAAAGGATCGATCGATCGATCGAGGGCCAAGGGTCAATCGATCGACCCTTCAGGATTTTTGGCAATTTTTCCTAGAGTTATTTATATGGGATGAATCCCCAAATTAAGGATTCCTAGCCTATTTAATTGAGGAAATAAATAGACTGAACTAAGGGAAATATATTTATCTAATCGAGGAAATTTATGGGGGTACAAGAGTGTCTTAAGTGTGCAACACTAGAAATTATATTTTCGAGGAAAATAGATATAGTGAGAAATTAGAGAGTTGGGGTTTCTCCAAAAATAGAGTAGGGGACCTCAAAATTATTAATTGGACAAAATGTAGTCCTTGGGTTCGTGAAAATAGACTCCACGACCTATTTAAATTAAGGGTGTTTGGCGACAAATGTTTTTGGGATAATTTTAGTGGGCATTTAGGCCTATATAATTATGCGCATAGAAAACATAATTATAACGATTGTGGTTGAGTACATCCTACGAGACTATTAGGATAAATTTGGGAAGATGTGTATTTACTTAGTGTGAATTGGTATAGTGGGAGAAATTATATAAATCCTTAAGTGTGAATAAGGTACAAGTTATTTATGAAGTGAGGGAATACTTTTGAGTTTAGTAACGTGAGTGTGCGAATACTCGAATATTATTAATGGTGAGAATCTTTGGGATTATTGGTCATCGTTATGTGTGATTGGCAATTATGGCCATTTATATTAATTTGAGGAACAATGTGTAATATAAATATATATACTATGTGATTAAAGTATATATATTATATGATACGGATATGTATATATATCTATGTGTGGATGGTATATATATGTGTGTGTGTGTGTGTGTGTGAAGTATACCCCCTCTAATGCTATCATGGGAAGTTGCGCGATGTGTGTGAGGCCCCTGGCATTAGGAGCAAGGTTCGTATAGTCCCCAGGCCATAGCGTCCATTTTATATTGTGTGATTTTTATTAGGGGTGAGACGTGGTGGGTATGTTTCGTCTCACTTTCGGGGAGGAACTATGGATGCTTCCCGTGCGTTGTGATTTGGTTTTGACCACGAAGTAGGTGACATTCAGTCCTAACAGTGGTCCCCAGGATGGTATGTGAGTGATGACCTGGAAGATGATAGCATTGAGAGACCGCATCCTCGAGTTATAGCTCGTTGGAATGGTTATTATACCAGTGTGTATGGTATATTATTGTGATGGTTATTATACCGGTGTGTATGGTATATTACTTGTGCATGAGAACAAGATATTATATCTCTATGAGAGTAAAGAGATAAATTGAATATGAAATGAAATTCTCATTCCGGGAGATTATATCCGGAAGTGTAATATAATGTGCATATAAAAGTGAGTATGATAATGTATATAATTATATGAGTATATATATAAGTTGAGTACTGAGGGTCTAATGGATCTCGACAATCAACCTTGCCAAGTAGTAGTGTATCGGGGGGGTTCCTTATTTGGATTTCACTTTGCGAGACACCCCACGCACGAACATGGCTTAGCGTTGAGACTGGGGAGAAGTTTAGCCCTTAGTACTTAGGTTGCTTAGGATTTCTAGAGTTTGGGGGTGACGGATTAGTTAGGCAACGTAGCTTGACTAGGATGTTTAGAGGATGCGCTAGGTGTGCACTATTATAAGAGAGGTGAGGAGTATCTCATGGGAGTGCGATACCACTTTAAATATGAGATAAAACACATTTTTAAAAATAAAGCATTTATGCACTTGCTAAATATTTTCGCAACTCTGGTTCTGACCCGTTTATCTACTTTTCCTCTCTTGCTATATATTATATATACATAGGTGTCCAGACACAGGGACGCCTGGATGATGATCATTGCGAGTCAGACGTCTGCTCCAGCAGCTGTGGATGCATGGATGTTTGATTTAGACGCTTTTATTCTTGCGATCTAGATAAGAAGCATTGTAGTTACTTTCGGGCCGAAAATCCAATTGTATTTATTTATTCTTTTACCGCCTTTTAGTGCGACATTCGATTTGGTTGTATTATATTTTAATCGAGTGTTAGGTTATTTTATCTCTTTCCAGTTTCATTTATATAAATTGTGTGAATGTTTTAATTGTATAGTTCGTTTAAAAGGATTAGGTAAATAAAATTTGGATTCCAGCCTAATAGGTTATTAGTAATTAATTTAGTTTTCGACAGTGATGCTGAAAATGATCCATATGTGACTCCTGTTGTAATTTGATATATGAGTGATCGCCCGGTATTTTATTAGGCGGGGTGTTATATTATAATCCCAAAATAATATTTTTCGGGTCTTAATTATATCCTACTACCCTTCCCTAAGCCCCATTAAGTTCATTTAATAATCACCGAAAATTCCTAAAAGTTTTTTGAATTAAATCAAGAATTAAATAGTTACAAGTTCATCTTTTCTGGAGAGGTTGATCGATTGAAGGTTAGGAGTCGATCGATTGATTAGCCGATCGATCGAGCTTCAAGGGTTGATCGATCGATCACCCAGTTATCAGCCCAGAATCTGCAGCTTTTATCCTACGGGTTTCACAACTTTTAATCATTCAAAACCTCTATTTTAATGTACCAAATTTCTTATAATCCATACCACATGATATATAAACATATGTAAATGATTCCTACTGATCTAAACAACCTATAATCATCAAGAGTTTGGATTAAAGTGTATATATTTCATATTTTTCAGAAATACTAAAATATATGTTATCTCAAGAACAATCCTATAACTTTCTAAATTTCTCCAACATGTGATGTTTATTTCGTGGATTGATCTCTACCAACCACATGAGATTTATCCTACATACTTCTTCTTTCTAGAAATGAATTAACATCTAACTAGTTTATTTCCAAAACATGAAATTTCTCATAATTCCAGAAAACTCATATTTTATTATTTCTCCAAGAACATCTTATAAACAAAGATTTTCTTCACCAATACTTCCCAAATTTCATGGGTTAAATTCTATACTCAAAAGAAAACTAATCCTATATCATTCTCCTTTCAAAGATTCAATTAACATCACCATAATTCATCTTTGATTATGCATCTTTTTAGAATTTTCTAAACAACCTAACATGGACAATATACAAGATAAATTTGCAATAATTAATCACTTGCCTCTAATTCGTAGGTTTGGTCCATTAAGGATGATTACCCACTGGTGGTTCTCTCTTTTTTTGGCCAACTTTAGGAAAAAAGAGGTGGCTCTTGGTGGTACAAGGTGGTGTCCCTTGGTTTGCTCCAAAAACCCCTTCATCTCCTTGGAAAAACCCCTCACTCTCCTCAAAGACCTTTCCTTTTCTCTTGGGTGAATGTACCTAATTTTTCTCCCCGACAACGACGCCATTTGATAGAGACGAATTTTGCGTATATAATTTTCTTTTGTCGTTGCTTGAAGAGTCCTTCTAATCAAAACCTCAAATACCTACAAAATATAATAAACTAACTGTAGAGGTAAGTAAGGGTATCAATCCACTTTCAAGGTTGTAAAGCAAATGGAAGAAATTCAATTGTAATTCACTTTTTATTTTCTTTTTGTGCTTTTTCACTTTTCTACTTTTTTAGCTTTTTCAAATATTAAAACAAATAGGGTGAGGTGAGGTTTTAAACTAAACTAAACTAAGATGAAAATAACTAACTAGAAAGTGACTAAAATGAAAACAAAGTTTAACACTAAAATAAAAGATAAAGTGAGGTAAATAATTGTGAGAACAATCAAGGAGTGGGATTACACCACAAATTTTAGTTATTATAATTAATTAATTTAATTATTTAAATTCTCCCAAATTAATATTAAAATTACAAACCAACTCTCGTTGCAAGTGTAATTATAATAGTAATCTTTTACAAAATTAAGTTTAGGACCCTCACGACTCTTGAAAAATAGATCTACACTCCTTTTAATTAATCACCCGCTAGGATCTCAAATTTATTTTTAAGCTTGGTGTGATAAAATTATCTTCACCCCTCTATGTCTCCTCACTAAAATAATAAAACCCAATTTTCTTGTTTACTATTCACCTCTCAATTAAAATGACCAAAATACCCCTTCGGGGTGTCCTTTCGGTTCCAAAGTGCCTCGAGATCCTATACAAACGTCCGAGTAGACTTTTTCGACTATTTGAACCCTTTTGAACACTTGGTGCAGTCAAAATGACCATTCGGATGACATAATAATAATTCACTTTTATTTCATTAAGTTATAATCCCGACACGTCTCAAATGTGCGTCCCGACTAAATTACCATAATTGTCGTACACATAATTCGCGACAATTTTATAAAATCAATTGTAAATTCATATTCATATATATTACTTTAATCATTAAGTAATATTGAACATCAATCACATATTACTTTATTCTCAAGTAATATTTAAATCCGGATCAATTTTCAATTATATGACAATTAATTCTAATTATTCCCATTTTAAAAGTCATTAAAAATACGGGGTATTACATACTTCCCCCCTTACAATGAAATTTCGTCCCGAAATTCAGAAAACAAAAGTATAGCAGGCATGAACAATTCTGTATAAGTATTGCGCCTCACATACTTGTGCTCCCAAGTAGACTACTCTGTACCGCTCATACAGTACGCTATCGAATACCCCTAATAATGAGCACCTCATTTATGATCATTTTAACCCCAGGTTACCCTGTCACATAGGTTCTTATCCAAGCCTTACAGTTTAAGTTTCACTAATGATACTTTATTCTAGATATTCACTATCTAACCTTCTACTATATGCACTTCAATAGATAACCGTTCGTTAGATAAATACCATCTCGTCTAGCGATTATCATATACAGGTAGGTTAATTATGCAGTATATATTCTACTCACGATATATACTATAAGTTTTAAAACATCACTACTATTCGCAATAGTTCCTGGTTCCTCACTTTTATCCCACAAGTAAGAGAAACAATAAGACCTACCGTACCATACTTCGACTGGCACCATGCCCAACAGTAAACTTATAAGAGTTATAGTACACCAACTTCACTAGTGGAACATACGTCTCTTGTCCTCCAATGATTTGAAAGGTTGTTAACTTTGGTAATCTAAATCTCAAGGTTCCTAGGCCGATTAGTATATGAACATGAGGTATCAGACTCAAAAATGACTTTGGAAACAACCTAAGTTGATTTTACTACAAGGGCCTTGTTAAATGTCGCTCTTCTTCTTACTCTCTCGATCAAAAATCAAACTATCCTTAAATCTCATTAAAGTCAAGGATGGTTAAAGCAAAACAAAAAAAATATCTAATATATCCTAAATTATGGAAATGGGTACACTTATAGGGTTTAGTATCTACCAGAACGATCGAGTTTCCAAGAACTTGTTTCTTCGTCTTTAAACAAAACTCTTTCAAATGTCCCTCTCTGTCCCAAGAGGAACAAGTTAACTTCCCATTCCTTTAACTCTTCATAGATATATTATTTGAAGAAAACTTCTCTAAGGATAGTGGAAACATGGGTTGTGATGCGGGGCGTGACATGAGACTTGACTACAAGAAGATAAAGGGATCTCACTTAAAAACTAATTACTCTCTTTTCTTTCGATGATCTTCCCTTAAAAGCATCTTACCGAATTTGTGATATCTATCCTCTAAATCCACCTTTAATGTGGAAGAGGATAGTAACTCGATATCAATCATGTAGATTTTCTTCACTACGGCAATATCATAGTCTTCACTCTCTTTTAAGGATTTCCTCAAAACTACCAAAGCAAGCATTATAAGAAATCAAGTTTCTCTGATAACTCTCACTCACCAAAGCCCTTTGTTTTTCAACGTTAATTAGTGTGGTGGAAAGATCTATGTTCCTCTTTAAGAGTTATATGAACTCCTCGAAAAGATGAGCATACTCATTGATGATGTCATAATACACACCACTACCATCATCCAAAGAGGTAGTGATGGTAGCATCACCCCCACGAAAAAGGAAAATTAAATTCCTCTAAATCATCTGATTTTTCAAAATTCCATCGGGCCATAAAAGTCCAATACTTAGTGTTGGAATTTTCTTTATCGAACTTTGAATTATCATCACTAAGAGTGACTTTAAATACATTTTTTCCATTACCTTGACTCGATTTCGCAGGAAATTTTTTGGAATAATGTCGTTTTCCACCATATGTGTAGCATGTGATGACATTTGGGGAATCTTGCTCATTCTCCCCTGTTCCTTGATCGGATTCAAACCTAGACGGGTTCGATTTTTGATTAACTTTGGATTGGAAACAGTTTTTTTCGTTTCTTGGTTAATTTCCTAGTGAATACAAACATATCCTCTTCACTGTGATTAAGGGAATTCAGTGGATTAACATTATGGGTTTTGGTTTTGAATGCTAAGTTCTTCTATTTTGTAGGTTCTCCGAAGGGATAATTCAAATTATCATCATATGTTAAAGTGATCCCACAAACCTTCATATGAGTTTGAAGTGGGATTGAACTTCTTTGATGGCATCAACATTGCAAAGAAACTTGGTGAGTAGGCATTTAGGAATTTTATCAATTATAATCTTGTCTTTGATAAACTTTTCATGGGTAAACATCGAATTAACTATTATAAAGTTAATCATATAATTTGCCAAACATTTCTTTGTCCTTCATGGTAAGGAGTTTGAAAAGGGTGGTGAGGAACTGAAGATTTTAATTCTTCACGGTAGAGGTTCTTTCATAGGGGGTTTGTAAAATTTTAGAGTACGTCAAATGCGCCTAGATTCGCTAATAGTTATGCAACTATAAATTGTGTTTAAACCCTACTTGTTCCACCCACTCTTTTTTATATCATTATCTTCCCAAATAAATCATATTTTGGGGACTTGAACTCCATCAATAACAATAATTGGTGACTTCCACCCCGTTACAACACAATTTTATTCTCGATCATCTAATGACATCATATGATATATCATGAACATTTTACAATAGGAATAATTGTTATAATAAAAAGGAGGAGGTCGTAGAGATGAACAACCCTCCACCTCGCAAGAAAGAAATCTAACCTAGGATTTTTAGCCTAAAATAATGAGACCCGTTCTCATACCAGTTGAGAATGTGAGCTTTTGATTATAGTTACCCAAGTTAAATTAATATATCGATTGAGTGATAAAAATTAATTTAATGGGTTAAAAATATCCAAAAGTAAATATGATAGAATTGGTTTATGAATTTTAAATCTTAATCAAATTTTACCTTTAATTTTGTGACGAGTGATTCTAATATGTGAAAAGATAAATAAATTGACACAACACCAGATGTACAAGGAAAAATTTACTAACTAAAAATAGACTCTGGCCGAAATGAATGAAAAATGTATTATGATAGAGTATTAAAAATAGAAGACAAAGACGTATAATCACACAACTATATGACCGACTAGAAAATCTTTTTCACCATACCCTTTGAGCAGAGGGACAACAGCTGGAGAACGCTATACAACCACGATCGGTCTTGGACTCGTCTAATGCCTTTAAATCTCATGCTAACAAATTTTCTTTAAAGTGGAAGAATCACTTTGATCCGATTAACTAGAACCAATGAGTAACCACAAACTACAACTAGGATATGTGAGGATATACTATGGTTGAAAAGATGTAGTGAAAAGGGTTTTTCTATAGAAACTCACAAGTTTTATTTCTAGCTTGATAGAAGGCCATACTCAAGAAAAAAAGATTTGGAAAATAATTTTCCAAATCTTGCTTGAGTACAAAAGTCTTACTTTCAAGGATTCAAGGAAGAATAAAAAATCTTGAAAATCACACAAAAGAAGACCAAATAAATATGCTAAAAATATATTTCTTCTTCAAAATATCTCTTTTGAAAATCAACTTAACAAGGAAAAATAAGGCTTGCTATGGGTATGTATAGAAATAATGTATGAAGAAAAGTGGGTACATAATAAGGTGAAGCATTCCTATTGGATAAAAAACCATCTTTGTTGGAAGAAGACAAAGATTATGTCTTGTCATTACTTCCCATGATATATTAATTAAAATATCTCAAAAGGTAAAAAAAGCGAAGTACAACTCGAGGGCGTTTCGTTGCAGCGAAGCCAGACTTTATGGACTTGATAGGTCAATGACTAAGGTTATGGATGTAAATAGGGATTATGGTTACTTCAGGTCGTGACCAATGAGATGGGACATTCGCAGACGCCATCCATAGTGTACGTTAGTCATAAGATGTGCCAAACTTTTAAATGGATTTAGTTTTCACATGGTCGTGACTAGAGAACCTCCAGTGAACAAGGTCGGGCTGAAAATAGAAAATGCCTTATATTGTAATTTTTACAAAACACGGAATTTCAACTTGTTCAACCAAGGAAAAATAAAATTTTAAATACAAAGATGCATTAAAACATAGTTTTTATATAAACAGAATATGACATTAATGAATTTGGAAATTTCAAGTCTAGTAGAATTACAAGGTTAAATGAGAAATATTTTCCAATTATGAAAATAAGTGTAACCAATGGTGAATCTAACTTTTTTATACATATATCTTTATCCTTAGTGATTAACTGGGGGGAAATGAAATTTATGATCCATTATGAGTTTGATGAAGCTTTTCGGAGACCTCTTGCGCTAGAATCAACATGTATTTTGTAGCCCGAAATAAGGATATTCATAATATCGTGGAGGACACGAGTATATTATACTATTACGCTTTCCATCCATAGCCTACTATAAAAGAAAACCCGAAGGGTGTGAAAAACCCTCCCAATGATGACGGGAGGGCGAATTATGTTCTACCTCCCATTATTCAGGTTGAACCTGCTCAGTCTAACTTCTTCATTGTTCAATCTTGGGATTAACCATCCCAACTCTCTGGTGATACTTAAGCTTTTAACTCACATCATCGAAGAACATTTACATCCATCACTTACCGAACCCATTTGGTTTATCCCTCAACATCCCATGACCCTAATGGTGTAACCATCATAACTCATAAGGTATCTCCTTAGTATGTTTCTTATGCCTCCAATAGCGTGGAGGTC
Source organism: Sambucus nigra (assembly GCA_949130495.1). NCBI lineage: Eukaryota > Viridiplantae > Streptophyta > Magnoliopsida > Dipsacales > Adoxaceae > Sambucus > Sambucus nigra. The sequence goes on along the minus strand of OX422212.1, from coordinate 427,321,180 downwards.
ATTTTGTTGACTGTTTTGCTTTGTTCAAGCTCCTCTTCTTTCCAAAGACTCTTATACTGATGGGATTCAACACCAAAATCCCACTATTTACCTCTCCATTCCGATTTCGAGAAATCTTTTAGCTTTATAAAATAAGAACATACTTTATTTTTCCAGTAGAATTATAATTATATCTTTGAAGTAAATTAACTTGTCCATAAGACCTTTGTGTTTTTTGTGACACCCCGACTAATTAAATACCGGGTAGCTACTCCTTTATTAAATTAATTCAAAATGCCAAGTTGGCTCAGTTAATAGCATCACTGTCGAAAACATTTTAAAGATTACTAACCACCTAGTATTTAAAAAGTAAGTGCCAAATTTTATTTAAAGTCCGATTAACATGCAACAAGTGTAATGAAGAAATAAATAACACCATTCACCATACTGAAGTAAAATGAATAATCATCACAATATGTAAATAAAGTCTGGAGGAAAACTCCTCACTACAATCCCATAACTGAAATAAATAAACTGAAATAATATGCTAAAGTCTGAAGACTGAAATGTAAAAGATGTCTCTAATAGAAACGGGCAACATGCCCTACACTGATAGATAGTGACTCTGGAATCCAAAAGATCGAAGCGTCTATAAGCAAAGTCCCTGTAGCTTCCACAAGCAGCTACAGCTCGTCACCTGAATGAGTATCCTATGCTTGGTGTCCTTGTGGCTGGGCACCTAAAATGGTTTTACAAGAAAAAGATTTGAAAAGCAAACGGGTCAGAGCCCGAATGTGGAGTTATATTTTAAAAACCTGCAAGTGCTTTAAAAACATTTAAAACATTAAATGCAAAGTACATGTTAGGACGTGCACTCACATTATTTTCTCACCTCTCGTCTAACTGTGCACTCCTAACGCAAGTACCCATCTATAACTACCCATACCACTAGCTAAGTGACAACATATCTAGCTAGACTGCCAAAGATCCTACCCATAATACTCGGTTCCATTAACATAATAACGCTCGTAATTAAATAGGGGTTTAACGTAAACTCAGATACTCAATATGCAATATATATAACTATCAGTTAACTCGTTATATTTCTCGAAACAATACCGTAATATGCTTACAACATTAACATGAGGATTCTCATTAATTAAATGTATATTAATCACATCATAATTATACAATACAAGCACCCCGAGAACTAAGCTGCGGTGCACACATACTCTGCTATCCATCCCGGTACATCACGTACATAAGGATTACATATTCCGAATCTCTCAGGAATAGTTTACCGATAACAACATCACAAATAATGGAGGCGAACACAGTCACCATCACATGGGTCACGCACATACCTACGCTCCTACGATCAGCGGACTTATTAATATCCCAATAAGTCTTTCTATGACCTATGTTCATCGAGGTACCAGTCTATATACCCCCCGTAGGCACACAAGGATTAGAGGGTCCTAAGCGAACGCAACCTCCCGTGATAGCAAGTATGGTAGGTATGTCATACAAACAATCATATACCAATACTAAGTAAACACACGTCTTAGTAATACCGTATTTTAATCGTAGTACATATTCTCATACTAACTATATTTATCACAATTTGTACTATTTCGGTTTGTAATCATACGCGCCATAATTATCTCACGTCGTAGTAGACACTCACGTCTCAACCCAAACCGTCCATGTAATACACTCTCGTATGTAAATTCCTTCTCATAAATGCCCAAATGTCCCAATTCTATCATTACTACATCTACGGAATGAAATCTATATCCTCGAATAAATTTACGGAACTCCAAATATCAAAGCAGTCCAAAAAGGACCAGACTGTCAACTCGTTAGAAGTCTCGTTCGAACGAGACTGTTCGAACGAGATTCCTCTGCCAACTCGTTAGAAGTCTCATTCGAACGAGGCTGTTCGAACGAGATCCCAGTTCGTTCGAACGAACTGTACCTTCTAACGATATCTCGTTCGAACGAGATATTGAACGAAATCCATTCTCGTTAGCAGCGACTGGTCAACTCGTTAGAAGCTCGTTCGAACGAGTTCGTTCGAACGACCTGGGTAGGGGCTTCTAATGAGATGCCAGATTCGTCCCAGATTTTTCCCTTCCTCGTTTTTAACCATTTTAACACTTCTAATCTCATCCAAAGTTCATCCCAACAACGTTTTATGGTCTCTAAGTGATCCTAAACATATTCAAGTCAACTACTAACATGCTTTCAAGGGTTAAATCTCTTCAACATCAATTAACATATGAATTTCTACACTTTTCCCCAATTATCTCAAGAACATGAACCCTAACATTTTGAATCATGAATTAACCCAACAAAATCCGTTTTAATTTCTTTTCAATCATGTATATCATCAGTAAAAACATCTACCTATCATTCTACATGCAATCCTTCTCAAATTTCTCAAGTTCTATGATCTAACTACATGGGTTTTCATTATCTTTCAAGAACAATTATAAATCTCCAATTTTCTAACATGGAAAGAACATTTGCTGAAATTAAACATAATTAAACCACTTGTCTTGGTTTGATTTCTGACTTTGGTGTAGGTTGATGATGTTTTTCTGCAGGATTTCCTCTCTCCAAGCTCCTTCTTCAATGGTGGCTTAAGGTGGCTAGGGTTTGATTTTGGGAAACTTAGAAAACCTAAATGACAACCTACGTAGCCTTCTAGGTTAATATGGGTTGGTTAATGGGCTTAATGGGTTAAATCCACATCAGATTAAAACTCCCAATTTTCGTCACTTTTAATTCCTCAAAATGTAAAATTACCAAAATACCCTTTAAGTTGCCGGTATGGCCTAAAAATCCCCCGGGACCCAAACTATACCCCCGGCTAGTGTTTTTTGACTATCTTGACCCTTCCGGACGCGTTTGCGCATTCAAAACGACCATACGGATTATAGATTTTAAATTCACTTTTTATTATCAAAATATTATACCGTGACACGGCGGTCCCACGCGTCTCAACAAAATTTCTAAAATGCCGTATATAAATCTCACGACAAATTTTATAATACCAAGTTCATATATAATCATATATGCACATAATCAAATACCAACTCGCATCTCATTAGTATTTAACCCGGATTAATTTCCAATTAATACGCATTTAATTAATTAATCCCAAAAATAAATATAGCCAAAAATACGGGGTATTACATACTTCCCCCCTAATAACTGAATTTCGTCCCGAAATTCGAAACTAGAAAGTACCTGCTAAAAATAGCTCTGGATAACGTTCGCGCATCTCATCCTCGTGCTCCCATGTGGACTCCTCGACATTGTGATGTCGCCACTGAACACGCACTAACGGGACTATCTTTGACCGCAGTTTCCTCTCGCTTCGGTCCAAAATAGCAATTGGCCCCTCCTCGTAGGAGCTATCCGGCTGGAGATCGATGTCCTCCACAGCAATGTGAGAATGAGCCAAATTATCTCTAAGGTATTTCCTCAGCGAGGAAATATGGAACACATCGTGAATCCGATGCAAATGCTCTGGTAGCCCGAGTCTATACGAAACCGATCCGATCCGCTCAATAATAGGAAACGGCCCCACATACCTCGGTACCAACTTCCCCTTCTTCCCGAATCGCATAATCCCCTTCATCGGAGATACCCTGAGCAAAACCTGGTCCCCCACTTGGAACTCCCTGAAAAACCTCTTCGCATCAGCATAACTCTTCTGCCTGTCTTGAGCTACCCGAATGCGACTCCGAATTAACTCAATCCTTGTCGAAGTATCCTGAATCACTTCCGGCCCAAGTAGTTTGTTGTCCCCCACTTCCAACCAACATGCTGGGGAACGACAAGGCCTACCATACAATGCCTCAAACGGAGCCATGCCAATAGTAAACTGATAGGAGTTGTTGTAAGCAAACTCCACCAGTGGAAGGTACTGCTCCCATCCACCCCCGAAGTCAATAATGCACATGCGTAACATGTCCTCCAACATTTGATTCGTGCGCTCTGTCTGCCCATCGGTCTGCGGGTGATAAGCCGTACTCAACCGCAATTCCGTGCCCATGGCCTCCTGGAAACTCTCCCAAAACCGCGACACAAATATCTTGTCTCTGTCAGACACGATATTTAGGGGCACACCGTGAAGTATCACAATCTCTGAAATGAAGAGCTGGGCATACTGTCCCGTAGTGTAATCAGTCCTTACGGGTAAGAAGTGAGCGACCTTGGACAACCTGTCCATAATTACCCAAACGGAGTCGTGACCCCTCTATGACGTAGGTAACCCCGTGATAAAGTCCATGGATATGCTCTCCCACATCCACACCGGGACCTCCAGCGGCTGTAACAATCCTGTTGGTCTCTGATGATCCACTTTTACAAGCTGACAAGTGGCGCATTTCGAGACAAAATCAGCGATATCTTTCTTCATACCGCTCCACCAATACTGGCGTCTCATGTCTTGGTACATTTTGTCCCCTCCGGGATGTACCGCGAACCGTGAGCCGTGCGACTCTGCCATGACCTCGTGTCGCAATTCCTCCCCTTTCGGAACTACCAATCTCCCATTGAAGCGCAATCCCCCGTCTGAGCTAACGGTATAGGACTCGGCTCCCTCTGCTAGTAATCGAACTATCTGCTCCTGACAGAACGAGTCATTTGCCTGTGCCCGTACTACCTTCGTGACAATCTGTGGAGTAACGGTCATCACAGACATGAAAGATCGGGCCACAGCATCCTGGTGCCCCAATTCCTTCCACTTAGCCCTCCACACCTCTGCCACCTCATCTGTTGGCCTACGGCTCAACGCGTCTCCTACCACGTTAGCCTTTCCCGGGTGGTACTGGATGTCGAACTGGTAGTCCTTCACAAACTCAAGCCACCTACGCTGCCGCATATTCAATTCCTTCTGCGTGAACAGATACTGTAGTGACTTGTGGTCCGTGAACAGCTGAAACTTCTCCCCCAAAAGATAGTGCCTCCAAATCCGTAAGGCAAATACCACTGCTACCAACTCCAAATCATGTGTGGTGTAATTCTTCTCATGAGGCTTAAGCTTACGGGAAGCATAAGCTATGGCCTGTCTCTCCTTCTGTAATACACCTCCCATTCCTTGCAAAGACACATCGGTGTAAACCAAATACTCAACTCCCGGTCTCGGCAATGCTAACACAGGTGCTGAGGTCAATTTGTCCTTCAACTCATCGAATGCCAACTGACAGGCATCACTCCAAATGTACGGCACACCTTTACGAGTCAGATGTGTCAAAGGGCCTGCTATCTCCGAGAAACCCCGAATAAACCTCCTGTAGTATCCTGCTAGACCCAAGAAACTACGAATCTCAGTTGGTGTCGTGGGCTGTCCCCACTCCCTCACCGCTGACACCTTCCCCGGGTCAACAGATATTCCCTGGTCGGAAATGATATGCCCCAAAAACTGGACTTCCTTCAGCCAAAACCCACACTTCTCATATTTTGCATACAACTCGTTCTGACGAAGTGTCTGCAAAACTTGCCTCAAATGCTCGGCGCGCTCCTCCTCTGTCTGGGAGTAAACCAGAATATCATCAATAAAGACAATGACAAGCTGGTCTAGGAAATCCCTGAACACTCTGTTCATCAAGTCCATAAACACTGCTGGAGCGTTGGTCAAACCAAAAGGCATAACCCGAAACTCGTAAGAACCATATCTCGATAAGAACGCGGTCTTCGAGACATCCTCCTCCCTGATACGCAACTGATGGTATCCCGACCTCAAGTCAATCTTCGAGAAGAAAGAAGCTCCTCTCAACTGGTCGAATAAGTCATCGATTCGAGGCAACGGATACTTATTCCGTATCGTGACCTTATTCAACTCTCGGTAGTCCACACAAAATCTCAGTGAACCGTCCCTCTTCTTCACAAACAAAACCGGAGCGCCCCAAGGTGAGGTACTCCTACGAATAAAGCCCTGTCCTAACAGCTGCTCTATCTGATCCCGTAACTCTTGCATCTCAGCTGGAGCCATACGGTACGGTGCACGTGCTATAGGTCTCGTACCCGGTAGCAAATCTATAACGAAATCTATCTCTCGACTGGGTGGTAAGCCTGGTATCTCCTGAAACACATCTGAATATTCCCTGACAACTGGGATCGAATCTAAAGGAATCACAACCTCCTTAGAGGTATCCTCCTCAATGTAATACAGATGAGCGGTCGATCCTCCCTCTGGGCGAGGCATCGCCACTATAAACATCTCTTGCCCCGGAATGGCAAAAATAATGCTCCCGCTGAAGCAATCAATCATGGCCCTATATGCTACGAGCCAATCCATACCGATGATCACATCGTGAACATGCATGTCTAACACTAACATGTCTGCAGGCAATACCAAACCAAAAATCTCTACCCCCACTCCCCGGCATATAAAGAAAATAAGTGACCCACTCCCCAATGGTGAGTCGACACACGTCACTGTGCTCTCTGCCGTAGCTAAAAATCCTAAAGCTTTCGCGAAGTGTGTAGCAATAAAACAGTGTGTAGCACCCGTATCAAATAACACCCGACCCATAGCGCCATGGATAGGAAACGTACCCTCGATCGTGGGCGGTGCCTGTGGAACTGCAGCCTGGTGGACGTTGTAGACACGTCCATACTGTAGCTGCCCCTGCTGAACTGGGACTGCTGGAATGGGTGGCAATACTGCCATCTGTGGCGGTGCGGGAAGAGCGGCGGGAAACATAGGCCTCTGTGGCTCCTGGCGAGCACCCTGCTGCTGCTACTGTGGGGCCCTGCCCCTATCAGGACAATCCTGCTTCTTATGGCCAGTCTTGCCACAAACAAAGCACTTCCCTGGGAAGTTCCCTCCCCTCTGCCCCTGCTGTCCCCGGCCCTGGTGGCCGTTACCGTTCCTCCCTTGGCTCTGCTGGACTTGATGAAACTGCTGCCCATTCTGCCCCTGTGGGCCCTGATGGCCGTTTGGACCCTGATGGCCCTGACGGAAACCTCCCTGTCCCTGCCCGTAGTTCCCTGATCGGAACCTCTTATTATCCCCCTGCTGGGTACCCTGCTCATTCTGTCTCTGCCCCTGAACAGATTGTGCCCCGCTGGCACCATGTCCTCCAGTCCTGCCCTGATGGCTAGACTCTCCCGACCTTTTGCCCTCGGCCATATGAAAACGGTGGTCCTGGCAGTGTAACAATGCAGCGTTAACCACATCAGAATACATGGCCAACGATAGGTTCCCTAGCAGATGCTGACGGATCCTCCAATTCAACCCATCGGTGAACTTCTCAATCTTCTTCTTCTCTGTTGGTATCTCGTCTGGAACGATATTCAACAGATTAGTAAACTCGGCCTCATACTCGGACACTGTCTTGCCTTCCTGCCTCAGACTCATCAGCTTCCTCCTCATCTCTGTATGAACTGCGGACGGAAAGTACTTGCGGTCGAACCGCACCCAGAACTCCTGAATCGTGAGAGTATCCCTCTCCTCTGCGGTGGTAATAGACTCCCACCACTGTAGTGCAGATCCCACTAGCTTGAAAGTAGCTAGCACCTGCTTCTGAACATCAGTGCACTCATGCATCCTCAAATGCCTCTGCATGTCCTTCCTCCATTGGCTCAAGACTACTACATCTGAGCTTCCTGCAAACTCTGGCGGATGTGCTTTCTGAAAAGCGTCACGTACACGCTCCCAAGCAGACGGAAATGCATTAACCTGTACTGGCGCGGCAACCGGCACCTGAGGTGGTGCCTGCTGAATCACGGCAATCGCGGCATTTACCGCTTGGGCTACTATAGCAGCAACCTCAGCGGCGTTCATCATACCCTGAACTGGAGCGGGCTGGGGTTCGGGCGTTGCATCCCTGGGAACTCGTCGTGCACGTCGTGAAGGCATCTGAAATAAGAACAAAGTTTATAAGTTCACGGTTATAAACTTAATATAGCTGAAGAACGAAGCATACACAAAAGAGTACAACAGTCCTAAAATATAGGGCTCTATATCAAAGAAACGTAGCGGAAACATAATAGCCGTACAGATCCTAAAGGACACTAGAACCTGATGCTCTGATACCACCTGTGACACCCCGACTAATTAAATACCGGGAAGCTACTCCTTTATTAAATTAATTCAAAATGCCAAGTTGGCTCAGTTAATAGCATCACTGTCGAAAACATTTTAAAGATTACTAACCACCTAGTATTTAAAAAGTAAGTGCCAAATTTTATTTAAAGCCCGATTAACATGCAACAAGTGTAATGAAGAAATAAATAACACCATTCACCATACTGAAGTAAAACGAATAATCATCACAATATGTAAATAAAGTCTAGAGGAAAACTCCTCACTACAATCCCATAACTGAAATAAATAAACTGAAACAATACATGCTAAAGTCTGAAGACTGAAATGTAAAAGATGTCTCTAATAGAAACGGGCAACATGCCCTACACTTATAGATAGTGACTCTGGAATCCAAAAGATCGAAGCGTCTATAAGAAAAGTCCCTGTAGCTTCCACAAGCAGCTACAGCTCGTCACCTGAATGAGTATCCTATGCTTGGTGTCCTTGTGGCTGGGCACCTAAAATGGTTTTACAAGAAAAAGATTTGAAAAGCAAACAGGTCAGAGCCCGAATGTGGAGTTATATTTTAAAAACCTGCAAGTGCTTTAAAAACATTTAAAACATTAAATGCAAAGTACATGTTAGGACGTGCACTCACATTATTTTCTCACCTCTCGTCTAACTGTGCACTCCTAACGCAAGTACCCATCTATAACTACCCATACCACTAGCTAAGTGACAACATATCTAGCTAGACTGCCAAAGATCCTACCCATAATACTCGGTTCCATTAACATAATAACGCTCGTAATTAAATAGGGGTTTAACGTAAACTCAGATACTCAATATGCAATATATATAACTATCAGTTAACTCGTTATATTTCTCAAAACAATACCGTAATATGCTTACAACATTAATATGAGTATTCTCATTAATTAAATGTATATTAATCACATCATAATTATACAATACAAGCACCCCGAGAACTAAGTTGCGGTGCACACATACTCTGCTATCCATCCCGGTACATCACGTACATAAGGATTACATATTCCGAATCTCTCAGGAATAGTTTACCGATAACAACATCACAAATAATGGAGGCGAACACAGTCACCATCACATGGGTCACGCACATACCTACGCTCCCACGATCAGCGGACTTATTAATATCCCAATAAGTCTTTCTATGACCTATGTTCATCGAGGTACCAGTCTATATACCCCCCGTAGGCACACAAGGATTAGAGGGTCCTAAGCGAACGCAACCTCCCGTGATAGCAAGTATGGTAGGTATGTCATACAAACAATCATATACCAATACTAAGTAAACACACGTCTTAGTAGTACCGTATTTTAATCGTAGTACATATTCTCATACTAACTATATTTATCACAATTTGTACTATTTCACTTTGTAATCATACGCGCCATAATTATCTCACGTCGTAGTAGACACTCACGTCTCAACCCAAACCGTCCATGTAATACACTCTCGTATGTAAATTCTTTCTCATAAATGCCCAAATGTCCCAATTCTATCATTACTACATCTACGGAATGATATCTATATCCTCGAATAAATTTACGGAACTCCAAATATCAAAACAGTCCAAAAAGGACCAGACTGTCAACTCGTTAGAAGTCTCGTTCGAATGAGACTGTTCGAACGAGATTCCTCTGCCAACGCGTTAGAAGTCTCGTTCGAACGCGGCTGTTCGAACGTGATCCCAGTTTGTTCGAACGAACTGTACCTTCTAACGATATCTCGTTCGAATGAGATATCGAACGAAATCCATTCTCGTTAGCAGCGACTGGTCAACTCGTTAGAAGCTCGTTCGAACGAGTTCGTTCGAACGACCTGGGTAGGGGCTTCTAACGAGATACCAGATTCATCCCAGATTTTTCCCTTCCTCGTTTTTAACCATTTTAACACTTCTAATCTCATCCAAAGTTCATCCCAACAACGGTTTATGGTCTCTAAGTGATCCTAAACATATTCAAGTCAACTACTAACATGTTTTCAAGGGTTAAATCTCTTCAACATCAATTAACATATGAATTTCTACACTTTTCCCCAATTATCTCAAGAACATGAACCCTAACATTTTGAATCATGAATTAACCCAACAAAATCCGTTTTAATTTCTTTTCAATCATGTATATCATCAGTAAAAACATCTACCTATCATTTTACATGCAATCCTTCTCAAATTTCTCAAGTTCTATGATCTAACTACATGGGTTTTCATTATCTTTCAAGAACAATTATAAATCTCCAATTTTCTAACATGGAAAGAACATTTGCTGAAATTAAACATAATTAAACCACTTACCTTGGTTTGATTTCTGACTTTGGTGTAGGTTGATGATGTTTTTCTGCAGGATTTCCTCTCTCCAAGCTCCTTCTTCAATGGTGGCTTAAGGTGGCTAGGGTTTGATTTTGGGAAACTTAGAAAACCTAAATGACAACCTATGTAGCCTTCTAGGTTAATATGGGTTGGTTAATGGGCTTAATGGGTTAAATCCACATCAGATTAAAACTCCCAATTTTCGTCACTCTTAATTCCTCAAAATGTAAAATTACCAAAATACCCTTTAAGTTGCCGGTATGGCCTAAAAATACCCCGGGACCTAAACTATACCCCCGGCTAGTGTTTTCTGACTATCTTGACCCTTCCGAACGCGTTGGCGCACTCAAAACGACCATACGGATTATAGATTTTAAATTCACTTTTTATTATCAAAATATTATACCGTGACGCGGCGGTCCCATGCGTCTCAACAAAATTTCTAAAATGCCGTATATAAATCTCACGACAAATTTTATAATAACAAGTTCATATATAATCATATATGCACATAATCAAATACCAACTCGCATCTCATTAGTATTTAACCCGGATTAATTTCCAATTAATACGCATTTAATTAATTAACCCCAAAAATAAATATAGCCAAAAATACGGGGTATTACATTTTTTAGGGGTTTAGGGGTCTTACTCTCAATTATGTATTTATCTTTGTTTTTATCCACTCCAATCCCCTTGTTCTGCACCAAATAACCTAGGAAATATCATTACGAAACCCCAAAGGTTCATTTCAAAATATTAATCTTCAGTTTATAAAGCCTCGTTATTTCAAAAATAAAAATAACAGGCTTTATGTGGTATGATGTGGTTTTTAATTTCACATTTATATTATCAATGTATCATTAAAAAAACGCTCCAACCATATCATGGAAGATGGTATGCATTTCCCTTTGATAACTTTCTCCTACATTCATTAGACCAAAACACATTTTTACTCATTTAAATAGACCAATATTATGTGGAGATATAAAGGAAGTTTTGTGTTAATCTTCCTTACCTATGCGTATTTGGTCGTACCTTAGATAACCATTCATCATAGACATAGTGGCATGTCCAGCAGACAAGTCAACTAGGAAATCAACCACATGCATTAGGTACCCATCCTTAGGTGTCACTGCATTCAAATTCTTGAAATCAAAGCACACTCTTAGTTTGACATTTATTATATAATAAAGACTCTATTAGATGACCATTCAAAATATTTGATTGTTCAAATGAGCCCAACTTTTAACAGTCTTTCAATTGTTCCTTTTCAATTTATTATAACTCTTGGGGTCATTTATTGGGAGAATTATTTTATAGGCCTGTACTTATTTGATTAGCATCCTATGCTCCACCAATTTTCTATCTAGACCCAGTAGCTCATCATATTCCTAAGAAAAATAATTCTTATATTTGTGCAACAAGTCTACACCCAGCTTCTGGTCCTCATTGCTAAGTTTGGCACTCATATAAGCTATGTATTTATTTTTTCTCAGTAACTAAGTTGATTTCTACCAATTTGTCCATTTTGTCGGTGTATAAATCTTCACAATCAACAAGTAAATTTGAAAATTCCTTCAATCGTTGGGCCATTTTCTTCTTCTTTGTTATCCTCGAAGACATAATAAGCTCATTTAATAGTACTTACCTCATTAATTATGTTTTCTTTTTTGGAGTCTCTAAATTTATACAAGACCAATGTTATGGTCTTATTTATCTCTTTCACTCCATGAAGGCTTGATCCATTAAACACCTAGTTTTCCCTCTTTAGATGTTCACATCAAACCAAAAACTATTTATTCCCAACTTTCACTCATTATTTCCTCCCCCAATGTTTGAGAGAGAAAAACGTTTATCTTGACTATTCCAATATGTTCTTGTTATAGTTTAGCTTCCACATAATTAGAGATTGATTTAAAGGAATAGGATCAACCTCCACTTACTCGAATATTCCCATAATCTTGTAGAAACAATAATTTCTGATGCATATAAGAAGAAATACATTTATTAGTATGAATCCAATCTCTGTCTAATAAAACATTAACACTCGATTTTACATCAATTATAAAGAAATTTGTTTTAGATTTACTAGTTCAAACCTATATGTAATGCCATGGCCCGTATTTATGGGTTACCCATGGTCAACCCGGTCCGACCCGAACATTAGTTGTGAAGTGCGATGAAACAACCTAGACAATGTTTCTAATACAATTTTATTTAATTAGCATTTCACTTGTTTAGCATGCCATTCCAATTTAAATCAAGCTACGAGAGGGACACATGGGATGCATCCCCAGAATCCAAGAATACAGAGCTACTAACGTAAAATAAATGAATACTTACCAGCATAACACCCTCATAATTCGGAAACGCACACAACCTGCCGTAACAAAGAGGAAGGAATGAGCCAAATAACTAGCAGGAAAATACAACAATGAAATAAATAATCAAACGGAAAAAAAGAGACTTCAAAACGTTTTCCTACGTGCACATGCAATTACTTCACACATATACACACACACACACAGATATATATATATATATATATACACACACACACACACGTGAACACACACAAACACATATGCATTAATGCATGAAACCGTTTTATTCCAAAAACGTTACTTGTCCGACTTATCCAGCTTGGTCATATAAAAGAACCCCTTTTTACTTGACTCAACATTTATTTTCCAATTTAACGCACCTGGTTATATACTTTGATCAAGATACCATTTGTTTAGGAAAAGGAACTTCTTTTATCGAATTTTTCCCATGTACTTACACCAAACTTACCTTAGTATTCTCTTTAAAAATCACCTTTCAACACACGCAAGCACCCTATTAGAAAATACTTATTTTTCATTGAAAACCTTTCACAAACACATACTTGTATTGATTATGGGTTAAACCTCTTTAGGATGATTAATTCTCCACTTAATCACTTCACTTTACCATTCCTTTATTTCATAGACATTATTACTTGTCCACATTATCTTTCAATCGGAACATTTATCAATTTCATTCAAGTTAGGTTATTTTTTCTGGCTAGTGATTTTGAGTCTTTCACCACAGGGCTTCGGGCACTTCCTAATTATTTTGGGTCTCATTCGAGTCTATATTAATGTGTTTTAATATTTATTCTATGTCCACATTATTCTAATTTAACCGCACAGAGTCAAACCTGAGGATCTGACCCCATCTTGTGTCACACTTTGAAAATCACCATTTTTTATCCTTTTTACACTTGCGTTGATTTTATCCCAAGAAAATCACTTTCATTTAGTTCCATTTCGTGTAGCACCTTTACAACATTTTTATTTCATAAAAATGTTCTAGTTTAAGTAAAACTACCATTTTACCCATTTGTCTCCAAACTTGTCCGTTCCTCCTTTTTTGCAAGTGTTATTCCCCAAAAACATTATTAAGTTACACACACTAACTTCTTAAATATTTTTAACCCATTAATACTTTGGAGTGACATACTTCTCAAGTTGAAAATCTCTTTATTTTATTACTTTCATTATTAAAGAGGTCACTTGCATTTTTAAGACTACTTTATAAGGAAATGACCATTAACCCTTATTATCACTTATAGTCTTGGAAACATGCACTTATCACATTTTTTACACTTATTAACGTACTTTAAGAGATGGAATTTCTATTTTCTTTCTTTCATGGTAAAAATCACTAAAGTCTTAACTAAACTTGTTTTTATATTCATTATCAAAATACTACAAGTTTATATACATGGGGAAAGGGACTTTAAGTCCAAAAATCCAAGAAAATGAGTTTAACATGTGATTTATTCAAGAAGTTTCATAATATGTGCAAACATGCTTTTCAAGACCAAGAGGCATTTTTGTTTCTTTAAGACTTGAATAAATGGCTATTTTCATGAAAACCTTAAATTGTTCAAGAAAACCTTGAAACATTTGTTCATAAAATATTATTTCAAGACATTTTATTCCATAAAATGTTTAACACCAAGTTTTCTTAAAATATTTTAATGTATTCAACACTCTTGAAATACATTATAGGACATTTTACACAAAACCATGAGAAATACCTTCTTAAATTATTCATGCATTCTACTCTTATAAATTCTAACTACAAGACCAATACTATGGAAAATAGAGTTCTAAAGCTAAGAGTAGAGTTTTTCCATCTCAAAAGAAGTTTCAACAATGGTGAATGAAATGTATAAGAAGATCGAAACCTCCCACCTCCTAAGGTTATCATAAAGAGGTTGCCTTTCTCCACTTAATTTTTTCTCCATGAAAACTCCAAGTAAGACCACCTTGAAACTCCATAAATCTTCAATTTTTCTCCTTCAACCCCCCCCCCCCCCCCCCCCACACACACACACAACAATAACTCCATGAATTTACGTCTTGTCTTATAAATGGTGTAGGTGGATTTTATGGTCATAATATAAGGTAAATATGGTGGTTTAGGGTGGAAGGGTGCTAGTGCTAGCGTGGTGGTTGGTGGTGGATAAGATCTCAAGATCTAGAGAGAGAGGAAAATCTGATTGAAAATGCCCTTGAATGGCCAAACTCACACTTAAATACCCCAAAACCCTAAGGGGTAAATTTCCAAAAATGTCCAAAGTTTAATCCATGAATTAATCTATTGTTGTGGGAGCATGACCCATGTCTTAATCCAACGGTCTACGTTTTGACAACATTTGACAAATCTACAAAAAATGAATTTTTAAATGTCATTTCGAACGAGAATTGATCGCGTTCGAATGAGAACTAACATTTTGTTTGAATCGAATTGCATCTTGTTCTAACGAGAACAACATCTCCTTTGAACATACTTCAAACGAGGTTCTAACGAGGATGGTCATTCCTATATAAAGGTGCTTTGATCGTAGTTCGTTAGAAGACCGTTTGAACGAGATATGAATTTCATTCGAATGACTTTAGATATCTTTCGAACGACCCTGAACTTTTCCAATATTGATTTTAAGCCCATTGAAATTCCAATTAATTCCATCAAGGCCACCATATTACCCATATTTGACCCATAATTAATCTTATAAGCTTTAAAGTTCAATTGGGTCTCATAGAGTCGTCGAATCACATGAGTACAATCAAAGTCGTGAGGGCGGGTGTTACATTCTTCCCTCCTTTCATCCTCAAAATTATCAATCCATCAATTCTTCAACATCTTGGGGTTTATCAACTTTTATTCTAAGTCATATCAATCCTCAAAGGCTAGATTATTGAAATACTCAATTGCTAAAAAGTTATAATGCTCTTTCACAAGGGGCAGTCACCTAAGAGCTCGACATGCAATAAGTTCTAATTCTTATCATCAGGCTAGCCATCAAAGCCACATAATTATCCTCGATTCTCTAATTACTCGATGATCATGCTCAATCATATCCTAAGTCTCTTTTTCTAATACCCAAGCATGTCAGCGCCTCTATCAATTAGCACTCTTTCGTGATTGATGCTCACCCAAGAGCAAAACGACACACAACTATCACCTAGTCCGTTATCAAAAATTATTTCAATTTTTAGGACAACCTATCCTGAGTTCCCCTCAAATTCTCCAGTCCTCCGAACCACGCAATTTCATTTAAATTTCATACTAACCTCACATAGTCATTTACTCACTCCGAGGGGCGACACACCAACCAAGTCATAAATCGTGCGCCCGACTAACACCTTCTGAAAGATCCCTCTGTGAACCTAGGATCACTCTAGTCATTTAACTTTAGAGAACTCACCCAGGTACTGTACCGATCCACTTGTCATGGAAAAACAACACTACGTTCCAAGTTTCTCAATATCTAACACCTTACAATATCCTCAAATCATAATTTTGTTCTTTCCAGCTAAAGTGGTCAATCGCCATACCAGTCACTCCATAAGATTGCTAATATTAAGGAAGCTAACACTATGAACAAACTGTGTGGCAGAAAATGCATCCATACACACACAAAACTTGTGCAACAAAAGGTATATTTTAAATAAGAGCGCACCCAGTTCTCGAGCTGTAATGACCACATAAGGTCCATCCATACTCAAACTGAGCCAAGCGACTCTATGACCAAGCTGTCAACATGGAACTATACCAGACCATCGAATTTGGAAGGACATGTCCCTCAACCATTAGAACTGATGGAACATGGACCTAGATTACCAGAACTAAAATAACGCAACGAATTATAATGAACACACAATTGTTCTGAGGGAAGCCCATTTGCATGCAACCATTGTGGTTTACGAAAGTCTAACCTATGCCCTACGCTCTAAGTCCACATCTCCTCCCAGACATTCTCATCAGATCATAGCATATCCATACAACCTGGTTTGAGTCCCCAATCATGATGAATCTGATCGCGAACCACTTATCTCTTTGAAATGAATGTAACATACGATCGTATTGTTCCTTAGGAGGTTAAATTATAAACTTCCCTCCTTAAGAATAAGGCTTCCTCCTTTCATCCTTGACGAACGTGAAACACTCTAGTCGACGAATTCCAACACCTTGGTCTACCCCGACCCTATCCATCTCTCTAGTTAACGTGACGTCGTGATCAACCTAAGGCACCTCGGTTACTATTATTACTTTATTGTACCATGATCATATGCCAATGTTTCCTTAGGCAGTATCAAACTACGCAAAACATTCACCTTATTATAACCTCTAATGACATAAGGTCGTCACTGTGCCTGCCACTAGATTCTACCCAAACTGAATTTACGTGGCAGCCACACCAGTTTTCATTAGCACTAAAAGGATAGAAAGTACTACATAGGTTTACGCTTCCTAATCCATACCAGTCTGGCAAGACTTTCTAAGAACTAGTCCTTCCCACTCAATGGTTATTTTAACTTATATTGTCGACACATATCTATATCCTAATCATGACTCAATATCCCTTAGAATTTGAGCAATATTCTGAGATCATCACATGACCCTTAAGACAATCATTACTAGAACACTAGCATTTCATAATACCAAACTTAACTTGTTCCCCAAGTGCACCGAGCATACCCCATATAAAAGTCATCAAAAACCTAACAAGATTTTGTCACCTATGATCCTCATATCGTGGGTATGCCCTACAAATTTCCCAACATCTACATCGTGGCTATTAGGCATTCATAAAGATACTAGTCTACAAGTCTCCACACATGGAGCACTTTAATCATTGAACACCTCAAGGCGTCACAACAAGTCAAACATGAAACCCACTTACCACCAATGGACCGTAACTCTCACCATATCTTATGAGATATAACTTTCAATCGATAATTACGAAGGCAGTTACTTACAATGATAATACCCCCATCAACTAGGGTCCGAGCACACATCCTCAAGTAATGACGAGCACAGTTCTTCATGCTTAATGAATTGTTAAATTCTAACTACGTGGGGCTACCCCAAGGTTCAAGTTAGCCTAATCACATCACCATTGCTAACTACTCACTAGTACCTAACCATGGAACTTAATGTGTCCTTATCATAAAATCATTATCGCTTAGATATGACACCCCAACCACCTAACATCCACAGTTGACTTAACCGAGTCATGTCTCTAACTCAGTGGACATTATTCACTTTTATTAACATCTTAACATCAACTAAACTCACACTAGAGAACGTGGTGTCGCACTAATGGCCTACGTAGACACTCATAATTTACTAACATGTCTAAATCAGAAGTGCGAAAGCTATCAATGGCAACTAACTTGGTCAGATGTTACTTGGCAATGAATTAGTGGTTGTGTTAATCTCCTTGACTCCATCGTCGAGAATGCTAACTCAAATAATCACCAGTCTAGTATGGATGACCCAACACCAACACCAACGTCAAAGATCCACTACTGACCTCACAATGTCACTCATGAAAGAAACCTTGAACTTATAGCTCTAATACTATTTGAAATGTCCCAGACCGAATTTATGGGTTACCTGTGGTCAACTCGATCCCACCCGAATGTTAGGTGTGAAGTGTGATGAAATAACCTATACAATGTTGCTAATCAAATTTTATTTAGTTAACATTTCACTTATTTAGCATGCTATTCCAATTTAAGTCAAACTATGCGAGGGACCCATGGGATGTGTCCCCAGAATCCAAGCATACAGAGATACTAACGTAAAATAAATGAATATTTATCGGCGTAACGCCCTCAAAATACAGAAACGCACACAACCTTCTATAAAAAATAGGAGGGAATGAGCCGAATGTCCAGTGAAAATATACAACAATGCAATATAGAATCGAATGGAGTAAAAGAGACTCTAACACGTTTGCCTACGTGTATATGCAATTACTTAATACACACACACACATTAATACATGAAATCGTTTTATTTCAAAAACGTTACTTGTACGATTAATTCACCTTGGTCTTAGAAAAGAATCCCTTTTTACTTGACTCGACATTTATTTCTCGACTTCACGCACCCCGTTAAATACTTTGAACAAAATAATATTTCTTTAGGAAAAGTCACTTCTTTTATCAAAATTTTCCCATGTGCTTACACCAAACTTACCTTAGCATTATCTTTTAAAATCACCTTTCAATACGTGTAAGCACTGTGTTAGAAAATACTTATTTTTGTTGAAATCCTTTTATAAACACATTCTTCTGTTAATTATGGGTTAAACCTCTTTAGGTTGATTAATTATACACTTAATCATTTCACTTTACCATTCCATTATTTCATAGACATTATCCAATTTCTCACATTACTTGTCCACATTATCTTTCAACCGGAACATTTATCAATTTCATTCAAGTTAGGTTATCTTTTCTTATATTCACCACACAATCATCTCTTGACATGTTCCACTTTACGTAATTTTTTTCTCGTAATCCTCTAAATATCCACATGCTTTAATGAGATCCGTACTGCTGGCTATGATATCATATGATCTAGCCAGTGATTTTGGGTCTTTCACCTCAGAGCTCCGGGCCCTTCTTAATTATTTCAGGTCTCATCCGAGTCTATATTAATGTGTTTTAATATTTATCCAATGTCCTCATTATTCAACTCTTACAGGCCAAAGCCAAAACCTAGGAATCTCATCCCATCTTGTGTTACACTTTGAAAATCACAATTTCTTGTCCTTTATACACTTGCGTTCATTTTTATCCAAAAATCACTTTCAATTAGGACCATTTTGTCTAACACCTTTCCAACTTTTTTATTTCATAAAAATGTTTTAGTTTACGTAAAATTATAATTTTACCCATAATTCATCTCACAAGGTCTAAAGCCCAATTGGGCCGCACAAAGTCATCGAATCATATGGGTACAGTTAAAGTCGTGAGGGCGGGTGTTACACTTTAAAATAACTAGAAAATGTCCTTTTGTTAATTTTTTTATCTCTAATTAAACCAGATATTATTATTCAATTTTGTACCAATTGTGCATTTTTCTTATTTTTATTAGGCAACATTAAATATGGCATGATATTGACTATTGTCCCTTTATCTAATTAATTTATTAATCAAGACTCCATTGTCATAAACCTTCATGAACAAAGGTTTGATGTGATTGGTCATGTCTCTAGTGACTTCCATTAAAATTATAAGAAAAATTTAGAGCATATACAAATAGATCTAAGAAATCTAACTTCGAGCCATCATCCTCACTATTTCCTGGTTCTAAAATATCCTTCTCACCTTCTGCTTTGAAGGTTGTTGGAAGTATTATTTCTATATTAATGGGATCCTGATTAGGTAAGTTAATAAACTGTATATATTTTTTTTTATCTTCTCCTTCCTTCCAAAGGTTCAATATGATATACAACCATCAACTCCTTGATTGTTTCTTTATTTTTAATAGAATGCATGTAATCAAATGCATCACTCCCATCGACACCCATGCTTTTTTCAATTCCTTGACACTTTAGTCTAGAATCTCTAATGAAGATTACCCTTCATCTCTCTTGGATCTATTAAACCTTGGGTTGGTATTTAAAGAAGAAGATGATTAGGCATCTGACCCAAGTGGGTGAAACAATTAGGATGCTTATTTCCAAGACCTTAATTTCCTCTGAATATGCTTTTATTGAGTCCAAGTTATCCCAATTTTTTGCTCTGCTATCTTAGATCTTGATGTTGGTACCACAAGCCACATTCTAGAAGCAAATTTTTGTGGCTTAAACACTTTTGGTAGCCTGCCAATGTTAGATACATCATTAATTTACTGATCCACCTTAGGCTCTTGCACTACAAACCAATTTAATACCCCTTTGATCAAAGATATGCTTTGTAAGTCCTCATTAATCTCCTAGTTAAAATATGTTTGAAGAGGAAAATTCCTCTAGAATCCTAAACTTATGTACTGAAAATTCCTTGGAGGTTGAAAACATGTATTAAATTGGTGCACCCCACGCAATTGCCTTTTGTATCTTGTGAGGAGGTTTGAGTGAACTCCTTACTTCGCTTATGGGCTCATGAACTTTTGATAGCCAAATCTTTACTCAAAATATTATATTGGCTCCTCTTTTGGCTATCCTTGGAATGTAGTGGCATGCCTATTATAGTCTCACTTTTATTATTTCTATAATTAACACCCTCTCAAAGACATAATTTTGTACATTTTAGTGTACTCCTCTCCACACCTTATGCACAAATGTTTTAATATCTTAGGTGTTGGTCATCAATAGTGTTTC
Organism: Sambucus nigra; assembly: GCA_949130495.1. NCBI lineage: Eukaryota > Viridiplantae > Streptophyta > Magnoliopsida > Dipsacales > Adoxaceae > Sambucus > Sambucus nigra. Next base: position 427,300,143 of record OX422212.1, on the reverse strand, counting down.
TTGGTTTTGAGACTCTTTATTCAGCCTTGGTTTTACTTTGAATTTGACATGTCTACCATCTTTTGGCAGTTGAATTGATTGCATGTTAGCCCTAGCCTCTGAGATCTCATATAAAGTAATTTAATCAACCCCTATTGCTTTGATTTTTCTGCTAGGAAATTGTGCTTACCTCTTTTAATCAAATCTTGAATCATGTCTCAAAAAATAGAGCATGTATTAGTGGAATAAGACCAACTATAATTCCATTTGTAATACTTTTTTTCATTTTAATTCATTATTACTTGGAATTTATACATTATCACACAACTTTTATATTTTGCACACAATAAATAATAAAAAATTCCATCTGCATTATTAATATCAAAGGAATATCTTTTCGCACTTAAGATTTGACTGATGTTTCCTTTTGAACCAAAGACTCACATACTATTGGTTCGGATCCTATGATTCTCCAACATCTACTTATAGGTTTGTGTCTTTATAATATGTTTTGAAAGAGGATGTATCCCTTTCATGCTCTTCCTCTAAAAGTGATTCCTACCAAACTACCTTAGCAATCAACTCCACTAAATCCTTCAATTAAGTTGCATCAATTTTCAATTGAAATCTAAATTCCAACCCATTTTGGATTAGTTTGAGAAATTCTGATTATGGTAATATTATCTTACATTTGTTTCTATCCCTCTTGAACTTATTTATAAAGTGAATGGAGTTTTCTCCTAATCTTTGCCTTAACCTAGCTAAATTATCCATTAAAACATGCCGTTTGGTTTGGAAGAATTGTGCATGAAATATATATTTCATTTGTTGCAAATTTTGAATAGAATTTGGTGGTAAACTTATGAACCATGTAAAGGATGCATCTACCAAGGGACTAGAGAATAAACATATTTTTAAAAAGTCATTTGTTCTTATATCATTACATTGACTTCTAAATTTAGCAACATATTCGACAACGGATTGACTCCCGTTATAAGAAAATAAAGAAAGTTTGAAATTTTAATCGCTTGGGAAGTTCAATCCTATATATCGATTCGGGATATGATTTCCTACACATTGGGGTCAAGACCCCCGAACCAGAGGTCCACAGATCTAACTGATGAGATAAACTATTGCATTCCATTGAACCACCCCTAAGGTTACCTCATTAGTTATGCCACCGGTGGATTTTCAATAGGTGCATGTTGCACTATTGGTGGTGGGACTTATTGAGGTGTGTCTGGTTGATTTTGCAAAGGCATTGATAATGGTGCTGATGGAAAGGTATTTGTGTTGTGTGTTCTGTTGGATACACTCTTCAATTAAAATCCCTTGAATACCTACACAATACACTAAAAAGTATGCCTAATGGAAAGTAAAGGTATCAGTCCATCTGGTCAATATAGCAAGGAACAAATTGAAAACTAACACAATTTTACAACAATTTTCAAGGGATAATGTACTAAATAAAAAGGTTGAAATTTAAACTAAACTAAATAATAAATTAAATGATAAAGTAAGAGAGATATGAGACTTAAAAAATTATGAGATAATTCAAATTATTAAAATTCACCACTATAGTGTGTTTAAATGGACCTATGATTTTCATCGAGGATAAGAATCTTCTTTTACTCTAGTTTTAATCTTTCTCCCTATATTGCATATTCATTTATATAACAATGCTAGTATTTTTTCGATAATAAGTGCATTCGTTACACCTTTTAAATTAGATGGTCCTATAGCCTCTTTATTCGGACCTAATCTATCTAGGGTTTGCATATAAGTGGATTTACGTAAACCTCTAACTCATAGGGCTAAGTATTGAATATGAAAACATTCTTTTTCGTGAAAATTTTGAGAAAAAAGGGCATGGTAAATAGCAATGTAAGATTAACAAAGGGAATCAAAAAAATCAAGGCAAAAGATAAAATGATGGGTGATAAGAATTTTGGGGATGAAATGGCCAAAAAGAAGATAGTTGAAAACAAAGAATTAACAAAAGAATAGGTGGAAAAAAATTTCAATGAAATTAAGGGTAACAAGCTGCAAGATATAGAAAAAAGTAACCAAAAAATCAAGAGAAAGATGCTCGTATTCAGTTGACAAATGGTCCAAGGGTTACAGAGGAACAAGTTTCACCAAATCTACCAATAGAAGAAAATAATCTCTAAAAAATTCAAGAAAATATGATATTATTCAAGACAATAGGGAGGAGGATAAAATCAAATCAGAAAAAAAGTATGAAGAGGAATGTATGTTAAATAAGAACTATTCAGAACCATTTTAAGAAAATATGAGAATGGAAACTCTAGATATATAAGAGGATGAAGAGATGCAACATGAATTTAAGGAAGATGATATAGTAGATTCTCATAATTTACCCCCTAGAACATGGCCAAATGTTGATGAAAGGTGGAATACAGTGTCAAACAAGAAAAAATTAAAGCAGAACAATCAAAATAGTGTTACAAGAATGATGGGAATAATCGTAAGATTGGGATCAACGTTGAATATTCATCAGTTTTCTAAATTTTTTATATCACATGTTGGAATGTAAGAGGTGTTTCAAAGAAGAGTGCAGGTAGAAGAATAAAATTTTTGATGAGAATGTATAATTTATCTACTTTTGTATATAAGGAAATTATTAAATAAAACTTTTGATTTAATTCCCTACCCGAAATGTGGTCCTTATTAATCCGTTTTTAATAAAGAATACATGTTATATCATGTATAAATGGTTCGTATTCCACGCGAAATAAAGGATAAAAAGGAGTTAAAATTCCACTTAATCTCAACATTGATGGACGATTAAGATTAATTGATCTTTGGAATTCAGGCCCTCTCCCCACCTATAAATAGATGTATTTCGTCCATTAGAAATCATCCCAATTAAAACAGATACATAAATGTTTATAGGCAAGGAGAGAGAATCCAAACTCTCCCTTAAAGGATTGCTAAGGCGATCACACCGACGACATTTGACGGCAATTTTCTACAGCGGGACTGAATCCATGGCATCAAAAGGAGGTAAATAAAATTACTCTTTTCACATATCTATCAACGTGATTATCATATTGTTCAAAGATATTAGGAATCATATATAAAATATAACTTACATTATATGCTTAGAGATGAAGGTGGACAATTCAAAGATTATAAAATACTGCGGGGGTTTGAAAAATATATGGTTATCTATATAAAAATGTATGTTTAAAAACATATGATTTTCCATTAAAATAAATAATAATGTTGTTGTTTATTGCTGTATAATAACAGTTTCTTCTTAAACTCTTTTTTTTTCACGAAAACTATAATAGTTTTGTATCATGTTTCTTCTTAATTCTTTGAAATTATAACAGTTATTTTTGTGGATATTAAGGTTGTTTATGTATTATGATAAAATAGTTCATGTATTGTAATAGTTAATTCGCTTGGCCACTTGCTTGAAATTATGACTATTAGAATTCTTATGACTATTAGTATTCATGAATCTTAGATTTCTTATTCACGTCTCCTAGAATTCATATGATTATTACAATTCCTATCCCTTAGAATTTATTCATTTATGCTACCATGTCTTTTAGAATTCTTATAGTTATGCCTTTTGAAATTCTCAAAAATTATATGACTTTTAGAAATTATGATTTTTCAAATTCTTGAAAATTATGACTTTAAGATTTTGTAACTCTAGACTTCTCATATCCTAGATTATACAATTTTGCTTTTTAAGAATTCTATAACTATGTAATTCTATGGATTTTGGAATTTTATGATAAAATATGCATATGTATTAATTAAATAGATGCAAATTGCATTATTAAAGTTAGGTATCACCACAGTGATACTTATTATTACTTATTCCAAATTAGTCCTTTATTACCATTATAATGTTTAAATCTGTTTATTTAACATTTAGCATTTAGTTGGCCATAGGTATACTATAATCATATGTTGAATACACAATTAAGGAGTGTTTGTACATGTTTGAACCAAGGATATCCAGAGATACCTAATTCAATTAAATAGTAACATCACTCAATTATGCATGTTACATATTATGAACACTAATGGTATTACATTAAATTTACGATGACTACCCGTAGGAGCATCTTATTTTTCATGTCATAATATTTCTTACGTATGTGTTAATTACGTTTAAAGCCTTATTAAATTTGTTATATCTCTAAAATTGAAGCCCCCTTTCCTGCTCAATTGACTTTGTATGCATCATATGTCCCTATTCTCAAGGGAACCAACTTCTCAGAATTGAAAGAGCAAGTTGCGTTCACTTTGGGGGTACTTGACTTGGATCTATATTTTCAAATTGAAAAACCAGTTTCAATTATAAAAAAAAATACTGATGAGGAAGCAACTCTCCATAAAGTTTGGGAGAAGTCTGACAGATTAAGCATTATGTTTATGCAAATGACAATTGCAATGAATATCAAAACATTACTTCCTACACTTCATAATGCTAAGGATTACATGAAAGCAATAGAACAAAGGTTTAAGACTGCCGATAAATCCCTTGCTGGGAAACTAATGCCAAATCTTACAACCATGATGTTTGAATGCACACTCTCAATGCATGATCATGTCATTGAGATGACTAATCTTGTTGCCAAGCTAAAGAATTTTGGAATGACAGTGGATGATTCATTTCTTGTCCAATTTATCCTAAATTCTTTACCTCCTCGGTATGGACCTTTCCATCTCAACTACAATTCCATTAAGGATAAGTGGGTGGTGAATGAGTTGGCTAACAAACTGGTTCAAGAGGAGGCTATAAAGAACCAATAGGGTATTACGGTTGCGCATTTTTCCAAGGAGCTGGAACATCTAAAGCTGGTAAAAGGCCGAATGCAAGCCATAAAAGAGAACCAACCATAAATAATGATGTTAATCAATCCAATGTGTTGAAGGCAAAGAAGGGTGACAACAGGTGCAAATTTTGCAAGAAACCTGGACACCTTCAGAAAGACTGCACTAAACGTAAATAATGGTTCGAAAAGAAAGGTAACCCTATGGGTTCCGTAATCTTTTTTTTAATCAAATCTTACTTATGTTTTTTCTAACACTTTGTGACTTGATTCTGGTGCTAACGTTCACGTTTCTAATTTAATACACGACTTCCTTGCAACCCAAACCATAAGCCCAAGTGAAAACTTTATGTTCATGGGAAACCGAGACAAAGACCAAGTTGAATCCATTGGCACTTATAATCTCATTTTGAATAAAGGATATCATTTAGATTTATTTCAAACTCTTTATGCTCCTTTTATTTCCTGTAATTTAGTTTCAGTTAGTAAACTTGATCAAGCTGGTTATTCGGTTCATCATGGAGATGGTTGTTTTAATTTGTTTTTTAACTCAAAACATATTGGTTCCGAAATTTTAATTGATGGTCTTTATCAATTTCATCTTTATAGTCAATTTGCTGAAAATCATATCACACTGCATTCAAATGTTGAAACAACACAAAAATCGTCTAAAAATTACTTTTATTTCTTGTGGCATAAAGGGCGGGGACATATCCATTGAAAGAATAAAATGATTGGTAAAGATGGAATTCTTCCAAATCTTGATTTTACTAATCGTAAAGCATGTGTGGATTGTATTAAGTGAAAAATAAGAAAAGACAGAAAGAAAGAGGCCACAAGAAGTACATAACTTCTTGAAACCATGCATACCAATATTTGTGGACCCTTTAACGTTCCAACTTTTGGAGGGGATAAGTATTTCATTACTTTTAGCAATGATTATTCATCTTACTGTTATCTATACTTGTTGCATAACAAATCTCAATATGTGGACGTTGTACAAGTGTTCATCACTAAAATCGATAGGGAACAAGATAGAAAAGTGAAAATCATAAGTTCAAGTAAAGGTTGTGAATTTTATGGAAGATGTGACAAAACAGGACAACATCTTGAACCTTTTGCAAAACTTCTCCAAAATCTTTGAATTATTGATCAATACACAACGCCTGGTTCTCCATGGCCGAATGGTTTAGATGAAAGGTGAAATTGTACATATATGGAAATAGTTAGGTTTATAATGAGTCATGCCAATTTACCTAAATCCTTGTGAATGGATGCTCCATGCACAAATATCTATATATTGAATAGGGTTCTGAGTGAGGAAGTTTCAAAAACACCCTTTGAACTGTGGAAAGGTTGGAAACCTAGTTTAAAACATCTCCAAATTTGGAGACGCCGAGCTGAGGCTAGAATTTATAAGCCATGTGAAAAGAAATTGGACTTCAAAACAGTTAGTGGTTACTTTATAGGTTACCTAGAGAATTCCAAAGGATATAGGTTTTATTATTCTAACCATAGTACGAGAATTGTTGAAATGGACAATGCCAAATTCTATGAGAATGGCGAAATCAGTGGGAGTGCTAAAATTAATAATGTGATCATTCAGGAAATTAAGGTAAATATCCATTTACCCTTAATTTCTCAAGTTGTTGGGAATTTCCCCATTTTTGAACCATTTAGTAATGAGGAACACCCAATAAATGATCAACAACTCCATGATGGGATTATCATTAATGAACCTATTAATGAAGCAACTGAGTAACCAACATTAAGAAGGTCTCATCATCAGAGGAGGATCAGCTATTTTCGATGACTATGTGCTTTTGTCATGTAGAATCTGATGTTGAGATAACTAAAGATCCAATTTCTAATTCACAAGCCATTAAAGATGTTAATTCTAGCAAATAGATTGATGCCATAAAGGATGAACTAAAATCTATGGCTAAAAATCAAGTTTGGGACGTTGTTCAATTGCCAGCAGGAAACAAGCCAATCGAGTGTTAGTGGGTCTTTAAAACTAATCGCGACTGTAATGGAAGTATTAAATGACATAAATCTCGACTTGTAAGTAAAGGTTTTAATCAGAAAGAATGTATCGACTATACTGAGAATTTTTCCCTTGTGTCTAGGTAGGATTCTCTAAGAATTATCATGGCATTAGTAGCTCATTATGACCTCGAGTTACATCAAATGGATTTAAAAATATCCTTTCTCAATGGAGACTTATAATAAGAAGTCTATATGGGTCAACATGAAGGCTTCATAATCGTAGGTTAGGAAGACATGGTCTTCAAACTTAAGAAATCAATATATGGACTGAAACGAGCTTCGAGGCAATGGAATCTAAAGTTTGATGAAATCATTATAAACTTCGGTTTCAAAGAAAACTTAGTTGATCCATGTATATACCTTAAGATTAGTGGGAGTAAGTTCATATGTTTGATACTATATGTTGATGATAAATTACTAGCCAACAACGATCTTGGTCTATTACATGAGACTAAGAATAACATCTCTAAAAATTTTGAAATGAAATATATGGGTGAGGCTTCTTGTGTGATAGGAATTGAAATATTCCATAATAGGTCACGTGAAATTTTGGGAATGTCTCAGAAAGAATATATTGATAAAGTTCTAGAGAGATTTGGCATGATGACATGTTCTTCTAATGTTATTCCACTGCAGAAAGGAGACAAGATTGATCTTAGGAAATGTTCGCAGATTGACTTGGAACGTAAAGAAATGGAAAATTATCCTCACGCTTCTCTTGTGGGAAGTTTGATGTACGCACAAGTTTTCACCCGACCTGACATTAGCCATGTTGTTGGCATGTTGGGTAGATTTCAGAGTAACCTAGGAATCGCTCATTGAAAAGATACAAAGAACGTATTCAGATACTTAAAGGGAACAAGGAATCACATGCTCACATATAGAAAATCAGATCATCTACAGATGGTGGGGTTTTCAGATTCAGATTTTGGTGGATGTCCTAACACTAGACATTGTACTCTACGCTATGTGTATCTCCTAGATAGAGGTGAAATATCATGGAAATACTAGAAGTTTGAATTGATCTACGCATCTACTATAGAGGCTAAATTTGTGGCATGTTCTAAGGCTGCAAATCAAGGATCATGGTTACATAATTTTGTCTCTGAGTTCGGAGCTTTGACTTTCATTTCAAAACCCTTGACTATTTACTATGACAATGAAGCCGCAATCTTCTTCTCCAAGCATGACCGGATATTTAAAGGATCCAAAGACACGGACCTTAAATATCTCTCACTGAAGCAAGAATTTAGAAGAGAAAAAGTTATCATTGAACACACAGGCACTGATCTCATGGTTGCATATATTTTTTAAAAACGACTACCTCCAAAGACATTTTAGAGAAATACTGAAAGCATGGGTCTTGAAGATAGTTCGTAGTTATTTTTTTCTACAATTTATTATTATACCTGTATTTGAAATTTATTGAGCTCTTAATAAGACTTCTACATCCATTCTATTCTGTTTTCCATTGTGTACACATATTATTATTGGATACATTATAACAGAAAATCATCTTTTAGAAGACGGTATGGGACCATTAAGTAAACTCATAATTATGGCCTAGTTAAGAAGGTTGCCAATGATGTAGTACATGGAAGGGATCATGTTACATAATGATATGCGACCACCATGACTCCCATTGACTATTGGACTAACCAAGGCACTTATGAAACCAATGATAGAAGGATTTAGCATATCATGTGCGCCTTATGATTCTCAGTTAAAAACATTTATGGATTAACCTAACAACCAAGTGGGAGACTCTAAGGAAATTATTAAATAAACTTTTGGTTTATTTCCTTCCCCTAAATGTGGTCTTTATTAATCCATTTTTAATAAAGAATACATGTTATATCCTATAAAAATGGTTCGTATTCCATACGAAATAAATAATAAAAAGGAGTTAAAATTACACTTAATCTCAACATTAATGGACGATTAAGATTAATTAACCTTTGGAATTCAGGCCCTCGCTCCAACTATAAATAGATGCATTTCGTCCATTAGAAATCATCCCAATTAAAACACATACCTTAAAGTTTATAGGGAAGGAGAGAGAAGCCAAATTTTCCCTTATAGTATTGCTAAGGCGATCACACCGGCGATACTCGAGGGTGGCGTTCAACAGCGGGATTGAATCCATGGCATCGAAAGGATGTAAATAAAACTATTATTTTCATAATATCTATTAATGTGATTATCATATTGTTCAAAGATCTTAGGAATCATGTATAAAATATGACTTAAAATGTATGCTTAGAGACGAAAGTGGACAATTCAAAGATTATGAAATACTGTGGGGGCTTGAAAAATTTGTGGCTAATGACTGAAATTCTATATGGATTTTCTCTACTTGTGGAGTTGAATTTTCTATTTATTCCTAAATAGTACAAGCAGTATCACTTATTATATCCCATTAAATCATTCCTAATCCAAGCAAGTTCACTATTGTGTGTACAAAATGTACTAGACTTGAAAGGATTCCTTTATGAGACTTTCTAATAAATGAGTCTAGTTCTAAACCGTGGATTGTAGGAGGTGACTTTAACACTATAGTTAGATCATAAGAAAAATGGGCAAAAATGATTTCTGCATAAATGTTGCTTCAGAATTTATAGATTGTTTTGACTTTGTTGGTATTAAGGATCTGGGATATCTACTATATAGGAGAGCCTTGATAGATATGTGGATAATGAGGCATGGACCAAATTATTCACAGAATATAGTGTTAATCATTTGAATAAGTGTTCTTATGATCATGTTCCTTTATTTCTATATGTGTCTTCTCAGCCTTATGTTCTGACAAAAAGGTTTGTTTTTACTTCTCATCCATATTTTTTAGACTTGGTTCAGGAAAATTGGAATGCTTTTATAGTTGGGAACCCAAAGTATGCTTTTGTGCAGAATTTAAAGAACATGAAAAGTGTGTTAACTCAGTGGCATAAACACCAGTTTGGATAAATTTTTCAAAAAGCTATCGAGGCAGAAGAAGAATTTCATAAAAGGAGATGGATTTTGAAAATTATTCTTCATGAGAAAAGAGGAAGTGGCTTTCTAAAGCGTATGCAGCACTTTCTAAGAACATGAGCATAGAGGAGGACTACTTGAAGAAGAAAGCTAATCTAAAATGGTCTATAGAAGGGGAAAAGAATAAAAAAAAATTATGCTTGTGTTAGACAAAAAAAAAGAGCTAAAATATATCTTCATAAAATAACGATAACAGGGGAACTTGTTTGTATAAGCAAAAGGAGATTAAGGTTGAATCCATTTAGTTCTTTTCCAATCAGTTTATGCAAATAGAAAGATGATATAATGCCAAATTCCAATTTCCAATTTTATAGGAGCAAAGGATAATCTTTTCTTAAATGTTACTCCTCATATAGAAGAAGTAAAGAAGTCAATTTTTTATCTTTATGGGGGATAGTGCTCCAGGAGTAGATGGTTATACCGAAAATTATTCATAGTAGCGTGGGAAATTATTGGAGGAGGCATTCTTAAAGAAGTAGAAGATTTTTTTATGGGAATGACCATCCCTAAAATACGTACTTATATACACTTGTTTTTAATTCCTATAAAGGAAAATCTATTACTTTTGTAGATATGAGATCAATAAGTCTATGCACTTTCATGAATAATATACTTTGACTTGCTTTAATTCTACCCATAATCATTTCTTTTAATCAATTTGGAGTTATCAAGGGTAGATGAGTTGGGTCGAATATTTTTTCCCAAGAGCTTCTTTCCACAATCAATCAGAAAAATGGAGGTTATGTTGAGATTAAATTTGCAATGGAAAAGGGTTATGATAGAAAGTCTTGGTGGTGTCTTATTAGTCCTTAGAAGATTTAGAGTTAGTGAACTTTCGATTTGTGGCCATTCGGGATCCAACGGGTTTGCCCCGAAAGAGATAGCATGCGTGGATTAAGGTAAAAATCCTCTTTTCGCCACTCGCACGATATTCGCAGGCTTCCATGGACATAAATTGGTCATCGTCAAAGGGTGTAAAAATATAAATAATGGAGTCGCCAACCTATTTTGATCAAAACAGGCAAAAGATGTAGCCGTTCCTGAAAAAATTACATCAAATACAAACTGATGCATATGAAACCACATAGATTACGGGTTCAGGGATTAAGTTACGGAATGAAAATGTGTTAGGCACCTGTTCTGCCTTTTCTATATCTCATGGGCTATGATAATGCTATCCTTTTTTCTCAAAAGTGCAATTCATGTGGACAACAAGTGTGGAGTGAAATATATTAGAAAATAAATTGTTATACCCACATCATGGAAAAGACGGGGACGAGTCATTCTAAGGAGTATGAAAAAGAAAAGGAAATAATCTAAAAGTAGCCAAAATGTGAGCAACACACCTTTCACAATCCATTGCAAAGAATGGAATATGCATGTCTAACGAGACCGCTAAAAGTATAATAAAGAGAAAAGGATACACTATATATAATATACCAAATCATAATTCGCTAGGAGGAAGTGAATATGTGTGTCTGACGGGATTGCAAAAATAAAAGGAATAAAAAATATAAACATACAATATAATGTGTTTAACACATCAGATCATGATTCACTATGTGGAAGTGAATATGCATGTCTGATGGGGTTATTAAGAACACATAAATTGGTGTGTGTGTGTGTGTGTGTGTGTGTGTGTGTGTGTGCACGTGCTCCGCGCACATGCATGTGATACTAATAAAAGTAAAAATAAATAAAGTGAAAAAATAAGAAAATAGGGCACAAATTTTGAGGAAAACTCGAAAGGCTTACGGAGCCAAAAATGACATCAAAGTCTATGCAGTTCGAAAACATATAAGGGTGGGATTTAAAACATGAACCCAAAACTATATTTTCCTTATTTTGATTTGTTGAGAAACGTGCACAAGTGAGGAAAGTGTAATATAAATGGAAGGAGAGTTCTAATTCGGGGTTTAAGGATCAAATCCACTTTTTTTTATTTTTTGAGTTTATGGAAATAAATTTGGTGAACATATAAATAGTAAAAAGGTGATTAAGGTGAGGAAATGACCACGAATGTGAACAATATACTAGTGAGTAAAAAGTGATTACTAGCACTAAAGTAGAAAGTTTGAATGAATAGAATTTAGACATTCTATGAAGCTTGAATTCTAACTTTGGTAGTGACGTGGGTTGATTTTGGAGGTGATGTAATGGTGGTAAAATGGGTAAGAAGGGTGAGGTGTGTGAATGATGTAATGGAATGTAGCAGGAATATTGCAAAAGGGACATGTAAAAGATTGCGCATTGATTTCGAGGATAAAAGCCTTACGATATGGAGAAAAAGGCCCTTGACAATGAGGTCATGGCTTCCTTAAATAAGAATTTTTTTAGGGATGAGGGGTTTTCCGATCGGAGTAGGTTTAGGCCTACCTATTGTCCTACCTCCTGACTTGAAGGCTAAGTAAAATACCTGCTTCCTATAAGCATAAGGAAGGGGTGCCTATAGGTAATTCAAAAATATACTTTTTGAAAAAACTAACAAAAAATGAAAGTCATAAGTCTGTTTCATGCACGGACGGGACCGTTGGAAAGAGGATTCGAATCTCTACAAAAGTGCATTAAGAATATCTCAGGTTCGAGAGCTTACTAAAGACAAACAAAGATCGAAAGTTCATGATGAACTTGGATTAGGGTTTTGGAGTGAAAAGACAAGTAAATGCGAGTCGTAAGGCTGATTCGCAAACGGTATGGATCATTTGAGAAGGTATTCATACCTATGAAATTGTATTGGGTTACTCTCAATTATGAGAGTTGACTGAAATGAAATAGAGATTGAAAGCATCTGGTGGCCTCTAGTTTATGATTTCATAGTAAAAAGGACAAGTAAATGTGAACTGTAAGGCGAATTTGCTCACGTTATGGACCGTTGGGAAGGGTATTCAGAGCCTTATGAAAGTAAATGGGGTTAATATCAATTTGGAGAGTTGAATAAGTTGAACAGAGCTCAGAAGAGTCCAATAACCTCTAATTTTGGGTTTAATGTGAAGGATCGGGTTTGAAGGAATTATGTTTGGGACCTAAGAAGGTGCATGAGGGGTACTAAAATAGGGGTACTAGAATTGGGCGTATATACATCACCTCGACGGGCAAGCTTAAAATTAATGATGGTCATCAAAAGATAAGCACCCTAATGAAAGTGAGTGTCGGGGTAAAGGACTAATCCTGAGGACCTAAGAAGGGTAAGTGACTTGATTCAGAGGGTTGAGGCTAATTTTGCGGGCCTAAGTCAATTATATGGACCTAAATATTATAAATGAATGATTCAGAGAGTTAAAACGAATTTTTTGAGCCTAAGGAGTGGAATCAACGGGGCTAATTCTATGGGCTTAAGGAGTTGAAGTGGCTTAATTTATAGCGTCAATACAAATTCTGCGGGATTAAGGAGTGAAACTAACCTAATTTAGAGGGTCAAGGACCTAATTTTTAGGGTTGAGGCTAATTATGTAGGCCAAGCGAGTGAAAGCGAGTTGATTCAAAGGGTCAAGTAAAATTATGCTAGCCCAAGTCAATTATGCAGTCCTAAAGAGTGTGAATGACTGATTCATAGGGTCAAGGTCAATCCTGCAAGCCTAAGGATTAGAAGCGACCCAATTCGAAAGGTTTAGGCCAATTATACTGGCCTAGATTAATTATGTAGACTAAATTGTTAAAACGACCTAATTTAGAGGTCGAGGCCAATTCTTCAGACCTAGAAAGTAAAGTCGACCTAATTTAGAGGGTCAAGGCCAATTTATGTGGGCCTAGGTCAATTATGCTAATCTAAAGAGTATAGATGACCTAATTTAGAGGGTCGAAGCCAATTCTGCAGGCCTAAGTCAATTCTGAAGACCTAAAGAGTGAAAGTGGCCTAATTTGGAGGGTCGAAGATGATTTTTTGCATCTAAAGAGTGAATGGGACCTGATTTCAAGGGTTGAGGCCAATTATAATGGCTTAAGTAAATTCTACGAACCTAAAGAGTGAACGTGACCTAATTTAGAGGGCAGAGGTGAATTTTATGGGCCTAAGGAGTGTAAGCGACCTGATTTAGAGGGTCGAGGCCAATTATGCAGTACTAAGGAGTGAAAGAGACCTAATTCAGAGGGTTGAGGATAATTCTATGAGCCTATATATCTTTTGGAGGTAACATTTATTTTTATTTTTGCTTTTTCTTCTTTGATTTTTATTTCTTCAAAAAAAATTATTAAAATATATGTGTTGTTTTTTGCATAAGCGGTTATATGTGGTGATCGAGTACAACACGAGGATGATGTCTATAAAGTCAAGTGAGGTAGTGGAGTTCCTGGGGATAAATTAATGGAGGAAATCGAACAACATGTCAAAGGAGTTTTTGGCCTTGAAAGATACAAGGGTGGTCCTGAATGCTCTCACGAGTGATCAGGTTAGAATTTATTTTCTTCTTTTTTATGGATTTTGTTAGTGGTTCATTTTTATTTTAGAAGGGGTGACGTTCTATCTTCGATGTCAGACCTCGGATGCCACGATAATTCATTCCCAAATGCAGAGATTACTAGTTCACAAGCTTGGGTATGTTTGGTACCTAGGAGAGAGGGTGGTGAGGCAAGTGATGGAGGGTGAGGTGGAGGTACCACCATTGGTACTTCTTACTTTTATGAGGAAAGTGGGGGAGTTATCGAACGATGAGTGGGAAACGATGATAGAGGGCGGGCCCTATACTCTCTACATCGATACGACGGTGGGGTACGACTATCCGGACTTTGTGATTAGTTGGTCGATGCCTTCCTCTATATATTATATAGAGGGTGCGCCTCCATATTCGGCGGGGACTACTGGTGGTATCAGTGCACCAGGTCCTTCACCACAGGATTTAGGGAGTGGTGTAAGGGCAGTGGAGGCAATTCCCGTCCAGCACTTCTCTATTCATTCTTATCACATCCAGTTGGGTGAAGTCCCTATTTTACCAGTGCCAGATCATCCTCAGGGAATGATAGACGGTTTCCCTCTATTCTCTGGGGAGGTTCTTTAGAGGGAGGCATGACATTATATTTTGAGTCCTGCAGTTGGATTTTGATATTTTTCTTTGCTACTAATTTATTTATTTTTTGCTCGAATGCTCCTTTACAAACTGTTCATGTGTCGGCATCTTGGCTGCTTCCGTGGATGATCATATGAGGCAGACTAATCAATCTCGTGTGTCCCCATCACCAACTACTAAGTATTATGAGGAGAGCTCGAGTTTTGGAAGTAGAGGATTCAATGCTCTTTGTCGTGGAAAACGTGTTAGTCGGGATCCTTGAGGTGGTGGTTCATGATTAGGTTTAGGTTGGAAAGTCCGAGCTATGTCCCGATAAATTTGGTCTTTTTTTCTTTTTTCTTTTTCTTTTATTCCTAAAAAATGTAAATGCAATGACAAAGATATACGTAAAATGATGCATTTTTCAATTTTAGTTTATATTGAATTAATGATCCAGTCTACTTGCATTTTTTAATTTTCCACTAGAGATTTTATTTAATGATAAAAATTAAGATGTTTTTTAAATTAAAATATGTATTTTTGAAACATTTCTAAAAAGAAATGCCCAAGAAACCCTTATTGAAAAAGGTTAATTTAAAGAGGGACTTATTTGAAAATGAAATAGGCAAAAAGGGCAAAGAGGGATATTCCCAAAATAGAGGGTGTGTCGATCGGCTTATCCCTTGGCCTACCAATAGGCATACCCCTACAGTTATGGTTTCTTTTTATCTATGATTGTTATATTTCTTCATTCTTTGGTACTTAGGAACTATTATTGCAGTAGTAGATTAATTACTTTGTCTCTTGTAGATAATTTCATGTATAAAATGGGCCTTTTGAGTGGAGTTTCAAACCACACTTCAACTTCTTTCTTTATTTATTTATTTCACCAAGCTTTCTTGCTCTCTGAAATGGACACTCTCTTGACTGAAGCTTTTGTTTCTTACCTTGAGGTGTTGGAGGCCATGTGCCTATACAATGTCAATTATGAGGAATTCAACATGCACTCAGCTACTTATCGGCGTAACCATCTAATAGACTGGAATCTTTTGGAGATAGCTTTACTTTTCTCGTACCTTAAAGACCATGTGGTTCATTTTGGCCTGGATGGGATGTGTCCCACCTATGAAGAACAATTTGTCATGCTGGGTATTGACCTATGCCTTTATAAAATTATCCCTATCCTGTCACGTTTTCCTTGGGTGTTGTTGGCAAAATTATTGCATATTTATCTTTTTATCACCCAACCACTGGTGCGTGGGGGAAGTATCAACCTTTCGATGATGCTGAACTATGTGAATCATAGATATTATGGTGATAATAGGTTTACTGGAATCGTAGATTTGGGATTGACTGTTACGATGCTTTTAGCGATAGGAGATATAACCGTTGATCCCCAGGTTGCCATTATTGTGATGCGAATGTCTTATCACCATAATTTATCCATGACCATACTGGAGGAGACGCTGAACGGTCTTAATAACTATAACGAAGGTTGATAAAACTCTCCACACAAAAACCTTGTGATGATATGTCATTGTTAGAAATATTATGCATGGATGGTCGTCCCAAATATGCTTTAACTAGTTCCTAAATTTCTATGCACGGTATTTCAATTATTTCAGTCCTTGAATAGATTTGGGTTGACTGGATTATGGATCATGGGTCTAGACACCTTTGCTGGTATACACCATGGTAAGGTGATTTGTAGTTTATTTTTTAAAGGTCTTCACCAAACCTCTTTCTACTTCCTTGGTGTCTTCTGCGTTAAATGGGCTGGGAGAAAATTGTCCTTCCGCACCTAACCAACTTTTTTCTTATGCAGTATTTAACTGAATCACTAAGGATAACGTTGGGGCCTTTTTATCAGCGTCATCATTCTTCTACCCATCTGTCCCAATTTGCTAGGAATAATGGGGTAATATTTGAGAATTATCTGAGGTGGTTATGGGGCAGTGTGGTTACAAAGGTTTATGCGAAGAGACTGGGCAGAGGTGTCTCATGATGTTCGAAACTAGGGAGGAGGGTGTTATGACTTCATCGAAACTAATCATGTAATATCATCTCATGGAGTGCATAAGGAAGTTCTATCAGGACTGGGATTATTAGGGTCCTTCTCGAACTAGCGATGATGATGGTGATTATGAGCAGGGCCTTCTGGTAGTGAAGGAGAGTTTGTGAGGCTTTTTTTGGTATGGGGTATGTTTGGTAGTAAGTGTTTATGTTTAGGTATAGATTTGGTAGGCTTATGTTGTTATAGGTGGATGGGCAGTTCATGTAGGTTTTAGGGACTTTTCTTGTCCCAGATACTTCATGTAATTGATGTTTTTAAAATAAGATAGATAAATGATGATTTTGTTACATTTCATTGCGCCTTTGGAAGAAATTATTATAAATTGAACTATTTATACCGATTGCTAAGTCATACATAATCCTTTTGTTCATTTAAAATGATGAGTGAGACGAGTGCCCATTGGGGGAAGAAAATGATTGAATTTTGTGACAAAGAAAGGCTGTGTCCAAAGAGACTTTATGGGTTATCTATGTACCTCTGTGGGGATGTAAGTCTTGAAAGGTGATTCTAAGAGGATCAGGTCCTTCGTAGTTCTTATAGAGGAGGGAATAGATAAAACATTTTTTTAGAAACAGAAAGAATGTGAGAAGAGTGGTAGCGCAATGAGAATTTGATTAAGGGTAAAATCTCTTAAGATGGTCCACGTTGATTGGACGACGCGCCATTTCTTCTTCGTCGAGGTCTATGAGCACAGAAGCATCACGTGATATAATTTTCTTTACAAAGTATGTCCCACCCTAATTGGGTTTAAATTTCCCTCTTGGATCCCAGACGATCTCTATTATTTCTTTAAGAGAGAAGCCATCTTTTCACGCACTATGGACTTTAACTTTCTTGGTAAATGATTAGAAAATATGGCGGTGGTACCCTTGTGTATCGTACAAAGCATTTAATCTCTTTTCATCCAAGAGTTCAAGTTCGTCTTAACGGCTTTGTTTCTAGTCAAATTTTTTTACTTAACTTTAGAGGATAAGTCGTGAAGGGGGTATCTCAATTTTAACAGGCACGACTGCATCCATATCATACACCAAGGAGTAGGACATAACCCCAGTGGTTAACCAGATAGACAAGCGGTAGCCCGAGAGGGTATAAAGGATTCGATCGACCTAGTCTTTGTAACTTTCAGTCATCTTACTGAGTATAGACTTGGGGATTTTATTGGCAACTTTGACAACCCAATTAGTTTGTGGTCAGTTGGGAGAAGATTTGTGCCTCTAAATCCTGTACTGGTCAACTAGTTATGTAACTTTTGCATTGAAATGGACCCCATTATATAATAGTATCTCATAACGAATCTCGTAGTGATAAATGATATTCTTCCTGATGAACTTGGCTACTTGGTTTTTTTGTTCAGCACAGTATATGACCCAACTTTAACCCAATTGGTGAAATTATCAATGGCGATGAGTATGGAATTTTGCCCATTTGATGATTTGGGAGTGACTTCCTAATGATGTCAATGCCCCAAGTTGATAAGGAACAAGGCAAATCCATGTTATACAACTCACAGGGAGGTAGGTGTTGTATATTCACAAACTTTTGGCATTTGAGTCACCTTATGACATAAGCAGAGCGGTCGTGGACCACGTTGTTATTAGTAGTATCCTTGACGGATGTTCTTCTTGGAAAGCATATAATATTGCATGTGCGGTCCACATTCCCTTCTATTGATTTTCTGCACCATGTCTTCAATTTCAGCCCATGTTATTCATTTCAGATGCGTTCCATTAAAGTTCCTATTTAAAAGTAATTTGTCACAGATGAAAGCTTACAAAGAGTTACATGGTCTCTCTTAGCAGCCACTTGAGGATATCGACCATGCTTGAGGAGGCACCAAATGTCATAATACTATAACCTAACTTTTTTAGTCCTACTCTCTTACGATCTCGATGTGGTAATAGTGAGTTAGCAGAGATTGTTTCTGAACATGAAAGAGAGCCATTGATCTACCCTCAGGCATGTCAATTATGGAGGCTAAGATTGCTAGAGTAATGGTGAAACTATTTCTTAAGCGACAAAGGTAGTATATAGTGACATCTTTGAAGTGGTAAATGAGCTCTTCAAGATCAGCATGTAAAGTCAGAAGCTTCTTGTGACACCCCACTTAAAATAATAACGGGTGGCTATCCCTATACTACATTTAATCAGGAATCTCAGATGGCTCATTCTCAGCATCAACGGACTATACTAAAATATATAAGGCTAACTACCCAAAACTATAAAAGCGGATGCCAAAAATTTAAATAAAAAAAAACATATAATGGATATCAAACCAACGATGTACAACTACTAACAAAGGTACAATGTACACAAGTACCAAGATAAAAGAAGTGACAAAATTAAAATAAAATGAGTACACCAAAGGAAATATACCCGAATAAGTTGTCGGGTCAGAGACAGTACAATAACCATAAAGAAGAAATATAAACAGCTACAAATAACTCTTGGGTGTAAACCCGATATACAAAATGAATCCTATCGATATTTTCATAGGAATAGAAATCGACTACAATCTAAATCCCACCACAGTCCGCAACTGCTACGGCTCCCAAGACTCTGGATAGGAAAGCATCCGGTATCCATGTGGTAGGACACCTGTAGTAAACAGTGTAAATATATATATATACAGAGAGAGAGAGAAAGAGAAATATAAACGGGTCAGAGCCCGAGGTGTAAAAATGTTTAGCAAGTGTGTTAACCGTGCATAATTAATATAAATCCACTATTTCATAATTAGAGTGGAGTCGCACTCTCGTGAAACCCCCAGACTCACCTCTTATCTACAGCGCGCACCTAGTCGTGTCCTAGAACCTTTATTAAGCTACTTGACACATTAAAGGACAACCTACCTCACTGTACGCATAGCCTATACCCACATGACCCTCCTTCTTAACATAACCCAAAAATCCATTCCGTTCTAACCCCACATAAATATATATACACCTATGTATATGCCTTACCAGGCTATATTGGTTCTAGTTATTTTCTTAAACAATTTATTAGTCTTAGCACGACACACAGTATCATAAGTTTTGGCATAAAGAATTTATTCTCTAAGCAGCATACATTCTAGTACTAAAGACATAACTTCTCTCCACTCCCAACATTGCACTACGTTTCGTGCGTGGGACGTCTCGCAAAGCGAAATCTAAATAAGGAACCCCCCCGATACACTACTCCTTGACAATGTTGATCGCAGGGATCCATTATATCATCTACACGAATCCTATTATTACAACTACCAAATTATTGAATACCATCTCTAAATGCACAAATGAATCTCTAGTTAAATCCTTAGGTTCGATAAAACCGCAATTGTCTCTAAGTACGACCTTTCGACCCTGATAAACTAGTACACCAAAATCATACAAGATGTACATCATAGAAACTCCATATCCTCTTCACCTAAAGGATATATAAATATATATTTACTCTAAATATATATGCAATCATTCATTCCTATAACCACATATATATAACACACATAATGTACACTTTGCAATACGCATAACATAAACGGTTATAGGATATCAAAATACTGCACCATGTTATCATCTTCCAGGAATTACTCACTTTCTCCTGAGGTCACCACCTATCGGACTATTATCACACCGCCATGGCGACAAAATCAATCGTAACGAATGAGAAGAGGTCATAGTTACTAACCTAAAAGTGAGAACGACTCATACCAAAGACTTCTCACCCCCAAAAATAAAATCACACAAATAATAATTGACGACTACGACCTGGGGAATATCCACACCCTCCTCCTCAAGCCAGGGTATCACCCTCATCACGCAACTTCCCATGATAGCATGTGCCGGGTATGCTCACACCATAAGTATATATATCATTCATACTAGATATATACCTGCATATGATCACATCATATTTACAAACCATCACACACAGTATAAATATTCACACCATATATACACACATATAAGCATATCTATATATATCGATCTATAATTATACATACTATCTCTCGTCCGTATGTATGAGATTTATAAACTCGGCTATAAACATACATAATCCTCATTATACTAGCCGTCATCTCAAGCATATTAACTTAATTCGTTATATACATACGACCCCTCACTTAAAGTATATTCATCCATTACCCCTATGATATGAATAGTCTTCCAATATATCCAACATTAAGGTTATTTACCCAAAGTTTAATGTATGTAACAATCACTACACTTCCCATCTATATCCGAAAGCACATCGATATATCTAATAATAATTCCCGACTATAAGTATACACTTAACTAATAGTCTGCAAGCCTCCAGCTAAATCTTAAATTCATTTTATGATCCCATCATATATTGGGACAACCGTAGTTAACCCCACCCCGATGTGTGTAAGCAATCCCGACTATAAGTATGCTCCCAACTATTGGTCAGCAATACGTTAAATCACTCTCATGTTAGATTATGGATCAATGGCTCATTATGAACCTTAAACATTACCACCTTTACGATTTATTCCTTGAGCTTAGCATCACTAAGGATACGCGACCTTTACCCCTCATTGGTCCCAAATCATATCTTAAATAGATTCCTATCGCTATAAGGATTCGACACAATTATCGACCTACAATTTCACACCATACCCTTACCACTCTCTCAAAGAGTCCTGAACCTTACATCATATCTAATCTCACTTCTGACCTCTAAATAGAACTCCCATCCTCAATGAGATTCCCCACTATACCTCAGAATATCTATTATTAATACGCACATAAACATAAAGGGAGTATCTCTACATTTTTTATAAAATATCACAAGTGTACGGGCTATTATAGAATAGCGAGTGTAAGTACGGGTCGAACCCACGAGGATTTGTCAATTTTAATTATTAAAAGAATTGTAACTGTCCAACTAGATCAAATGGGGTAGAGAATAATTATAAATTACACTAAATAAAAGCAACTACGATAAATGAGAGTAACATAAGAGATTTGTAAACAATTAGGAAATAATTAGGATTCGGGGTCCATTTATCACGTAACTAATGTTTCACACTAACCTAATGTTGTCATTCCCTTTTTATAACTCAAATTAAATTGACTCTCGCCGCGTTTAATTCGGAAAATATGATGGTTATGTTCAAAATATTTTTAGCGTCTCTAATAGACGGCTAAAATCCCTATTCCCTTAGAAAATACAAGTTTTAAAGTTCGCAAATGTATTTAAGCATGGACTATCAAAACAATCAAAGTGCAAGCATAATCCATCAAAAATTACTATTTTTAAATCTCAAAACTTGATTTGACAAAACAATCTTGAAGGTTCTAAAACACACTCTCATGTCGCTTTAAAATGAATACTGAATCTTTAATAACAATTAAAACAAGAAGGGAATAAACAACGATAAAATTAATGTGACAATATTAGCAAACTATGATAAACTTCACCCTACTCCTAATATAAGAATAAAGCTACCATAATGAAAGAGAAATTGCAAGAATGAATAGAGATCTTCATTAATAAACCAAACTTACAAATAGTTCTCTCACAACAATCTTCAATCCTCTAAAAAAATGATAAAAACTTGGCCCTCAAATTGATTACAATCACTCAAAGTTTCTCCCCGAAATCTTTCATGAAATTCCTCTCTGATTGTCTCCGAAATTATGAGCCCAAGGGTCCTTTTTATAGGACAAGTGGTGAGGCATTTGAGTTGTGGTGGGACTCTTTCTGATTGACCGAATAGTGTTGGTAGCTATCTCTCCACCTCTTTAATATTTGGAACGTGATAAGGGACGAAATTTTCCCCCACTCGAAAACTCTTATATTTTATTGCTGAACACGCATACCGAGTTTCGTCCAAATCGGAGAATAAAAATTTCCGACTTTTTTACGATTTTAGTGTAAAAATAGCATTTTTTCGAACGACCATAGAAATCAACTTTTTCGCGCCTTTTTTGAATTGATCATCAATTTGCACCAAATTCCATCATTAGCTGCAAAAATTTCACTCGGCAACTTTTTTCACAAATTAGCACAAGAATATTATAAAATTATCAAATTGCCCAATTTTGAATTAAAATTGCCATTTTCAATATGAATTCAATCATTCTCGCATTTTTTCCTCCGTTTAATAAAATAGTCCTAAGAAATTATTAAATACACTAAAATGCGAATAACAAAGTATAAATTTGGGTATAAAATATACAAAATAATGCACTCATCAAATACCCTCAAACCTAAACTTTGCTAGTTCTCGAGCAAAACTAAAATTTTAAAATTTAACTCACTTTCGTAGGAATCACGATTGCACTTAGCATGTGCAACAAGCCTTTAAACCTCTAGGTTACCCTAGTGGACGAGTTTTGTCTCGTGAGGGTTTGCAATGAATATACCCACAAAATTCAAAAGCTTGACTCAATACAAATGACTAAAAAGTAATATAACCAAGTTTCAATGAAAATTTCATAAATATAGTAGAATTTCATTTCTCAATCTCAACTTATTGTGTGTGTGTATGCATAGCCAATATAACCGTCCATGTCAAAAGATTTGATCGTTACATTTCTTATCTGAAAGTTCGTTTTGATTTCAAAATCTCACAGAATGCACTCACAATCGAACACTCGAAAATGGGTTATTTTCTCTCGGTATATGTGAAAATAAATAAATTTATATGAAGAAATTTCACATATACATGATCTAAAACGGAATTTTCTTTTTTATGAATGTGTATGATCTCATGAATGGAAAATCGATTACTTTTTGAAAATATTTAATCACACCATAGATCCTATTCATCTTCTCTCCACACTTTAACTAACTTCACTTGAGATCGATTAGGACTTTCTTTGGTTGTACTTTAGGCTCGGATTTTAGCTAGAAAGAATGGCTTTGGAGTTAAAAATTTTCTGAGAATATAGAGATTTTTCGATATTTTGACTTTAAGCACCTTTTCTTCTAACCTCCATTTGTCTTTTTCTTTCGCTTTTTCTTTTCAAGCTCACACCTTTTTTTTTTCTTTTTTTTCATACTCACATTCGTGCAACCTCTTTTTCTTTTGGCCTTTTTACTATCGTAATTTTACCCTAGTATTCTCAGAAAATAGGTATGGCTTGTTTTTATAGGCTTTAAACTCCTAGTTGGAGTTGGGTATGATAATGGGTTTTCAACAAAAGGCTTATTTTCTTTTTGGCTCAAATGGGCTTGCAATGGAATATTGTAAAAAGGTTGGAATTTAAGCTTATTTTTGGGCTTTCAAACGATGGCCTAATCTCATTTCTCAAGTTTCGTTAATCTGATTTGTGTCTTAAGACGACTTACTAAGACTTCTAGTACTTAAGATTCACATTTTGACTTTTTGATTTCAGTAATCGAACAAAACAAAGAATTTAAGATCATCAACGAATCTATCACTGAAGGAAAGATTGAGTAATTTTAACTCGGATTGATTTAAATCTCTCAAAAATGATGAATGGCACAAAATCTCATCGGGTTAAAATCTTCACATTTATTCGTTAAGCATATTAACTTTTGCCTCAATATCCATTTTCGATCATATTTTATGGCTAATGTGTAAAAATTTCATAAGATGAGAGATCCATGAATTAATTCTATATTAAGAAATTGTTTCAAAACTCAATTATATTGAAAAATCTTTTTGGATTTTAATAATAATTATTATTATTATTTTTACAAAGCGGAGAAAAATGACCTCAGTACCCCCAAACCTAATTTCTACATTGTCCTCAATGTTCAAGACAAAAATTTAAAAGGCGGGAAAGATATGAAAGATATTACCGTAATGAGGGACTTTTTTCAACGCATAATTCCTATAAAACAAAAAGTATGATACAACAACAATGACCCAACTTCATGTTCACTCGTGGTACACAGGGTCTTGGAGGAGAATATCCTCCAATTTACGATCTCGCAATTCCAGATATGGCTTCAACCTTTGACCATTAATTTTGAAAATTTCACCATTTTGGGGATTCTCTATCTCAACCGCCCCATGTGGGTAGACTATCCTAAGAATAAATGGACCGGACCATCTAGACCTCAACTTACCGGTAAAGAGATGCAACCTAGAATTATACAAGAGAACTTTCTGTCCAGGCTCGAATGACTTCCGTAGGATGGACTTGTCATGGAACATTTTCATTTTCTCTTTATACAATTTTGCATTTTCGTACGCATCATTCCTAATCTCTTCCAACTCATTAAGTTGCAGTTTTCAGACCTCTCCCGCAACAGGTAAATCGAAATTGAAGGTCTTAATGGGACAATAGGCCTTGTGTTCTAACTCTACCGGAAGGTGACGGGCTTTTCCATAGACAAGCCTATACGGGGACATACCAAGTGGTGTTTTGTAGGCAGTGCGATAAGCCCACAATGCATCCAATAACCTTAAGGACCAATCCTTTCGGTTTGGATTCACTGTCTTCTCGATGATTTGCTTGATTTGCCTATTGGAAACTTTAACTTGACCATTGGTTTGAGGGTGATAAGAACACCCTACTTTGTGCTTGACCGAGTACTTTTTCATAAGACTTTTGAAGGATCGATTACAGAAATGGGTTCCCTGATCGCTAATGATGGCTCGAGGCGTGTCGAAACGGGAGAAAATATTTTCTCGAATGAATTTGACCACCACGTGGCGATCATTCGTCCTACATGGTATGGCTTCTACCCACTTAGACACATAATCAACTGCCAAAAGAATGTAGAGATTTTCGTAGGAATTTGGGAATGGACCCATAAAATCAATGCCCCAACAGTCAAAAACCTCGATAATCAGAATGGGATTTAAGGGCATCATATTCCTACGTGTGATTTTTCCTAATCGTTGGCAACGGTCACAACTCCTAATGTAATCATTCGAGTCATGAAAAATGGTGGGCCAATAGAATCCACACTGCAAGATTTTTGCAGCGGTCGTTTTAGCACTGAAATGACCTCCAAAGGCTTGGTCATGGCAGAAAGAGATTACGCTTTGAATCTCGTGCTTGGGGACACACTTTCAAATGATTTGATCGGGACAATACTTGAAAAGATACGGGTCATCCCAAAAGAAATGTTTGGCTTCCCTTAAAAATTTGGAACAATCTTGCTTAGACCAATGCAGTGGCATTTCACCTGTCACAAGATAGTTCACAATATCGGCGAACCATGGAAACTGAGAAACAAGCATCAGTTGCTCATTGGGAAAGGACTCATTTAGTGGCAACAGGTTATCGGAAGATTCAATGGTTAACCTAGATAAATGATCCGCCACTACATTCTCACAACCTTTCTTATCCCGAATTTCAAGGTCAAACTCTTACAGTAATAGGATCCACCTAATGAGACGGGCCTTAGCGTCCTTTTTAGACAAAAGGTATCGCAGGGCCGAGTGATCGGTGAAAATGGAAACCTTGGATCCTATCAAGTAAGACCTAAACTTTTCAAGGGTAAAAACAATAGCGAGGAACTATTTTTCAGTCATGGAATAGTTCAATTGGGCATCATTAAGAGTCCTACTGGCATAATAGATGACGTGAGGAAATTTCTCATTACGCTGACCTAGAACCGCACCTATGGCATAGTCGTAAGTGTCACACATGATCTCAAACGGCTGATTCCAATCGGGAGGTCTCATAGTAGGTGCAGAGGTCAATTCCGTCTTTAGCCTTTCAAAGGCATGAACGCATTCGTTAGTGAAATCGAAGGGTGTGTCCTTGTCAAGAAGATTGCACAAGGGTCGAGAGATTTTGCTAAAATCCTTAATAAATCTCCGATAAAAATCGGCGTGTCCTAAGAATGACCAAACTTCACACACAGTTTTAGGGGGTGGGAGATTATCAATGAGATCTATTTTAGCTTTATCTACCTCGATACCCTTTTCAAAAATGATGTGACCTAGCACTATGCCTTGTTTGACCATAAAGTGACACTTCTCCCAATTAAGCACAAGGTTATTTTCCTTACACCTCTTTAGAACGAGGGTGAGGTGATGGAGGCACTCATCAAAACTAGACCCAAATACATAAAAATCATTCATAAAGACTTCGAGAAACCGCACCACCATATTCGAAAAGATACTCATCATGCACCGCTGAAAGGTGGCGGGTGAATTGCATAACCCAAAGGGCATGCGTCGATAGGCAAAAGTACCAAATGGACAAGTGAAGGTGGTTTTCTCTTGATCCTTAGGAGCGATGAAAATTTGATTGTAGTCGGAGTAACCATCGAGAAAATAGTAATATGGATAACCGGATAATCTCTCTAGCATTTGTTCTATGAAAGGAAGGGGAAAGTAATCTTTTCTTGTAACAGCGTTCAACTTCCTATAATCCATACACACTCGCCAACCGGTTTGAATCCTAGTGGGTACTAACTCATCATCGTTATTTTTCACCACCATAACAACGGATTTCTTAGGGACCACTTGAACGGGACTGACCCATTATCTATCATAGATGGGGTAAATGATACCCGCATCGAGTAATTTTAGCACCTCGATTCGAATGACCTCTTTTATATTGGGATTAAGTCTACGTTGTGCTTCACAGGAATTTTTAGCATCGTCTTCTAAGTGTATCCTATGCATGCACACCGAGGGACTTATCCCCTTAATGTCGGCTATGGTCCATCCTATGGCTTCCTTGTGTTCGTTGAGAACACGCAACAGTTTATCTTCCTGTTCTTTGTCTAAGTCAGACGCGATGATAATAAGTAAGGATTCAGAAGGTCCTAAGAACCTATACTTGAGCGTTTCAGGCAGTGTCTTCAATTCAAGCTCGGGAGCTTTCTCAATCGAGGGTGGAATAGGTGATGAGGAAAGCGAGAGGGGCTCGGTTTAGACTTCTAATTTCCTACTTCCATGATAGGGGCGGAGTCGAGGAGGGCATTTACTTCTTCGATGGACTGTTCGACATCAAATTCGGACCCAAAAAAGGCAAGACAAGATACTAAAGGGTCGTCATTATAAGTTTGCTCGAAAGTTTCTTGGACAATACTATCAATCATGTCGACATCCACGGGTTCATCTTCATCAGGTGGTTGTTTGGACAAATTGAACACATTAAGGTCCATAGTCATGTTCCCAACGGATAGGTTTAATTGGCTGCTCCGACACCTAATGACAGCATCAGATGTGGCGAGGAAAATACGACCCAAAATAACAGGGATTTGTGCAATAGGATTTTGCACTTGTTGGGTGTCCAAGAGAACAAAGTCGACAGGAAATATAAAGTCAGCCACTTTAATTAGGACGTCCTCAACAATACCTCTCGTGATTTTCACAGAACGTTCGACTAAGGACAAGGTAATCCTAGTCGGTTTCAACTCCCCCAAACCTAGTTTCTCGTATACGGTGTACGGAAGAAGATTCATGCTTGCTCCTAAATCTAGAAGTGCTTTATCGATGAGGTTCTCCCCTATCTTGATAGAGATCGTCGAAGTACCGGGATCCTTATACTTGATGGGAGTTCGATAAAAAATGATCGAGCTTGCTTGCTCGGCGAGAAAAGCTTTCTTGGGTACATTGGTGTTTCTCTTGAAGGTACAAAGGTCCTTCAGAAATTTGGCATAGGATGGGACATGTTGAATAGCATCAAGCAGTGGGATATTGATTTGTACTTTCTTGAATACTTCCAACATCTTATCAACTTGAGCCTTTTTCTTTTGTGGCACCAAACGCTGTGGAAATGGAGATTTTGAACATAGGTCTCCACAGATGGCTCGAAAGGTAAAGGTGAGGATGAAGTTGGAGACACGGGTGGATCTTTCTTTGCCTTACCTTTCTCGGATTCACTCTCGGTAGGTAGTGAAATGTTTGTCTCTACTTCCTTGCAAGACCTAAGCGTGATGATGGATTTTGCATGCTCTTGGGGGTGTGATGCGCTCGTGTCGTCTTGAATAAGAAATTGACCCATTGGCATGTTACTCTTTGGATTGAGTTCGGGATGACTCGGGAATGTTCCCTTATTCCTCTCACTCAACGCATTAGCTAGTTGGCTCATTTGGACCTCGAGTTTGGTAATGGCTTGCGTATTCGCGTGCATGCTTTGTTGGGTGGATTGGAGGACATTTTGCATGGTTTGCTGGAATTGAAGGGTACTTTGGGCAAGAAGGTTCATCGAATCCTCTAAAGATTGAATCTTTTCGGATGAGGGATTCTAGAGTGCAGTGGCATTCTTTTGGAAACCCGGGGGTGGGTTATCGGAAGATTGGCTTCCACTTCCTTGGTATTGACCCTTGGACCATGAAAGATTGGGGTGGTCTCGCCATCCCGAATTGTATGTATTGGAATATGGGTCATACATTGGCCTATTTTGGTAGAGGGCATTGGCTTGCTCAGTGAGTGCCTTGTGGGCCGGAAGGGTGGGGCAATTCTCGACTAAGTGGTCGAATGCATCACAAAGTATACACATAGGGGAACCTATATGTTGAACGACCACGGATGCAGTTCGATTTCCCTCTTTGCATGTCTCTAAAGCTTCTAAACGTCGGTCCAATGTGGCCACTTTGGCATTTAAATCATAACTTTGTTCGACTTGGTGAGCGAACCCCTCATTGGAGGTGGTGGATCTAGATTCTCTATTGGGTGCCCATCGCTGGGACTTTTTTGCTATGGCTTCTAGAAATACCCACGCATCGACCTCACTCTTCTCGATAAAATCACCATTACATAGTGACTTGAGCATAGTTCGGGTGTTACAATCGAACCCCTCATATAAAATTTGGACTTGGCTTCCCATCTCAATCCCATGGTGAGGACATTGCAACAGCAAGTCCTTGAATCGCTCCAAATACATCCACAATGCTTCTCCCTCCTTTCGGCTAAATGTGTTGATGGCGTGACGTATCGACGCCGTCTTTTGGTTAGGAAAGAATTATTGTAGGAAGGTGACACTCATTTGGTTCCAAGTGGTGATGGATTCGGGTTTTAATGAGTTAAACGAACTCTTAGCTTTGTCTTTCAATGAGAACGAGAACAATTAAAGCTTAACAATCTCATTGGAGAGTTGTTGGTACTTAATGGTCCCACATATCTTCTCGAATTCACGCACGTGAAGGTACGGATCCTCTTTTTTATTACCCCAAAACACGGGCAACAGTTGGATTGTTCCCGAATGGAATTGGAAATTGTTTGCATTGTGATCGGGGAGAAGTATGCATCAACGATGACTAGACCTAGTTGGATAATGGTAATCTTTAAGAGCACGTGGTGCTAACTCGTCTCCCATCTCGATGAATATCGAAAATCTACCTACGTAAGTCTCGGGAATGCTAGACTCCACACTCGACAAATGACCGGTATGATTTCGAAACAACTTCGCATACACTCAACTCACTCGATTTTTTTTTATGTGATGAAAAATAATATTTGACTCAAACCACGTAATTCCTAGCTAACACACAGCAAATTGAATAATCTAATTTAGGTGAGGGGAATTTCAATTTTAAAATCTAGTTTTCCTGAGATTAATCGACGATAGCAAGGGTCCCCAAATTAATCTCCCTAATTAGACAGCTCCTACTCTTTGACAAAGGAGAATTTAAAAGACGACCAACTACGGTTATCGCCTCAAAACCCGTTTTTTCCTCCAGGTAGGTGGTCGGTACGAAGACACATTAAAAACCACCAATCCTAGACAAGGTGAAATGGAATTGATTTGACAAGTTCGCGTTGGAGGAGCTTTTAACTCTACCTTTGTTAAGAGGTTTCCTATGAGCTATGTGATTTCCTAATGTCAATGTCTGATTGATTTTAAATTAAATGTGATGGCTCGGGATATACAAATGCTTGGATAATTAGTGATTTTCGGACCAAGGAGAGGTGATGAAATCCCCACCTTATCTTTCACACGGGTTTTTCCCTTAAGTCAATTTATGCAACGTGCTAAATTAAATGCGAAATTAAACCACGTAGGAGCACCCGAAAAAATAACGTACCTCCGGCGTGGACTTTTTACGGTCACTTGTTTACGCTGGGCGAAAGTTTAACTTGAAGTCGATCGGAGGGAAACGCCGCCTACGTTTTAGTTGTCCCCGAGAGTTCATTGTGCCCGTGGAAAGATTGCACAATTTTTTTCTTCGCGTTCGCGGACCGTTGAACACTTTTCCGAATTTTTCGTCACCCTTTTTTTTATTTTTTTATTTTTTTTATATGCTCCTGGAAAAAAAAACTACACCAAACGTAAAGTGCGACACATACACACAAAAAAAAATGACACACGCACTAGTGGTGTATTTAACAAGAAAAAAAAAAGAAAACACACTTATGAAACAATTTTTTTTTACCCCAAAAAAATTAAAAATATTGCCGGTGAATTTTTTTTTTTTCCCCAGAAATTTTTACTTTTTTTTATGAATTTTTACTAACAAAAATGCGAAAAGTAAAAAAAACTAGCCCGAAAGTCACAACTCTTTTTTTTTAAATCGAACAAATCCCCGGCAAGGCGCTAAAAACTTGTTGTCAATTTTATAAAATACCGCAAGTGCACGGGCTATTATAGAATAGCGAGTGTAAGTACGGGTCGAACCCACGAGGATTTGTCAATTTTAATTATTAAAAGAATTGCAACTGTCCAACTAGATCAAATGGGGTAGAGAATAATTATAAATTACACTAAATAAAAGCAACTACGATAAATGAGAGTAACACAAGGATTTGTAAACAATTAGGAAATTATTAGGATTCCGGGTTCATTTATCACGTAACTAATGTTTCACACTAATATAATGTAGTCATTCCCTTTTTATAACTCAAATTAAACCGACTCTCGCCGCGTTTAATTCGAAAAATATGACGGTTATGTTCAAAATATTTTTAACGTCTCTAATAGACGGCTAAAATCCCTATTCCCTTAGAAAATACAAGTTTTAAAGTTCGCAAATGTATTTAAGCATGGCCTATCAAAACAATCAAAGTGCAAGCATAATCCATCAAAAATTACTATTTTTAAATCTCAAAACTTGATTTGACAAAACAATCTTGAAGGTTCTAAAACACACTCTCGTGTCGCTTTAAAATGAATACCGAATCTTTAATAAGAATTAAAACAAGAAGGTAATAAACAACGATAAAATTAACGTGACAATATTAGCTAACTATGATAAACTTCACCCTACTCCTAATATAAGAATCAAGATACCATAATGAAAGAGAAATTGCAAGAATGAATAGAGATCTTCATTAATAAACCAAACTTACAAATAGTTCTCTCACAACAATCATCAATCCTCTAAAAAAAATGATAAAAACTTGGCCCTCAAATTGATTACAATCACTCAAAGTTGCTCCCCGAAATCCTTCACGAAATTCCTCTCTGATTGTCTCCAAAATTATGAGTCCAAGGGTCCTTTTTATAGGACAAGTGGTGAGGTATTTGAGTTGTGGTGGGACACTTTCTGATTGGCCGAATAGTGTTGGTAGCTATCTCTCCACCTCTTTAATCTTTGGATCGTGATAAGGGACGGAATTTTCCCCCACTCGAAAACTCTTATATTTTCTTGTTGAACACGCATGCCGAGTTTCGTCCAAATCGGAGAATAAAAATTTCCGATTTTTTTACGATTTCACTAGTGTAAAAACATTATTTTTTTGAACGACCATAAAAATCAACTTTTTCGCGCCTTTTTTGAATTGATCATCAATTTGCACCAAATTCCATCATTATCTGCAAAAATTTCACTCGGCAACTTTTTTCACAAATTAGCACAAGAATATTATAAAATTATCGAAGTGCCCATTTTTGACTTAAAATTGCCATTTTCAATATGAATTCAATCATTCTCGCATTTTTTCCTCCTTTTAATAAAATAGTCCTAAGAAATTATTAAATACACTAAAATGGGAATAACAAAGTATAAATTTGGGTATAAAATATACAAAATAATGCACTCATCAGGGACGATTTCTACATTTTATAACTATTTCATGATAGCCCACCATAATCATATTAATATAGTCCTCCTATCATTGAGTCCCTCAATCATTTCCTTACCAAAAGAGGCAGCCAACCCTCATAATTCAATTCTAACATAAGTACGAAAGCCCATATTCATCCTAAGGAACAAATCACTTAATATTATAACATAACCCTCCATAGTAAGTCCGTTAAGAAAGACCCTAAGAATAAAGCCCAAAAGAAAGGGTAAAAGAAAACCCCATTCTTCGTCTAAAAACAGTGGACCGGTCGATCGCGGTTCTAATTTTTTTCCTAGGAAAAATGCAGTAGGCTTTTCCCTTGGGGCACGGTCGACCGGCCCCTTGGCCGCGGTCGACCGGCCATACCATACATCTTGGCCATTTTCCCTTTTTGAACAAAACCAAACTCTCAAAACACCCCAAATCTTATCATCCAAACCTCAATCTTTAACTCAATCATATTCCTCACATCAAAACCCAACCTACATCTCATCTCATGAACTTAAATGACATCAATCTCATGCATAGACATCAAATTTAAGGTAAAATACTAAAAGCTAGGTTTTGACATAATATCCAAAATCCAATTCTTTTATCCACAAATTATGAAATGAAATACACAAATGAAATATTTTGCAAGATTAAACACTTGCCTTAAAGTTGTAGGGCTGAATCATCCTCGAGATCGCGTATTGGCCGGAATCTCCAAGTTTTCTCCTCTCTCTCTCTCTCTCTCTCTCTCTCTCTCTCTTCCTTTCTTCTTCTTTCTCTCTTTCTTTCTCTTTTTCTCTTTCTCACAAATAAGATAGGTTGTTCCGTAAGCCTCTTAAACCTTTAAAATATAAGTCCCAATTTTAGATGATAATACACACTTTAAATTACTCATTTTACTCCAATTCGAGTCAAACTAACTTAAAAATATTCCGGACCCGAAATAAAACCAAAGGACAGTCATTTCGACTATCTCGGCCTATCCAAAAACAATGGCGCACTCAGAATCATCATACGGCATACTTTATAACGTCCTCAATTTTTGGACCTCAATTTACAAATTCTAAAATTCTCCAATTTAAATATATTTTAATTTCTCCCGAAAATTTAATTTCTCAGTCCCAAAGTCACGGGGTATTACATACTCTCCCCCTTACAATAATTTCATCCGCGAAATGTAAGTTATGCCTAGGACTTCGAACCTCATCTAGTTCTTACATCTAGCCTCAAGATCAATATAACCATTTTTCCACTTCTCACATCAAACCATATAGATTTTAAAAAATCAAACTTGCTACCCAAGGCGCCTATACACCCTGTACTCGCTCAACTCGTAAAACCATAACCCGGCTCTACTAGCCTCAAAACGTAATATAACTCTCAACAAATTTCTATAACATCATATTAAGTATATATAAAAGTTTGAAATTTCCAATGGTTGAACTCTTCACAATTCCTGACATTCGCTACTTTCGTGCGGGGGAGGTCTCGCAAGCGAAATCCAAACAAGGAACCCTCCCAATACACTACTATGTAGCTATGTCGGGGATTGAGATCAGTTGAACCAGGATTAAGGTTTTATAAAAGATTTTTTTATTTATAGATATTGGCCGAAGGCCTAAATAATAATATATTATAAAATAATCCCATGTCTTTCGACACGCCAAACAAACACCTTATGTTCAAGACACAAGGCCTTAACAAATACAATACTCTAACCAATACCTAGTTCTCAAAACTAGCACAACCATGAGTTAAAATCTTCGCTCAATAATGGATCTTCTAAGATCTGAACCTCCTCAGTTATAAAAATCCTTGATATCACATTAAAGTATCACCACAAAGTAAGTCCTTCCCTCATTGGAACACTACAATTACATGCCCTAGCCTATCTATAAAACAATAACATTATAACCACTACTCAACAAACCTTAACAGTCCGCACTTCCACAAATCAATGGCATAACTCTCTACTAGCTCATCACAAGATGATCTATTATAACAAAAGATGCCATACAAGGACCACACTTGCTCACTCCTTCCTCGAAGGAAATTCTGTACACCCTATGGTTATAGCGACTAACCCCCCATAATACCTCACATGCGACGCTACCAATACTGTGCAAATCATGAGCTAAACCCAAAGAAAGGTACTCTACCTTATACTTTCGTAATCCAATTATTTCACTTCATACCTGAGTCCCTATATTCCTCCAAGACAAGTCCTTCTTCCTAAGGCCAAATTTTCCCTAAAGAAACATCCTCTAAAAAATCCTTCTTAACTATCCTGAAGGATAAAGAACTATTGCGACCCCCGACAACTCCTTCAGTCCTACTCAATGGACCCAATTCTCAAATTTCCTCCTCCCTTCTTAAATGAAGACGATATTCCTGAAAATGGGACAATGCCACATACCCTTTTATCGGTAAAAATCAAGAACACCAGGTTTTCTAACAAATATTGACGAGTTTCTAAATCTAAACCTCCCAAGGACTTCACTATTCATTTTTTTTCCTTAGTACTTTCCTTATCGATCACAAAATTTGCCATTCGAGTAAATTCTCCTTCTTACTCGACCACCGTTAGATCACCTTGAGTCGCCGTTAGAAATTTCCTCCTTATCTCCGCTCGAGTTGCAAAAATTCCTTCAGTCAAAGGGTACCCAAAATCTGTTATGGGTGTTGCATCTCTCATCTTGCCCCTTCCGGGACGACTTATTCTTGGAGACGTCTGAGACGAAAGCAATTGTGTCATAACGTCGTTCAAGCGAGTACACCTCGCAGAAGAAGATAGACGTAGTGAACACAATAATCCTACTAGTAGGGATCTACATCAAGAACGCTTGCAGAGGATCGTAGAAAACCCGCACAGATCCTAATGACACTAGAACCAGATGCTCTGATACCATCTGTGACACCCCGCTTAAAATAATAACGGGTGGCCATCCCTATACTACATTTAATCAAGAATCTCAGATGGCTCATTCTCACCATCAACAGACTATACTAAAATAGATAAGGCTAACTACCCGAAACTATAAAAGCGCATGCCAAATATTTAAATAAAAAAACATATAATGGATATCAAAGCAACGATGTACAACTACTAACAAAGGTACAACGTGCATAAGTACCAAGATAAAAGAAGTGCCGAAATTAAAATAAAATGAGTACACCAAAGGAAATATACCCGAATAAGTTGTCGGGTCACAAACAGTATAATAACCATAAAGAAGAAATATAAACAGCTACAAATAACTCTTGGGTGTAAACTCGATATACAAAATGAATCCTATCAAGATTTTCAAAGGAATAGAAATCGACTACAATCTAAATCCCGCCACAGTCCGCAACTGCTACGGCTCCCAAGACTCTGGATAGGAAAGCATCCGGTATCCATGTGGTAGGACACCTGTAGTAAACAGTGTAAATATATATATATATATATAGTAAAGAGAAATATAAATGGGTCAGATCCCGAGGTGTAAAAATGTTTAGCAAGTGTGTTAGCCGTGCATAATAAATATAAATGCACTATTTCATAATTAGAGTGGAGTCACACTCTCGTGAAACCCCCAGACTCACCTCTTATCTACAGCGCGCACCTAGTCGTGTCCTAGAACCTTTATTAAGCTACTCGACACTTTAAAGGACAACCTACCTCACTATACGCATGTCCTATACCCACATGACCAGGCATCTTAACATAACCCAAAAATCCATTCTGTTCTCACCCCACATAAATATATATACACATATGTATATGCCTTACCAGGCTATATTGGTTCTAGTTATTTGCTTAAACAATTTATTAGTCTTAGCACGACACACAGTATCATAAGTTTTAGCATAAAGAATTTATTCTCTAAGCAGCATACATTCTAGTACTAAAGACATAACTTCTCTCCACTCCCAACATTGCACTACGTTTCGTGCGTGGGGAGTCTCGCAAAGAGAAATCTAAACAAGGAACCCCCTTGATACACTGCTCCTTGACAATGTTAATCATAGGGATCCGTTATATCATCCACACAAATCCTATTACTTAAACTACCAAATTATTGAATACCATCTCTAAATTTACAATTGAATCTCTATTTAAATCCTTGGGGTCGATATAACCGCAATTGTCTCTAAGTATGATCTTTCGACACTGATAAACTAGTTCACCGAAATCACACAAGATGTACATCATAGAAACTCCATATCCTCTTCACCTATAGGATACATAAATATATATTTACTCTAAATATATAAGCAATCATTCATTCCTATAACCACGTATACATAACACACATAATGTATACTTTACAATACGCATAACATAAACGGTTATAGGACACCAAAATACTGCACCATGCTATCATCTTCTAGGAATTACTCACTTTCTCCCGAGGTCACCACCTATCGGACTATTATCACACCAACATGACGAAAAAATCAATCATAACGAATGGGAAGCGGTCATAGTTCCTAACCAGAAAGTGAGAACGACTCATACCCAAGACTTCTCACCCCAAAAAATAAAATCACATAAATAATAATTGACGACTATGACATGGGGAATATCCACACCCTGCTCCTCAAGCCAGGGGCTCACCCTCACCACACAACTTCTCATGATATCATGTACCGGGTATGCTCACACCATAAGTATATATATCATTCACACTATATATATACCAGCATATGATCACATCATATATACAAACCATCACACACGGTATAAATATTCACGCCATATATACACACATAAAAGCATATCTATATATATCGATCTATAATTATACATACTATCTCTCGTCCATATGTATGAGATTTATAAACTCGGCTATAAACATACATGATCCTTATTATATTAGTCGTCATCTCAAGCATATTTACTTAATTCGTTATATACATATGACCCCCTCACTGGAAGTATATTCATCCATTACCCATATGATATGAATAGTCTTCCAATATAGCCAACATTAAGGTTATTTACCCAAAGTTTAATGTATGTAACAATCACTACACTATCCATCTATAATCGAAAGCACATCGATATATCTAATAAAAATTCCCGACTATAAGTACACACTTAACTAATAGTCTGCAAGCCTCCAGCTAAATCTTAAATTCATTTTATGATCCCATCATATATTGGGACAACCGTAGTTAACCCTAACCCGATGTGTGTGAGCAATCCTGACTATAAGTATGCTCACAACTGTTGGTCGAAAATACGTTAAAGCACTCTCATGTTAGATTATGGCTCAATGCCTCATTATGAACCTTAAACATTACCACTTTTATGATTTATTCCTTGAGTTCAGCATCACTAAGGATACTCTAACTTTACCTCTCATTAGTCCCAAATCATATCTTAAATAGAATCCTATCTCTATAAGGATTCGACACAATTATTGACCGACAATTTCACACCATACCCTCACCACCCTCTCAAAGAGTCCCGAACCTTACGTCATATCTAAGGTCACTTTTGACCTCTAAATAGAACTCCCATCCTCAATGAGATTGCCCACTATACCTCAGAATATCTATTATTAATATGCACATAAACATAAAGGGGGTATCTCTACATTTTTTAACTATTTCATGATAGCCCACCACCATCATATTAATATAATCCGCCTATCATTCAGTCCCTCAATCATTTCCTTACCAAAAGAGGCAGCCTACCCTCATAATTCAATTCTAAATAAGTCCAAAAGCCCTTATTCGTACTAAGGCACAAATCCCTTAATATTATATCATAACCCTCCATAGTAAGTCCATTAAGAAAGACCCTAAGAATAAAGCCCAAAAGAAAAGGGGTAAAAAAAAATCCCATTCTTTGGCTAAAAATAGAGGACCGGTCGATCGGTCTTAGACCCCCGATCAACCGTGGTTCTAAATTTTTTTCTACGAAGAACGCAATAGGCTTTTCCCTTAGGGCGCGGTCAACCAGCCCCTTGGCCGCGGTCGACCAACCATACCAGACATCTTGGCTATTTTCCATTTTTGAACAAAACCAAACTCTCGAAACACCCAAAATATTACCATCCAACCCTCAATCTTTAACTCAATCATATTCCTCACATCAAAACCCAACCTACATCTCATCTCATAAACTTAAATGCCATCAATCTCTTGTATAGACATCAAATTTAAGGTAAAATACCCAAAAGCTAGGTTTTGACATAATATCCAAAATCCAATTCTTTTATCCACAAATTATGAAATGAAATACACAAATGAAATATTTAGCAAGATTAAACACTTGCCTCAAAGTTGTAAGGGTTGAATCATCCTCGAGATCGCGTATTGGCCGGAATCTCCATGTTTTCTCCTCTCTCTCTCGTTTCCTTTCTTCTTATTTCTCTCTTTCTTTCTCTTTTTCTCTTTCTCACAAATGAGATAGGTTGATCCGTAAGCCTCTTAAACCTTTAAAACATAATTTCCAGTTTTAGATGATAATACACACTTTAAATGACTCGTTTACTCCAATTCGAGTCAAACTAACTTAAAAATATTCCAGATCCGAAATAAAACCCAAGGATAGTCATTTCGACTATCTCGACCTATCCGAAATCAATGGCACACTCAGAATCATCATCCAGCATACTTTATAACGTCCTCAATTTTTGGACCTCAATTTCCAAATTCTAAAATTCTCCAGTTTAAATATATTTTAATTTATCCCAAAAATTTAATTTCTCAGTCCCAAAATGCAACACCCCGTATTTTAATACATTTAATATTTAATTAATTCGTGAATATTAAATTACTTGTGTATTGTATTTTTAATTGAATTAATTATGGCAATATATATATTTAAATATTAATTGGGGAGTGAATGGTTAATGTTTAGGGAAATTTATTTACTAAGTGAATAGTAATAATTTAATTACGTCATTTCGAGTATTAATGACAAGGTAAATACTTAGCCCAGCCGGGACTCGGTATAGACTAAATTGGGTGTGAGATAAGGATTTTTATAAATTAATTCGGACGCCAATTCTGAGTCCGCGGTTGAGTCCGGATGGGTCGAGATAGTCAAAAAAGAGTACTCGGGGGTAGTAATTGGGTCTCGGGGTAATTTTGGGCATGGCCGGGCCCACACGGGGTGAGTTGGGCCACTTTAATTAAGCCTGTTAGGCTAAAAACGGGATGGAGGGTTTTTAACCTAATTGGGAGATTAAAGAATGGCAGCCAACATAACTCTAAACCTAGGGTTTGAGAGGGGATTTGGGGGAAAGCAAATCAAGAACAAATTGGAGGTTTTTGGAGCCAAATTGAGGGACAGCAACAACGGATCAGACACTACAAACACTTTGAGCCAATTGGTTAACTGTTTTGATTCTTAAAGCATGATAATCAATTCATATCATAGTGATGTGTAAACCAAAATTCGTTTTTGGGTGTAAATGGGTACAAAATGGGGTTTTTGTTTTTGAAACACTTGAATGAGATTCAAAGTAAGATTTAGATGGGTGATTGATATCTGAATATGTATATATGATTTGAACGAGAAATCCAGAACATAAAAGAGTGGAAATCGAATCTGGAAATTGGGATTTAAAACAGAAAATTAAATTTTATGGAGAAAGACCCATTTCGAAAATTATGAGATAATTAGAGAAGTTCATTATCTTAATGGTCTCTATGATGAATAGGATGTGGATTAACCATGTGTAGATGATGGGATGATGTAATTAGAGGTTTAAATTATGGTTTAGAAACCTTGAAGTTCGTTAATGGTGGAAAATAGTGGGAAAGAAGAGCTGTAACGAAGGGGTCGATCGATCGATCGGGGGCATCGATCGATCGATGATGGGAAATTCTGGCCAGTTCGGCCTGTGTGTGATATGGGGGGAAAATTAATTAAATTAATTTCCATACTATAAATTGTGATAATTAATGTTGAAACACCTATTCCTAGTGATTATGGGAAAGAGTAATTGGGACTAGGATGAATTTATGTGGGACATTTAATGGATAAATTTGAGAGACTTTATTCCAAAATAGTGAGGTACGGATCAAGTGAGTGAATCCGGGTATATTGGTAAAGCGACCCAAGGAAGTGAATTAAGTTTGGAGATAAACTAAGTAATTTGGAGTCGGGATATAGACTCGGGGGAAATATATTTCGGGCCAAGTGAATCGAGTCCAGGTATGTTAATAATTATAGGCAAATATAATTGGGAAAATTCTAGAAATAAAGGTGTGACACATTGTAGGAAAAAAATGTGGGTATTATATTATGAGATGTAAATTGGACCAAGTGAGTGAGTCCGGGTATGTTGGTTAAGTGATATCAAGGTATTAAATTAATTATAGAGAGAAAGTAATTAGTTTGGAGTCGGAACATTGACTCGGAAAATGTGGAGGTAAGGGCCAAGTGAGAGAGTCCGGGGATAATGGTTGGGTGACACCAAGTTATTAAATAAATAAATGTGATAATTAATTTAATTAGAGACGGATTGCAGACTCGTATATGTGTTTATTAATTAATGTGTAAATTAATTAAATAAAAGTCGGATTGTAGACTCGGGTAAGTATTAAATTAATGGGTGTAATAATTAATTTAATTAGAGTTGGACAATAGACTCGGGGAGATATTAAATTAATGGGTGTAATAATTAATTTAATTAGAGTTGGACGATAGACTCGGGAAGATATTAAATTAATATGTGTGTTAGTTAATTTAATTAGAGTTGGGTGATAGATTCGGGGAGACATTAAATTAATAGGTGTGTTAATTAATTTAATTGGAATCGAGCCACAGACTCAGGAAATTTCAGGCAGTATACGGGATAATTTGAGTACACGGTAAAGCTGGAGTTTATATTATATATATACGGTGTAGTGATAGTATATATATATATGTGTATATATATTGTGTGTGATAGTAAATATCAGTGACTAGATATTTATTCAATTTAAATACTCTAATGCTATCAAGGGAGGTTGCGCGATGTGGGTGAATCCCCTAGCTTGAGGAGTAGGGCGAGTATATCCCCAGGTCATAGCGTCTAGTACATGGGTGAGGAGATTATCTCACTTTCAGGAAGGAATATGACCGCCTCCAATTCGTTTATGTAGTAGACCAGGTTGGTGAGCGAATCCAACTTGGAAAACTA
This sequence comes from Sambucus nigra, assembly GCA_949130495.1. Taxonomy (NCBI): domain Eukaryota; kingdom Viridiplantae; phylum Streptophyta; class Magnoliopsida; order Dipsacales; family Adoxaceae; genus Sambucus; species Sambucus nigra. The sequence continues at coordinate 427,258,198 of OX422212.1, read as the reverse complement.
GGTTTTGTGAGCACACCTAGTGAGATGGCATTTTAGAGTGAATCATCCGGTGAGGGTATACTCGGAAGGATGGATACGCGTATAGTATATGTGTGGATATTAGTAAAGGTACGTATAATATGGTAGTAAATATTATATGTAGGTGATAATACAGTGTGTGATGTATTTACCTTATATAACTCGGGTTACGGTTATATGCTGTTAATTAATGAGAAATTAATTAAGTTATTCGTTTGCTGGAATAATACAGTGTGTGATGTATTTACTTTATATAACATGTGAGATGGTTATAGGCTATTATTTAAGAGGAATTAATTAAGTTAATTATGAAATAACTTATAATTCAAGAATCATTATACTCGACTTAGAGTAATATGGTAAGGGAAGGTTATATCAGGACTAGTTGGACGGGGTAGTACAACTAGGCGGGGTTAAGGTAACCGGTAGGTGTGCACAATAGTGGAGGGGTGAGAATGTCCTCAAGGGAGTGCGACACTAACTTAAATATGAAGCGCATTCATGCATTTTAAATTACTGCAGTTAATTCACTTGCTAAATATTTTCAAAATGTTTTAGGTTCTAACCCTTGCTATAAAACTATTTTCAAAACCTTTTAGGTGTCCAGCCATAGGGACGCCAGGATTGATATTCTATTCCAGGGACACGGAGCTGCATCATATGTGGACGCTAGCAGGAGTTTGGATTAGACGCATCGTTCATTCATTCCTAGAGTAGGAATCATTTCTCAGTTCAGTTTTATTTAAGGCTTGTCGCCCAGACTTCTCAGTACAGTTTTCAGATGTAATCCTTCAGGTGTTTGATGTTTGTATTGGATTATTTTACTTTGGTGGCCGATGGTTTATTCGGCAAGTTATTTAAATTAATTATTCAGTTGATTTATTCAGTTGTGTGAATGGTTTGTATTTAATTCCGCATGTACTATTTTATTAAATTAAAAAGTTAAAATTTGGCACCAGTTTGTTTTGAAATACTTGGTGGTTAGTATGTTTTAAAAAGTTTTTGACAGTGATGCTAAGGATGATCCAACTGGGATTCCTGTTTTAATTTGGTATAGGACTGATCACCCAGTATTTTATTAGGCGGGGTGTCACACAAAGTCACGGGGTATTACACTTCTTTTCTATGACTTTCCTTTTTTTAAGAACTTGTCCTATGATGAGGCCAAGTCTCCATATACATCGAAGTATCGAATTCATTTCTTGAGGGCAGTCTTGAGACCTATAGTGCTTGTTTCATACTCTGTCGGGTTGTTACTACGGGGAAATCTAGTTTAATGGAAATGGGAGTGTGAGAATCATTAAGGGAAATCAGGAGTTTCCCAATTCCATATCATTTCTTATTAGTAGATCCATCAAAGTACATCTTCCATCAGAGTGCTTCATGAGAAGTATAGAGAATATCTTCATCCGGGAACTCAAAAATCCATACATCGTCTTCTCCCGTGGGATTATTTGTAAGGTAGTTAGAGATGGATCTTTCCTTCATAGATTTATTCATGTATATGTGATATCGAATTTGGCTAGCAACAGAAACTAGCAGGCCATTTGGCTTAATAAGGTAGGATTTTCCAACAGATATTTCATGGGATCCATTCAAGATACTAATTTAATGGGGAATGCAAGCATGTAGTTTCGTATCTTTTGAGTGACCTGAACTAAGATAACATAAGACTTCTCCAAAATGGTGTAATTTATTTCATACCCTTTCCATTTTCGATTAGCGTAGTAGATGGCTCTCTCTTTATGTGACTCTTTAAGGTATTGGGCTATCATAGAACTTGTTGCAGTGTTCGAAACAATGAGGTATAGAAGGAGGCGAAGACCAAATTATGATGGCATGAGAACCTTAACATTACTCATTGCATACTTTAGTTTCGTATTTTAGGAGGAGCTTGAAGATTTTCTTTCAGATAAATGTGAGCTAGTTGATGAATCTGCTTATAAATTAGATTTTTCTCAAGAAGCCCTATATTTTTTTTCTCTGTTCGAAGTGGTGGAATTTTGAGAATGGCTTTGAGCATTAAAGGGTCTTTTTAGATTCCTCTTTCACTGACCATGAATATCAGGAGTTTTCCCTTTATGATGCCAAAGATGCATTTTTATAGATTGAGATGCATCTAGTACTATCGTAGTTGTTCAAAGAATTTTCTCAAGGTATAGATGTAACCCTTTAGAATTTTGTATTTGATAATCATGTCATCGATATAGATCTCAACCTTTTTGTGGTTACGATTATGCAAAATGGTTGTAGATGCTCTGTAGTAGGCAGCCTCAATATTTTTAAGACCGAAAGGCATGACAGTGTAGTATAATATACCCCAAGGGGTAGTGAAAGAAGTATTCTCTAGTTATAGGGATACATCTTGATCTATTTATACCCAGAGAAACTTTCTATAAATGACTTGAGGGAGTGATTGGCAGTGCTATCACTGATCATGTCGATTTTGGGTAGAGGATGATCATCCTAGGAAGAATCTTTGTTCAAATCTCGATAGTCCACGTACATACGGACTTTTCCACTTGACTTTGGTATATTGAAGAGGTTGGCAAGTCATGTCGGATATTCAACTATGCGAATAAAATCGGCATTCAGTTTTTTGACAACTTCATATTTGACCTTAAGAGGCCACTTGTGATGGAGCTTTCTTAATTTTTATTTGATAGGGTTACACCTCGGGTAAGTAGGGATATCATATTTCACGATCTTTGGTTCGATGTCGGGAATGTCATTATAGGGTTATGCAAAAACGTCCATGAATTCCTTCAGAAGCTCCTTGAACTGTGGCCATTTATGCTCATCGAGTGTTGACCTTATCCTAATCTCGCGTGGGGCGCTACTAAAAAAAGATTAATAACAATAGTCTCATTGTCATTAGTTTCAATATGATTATGTTGTTTATTTTTTTCTTATTGAGATCAGTTAAGAATTATTAATTTATTAAATCATCTTCATCAATTATTTTAATAGAATCAATGCAATCAATAAAGGTTACAATAAGATCCTCAAAATCTCCGTTCATTTTATTAGATACATTTTCTAGAAATACATTAGTAAGAACCTCATCAAAGTAAGTCCTATTTACATACATATCAATAACAATAAGGGGGGGACAAATTTAGGTTCATTCTTTAGGAGGTAAATAGAAAGGTTCTGGATGGTTAGAGCTGGGTTGACAAGGTCACTATGCTAGTTGAGAAGTGGTTTATCAGTATAGATGATCCTCAAAGATGAGTTAGATTACTCAGACCTAGTGTGGATTATGCAAAGATCCATCCCTAGTGTGTGGAAGCCCAACGATTCATCGCTACTATTTATCTCAGTGATTTTTATGATTTTAGTGCTCTCAATGTCAAAGGAACTTTGTGACAACCCGCTCAAAATAATAACGGATGGCCAGCCCTATACTACATTAAATCAGGTATCTCAGATGTCTCAGTCTCAACATCAACTGACAATACTAAATAATATAAGGTTAACTACCCAAAACTATTAAAAGCGAATGCCAAAAATTTAAAACTTTTATTTAACACCAAATCAAAACCCAACCATACAATAACTCACCAACAACATAACATCTAGATATGATGAGGGAAACACATATGCTCCAAAAATTTATAAAAGAGTTCAACAAAATGTACAAAGTAAAATACCCGAATATGTTGTCGGGTCACAAACAATACAAAAATCTGAGAGAGAGAATATAAAAGAATCTACAATACTTGGGTGTAAACCCGATATACAAACTGAATCCTAATCTAGATATACCAAGGATAGGAATCGACTAAGACTAAGTGCCGCAACAGTCCGCTACTGCCACAGCTCCACGAATACACTGGTTGGATAAACATTCATGGCGTCCTTGCGGAGGAACACCTAAAATAATACAATTTATGCGTAGCAGGAGAAAATATAAACGGGTCAGAGCCCGAGGTGAAAATCTTTTATAGCAAGTGCATTAAAATGCATAATAATTATAAATGCATTATGCCAAGATTTAATGGAGTCTCACTCTCCATAATAATCCAACTCATCCCTCAACTAAAGCGCGCAACTAAACGTATGCACGTGATCTCCAAGTGAATTCCCGAATCTAATCAGGGAAATAAATCTACCTAAATCCCAATATAAATCTTCAATTAAAAACCATCTAACTTATCTCCCAATCTACACTTATCTGAATTCCATCTAAATCATATACTTTAACTTTTAATGTTATATTTCTCTTTCCTTATTTGTTCACTTACTTAACATATAGAGTTTACATAAACATTTCTCTAATACAACATACAATATACATAAACATTCTCTTTACTAGAATTTCTTGTATTCTAGTTATACGATCAATATACATATAATTATATAAGAGTTATTAGCATCTAAGTGCTAAGGACTAAAGTTCTCCCAAGTCTCAATATTGCACTGCGTTTCGTGCGTGGGACGTCTCGAAAAGCGAAATCCAAACAAGGAATCCCCCCGTTACACTACTCCTAACAATATTGATTTTCGAGATTCATTATGCCCTCAATGCATGATACATGTAACCCAATTTCTAATTATTCAATTAATTAATTTATTATTCCCAATTCTCAACAGTGCACGACGGTTCATGCGTGGGACGTCTCGTAAAGTTAAATCCAAACAAGGAACCCCCCGATACACTACTTCTGGCACTGTCGATCGTCGAGATGTATATATACTATATATATATATGATCATTAAGGACTAACTTATCCCCACTCCCAACATTACACTTCGTTTCATGCATGGGACGTCTCGCAAAGCGAAATCTAAACAAGGAACCCCCCTCGTTACACTACTCCTTGGCAATGTTGGTCATTCAGGTCCATTATGCCCTCGATACCCAAGTACCAAGCACAACAATAATATAATAACCATCCAAACGAGCTATAACTCGAGGACGCAGGTTCTCAATGCTATCATCTTCCAGTGCCCAAACCACGTAGCATACTGGGGACCACCTGTAGGACTAAACGACACTTACCTCGTGATCAACTCACACACACAACATCCGGGAAGCGGTCATAGTTCCTAACAGACAAATGAGAATGACACATACCCTCAACTTTTCACCCCTAAAATATAATGCAAATCACATATCAACACCAAGGACGACTTTGACCTGGGGAATATCCACACACTGCTCAACGAGCCAGGTTGCTCACCCTCATCGCGTAACTTCCCACTGATAGCAAGGAGGGGGTATGCTTCACTTATATATATATATATATATATATATATATATATATATAGTACGCTCTTAGGCGTAGTTGAATTTATATCATTATTTAGTATATTTCTCTCTCTTGATATACTAATCGTCAATTCTCACACATCTTCCCCACTTAGTATACACTATACTATTTCTCACTTGAAATTTTCGCATCACTTTATGATTAAGAATTGTCTCTCAATTCTATTAATGTAAAGGATACTCCCTATCCTAATGCACCTCGATTATCACTTCTCATAGTGTGAGATATCTCCCAAATTAATCATCGTTAAGGATATTTCTATATCCGTATGCACATTTATTAGCATTTATATTCTCAATTAGAAATATGTTTCAATTAATCATGTGAACCTTTAAAGTTATCCCATTTTGGATTTAATACTAAAATTCATTATCTTTAAGCGCATCTTAACTCTCGCTTATAAACCCATAATTATCTCTCCCTACAGAATACTCAATAATAGTGGGCTTCCCCACTTAGTCTATATATTGTATTCTCTAATCGGTATTCCTCAAATTAAGTCAATATGACTCCAATAATTTATTATAAGGGAAACCCCCTAAAATCTCCAAAACATACTTCATATAATTCCTATAGAGGTTCCCAATCGATAACCTCGAAGGAAACGGAATGATATTCTCCCTAGAAAACATTCCCCCAAAATGCCCTATTTTCGAATCTATTCGGGCCAAATCCGAATCGATTCGGCCCTGCGAATCGATTCGGCCTCCAAGGTGAATCGATTCGGGTCAAAAGACCTGGGATTCTGTCTCAGTCCGAAGTGATTCAGCTGGGGTCCGAATCGATTCGGTCACTCAGACCTGGGCACCTGCATATTTTCGAATCGATTCGGTAAGGGGCCGAATTGATTCGGCTCCTCAAAACTCAAGAAAATGGCTATTTTTTTATTAAGCCAAAAATCCCTAAATTTATTTTAAAATTCTTCTCTTCATTTATCTTCAATCCAAACATATATACATCATTAATATTCATCCTATAACATATTTAAACTAATTTCTAACCTCAAATCCAAGATCTACATAACAAATCTAAGATTTTACCCAAAAGTTAGGTTTTATCAAACTAAACCTAAAACCCAAAGATTTAATCCACAAATCATGAAATAAATGGCACACACTAATTATTTAGCAAGTTTAATTACTTGACTCAAGTTCGTAGGATCTGATTCATCCTCGAGATTGCGTATTGGTCGAAAAATCCACTTACTCTCTCTTTCTCTTCTTCTTTCATCTTCTCTCTTTCTTTCTTTCTATTTCTCTTTCTCTCTATGGAGAATTATTTCTCCTGTAGGCTTTTAAGCCTTGTCTCCCAAGATACACATCTTTAAATGATAATACACACTTTAAATAACTTGGTAACTTTAATTCGAGCCAAACGAACTTAAATTATTTCATAACCTAAATAGACCCCAAGTACAGTCATTTTGACTTTCTCAACCCTTCCGAAAACAACTACACCCTCATAATTGCCATTCGAAACACTTTCTAACAACTTCAACTTTTTGACCTCATATGCCAATTTAATAATTCTCCAAATAAAATGATATTTATTTCTCCTAAAATAAATAAATTATCGTCTATAAAGTTTCGGGTTATTACAAACTTCCCCACTTACAAGAATTTTGTCCTCGAAATTTTTTTCTAAGCCTAATACTCCAGAGCTCAACTAGTTCCTACTACAGTCATCCTCACTAATCCTATACCCAAACCTCTAACTTTCCACGACGAATTTTATTTTAATTTATTTTAAATTTTATAAAACCAATTTTAACAACTAGGGCGCCCTTACACCCTTTATTCTAGCTTTACTCGTACTAATCACAATGAGGCTTCATTTGCCTCCAAAGTTCCATAATTCTAAAGATATATAGATTATACTAGCAATATTAATGGTATAAAATTTTGAATGGCCCAGGGAAATAACTCCTCTCAATTCCTGACATTCGCCATTTTCATGCGGGGGAGGTCTCGCAAGCGAAATCCAAACAAGGAACCCTCCCAATACACTAATATGTAACGACGTCGGGGATTGAGAGTTTGTTAGATCCGGACTAGAGTTTGAAAATATTTCTGCATAAATCATTTTGAGATGGCCCAAAGGCCTATAAAAAGGTTGATTTTGAAAACAGTTTATTTTAAAAAAAAAATGTTTATGCCTTACGATACTTATATAAAATGCCTTATTCTCATAACACAAGGTCTTAATAATCATTATACATACAATAAAATGCAGCTCATAAAAATTTGCATAATCATGAGCTAAACTTCCCCGCATCCCAATAATCCACAACTTTTAAACTCTTTTCAGTGATAATATCTTATATCATATTAATATATTGCCATTCATTAGGCTCATCCATAGTTGGAATACAACAATTATATAAGTCTAACATGACTATATAAAAAAATAAGTAGCTTTATCATTAATACTCAACATACAATAGCAATTCTTACATTCACAATAAAGTTATAGCTCTCTTTAAGCACATTGCAAAAAAATCTATTCTCTCAAAAGATAATAACATAAGAGCCTAACTTGCTCAAAATCCCCTTTCGAGGCATCACATACATAATAGGGTTATAGCACTACCTTCTCACAAATATCTCCCATACGATATCCAAAACTTCATATATTAATATTCCTAATCATAAAGGAAAATAAATTACATCATCCATCTCTAGTTCGATTGCCCTTCCTCATCATTGGGCTCCCACACAAAGTCCCCTGGTCTAAATTGACCTCAAATCTGCTATAGGGGTTGCACTTCCAAAACTTCTTCAAAACGTGGTCCTTTACCTCTTTTAGGACAATCTTTCTTCCTATGACCTATTTCTTTACAAAAGAAACATCTACCCGCCATTCCTCTCGGCCCACCTTGAGGAACAAACCACCGTTGTGACCCTCTATAGTTCGACTTATACCCACTGCCATTACTGGAATTCCCTTAGCCAAACGTACTTGATGAAACCGAGTCTCTAAAGTTCTTACCCTCTTGCGAATGAAAATGATATTGATGGCACTGTAACAGTGTCGCATTCACTATCTCAGCAACGCTGGGCTCTCTAACAGATGCTGCCGAATTCTCGAATCTAAACCTTGAATAAACTTTGATATACGCTTCTCTTCCGTATTTACCTCATCAGGCACAAATTTCACCCATCGAGTAAAATCTTCTTCATATTATGCCAGCATTCTATTACCTTGAAACACATCCATCAATTTCCTCCGTATTTCCTTCTAAATTGGGGAAGGAAAATACCTTCGATCAAAGAGTTCCCAAAAATCTATTATAGGTAAAGCATCTCTCTGTTCTGATGTGGTGACAGACTCCCACCATTAGAGAGCATCCTCGTTAACTTAAAGGTGGCTAAAAATTGCTTTTTCACCTCACTACACTCAACCATACAGAGGTGCCTCTGCATACTATTCTTCCATTGACTTGCTGCCATTGTATCAACTCCCCATGAAAACCTCTGAGGATGCCCCTTACTAAAACCTTCCTTCACTCTTTCCCACAAAGATATTCCTAAACGGGTTTGGGCTGCTTAAACGGCAGATTACTATGCCATCATAGAAATGGAAGCAGTTACTCCTTGTGCCACAATATTGGCAACTTCATCTGTAGTTATAGTCCGGGGAGGTAATTGGGGTTCCAAATTCTCATCCCCTTTGTTTTCCATGACTGAACAACCTCTCTTCGGTAGCATGTGAAACAAGAACAAGTGTATCAGAATGCCTTTTAAATGTTTTCTCATCACTGAAGAAATATGGACATATGAATACAACGGTCCTAATATTAAGGCTCTATATCAAGAACACTTATGGAAGATCGCGGTAACCCACACAGATCCTAAAGATACTAGAACCTGATGCTCTGATACCATCTGTGACAACCTGCTCAAAATAATAACGGGTGGCCAGCCTTATACTACATTAAATCAGGTATCTCAGATGGCTCAGTCTCAACATCAACTGACAATACTAAATAATATAAGGCTAACTACCCGGAACTATTAAAAGCGGATGCCAAAAATTTAAAACTTTTATTTAACACCAAATCAAAACCCAACCATACAATAACTCACCAACAACATAACATCTAGATATGATGAGGGAAACACATATGCTCCAATAATGTATAAAAGAGTGCAACAAAATGTACAAAGTAAAATAACCGAATATGCTATCGGGTCACAGACAATACAAAAATCTGAGAGAGAGAATATAAAAGGGTTAATCTACAATACTTGGGTATAAACCCGATATACAAACTGAATCCTAATCAAGATATACCAAGGATAGGAATCGACTAAGACTAAGTGACGCAATAGTCCGCTACTGCCACAGCTCCACGAATACACTGGTTGGATAAACATTCAAGGCGTCCTTGCGGAGGAACACCTAAAATAATACAATATATGCATAGTAGGAGAAAATATAAAGGGATCAGAGCCCGAGGTGAAAACATTTTATAGCAAGTGCATTAAAATGCATAATAATTATAAATGCATTATGACATGATTTAATGGAGTCTCACTCTCTATAATAATCCAACTCACCCCTCAACTAAAGCGCGCAACTAATCGTATGCACGTGATCTCCAAGTGAACGCTCCAATCTAATCAGGCAAATAAATCTAACTAAATCCCAATATAAATATTCAATTAAAATCCATCTAACTTATCTCACAATTTACACTTATCTGAATTCCATCTAAATCATACACTTTAACTTTTAATGTTATAGTTCTCTTTCCTTATTTGTTCACTTACTTAACATATAGAGTTTACATAAACATTTCTCTAATACAACATACAATATACATAAACCTTCGCTTTACAAGAATTTCTTGTATTATAGTTATGCCATCAATATACATATAATTATATAAGAGTTATTAGCATCTAAGTGCTAAGGACTAAACTTATCCCAAGTCTCAATACTGCAATGCGTTTTGTGCGTAGGACGTCTCGCAAAGCGAAATTCAAACAAGGAACCCCCCCACCCGTTACACTACTCCTGACAGTATTAAGTTTTGAAAGTCATTATGCCCTAAATGTATGATGCATGTAACCCAATTTCTTATTATTCAATTAATTAATTTATTATTCCCAATTCTCAACAGTGTACGACGGTTCGTGCATGGGACGTCTCGCAAAGCGAAATCCAAACAAGGAACCCCCCCCCCCGATACACTACTTCTGGAACTGTCGATCGTCAAGATGTATATATACTATATATATATGAGCATTAAGGACTAACTTCTCCCCACTCCCAATATTACACTGCGTTTCGTGCATGGGACGTCTCACAAAGCGAAATCCAAACAAGGAACCCCCCCGTTACACTACTCCTTGGCAATGTTGGTCGTTGAGGTCCATTATGCCCTCGATACCCAAGTACCAAGCACAACAATAATATAATAACCATCCAAACGATCTATAACTCGAGGATGCAAGTTCTCAATGCTATCATCTTCCAGTGCCTAAACCACGTAGCATACTGGGGACTGTGACACCAAACCTAATAAAATACTGGGTGATCAGTCCTATACAAAATTAAAACAAGAATCCCAGTTGGATCATCCTTAGCATCACTGTCAAAAAAAATTAAAACTTACAAACCACCTAGTATTCCAAAAGCAAGTGCCAATTTTAACTTTTTGATTAAACAAAAATAGTACATGCAGAATTAAACATAAACCATCCACACAACCGAATAAAACTCAACTGAATAATTAATTACACAACTTGTCGAATAAACCATCGGTCACCAAAGTGAAAATAATCCAAAACAAATATCCAACACAGGAATAAAACAAATCTGAAACTGAACTGGAAGTCTGGGCGACATGCCCTAAATAAAAATGAAACTGATACAAGATTCCTACTCTAGGAATGAATGAATGATGCGTCTAATCCAAACTCCAGCTAGCATCCACATATGTCGCAGCTCCGTGTCCCTGGAATAGAATATCGATCCTGGCGTCCCTGTGGCTGGACACCTAAAAGGTTTTGAAAATAGTTTTATAGCAAGGGTTAGAACCCAAAACATTTTGAAAATATTTAGCAAGTGAATTAACTGCAGTAATTTAAAATGCATGAATGCGCTTCATATTTAAGTTAGTGTCGCACTCCCTTGTGGACATTCTCACCCCTCCACCATTGTGCACATCTACCGGTTACCTTAACCCCACCTAGTTGTACTACCCAATCCAACTAGTCCTGGTATAACCATCCCTTTCCATACTACTCTAACCCGAGTATAATGATTCTTGAATTATAAGTTATCTCACAATTAACTTAATTAATTCATCTTAAATAGTAGCATATAACTGTGTCACAAGTTACATAAAGTAAATAAATCACACACTGTATTATTACCCGTATATAATATTTACTACCATTATATACGCACCTTTACCACAATATCCACACATATAACATACGTATATCCATCCCTTCGACTATACCCTCGCCGGATGATTCCCTCTAAAATGCTATCTCACTAGGCATACTCACAAAACCTAGTCCCCCAAGTTGGAATCGCTCACCAACTTGGCCCAAAATATAAACGTAGTGGAGGCGGTCATATTCCTTCCCTAAAAGTGAGATAAATACCTCACCCATATATACCGGGCGCTATGACCTGGGGATATACTCGCCCTACTCCTCAAGCTAGGGGATTCATCCACATCGCGCAACCTCCCTTGATAGCACTAGAGTATATAAACTGAATAAATATCTAGTCACGGATATTTACTACCACACACAATATCTACACGCATATATATACTATTACTACACCGTATATATATAATATAAACCCCGGCTATACCGTGTACTCAAAATCCCGTACACTTCATGTAATTTAATATCACACATAATATATACACCTATATATATATATATACTATCGCTACACCGTATATATATTATAAACCCCGGCTTTACCGTGTACTAAAAATCCCGTACACTGCCTGTAATTTCCTGAGTCTGTGGCCCGACTCAACGTAATAAATTTTCTCACTTAATAATTTATTGTCTTCCCTAGTCTATGGTCGACTCTAATATATTTAACTCACACCTCAATTTATATAACGCTTTCCCCAAGTCTATGGTCTAACTCCAATTAAATTAATTAACACACTTATTAACTTAATACCTTCCCGAGTCTATCACCCGACTCTAATTAAACTAATTAACACACATACTAATTTAAATACCGATCCGAGTCTGTGGTCCGACTCCCAGTTAATTAATTTACACATTAATTAATTTACACCAATCCGAGTCTATGGCCCGACTCTAATATGATTAATTAACACACTTATTAATTCAATACCTCCCCGACTCTACAATCTGACTCTAATTAAATTAATTATCATACTTATTAACTTAATCCTACCCGAGTTTGCAATCCGACTCTAATTAAATTAATTATCACACTTAGTAATTTAATCCTACCCGAGTCTACAATCCGACTCTAATTGAATTAATTATCACACTTATTAATTTAATCCTACCCGAGTCTACAATCCGACTCTAATTAAATTAATTATCACAGTTATTAACTTAATCCTACTCGAGTCTACAATCCGACTCTAATTAAATTAATTATCACACTTATTAATTTAATAACTTGGTGTCACCCAACCATTATCCCCGGACTCACTTACTTGGCCCGTAACTTAATATTTTTTCGAGTCTATGTTCCGACTCCAAATTAATTACTCTCTCTCTCAATAATTAATTTAATACTTTGGTGTCACTTAACCAATATACCCGGACTCGCTCACTTGGTCCATTTTACCTCTCATAATTTCATTTCCACATTTTCGCCCACAATGTGTAGCACATTCATCTCCATAATTTCCCAATTGTATTTACCTATAATGACCAACATACCCGGACTCGCCCACTTGGTCCATAATTAAGTATTTCATTTCGATTCCTTTAATAATGTAGCGTCACCCAACTACAATATCCGAACATTATTCCTCGGCCCAATTTCAATACTTATGAATTATCTCCCAAATTCGTTCATCTCATGCGATACCGTTCACACCCTCCTAAACCCAATTATATCACTCTATAATTGTTAAGGAAATATGTGTCCATGTGAATTTATCACTAATTAAAATCAAGGGATTAAATTTTAAATAAAACCCTCTTTATAAACAAACTGGCCGAACTGTCAAGTTCCTGGGACCGTCGATTGATCGATCGAGCAGGTGATCGTCTTCCCTGGCTTGCTGTTTCAGCCATTGACGAACCCTTAAGCTTTTGGTTTCTCTTAAACCCTTACCCATTTCACAACCAACATATCCTTCACACCATAATAGGTTCTAAACACCCTAGAGACCTTAACTAATCAATAAATTTATACCAAACCCTCGGTTTATCCGATTTGGGTTTTCCACCCGGGTCTGTCCTACCAAATCCGCCCCTACCCTATTTAGTCCATGTAATTGCTATACATATTGCAATCCACTCTACAATTTAATCTTAACAGATTCAAATCAAAACTTAGCATCCATCGAATAATTAAATATGCCCATTACTCTAAATTCATAAAAACCCAATGTTAATCTTGGTTACACACCCAAAACGAATTTTCATATACACATCACTATGATATGAATTGATTATCATAATTTAGAAATCACAACAGTTAACCACTTTCCTGGAATCGTTCGTAGAGTCTGATCCTTTGGTGTAGTCCCTCAATTTGGCTCCAAAATCCCCAAATTGTCTCTTGATTTGCTTTCCCCCAATTTACCTCTCAAGCCCTAGGCTTAGAGCTGAGTTTTCTTTCGTTCCCTAATCTCTCAATTAGGTTAAAAACATCCGATCCCGTTTTTGGCCATGTCGGCCTAATTAAAAAGATCCAACTCTCCCCGTTTGGGCCCGGCTATGGCCAAAAATACCCCGAGACCCAATTACTACTCTCGGGTACTCTATTCTGACTATTTCGACCCATCTGGACGCAATCGTGCGCTCAGAATTGCCATCCGAAATACTTTTCAAAATTTTCAAATTTCGACCTCAAAATGTGACACATGAGATTTTGAACCATTAAACTTAAAATCGCCAATTATAATTAATTCGGCTCACTCAATTAAATTCTCCATCTCATGAATTTAAGTTTCTCCAATTTAAATATTTTTATAACTCCCAAAAATAATTAAATATTAAATCTTCCAAAATTACGGGGTGTTACATACTCCCCCCTTACAAAGGAATTTCGTCCTCGAAATTAAGATGAGCGTAGTGTCCCAAGGTTCACATATTACTCTCTAGTCATGTGCCTCCAAGCTCGCTATATCTATCCCATCCGCTTCTAACCATACGTTACACAAGTATGCATTTAGATTACCCAGGGCGCCCATACACCCTATACCCGTGCTTAACCACACAAAATTTGCCATAATTAACTCGGGTGCCCATACACCCTATCCCCATTCTTTACCGCACGAAAGCTACCCGACTATGCTAGTCGTAACCCGTAACCTAACTTCGAACCCATAGTCATATCACACACACACACACACACACACACACACACACACATATATATATATATATATATATATATATATATATATATATATATACCTATATTTACTGTCCGGGTACCCAACCCATGTGCTAACGTCCAAACATCTCCCCATAAATACTTGTCTCTCAACACAAAAGTATATACGCTTACTTTCATGTTACCAAGGACAACATAAAATGCCGCGCCCTTACTATCACTAGTCCTTGCCCAAAATAAACCCTGAGCTATCTCTCTTGCTCGAAAATAAATCTAACCACCCTGATTCACTTCAGTAAACATCCCCACTTACCGGGATAAAATTTGAGAACACAAAACCTCACTATGTGCTATCGCACCACGCAATACAACTTATATATCCACATATATATAGGTTATATTCCCTCTCCGGTGATACCTAGTATCAACCATACCCTGGTGTCGTGAACACCAAAAATTTTCACCACTATTCACCATAGTTAAATTCCATCGCTATCCAGCCGATTTTTAGGAAATATTATCAACCCTAATCCCATAGTTCTTGAAAGTAGTAACTCCTCGCATAATTTAAACCTTCACTCAGTGTACACCTCCACTCTCCCGTGAAGAACACCAAGGAAACTGCACTACCCTACGGAAAGTTTATCCACATACTATGTCTGCTACAGCCAACGCACCCACTAAGTTCGACTTACCCGCGAACTCTAGTGAAAAATAAGTCTTATATTGTGACATCCTCCTTGCCACTCAAAAATATACCCCACGCCCATAGGGTAAAAATAATTACCTTCATACCCTAGCTGCAACGGCTGATCCTTGGGTTTCGGAGCATCTTCTCCCTGCCCGAATGCTCCCATGACTTGCTTTTGTGGCTGTACATCCAGGACTTCATCCTGTAGTTAACCCCTACCTCATTTAAGGCAATATCTCTTCATGTGTCTCGTTTTCCCCACAAACGAAACACCTTCTAATCCATTCACCCTACTACTGATCCCTTTCATGCCGACCTTGTTGAAATTCCTGGCCATCCTGCAGATAGCCTCCAGTTGTAAATCGTTTGGCATGATTTCCCTATCGGAATCCTGTCCTTGATCTCCCCCAGTCTGCTGTTGGGATACCCCACTGGTACGGTTCCCTCCAGCCTTATCCAATTGGTTAGTTCCCACTCCCCTCCCGCTTCCTTTTGCGTGGAAGTGATATTCCTGACAGTGCCGGAGTATTGCGTTAATGACATCAGTATAAGCTACTAATGCATATTTACCAATTAAATGTTGTTTGATTCTCCAGACATCCCATCCACAAACCTTTAATTTCTTTCTCTTATCCCCGCTTACCTCATCCGGTACACAATTTTGCCAACGAGTGAATTCTTCCTCGTAATCGGCCAGTTAACGGTCCCCTTGAGTCACCTCACAAAATTTTCTCCTCGTTTAGGTCTCAACCGTTGGAGGAAAATACTTGCAGTCGAACCGCACCCAAAACTCTACAATAGCTAGTGTGTCCCTTTCCTCAATTGTGGTGATCGACTCTCACCACTGTAGCGTTGCTCCCATTAAACTAAAAGTGGTTAGCATTTGTTTTCCGCACCTCATCGTAATCTCCCATGCGTAGGTGATGATAGATATATCTCTTCCTTGACACGCTAGCACTACATCTGAACCCCTCGTAACTCTGGTGGGTTCCCACTAAAAATAACCTCTCTTTCTTGTTTCCACCCCGACGACCTCGCGTGAGTCTGAACATCCGGCGCCACTAACACTTGTGGCGGATCCCGTGGAAAGTAACCTGCCGTTGCGACCACCGTCGCTTCAACTGCCTGTGCCACTAATTCAGTTACCTATGTGTGACACCCCGACTAATTAAATACCGGGTAGCTACTCCTTTATTAAATTAATACAAAATGCCAAATTGGTTCAGTTAATAGCATCACTGTCTAAAACATTTTAATGATTACTAACCACCTAGTATTTAAAAAGTAAGATGTCAAATTTTAAATTAAATCTGATTAACAAGAAATAAATGAATTATGAAAGAATAACATAACCATTCACAATAAAGTCCCAATAGTGTAATCAACAAGTAATAAAGAGTCTAGAGGAAATACTCCTCACAACAATCCCGATATGGAAATAAATAAAACATGTCTGCATCCTGAATTAAATTACAAATCAAAGTCTGAATAACTGAAATATAAAAAGTCTCTAATAGAAATGGGCGACATGCCCTACAAATGATGAAACTGAATATGGAGTCAAGACTGGAAAATGAGGCGTCTAATATCAAAGCCCTGTAACTTCCACAACAGCTACAGCTCGTCTCCTGAATAGAGATCCTATGCATGGTGTCCTTGTGGTTGGGCACCTAAAAAGGTTTTTACAAAAAATAGATTTGAAAGCAAACGGGTCAGAGCCCGAAAGTGGAGAGTATTTTAAAAACAGCAAGTGCTTTAATAACATTTAAAACAATGAATGCAAAATACATATTAGGATGTGCTCTCACATGAAATACTCACCTCTCGTCTAACTGTGCACTCCTAACGTTCCTGTACCCATTCATGTGTTAGTTATATCTAACTAAACCGTCATAAGTTCTAACCCAACTACTCGATTCACAATATGAATTCCCAATGTTATCACTTAAATAGATAGCTTTACTTAAACTCAGATTCTCAATTATTAGCATTTCCGTTTACTGGAGGTTATCCCCTTAATTATCTTCTCAAGGAGTTACTATAAATTATTCTCATAATTAAACATAACAATTCCTTTTCATTTAACCGTATATTATTCACATCATAAATATACAATATAAGCACCCCGAGGCTAAGCTGTGGTGCACACATACTCTGCTATCCATCCCGGTACATCACGTACATAAGGATTACAAATTCCGAATCTCTCAGGAATTGTTAGAATAAACACCACACACAAAAATGGAGGCGAACATAATTCAACATATCCATGGTCACGTACATACCTACGCTCCATAGTCAGCTGGCTTAATAACTCACAATTAAGTCATTCCCTTGAACTATGTCCTCTAGGTACCAAACTAAATCCGGGCACACAAGGATTAGATGGCCCTAAGCGAACGTAAACCTCCCATGATAGCAAGTATGGTATCTATGTCATACACAAAAATCATATACTAAGCATTCACACATCTTAGATGTCTCAATATTAATAAAGGTACATTCTACATCCTTATACCATTATTCCAATTTTATACATTTTTAAGTCTTCCGATAATATAAAATGTAGACTGTCGACACATCTCACGTCATAGTTTCTTGTACTTAAAACCTATCTCAAAGGGTCTATTAAGTTTCCTATTATTCCCACATATAACATCATTATTCTTAAGGTCCTTACTTCTGCCCCAAACCTCATTTCATCAATTTATTCAATTTTACTCTTTTAACCCTAATATTATCTCACTCATCGAGTTTCATTAGCTTTTAGGATAATTCCTCAAATTGAATTCTAATTAAGGTCCGAACTTTATAACCATACCTACTGGTCTTCCTTAAGTCTAAGGATATTCATAAAGTCTCCAATAATATTTTCTAAGGGTTAACATCATTAAAATTTAACTAGGGGAAATTTTACTCATTCTGGGAAGGTCGATCGATCGACCTTGAACCTCGATCGATCGATGGTGGTCGATCGATCGACTGATGAATGTTGATCGATCGATCGCACCAGGTAGGCTATGGACTGCTTCGTTTTGTGGTCCTCAACTCGTCCCAAAACTCCATTATAATGCATTAAACTCTAATCTAACGTTATAATATCATCGTACTACCATCCTACAACATTGTTAACGTTCTAAAACCAATAATTCATCAACCAAAGGCTTTATTTGGATCAAAACTTCATCAAGAACCCTAGTTTTCTATTTCTTTCAAGAACATTAATAAATCTCTTCTTAAATCCATTTTTAGATCATCAAGGGTTATATTTTGAATTCATAATTCGTCCAGAATATGTCTACATGCAATTCCTAACATAGTTCATAGTTTTAATCCTCAAATTCATGGGTCTATATCAATCTTCCAAGACAAAATTCGATAATTACCTACACATGGAAGAACACATTCATGGAATTAATTGTAACTAAATCACTTGCCTTATGTGCCAGATTTGTTGTTGGTTGAATATGGTTGAATTCCTCTCTCTCTCTGCAGAATTCTCCTCTCTCTCTCTCTCTCTCTCTACAAGCTCTTCTCACAAGATGACAATGGAGGTGGGGGTTGGTTTTTGGCAAGTTAGAAATAGTTTCTTAACTTCTCCCGTAGCCCACTACTTAGATTGGGGTTGGAAATGGGTTAGTGGGTTTAATGATAAGTTGTAATTAAAGTCTGATTTTCGTGGGTTTTAATTTCCAAATTTCCGAAATTACCAAACTACCCTTTTGGGTCCGGTTTGGCCTAAAAATGCCCCGGGGCCCAAACTAAACCCCCGGCTAGTGTTTTCTGACTATCTCGACCCTTTCGGACACGTTGGCGCACTCAAAATGACCATACGGTTGATAAAAATAAAATTCACTTTTTAATTCAAATAATTACATTCCTGACGCGACTGTCACGCGCGTCCCGACAAAATTTTCCAAATTGCCGTATTTCAGCCTCGCGACTATTTCAATATTTTCAATATTCATATATTTCCATATATACACATTATAATCAAATACGAACTCACATCTCGTTAGTATTTTATCCAGATTAATTCTCAATTAATTCACATTTAATTTAATTAACCCCATAAATAAATATCGATAAAAATGCGGGGTATTACACTATGCTGCCAAAATTATCTATGGCCATTGCTGTGGTAACTCTTGCTCCTGGCGAGCCTCCCTCGTCTCATCTTCCCTTGTTGCCCTAGCTGCCTTCTCTCTCCTGGGCGTCATCTGGAATGAGAATCGAATTTGTATGAGTTCACTCTCAAATATAAATTTGGCAGAAGAACGTATATGCGCATATGTACAAGAATAAAACAATCCTATAATAGGGCTCTATATCAAAGATTGCTAAGCCGAAACGTGAAAAGTTGCACAGATCCTAAGGACACTAGAACCTGATGCTCTGATACCATCTGTGACACCTCGCCTAATAAAATACCGGGTGATCAGTCCTATACCAAATTAAAATAGGAATCCCAGTTGGATCATCCATAGCATCACTGTCAAACACTTTTTCAAACTTACTAACCACCTAGTATTCCAAAAGCTGGTGCCAATTTTAACTTTTTGATTAAACAAAAATAGTACATGCGGAATCAAACATAAACCATTCACATAACTGAATAAAACTCAACTGAATAATTAATTACACAACTTGCCGAATAAACCATCGGTCACCAAAGTGAAATAATCTAAAACAAATATCCAACACAGGAATAAAACAAATCTGAAACTGAACTGCAAGTCTGGGCGACATGCCCTAAATAAAAATGAAACTGATACAAGTTTCCTACTCTAGGAATGAATGAATGATGCATCTAATCCAAACTCCATCTAGCATCCACATATGTCGCAGCTCCGTGTAACTGGAATAGAATATCGATCCTGGCGTCCCAGTGGCTGGACACCTAAAATGTTTTGAAAATAGTTTTATAGCAAGGGTTAGAACCCAAAACATTTTGAAAATATTTAGCAAGTGAATTAACTACGGTAATTTAAAATGCATGAATGCGCTTCATATTTAAGTTAGTGTCGCACTCCCTTATGGACATTCTCACCCCTCCACTATTGTGCACATCTACCGGTTACCTTAACCCCACCTAGTTGTACTACCCCGTCCAACTAGTTCTGGTATAACCATCCCTTGCCATACTACTCTAACCCGAGTATAATGATTCTTGAATTATAAGTTATCTCACAATTAACTTAATTAATTCATCTTAAATAGTAGCATATAACCGTGTCACAAGTTATATAAAGTAAATAAATCACACACTGTATTATTACCCGTATATAATATTTACTACCATTATATACGTACCTTTACCACAATATCAACACATATAATATATTTATATCCATCCCTTCGAGTATACCCTCGCCGGATGATTCCCTCTAAAATGCTATCTCACTAGGCGTACTCACAAAACCTAGTTCCCCAAGTTGGAATCGCTCACCAACTTGTCCCAAAATATAAACGTAGTGGAGGCGGTCATATTCCTTCCCTAAAAGTGAGATAAATCCCTCACCCATATATACCGGGCACTATGACCTGGGGATATACTCGCCCTACTCCTCAAGCTAGGGGATTCACCCACATCGCGCAACCTCCCTTGATAGCACTAGAGTATATAAACTGAATAAATATCTAGTCACGGATATTTACTACCACACACAATATCTACACGCATATATATACTATTACTACACCGTATATATATAATATAAACCCCGGCTATACCGTGTACTCAAAATCCCGTACACTGCATGTAATTTAATATCACACACAATATATACACCTATATATATATACTATCACTACACCGTATATATATTATAAACCCCGGCTTTATCGTGTACTAAAAATCCCGTACACTGCCTGTAATTTCCTGAGTCTGTGGCCCGACTCAACGTAATAAATTTTCTCATTTAATAATTTATTTTCTTCCCGAGTCTATGGTCCGACTCTAATATATTTAACTCACACCTCAATTTATATAACGCTTTCCCCAAGTCTATGGTCTAACTCCAATTAAATTAATTAACACACTTATTAACTTAATACCTTCCCGAGTCTATCACCCGACTCTAATTAAATTAATTAACACACATACTAATTTAAATACCGATCCGAGTCTGTGGTCCGACTCCCAGTTAATTAATTTACACATTAATTAATTTACACCAATCCGAGTCTATGGACCGACTCTAATATGATTAATTAACACACTTATTAATTCAATACCTCCCCGACTCTACAATCTAACTCTAATTAAATTAATTATCATACTTATTAACTTAATCCTACCCGAGTTTGCAATCCGACTCTAATTAAATTAATTATCACACTTATTAATTTAATCCTACCCGAGTCTACAATCCGACTCTAATTGAATTAATTATCACACTTATTAATTTAATCCTACCCGAGTCTACAATCCGACTCTAATTAAATTAATTATCACAGTTATTAACTTAATCCTACTCGAGTCTACAATCCGACTCTAATTAAATTAATTAAAACACTTATTAATTTAATAACTTGGTGTCACCCAACCATTATCCCCGGACTCACTTACTTGGCCCGTAACTTAATATTTTTTCGAGTCTATGTTCCGACTCCAAATTAATTACTCTCTCTCTCAATAATTAATTTAATACTTTGGTGTCACTTAACCAATATACCCGGACTCGCTCACTTGGTCCATTTTACCTCTCATAATTTCATTTCCACATTTTCGCCCACAATGTGTAGCACATTCATCTCCATAATTTCCCAATTGTATTTACCTATAATTACCAACATACCCGGACTCGCCCACTTGGTCCATAATTAAGTATTTCATTTCGATTCCTTTAATAATGTAGCATCACCCAACTACAATATCCGAACATTATTCCTCGGCCCAATTTCAATACTTATGAATTATCTCCCAAATTCGTTCATCTCATGCGATACCGTTCACACCCTCTTAAACCCAATTATATCACTCTATAATTGTTAAGGAAATATGTGTCCATGTGAATTTATCACTAATTAAAATCAAGGGATTAAATTTTAAATAAAACCCTCTTTATAAACAAACTGGCCGAACTGTCAAGTTCCTAGGACCGTCGATCGATCGATCGAGCAGGTGATCATCTTCCCCGGCTTGCGGTTTCAGCCATTGACGAACCCTTAAGATTTTGGTTTCTCCCAAACCCTTACCCATTTCACAACCAACATATCCTTCACACCATAATAGGTTCTAAACACCCTAGAGACCTTAACTAATCAATAAATTTATACCAAACCCTCGGTTTATCCGATTTGGGTTTTCCACCCGGGTCTGTCCTACCAAATCCGCCCCTACCCTTCTCAGTCCATGTAATTGCTATACATATTGCAATCCTCTCTACAATTTAATCTTAACAGATTCAAATCATAACTTAGCATCCATCGAATAATTAAATATGCCCATTACTCTAAATTCATAAAAACCCAATGTTAATCTTGGTTACACACCCAAAACGAATTTTCATATACACATAACTATGATATGAATTGATTATCATAATTTAGAAATCACAACAGTTAACCACTTGCCTGGAATCGTTCGTAGAGTCTGATCCTTTGATGTAGTCCCTCAATTTGGCTCCAAAATCCCCAAATTGTCTCTTGATTTGATTTCCCCCAATTTCCCTCTCAAGCCCTAGTCTTAGAGTTGAGTTTGCTGTCGTTCCCTAATCTCTCAATTAGGTTAAAAACATCCGATCCCGTTTTTGGCCATGTGGGCCTAATTAAAAAGATCCAACTCTCCCCGTTTGGGCCCGGCTATGGCTAAAAATACCCCGAGACCCAATTACTACTCTCGGGTACTCTATTCTGACCATTTCGACCCATTCGGACGCAATCGCGCACTCAGAATTGCTCAAAATTTTCAAATTTCGACCTCAAAATATGACATACGAGATTTTGAACCATTAAACTTAAAATCGCCAATTATAATTAATTCGGCTCACTCAATTAAATTCTCCAACTCATGAATTTAAGTTTCTCCAATTTAAATACTTTTATAACTCCCAAAAATAATTAAATATTAAATCTTCCAAAATTACGGGGTGTTACATACTCCCCCCTTACAAAGGAATTTCGTCCTCGAAATTAAGATGAGCGTAATGTCCCAAGCTTCACATATTACTCTCTAGTCATGTGCCTCCAAGCTCGCTATATCTATCCCATCCGCTTCTAACCATACGTTACACAAGTATGCATTTAGATTACCCAGGGAGCCCATACACCCTATACCCGTGCTTAACCACACAAAATTTGCCATAATTAACTCGGGGGCCCATACACCCTATCCCCATGCTTTACCGCACGAAAGCTACCCGACTATGCTAGTCGTAACCCGTAACCTAACTTCGAACCCGTAGTCATATCACACACACACACACACACACACACACACACACATATATATATACCTATATTTACTGCCCGGGTACCCAACCCATGTGCTAACGTCCAAACATCTCCCCATAAATACTTGTCTCTGAACACAAAAGTATATACGCTTACTTTCATGTTACCAAGGACAACATAAAATGCCGCGCCCTTACTATCACTAGTCCTTGTCTAAAATAAACCCTAAGCTATCTCTCTTGCTCGAAAATAAATCTAACCACCCTGATTCACTTCAGTAAACATCCCCACTTACCGGGATAAAATGTGAGAACACAAAACCTCACTATGTGCTATCGCACCACGCAATACAACTTATATATCCACATATATATAGGCTATACTCCCTCTCCGGTGATACCTAGTATCAACCATAACCTGGTGTCGTGAACACCAAAATTTTTCACCACTATTCACCATAGTCAAATTCCATCACTATCCAGCCAATTTTTAGGAAATATTATCAACCCTACTCATATAGTTCTCGAAAGTAGTAACTCCTCGCATAATTTAAACCTTCACTCAGTGTACACCTCCACTCTCCCGTGAAGAACACCAAGGAAACTCCGCTACCCTACGAAAAGTTTATCCACATACTATGTCTGCTACAGCCAACGCACCCACTTAGTTCAACTTACCCGCAAACTCTAGTGAAAAATAAGTCTTATATTGTGACATCTTCCTTGTCACTCAAAAATATATCCCACGCCCATAGGGTAAAAATAATTACCTTCATACCCCAGCTGCAACGGCTGATCCTCGGGTTTTGGATCATCTTCTCCCTGCCCGAATTTGCCCATGACTTGGTTTTATGGTTGTACATCCAGGACTTCATCCTGTAGTTAACCCCTGCCTCATTTAAGGCAATATCTCTTCATGTGTCTCATTTTCCCCACAAACGAAACACCTTCTAATCCATTCACCCTACCACTGGTCCCTTTCATGCCGACCTTGTTGAAATTCCTGGCCATCCTACAGATAGCCTCCAGTTCTAAATCGTTTATCATGATTTCCCTACCGGAATCCTGTTCCTGATCTCCCCCAGTCTGCTGCTGGGATACCCCACTGGTACTGTTCCCTCCAGCCTTATCCGACTGGTTAGTTCCCACTCCCCTCCCGCTTCCTTTTGCGTGGAAGTGATATTCCTGACAGTGTCGGAGTATTGCGTTAATGACATCAGTATAAGCTACTAATGCATATTTACCAATTAAATGTTGTCTGATTCTCCAGACATCCCATCCATAAACCTTTAATTTCTTTCTCTTATCCCCGCTTACCTCATCCGGTACACAATTTTGCCAACGAGTGAATTCTTCCTCGTAATCAGCCACTTAACGGTCCCCTTGAGTCACCTCACAAAATTTTCTCCTCGTTTCGGTCTCAACCGTTGGAGGAAAATACTTTCAGTCGAACCGCACCCAAAACTCTACAATAGCTAATGTGTCCCTTTCCTCAATTGTGGTGATCGACTCTCACCACTGTAGCGTTGCTCCCATTAAACTAAAAGTGGTTAGCATTTGCTTTCCACACCTCATCGTAATCTCCCATGCATAGGTGATGATGGATATCTCTCTTCCTTGACACGCTAGCACTACATCTGAACCCCCTCGTAACTCTGGTGGGTTCCCACTAAAAATAACCTCTCTTTCTTGTTTCCACCCCGACGACCCCGCGTGAGTCTGAACATCCGGCGCCACTAACACTTGTGGCGGATCCCGTGGAAAGTACCCTGTCGTTGCGACTACCGTTGCTTCAACTGCCTGTGCCACTAATTCAGTTACCTATGATGCCAAAATTATCTCTGGTCGTTGCTGCGGTAACTCTTGCTCCTGGCGAACCTCCCTCGTCTCATCTTCCCTTGTTGCCCTAGCTGCCTTCTCTCTCTTGGGCATCATCTGGAATGAGAATCGAATTTGTATGAGTTTACTCTCAAATATAAATTTGGCAGAAGAATATATATGCGCATATGTACAAGAATACAACAATCCTATAATAGGGCTCTATATCAAAGATTGCTAAGCCGAAACGTGAAAAGTCGCACAGATCCTAAGGACACTAGAACCTGATGCTCTGATACCATCTGTGACACCTCGCCTAATAAAATACCGGGTGATCAGCCCTATACCAAATTAAAATAGGAATCCCAGTTGGATCATCCTTAGCATCACTGTCAAAAACTTTTTAAAACTTGCTAACCACCTAGTATTCCAAAAGCTGGTGCCAATTTTAACTTTTTGATTAAACAAAAATAGTACATGCGGAATTAAACATAAACCATTCACACAACTGAATAAAACTCAACTGAATAATTAATTACACAACTTGACGAATAAACCATCGGTCACCAAAGTGAAATAATCCAAAACAAATATTCAACACATGAATAAAACAAATCTGAAACTGAACTAAAAGTCTGGGCGACATGCCCTAAATAAAAATGAAAATGATACAAGATTCCTACTCTAGGTATGAATGCGTCTAATCCAAAACTCCTGCTAGCATCCACATATGCCGCAACTCCGGGTCCCCGGAATAGAATATCGATCCTGGCGTCCCTGTGGCTGGACACCTAAAATGTTTTGAAAATAGTTTTATAGCAAGGGTTAGAACCCAAAATATTTTGAAAAAATTTAGCAAGTGAATTAACTGCAGTAATTTAAAATGCATGAATGCGCTTCATATTTAAGTTAGTGTCGCACTCCATTGTGGACATTCCCACCCCTCCACTATTGTGCACATCTACCGGTTACCTTAACCCCACCTAGTTGTACTACCACGTCCAACTAGTCCTGGTATAACCATCCCTTGCCATACTACTCTAACCCGAGTATAATGATTCTTGAATTATAAGTTATCTCACAATTAACTTAATTAATTCATCTTAAATAGTAGCATATAACCGTGTCACAAGTTATATAAAGTAAGTAAATCACACACTGTATTATTACCCGTATATAATATTTACTACCATTAGATACGTACCTTTACCACAATATCCACACATATAACATACGTATATCCATCCCTTCGAGTATACCCTTGCCGAATGATTCCCTCTAAAATGCTATCTCACTAGGCGTACTCACAAAACCTAGTTCCCCAAGTTGGAATCGTTCACCAACTTGGCCCAAAATATAAACGTAGGGGAGGCAGTCATATTCCTTCCCTAAAAGTGAGATAAATCCCTCACCCATATATACCGGGCGCTATGACCTGGGGATATACTCGCCCTACTCCTCAATCTAGGGGATTCACCCACATCGCGCAACCTCCCTTGATAGCACTAGAGTATATAAACTGAATAAATATCTAGTCACGGATATTTACTACCACACACAATATCTACACGCATATATATACTATTACTACACCGTATATATATAATATAAACCCCGGATATACCGTGTACTCAAAATCCCGTACACAGCTTGTAATTTAATATCACACACAATATATACACCTATATATATATACTATCACTACACCGTATATATATTATAAACCCCGGCTTTACTGTGTACTAAAAATCCCGTACACTGCCTGTAATTTCCTGAGTCTATGGCCCGACTCAACGTAATAAATTTTCTCACTTAATAATTTATTGTCTTCCCGAGTCTATGGTCCGACTCAAATATATTTAACTCACACCTCAATTTATATAACGCTTTCCCCAAGTCTATGGTCTAACTCCAATTAAATTAATTAACACACTTATTAACTTAATACCTTCCCGAGTCTATCACCCGACTCTAATTAAATTAATTAACACACATACTAATTTAAATACCGATCCGAGTCTGTGGTCCGACTCCCAGTTAATTAATTTACACATTAATTAATTTACACCAATCCGAGTCTATGGCCCGACTCTAATATGATTAATTAACACACTTATTAATTCAATACCTCCCCGACTCTACAATCTGACTCTAATTAAATTAATTATCATACTCATTAACTTAATCCTACCCGAGTTTGCAATCCGACTCTAATTAAATTAATTATCACACTTATTAATTTAATCCTACCCGAGTCTACAATCCGACTCTAATTGAATTAATTATCACACTTATTAATTTAATCCTACCCGAGTCTACAATCCGACTCTAATTAAATTAATTATCACAGTTATTAACTTAATCCTACTCGAGTCTACAATCCGACTCTAATTAAATTAATTATCACAGTTATTAACTTTAATAACTTGGTGACACCCAACCATTATCCCCGGACTCACTTACTTGGCCCGTAACTTAATATTTTTTCGAGTCTATGTTCCGACTCCAAATTAATTACTCTCTCTCTCAATAATTAATTTAATACTTTGGTGTCACTTAACCAATATACCCGGACTCGCTCACTTGGTCCATTTTACCTCTCATAATTTCATTTCCACATTTTCGCCCACAATGTGTAGCACATTCATCTCCATAATTTCCCAATTGTATTTACCGATAATTACCAACATACCCGGACTCGCCCACTTGGTCCATAATTAAGTATTTCATTTCGATTCCTTTAATAATGTAGCGTCACCCAACTACAATATCCGAACATTATTCCTCGACCCAATTTCAATACTTATGAATTATCTCCCAAATTCGTTCATCTCATGCGATACCGTTCACACCCTCCTAAGCCCAATTATATCACTCTATAATTGTTAAGGAAATATGTGTCCATGTGAATTTATCACTAATTAAAATCAAGGGATTAAATTCTAAATAAAACCCTCTTTATAAACAAACTGGCCGAACTGTCAAGTTCCTGGGACCGTCGATCGATCGATCGAGCAGGTGATCGTCTTCCCCGGCTTGCTTTTTTAGCCATTGACGAACCCTTAAGCTTTTGGTTTCTCCCAAACCCTTACCCATTTCACAACCAACATATCCTTCACACCATAATAGGTTCTAAACACCCTAGAGACCTTAACTAATCAATAAATTTATACCAAACCCTCGGTTTATCCGATTCGGGTTTTCCACCCGGGTCTGTCCTACCAAATCCGCCCCTACCCTATTCAGTCCATGTAATTGCTATACATATTGCAATCCACTCTACAATTTAATCTTAACAGATTCAAATCATAACTTAGCATCCATCGAATAATTAAAATGCCCATTCCTCTAAATTCATAAAAACCCAATGTTAATCTTGGTTACACACCCAAAACGAATTTTCATATACACATCACTATGATATGAATTGATTATCATAATTTAAAAATCACAACAATTAACCACTTGCCTGGAATCGTTCGTAGAGTCTGATCCTTTGGTGTAGTCCCTCAATTTGGCTCCAAAATCCCCAAATTGTCTCTTGATTTGCTTTCCCCCAATTTCCCTCTCAAGCCCTAGGCTTAGAGTTGAGTTTTTTGTCGTTCCCTAATCTCTCAATTAGGTTAAAAACATCCGATCCCGTTTCTGGCCATGTGGGCCTAATTAAAAAGATCCAACTCTCCCCGTTTGGGCCCAGCTATGGCCAAAAATACCCCGAGACCCAATTACTACTCTCGGGTACTCTATTCTGACCATTTCGACCCATTCGGACGCAATCGCGCACTCAGAATTGCTCAAAATTTTCAAATTTCGACCTCAAAATATGACATACGAGATTTTGAACCATTAAACTTAAAATCGCCAATTATAATTAATTCGGCTCACTCAATTAAATTCTCCAACTCATGAATTTAAGTTTCTCCAATTTAAATACTTTTATAACTCCCAAAAATAATTAAATATTAAATCTTCCAAAATTACGGGGTGTTACATACTCCCCCCTTACAAAGGAATTTCGTCCTCGAAATTAAGATGAGCGTAATGTCCCAAGCTTCACATATTACTCTCTAGTCATGTGCCTCCAAGCTCTCTATATCTATCCCATCCGCTTCTAACCATACGTTACACAAGTATGCATTTAGATTACCCAAGGCGCCCGTACACCCTATACCCGTGCTTAACCACACAAAATTTGCCTTAATTAACTCGGGTGCCCATACACCCTATCCCCATGCTTTACCGCACGAAAGCTACCCGACTATGCTAGTCGTAACCCGTAACATAACTTCGAACCCGTAGTCATATCACACACACACACACACACACACACACACACACACATATATATATATATATACCTATATTTACTGCCCGGGTACCCAACCCATGTGCTAACGTCCAAACATCTCCCCATAAATACTTGTCTCTCAACACAAAAGTATATACGCTTACTTTCCTGTTACCAAGCACAACATAAAATGCCGCGCCCTTACTATCACTAGTCCTTGTCTAAAATAAACCCTGAACTATCTCTCTTGCTCGAAAATAAATCTAACCACCCTGATTCACATCAGTAAACATCCCCACTTACCGGGATAAAATGTGAGAACACAAAACCTCACTATGTGCTATCGCACCACGCAATACAACTTATATATCCACATATATATAGGCTATACTCCCTCTCCGGTGATACCTAGTATCAACCATACCCTGGTGTCGTGAACACCAAAATTTTTCACCATAGTCAAATTCCATCACTATCCAGCCAATTTTTAGGAAATATTATCAACCCTACTCCTATAGTTCTCGAAAGTAGTAACTCCTCGCATAATTTAAACCTTCACTCAGTGTACACCTCCACTCTCCCGTGAAGAACACCAAGGAAACTCCGCTACCCTACGAAAAGTTTATCCACATACTATGTCTGCTACAACCAACGCACCCACTAAGTTCAACTTACCCGCGAACTCTAGTGAAAAATAAGTCTTATATTGTGACATCCTCCTTGTCACTCAAAAATATACCCCACGCCCATAGGGTAAAAATAATTACCTTCATACCCCAGCTGCAACGGCTGATCCTCGGGTTTCGGATCATCTTCTCCCTGCCCGAATTCGCCCATGACTTGCTTTTGTGGTTGTACATCCAGGACTTCATCATGTAGTTAATCCCTGCCTCATTTAAGGCAATATCTCTTCATGTGTCTCATTTTCCCCACAAACGAAACACCTTCTAATCCATTCACCCTACCACTGGTCCCTTTCATGCCGACCTTGTTGAAATTCCTGGCCATCCTACAGATAGCCTGCAGTTCTAAATCGTTTGGCATGATTTCCCTACCGGAATCCTGTCCCTGATCTCCCCCAGTCTGCTGCTGGGATACCCCACTGGTACTGTTCCCTCCAGCCTTATTCGACTGGTTAGTTCCCACTCCCCTCCCGCTTCCTTTTGCGTGGAAGTGATATTCCTGACAGTGCCGGAGTATTGCGTTAATGACATCAGTATAAGCTACTAATGCATATTTACCAATTAAATGTTGTCTGATTCTCCAGACATCCCATCCATAAACCTTTAATTTCTTTCTCTTATCCCCGCTTACCTCATCCGGTACACAATTTTGCAAACGAGTGAATTCTTCCTCGTAATCGGCCACTTAACGGTCCCCTTGAGTCACCTCACAAAATTTTCTCCTCGTTTCGGTCTCAACAGTTGGAGGAAAATACTTGCGGTCGAACCGCACCCAAAACTCTACAATAGCTAATGTGTCCCTTTCCTCAATTGTGGTGATCGACTCTCACCACTGTAGCGTTACTCCCATTAAACTAAAAGTGGTTAGCATTTGCTTTTCGCACCTCATCGTAATCTCCCATGCATAGGTGATGATGGATATATCTCTTCCTTGACACGCTAGCACTACATCTGAACCCCCTCGTAACTCTGGTGGGTTCCCACTAAAAATAACCTCTCTTTCTTGTTTCCACCCGGACGACCCCGCGTGAGTATGAACATCCGACGCCATTAACACTTGTGGCGGATCCCGTGGAAAGTACCCTGCCGTTGCGACTACCGTCACTTCAATTGCCAGTGCCACTAATTCAGTTACCTATGCTGCCACAATTATCTCTGGACGTTGCTGCGGTAACTCTTGCTCCTGGCGAACCTCCCTCGTCTCATCTTCCCTTGTTGCCCTAGCTGCCTTCTCTCTCCTGGGCATCATCTGGAATGAGAATCGAATTTGTATGAGTTCACTCTCAAATATAAATTTGGCAGAAGAATGTATATGCGCATATGTACAAGAATACAATAATCCTATAATAGGGCTCTATATCAAAGATTGCTAAGCCGAAACGTGAAAAGTCGCACAGATCCTAAGGACACTAGAACCTGATGCTCTGATACCATCTGTGACACCTCGCCTAATAAAATACCGGGTGATCAGTCCTATACCAAATTAAAATAGGAATCCCAGTTGGATCATCCTTAGCATCACTGTCAAAAACTTTTTAAAACTTACTAACCACCTAGTATTCCAAAAGCTGCTGCCAATTTTAATTTTTTGATTAAACAAAAATAGTACATGCGGAATTAAACATAAACCATTCACACAACTGAATAAAACTCAACTGAATAATTAATTACACAACTTGACGAATAAACCATCGGTCACCAAAGTGAAATAATCCAAAACAAATATTCAACACAGGAATAAAACAAATCTGAAACTGAACTAAAAGTCTGGGCGACATAACCTAAATAAAAATGAAAATGATACAAGATTCCTACTCTAGGTATGAATGAAATATGCGTCTAATCCAAAACTCCTGCTAGCATCCACATATGTCGCAGCTCCGTGTCCCCGGAATAGAATATTGATCCTGGCGTCCTTGTGGCTGGACACCTAAAAGGTTTTGAAAATAGCTTTATAGAAAGGGTTGGAACCTAAAATATTTTGAAAATATTTAACAAGTGAATTAACTTCGGCAATTTAAAATGCATGAATGCGCTTTATATTTAAGTTAGTATCGCACTCCATTGTGGACATTCCCACCCCTCCACTATTGTGCACATCTACCGGTTACCTTAACCCCACCTAGTTGTACTACCCCGTCCAACTAGTCCTGGTATAACCATCCCTTGCCATACTACTCTAACCGGAGTATAATGATTCTTGAATTATAAGTTATCTCACAATTAACTTAATTAATTCATCTTAAATAGTAGCATATAACCATGTCACAAGTTATATAAAGTAAATACATCACACACTGTATTATTACCCATATATAATATTTACTACCATTATATACGTACCTTTACCACAATATCCACACATATAACATACGTATATCCATCCCTTCAAGTATACCCTCGCCGAATGATTCCCTCTAAAATGCTATCTCACTAGGCGTACTCACAAAACCTAGTTCCCCAAGTTGGAATCGCTCACCAACTTGGCCCAATATATAAACGTAGTGGAGGCGGTCATATTCCTTCCCTGAAAGTGAGATATATCCCTCACCCATATATACCGGATGCTATGACCTGGAGATATACTCGCCCTACTCCTCAAGCTAGGGGATTCACCCACATCGCGCAACCTCCCTTAATAGCACTAGAGTATATAAACTGAATAAATATCTAGTCATGGATATTTACAATTACACACAATATCTACACGCATATATATTCTATCACTACACCGTATATATATAACATAAACCCCGGCTATATCGTGTACTCAAAATCTCGTACACTGCCTGTAATTTAATATCACACACAATATATACACCTATATATATATATATATATATATATATATATAATATCACTACACCGTATATATATTATAAACACTGCCTTTACCGTGTACTAAAAATCCCGTACACTGCCTGTAATTTCCTGAGTCTGTGGCCCGACTC
Organism: Sambucus nigra; assembly: GCA_949130495.1. Lineage (NCBI taxonomy): Eukaryota > Viridiplantae > Streptophyta > Magnoliopsida > Dipsacales > Adoxaceae > Sambucus > Sambucus nigra. The sequence continues at coordinate 427,224,540 of OX422212.1, read as the reverse complement.
AACGTAATAAATTTTCTCACTTAATAATTTATCGTCTTCCCGAGTCTATGGTTCGACTCTAATATATTTAACTCACACCTCAATTTATATAACACTTTCCCCGAGTCTATGGTCCGACTCCAATTAAATTAATTAACACACTTATTAATTTAATACCTTCCCGAGTCTATCACCCGACTCTAATTAAATTAATTAACACACATACTAATTTAAATACCGATCCGAGTCTGTGGTCCGACTCCCAGTTAATTAATTTATACATTAATTAATTTACACCAATCCGAGTCTATGGCCCGACTCTAATATGATTAATTAATGCACTTATTAATTCAATACCTCCCCGAGTCTACAGTCCGACTCTAATTAAATTAATTATCATACTTATTCACTTAATCCTACCCGAGTCTGCAATCCGACTCTAATTAAATTAATTATCACACTTATTAATTTAATCCTACCCAAGTCTACAATCTGACCCTAATTAAATTAATTATCACACTTATTAATTTAATCCTACCCGAGTCTACAATCCGCCTCTAATTAAATTAATTATCACACTTATTAATTTAATCCTACCCGAGTCCACAATCCGACTCTAATTAAATTAATTATCACACTTATTAATTTAATAACTTAGTGTCACCCAACCATTATCCCCGGACTCACTTACTTGGCCCGTAACTTAATATTTTTTCGAGTCTATGTTCCGACTCCAAATTAATTACTCTCTCTCCCAATAATTAATTTAATACTTTGGTGTCACTTAACCAATATACCCGGACTCGCTCACTTGGTCCATTTTACCTCTCATAATTTCATTTCCACATTTTCGCCCACAATGTGTCGCACATTCATCTCCATAATTTCCCAATTATATTTACCTATAATTACCAACATACCCGGACTCGCCCACTTGGTCCATAATTAAGTATTTCACTTCGATTCCTTTAATAATGTAGCGTCACCCAACTACAATACCCGAACATTATTCCTCGGCCCAATTTCAATACATATGAATTATCTCCCAAATTCGTACATCTCATGCCATACCGTTCACACCCTCTTAAACCTAATGATAGAGTATACGAGTGCGTTCAAATGAGAAAATTATATATTAAATTCAGTTTAACTCAAATAAACCCTAAACATGTAACAATATGTGATTAAATAAGATAATGAACTAAGCAAGAACATTCAAACACGTGCTTGTGAGGAAAAATCCCCTAAAGGGGCAAAACCATTTATTTTCATTATAATATTGTAACTGTACAATTTCGGATTACAATGAAAATACAAGTGACTAAGAATTACCCTTAGGTATCGGATTCTGTAGTCGGTGGATGGAAATATCCCTTTCCTGGAGGGCTGCAATGAAGAAGAAGAAGAACGGTCTTCTCCACAAGGGTTGAACAGCAACTGGTTGTGTTCTAGGTTTACAAACAGATTCACAAATGTATGAGAGGTTGTGTGAATCAACAAAAACTGGAGTCTTGGGACTCAACAGGTGAAGACTTAGAGTTTTTGTACTCTAAAAAATCGTGTGGAAGTCTCTCTAAACCACCTCCCCGTACTGGGATTAAATAAGAAGTCTTGGGCCTTGAAAATCTGAACACGATCTATTTTTTGTTTATCCCAGGCGGACCAGTCCGGGTCTGAGGCGGATCGATCCGGGTAGGCGGACCGGTTCTTTTTATTTTTGGCTTCTTCGGTTCTCTTGCGGTCCGGGGTGTACTAGCTTTTCAGCAGGCGGACCGGTCGGGGTATGAGGCGGACCGGTCCGCATGCGGATCGGTTCTTTTATTCTGGGCTGACCGGTCCGGCTCTGCAAAAATCTGATTCCTTCTTCTTTTTGATATTCGGATCCGTTGACGTAGATTCGGTCTTGAATATTCTTCAACGCTGTGACGGCGTATGAGATAACCAATAAATGATGGACAAATTGTCCTTACAAATCTCCCCCTATGTCTATGATGGTACAAATATAAAAACATCTGAATTATCAAGTATGAAATTGCCTATACAAATCTACCCTTCCATGAACCCAAAACTGAAAAGGTATAATTGAATAAGACTTCATCGTTTGTTCTTCAACTCTTTAAGAATCTTCAACGCTTTTCTCATCAGGGTGTGTATTTCACTGATCATCAATGTAGTACCTACACACATGAGACAAAGCAAATACCAAGAGACGTATCGAGTTTAAAACTCCCCATAATAAGATAATTCATTCTCCCCCTTTTTATGATGTCCCCAAATAGACAAATGAGAGAAATAATTCAAACAAGCAATGAAGGGGTGTCACAAAGAAATACACAACTATTTTTTAAATTTTTCAAAATTTTTTTAAACAAAATCACACCATGAATAAACACAGGACAACCAAGTCGATGAAGATGAAAATGAATGAGTGTGATCAAATTCGATAGGAAAATCAATGCATACAAACATGACATATGTGCACGATGAATATAGGATACTCCTAACGAATGAACTCAAAGTCTTCCTTTGGTGTAAAAAATGAAAATATAAGACATTGACTCAATCAAATCAACAAATCAAAGCTAAAAATGATTTCTACACCAATAACGTCCAAAACTTTTTATGCTTTTTCAGGACTTTCAAGGAAGTGCAAACCCGTTTATATTCTCCAACCAAACTCCCTCAGATATAATTTTGAATAGAGGCATTCTAAATTCTCAAACTTTGGAGAATTGATGGTGAAACCTAAGTGGCCCATATTTGGCATGAAGTGCTTTTTATTGCCTTTAAATTTTTTGGGCTCTTTTAACCTCTTTGGACCCCGAATAATAAAATTCCTCCATTTTTTTGGTCCTTTTAAACGGTGGCTTTTGCGAAAAGAAGAGATAATTACCTTTCGCAGCCCCTCCTCATTCTTAAACAAACACTCAGTCTCACCAAAATGGTTTTTGCATGCATTCCAATCTTGTCAAGTTTATCGCATATTGTAAGTTGTATAGACAGAATTGAGATGGAAACACTCAAGCCAATATGTGATAGACAAGTGCAATGATCAAATATAGCCGTGCATGTGTGCAATAAAGGAGATAGGAGTCAAACATGTAGAAGAATATCACTGATTGCATCTCACAGACTCCATACTGTGTAAAGCACATGGATGAAATGATGTAGCGTCTCAAATCTCTATCAAACAATCACATGGATAAATGGAATGAAGGTGTGACTTGGATATCTTAAATTTTCATCCATAAGAAGGTGCATAAAAAAAAATCTTTTTGGGCTTTTCTGAAATTATCATATACAAAAATAATAAAAAAATCTTTTTGGATTTTTCAAACAAAATAAATAGCTGTACAACTAAAGAAAGATACATATAAAACATACTAGCAATAGGAAGCATATGATACGAACATGAAAAAAAATCCTATTCTAGACATAGACCAACCCCTCAGTCAACTGTGAAAATCCCCAAAGGCTTCCTAAGACTCTCAAATCTAAGGGCATCTAAAGGTTTCGTGAAAATGTCGACTAACTGATAGTCGGTGGGAATGAAACTCAGGGATACAACTTTCTCCTCAACTAGCTTTCGTATAAAGTGCTCACGTATCCTGATGTGCTTGGAGCGCGAATGCTAGAATGGATTGCGGGATATGTGTATCACGCTCGTGTTGTCACAGAAAATGGTCATGGTGTCCTGTGAAATATTAAAATCCTCCAGCATTTGCTTCATCCATAAGAGTTGCGTGCAACAACTCCCGGCGGCTATGTACTCAGCTTCCGCAGTGGACAAAGAGATGGAATTTTGCTTCTTGCTCAACCAGGAGACAAGAGCAGAACCAAAATAGAAACACCCAATAGAAGTGCTCCTACAACCATCTATATCCCCGGCCCAATCGGCATCTGAATAGGCAGACAAACGGTCATCGGTATCAAAGGAATACCAAATACCGTATGAGAGAGTCCCACTTACGTATTTAATAATACGTTTTAGAGCAAGTAAGTGTGACTCTTTCGGGGACGCCTGATATCGCGCACAACTCCAACACTAAAGGCTATATCGGGACGACTGGCAGTCAAGTAGAGAAGGCTTCCTATCATGCTCCGACATAAGGTTTGCTCTACGTCCTTGCCTGAAGTGTCCTTACTAAGCTTGGTAGTGGTACACATAGGTGTACGTGCATTCTTAGCGAAGTCTAAACCAAATTTCTTCACTAGGTCTCTAGCATACTTGGATTGGGAGATGAACATCCCATCCTCTAGCTGACGAACCTGGAGACCAAGGAAGAATATAAGCTCACCAACCATGCTCATATCAAACTCACTTTTCATTTCCTCCTCAAAGTGGTGAGCATGCTGGGAGCATGTGGATCCAAAGACTATGTCGTCCACATAGACCTAGGCAACCAAAATAGCACCGTCATCTCTCCTGATGAACAATGTCATATCTACTCCCCCTCTCTTGAAGCCACGAGCTAAGAGATAGGAAGTAAGCCTCTCGTACCAAGCACGGGGTGCTTGCTTCAAACCATACAAGGCTTTACTTAGATAAAAAAACGTGCTCAGGGTTCTTAGGGTCTTCAAACCCTTTTGGTTGTTCCACATAAACCTCCTCCTGTAGAATGCCATTCAGAAATGCACTCTTGACATCCATATGATATAACTTGAAGCGCAGATGACATGCGATGGCGAGTAGTAGACGGACAGACTCAAGCCTCGCAACAGGAGAAAATGTCTCCCCAAAGTCTACACCCTCTATCTGTGTGTAGCCTTGAGCGATCAACCTAGCCTTGTTTCGAATTATGGTACCATTTTCATCCATTTTATTCTTAAAAATCCATCGGGTACCTATCACATTAGTCTCACTAGGTCGGGGGACAAGTTCCCAGACATTATTCTTTTTAAACTGAAGTAACTCTTCCTGCATAGCAGATATCCAGAGTTCATCCTTGAGTGCTTCTTTATGATTCTTGGGCTCGACGTTGGACGTGTAGCAAAAGTGGCTAACGACGTTCTCTAGCTGAGCACGAGTCTTGACCCCAAGAGTGGGATCACCAAGAATGGCAGAGGGGTCATGACTCTTGCGGACCTAAGCAAGTGTGTCCCCTAGCACAGGAGTAGGGTTCACAGAGTGTGAGAGAGGGGCAAGTAAATCACTGTCAGAAAAGTCCTCATCCTCACACTGAAGGTTAGGATCAATAACCGTCAGAGATTCGCCATCTTGCACGGTGACGTTTATTGATTCCATAACCTTAGAGCTCCTCAGGTTAAAAACCTGGTATTCTCTACTAGTCGATGAATATCCTAGCAATATTCCCTCGTCGCTCCGGGAGTCAAACTTTCCTAATTGCTCTTTATCCCGTAGGATGTAGCATTTACTCCCAAAGACACGGAAATATGCAAGGTTGGGCTTCTTGCCAGTCCACAACTCATAAGGTGTCTGAAGTGTGTGTGGACGCAGATAAACCCTATTCACCATGTGGCATGCAGTAGACACTGCCTCTGCCCAAAATCTCCTAGAAACTTTACAACCTAGAAGCATAGATCTAGCCATTTCCTGGATCGTTCTATTCTTTCTCTCAACAATCCCATTTTGCTGAGGAGTCTTCACATCAGAAAACTCATGTTTGATCCCAAGGCTATCACAATACAAATCTACCTTTGCTTCCTTAAATTCAGTGTCGTTGTCACTACGTATTCTGTTAATAGTGACTCCGTGTTGATTTTGTAGGACACGGCACTTGGTCGTTAAAAACTCTACAGCATCGGATTTCTCTCTCAGAAAACCTACAATGGAGTACGTGGAGAAATCGTCTACCATCACTAGGATTTACCTCTTACCACCTAGACTCTCGGTACGAGTGGGAACCATAAGGTCCATGTGTATAAGCTCAAGAACACGAGAGGTGGTAATGGAATGCAACTTCCTACGGGGACTACGAATTTGTTTTCCCATCTGACAGGGTCCACAAACCGTCGAAGTTGGCCTTCAAAGAGATGGTAAGCCACGTACTAGGTCCTTTCTATCTAAGCGAGTGAGATCTCTAATATTTATGTGACCTAGACGTTGGTGCCACATATCCATAGGAGTGATCGTGGCACTGTTACAGATAAGAGAGGATGTGGGCTCAGTCCCATAGCAATTATCGTTTGTCCTCACCCCTTGCACTAATAGTTTACCGGCTTGATTATAGACCTTACAAGTGTCCCGGTCAAACTTTACTGCAAAGTCAGCGTCACACAGCTGGCTAATGCTGAGAAGGTTTGCTCTCAAACCTTTGACGTACAACACATTTTCTAGCTTAGGAAATCCTGGTAACTCTATAGTACCTCGTCCTACAATGCTAGATTTGCTCCCATCTCCAAAGGTGACTCCACCATCCTCATAATCCTCAAGGTGGGTAAAAAATGAAACATCACCTGTCATGTGTCTGGAGCATCCACTATCAAAATACCACTGAGAGGAATTATGTGCCTTGAGAGCATTCTAAACAACAAAGGCCTTTTTATATTTCTTAGGTACCCAAGAAGTGGAGACCTTTTGTTTGCCTTTGTTGTTGTTGGTTTCAGCTGGAATGTGAGAAGCATTCACTGACGGCAAAGGCATCCGTCGAAATTCCTCCATCAAACTCTGTGAGGTGGCAGCTAAAAGCTCAACTCGCTCTCTCAGACTTGTAAAATCATCAGTATGCCAACGTGGAGCTGTAGTACGTCATGTCCGACCAATGCTATAGCAAAACTCCCTGAGGTGGCCTTTTCTTTTGTAGTAGGTACAAACGAACACAGTCAAAGGTGGACCTTAGTTTGCTTTTCTCGGTTGAACTCTCCTTCGAGGTTTTTGACGATGACCATAAGAGTAGTAGTAAACTCAGGAACTGGTCCAGGTGCAATTTGAGAGGTGGAGCCACCATCATAACCAATTCCCTGTCTATCACCAAAACCTAAAGCGGGGCCGAGGAGCATCTTTCCCATTTTCCCTGATCTGTCCTCGATTTGTACCTTGACTTCCCGTGCTTTCTCAAGATCATGAGTCAGCTGGGCAACAAAGGCTTCAAGTTTCTTTCGAGTCTCCACAAAGGAATGGAGCTCACTCATAAAACTAGCCACTTGTTTAGTCAAGTCCCCTCTCTCTTTCTCAAAAACACACTATCTCTCTCTAAACAAACTCTCTTTCTCAACACATGAAGATTCTCTCTCTCTCAGGGCGGTGAAGGTGGAGGACTCTCTCTCTCTCTCGCCTTTCTTAAATCTTCCTCTAAGACGGTGATCTTAAGAACTAGCGCTTTGTTACGTTTTTTAGTTTTAAAAGACTCATAATATAGCTCAGCGTAGGCGTGTTGAATATCACTCTCGCTCTCACTTGAGTCATCCTCCCCCTCACTCACATCGATCTCACTGTCGAGGTGTCCCTGTGAAGCATCATCCTCATCGTTGTGAAGAGAACTAGGAGTGCTCACTTGACTGGCCATGAATGCGGTGAAGTTACACTCATGCGGTGACTCATCTCCTGAATCCACCGTCTCGACCTCACTGTTGTCGCTATGAGTAGCATTAAGGACAGCTTTCCTTTTCTCTCTATTCAGACGAGTGGCACACTCAAAGGCTCTATGACCCCTACCATCGCACTCAAAGCATCTCTCACTTTCTTTCTTAGGAGGATTTTTGGAATCTTTTTCATTTTTCTTTTCAAACTTATTTTTCTCAAATTTCTTTTTATCTTTAAAATTGCCATTTTTCTTAAATTTGAGAATCCTCTTGAAATTTTTTGCAAAAAGAGCCAAATCATCTAAGTCAAAATCACACTCAGAATCTGACGTGTCAGTCTCTCTCTTTCTAGATGACTCTTCCCTCTTTCTAGCCGACCCCTCACTCTTTTTCTCTTTGGCATTAAGTGCAATTCCCTTATCTTTAGACCTAGTAGTTTTAGGGAACATATCAATTTCATAAGTTTGCAAATCTCCTACAAGTTCTTCTAATTTTAGCGTATTTAAATTGCCCATAGAATTTAGCACAGTGACTTTAGGGATAAAACGCTTAGGCAAAGAACGAAGAATCTTTTTAACAACCCTAGCATTAGGAATATGTTCACCAAGATTAAAGCTAGTAATAACAATGTCAGAAAGTCTAGCATAGAAATCATCAAAATATTCAGTCTCATGCATGGTGATGGTTTCAAATTGAGTTGTCAAATTTTGCAATTTAGACTCTTTCATAGCGTTTGTTCCTTTATGGGTGAGTTGTAAAACATCCCATGCCTCCTTTGACGTGGTGCACGTCATGATACGTCGGAACTCATCGGGAGTGATGGAACCGAAAATAGCACTCAAACCTTTAGAGTTAAAAGAAGACCATCTAAATTAATCTTCAGTCCAAGAGGTGACAGGTTTTAAATTAGTCACGTTTTCCACAGTGACGGAGGTAGGTGTCCACCCTCTTTCAACTAAAATCCAAACCCTTTCATCTATGGCTTTTAAAACCGACCTCATGCGGGCTTTCCAATAAGCATAATTTGTTGTCAAAAACAGGTAATTTATTATATGATTTCTCCATTTGAACACGCACTTTTTTCATAAATCAGTTTTTTTCAGAAAAATGATATCTTAGAAAAGATTTTGCGTAAAATAGGAATACGCGATAGATTAGCGTAACCTTCTCTGATACCAATTTGATATAGTATACGCGTGCGTTCAAATGAGAAAATTATATATTAAATTCAGTTTAACCCAAACAAACCCTAAACATGCAATAATATGTGATTGAATAAGATAATGAACTAAGCAAGAACATTCAAACACATGCTTGTGAGAAAAAAAAAACCAAAGGGGAAAAACCATTTATTTTCATTATAATATTGTAACTGTACAATTTCGGATTACAATGAAAATACAAGTGACTAAGAATTACCCTCGAGTATCGGATTCTGTAGTCGGCGGCTGGAACTATCCCTTTCCTGGAGGGCTGCAATGAAGAAGAAGAAGAAGAACGGTCTTCTCCACAAGGGTTGAACAGCAACTGGTTGTGTTCTAGGGTTACAAACAGATTCACAAATGTATGAGAGATTGTGTCAATCAACAAAAACTGGAGTCTTGGGACTCAATGGGTGAAGACTTAGAGTTTTTATACTCTGAAAAATCGTGTGGAAGTCTCTCTAAACCACCTCCCCGTAGTGGGATTAAATAAGAAGTCTTGGGCCTTGAAAATCTGAACACGATTTGTTTTGTGTTTATCCCAGGCGGACCGGTCTGGGTCTGAGGAGGATCGGTCCGGGTAGGCGGACCGGTTCTTTTTATTTTTGGCCTCTTCGATTCGCTTGCGATCCAGGGTGTACTGGCTTTTCAGCAGGCGGACCGGTCCGTAGGCGGATCGGTTCTTTTATTCTGGGCGGATCGATCCGGCTCTGCAGAAATCTGATTCCTTCTTCTTTTTGATATTCGGATCCGTTGACGTAGATTCGGTCTTGAATATTCCTCAACGGTGTGACGGCGTATGACATAACCAATAAATGATGGACAAATTGTCCTTACACCTAATTATATCACTCTATAGTTGTTAAGGAAATATGTGTCCATGTGAATTTATCACTAATTAAAATCAGGGGATTAAATTTAAAATAAAACCCTCATTATAAACAAACTGGCCGAACTGTCAAGTTCCTGGGACTGTCGATCGATCGATCGAGCAGGTGATCGTCTTCACCGTCTTGCTGTTTCAGCCATTGATGAACCCTAAAGCTTTTGGTTTCTCCCAAACCCATACCCATTTCACAACCAATATATCCTTCACACTAGAATAGGTTCTAAACACCCTAGAGACGTTAACCCATTAATAAATTTATACCAAACCCTAGGTTTATCCGAATTTCGGTTTTCCACCCGGGTCTGTCCTACCAAATCTTCCCCTACCCTATTCAGTCCATGTAATTGCTATACATATTTCAATCCACTCTACAATTTAATCTTAACAGATTCAAATCATAACTTAGCATCCATCGAATAATTAAATATGCCCATTACTCTAAATTCATAAAAACCCAATGTTAATCTTGGTTACACGCCCAAAACGAAATTTCATATACACATCACTATGATATGAATTGATTATCATAATTTAGAAATCACAACAGTTAACCACTTACCTGGAATCGTTCGTAGAGTTTGATCCTTTGGCGTAGTCCCTCAATTTGGCTCCAAAATCCCCAAATTGGCTCTTGATTTGCTTTCCCCCAATTTCCCTCTCAAGCCCTAGGCTTAGAGTTGAGTTTTCTGTCGTCCCATAATCTCTCAATTAGGTTAAAAACATTCAATCCCGTTTTTGGACATGTGAGCCTAATTAAAAAGGCCCAACTCACCCCGTTTGGGCCGCGCTATGCCCAAAAATACCCCGAGACCCAATTACTACCCTCGGGTACTCTTTTCTGACTATCTCGACCCATCCGGACGCAATCGCGCACTCAGAATTGCCATCCGAAATACTTTTCAAAATTTTCAAATTTTGACCTAAAAATGTGACACACGAGATTTTGAACCATTAAACATAAAATCGCCAATTATAATTAATTCGGATCACTCCATTAAATTCTCCAATTCATGAATTTATGTTTCTCCAATTTAAATATTTTTATAACTCCCAAAAATAATTAAATATTAAATCTTCCAAAATTACGGGGTGTTAAAGGGACCACCTGTAGGACTAAACGACATTTACCTCGTGATCAACTCACACACACAACATCCGAGAAGCGATCATAGTTCCTAACCGGCAAGTGAGAACGACACACACCCATGACTTCTCACCCCCAAAATATAATGCAAATCACATATCAACACCATGGACGACTTTGACCTGGGGAATATCCACACACTGCTCATCGAGCCAGGGTGCTCACCCTCATCGCGCAACTTCTCACTGATAGCAAGGAGGGGGTATGATTCATTTATATATATATATATATATATATCATCACATAAGATATACATATATCATCACAACATATAAAGATATACCATCATATAAGGTATACATATCACATTGTTTATATATATATATATATATATAGTACGCTCTTAGGCGTAGTTGAATTTATATCATTATTTAGTATATTTCTCTATCTTGATATACTAATCGTCAATTCTCACACATCTTCCCCACTTAGTATACACTATACTATTTCTCACTTGAAGTTTTCGCATCACTTCATGATTATGAATTGTCTCTCAATTCTATATATGTTAAGGATACTCCCTATCCTAATGCACCTCGATTAGCATTTCTCATTTTATGAGACATTTCCCAAATTAATCATCGTAAAGGATATTTCTATATCCGTATGCACATTTATTAGCATTTATATTCTTAATCCGAAATATGGTTCAATTAATCATGTGAACCTTTAAAGTTTTCCCATTTTGGATTTAATACTAAAATTCATTATCTTTAAGCGCATCTTAACTCTCGCTTATAAACCCATAATTATATCTCCCTACAAAATACTCAATAATAGTGGGCTTCCCCGCTTAGTCTATATACTGTATTCTCTAATCGGTATTCCTCAAATTAAGTCAATATGACTCCAATAATTTCTTATAAGGGAAACCCCGTAAAATCTCCAAAACATACTTCATATAATTCCTATAGAGGTTCCCAATCAATAACCTCGAACGAAATGGAATGAAATTCTCCTTAGAAAACATTCCCCCAAAATTCCCTGTTTCCGAATCGATTCGGGCCAAATCCGAATCGATTCGGCCTACGAATCGATTCGGGCCAAATCCGAATCGATTCGGCCTACGAATCGATTCGGCCTCCAAGGCGAATCGATTCGGCTGGGGTCCAAACCGATTCGATCACTCAGACCTGGGCATCTGCAAATTTTTGAATCGATTCGGTAAGGGGCCGAATCGATTCGGCTCTTCAGAACTCACGAAAATGGCTACTTTTTTATTAAGCCAAAAATCCCTAAATTTATTTTAATCATCTTCTCTTCATTTCTCTTCAACCCAAACATATATACATCATTAATATTCATCCTAGAACACATTTAAACTAATTTCTAACCTCAAATCCAAGATCTACATAACAAATCTAAGATTTTACCCAAAAGTTAGGTTTTATCAAACTAAACCTAAAACCCAAAGATTTAATCCACAAATCATGAAATAAATGGTACACAACAATTATTTAGCAAGTTTAATTACTTGCCTCAAGTTCGTAGGGTCTGATTCGTCCTCGAGATTGCGTATTGGCCGAAAAATCCACTTTCTCTCTCTTTCTCTTCTTCTTTCTTCTTCTCTCTTTCTTTCTTTCTATTTATCTTTCTCTCTATGGAGAATTATTTCTCCCGTAGGCTTTTAAGCATTGTCTCCCAAGATACACATCTTTAAATGATAATACACACTTTAAATGACTCGGTAACTTTAATTCGAGCCAAATGGGCTTAAATTATTTTGAAACCTAAATAGACCCCAACTACAGTCATTTTGACTTTCTCAACCCTTCCGAAAATAACTACACCCTTAGAATTTCCATTCGAAACACTTTCTAACAACTTCAATTTTTTGACCTCATATGCCAATTTAATAATTCTCCAAATAAAATGATATTTATTTCTCCCAAAATAAATAAATTATCGTCTCTAAAGTCTCAGGTTGTTTCAAACTTATTCCTGAGGCATCACCCCATCGATGGAAATAATATTGTGTTTCCATGATAAATCAATGCATTCTACGACTTCAACTGCTTCGTCGTAAAAAATTTCCTACTCAATAAAGAAGTGTTGGAAGTAGGGGACCAAATATCCCTTGAGTTTAAAGATAGTGATCAGTTTGGAAGTTGCATATATCTTTATCTCCTTAAAGAACTCATCTAATGTGACCTGCACAATATTTTCTAAGCTAATTTCTTTCGCTAGCACAATCCAATCATTTGATTATCGGGCCCACCCCTAGGATTCAATGTATACATTGCTTATTCTTTCATAATTGTTCTCTGAGGGTCATCCCAGATAATAATTTTAGCCCAAAATCTCTGAGTTAATCCAAAAGAGTTGGTATATCCATGCTCCCTATTTCTGAGCAGGTTAGGATGGTGATGCAGGCCCTTGTCATGAGGGATAGGTCTTTTCAGGAAACATTTAATGGGTTTAGGGGAACTAATAGATAAAGAATGTGTATTGACAGGTCAGATTCTAGTGGAATAATTAAAATCAGGCTCTTAATCACTGAGGATGGCATTTACACTGGTTTAGTGTGCTGGCAAAGGATTTTGAGTAGTATTAGGTTTATGATTGAATGAAGGAGTGATGGTCCCCTTATCAATGAGGCCTTAAATGACATTTTTTAGGTGGAGCATTGGTCACTACTATGCTCGACGATTTGATCGAAATCACAACGAGCGTCATGATTAAAGTTCCTTAGAAGTGGATTTGTCAATGAACGAGGATTTAAATGTTTAATGAGGTTTCTTGACAAGAGAGTTTCGTATAGTTTTGAGAGAGGGGCATGGAGCTCGATATATTTCTTTCTATCTGTAACTCAATGATATTCTGGGACCCATAATGTAATAGGTTGATAAATGTTGTTGATGGTTAAAATAGTGGTATTATTTAATTTATAAGGAGTTAACTGCCTGCTGGTTTCTTCGGCTCAGACTTGACTTTATAATTGTTAACCCTCTCTTCAATATTTATCCTCGCCTCTCCAAGGGTTCTAAAATGTTGGTAGTATTGGCCTCTTATTGAGATTAAAATATGTGGAAGAAAATTATTCTTCAAAATACTCACTTGTTCCTCCTCATTGTAGTAGCCTTTTCTCTCTACCTACTGGTAAATCTGTTGACTGGCTCTCTAGGATTCTGCACAAGTAGTTCAAGGTCTCGATAAGTGACTTCTAACTCCTTGTTATATTTTTTGTTGGGACATGAATTCTTAGATACATATTTCGAACTATGGATTCGAGATTCTCCTAATGACAAGAACAATCAAAGGGAGTTTTGTTTAATAGTCTATTGAAACTTTGTACCATTATCTACTCAGTGGTCCCCTAATAGTCTTATGGAATGGCTATAGTTATGAAGATGCATAATGGTTGGTCCGCTACCTTCAAACTTGATGCCTGGCATTTTGAACTTTTCTGTGAGCCTAACATTCGAGTAGGGAGACATGTGGGTTTAATCCAAGATGTTCCTTGAGATTTTGACTTAGTCAAACTTCTTGGATATCATTCTCATGTCCTCCTTAACCTTGTTCAATTCTTCTTATTGGTATCAAATGAATAGGCATTAGTAAATTAGCCTTTGGTTGGGCAAGGTTTGGCAATAGCAACTTATCTGACGGCGGTCCATTAATAAGTAGAATGTACGGGGCGTGAGGAGCTTCTTGATACTCCTCTGGATCCCATATCTATTTTGGTTTTTGCAGACCCATAGCACGAGGGAAAGAAATATCCGATTTAGTAACCTCGGGCATCTGACCCCTGTTTCGATGTATCTCTTGGATATCTGCTTGTAGATTGTCGATCTTAGTACTGAGGTCAGTAACTAATTCCATTAGGTCTAGATTAACATTAAAATTCTGATTAGGGTTATCCATAAGGAATCGCCGGTAAGATCTCTCGGTTTTTTCAAAAGAGGATGATGAGGGTGTGGAAATTTGGGGTCACTTGATAGCATATCCGAGACAATAGGGAGCCAGGCCAAGGAGTGCGATCGCACCAAGGAGGGAAAGATTCTTTTTTTTTTATGGGAAAATGAATATTTTTTAGAAAATGAAAAAAAATTATATTTATATTTTTTTTTAAAGGGAAAGAAATATTTTTGGTATTTTTGAAAAGGGAAGGACGGAAAATTCCCCAGTGTAGTTGTTGTTACTAGGTTTCACTTGTAATATGTTTCGCCTAGGGTGAAAGTGAAATGTCGGACATGACCCGAGTCTGGGAAAGTATTGGGTATGCAATGGAAGACACGATTTGACTTGTTTACAAACTCACAGACAGGGTTTTGTTTTAAAAACCGGTGAAATGGTGTAAAATTTAGGCAGTAAGACGACTCAAAATTTTGATAGAGTTTTGCACTGAACCAACAAACTATGTATGACTGTGATGAGAGGTTAGTGTAAGGGTCCCCCTATTGGCATAACTTCCACAATATACCTCTTGCCAATAAGGGCGATCATTCATCGGTACACGTGGATAAGCCATTTAATATATTTGGGTGCAAGTGAATTATCTCATGATATGCCTCGTGGTGACAGTATATGTGAGAGATAATTCATTATACTCGACGTACGTGAACGGGTTCCATGTTATATACCTTCCGTCATGAGTTAGGTCAAGCAATATGATGCGGGGGAACCATTCGATATACTTAAAAGGTAATAGTCCAGTGCAAGGTGGAAATCATAAGACTTAGGTTAATTGCACCCCTCAGAACTGGCAACCCATCATGACGTGATCCCCCAGTACATGGCATAATTTTGGTTAAATGTAGTTCTCACATGATGTAGTATGCAAATGCATAAGTCGTAATTAGTATTGTTATGAAACGTTTTATGTATGCTAAGGGGAGTATGTACTAGTACTAAGCATGAAGTATCGGAATACATATGAGCGGCATATAAAAACAAGATCAGTAATGCTAATCAAGTATGCTAAAGTACCATGAAGGATATACAAGACATGGTGATATATATAAGGTATGAGACATTTGAATATACACAAGTGAGAGAGAGATATGAAAAAATGAGAGTGACATGGAAACATGTGTGATTGATAATAAAATATCGTGAAAGTGTGTGTAAGTGAGAATAGTGTGAAGTGTGTGCAAGTGACAGTATATACACAAGTGGTTTGTGAAGCATGTGAGAAGTATGTCAATATATATATATATATATATATATATATATATATATATAAGTGGGAAAAGCATGGATATCTATAAGTGACATGTAGAATGGGTATATCAAATTAAATAAAGCATAAAGCATGTGATTCAAAAGGAGGTATATACATGTGATGAGAAAAAGGAGCATGATGGAGAGATAAATACACATGCATAGAATGATATGAGCAAGGCATATATAACATGTAAGTATGAAGGTAAGAAAAATATAAAAGTGGAGATATATACAAACATATAGAGAAATAGAAAATTGGAGAGAAATGAAAAGAAAAGCCATGTAAAAAGATTCTAGTCCTCAAAAAATAAAATCCCCAAACGGAATTGCCACTATGGTGTAACACCCCGTATTTTCAGCGTATTTGGAATTTAATTAATTCTGGAAATTATTCGTTTTATTTTAAATTACACGAGTGAAGAAATTTACTGGAATTAAATAAAAATATGGTTATTAAATATTAATTAAGAGAAATATATAATGATTAATATTATATGTTTAATTTACTAAGTGAATAGTAAATGGTTTATAGAAATTATTATGCATTATAGCGAATGAAATTATCGTAATTGAAATTATCTCAATCGGGAGTCGCGTGTAGACTAAATTGAGGTAGAGATAGAATAATTGTTTAGAGTGGCTCGGATGATGATTTTGAGGTCACAGATGACTCCGATAGGGTCGAAATAGTCAAAATAGTATACCCAGGAGTGTTGATTAGGTCCTGGGGCAATTTTAGACTAAACTGACACCATACGATGGCATTTTAGTCCTTTGGTAATTAAGGGTTAAGAGAACTACGAAATTTCTACTTCTTTACGATCATATAGAAAGGAGATGCTAGGGTTTATAGGTTAGAAAACTCAAAGATGACATTGGAGAAGAAGAGAGGTCATTTGTGAAGACTAAGAGAGAGTTTTTGAGAGTTTAAACTGTGATCTTGCCCCATTATCTTGGAGTGAGGATTGGAAGAGAAGACATATCAACCAACATCAAAACCATGAAATCTGATCACACAAGATAAGGAAAGTGTTTATTTATAGTTTTCCTTGAAGTTATAATACCAATGTTGATAGGGTTTTGAAATATGTTGATTAAAGTTATGTTCTTGAAAGAAAAGAATAATTAAAACTCATGTTTGGGTAGGAATTACATGTAGTTTGATTTAACATCTGTAGAGCATAAGCAATCAGAGGATATATGATAATGTCCATGAATCTAATCTGGGTTTTTGATTAAAATGGAGGAAGAACTCAAAACCTAGGGGTTTTGATGAAAACTTGATTTGATTTATGATTGGGTATGAATCGTGAGGTTTAGATGTTTTATTTACATTAAAATTCACCCAAACACGTGTATATGACGTTTGATAATGTTGGTTATTGATTTAATAAAGAATCATGAACAGGAGAGTAAGAAAAATAGTGCAAAACATATTTTCGTATTGAGGAAGAAGATGATCTGTGCATTTTCGAATTGAGTGGATCCAGGGGCGAATCAATTCGGCCTCCTAGGGAATCGATTCGGTTTCCCATAAAATGTGAAAAAAATTCCTTTCAAGCCTAGAACTCGTAAAATTTAGTCGGAGAAACTTTTGGAACTTTGTTAAAATATAATGAGAGATTTCTTATATTATACTAGGCATGTGATGGGATTATGACTTACTCTTAATAACAGGATTAAGTTGAGATTTAATATACTTAAATAAAGGCGTAATTAATTCAAGAGAAAGAGAATGAATTACAGGGAATTTAAGTGAATTTATGTAAAGACCAGTAGTGTATGATAGAGCTAGCTACTGAATTTCATTAAGGGGCAACTAGGACCCTTAGAGTAAAGAGTAATACTCGGATTAACAATATAGTGAGATAAATCGTAAATTGATGGTATGGTGAGTATTTAGGGATAAATACTACGTACGAGATATGATAACTGGGTTGTGTTTATACCTACTGAATTGATATATATATATATATATATATATATATATATAGAGAGAGAGAGAGAGATTGTGTGTACACCTATTATATGACTAGTGATTGTACGTGAACATGCCTACGCTACGTGCTATCATGGAGGTTCCTGCACAGTGGGCAATCCCACCTTGCTGATTCCAGGGAGGTCTGGATTAGTTCCCCAGGACATAGAACTTAGGGTGACTCGCTATGTGTCGTGTATTAGTGGGACTAACAGGTCGTTTGGGTATGTTAGGGATGTGCGTAGCCCAGTGGCTTAGAACTATGTCCGCCTCTATTGCTTGTTATTTAATTTTTGGGTTCGAGAAGAGATGTCGGACTAATAGTCAATATTTTAGTACGAGAGGTACATGGACTGATAGCAGAGTATGCCTATTTGTACGGTGGTCCTTTTGAGAGACACCGTAATTATATATATTAATGATATAAATATATATAATTGTTTGAATAATTCTGTTTACGTGTGATAGTAGACAGATTGATAGTGTGTATATAAATCGCGAATGAAACAGTGAAACTTAATTAAACGCTTGAATGATAAGTTGTGGGGAACGTTACTTATGATATCAATAGCATATGAGAGATCTTAATTAGGATAGCGTACTGTATGGGCAGTACGGGGACTTGTAGGTGTCGATAGTCTAGGTAGATACTTACGTCTAGTTAGATTGGGTAGTATGGCTAGGTGGGATAAGAAGAAAACGTTAGGTGTGCACAATTGTTTAGGGGAGAGGAAACTAAAGAGAGTGTGCTTGAACCTAACATGCGTAATCAATAAGTGATTTTTAAATTGTGATAAATACTTACAAAAGGTTTTTAAAATGTTTTGGGTCCCATCCCATGCTATAAATATTTTCTAAAACCTTTTAGCTGTCCATCCACAGGGTCGCCAGGCTTGAGGATCTATTCTAGGAACGAGTTTCTGCAGCGCTATGGAGGATTACAGGACTTGAATAGCTGCTTCTACCTTTCATTCCTAGTGTATGATTTCATTTCAGTGCTTCAGTTGGGCGTGTTTCCCCCTTTCAGACTTCATTTATTTCAATTATTCATTTAAGATTTATAGTGGGTTTTATTTACTATTTGTTAGGCATAGTATTTGGATTTAGATTTTATAGTCGATGGTTTCTTCGACAAGACAGTATTTATTTATTTATTTCATTGTGATGGTTGAGACTATATTAATTGTGTGAAGGTCTTAAATTATTTTTCAACATTTTATATTGAATTATTTAATAAAAGATAAGAATTTTGACACCGGCTTAATTAACTAATACGTGGTTAGTAATTAAAATATTTTTGATAGTGATGCTCAAAATGAACCAAATGGGAAACCGCCTTTAATTCAATAAAGGAATGATTACTCGGTACTTAATTAGGTGGGGCTTCATAGATAGTATCGGTGTATCAGATTCTAGTGTCCATAGGACTGTATGGCTTATTACGAGTTATGTGTATCGTTCTTTCCATATAGAGCCCTATTATTAACACTGTTGCTTTTATCTTTGTGTATATGAGATATCGTGCTTCTGATATTAATTTTTTTATAAACTATGTACTTATACAATTCGATCTTGTAGGCCCCTTATATTTCAAATCAGACTTTGCTTTAAGGATGATGAAACACTTTTTCTTTTTAAAAAAAATCTTTTTCGAATTTTATGCGTACCAATTTTGACTTAACCAAATTTTATTTTGATTAATCCTAAACATGCATCTAGTGATTAAAACAAGTAAAGTAAGGAAAAGAATGCTCACAATGTCGGATCTATGAAGAAACCACAACAGGAAAAAAATATCGGACAACCCAAGCTAGACAATCACTATGAATTTGGATTTATAAGCAACAGACACAAGTCTTACTCAACAACTTGATCCCCATGAGACTTGATGCTCAACTGATCTTCAACCACTCCTCTCACAGTGCCCGCACAGAAAGTCCTTCTTCCTCGATGATCTTTCACAACACACACCTCCACGTATGCCTCGATGTCCACCCAAATGGCTTGTAATGTCTTCGATGTTGAACACGGCTCTTTTGCTTTTCCACAGCAAAACCCATCAAAGTTATGTTTAGAACAAGTTCTTCTTAGTGAAAACAAAGATCAATATAGCATATAGTAATGATAACTCGGATCTTTGAAGCTCTAAGGATGTATTTGGCTTTAGAAAACCTTAGAAAACATGTGCAAACAGTGTTTTGGATGTATATTGTTTTTAGCATAATGCACACTAACGAAATTCTAATGGAAACACGCCTTTTATAATTTTCTTAATAAGGCGGCTCGTTCAATAGACTTTGACCTGTCAATCGAACGATATGGACACGTCGTTCGAACGATAATGCCATCTCGCTCGAATGACTGGTCAGGTCATTTGAGTGAGCGACGCAGGGAATTAGAGTTATAATAAAACACTGCACGAATCCATACTTATCAGAATAAAATGAAGTGTAAATAATTTCAAACTTTTTTAAAAACATTTTAAAACCATTTCTTTAATAAAATAACATCCTTAAATAAATTATAGTCCAATTAAAATTACGCATTCATACCCGAGTGATCTTAGAATGCAATTAAACTTGAAGATGAAATATGTACCATAAACTAGCATGATAAATTCTTTGAACCTTTCCCGCAACGTCTTCAATAAACTTCAATACGTCATAGTCTGTGTGGGATCGTGACAATAAAAATATGACCTATGACTCAAACGTGTTTTGTTCCAGGAATAAGTCAAATAAATATACAATGGACTCAATAGAAAATTTTGTCCTTATAAATCTCCCCCTTTGACTATTTCGGGACAAAACTAATAGTTAAATGCCTAAACCGGTCCGTCAAGCCATATGACGTCTAAATCCTATCCCATAAAACCCAAAATCAAAAATTATATCACAATACTAGTAAATGATGGTCTGGCAAGCATGAGCTGTCTGAATGTGATGTAGACTTGAAATATCGAATCTCTAGAGCATACCTACATACATGAAACAGACAAATACCTGGTGAAGTATGGAGGAACAAATGATATAAACCAATATGTAAAAGTAAATCCAAATCATTTGTTATGTGAGAAAAATGTGATATTAATATGTAAACATCTAAATCAGGATACCAATTTGTACCGATACAAAAACAATATGATACCAATTTGTGTAAACCAATCAATATAAACATGAAAGCATATGATCACAAATATGATACCAAAAAATAATGCAACAAATGTATTTTCTCATAAAAAAAACTCCCCCCTATATCACATACATCTCTCCCCCTATTTGTCTCGAATAAACAACCCGGTGAAAGGATATACATATCTAGCGGTGGCATATTATCTCATGATAGATAAACAGAAACAACCAGCTAATAAAGATCAAGAAGATCAAATCCATAGCAAGCAAATAGTAATCAAACAATATGAATCAGCAATCTAAATAGGTGTGACACATTGAACATAATGTAGTAAAAATATAATCAATGATAATCTGCATAACAGTAACCCAGTAGCAACCCAGCAGTACTAAAATAATAACAATATGAACCAAGGTAATGAAACAGAAGGAAAGAAAATTCCAGAGGGTCACTCAAATGAGACAGTCTTGTCATTCAAATGACAGAGGCTTCTTGCGAGATGAATTCGCGTGACATCTGTTTCTCGCTAGAACGAGAAAAACAAATTCTCACATCCAGTTCTAAAAATTAAACAGTTTCGCCCAACGAAAAATTTCTTGAAAAAACTAACTAGAAGTGGCAAAAAATTATAAAATAGTAGCGAAAACAACAAAAAACAATATGAGTTAATGCTAACATAGTACCAATGTGCTCAAACATGAACATGGAATGTATGGGCATGAACTACAATAAATGAATCACAATTCCAACTCATCAAAATGATAAAAAGCTCTAATTGATAGCTATAAATCATCAAACTTTATTTTAGGCATATGTGACAATTTAAGTCTGAGCTTAATGAACTAAACAAACATCAAACACACAAATCCAAAATTTTGACGATTCTAAAAACAATAGCGTCATGATATGATTTTTCAACGTTAGGATTTGTGGTGCAAACCTGTTTAAATTATCCATCCCAACTCCCTCAAATATATATCATATTTTTCTTTTGGAATGAACATAAACTAATTTGTCCCATTTCGGCATATGATTCTTTTTATTGCCTTTAATTTTTTTCCCTGGGCTCTTTTAAATGGTGGCTTTCACAACGAGTTAATTTTGCACTCTCGCAACCCTTTTCCGTGAACACTCATTTTTTTTCAATTTCAATCCTCACGATAAACGGTTCTTACATTCACACTTCATCCTTAAGTATACTTATGCATAGATGACAAAATTGAGATAAGAACATCTCACCAAACTCAAATATGCAAGAGAAGTAAAACATTCATAAAAAGTCGTGCACGTGTGTAAAGATGGCATATAAACAAAGTCGAATCAAAATGCATATCAACTTCGAAACAACCCCATAATACAATGGTTAAGATCATTCTAAGAATCAGTAATTATGGCCAAATGTCGAAGCAACATGGATAATGAAAGGAAGGGGGTCCAAGCACACCAATATGCCACATCAAACATGTAAACTCACGACACAAAAAGTAAACCAAAAATCTTTTTGTGTTTTTCTAAAAATACTTTTTACCCAAAAATAAAATCTTTTTGTATTTTTCAAAAAAAAATATATTTAAAAACAAAAATCTCTTTGTATTTTTCTCAAGTAAGACTCAATAAATGAAAAATATAATACAAAATGATACACAAGTCATAACACTAGGGAGATATAAATCATGATGCAAAGACTAGCTTATGAAAAACATGGCAACACAATCATCCATTAAATTTAACAAGGGAATAATCAAGTGCAACTAAATGAGAACCATGCAGTTTTAGTCCTAAAGCCTCTAAGTCTGATTTTCTAACCCAAGTAGGTGTGACATGATGCATGGGGATTTTGGGAACCGATATGAATTTATTCTTAAACTTCCTAGGAGCATTCCTAAGGTCATAGAAAAAACATCTAAGGTGACCTTTCCTATTGCAAAGTGTGCAAGTGTAAACACGGCGGGAATGATTACCAAAATGTCGACCTTTCCACGTTCCTAGCGGGCTCTCTCACATGATTGGTATTGGCTTTGGGAATGGAAACATCGTGATCATCATAGACTTTCCCAAACCTATCCCTCTTGACTTAGACGGTGCCTAACATCCTATCCAACTTCTCTGATCTAGATTCCAAATTAAACTTCACCTTACTCGAGTCTTTCAACTTCTCCTCCAACTCACAAATCCTATACTCAAGCACACGCCTAGACTCCTCAAAGTCTAGCACCTCATTTTTTAATGCCTCCATCAAACCACGAAGGCTATCTCTATTTTTCTCAATGTACTCTATCTTCTCCCTAATTTTCTTCTCCCATGCCCTAAGATCCTTAATCAAAACATCATTATTTTCTACGACACGCTCATTCAACCTAGCTTGCAATTTAGAGTTTGCCTTTTTCACCTTCACTTCTTCGATATACAACTCATTAAATGCAAATTATAGCTCTTTCATATCAATATCCTACTCCTCACTCTCATCACCCTAACACACTTGGGATTTACACTCAACGACCTCGGAAGTGCCATGCACATGAGAATCTTCATGGGAAGATTTATTGTCATCACTCACATGACATGCCATAAACGTAACAAAGTTATGCTCATTGGGGGAACTCTCTCCCTCTTCCAGTTCACTATAACTTAAGGTGGCATTATAAGCAATCAGTTTTTTACCTTCTTTCTTAAGTCTAGCAGACACTCGGTAACCTTGTGACCATACTCATCATACCTAAAACACCTATCCGACTCATCCGTCTTAACTTTCTCACTCTTATCCTTAGGGGTGGAATCTACCTTGTTATTCTTGAATTTTTCAAATCTTTTTGCATATTTCAATTACATTTGGAATTTAAGAAATTTTTTGAATTTCTTTGACAATAAGGTGACATCCTCAAAATCGGAATCGAAATCTTCATTCGAAACTTTAGTCTCCTCCTTTCGGGCTTTCAAAACAATGCCCTTTTTTTCTTTGGCTCTTGCTTGGAGGTAAACATATCGAGTTTATAGGTTTGTAGGTCACCTACAATATCTTCAAGTTTCATCGACTCAAGCATACGTAGGGAATTCAAAATAGTCACTTTTGCATGAAATCTTTTAGGCAACGACCTTAAGATTTTATTTACGAATCGGTTATCAAGTATCTTCTCTCCTAGGTTTAACAACGCGTTGACAATAGTGGACAACCTAGTGTAGAACTCATCAAGCATCTCACTCTCTAACATCTTAATCATCTAAAAGTGTGTAGTGAGGTTTAGCAACTTAAACACCCTAATTGTGCTTGTGACCTCGTGAGTGAGTGTAAGTTTGTCCCAAGCCTCTTTCGATGTTTCACAAGTCATGATGCTATTATACTCTTCAGGTGTGGCATGTGAGGAAATAATGTGCAGACCCTTAGAGTCGTAAAGTGCAAGCCTATGTTCAGCCTCGGTCCATAATTCAACGGGTTTCGAACTAGTGGACTCACCCTCTCGTATAACTGGTGTTGTCCAACCCTTTCCA
Source organism: Sambucus nigra (assembly GCA_949130495.1). Taxonomy (NCBI): domain Eukaryota; kingdom Viridiplantae; phylum Streptophyta; class Magnoliopsida; order Dipsacales; family Adoxaceae; genus Sambucus; species Sambucus nigra. Next base: position 427,200,082 of record OX422212.1, on the reverse strand, counting down.
ACTGCTAACCACACACGTTCATCTATGGATTTCAAGGCACTTTTCATTCGCATCTTCCAATAAGCATAGTTATACCATCAAAAACAGGAGTACAAAAATTGTCATTATTTCCAAAATTCATCCTTATAAGCAAAATGGGATCAACACAATAAAAATATGTTTCTTTCTCTGATACAAATTTGTAGGCCCCTTATATTTCAAATCAGACTTTGCTTTAAGGATGATGAAGCACTTTTTCTTTTTGAAGAAATTCTTTTTCAAATTTTATGTGCACCAGTTTTAACTTAACCAAATTTTATCTTGCTTAATCCTAAGCATGCATCTAGTGATTAAAATAAGTAAAGTAAGGAAAAAATGCTCATAATACCGGATGTACGAGGAAATTGCAACGGGAAAAAAAGTCGGACAGCCCAAGCCAAATAATCACTATGAATGTGGATTTATAAGGAACAGGCACAAGTCATACTCAATGACTTGATCCCCATGAGACTTGACGCTCTTCTTATCTTCAACCACTTCTCTCACAGTGACCATACAGAAAGTCCTTCTTCCACGATGTTCGTCCACAACACATGCCTCCACGTATGCCTCGGTGTCCATCCAAATGGCTTGTAACGTTTACGATATTGAACACGGCTCTTCCATTCCTCCACTGCAAAACCCATCAAAGTTCTATGTATAACAAGTTCTTCTTGGCGCAAACAAAGATCACTATAGCATATAGTAATGATAACTCGAATCTTTGAAACTCTAAAGATGTGTTTGGCTTTATAAAACCTTAAAAAACATGTGCAAACAATGTTTTGGATGTATAGTATTTTTGCATAATGCACACTTACAAAATTTTGATGGAAAAATGCCTTTTATAATTTTCTTGTGGTGGCATCTCGTTCAAGCGACTTTGACATGTCACTCGAACGAGATGGACACATCGTTCGAACGATAATGCCATCTCGCTCGAACAACTGGTCAGGTCATTTGAGCAATGCAGGGAATTATAGTTATATTAAAACACTACTCTAATATGTCCTTATCAGAATAAAACGAAGTGTAAACAATTTCAAACTCTTTTAAAAACATTTTAAAACCATTTCTTTAATAAAATAACATCCTTAAACATTTTAAAACAAATTTCGAGTCCAATTAAAATTACGCATTCATACCTGAGTGATCTCGAAACGTAATTAAACTTGAAGATGAAATATGCACCATAAACTGGCATGATAAATTCTTTGAAGCTTTACCGTAACTTCTTCAATAAACTTCAATACGTCATAGTTTGTGTGGGATTGTAACAATAAAAATACGACCTATGACTCAAACGTGTTTTGTTCTTGGAATAAGTCAAATAAACATAAAATGGACTTAATTGGAAATTTGTCCTTACATATCTATTTTCAGATACCACCGAGGAGAGAACGAACAGCACGGGTGGTGACCAGGGATGAGGTGAGGGAGGCTCACCAAGAGCCACAGGTACCATCTCCATAGCTACTACCGAAGATGATCTCGACTGCACAGGTGGCTAAGACAGTGGCCCAGGCGATCAACGCAGCTAGGCCGTTCATTTCCTACAGTCCCAGCCATAGCTGGCAGTGGCACTAGTGATCCAGACACAGTCGGGACCATCTACTTGGAAGAGAGTCAGAGAGACATTTTAGAAGGTCCACAAGCTTGAGTTTCAGGATAGGTATGATGAAGTTAAGGCATATCAGTGGAAGAAGAGTATATAGTGCCACCTACGTATGGTAGAGTGTAGTGAGATACAAAAGCAGATGGTAGCTACTTTTAGAGTTACGGGAGCAGCCCTTCAGTAGAGGGAGTCAGTTACCATTATCGAAGAGAGAGATGCGATGACGATTGTTGCCAGCAATAGAGATCGAGATGCGATGACCACAAGTAATTTTTTCCAGCAATAGAGATCGAGATGCGAAAGAAATTTAATGAGGTGACTCAGGGTGACCGCTCCATGGAAGAGTATGAGGAGGAGTTCACCCATTTGTCTAATTTTGTGCCAGATGAGGTGAGCAACGAGGAATGGAAGAAAGAAAAACTCATGGATGGATTAGCATGAAGGATCAGGTAGCACTAAATTGGTAACCCCACATTCGTGATGTATACAAATGTCTTCAATGCCGCTTTATTACAATACTAGGACCATCGCTTCCACATGAAAGGAAGCAAAAGAGGAGGTGATCCTAGCCAACCAGGTAAGGCAAGTGGTGGTGGTGGTACTAGCGGGGCACCGCAGCAGTTGGGAGGTAGACAGTAGGGGAAAGATTCATAGCTGGGGGATAAGGCCAAGAGATTTAGATCTGGGGTTTATCGACCGGATGGTCAGGGTTAACAGAACTCTAACCAGAAGCAGCAGGTTGCTTAGGGCCCAAGGAACAATAGAGGTGGCTAATAGGGCCAGGGTTAGCAGGGACATCATCAAGGCCAGAGGAAAAGAACATTTACAAGGTAGTGCTTTATATGTGGCCATAAGGGCCATAAGAGGAAAGCTTGCTCATAATTAGGCAGGGCATAGCAGCAGGGTGCCCAAAAGGGGCAGCATGCTCCATTACCTCCAGCACCAACACTAGTACCCCCCACCCCACAACAGCAGTAGGGACAGATGCACTACGAGCTTGTGTATAACGTCTGAGACGTACCCATGCCACCAAAACCTCAGACGCCGCCAGTAGTTAAGGGTACATTTCCTATTCATGGGCATGAGTGTAGAATTATTTTATATACTAGGCATCACATTATTTTATTTCCACTAGATTTTCCCGAGTGGATGGTCTTCTAGAGACAGCCAACACTCGCCTTATGTATGTAGAGTCACCGTTCGGTAGTGGGTCACTTATACACTCGGTATGTAGAGGTGTGGACATTATTATTATTGGGAGTTTGATCTTAGAAGTGGACTTCTTTGTGTTAGACATGGAGGGATACGATGTTATCCTACGCATGGATTGGTTGGCGGGTTACAGGGCGATAGTATATTGTTACGAGAGGATCGTAGTGTTCTCCATTCAGTTACATGAGATGTTCTTAGTGGCGATGCCTCTTCTCGATGGAGGGTCGTGCACCCACCTATACTACATTGAAGAGGAGACCTCATAGGAGGTAGTTATCTTGATAGACTCAATCCGAGTAGTGAGATATTTTGAGGATGTATTTTAAGAGACACTGAGGTTACCATTAAATCAAGAGATCGAGTTTGTTATTGACCTAGAACCGGTAACGAGATCGATTGACCAAAAAACATATTGCATGGCCCCTTCAGAGATGCGAGAGATGAGGGAGAAGATTCAGCAACTACTAGGGCAGGATTTCATTTAGTAGAGTACATCATCGTGGGGAACACCGATGTAATTTATGAAGAAGAGGGATTATCCGCTTCACTTATGTGTAGACTACAGAGAGATAAACAAGGTCACGATACAGAATAAATACCCCTTATCGAGGATCAATGACCTGTTTGATCAGCTGAGAGGGGCTTCATACATCTCTAAGATTGACTTGAGATCGGGGTATCACCAGTTGCGCATTCGGGAGGAGGATGTTCCCAAGACCATTTTTTATCGCGGTATGGGTCGTATGAGCTCAGGGTGATGCCGTTTGTTCTCACCAATGCGCCAACAGTGTTCATGGATCTCATGAACAGGGTATTCAGGGAGTTTTTAGACTAGATCGTGATCATGTTTATAGGAAACATTCTGGTTTACTCTCGCACTGAGGAGGAGCATGCGGAGCTTTTACATAGGGTCCTACAAACATTTTGATACCACTAGTTGTATGCCAAATTTGAGAAGTGTGGATTCTGGCTACAAGAGTTATAGATTCTTGGCCATGTTGTTTCCCATAGAGGTATTGTAGTTGATCCGAGGAATGTATCGGTGGTGAGGGAGTGGGGACAGTCAATGACACTGACAGAGATTCGCAACTTTCTGTGGTTGGTTGGGTATTATCTCCACTTCATTAAGGGATTTTTTAAGATTATGAATCCGTTGACAAATATGACTCGCAAGAGGGTGCCATTTGTGTTGAGTGATCATTGTCAACTAGCCTTTGATGAGCTGAAGGACAAATTGATGTTAGCACCCGTACTTACATTGCCTAGGAGTGGGGTGGAGTACCGGGTCTATAACAATCAATCCTTTTAGGGACTTAGGAGTGTATAATAGCAGGAGGGGAGGGCTATAGCTTATGCATATCGAAGAACTACCCCACACACGATCGTGAGTTGGCAGTGGTTGTGTTTGGTTTGAGGATATGGAGAAACTATTTCTAGGGGGAGAAGTTTACATTATTCATGGAACATAAGTCATTTGAGTATCTCTTCACACAGAAGGATATAAATATGAGACAGAGGCGATCGTTAGAATTCATGAAGGATTGCCAATTTGATATACAGTACCATCCTGGTAAGGCTAATATGGTGGCAGACTGGAGAGTTGGCAGAGGTTTGGAAGGAGAATTAGAGTGAGCTTCGACACGATGATGAGGTTGTAAGAACGTGAATATCGGTTTTAGCTACCACTCCCCAAGATTATCATGCGGGTAGTGAAAGTACAGGTAGAGGATCAGTACTGTCAGCACACAGTGCAAAAGTTATAAGCTAAGGGTGCGAAGTCTTACTCGATCAGCTCAGAGCGAGGCCTACATTTTAATAGGAGACTAATAGTGCCAAAGGATGAGGATTTGAGACATGCGGTTATGACTGAGTCTCACGGTTTGAGGTTTGTGGTAAGAAGTATCAGGACATGAGGAGATAATATTAGTGAGTAGGGATGAAACAAGACATATTAGAGTTTGTCTCGAAGTGTGTTACGTGTCAGTTAGTTAAGATAGACCACGAGAGACCTTCAGGTATGCTACAACCATTGGATATTCTCATGAGGGAGTGGGAGATCATTTTGATGGACTTTATTATCGGACTCCTGACATCGCAAAAAGGTCACAATTCCATTTAGGTGATAGTGGATCGACTAACCAAGGTGGCCCATTTCATGCTAGTTCTCACTCACTTTGAGACGATGCAGTATGTGCAATTGTTCATAGAGAAGATAGTTAAGCTGTACGAGGTATCGATCAAAATTGTATCTGATAGAGACAAGATCTTTGTGTCTCATTTCTGGCAGAATTTTCAGGAGGCCATGGGCACTAACTTACGGTTGATTGCTGCATACCACCCACAGACAAACAGACTAACTGAGAGAGTGAATTAGATGCTAGAGGACATGTTGAGAATGTACATCCTGGATTTTGGAGGAGGATGAGAGCGATATCTTCCAATGTTAGAGTTTTTGTATAACAAATCTTACCAATTTACTATCGGCATGGAACCATTTGAGATGTTTTATGGGAGGCCTTATCTTTCGCCCGCTTGCTGGTTAGAGGTGGGGGACAACAAGTTTTTGGGACTAGAGATAATAGAGGAGATGACTGCCAAGATTGAGCTAATTGGAGGATGTATTCGAATAGCTCAAGACAGGTAAAAGAGTTATGTCGATACAAACCGAAGGCACATAGAGTTAGAGGTTGGCGACCAGGTGTTAGTACGTGTGTCTCCCATAAAGGGGTTATAAGTTTCGACAAGAAGCGTAAGCTATCACCGAGATGTGGGGGACCTTTCCTGATTATTGAGAGAGTGGGACCAGTGGCATATAGACTGGGTTTACCAGAGCATATTTAGCGGATACATGACGTGTTCCATGTGGCATCGCTGAAGAAGTACATGGGGAAAGAGATATTTATGGCACATTCCACTCGAGGAGATTGATTTGCAGCCAGATATCTCGTATGAGGAGATACCCATGCCTATTCTAGATCGTAATGAGCAAAAATTATGGTCTAAGGTGGTACCATTAGTCAAAGTTCAGTGGGGACACCACAGTGTTGATGACTCTACATGGGACTAGGAGGATGACATGCGAGAGCAGTATCCAGAGTTATTCATCGCAGGTATGACCTAATTTCGGGGACAAAATTCCTTATAAGGGGGGAAGTATGTAATACCCCATATTTTTTGCATATTTGGAATTTAATTAATTCGGGCTATTATTCATTTTATTTTAAATTACGTGAGTGAAGTAATTTAATAAAATTAAATAAAAATGAGGTTATTAAATATTAATCAAGAGAAAGATATCGTGATTAATATTATGTGTTAAATTTACTAAGTGAATAGTAAATGGTTTATAGAAATTATTATGTGTCATAGCGAGTGAAATTAGTGTAATTGAAATTATCTCAACCAGGAGTCGCGTGTAGGCTAAATTGAGTTCGAGATAGGATATATGTTTAGAGTGACTCGGATGATGATTTTGAGGTCATGGATGACTCCAGTAGGTCGAAATAGTCAAAATAGTATACTAAAGGGTGTTGATGAGGTCCCGATGCAATTTTAGATTAAATCGGCACCATACGAGAGCATTTTAGTCATTTGGTAATTAATTGTTAAGAGACCTACGAAATTACAACTTCTTTATCATCATATAGAAGGGAGAGGCTAGGGTTTAGAGGTTAGAGGTTAGAAAACTCAAAAAATCCATTGGAGAAGAATAGATGTCCTTCGTGAAGCCTAAGAGAGAGTTTTTGAGAGATTAAAGTGTGATCTTGCCCCATTATCGATCTTGGAGTGAGGATTGGAAGAGAAGACAAATCATTTAACATCAAAACCACAAAATCAGATTACACAAGATAAGGAAAATGTTTATTTATGGTTTTCCTTGATGTTATAATACCCATGTTGATAGGATTTTTAAATATATTGATTAAAGTTTGTTCTTGGAAGAAAAGAATAATTAAAACTCATGTTTGGGTAGGGATTACATGTATTTTGATTTAACATCTGTAGAGGATAAGAAATCAGAGGATATATGATAATATCAACGAATCTAATCTGGGTTTTTATGAAAAGGGTGGACGAACTCAAAACCTAGGATTTTTTATGAAAACTTGATTTGATCTATGAATGGGTGTGAATCATGAGGTTTAGATGTTGTATTTACGTTAGAATTCACCCTAACACATGTATATAACGTTTGATAATATTGGTTATTAATTTGATAAAGAATCATGAAGAGGAGAATAAGAAAAATAGTGCAAAACGTATTTTTGTATTGAGGAAGAATATGATCTGTGCATTTTCGAATTGATTCGATCCAGGGGAGAATCAATTCGAAAAGCAAATCAATTCGGTTTCCTAGAAAATGTGGAAAAAAATCCTTTTAAGCCTAGAACTCGTAAAATTTGGTCTGGAAAACTTTTGGGACTTTTTAAAAATATAATGAGAGATTCGTTATATTACAATAGGCTTGTGATGGTATTATGTCTTAGTCTTAATAATAGGATAAAGGCGAGATTTAATATACTTAAATAAAGCCGTAATTAATTCAAGAGAAAGAAAATGAATTATGGGGATTTTGAGTGAATTTATGTAAAGATCAGTAGTCAGATAGAGCTATTTATTGAATTTCATTAAGGGGTAACTAGGACCCTTAGAGTAGAGAGTAATACTCGGATTAACACGATAGTGAGATAAATCATCAATTTATGGTATGGTGAATATTCGAGGGATAAATACTACGTACGAAATATGATAATTGGGTTGTGTGTATACCTACTGAATTGATAGATAGATATATATAGGTTGTGTGTATACCGATTATATGATTGGTGATTGTACCTGAACATCCCTACGCTACATGCTATCATGGAGGTTCCCGCGCAGTGGGCAATCCCACCTTGTCGATTTCAACGAGGTCTGGATTTTTGCCCCGGGACATAGAACTTAGGGACGCTCACTATGTGTCGTATAATAGTGAAACCTACAGGTCGTTTGGGTACGTTAGGTATGTGCATAGCCTAAAGGCTTAGAACTATGTCTGCCTCCATTGCTTGTTATTTAATTTTTGGTTTCGAGGAGACATGCCGATCTAATATTCCTTATTTTAGTACGAGCAGTACATGGACTGATAGCAGAGTATGCCTATTTGTACGGTGGTCCTTTTGAGAGACACCATAATTATAAATATTAGAGAGATAAATATATATAACTGTTTGAATAATTCTACTTACGAGTGATAGTAGACAAATTGATAGTGTGTACAAAAATCACGAATTATGTAGTGAAACTTAATTAAATTCTTGAATGATACGATATGGGGAACGTTACTTGTGATATCAATAACATATGAGAGATATTAATTCGGATAGCGCACTGTATGGGCGGTACGGGGACTTATAGGTGTCGATAGTCTAGGTAGATACTTACGTCTAGTTAGCTTGGGTAGTATGGCTAGGTGGGTGATTAGGCACATATTCTTCACATTTATCCCCTTAATTTCGGTATTTTTATGATCCCGTGCAGTGTAAATATCTTGGATTTGTCTCGTATTTATGCTACTAACCTTTTTTGGTAAGTATTTCTTGTTTTGTGTATTTCTGATGTGTTTTACAAGTATTTCATGTAAGTTAGTGCGAAGGAGAACTCAAAACAGTGAAAGAAACCAAGAAATGGAGAGTTGAAGGGCATTTTCGTAATTTTTCAGCCTTAGTCCAGAGGTGGGTCCAACTAGAAAGTTGAAGAGCTCTAAATTACAAGAATACTGGAAAAAACGGCACCTCAATCCGAGCTACGGTGAAGAAGTTATGATATTTTGAAGTTGCGCGATAATGAAGAGTCTGGATGTGCGGATTTCTGTCATTAATTATGCAGATTTTATGGTGATTGGTTGGCAAAAACTTGTTTCACAAGCTAAATTTGATGTTAAAAGGATTAGAGAGAGAAAGTTAGATTGTAGTTTTCTTTGGTAGAAGTTTTCATAAACCCTAGTTGTAAGTTTGAAGAAGAAGTTTTGCTGGATTCAAATTCATCTCTTTATCCTCTTGCTAAATACAAGTATCAATTTCTATTCTCTATTTTATTTTTCCATTCAATTCTCAATTGTTTTGCAAATTGTTAACAATGTTTGTTAGAGTTTTCTTTTGTTTTCATCATGTTTAGCTAATTTTTAAGGGTTGGGATGCATGAACCCATCCCGATGTAATTTATCTACGTAGGAAATAGAATTTAAATTTAAATTTGAAAGAATCGTGTAAGATAAGTTCACAATCATCCTAGATCTTTTAATCTCTCTTGCCCTAGGTACTTGGGATATTTAAGAATATGATGTGCGTGTAATTATTTAGCACCGCTTTATATTTATCTTTGATTTCATATGATGCGGGCTTGAACCTCATATATGTAATGCTTAGGATCTATAAAGACTGGATTCATTCAAATTTATAATTTACAATTCTAGTATTCTAATGGGTAATTACTAGGGATTGGGGGATTGTATTCCAACCTATTTCCTCATTGATTTTAATTAGTTTTATAAATTTGTTCCAACTTATTTCCCCTTGTCAACCATCATCATCTTTTTCACTTTTATTTTAGAAGTAATAAATCAATTAAATTCTATAAAACATTCCCTGTGGATTCGATACCCAGACTTACTACTATACTCCATAAAAGTGTAGTTAAAAGTTTAGGTTTTTTTTTTATTGAGGTTGGAAGCCGATAACAACGACTAGCGTATTACACGGACGCTCGGTTTTCCACTCGATCAGTGGGCTAAGTAGAAAACGTCATGCTTACACAATTGTTGAGGGGTGAGGAAACTCAAGAGAACGTACATAAACCTAACATGTGTAATCAATAACTGATTTTTAAATTATGATAAATACTTGCAAAACGTTTTCAAAATGTTTTGGGTTTTAACCCTTGCTATAAATATTTTCCAAAACCTTTTAGGTGTCCAGCCACAGGGACGCCAGGCTTGACGATTTATTCCAGGGATGATTTTTTATAGCGCTATGGAGGCTTGTCGGACTTGAGTAGATGCTTCTACCTTTCATTCCTAGTGTAGGATTTCATTTCAGTACTCCAGTTGGGCATGTTGCCCCCTTTCAGAATTCATTTATTTCCTTTCTTCATTTCAGACTTATTGTGGGATTTATTTACTATTTGTTGGGCATAGTATTTGGATTTGGATTTTATAGTGGATGGTTTATTCGGCGAGACAGTATTTATTTATTTCTTTGATTGTGATGGTTGAGACTATATTAATTATGTGAATGTATTAATTTAGTTTTCAGCATTTTATATTAAATTGTTTAATCAAAGATAATAATTTTGACACCGACTTAATTAACTAATAGGTGGCTAGTAGTTAAAATATTTTTGACGGTGATGATGAGAATGAACTAAATGGGAAATCTCTTATAATTCAATAAAGGGTTGATCCGGTATCTAATTAGGGCAGGTGTCACATATGGCCATCCGAGATTTAACAGGCTCTCCCTAAAAGAGGTGTCATGTGAGGATCAAGGAAGAAAATCATCTTTTCGACACTTGCATGATATTCACGGGCTCCCACGGACATAAATATAAATAATGGAGTCGTTGGCCTATTTTGCTCAAAACAAGAAAGAGATGTAGCCGTCTTCAAAGAAACGGTGGCAAAGAAAAATTGATGCATACTATACCAAATAAATCGTGGGTCTAAGGACTAAGTTACAGAATTGGAAGGTGTTAAGCACCCATTTTTCCCTTTCGACTTCTCATAGTCTATGATAATGTTCTCATTTTTCTCAAAAGTGCAATTCACGTGTATAATGTATGTGGCGTCAAATAGGTGAAAAAATAAATCTTACTACCCACATCATAGAGAAGATGAGGATGAGTCATTCTAAAGAGTATAAAAAAAGGAAAGTAAATAATTTAAAAGGTATCCAAATTGTGAACAACACAACAAATCACAATCCATCACAAAGAATGGAATACGCATGTCTGATAGGCCCATTAAAAATATAATAAAGAGAAAAGGCTTCTCTATATGCAATACACTGGATTATAATCCACTATGAGGAAGTGGATATATATGTCTAGAGGGATTGCGAAAATGAATGAGAATAAAAAATATGAAAATATAAGATAATGTGAACAACACATCGGATCATGATTCACTTTGAGAAAGTGAATATGCAAGTTTGACGAGGTTGTTAAAACATAAAATCTAATGTGTGTGTGTGTGTGTGCGCGCATATGATACTAATAAAACTAAGAACAAATAAAGTGAAAAGAAACAAAATAGGTCTAGAATCCCGAGGAAAATGCGGGAAGCCTAAGTAGTTGGACATGGCATCAAAGTCCACGTAGTTCAAAAACATATAAGGGTGGGATTTACCCATGAATCCCCTTACTCTGGTTCGTTGAGAAACATGCACAAGTGAGGAAAGTGTAGTATCAAATCCTCCTTTTGGTTCTTTGACTTTATGAATATAATCCTTGTGAATATATAAATAGTAAAAAGGTGATTAAGGTGATGAAATGACAACAAAATTGAACAATATACTAGTAAGTAAAAATTGAGTACTAGAACTAAAGTAGCAAGTTTGAATAATAGGATTTAGACCTTCTATGAAGCTTGAATTTTGACTTTACTGGTAATTTGGGCTGATTTTTGTGGTGGTGTAATGGTGGTAAAGTGGCTAAGAAGAGTGAGGTGTGCGGATGATGTAATGGAATGTAGCAGGAATATTTTGGAATGGACATGTAAAAGGTTGTCCACTAATTTTAAGGATAATAGCCTTAGGATCTGGAGAAGAAGGTCCTTAACAATGAGGTCATGGCTTCCTTAAATAAAAAAAATTTAGGTATGGGAGTATGCCTATCAGCATAGGTTTAGGCATGCCTATCGACATACCCCTTGACTTGCAGGCTAAGTAAAGTATCCCTTTGCCTATAGGCACGGGATAGGGATGCCTATAGGCAATTCAAAAATGGACTTTTTTGAAAAAACTAGCATAAAATGAAAATCGTAGGTCCGTTTCATTCATAAATGGTATTGTTGGAAAGAAGTGCATCGAAAAAATCTTGAGTTTAGGTGTTTACAAAAGTCAAACAGAGCTTGAAAGCATCTGGTTACCTCCAGATTAGGGTTTCGAAGTGAAAATGAAAGTAAATGCGAGTCGTAAGACCAATTTGCACATGATACGGACCATTTGAAATGGTATTCATACCTATGATAGTGCATTGGGTTACTCTTGAGTTCGAGAGTTGACTTAAGTCAAACGGATCTCGAAAGCATCTCGTGGCCTCTAGTTTAGGATTTCAGAGTAAAAGGGCAAGTAAATATGAATCATAAGTCCGATTTGCTCATGGTATGGACCATTGGAAAAGGTATTCATATCCATATAAAAGTGAATCAGGTTAATCTCAATTTTGAGAGTTGACCAAAGTCGAACAGAGCTCAAAAGCATCTGATGGCCTCTAATTTGGGGCTTGAAGCGAATCATCGGGGTTGAAGGAGTTTATTTTGGGGACCTAGGAGGGTAAATGAGGGGTACTAAAATGGGGGGGTACTAGAATTGGGTATCTATCGATCACCTCGATGGAACAGCTTAGGTTAAGTGAAGGTCGTCGAAAGATAGTCACCCTAATAAAAGTGAGTGTTGGAGGTAAAGGACTGATTTTGGGGACCTGGGGAAGGTAAGCGACCTGATTCAGAGCGTTGAGGCCAATTCTGCTGGATTGGGCTAATTTTACAAACCTAAAGAGTGTGAACGACCGATTCAAAGAGTCAAGGTGAGGAAATGATAACGAAATGTGAACAATACATTAGTAAGTAAAAAAGTGAGTATTAGCACTAAAGTAGAAAGTTTGAATGAATAGGATATAAACCTTTTATAAAGCTTGAATTCTGATATTAGTGGTGATGTGGGATGATTTTGGTGGTAGTGTAATAATGGTAAAGTGGATAAGAAGGTGAGTTGTGAGGAATATGTAATGGAATGCAGGAATGTTGAAAGGGCTATGTAAAAGGATCCCCATTAATTTCAAGGTGAATAGCCTTGGGATCTGGAAAAAAACATCATTAACGATAAGGTCATATGGCTCCTTAAATAGAATTTTTTTTAAGGTTTGGAGGGTCTACCGATTAGCGTAGGCCTAATCCTGCCTATCGACATACTCCCTGACATGAAAACTAAGTAAAGTACCCCTTTACTTATCAGAATAGGGGCAGGGTGCATATAGGCAGTCCAGAAATTAACTTTTCAGGAATATAAGTATAAAATGAAAATCGTAAGTTGCTTTTGGTAACGGATAGGATTGTTGGAAAGAGGATTTTATCTCTAAAAGTGTATCGATAAAATCTCGGTTCCAAGAGTTCACAAAAGTCAAACGGAGCTCGAAAGTGCCTGGTGACCACCAGATTAGGGTTACAGAGTGAAAAGAAAAGTAGTCCCGAATCATAAGGCCAATTGGTGTACGATATTAACCGTTTCAAGGGGTATTAAAAGGCCTATGAAAGTGCATTGGGTTTGAAAAGGGGTACTCATTCGTTAAATGAATTTTAGAAGGCTGGGGCGAGAGGGTCAACTTAGAGTGGACCTACTGCCCAAGATTAATATGTCACAGAAGAAAGGCCCAGGGCAAGGGGACTCACCTTAAGTGAACCCTCTTCCTAAGATTTATGTTACTAAAGAAGATTTATAGAGAAGGGGTCCACTTTGAGTGGCACCACTGCCCAAGATTGATATGCTGAAAAAAAAATCCCAAGGCGAGGGAACTCACCTTGAGTGAACCCTATACCAAGATTGATATTATTGAAGATGTCTCGGGGAAATGGTATCCACTTCGAGTGGCCTGTAATTCCCCAAGATTGACTCATTGTAGAAAATAGCCTAGGGAGAGGGGATCCACCCCGAGTGGCCAACAATGCCTAAAATTGACATAGCACAGAAAAGATCTATGGCGAGGGGATCCACCTCGAGTGGCCCCACTACCCAAGTTTGATACCATAGATAATGGCTAAGGGTGAGGGGACTTACCTTGAATGGCCCCTCTATCCAAGATTGACTTCACGAAAAATTATACAAGGCTAGGAGTTCCACTTCGAGTGGTCCCATCCCCAAATGATCACCTAGAAATTACTTAGGGTGAGGGGTTCCACCACGAGTGGCACCATCCTCAAGATTGTTACTCTAAAGCTAATAAATTACTAATGATTATTTGATTGTACATGTATCCTTATTTGAGCAAGAAGGGCTCAAAAAGGCCATTTGGGATCTCCTGGAAGTTTTGATTTGGTAGTTGAGAGACACAGTTTGTTGAGCAAGCTTAACCATTTGACACTTTAAAATAGAGAGAACACTAGTAGAGGGCTCTAGGAGTCACTCAAGCACTCACACAATCCACACTTAGAATAATGAATTGAGTAGTCCAAAGACTGCTCATAAGTAAAAACACTTTTATAAAAATGACCTTTAGAGAGGGTGGCTCTCAAGGCCATTCTCAAGTTTTTCACAAAATTTGTAAAGCAAGTTACCGTTTGACATGATATTTTTTCAAATTAAATATTTTGTCACCATTAGAAGACATATTTTCTTTTTGACTTTGGTAGGCACCAGGTATCACCTACCAGAGGGGACAGGTGGCTAACAACAAATAGGGACAAAAGGTACATTGCAGACCTTATCCCTAAGTTCCTTATCTTTTTTGCGCCAAAAATGCCATGTCAGCCCTAGTATATACCAAAAAATAGACCCTTGGTTAAGGTCAAGATAAGATAGAAAACTCAAGTTATATTATTACTCTGCCAAAATAGCAGTAGAATTAGCATTCTTTCCCTACTCTCTCTCTCTCTCTAAGTGTCAAAGGGCTTGTCTCTTCACTCCCATCATTACAGCCATTATTCTCAGGAGATCTCTATCTCCCAGATATCATTACTGCTTGTGTAGTTTGCAATTTCAGGAAGAAGGTCATATCATTTACTCCATTGTTACCAGAAGAGGAAGGTAACTACCAGAGATGCTATTGAAACTTTGAAGACCTTGAAGATAGAGTCCACTGGAGTGGGCCATGCTTCACCCGTTCCAGTTCTTAACAAATCTATCTACACCACCCTCATACATTTGGCAACTCTGCTGGGGAGGTATCCTCGTTAGCATGGAGAAAGAATGTTGTAATATGTCAAAGCAGCTAATTTTTAAAAATACTTCGATTGGTAATGGAGTTCAGAGTGACCAGGCCACACAAGAAGAGGTGGTGATTACATGAGTGATAAAACCTGCTCCTCAGGTGGGGCAGACCAGCAAAGAATTAGCTACGTCGTTGGTAGGTATGAATGTAATGACTGTATTCTTTGAATTTTTAAAGAAAAACAATGTCGATTTAGCAAGCCTAAGTTGATATTGTACAACACCGATGGTGGCCCCGACGATTTAGCAAGCCTAAGTCAATCTTGTATAACACCAGTGGTGGCCCCTACTAGAAGGGCAGCCACAAAAATAGTAGCAACTAAAGAGGTGGATCTTCCACAAAAATTGGTAGCATAGCAAGCAGTAACATTAGTGACTTCGCCAGCAGTGACGAAGGTTGGCCTGGAGGAATCTCCTTCTAAGGTTGTCACAATGGAAAAAGTAAAGAAGTTTCTTTCCTCTCAAAAAGAAGCCCCTCATATATAAGAGAAGCTATAGAACCCCTATCCTTGAAGTATTAATAAAAATCCATACCCAGAGGGGTATGTTCCCCCAAAGTTCATAAAGTTTAATGGAGAAGGAGAAAACCCTAAAGAACACGTGAAGAGGTTCATGGAGTACTTAAGTGTGCATGGTAATAATAAAGACTTAAGGTTATAAGAATTTTTAAAAACTCTCACAGGGAAGGCATACTTGGTACTCCCACCTTGCACCTAATAGTATCCCAACATTGGAAGAGGTGAATAGACAGTTCCTCTAGAAATTTTTCGTAGCAGAAGATGAGTTTATATTGAAGCACCTCGCTTAAAACATATAAAAACCAGGCAAAGAACTGATGCAGTACATCAAGCGATTTTGTTAGAGGGCGTTGGATGTTCATGAAGATGTGGCTGAATTAAGACTATTGCATATACGCATTAATGGGCTCCACAAGGAGTATAAAATCCACTTGGCCAATGAGACCAGGGATGGGACATTTAAAAAGTTCACATGAGCAACCAGTAACATTGCAATGATTAATAAACCCAAACTGTCAGAAAGGATTACACAATTGCCTCTAACCTAAGGAGTATTTCAGGTTTCTAGAAGACAAGTTGTCAACTAAGTGGATGGGAAATCGAAGGGCAAGAAGGAAGGCTCAGTGTTCAAAGGAGTTAGTCCAAGAAAAAGGAAGTATGAAGACGACGTCCCACCACTGGCGCCTTGTAACAAGGCAGAGAACATGGGCTGCAACCGCACTTTGGTACAAGAGGGGGTAGCAACTCCACCTCACACTAATGGGAAAGTCCTAATAGCAATAGAGAAGTATTGTGAACTTCACCAGAGGACGCAACATGCTACCAAATTTTATTTTTACTTACGAAGGATTATTGGTGAGCAAGTGGCCAACGGTACTCTGCAGATACCACCCATAGATGTAAATGAAAATCCCCTCCCCCCTCATCACTATAGCACTGTTAACATGGTGGTGGCATACGATGAAGAAGAATCTCAACACCTGAAGAAATGGTGGCGCAACAAAAAAATATGTAAAGAACTGAGGGGGTGGAACCTTGATAGAGAAGAGGAGGAAAACGAGGCGGTTGGGAAAATAAACCCCTTGGAAGGTAGATAAGATGTAGTTCTTGCCCTAGATATGGGAGGAACATTTGAGGCATAGTATGTATGTAATGCACAAATGTACGAAGTGAAGTTAGATTCAAAGTGTGCGGATATAGCAAGGAGTCCAAAGTTTAAGTGGTTTTTCGACCAAATTAGGGTGAAGAACGACACCTGAGTGGTCATCATAAGGAGGATTTTAGAATCATTCCAGTAGTAGGGGATCCCTTTTTAAACTGGCATGGGCCCATAGGACGATTGATTAAAAGATACACCATATAGGTGGTCTTCCCTAAAGCAGATAGGCAGGTGCCTTATTTTTATAATCATCTTCTTTGGGTAACAACCTTGATTAACGGGATCAGTTTTTTTAGAGTGCTAATAGATTGAGGGCATCCATCAATATCATGCCCATCAGCACATTGTATAAGATGGGCATCTCTCAAGAGAAGAAATTACCAGTGCCATTGGTGATTTTTAGTTTTGATATTACCATTTTTGTTGGTGATTTCAAGTCAAGATGTGTAGGAGAAAAAGAGGCCAAAAATAATGCACTAGAGGCATTACGAGGATATAAATATTCCCTTTTATCGTCGATTACAGAGGGGGGGATACTATTGTTCCACCATGATCACAAAGGCTGCTCGTCTACATCAGGGATACTTAAAGTTGTAGACCCTATTCGATCAACCTGCCGAGGCCAATTTTGTGGAATAATTTGAATATTGGACGCAACCCTACATATCATATTTGAAAGATGAAGAGTTGCCAGCAGAAATCAACCCTCTTCTACTTGGTAGATGGGGATCTCTATAGAAGAAGGTATAACGAGAGACCGTTAAAATTATTGGCCAAGCGGGATACTGAAAAGGTGCTGAAGGAGGTCTATGAGCCTTATCACATGGGAGGAGCTAAGTTGTACGATCAATTGATGACGTTAGGCTATTATTAGCCAACAATGGATGTTGAATCTATCCATTATATGAAAAGGTATAGGGCATGTCAAGTGCATGGCAATATGTTTCATGCCCCTCAGTCAGTCTACAGAGCTTAGTAGCCCCTACGCCTTCACATTTGGTTGTTTGATCTAGTAGGCAAGATCAACTCAGCCTCTTATGGCAAATATTTCATCTTAGTTGCTACAGAGATTTATACCAAGTGAGTATAAGTAATCCCCCTGAGGAGAGTTACCGCTCAGGTGGTGATCCAATTCATCAAGGAGTACATCATATGTAGGTTTGGTATCTCGAAAGTGATTTTCACAGACAATTTAAAGCCGTTTGTATAAAAGGAGATGGATTTCCTAACTGACAAATACAAAATTGTGCATAACAGTTCAACCATCTCATATCCAAAAGGGAATGGCCAATCGAAGGCTACGAATAAAACATTGTTTAACATTGTGGGGAAGATCCTGGAATACATGCCAAAAGCGTGGGATGAAAAATTAGCGATGGAGTTATAGGCCTATATAACGTCAAAAAGAAAACCAACGGAGTTCACTTCATTCTCACTGGTTTATGGGACAAAAGTTGTCCTACCGGTGGAGTTGGCGATCCCCTTAGCTAGAGTGTATCTAAGTAGTGGCCTCATACCGGACCCAGGGATTTACATTTGGAAGTGTTGGATGAGCATAGAGACAAGGCTAAAGAGAATGATAGAAAAGCTTTTTGTGTGTCATTGTAGCAAAGCCTTTCTAATAAAAAATTATTTATTTACCTACAAAAATATAACAAAACTCGTATAGAGGTAAGTAAGGGTATAAATCCAACTTAATGGAGTTAAACACGAGAAAAAAGATGTAATCCACTTTCTAGTTATTTTCTTTCTTGATTTTTGTATTTTACTTTTAGTTTATTTTCAAATATTTTTATGATTTTTTTTTTATATTAAAACAATTTTATGTGATGGTGAAGTAACTAAACTAAGTGACTAAAAAAGGGAACAAAATCAAAAACTTAAATTAGAGATAAAGTGGGGGTCAATAAATGTGAGAAGAATCAAGGAATGGGACTACACCACATATTCTAGTTATTCTAATTAATTAATTCACTCATTTGAAATCTCTCAGGTTAGTACTGAAATTACAAGTCAACTCTCGGCATAAATGAAATTTTAACACTAACCTTTTAGAAAATAAAATTCAAACTCCCACAACTCTAGAAAAATAGATTTATACTCCTTCTAACAAATCACCCACTAGGATCGATTCAACAAAATTCATATAAATCACAGAAAATAAAATTAATAGTAGAAATTCAAGGAATAATGCCACACTTGAGAAACCCCAATCTCTAGTTCGATTATAAAATGGGTATTATATCTCTAATTTTGATTTTCTCTCGAAAATCATTTAGCCTCTCTTGAGACGTAAATTGAAAGGTGAAGGATCAAAACTAATATTCAAAGGAAATTTCAAATAACAAAAACTAATTAATTAAAAGAACAATAAATAAGGGTTCATCCCAGCCCTTGAAAGGGTTTTTTAGCCTAACATGATATGAAATATGATAAACAAATAATCAAAGGCATTAAAACATAATAATAGAGAAGATAACAATCAAACCAAATCTCTTTGAATCCAATTTACTCAAATCCTTAAATGAGAAGCATACAACCTTCAAATTGAGTGCGCAACAAAAATATAAATGAAAAATCTCACATTCAATTTAAAACTCACTAAAATTTAATTCCCTCAATTTAAATCTGAAAATAAAAAAATAAAACAACTACCTAAGACTAAAATTTATTTCTACCTAAAAACATCTCTCTACTTTCTCTCTAGAACTCTTTTATACATGCACATGGAGCATGGGGTATTTTGGGTTTAGGGGAAATTTTAGTGTGTGTGAGAGGTATGAGTGAGAGAGGGTTAAGGGTAATGCATATGTGTGCATGTGGATAGTGGGGTTAATGAGGGTAGTTTGGGAAAATGGGTATAGGTCTTTTAAAACTCTAGGGACTTTTGTTTTTATTTTTGGTCTTGTTTGGGTTTTAACAAAAGAGGAAATTGTGTATGGCTTGGGGAGATGGACTATGTCAGAGTTTGGTTGGGTTACGATTAGGATTCGGGTTTGGGGTTCCATAGAGCAGCTGGGTTTGAAATGGACCTCAGATTGATGGTTTGAGGTCTAAATAAAGATGATCGATTTCGTTTGGAGCTCGGGTTGTGTTTAGATCGGCTTGGGTTGGTTTGACCTCGTCGGAGGAGGGTTAAACTGGTCAGAATTGGAAGGCTTCGAGTTGGAAGGCAGCGGCCGAATATGGGTGTAGAGGGAGCAACAGGTTTGAAATTGGGTATGGGATTATATGGTTTAGGTTGCTGATGGGTCTTAATGGGGGTAGAGATGGGTATGGATTTGGGTGAGTTAGGTTATGGGTATGGAGGGTATAATGAGGGTTATGGAAGTAGGTGGTGAGCTTAAGATTATGGTGGATTAGGAGAGAGAGTGAATGATTGGTGTAAGGAAGAAGAAGGTTAATGGAAAAAGGGTGGGGAGGTTGATTTAATGTAATGGGTGTAGGTTAGTTAGTTAGTGTGTGTGTGTGTGTGTGTGTGTGTGTGTGTCTATTGTGTACTTAAATAAAAATTAAACTATCTAGCACTTAAGACACACTTAAAAATATAATATTAATAAAATTAAATAATATCTATAAAAATAAAAATGAAAATACTAACCTATAACTAAAAGGCTCAAATAAAATTAAAACTAACCTAATAAAATGAAAAGCAAGTGAGATAAAATAAAACTAAACTAATAATAAAAAAACTAAAACTAAAACTAAAAACAAATAAAATAAAATAGATAAAAATATAATAAAATTCACACCTATTATATATACAGACGCTGACATGACGACAAACAAGTTGTAATATTTATATAAAATAATAATAATAATAAAATACTAAAAATAAAGACCCTAAGATAAAAAAAAATAATAAATAATAAAATTGGCACAACTTGGACAAAATA
The DNA here is from genome assembly GCA_949130495.1 of Sambucus nigra. NCBI lineage: Eukaryota > Viridiplantae > Streptophyta > Magnoliopsida > Dipsacales > Adoxaceae > Sambucus > Sambucus nigra. The sequence continues at coordinate 427,179,485 of OX422212.1, read as the reverse complement.
TATATCTATATTAAAAATAAAAGAAATAATACCACACACACACTGAGCATGTATAGGACATGCTAGGGATGGACTGGCCTTGGTTCGAGACAGGTTTAGGCTACGAGACTTGGATTTAGCTCATTTAACTGCATTTATGCCACATTTTTCCTTGATTTAATGCTTTTGAAACTGCAAACGACATTTGATCTATAAGATAAACAATAATTCACGTAAGACCAATTTTTATTGAGAATTAGCAATTAAAAACCGTCCATTTTGAGTTTTATTTAAACACTTTTGGGAGCTTATCAGAGAACTTCAAAGTCTACACCCAACAGCTTTCTAAGGCTTATGAAAATTTGGTCAAGACTAGGGAGTTTCAAGTAGGGGAATTAGTCTTACGGGCATCCATTTACCATCTACGGAGCGTGTCAACGTCTAAATTCAAGCCGAACTAGGAAGGCCCCTCTGTGATGCTGTGACACCCTCCCTAATTAATCCCGGGTGATCAGTCCTAAATCAAGTTAGAGCAGGTTTCTTAGTTGGATCATTCTCAGCATCATTGTCGTCTTTTTAATTACTAACCACCTAAGTGAGAAAAGTAGACTGGTGCCAATTTTTATCTTTCAATTAATTAAATAAAAATCATGCGGAACATAAAATAATACACAATCACAGTAAACTGAAATAACCATCCACAAATAAAATACCCAACCGAATAAACCATTGGTCCAAATATCCAATACAAGTAAAGACAAGAAGACAATCTCAACAAGTCTGACAATAATAAATGAAATGTGAGCGACATGCTCAGATAACTACTAAAGGGTCTCTACACGAATGAAAGAATGAGGCGTCTATCAAAAACCCCGCAACATCCACACGTGCTGCAGCAACGGATACCTGGAATAGAGTCAAGCCTGGCGTCCCTGTGGCTGGACACCTAAAAGGTTTTTAAAAATTTATATAGCAAGGGTTAGCACCCAAAAACATTTGAAAACATTTAACAAATGATTAACTTGCAGTAATAAATAAACATGCATGCTCTTCATATTTTAGTTAGTGTCGCACTCTCTTGAGGACTTCCTTACCCCCCCCCCCCCCCAATGTGCACTACTAACGCATTTATTTAATTTACCTAGGCCCTACTCTCCTGACCCAACACTTATGTTACCCCCTGCATTTAACCTACTCTAGCCGAGTATACCTTAAATCATGATTTTTAAGTTATTATAAACATCAACTTAATTCAATCATTACCCTTCTTAATTTCATATAACACTCACACCTGTTATGCACCTAGTACATTTTTCACTATGTAGTAATTATCCCAAATATAATTATTTACCTAATTATATATTTAAATCATATTGCAGTATTCACAAACATACTTGAAACAACATTTAATACTAATATCCAACCGAGTAAAAATACTCACAAAATATAATTTCTCTAAAGTGCTATCCCACTAGGTATATTCACATAACCTAGTTACCCAAATCAGAATCGCTCAGTAACTTGGTTTGACATACGTTTGGAGGCGGTCATATTCCTTCCCTGAAAGTGAGATTCCCCTCACCCGATATAACGGACGCTATGATCTGGGAATATACTCGCCCTACTCCTCAAGCTAGGGGATTCATCCACTACGCGCAACCTCCCCCTATAGCACTAGAGTATATAATAATAATATTCAATCACTGATATTAATGCACACACTATATATATACTATCACACACCGTATATATATATATATATAAATAAAAAATGTCCCGGCTACACCATGTACTAAATCCGTAACACAAGCCTATTTAAATCATTAAGAGTTTATGGTCCAACCCTAATTATTAATTAATTCGCACGTCAATTAATTAAGTCACCTCTGGTGTCGCCCCCACCATGAAATTGGACTTACTCTCGTAGCCCGAAATAACCTCACCCGAGTCTAAATTCCCGACTTCCAGATTTTTAATCATGACGTGTCACTCAAAAACTCCCTCAAATCCTAATGAACTTTACTCACGATTAATTAGATTTAAACTCATGTATTAATTTCTCAATAATTAATTACATAAAGATTATTATATAAATTCCCTTTTATATACATAACTGGGCGAATCTGCCAAATTCTGTCGACCTTCGATCGATCGATCGAGTAGGTCTTCATCTTCTTCGCGAAGACAGAATCAGCCATGGATGAAATTTCTCAAACCCTAGTTTCTTCTTCCAGTAACCTCAAGCCCTCTTAGCATTTATACGTGTTAGAAACCTTATTAGGGATCACCAGAATGTCCATTAATATTATTAATTTGTCCATTAACTACGATTTCTGAATTTGGAACAAAATTCATCTTTAATCCTTAACCCATTTACACTCCAAATTCCTTCATCAAATTCATTTCTAATTGTCCAGATATCATCCTACCAGATATGTATCAACTTATAAATATCAGGTTTTATATGAATCCTTACTCAAATTCGTAAATCAGATTAATGTATTCAAAATCCCATGTTTATGCCATGAACACCCAAAATGAATTTTTAATCAATCACATCACATAAATATGAATTGAAAAACAGATTCAATACTATTGCAAGTTATCTACTTGCCTTAGGTTTCGTAGTGTCTGATTTGGAGATGAATTCCAAGGTTGAAGATGACTCTTGTTGGCTTTCTAGTGATCCCAAATCTGCCTTTAACTACTATTAGGGTTCCTTAAATCACTTAGCCTTTTTCTAAACTCACCTCAGTCATTTACTTATTTCCTCTAATTTAACAATTAACCTAAATCCCATTTTTTTCCTAATGGGCCAAGCCTAAGTGACCCAAATGCCCCCGTGTGGGCCCGGCTATCTCTAAAAATGCCCCGTGACCCGTTTACTACCCTCGGGTACACTTTTCTTACTATCTCGGCCCATCCGGACTCAACTGTACACTCAGAATTGGCATCCAAATTAATTTATAAAATACTTATTCCCCACCCCTTTTAGTCTATACCGACTCCTGGTTGAGATAAGTGCATACCCCGTCATTAATACTTGAAATGACGTAAATAAATTGTTACTATTCACTTAGTAATCAAATCCCCCTAAATATTAACCACTTACTCCCCGATTAATATTTAAATATATTTTTCCATAATTAATTCATTTAAAATTACAACACACTAGTAATTTAGAATTCCCGAATTAATTAAATATTAAATGCACCAAAAATACGGGGTGTTACATACTCCCCCCCTTACAAAGGAATTTCGTCCTCGAAATTAGGTCATACATGTGATGAAAAGCTCTGGATATTGTTCCCGCATATCCTCTTCCCGCTCCCAGGTAGACTTGTCAACATTGTGATAGCCCCACTGTAATTTGACTAGTGGAACAACCTTGGATCGTAATTTCCACTCACTACGGTCCAGAATAGCCACCGGTCTCTCCTCATATGAGATGTCTGGCTATAAATCAATTTCCTCGAGTGGAATGTGCCAGAAAGCCCTCTCGCTCCTGCGATATTTCTTCAGCAATGCTACATGGAACACGTCGTGTATCCGCTGAAGGTGCTCCGGCAATCCCAGCCTGTAGGCTACAGGCCCCAAAGGTCCCACGTACCTCGGTGCTAACTTACCCTTCTTGTCGAACCTCATCACCCCTTTCATAGGGGACACCCGGACCAATACTTGATCCCCAACCTCTAACTCCACATGTCTCCGTGAAGCATCATCGTAACTTTTTTGCCTATCCTGAGTTATCTGAATCCTCTCTCGGATCAGCTCTATCTTGGCAGATGTCTCCTGAACAATCTTTGGCCCTAATAGTTTGTTATCCCCCACTTCTAACCAACAAGCGGGTGAACGACAAAGTCTCCCATATAGTGCCTCGAAGGGTGTCATGCCGATCGTAAATTGGTAAGAGTTGTTATATGAAAACTTTACCAGAGGAAGATATTTCTCCCAACCTCCCCCTAAGTCTAATATGCACATTCTGAGCATATCTTCCAGCATCTGATTGACTCTCTCAGTCTATCCCTCAGTCTGTGGGTGATAGACTGTACTCAAACGTAACTCCATGCCCATGGACTCCTGAAAACTCTGCCAAAAGTGGGCCACAAAGATCTTGTCCCTATCCGACACAATATTTATCGGTACCCCGTGCAGCTTCACAATCTCTGCTATGAACAGCTGCGCATAACGCATCGTCTCAAAGTCTGTGCGAACCGGCAGGAAGTGGTCCACTTTGGTCAACTGATCCACAATGACCCATATGGAATCGTGGCCCTTCTGCGATGTTGGTAACCCTATAATGAAGTCCATGGAGATGCTCTCCCACTTCCACACAGGAATTTCAAGTGGCTGTAGCATCCATGATGGTCTCCTATGGTCAACTTTCATGAGCTGACACGTGGCACATTTCGAAACAAACTCCTCTATGTCCCGTTTCATTTCTTCCCACCAATAGTGCCTCCTCATATCCTGATACATCTTATCCCCACCGGGATGTACTACGAATCTCGACACATGAGACTCCGTCATAACAGCGTGCCTCAACTCCTTATCCTATGGCACAATGAACCTCCCATTAAGGCGTAAGCCTCCCTCCGAGCTGATCGAGTAACCCTCTGCTCCCTCAGCTAGCAACTGGCTCACCCTATCCCGGCAGGTCTGATCCTCTGTCTGAGCCCTCACAACCCGCATAATAATCTCAGGTGTGATGGACAATGCTAACACATAAGCTCTGGCTACATCTTCCTCATATTGAAGCTCTTTCCACTTCGCTTTCCAGACTTCTGATATTTCCCCAGTCGGTCTCTGACTTAATGCATCTGCTACCACATTAGCCTTACCAGGATGATACTGAATATCAAACTGGTAGTCTTTCACGAATTCTAGCCATCGCCTCTGCCTCATATTCAGATCCTTCTGAGTGAAGAGATACTAAAGTGATTTGTGATCCGTGAATAACGTGAACTGCTCCCCTAGAAGATAATGTCTCCATATCCTCAAAGTAAAAATGACCACTGCTAACTCCAGGTCGTGAGTGGGGTAATTCTTCTCATGGGGCTTTAGTTTCCTGGACGCATAAGCTATAACCCTTTCCTCCTGCTGAAGCACACCCCCAAGTCCCTGTAAGGATGCGTTAGTGTAAACTCGATACTTTAATCCTCCTTTCGGCAATGCAAGAAAGGGTGCAGATGTCAACTTGTCCTTTAACTCGTCGAAAGCTAATTGACAATGATCATTCCAAGCTAAAGGTACCCCTTTTTGGGTTAGATTCGTCAAAGGGCCCGTAATCTTTGAGAATCCTTTGATGAAACGCATGTAATAATCGGCCAATCCCAGAAAACTGTGCACTTCAGTCGGTGTCGTGGACTGTCCCCACTCCCTCACCATCGATACTTTACTCGGATCCACCGTAATACCCCGGTCTGACACCACGTGGCCAAGAAACTGAACCTCCTGTAGCCAAATTCCACACTTACTGAATTTGGCATAGAGCTGGTGATCCCGCAATGTCTGTAAAACTATACGCAAATGTTCTGCGTGCTCCTCCTCGGTACACGAGTAGATCAGGATGTCATCAATGAACACTATGACAAACTGATCAAGAAACTCCCTAAAAACCCTGTTCATGAGGTCCATGAACACTGCTGGTGCATTGGTGAGCCCGAATGGCATCACCCAGAACTCATAAGATCCATACCGCGACAGGAAAGCGGTCTTAGGAATATCCTCCTCTCGGATACATAGTTGATGATACCCTGACCTCAAGTCAACCTTAGAGAAGTAAGATACCCCTCTCAACTGGTCAAATAGATCATCAATCCTAGGCAACGGATACTTATTCCGTATCGTGGCCTTATTCAGCTCTCTATAGTCCACGCATAACTGTAGTGAGCCATCTCGCTTCTTCATAAACAACATCGGTGCACCCCACGGTGATGTACTTCGTCGAATGAAACCTTAACCCAGAAGTTGCTGAATCTGCTCTCTCAACTCACGCATCTCTGAAGGGACCATACGGTATGGGGCCCGATCAATCGTCCTCATCCTCGGTGCTAAATCGATCACAAATTCGATTTCCCTACTAGGTGGCAACCTTGGTATCTCCTGAAATATATCCTCAAAGTCTCTCACCACTGGGATTGAGTCCAATGGAATAGCGACCTCCTGTGAGGTCTCATCCTCAATGTAATACAAGTGTGTGCGTGACCCTCCCTCAGGTAGCGGCATTTTTATCAAGAACATCTCCTGCCCTGGAATGGAGAACACGATGGTCCTCTCATAGCAATCCACCGTCACCCGATAACCTGCCAACCAATCCACACCCAAGATGACATCGTACCCCTCCATATCTAACACTAAGAGGTCCGCTGCTAAACTAAGTCTCACAATCAAAATGTACACACCCCGACAAATCGAGTGAATCGTACCCTCGCTGCCTATTGGCGACTCTACACACATCCGAAGACTACCCGCGGTCTCTAGTAGTCCGGCCCGTTTAGAAAAATTTAATTTAATGAATGAATGTGATGCTCCCGTATCAAAAAGAATACTACCCTCATAATCATGAATGAGAAACATACCCTCAACTGCTGGCGGTGCTTGTTGCGCTGGGGGATTGGGAACATCCCGGACGTTATACACACGCCCGTAGTGCATCTGCCCCTACTGTGGTGGGGCGGGTGGGGCTGCTTCTGCTGGCGGTATTTTCCCCCGTTTCCCCTGTTGGGCCTCCTACTATTGACCTCTGCCCCTCTGTGGTCACTCCTTCTTGAAATGTCCTGGCTGGCCACAGACAAAACAACATCTCTGACCATCCCCCTGTCGTTAGCCCTGTTGGCCCTGACGCGGCTGGCCCTGGCCTTGCTGGCCTCCCCCATTGTTCCCTTGGCCTTGACGGCCCTGAGGAACCTGCTGCTGCTGATTCGGGCCCGGCTGCCCCTGCCTGAACCCCTATCCTCCTGGTCGGAACCCACCAGGCTTAAACTTCTTAGCCGGATTCCCCTGCTGACTGCCCGTCTGCTGCTGAGTACCACTTGTGTCACCACTAGTAACTGCCTTGACCTGTTGTCTCGGCTCCCCTGTTCTCTTGCTCCCCTTCGCATGGAAGCAATGATCCTGGAAGTGTACAAGTGCGGCATTAACGACATCTGTATACGTCACTAACGTCGGATTTCTAATCAAATGTTGCCTGATCCGCCAGGCTAAACCGTCCATAAACCTTGATTTCTTCGGCTCCTCATCGTTCACCTCATTTGGCACAAAGTTTGCCAAATGAGTGAACTCTTCCTCATAGTCTGCCACTGATTGGTCACCCTGTACTAAATCACTGAATTTCTTCCTCATCTCAGCCTCTTCTACTGGTGGAAAGTATTTGCGGTCGAACCGCACCCAGAACTCTGCTATCGGCATCAAGTCTCGCTCCTCGGCGGTGGTAACTGAATCCCACCACTGTAAGGCTGCCCCCGACAGACGAAAGGTATCAAGCATATGTTTTTGTACCTCAGTAGACTCCAGCATGCGCAGATGGCGCTGAATGTTCTTCTTCCAGTCACAAGCCTTTACTACATCTGTGCTACCCCGAAACTCAGGTGGGTGACCCTTTTGAAAGGTCTCCCTAACTCTCTGCCAAGATGGTGGCCCCACTGGAGCCTGAACTACTGGTGCCACTGGAGGCGGTGCCTGGAGCTGTGGAAAATGAGCTGCCATAGCTCGTATTGGTGTCTTGACCGCTTGTGCCACTATCACTGCCACCTGAGTAGTGGAAATCAACTCGGGTGGGGGTAGTGGTAGCGGTACCTGTGGATCCTGGTGAGCCTCCCTGACCTCATCCCTATCCTCAGCCCTTTCCGCTCTCAGTCTCCTCGGTGGCATCTGAAATAGATTGAATCGTATAAGTACACAATTTACAAAAAAATATTCACAGTAGAAATACGATATCTCACAAGCGGAAAATGAATCAACAGTCCTAATAATAGGGATCTATAACAACCGAGTGCTACGCTGAAACATAGAAAGATGCACAGATCCTAAGGACACTAGAACCTGATGCTCTGATACCATCTGTAACACCCCACCTAATTAATCCCGGGTGATCAGTCCTAAATCAAGTTAGAACAGGTTTCTCAGTTGGATCATTCTTAGCATCACTGTCGTCTTTTTAATTACTAACCACCTAAGTGAGAAAAGTAGACTGGTGCCAATTTTTATCTTTCAATTAATTAAATAAAACTCATGCGGAACATAAAATAATACACAATCACAGTAAACTGAAATAACCATCCACAAATAAAATACCCAACCGAATAAACCATCGGTCCAAATATCCAATACAAGTAAAGACAAGAAGACAATCTCAACAAGTCTGATAATAATAAATGAAATGTGAGCGACATGCTCAGATAACTACTAAAGGGTCTCTACACGAATGAAAGAATGAGGCGTCTATCAAAAACCCCGCAACATCCACACGTGCTGCAGCAACGGATACCTGGAATAGAGTCAAGCCTGGCGTCCCTGTGCCTGGACACCTAAAAGGTTTTTAAAAATTTATATAGCAAGGGTTAGCACCCAAAAACATTTGAAAACATTTAACAAATGATTAACTTGCAGTAATAAATAAACATGCATGCTCTTCATATTTTAGTTAGTGTCGCACTCTCTTGAGGACTTCCTTACCCCCCCCCCCCCCCCTCTAATGTGCACTACTAACGCATTTATTTAATTTACCTAGGCCCTACTCTCCTGACCCAACACTTATGTTACCCCTTGCATTTAACCTACTCTAACCGAGTATACCTTAAATCATGATTTTTAAGTTATTATAAACATCAACTTAATTAAATCATTACCCTTCTTAATTTCATATAACACTCACACCTGTTATGCACCTAGTACATTTTTCACTATGTATTAATTATCCCAAATATAATTATTTACCTAATTATATATTTAAATCATATTGCAGTATTCACAAACATACTTGAAACAACATTTAATACTAATATCCAACCGAGTAAAAATATTAACAAAATATAATTTTTCTAAAGTGCTATCCCACTAGGTATATTTACATAACCTAGTTACACAAATCAGAATCGCTCATTAACTTGGTTTGACATACGATTGGAGGCGGTCATATTCCTTCCCTGAAAGTGAGATGCCCCTCACCCCATATAACGGACGCTATGACCTGGGAATATACTCGCCCTACTCCTCAAGCTAGGGGATTCATCCACTACGCGCAACCTCCCCCTATAGCACTAGAGTATATAATAATAATATTTAATCACTGATATTAATGCACACACTATATATATACTATCACACACCGTATATATATATATATATATAAAATGTCCCTGCTACACCATGTACTAAATCCGTAACACAAACCTATTTAAATCATTAAGAGTTTATGGTCCAACCCTAATTATTAATTAATTCGCATATCAATTAATTAAGTAACCTTTGGTGTCGCCCCCACCATGAAATTGGACTTACTCTCGTAGCCCGAAATAACCTCACCCGAGTCTAAATTCCCGACTCCCAGATTTTTAATCATGACGTGTCACTCAAAAACTCCCTCAAATCCTAATTAACTTTACTCACGATTAATTAGATTTAAACTCATGTATTAATTTCTCAATAATTAATTACATAAAGATTATTATATAAATTCCCTTTTATATACATAACTGGGCGAATCTGCCAAATTCTGCCGACCTTCGATCGATCGACCTCAGACCTTCGATCGATCGATCAAGCAGGTCTGCGTCTTCTTTGCGAAGACAGAATCAGCCATGGATGAAATTTCTCAAACCCTAGTTTCTTCTATGAATAATCTCAATCCCTCTTAGCATTTATACGTGTTAGAAACCTTATTAGGGATCTCCAGAATGTCCATTAATATTATTAATTTGTCCATTAACTACGATTTCTGAATTTGGAACAAAATTCATCTTTAACCCTTAACCCATTTACACTCCAAATTCCTTCATCAAATTCATTTCTAATTGTCCAGATATCATCCTACCAGATATGTATCAACTTATAAATATCAAATTTTATATGAATCCTTACTCAAATTCGTAAATCAGATTAATGTATTCAAAATCCCATGTTTATGCCATGAACACCCAAAATGAATTTTTAATCAATCACATCACATAAATATGAATTGAAAAACAGATTCAATACTATTGCAAGTTATCTACTTGCCTTAGGTTTCGTAGTGTCTGATTTGGAGATGAATTCCAAGGTTGAAGATGACTCTTGTTGTCTCTCTAGTGATCCCAAATTTGCCTTTAACTGCTATTTGGGTTCCTTAACTCACTTAGCCGTTTTCTAAACTCACCTCAGCGTTTACTTATTTCCTCTAATTTAACAATTAACCTAAATCCCATTTTTTGCCTAATGGGCCAAGAACAAGTGACCGAAATGCCCCCGTGTGAGCCCGTCTATGTCTAAAAACACCCCGTGACCCGTTTACTACCCCCGGGTATACTTTTTCGACTATCTCGGCCCATCCGGACTCAACTGTATACTCAGAATTAGCATCCGAATTAATTTATAAAATATTTATTCCCCGCCCCTTTTAGTCTATACCGACTCCCGGTTGAGATAAGTGCATACCCCGTCATTAATACTCGAAATGACATAAATAAATTATTACTATTCACTTAGTAATTAAATCCCCCTAAACATTAACCACTTACTCCCCGATTAATATTTAAATATATTTTTCCATAATTAATTCATTTAAAATTAAAACACGCTAGTAATTTAGAATTCTCGAATTAATTAAATATTAAATGCACAAAAAATACGGGGTGTTACAGGTGCGAGGGGTAGGCAAGCCTGGTTACTGCCAAATATCTGAGCTTGAGAGTGAATGCGTCCAGTCCATCAACTGTAAGTGGTTAAATAAGTATTATGCCTAGCTCTTGCCAAGTGTCATTTTTTCTGAATGTTTGAATAGCCTCCTCTAGCACAAAAATGTTTTTTCTTGTAAAGTGAGTCATGAACACAATCTTTGTAAACAATACAAACACTGACTATTGTGCAAGAAATGAATACCCGTTATTTTGACCAATATTCGATAATTTATGCATGATTTATTTTCCTACTAGGGTCACCGATAGACTATGTGTACTCGTTCACTAATAAATTATGAGGTGGGTGCATCCGGATTAATATATTTTTAGAACCATGTAGTGGAACCCTCCAATAGACTGAACATGTTTTGAAATTTCAAAATTTAGAAGAGGGTCCAAGACGTAAGGAACTTTCCTCGTTATACTTGGGGGGTACTCCTATCCCAAATATAAAGTATATTGAGCAAAGTTCCTATAGACACAAAAGTTTAAATATTCCACAGACCAGCAGGAGGTTGTTCTCCTAATAATAAAAAAAAGTTTTTATTATTTTTCTAGAGATATACACCTAAGAGCAAGTTCTAACTTACGTTCTAAAAGTATAACTAACTTGAATGTATAAGAATGTGAAGAAAGGGGTCCAACCCCCCTTTAAGATTTTTTCTTACAATTTAAAAGGTCCTTAGTGTAATGTGAAACAAGGACAACGCAGACTAGAGGCGGTTTTATTGAAAAAGAAATAATTATTCTCTTTACTTATTTCCATTTTTGATAGTTATCCTTCGATTATTTGCGAAAGAGAAGGAGGTCATCCTCCTCCAAGTTTTTCCACAAAAATTTATATATGACAAATACCCCACAATTATAGAGGAATCTTTAGAAAGATAACTTGCTCAGGTCACGTGAAAGTACCCCACAGATTACAGGGTAGTTCAATGAACTATGGTTCTCACAAAAAATAGAGGAACTCACAGTAAGCAGATATCGGGTAACACAGAGGCAAGAAAAAAATATAAATAATATGAAGACAAAATGATTGTTTTTCGTTGATATAAGAATAGCCTTTACATCTACAAAAAGAAATGGAGAGTACAAAAAAGAAGGGCAAAATCTATATTTAAAAAAAACTATCCACTAAATAAAACAAAAAGATTTTTTCCCGTGAACGTATGTCGGCCCTGAACGAACTGCTCATCCAACCTGGCCATCTTGGCCTCATCCTCAGTGTTACCAACCTCAAGCTTAGCCAACCTGTCCTGGAGTGATTGAATCTAACCCTGGATCTGAGTGGCCGCATTGATGAGATCTAGACTGTCTGGACACGTGAAACCTCGTCATCTTCCTAAAAGGAATGCTCTGGAAATGATGAACTGCTGCATCAAGCCAATCTAGATGAAAATGATTTAACCTATAAAGATCGTGGAGAGGTTGTAGGAACAGTGAAGTTTGAGCGTTAGTCAAGTCAGCAGGATGAGTGGATAGGAAGTCGTGGATGTGACTGGCACGGGCCTTCAAGTTGGAGACGGTAAGAATGTTAATGTTACGAACATTTTGGGACATGAATGTCTCAGGGTGATGCTCAAAGATCATCTCCAACACCTCATGCTTGTGGCTCCTGAATCTCTTAGGCGGCTCCTCAGGCCATAGGTCCCTCAAGAAAGCCTTAGGATCCTACACCTCAATATCATAATTGCCATTATTTCGGGACTCAAGCTCAGAAGGGAGGAAGGAGGACTCCTCGCCCGAACCATCAACACCATCATAGTGAGTGGCCTTATAACTCTACCCCTCCTCATTAGTTACCTCAATAGGATCACTCACAGGATCCTAAAAATGGAGAGTATAGAAATAAGGAGTTAAGGAGAGAAAGACAAACAACTGAATGACTTTGCTCAGAAGAGAAGCAAGACATTATAAGTTTACCCCAAGGCTCAAAGGGGTGAGTATGCTGCCAAAAAAATGAGAAGGTCCTCCTAGAGGCACTATGCCAACCTGGCAAAGACAAAGAAAGTATAATGTCAATATATTTTTTCTTTAGTAATAGACTCTGAAGAAACAAGTTAAAATAAACTGGGTATGAAAGTTAATACTATAGGAGTGCTCAGTGTAGCGCTCACAACCTATTCCGTAGAACTAGGAACATCAGCCTCACTAACCTGAAAATAAGGAAACAGGGGTGTGATGGCAAGAAACTTGCATAGTAAAAGCAAGAATGAAAATGGGGAAATTGAAAAGAGTAAGAGATATCATAGTATAATACCTCTCTCATAGCCACTTCCCTAAGTTGTTCCACAATCATCGGGAGAGACACGTCACTAACCTAAAAAGAAGGTAACAGGTAAGAGTTGGTGAACACTTGCAAAGAAAAGCAAGTTGAAAAGAAATAATGTATGAATTAAATATCGGGATAGTATCTTCTAGGATGCTAACCAGATGTTCCACAAACACAAGAATAGGTGTTGTACTAACTTGAAAACAAAAAAATAGGGAAGTATTATTAAACATTTGTATAGAAAAAGCAACTCAGAAAGAAATAGCATGTCAAAAGAATAAATACCGGGGTTGCCTCCTCCGCGATGCCAGCCTAGTGTTCCACGGTCACAGGAACATGCACATATCGACCTAAGAATAAAGATACATGTCCAATAGGTAAATGGACCTCAGCTATAGATATGTCAAAAAAAGAGGGGACTTGTGCAAGAAAAAGCAAGTATAATAAATTGATATGTTAAAATAAATACCTGAAGAGTCACCTCGGTAATACTCATAATGGGTCCCGTAGATACTGGGACATCAGCCTCGCTAACCTAAAGACGAGTAAATAAACAAGTGTTAGCAAGAACTTACAAAGTAAAAGGAAGAGACATGCATAGAATATATATAGTGCATGTGGGCTCACCTCCTCGAGACTCGTAGCAGAAGCCACCGACAAACTCTCAGCAGTGCTAGGCTGAGATCAAATAAATAGACCAATGTCCGTAAATGACTTACATGAAAAAGTGAATCTAAAAAAAGAAAGCGGGGGGGGGGGGTGAAGTGAATACCTGGGGAGGCACTATCATGGTGCCCATGCTCAGCCCCACAGGAGAGAGGACCTCACTATCAATAGAGGCCGCTTGAGGACTAGTCCCGGGAGTAGCCGGTGAGAAGGTTCCAGGAACCAATTAAAGCATTAATAAATAAGAGCAAGTCATGACTTAGATGAAGTTGTGACCACATGTAAAGTCAGTTCAAGAATACCAAAAAAAATGTCTAAAGGTACCTGGACCCCTAAGAGGGAGGAAGGTTGAAAAATTACTGCCAGAGTAGCTGATGCAGCAGTGGCAGCCTATTAATTAACAAGTATGTTATAAGTGAACACAGTAAAAGATAGAACGGTGTTGATAAAGTGATTAATACCTGAGAGGATCCAAGAGCCCGTGAAATAGGTTTGCTAAAAGCGATAGTGAAAATTAGCTAAGATGGAAGGGGATGGATATGGGGCCTGTTATTCGTAGGCAAACAAACATGGGGAATAGATATTCTCTCAGAAGGGGATAAGCCTAAAATAGTAACCCCAATGGGAAGCACCATCCCCCTAGTAAGATAAAAGCAACAAATGCGACGTAAGTTTTAGTCATGCATAAGAACATAATATCTCTAGAGATAAAGTGGTAGAGGACCCAACTGAAGAGATGCCCACTACAAAAGAGGCAAGAAGTAAGGTAGTTTGGTTAGGAGGAGGAGTCCTCTACAGGTGCAAAGGGATAAACGCGTCAAGATAATCCTAAGAGGAAACAAATCAAAAGATATAGAGAAATTAATTATTACCTGAATAAAGCGAGATGACACAGAAGAGGTCCTCGTAGTGGTGGGGAACATAGAAAAACGCTGTAAGATCATTATAAGTAAAATATATTACCAAATGATGCAAGAAATAGAAAGAAAGAGATTTACTAGAATGAGCAAGGCAAACCTATCTAGCCAAGCCCAGAGAAAAAACAAGCATAGAGTTCCTTTCCCTTGGAAAGAGAACCCGGATAAGAGGAGCAACAGAAGAGGTGGTTCTCCACATCTCTGAGGAAACACTCGCCCCAACAGAAGAAGACTATGCGAAGTCATAAAATTTAAAGTTAGTAAAACATAGAGCAGAAGTTTAAGAAATAAAAAATAAAGGGATGGGCACAGAATTAAAAAAGGAAACACTTAAAATATATGGGCAAGTGCTCTTTCTATAAGGTAGTTGCCCAGTTATAGGGATCATGGTGGAAGGGGAGTATATCATGTCATCATCCTCAGTGTCAAACTCCCTCAAAATTGGTAATAAAGTACAAGCATCAGGTCCACATTTTTCATGAAGATTAATTACACCCATGTCATTTGAAGAAGAACTGATGTCATCATAGGAAGGAGTGTCTCCATAATCAACCAGTTCCTCTTCAAGTGAGCGAGAAAAGGAACCAAGAAGGCAAGCCTCATAACTAGCAGTTTTACTAAGTAAAGATGAGTTAACTAGAATACCTTTAGCAACAGGGGTAGATGAAATGGATGGCTCCTGAGTAGATATGCCCAAAGATTCATAGCCTTGCTCACGAATGGTTCGATAGGTCTTTTCCACCCCAAGGGTATAATTTCCGAACCCTTGATCTGGGACAGAGGAGGGAGAAGCAGCCTATGTACCAATATGTTTCTTCTTCTTGCTCGCTCTAGTCCTCATAGGAGAAGGAGAGGAAGCAGGAGCACCAATGGAAACATGAACAAAGTTTAACACATCAGTGTTAGGTTATTTTCTCTTAGAAGAAGCCTGTGACTTAGAATTCCCCTTTCCATTGGATTTAGCAGGTTATGGCTCAGGGTTTTTGGTGTCGATGGACTCATAGAGTAGGGGCCTTACCATGATAGGGGTGACTTGGTCGAGAGGGGTCTTCATGACTATACTACGATACCATAACTCTTTCTGGGTTCTTTTGCTTAAATATTTATCATTATTTGGAATCTTAGTGGGGATAGTCTCACGAGGAACATCCATCACACAATTTTGAATGATGGTCACATGCCTCTGCCACAGATTAAACCAATAACGAGTGAAAGATGACAAATAGTCTCGAGCGAACACAAATAGGCCACCAAGGCCATCAACTCTATGCAGTATCCCTCAAAAGTAAAATTTACATAAGCCTCAAAATATAACTCTGATGGGGAAGTGCTCAAAGGATAAATTGGGAGTGAACACACTAGCCATACCTAAACTGTCGCCTTACTCTCTCAAGATGATAAAACTCCACACCTTGACCCAACTTAGTTAAGGAGGGAAGAGTACATGGAAGAAAAATAGTCATCACATCAATGTGAGGGCAAGTAGAAATAGACTCTGCATCATAAAGACAGTACAAATGTACTTCCATAGGATGAGAAAGACCCCCAAGTGAAAATGACACCTACTCACTTGTAATATGGGCGAAAGAAAAATTTACTAACATTGTCTGTCAAAGGCCTCAGATGGTTCTTTGGGGAATTCTTATTCCACCTTATTATTCGAGAAGTCTTGCTATAATAGGCCCTCATTTCTAGGGCAAAGTTTGGAAACTTCTCAGATAGAAAAGCCATCAGGATGAAGGAGTTGATAAATTTGGTGGCATCATGAGGGCCACAATATCACTCCATGTCCACATGAGCACGGTCAATCCAAGTATATAAAGAGCCAAAATTCATGGCTGCGAGGTGAATAACCCTCACTCGAGCAAGTCTAATTGCCAGTCTAAACAATAACTCACGAGGGGAGTCATCTGGCCTCCCAGAAAACAAAAACCTACTCAAAATGTAACAAAATAAGGCAGCCAAGTGTGAAGGAAATTTGATCTTAGGGACATCATGTCTCTTAGCCTCCCTTTCGACCTCTCTCCCTTGAGAAGGGACTTTAAATCTCTAAACCAATATCTCAGCCACTTGGAGAATGAGTGCTTTGTGGCACCAGTTTTATTGATGGCAATATAATTAGAACATTCAGAAAAGGAGGCATAGAGTTCTTGTAAAATCTCTTTCTCCTGGTCATCCTCAAAACAATCAGTGAAAATGTGACTCCCCAAGTAAGAATGGCCAGTCAAATCCTAGATATCCTCTAAAGTAATAGTAAACTCACCTAAATCAGTTACAAAAGTTTAAGAATCTCTGCTCCAATGAGAAGCCAACAAGTTGAAGGTAGTGGCATGTTTAGCTATGGAGCAAGTCTTCAAACTTTCAATAGCCCTAGTGAGCCCAAGCCCCTTGATGATAGCCTTATGCGAGGGGGTGACAAGAACATGATTCATCCAGAGGCCCCACTAATATAAGGCATCTCCACAAACATTGAGATTAATACTATAGTGGGGGAAATCACCCCTATCCACTCTAACCCTAAGAATGATATGAGGCAAAATGATAGGAAAGTCAGGGGACTCACCTAGGTCAACTTAGGGCCGCTCGACTATCTTAGCAACAAACTCCTACTCAAAATTGGCAAGTGAACTCATGAAGGTGTCATTCTCCCCCAAAGTAAGGGGCGAGATAATACAAAACAAAATCTATCTTCGAGTAGTTGGCCAGGTATTCCTTCTGTGACTTTGAGAGGGTTAATGTAGAAGAGGGACCCCTAGTCAAATTTTCCCCTAAAGAAGAACCTCCAACAGTGGTGGAAGCAGTGCTGATGATCTTCGTGGCCAAGATGGTAACACAAGTGGACAAAACAGTGGATACCATCACATAAATAGGCAAAGAACCCACTAGTTGTTCGCTAGTGGTGGTAGCGATGGAGGTAGAAGCAGTTTAAGAAGAAGAAGCCATTACATAAGGGGACGATTGAAGATGTTCAAGAGAAAAAGATATGTAGTTTTAACGGTGGAAGTTTTCTCTCTCTATAAACTCTGAAACAAATTTAAATTGCCTAATGTGAAAAATGGATTTTTTGTAATGATACTTTTATACCAAAAAAGACACACGCATTTGGGAGGATAAAAGGCAGAAAAATAATGGGGCATAAGTTACGAAGATGATACATGTCTTCTCGAGAACCCAAATCGGGGATGAAATGGTAGGACCATTTAATGACCCAAGAACAATGATGAAGAGGCTAGTGAACCCTTAAAATTCCAAGAAGAAGAAAAGATTCCGTCCAAAGTCCTTTGGTCTGCCCAACACAAAGACTGTGCACGAGGGGACTAATGTAGATGGATACTCATTCGTTAAATGAATTTTAAAAGACTGGGGGAGGGGGTCCATTTAGAGTGACCCCACTGCCCAAGATTAATATGTCACAGAGGAAAGGATCGGGGCAAGGTGACTCACCTTGAGTGGCCCCTCTACCGAAGATTGATGTTACTAAAGATGATTTCGGGCGAGGGGGTCCACTTTGAGTGGCCCCACTACCCAAGATTGACATGTTGCAGAAGAAAAGCCCAACGTGAGGGGAATCACTTTGAGTAGCCCCTCCGACAAAGATTAATATTATTGAACATGGCTCAGAGAGAAGAGATCCACTTCAAGTGGCCCTAATGCACAAAGATTGACCCATTATAGAAAATAGCCTAGGGCGAGGGTATTCACCCGAGTGGCCCCAATGCCCAAAATTGACATAACACGAAAAAGATCCAGGGTAAGGGGATCCACCTTGAGTGGCACCACTGCTCGAGTTTGATACCATAGAGAATGGCCAAGGGTGAGGGGACTCACCACCCTCCTACAGGGTTACTCTCGATTTTGAGATTTAATTAAATTCAAACGAAGCTTAGAGACATTCGATGGCCACTAGTTTAGGGTTTCGGAGTAAAAAGGCATGTAAATGCAAACCATAAGGAAGATTTATGCAAGGTATGGACCATTGGAAAGGATATTCAGATCCATATGAAAGTGAATTGGGTTAGCATCAATTCTGAGAGTTGAACAAATTCAAATGCAGCTCAAAAGCATAGGTGGCCTTTGAATTGGGGTTTAAAGGGAAGGGTCGGGGTTTGAGGTTTGAAATAATTGTATTTGGGGTGTACTAGAATTGGTTGTCTACGGGATTGATATAATATGGAGGTTTATATCAAATTCTCATTTTTCTATGATGAATAATAGTGAATTGTGTGGTTTTTTTAAATATCAAAGAGATTTAAGGCAAGGAGATCTAATATATCTTGCCTTGTTTACCGTTGGTGTTGTAGTGATGAGTAGAAAATTAAACTTAATATTTGCTTCTCCAGGATACAAAGGGTTTAAAACTCCATGTTGTATCACAATTATAGAATCTTATGGGGACTAATAATATTGTAACACCCGTCATTGGAAAAAGCTCAGCTCACTTCACTAAGAGAGATCGATTCATCATCCTCGTGGTTAGCTCACCATTACTTCTGGTCGACTAGGCAGCTGACCATAATATATTAATTTTATTAGTTTAAATAATAATCACCATGCACACGTGTCCATCATGCATGGGAATATGTATATCCCCCATTATACGCACGTGGGGCATTCCTTTCAACTAATTATAATTAAATCTTCATTACTAGAATGTAAAGGGGGCATTTTCCTAACTTATAAAGGCATTACACCTAGCCACCTACTCTCTCTCTCTCCTATAAATATCATCCACTCCCATCCTAAGAGGGCACAAATAACAATACATTGATAAATAGAACTTTGAGAGCTTCTACACATTCTGGTTAATGAGTGAATAACAAACCCGTGCACGACACTTGTGGACGTAGGCATAATACTAGCCAAACCACGTTAATCACTTATCTCAATCCCAATTTCTCATCTCTCCTTAATCAGGTCCGTTGATTTTTTTTATTTGTTACAGTTTATTTTTTGTATTAGTAAGGTAAAAATCATAAAATCCATATACCAATTTTAGATGATAACACTCATATTGGAGGTCTTCAAATAACATATCTTGATTTCCCGGATGATTTTTTTTTCTTCAGGCCACTTTTTTACTATAAAGAAGATAAAAAATGTCATGGACAAATATGAAAATATATCAGGTGAAAAGATGAATAAAAATAAGAGTGATATCTACTACTCCAAGTCAATGTCTATTAGACTTATATTTTAAAATTCAATATATAATTTCCTCCTTTATTTATCTTGGAAGTCGAGTATACACATATAGGAAAAGAAGTAGTATTTTTTAATGATTTTGTTCTTAATATTGGAGGGCAACTAGTAGGCTGGAAAGGACAACTTATGTCCATCGGGGAAAATTATTCTTTTAAGGCATTTTCTTCAATATATACCTTTGTACGTTCTTGCAATGTTTAATCTTTCAAAAAAAGTTCTACATATTATAAAAATGATAATGGGAGATTTTCTTTGGGGGGGGGGGGGGGAGCCAACTGGGAAAAGTCGAGCATGCCATTTCTGAAGGAGGCATTAATGTTAGATGTATGCAAGGCTAGATGGATGCATTTAACCTTAAAATATGGTGGAAATTTAGAAAGAAGGACTCTATTTGGGATAAATTTATGCTGGATAAATATTGTAGGTTGAAACACCCTTGTGAAGTGGAAGGTAGTATGTGATCCAATAATTGGAAAATGATGATTTCTAATAGAAACGCTGCAAAGAAGTACATGATCTGGATAACAGGGACTGGCTCCATTAATTTTGATTGGGATAATTGGATAGGATAAGGGGCTCTTATTACAAAAGGAGTTATAATTGATTTTAAATTATCTTCATTTTGTAAGGAAGTGGGGAGTGGAATTATACTGATTTATCGAACGTTGTGTCTAATGATAAGGTTTTTAAGATAACAAACATAAAAAATATGGATCATTTGAAATAAGATCAGCTTCTTTGTAGATAAACCAAAAATGGGGATTTTTCCCTATATTCTACTTAAAATGTTTCATGAAAACATAACCCCTCATTACAGTCTAGTTAATTCAAATAGTGTAACGCCCCAACCTTATTTTGGGCCACCGTTAGGTCAACCCGCACCAAGTTAGGGAGTTAAAGGGAGAGGGGGGAAATCCAATTTTATTATTTAAGAAAAACTTATTAATTGCACCATTATTGCACATTAATTTACCGTTTTTAAGTTAGAAAGAGGGTGACCACGTTAAGTAATTAAATCAATTACTATATTCTCTGGCCAGTATTTTGGGTCTTTCATCCCAGGGCTCGGGGACTTCCTCAATTATCCCGGGGCCATCCGAGTCCATATTAATGTGTGTTAACATTTTAGCTGATGTCCACATTATTCCATCATTACACAGTTTTATCATCCTACGGTTCATATTACCTTTTCACTTTATCAACATGCCATTTTGCCAGCTTTATCCGTTTTTCACTCAAAAGCCGACCGATGAGGTCTAGCGAGGAGTCCAACCACTAGGACCCTCAAATTTTTCCAAATCTTCATTTTACCCTTTTATTCATAATAACTTTGTGAATAACTGTATTGGATCATTATGGCACTAAAAATCAAATTTTCCTTTCTAAACATTATTTTTTGTGATTTTATGTCAAAAATTATGTTTATCCTTTTATGTTTACCACATAAAATACATTTACTCATTCAAGACCATTTTTAACCAAATGTCCATAGCTTTGCCCAATTATCACATGTGACTTGAATATCATTTTTTTCATTCTAACAATATTTATACCACATTTTTAGGGTTGTTTTCCCTCATTTTACCATTTCTTCATAAAACTCACTATAACATGATTTAACAAGTCTAAAACATCATTATTTATCTTATTACATGATTCTACACGTGTGAAGGAGGATTTCAAGCCTATAAACTCCTCAAAATGTACTTAGACAAGGTAATAATCATGGGTTTATATATTTCACATGTTTTTTCCCATGTCAAGATAAAAATGCCATATCTTTATAAAAGACCCGTTTAGGGTTTTCTCTTGCTAAAAATCCATTTTTGCGAGACTATAATATGTTCATCAAATAACTACATGATAGGCATTAAATATTATCTACCATTCATCCTACATGTTTTCCATAGCTAGAAAAACTTAAAATTTTGGAAGATAAAAACCTTACCTCGAGTTTGAAGAGGAGGCCAAGAGAAGAAATAGCTATGAAAGTTCCTATCTCCAAGACTCCAAAATCTCTTCAAATAGCTCTAAAATCGCTACTAAAAGGTTATCTCTACCCACTTTCTTCCTTGACACATAATTGACAAAGCTTGGAAATGGTGTATAATGGTGTTTGGAGGTGGTGGCAAAGGGTGGCTATGGTAGAGGAAGCTTGGGGAAGAAGATGGGTTCTTGGAACTTAAAGAAAGAGAGATAAATATGCTGATGAAAAAGGTGGGAGAAACCCACCCTCACTCTCTCTTCCTATAACCCCAAAATAATGCACAGAACCATTTAAAAACTCTCCCCACACATGCCAAACACGTTTTGATCATCTAGGCCACCAGACGTTGACATGCCATCAATCCAACTATCTAAAATGCAATAGTACACAAGGAAATATAGAATTTTAAAAATTTCGAAATGGTTGTTTGAACGACCATTAATCTCATTTGAACGAGACTGCTCCCTCGTTCGAACGAAATTACCAACAATGTGTTCTAACGAGATGTCAGCACGAGAAAAAAAGGGAACAAACTTAAATCTTCAGAAGTCTCATACGGACGATCTCTGATTTTCTTGAATTAATCTTTAAATCATGAAACTTCAGTTTGGCAAGCACAAAGGCTACGATGATGATTAAATCTCAATATACATTCATAAATATATTTTTTTTACAAGGAAGGAGATAATATTGAGGGCGAGGGTATTAAATATATCACTTTTATATTCCTTTAAAACTATCATTATTAATGTGGAGATTTATGAAAAAAATGTCTTCCAACAAATCTGAGTATAAAGAGGAAGGGGATAAGAGGGCCATCCAGATGTAGCTATTGCGAGGAGTTCGAAGAAGTTTCTAATCATATTTTTGGGTGGAGTTAATTGTCCTCATTTATTTGGAATTTTTTGATTAACTGGTGTGGCATTCAAATTAACAATACCTCAATAATGGATTTCTTATTGCCTGGTGGTCAGCTTCAAATGCAACTCCTATGGGCCATATCTGCAGAATACTTACAGCTTTTATATGTTGGGGATTATAGATTGCTAAATGTAAATATAAATATGAAGGGGATAGGCCTATGAATTAAATGGTAATAAATCACATTCTAGACTTATTTCACTTGTATATAAGGAAGAATAAATATTTCCCAAAAAAAATCAATTTGTTGAAAGAAGAGGATTTCTTATCTAAGATTATGAAGAGAATAATATATAAGCTTATTAAAATGGATTTGTCCATTTTAATGGGAGATTAAATTGAATGTAGATTGTGTTAAAGGTAAACCTAAGACAGGGGGATTAGGAGATATTTTGAAAAATTACAAAGGAGAATTTTTAAGGGAATTACTTCCTCCTAAGGAGAGGTTTCTAATATCACTGCTGATTGTATGGTTGTTCTTCAAGGGGTTTGGATATTGTGAAGATATTTCATGCTATAATATGATAGTAAAGTCTGATTTAAAATTGTTAGTGGAAGTATTGAACCAAAATGCAACTTGTCCATAAAGTATTAAAATCATTATGCGCAAAATTAGAGACATCATTAGAGATAAATCAATGAGGTGTGCATATAATTTTAGAAAAGGAAATATATGTGCAAATTTGCTAGAAAATATTGGTTGCAATAACAAATTAATACATGCTCAAATTCTATCACTGATTTTCAAAGCTATTAATAGGGATGTTAAAAAATGGGTTTATGAGGGCTACCAAGTTTTAGACAATACAAAGCTTAGGAGTTCGTGTAATGGGGTTATCATAAAACCCAAATTTAATTTTACTATTTATTCTTTATTGTAATGGGGGTAAGCATAAATCTCCAAATTTCGAGCTTTTATAGGAAATATATTGGGCTCAACGAACTGCTATTTTTTAAAATTTCCTATAGAGCTTATTTTCCACTTTGAAGAAGATTTTTCTCCTTTAATAGTATAATAATATGTGTGGAGGTATTGTCCATCTTCTTAAAAAATCACTACTTAGACTATTTATTTTAATTAATTTATTTATCTATTTGAAAACGTTTGAATATTATTTTTAAAGAGTTGGTGATTATAAACATTGACTTTTTAGAAGATTAATGCCAAACTTTCACCAACTCTTTAAAAATAATATTCAAACATTTTCTAATAAATCATGTGTTACGAAAAATTTACTAAAAGTATTTTCAACCATTGGAAATCAATATTTAGAGAAATTAAAAAAATAATATCATTTAAATTTTGCCTATCTCTAGTTTAATTAGTAAATAAGTATTGCAAGTCAAATTTATTATTTTCTCTAGAAAATTATTCACCCTCTATCGAGGCATGATTATAAAATTGTGAAAGTCTAGTAATAAAATTTGAATGTGCATAATAAATAAATAAACAAAAACTAAAAATAATTAAGCCAAAGGTTTCATCTTACCCCTTGAATGATGTATTTATCCTCTCATTTGGGTATTATTACATATACAATATAATAATATCACACCAACTCATAATATCACACCATCAGAGGCTGTGAAAATATAAAACAAAAAAATAAGAGAAGAAGAACAAACTACTAACCTTTCACTCTATACTGAAAATTAGTTCACAAACTCTCAATTCGTATCTCATAAAAGTATTATGCCTCACACCAACTCACTAAAAAATGTAAAATAAGAACTAAAAATTACACAACACTAACACTAAAATATCTATCTCTATATACTCTAAAATGCTATACAAGAGTTAAGCCTCCCTCTGAATTAAAGTGTCCACGTGGCACCTTCTAAATTTTTTTCTAAATTTTTTAAACTACTTCCCCTCTCTCTCTCTCAATACTAACCCTACAATAAAGTTTTAACCAATTCAACCCAACCCTTACTCTTCTCCAAATCTTCTGTTTCAAAGACCCTTTCTTACCCTTCTTCAATCTTGTACCCCACGGCCCTTTCCACATTCCACTTTCCTCTCTCTTTTCTTATTTAGGTTGCGTTTGTTTTTTTGTCTGAATCTGAAGTCTGAAGTCTGAATCTAAAGTCTAGAGTCTGAATCTGAAAAAGTTATTTGTTTGCTGTCTGAATGAAACTTCTGAATGTATACTGTTTGTTTGCAGATTTATGTCTGAAATCTGAATGCAGATTATTTGGACCATTTTACCCTTATAATAATTTTAGAAAGAAAATGCATATTTAAAACATTCATGACCTTAAATAAATATTATTACACACAATATGCAATTTAATATGTAAATAATATTAGTCATTCCAAGTAATAAGGAATTTGCATAGTATAAAATGTTTTAAAATATGTAAAAACTGATTACGTAGCTATTAAAAGTCACAAAATACTAATAAGTTCCACTAAGTAATTGATCTGCAATTTGATCACGTAAATTAATCATTTCTTGTTGCGGTGCTCGTCCAAATATTTGATCATAATTTGGTGGAGCTTCTGCTTGTTCACTATCTACTGAAGGCTCGGCCGGCAAGTCCACATCATCATCTTCATATATCTGAAACAATGGATCATTAAGTGATACTCGACGAAGGAAGTTATGTACTGCCATGCATGCGACAACAATGTGTACTTGGGTTCGAAAACTATAAGGAGCCATTTTATGCAATATCGCAAATCTATTTTTTAAAACAACGAATGTCCTCTCAATCACATTTCTTAATCTAGCATGTTCATGGTTGAATTTCTCCTTTTTATCTCTAACTTGACCATCACGACTAAAATCTGACAACCAATATCGTGTGCCTTTATAGGGGCACATAAAGCCCCTAGTGTGGGTGTATGCAGCATCTCACAAATAATACATACCTGCAACAATAAAAAAAATGCAAATAAGACAAATAGCAATAAACAAATATAATAGTTGTTGAAAAAATAATAATAACAACAAATATCACCCTCAGGGGGTAATGGAAATTTGTTTCTTGGATGACGAAAAGTCTCATTTAACACTTGTGAATCGTGCACTATCCCCTCCCATCCGGCCATAACATATATAAATTTCATATTAAAATCACATACGTCCATAACATTTTGAAAACATTCCTTTCCGCCTCGTCCTCTGAAAAGGATTTGTTTATCCACCGGAATATGTGCATTAATTAGTGTACCATCAAGTGCTCCAACAGCCCCTTTGAATGGTCCTTCCCTAAGACGTCGATGTGATCGAATTTCTCCAGTAGATCCATCAAATGCAGGAGGCACTATAATCTCTTTGGAAAAATGAAGCATTGCCCACAATACTTCATGAAAATTCTTGCTTATAGTTTGTTCGAAATGTTGGAATCGGTATTTTATTACTCGATTTCGATGATTGTGACCAATAATGCCTAAAAAAAATGTCATTTTCTCTTCAACGTCTATATGTCTACTATCAGTAAGCCACCCTCTTTCGCGGAAGTGATCACATAACTCAAGAAATGCATTTGTCCTCATCCTAAATAAATCAAACATTTGTGTGGGAGATCCATCTAAAAGCTCTTCTAAATACGCCTTTCCCGAAAGCAATGATGTACACAACTTTTGTCTCATACGTGTACGCTGTTTAATAAGTTTAAACATTATGATTATTGAAACAACGCACACCAACAACCTTTGCTTTGGAGTCATTTTACTGCATCATATAAAAATCATAAACTGTAAAATAATAATTGGGAGATAACTGAATCAATATGTAAAAATGACCATTAACGACTTAGAATTAAACAATTAAAAATAACCAAGCTCATCAAATAAAATATAATCAAGCGCTTTTAATGTCATCCTAAGATAAAGAAAAATGACTGATTTAAGATCTCAAATAACCACACTACTCAATTGTCTTTCATTATACTATTTAGGAAGCACACTTTATGCTCATTAGTTTCCATCATCAAAAATAACTTTCTATACTCCACATTGTCCCCAAACGCTTTCATAGCCCCAATATAAAGATTGGTATCCAGTAAACCTAAGATCATTAATTCCTTCATAGATGTGACACAATCATCTAAGATTTTTTTATCGTCACCACGATCACTCTTGATAATATCAATGAGATCATCAACTTTTTTCATGAAGGGGTCATCAACATTCTCTCTTCTAGTACGCTTTTTTTATTGGCGTGAGGAGCTTGCGTCACTTCTCCCTCCTTGTTTTGGATCTACAGATTTTTTTCCTCCCTGTTCTAAAGTAGCATTGGTACGTACATCCTGAAAGGTATAATCAATGAAATATGTATCATAAATTGGTTGGTCTCCTTGCGTATCAAATGTTTCATTCTCTCCGAAAACGTCTACATCATCATCTTCAAGTGAACGTTGATTGCGGGGGTTCTCTTGAGGTAAAGAATGCATAGGGCTAAACGCCTCATCCCCAGTTGCCATAGTGGACTCAAACAACGTCGTAAGTAAATCTCTATCTTCCAGAGGCTTGTTTCTAAACTTTTTTGTGTCAGGGTACTTCTGTTAAATGCAATCAAATTAAGAACAAAACGTTAAACTAACATTTAGCTTATGATAAATTACTATATAAACAAAACAAATGTTTAATTCTTGCCTTTATATTGTCCTCCCAAACGTCATCTGGTCAATCGAAAGTCCCTGTTTCTGCATTATACCCATGACCAGTCCTATTCACAAGGACTCTCCAAGCAGAATAAGATTTTCGAAGGTAGTCCCACTAGTTCTTTAATTGTTTTTGATCAAATTCGTGATTGTATTTCGTTTTCAATTCTTCGATCATCCTATTCCACGACACAGTCTTCAACGAAGTTCCACTATACCCTTCCCTGCTAACTTCTTTCAGACACATATCTATAAAATCTTTACCTAAACTAGTGCCCGCAAATTTTGATCGTGGAATTACTTTCGATTCTTTTGGAGTCATATCTAAAATTATTTAGAGTAATTAGATTATTGGATGAAATAAATAAATTAAAAAAAACAAACAAAATGTTTAATTATAAAAAAACAAGATGTTTATAATTAACTGGCCGTTAATTAAAAGCAAATAGGTTTCTTGATGAAAGAAATAAATTATAAAAAAAAAAGAAAATAGCTATTTGGAAAATCTTACTAATTTAAAGAAATTAAAGTAACTACCGCTAATTTTGTTTATTATATAAGAGTAAAGCTACAAAGTTTTTTTGGACACGAACACGACACGACACGACACGAATTCGTATTTTTTTAGTTGACACGAACACGACCTGAATAAAAATAACATGGCACGACACGAATACCATAATTTCACGCCTAAAAAATAAGATAACACGACACGACTCATAATTCACTCACGAACACGGCTTCGTGTAAAAAAACACGACACGAACACGACATATCGTTTTAATTTCGGATTAATTTAAATTTCATTCCGTGTCATTTATTCGTGTCGTTTCTAAAATTGCCAACCCTAGTTACACATAATTTTTTTCATTATAAAATTAAGATGTTTAATTATTATTGGCGATCAACATTACAAAAAAAAAATAGATATAAAACGTACATATGGTCTTGAAAGATATAAAATGCATCACCTTATAAAATGCATTAGGTACATATGAATGAATCAACTTATAAAATGCATAAGGTACATATGTTCCCATATCTGATGCAATTTATATCTTTTTTATACAACGTACATATGGTCAGGATTATGTTCCCATATGAGATGTGGGATGCATTAGGTACATGTGTCATCATGGATATATATTCAAAAGATATAAAATGCATTATGTGTCATCAGATATGGGATGTATATTCAAAACAACACAATAAAAAAGTAGAGAAAAAGTAGAGATGTGTCAAAATAGTAGAGAACAACCACAAGTACACGCAATAAAATCCCATCAGCACAACACACTAGAAAAAGGTTGTAGCTAGAAAAACCCATCATCTACAACGCAGAAGATATATTCAAACCCAGCTAGAAAAGTCCATCATCTACGCATCTACAAATCCAACTACAAAGTCGAAACGCAACTACAAAGTAGAAGTAAAATCGGTTGATCTGATTTTGTTTGGGCTGTGCTATTTCATAGTATCATCAACGATTAATGATTTTATTTATGAGGTTTGTTTTGTAATTTTTTTTACAGTTATAAAAATATAGAAGCAATATCGTTGGAGAAACGGAAGGAGAGATGTACCTGTTTTGATTTTTTTTTCCAGATTGTTGAGCTGAAATTTTTCTACACATCTATTGTGTATTTGGGTGTCTATATATAGACTTTATGAGAGACTCGTATGAATAAAGAGTTGTAATGCATGTATAACTCTGTGTTGTATTTGAAAACGACTCCTACACGTGATTTTAAATAAATGGTAAGGATATTGTTGTAAATTTATTTTCGTTCAGATATAAGTGATCAGATTCAGATGGGTTTGAACCTCTGAATCGTTAAGATGACGATATTACCGTTAATCTCTTAATCGTGTAGAAAACAAGCGACTTTTCATTTCTTCTGAAATCTGAATGAGTTAGATTCAAATTTCAGAGGTGCAAACAAACGGGTCCTTAGTCTTTTATCATTTATTATTTTTTTATAGAAACGAACCTCTCCTTCTCTACCCTAACCCTAGCTGCGCTCCCAGCTCCTCCCATTCTTCTTTCAGAAAACAGGTGTTCTTTTTAATACAAAGACAAAATGAGGTTGGAGAAATGCTGAGTCATATTCTTTTTATATAACCTGGACATGGTATTCAATTTGTTCGAAACGATGCAATGATCTTCCAATTTTGTAGATCTAAATGTCACAAGAACTTTAAGATGAAGAGGAATCCTCGCAAGGTTAAACGGACCAAGGCCTACAGGCGCTTATATGGAAAGGACATGGCTCAGTATTCAACACTTGAGCTTGAGAGGAAGCGTAATAGGCCAGAGTGATACGATAGGCCAAGGAGCAAAGAGAGGCGATAAAAGAGCTGGAGCAGAGCATCCAGATGGTCAAAGCTCCAGGATCCATGCAACAAGAGCCATCTCACATTACTGAAAATCAAGGTCAAAGTTTCCCAGTAGAAATCAGAGGAAAATCGAATGGAAGAATGATTTCTTTAATACAAAATTCTATGACCCTCGTATTTTATAGCTTGATTGACATAAAACCCTAAATTTTAATAAGCTCAAGCAGGAATTGTTGAATGTGACGGTCAAAGATTTTGTTAATTTCTTTGTTACTGCTTTAAACTATAGGTGGGTTAGGTCATGGTCACGTTAATAGTGAAATAGATAACGAATCGATGGGGCTTTTGCCTTGTGAAGTTCCCTTGTTGTGGTTTAGCTTTTCCAAGCACATGTATTGTCTTCATACTTGGTTGTACTTAAGAATTTTGATTCGTCAAGAAGTGTGGCATAGAGAAGATTTAATGAAAAAAAAGAGGTAGTGAAATATCAAGGTAGATTTTTTTTATTTGTTGTTTATTTTATTGAACATGCTTGATCTTGTATATTGTACATTTTCTGCTTCGGCATGTGTTGTAGTTTTTTTTTTACATTTTTATATATAGTCACACACAAACAGAGATATATATATGTATGTATGCATATTTGTAACAGAGTTAGTTGGAGTCTTTTTATGTTATAGAATTTATGGTATGTTAGTTTGTTTTATTTCTGTTCGATAATGAAGGGCTTTGGAACTTTGATTCAAAACTCTTACAAATGCTGATGAAGAACTCCAGAGACTGAAACTTATGTTTCATATGTGGAAGAAAGATTTTAAGGTTCATTTGCAGGAGACAAAGATGAAATTTCAGAAGCTTGGGAACTCAAATGTTGAAAAGAGTCGCCGAAAATGGTGCATTGAAAAGCAACATATTCTAGCATTGAATCTATACACTTGTGTGGAATGGTTGCTATAATATTCTCATTTGCTTGTTGTTGTGTGTGTATATGTACCAATATCTTTTTTTATTTGGTTATAGAAGTAACAACCTTGCTCACAGTCAACTGGGAATTTGTTCTAATTCTTCGTCCTTTTCCCACCCCCCCTGGATAATTTTTAGTGTATTTGTGATTTTTTTTTTGTTATTGATGTAATGTGGGAATCTGTTATATTTAATAGTTAGTGTTAGAGATATGAAAGAGAAATGTGTGTTTGTTTAAAAAAAGACAAAAACACAAACCTGCCTATTCATCTCCTCTCCACCCAGTTGTATACATCCTTTTATAAATGTTACGGTTGAATGAGGATAAAAAAAATTTCACTTATACAAACAAATTTATAGTTATGTTGTGGACATTTGGTAATACACTATAGGATTTTTGTATTTTTGTCGTATGACCATGTATCGCATATCATCATCATGTTTTCTCGGGATGTTATGTAGTTATATTTATTTTACATATATTGGAATCACAAATACTTTGGAGTTTTTAATTAGGTTCCTATTTTGGTTTAACATCTTTTGTTTGTATTTCTCGGGTGTATATCCTACTCTTTCCTATGACCCACGCATCTCGCGGGTTTCCAACTAGTTATACTAAAAATTACTCCTAAAAATAAATTATGAAAATGAGCTAAAATATGGCGTAAAGTCCCCCTTTTTAATGTAGTTGTTCCCATAAATTTACATCTCATATGAGGCTAGGGTTTTGGAGGGTTTACGAAAACTGGTAAAAAGGGAGTGAGAGAGAAGCATGGGGAGATGATAAATGAGCCATTTAAAATATGTTCCATAGCAGCAAGGAATATGAGAGGGATAGAAAACACTTAGGGAGTGAATATTGGTAAGGGTACAACTGATGTGGCAAAAGTTGTGTGGGAAGATAAGAGTGACGAGAGAGGATAAAGTTATGTGATGTGGTTGGGTAGTATAAAATGTAATCGTTTGCGAGAGGGGAAAGCGAGTAGGGAATAAAGGAAAGGGACAACTAGTGTTGGTTGTGTTTCTAGTGCATGTAAAGGAGGTTGATGTGGGGTGTGTGATGGGATAAGAGATTAGAGAAATGGAACATAAAGGCAGGGAGGGACAATTGTGGGTACAAGGGGTTTCAGGCGACAACTTCTGCTTATGAGTGTGGGAATGGGATGATCTTAGTGAGGGGGTATAAGGGGTTTAAGGGCCTGTTTGGGAGTTTTTTAGAGGAAGGAAAGGAAAGGAAAATTTTATTAGGAGAGAAAAGAAAAGAAAGGAAATTTTTAAGAGAGAAAAGAAAGGAAGAGAAGAGAAAGGATTTAGGAAGGAAGATAAAATAATTTTCTTTTCTAGTGTTTGGGAGTTGGAAGGAAAATAATTTTTTTAAGGGAAATAAGGTACATTCTTTAGAAAACTTTCCTTTCTCTCCATTTCTTTTCGATTTGGAAGGAAAGTTTTGGAAAGAAGGGAAGGGAAATTTTTTTAAAAAAATTCATTTCTTTTCTCTCATTTTAAACTCCCAGACAACGGAAAATGACGAAAGAACACTTTCTCTCCTATGTAAACTCCCAAACGACGGAAAGGAAACATAATTTCCCTTCCTTTCCTTTCTTTCTCTCCAAAATAAAACTCCCAATCAGGCTATCGGGTTTACGTGGCGGGAAACTGTGATGGTATAACAACTAAGGCCACAAATGAGAGGTCTGTGAGGGAGGACAGCGACAATAATAAGAGATAGGAAACAAAGAAAAAACGTATGGGAGAAAGAGAAAACAAGAGGAAAGAGAGGGTAGGCAAAGCAAATAATACACTTTCAGGCACTACCTACTATTATAGGATAGGTGC
The DNA here is from genome assembly GCA_949130495.1 of Sambucus nigra. Classification (NCBI taxonomy): domain Eukaryota; kingdom Viridiplantae; phylum Streptophyta; class Magnoliopsida; order Dipsacales; family Adoxaceae; genus Sambucus; species Sambucus nigra. The sequence continues at coordinate 427,146,920 of OX422212.1, read as the reverse complement.
AGACTACGTGGCAGGTAGGTAGAGGCTTATGTCATGTGTGTTGGTCGAGAGAGAGAGAGTGTGTGTGTGTGTGTATACTAATAATAATATACACATAAAAACACATTTAATAATACATACTAAAATGTAAAAACATATAATACTATTATAAATATCTTAGTATATATGAATAAATAGCAACACACTTATATAAATATTATACACAAACACACTTAAAGTACATAACTATATATTAAAAAACTATGACACCTATTAACATATTAAAAATCAAACATAAACATTAGTAAAATATATTAACTAAAGCACAAACAAATATACCATATATATATGAAACATATACAAACATAAGAAAACAACACATAAAAAATATAATAATAAATATTATCATTATTATTGTAGTAATATAGACACATAATCAACCATAACCCCCCCCCCCCCCCCCCACACACACATATATATATACACACACACACAAAAACGCATGTGAGGTGAGAACATTGGGAGTGAGACAATGGAATGACAAGGGGTTAGTGTTGTTGGAAACTCGGTGTTTCAAGTAAAAAAAAATTATGACTTGACACTTTTGACCTCATTTTTGTCACAATTTCCTCAAATTAAGACTTTACACCTTAATCGCATATATTGACCTTCAAAATAAACCATTACACATATATGGACAATATTAACAAGAACTAACAATTAAAATGAGTTTATTTAGGTGATAAATATAACACTTTTGGGTGCTTATCAGGTGCATATGGTACCGAATTCTTTACCCTCTTATAAAGATCGTTACTAACTCTCCTGCCATCCCCCCCCCCCCCCATGTTATACTTCAAACAAAGGATTGCTCACAATTTTTTGGTTCAAAGTATTAGGAAAATTAGTGTTGGTGTCATATATGAACTGAGGCCTAGACCTGTTCACTTTAGGGGTAATCATTGTTCTTAAAGGATTTGTGAATCCCATTTGTTGATATCCTATAATTTCTTGACCATATACCCTGTTATCATAATAAAACCAAAATTGGTATCTCCCGTATTTAGCCTATAGTAAGTTGACAAGGAACTAGTTTATTAATTAGTTGAAGCGACACCAGTTGGTGGTGCCCCGACGTGGCCAGCTGGTGGTGTCACGTGAGGGGTGGTGATTTTGTTGCTAACAATGGTCATCATTAAATTGATATTTTTAATTATATTTTTAAGATGATAAAAAATTTAATTTAGTTATTTGATCAACTAGTTCTGCAAATGAGTTCCTAGCAGTAACGAAGCTAGGAATTGAAGTTAAGGGGGGCCAATATAAATATTTAATAAATTCTAGACAATAAAAGTTATATATTATAAAAATTCAAGGGCTATTATTTGAAGTTTTCTAAAAGTTAAGGGGGGCCATGGCCCCCTTTGGAAATGGCTGGCTTCGTCCCTGGTTCCTAGTGTAAGCTCCAGCCCTCAAACCTGGGCCTTAATCCACTTCAAGGGTTTGGTTCTTTATTCTCACATCCTGACTAACCTTATTAACTACCTAATATGTGGGTATGGTGTCTTGGTTTGTGGAGCCAATTCCACCAACATTCTCTCTTTGATCATTGTTTTTGTTGTTTTCGCATCTTCAATTTCTAGCCATGACAATCAATAACTAATCAATAAATTCCCATCGGTGATGCCAACAAATATGTCTTGGTGGACTAATTTATGAGAATTTTTCAAGTATTCCAAGCAAGGATTATGGGTCTTGCCAACCTAAATTAATTATATTTAGCTAATAAATAATTAAGAGCTTATGCTACGTTCAGATCCTTAAATTAAGAAGACTTTTTTATGAAGTGCTAAGTTATTTTTTCTTTGTTTTAGAACTCAAGTGAACTAAAAATTTAAAACATGAATATCAAAATAAAAGAACAACAAAAATGATAAAAGAGAGGAGAAATTGCATATGAAAATTAAAGGAAAGAAGAAAATTCGACTGTAAAATAAACAAGCTGAAATACTAGAAATTTAAAGTTAAATTGCAAACTAAAGTGTAAATTGAATGGAAAGTTACAAGAACTTGAAACAATAAACTAAATATGACTTTACAAACTAGTTTGAAGAAGAAATAGACTAATATAAGTGGAATAACTGGTAAATAAACTTGATAAAATAAAAGTGAAGTGAAACATCTTTTTATGGCGAGTCCTCTCGTAATTTTGTCCCCCAATTGCTTATTCATAATACCCCGAGGTGTAACTATTTTTGTCAAATAACTACTGGGTAGTTCCTTTTTGAATCCTAAGAAACATGAGTACCTGCACGTGTGGCCACTCTTTTTTGGTAACTAACTTCATGCACTTATCTCCATGTGTATCTTCACACCTTGAATGTACGTGACGTATATATTCCATTTGGTCCATTTTAGTAATGAAATTTTATTGTTATTTATTTTCCACGCATCACTGATACATTGGTTAGTTGTACAGGATGTAAAAACGATTCATATTTTATGTCCTTGTATTTTGTGATGTTCTAATTATACAAATGTATAATAATTTATTTATATTTTCTTCGTAAGAAAATATGATATACTTTTTCCTTTTATAAAATTATGATGATATATCTTTATATAATTTTTTCAACATTTTTTCTGCAACTTTTCTGCTAAACAATTGCACAAAATATAATGACTAATATTTTAAGTTACGTTATATTACATTGAATTTCTTATAACGTTTAAAAAATGTGAACGATAGCATAATTTTATTTAACTAAAAAACATAACAAATTCAAATCCAGATGTCGTGAACTCATTAAAAATTTCAACGATAATTCGAAATTTCTTTATGATTATCTAGATCATTCATATGTTAGACAATCACTGCACTAAATTAACCATTTAAAATATTTTTAATAATTAGCGACCAAAGTGAGTTAAAAACCAAGGAAGTGAAATAATATATGTTGCTAATGTGAATAAAATAGGTTGAGTTGATCCGAGTAAAGCTCAAAGGTAAGTAGTTCAATATCATTTTTTGCTTATATTATTCCATTTAAGTGAGTTGAAATTCATGAATATTAAATAATATTGCATTTCCTAAATGACAATATTGGTCATGTGCCCATAGTCAAACTCGTTGAATTGAATATAGGCCATTTAATAATTGGAACGTGCTTGCATTATAAAAAAATAGTTTAGTATACAAAGTTATCATGAAAAAAATACATAGCTTGTTAAATTTGAGTGTCCATTTAATGAAAATTAGGGTAGGATGTTTTGTTATGGCTTTAATATATATATATATATATATATATATATATGTGTGTGTGTGTGTGTGTGTGTGTGTGTGTGTGTGTGTGTGTCTGTGCGCGCGCGCACACGTGTGAGTATGCTTTATGTGTTTATTGTAGTATATTTTTGGGGAAAATGCTAATTGTGAATACACGGCACAGAATAATACAAATTAATGGTATGGATAGTATTGTATATGGACGTATGTACACAAACCTAATTATTAAAAATTTAATATTTTTCAAGGATGATTATGTTAATTTGAGACCGTTAAATAAATTCTCTTACGCTACCGAAGATATATTGTTTATGCAATCGTGATACTAAGATCATTTCTTAATATTCTCTTTTTTTTCTTGGGAGGGGGATTTCTGGGCAGTTGATCCCGAATAGTATTCATCAAAGGGATTAGCCAAACTCCCTTCCTACTTTCCATCATACGATCAGTAGTTTGACCTTAGTTCAACCAGCCAATTAGTTATTACTTTAAACAAGATTTATGTTCCCTATGAAGGAGGCTCACTCTCCCAACGGATAGGAAACGTGGAACATGCAATGTGACCGGATATGAACGTGTGTCCCACTATGTTAACCAATTCTTCAAGTTATGAAAATAATAGGAATAACAATGTATGATTAGTATATAAAGCCCGATTAGTGTTGAATGACGACTTAAGTCAATCTCTTTGTATAAAATCTCTATGTAATTTCTAAAATTGATAAAAAAAAGAACCCCCTCCCTTTGCCCCGTGGACATAGGTCAATACGACCGAATCACATATATCTAGTGTATATATCTTGATTTCTTTATCTTTATCACCGTTAATACTATTGTGTTGTGTGTGGATTATATTTCCACTCCAAAAAATATGTTAAAGTGGCACAATAAACCAAAAAATAAATCTATCAATGGGAGGTCCAATTTGTACTACCAATTCCACCACGACTATGGCCATGATATCAACAATTGTATCCATTTGAAAATAACGATGGTGTCACTGATCCTAATGGGAACCTGTAGGAATTTTGGGGGGCAAGATTGAAGATAAGAAAATCAAAACAACGAGCAAATATATGATCAATGTAGGAGCAGATCAGCGGAGTGTGAACGTAGGAAGGAGGGGCCTGAAGAAATTGCAACTGTCGAAAGAGATAAGCGGATTAATATGATCTCAAGGGGCTTTACGGATGTAGGGGAATCAGTGTCGGATCACAAAGCCTACAAGATCTAGAAGGGAAAACTAATAAATATCTAGACACAAAAGCCCTAGGATGATTGGGACGTCATTTTCATATCAAGGTATTCCCAGGATATTATTACCCCACATGACGATCCTCTAGTGATTGATTCTTTGATATCAAACTATATGATTGGAAGGATTATTACTGATACCATAAGATCAATAGACAATTTTTATTATGATTGGTTTGAGTAGATGAAGCTAGGGGTGCTCGATTGAAGCCTGTGAAAGTCCCATTCTTAGGATTTATATGGGAGAAAGAGTATCTGGAGGGTTTTATTAACTCTCCATTCATAATAGGAAGGAATCCTATTCACACAGCCCTATAAGTAGATTTCCTGATGGTGGGGTTGATTTCTTCCTATAACGTCCTGATTGGATGGACAATTTTAATCTAACTTAACGTCATCCTTTTAATCAAGTCTTTAACCTTTCAGTTCGTAACACCGAACATGATAGGGACTATACATGAAAGTCAATCCCGTGAAAGAAGATGCTATTTTTTTTATTGAAAAAGAATAAGTAAGCTTTCCACATAGATGGTCTCAATCCAAATAAGAAGCCAACCACTAGGTCTCCCATTGAAGATTTGATCCCGATCTCTTTGTGTGAAACTCATCCGGAGAGGGTGGTATACGTGGGGTCACCACTAACCAATCAGAGAAGAGAGGAATTGGTTTTATTTTTGAGATGTCACCATAAGACATTTTTGTGGAGCCATGATTACATATCATGCATAGACATCTCAGTAATAACCCATCAATTACTAGTTGACTCGGCCAGGTGGCCAGTAAGGAAGAAGAAAAGGGTGTTCACCTCAGAGATAAATCAAGCGGCCAATGTTAAGGTGGGAAAGATGCTCGACGCAGAGTTCATTCCGTATGTCAAATACCCAAAATGGTTATTAAATATCGTGATGGTCAGGAAGCGAAATGGAAAATGGATTGTCTACATCGACTATTTATACTTACACGAGGCTTCCCCAAAGGACTCTTATCCGCTCCTAAGAATTGATGTGTTAGTCGATGCAACAATTGGACATGAGATGCTCTCTTTCCTGGATGATTATTCTGGATACAACTATATTCGAATAAATCCAGCGGATGAGGAGAAAACGTCGTTCATAACTAATCGGGGAACATACTATTATTGAATGATGCCATTTAAATTGAAGAACGTCGGGGCAACATATTAGAGGCTTGTCAACATGATGTTTGAGAAATAGATAAGAAGGACAATGAATTTCTATGTTAATGATATCAAATAAAGTCGAATCTAAAAAATGCGCTTGCGAAGTTGCATCTTGTAAGTTCCTGGGCTTCATGGTTACTTACGGGGGAATAGAGGCAAACCCAAAGAAAACTCAAGCAATATTAGATATGAGGAGCCCCAAACCGATCAAAGATGTACGACCACTGACATGAAGAGTAACGACATTGAATGAACGAATTGATACAACCACCATTCCTAACTCATTATCAATACACATATATTAATGAAATGAACTCCACTCATCTTCACACGACGAGTTTACTACCGAAAAGGCCAAAATTTATTATTCATCAAGCCGGGTTATTGAGTTAACGAGGGCTATTATTTATATTTTCTCCATTTATCCACTAAATAATGTATTAATTCATTTCACCCCATACTGAGACTTTTATTGATTCAAAAATTAGACTTTCATGTCTTACACCCAGCTATGTATTTGAACCATGATGCACTTGAACTTGTTATTCACAACTTTAATATACTTTGGTAATATAATTCTCCAAAATGGATGCAGCTAACAGATCAGGGACGACAGTGTTTACACTTAAGACTTTCCTTCCTTATTATGTTTGAGTCGAACATTTTTTTGAGTGCATCGTTATTGTGAAATAAAATAACAAAAAAAATTCTTCCTTTTGGCATTAGAGAGGAGTTGGAATCCTGAAGTTCTTGTGATCGAAGGAAACAACATTTAAATTTATATTATAAATAAAAACCACATATCTGCACCTGCATGCCATGTGATTTGATGTAGTATGCAGCTTTAAAGTGAGTGGGGTTTAATTTATACCACAAAGAAAGGAGCATGATGAGAATAAATCATATAATACCAACAAGGATATAAAAATAATGTTAATTCAGAAAACAAAAATTAAAATCTCTAATAATTAAAAATCATGGGAAACCCTAAATTGTTATTAATTTACAGGCGTGGTAAATTTTATATTAAAAAAGGCATTTTTCTGGACTGACAAATGCGACAAAGCTTTCCAAGATTTGAAAGCGTACCTATTTGAGGACTCTCTTCTTTTAAAGCCAGTTCCAGGTGAAGAATTATACATTTACCTAGTTGTCTCATTCACAGTAGTCATCTCAGCTTTGATCAGGGATAATGATGTGATTCATCAACCAGTATACTACATCATTGGGGAGTTAAGAGAAGCAAAATAAATATATCCTAAGTTATCCTTCGCACTTATCATCTCAGCTTAAAAACTAAGATGGTAATTCCAAGCCCAAACCATAGTCATCTTACCGACTATCCCCTTAGATAAGTCCTCCATAAGCCATAGGCTCTGGACGATTGATTAAGTGGTCGTTAGAGATAAGGGAGTTCAACTTTCAATATAAACCGAGAGTGGCTATCATGGGGTAGGCAGTTGCATATTTCCTTGCAAAATTCAAAAAATCCAAAGACAGAGAGTTGATTGAGAGGATGAACACCCAACAACATGTATCGATAGTTCATATGGATGGGTCATCCAGCAAAGCTGGTTTTCGGGAAGATCTGATCATTGACATGGCAGAGGGTTCAAGCATGGAATATGAGTTGAGGTTCAATTTTCGAACGTCTCACTCGCTCAGTCCCTCTAGGCAGATCATGTTGAGTTCTTTAATGATTCTAATGTGGTTATTTAGAAGGTGATGGGGGGATTCAAAACATAGGGGAATAAAATGATGGCATACCTAAAACATCTCTAGCAATAAGCGAGTTAATTCATGGAATTCAGCATACGCCACATTCCGTGAGAAGAAAACGCAAAATCCGACCACCTGGCCGTCATCAATAGATGAGGGAAATCTGCTCGTAGAAGTTCTAGATTAGCCCAACGTTCTATTGGAAGAAACAAAGGCAACCATCATAGCAGATTCGGGGCTCAACTAGATGGATAACTTCATTTTGTATATCGAGGAAGGCACCATTAATGAAGACCATGTAGAGTACAAAAAATCTGAGCCAAAGCTACAAAATACATACTCTATGATGGAGACCACAGCCTGTAAGTCACGATTTTGGACCATGATCATATTAAGGGTGACAAAATTGGAATCACGGTCCGATGGGTGACATTAGTGGTGATTGGCTCATCACGATTTGAGAGCGCGACCCGATGGTCACGGCTCAGAACTGTGACTCAGCCAGTGACCATTAAAGGGACATTTAATTATGGTCAAGGCTTAAAATTGTGACCCCACCTATGATCAAAATCTTGATCATATATTTATAGTTTTAAATGGTAACACTGGGGTCACGGCTTGAATTCGTGACCAAAACTGTGGCAAATATTAAAAAAAACTATAGCAAATATTTGCAACAATTTTAATCATGGCTCAAAATCGTAACAAGTTCACAAAATTAAAAGTAAATAAATTTTCCGCATCCCAAAAAAGTTGTATATTTTTCAAACCTGTAAACATTTTTATAAATAAATATTGAGCCGCTACGCCATTCATAAATAAACAAATAACAATACAACACAAATTAACTATTTAAAGACATAAAAATGTTCAACACAAATAATAACACAACGCATTCTTGCGCGAATTTTATAATACCATTGCAATATCTTCATCACAATCCATTGTAGTAATTGTTTCTTTCCACGAAACAAGACTTCAAAATGTTCCTTCTCCAACTAGGCCTGCAAACAATAACAGAAGAAAATGTAATTAGTATTACTAATAAGAGACTTTGATGCCTTGTGTCTCAGTGAACATCACATAACACAAACCACCAATTGAGGCAACCACACAAATGTTGAACATCAATAGAATCCCTGTCACATTCAAAACTTAAAAAGATCTACAAATGATATTTTGCAAAATGTGAGCAATGGGGAAGCAAGCCTAAGATAACGAAATATATGAGTAGAAGATACATAAACTTAAATAAATATAAGGGTTGTTCCCATACATATTATACAAATAGGGTTTCGTTATAAGAGTTAACTGAATGAAAATAATATAATGTTTTGAAACTCAATCTTCATCTAAATCAACTAAAATAACAATCAAAATAAGATTATCATCAAGAGCAGACTAGAACTCTGTAAGGGACTTTAATGTGTCTACTTGAGTAGTCATACCCTTCGGTGGATGCATAATAACAGACTAATTGTCCTCACTTATGCACTTAAAGTAGAATACCTTCTTGAAATTTTAAAAGGCACAAAGAAAAGGTTCGTCGATCAAACGATCTTTACTCTTCATGTTAGATAAATATATTTTGACAACTTTAGAATCATTTGTTGTATCCTTCACCTTCATTCAGTCACAATAGAAAATGATTTTTGTAAAGTCTAAGTAATTTAGTTTCAGGATTTGTTGGGTAATACCATAATGGGTCAACACCATGTCCTTTGATTTTTTATCATTTTTTTAGATACATAAGAAGTCAAGGAAAAAATCAATATTCCGTTGTTTTGCGTTAACAATTTTTACTCACATGGGTATGAGACGAAATTAAAATCAATGATGCAGAATTTTGTAAACTCCTTCACACGAAAAATATTACCTTTAGCTAGACGTGCAAGCCTTGAAGAGACATGACCTTTCTTTCAAAGTTGCATTTATGAATGGATTTGTATCATGCTATGTTTTAAAATACATACATAAATTACCATAACGGAAAAGGTTGAAATTACCTCTTTTGGTACCCATTATTCAAAATCACTTTTCGTCTAATTTTCGGCCACTTCACGCTCATACTTCCTAAACGTGTTCATGAAATTATAGAGTTTAAATGGTAATATAGAGAATACATGTAATCAAACACAAATAAGTTATATATATAGTTACTTACTCTCTCTAATCTTCAACTTCGTCTTGGGATTTGAAGATATAACAAGTTCCTTGCTAGTATTGCAAATTAGTGAGTCTCACTTCTTTAGGGTTCTCGAAAGGAAATTCGTCCTCAAACTCATTATGTTCCTCGATCACTCGTTCTCCATGAGGATTGAATCTCCTAAATCTTTTTTTATCCATATGTTCTCGAGCATCTAATGATGATTCTTTTGTTTTGTTTCTTTCCACAATTGACCTTCCAATATACCATGTATTCTTAACGTAGTCTTTGAAAGTTTTCATCAATCAATCGAAAGGATACATCTAATGATACTTGACGGGCCCGCACAATGAAACCTCATCGAATAAATGCACAATTAGGTGGAAATCTATGTCAAAGAACGATTTAGGAAAATACTTCTTCAAACCATAAGTCGCCTCAGCTAAAATGATTTTCGAAGCCTGAATTTGTTTTTTATTTAACACTTTTTTGCACACAGTAAGGTAAATCACAAACTAATCTGCATAATTACCCTATGGAGATCTTTTTTCTCATAAAAGCAATGATTAAATAATAGAGGGATTAATTGGACGATGGCATGTTAGTCGTGCGACTTGCACTATTTTAGGTCATTTATTTGGTATCTTATAAGCCTACACAACTTCTCGACATAACCATTCGGAGTCGTAAAGTTGAACAATAATAAGCACCCAAAACTGTACATTTTATACCCCGAATAGACGTATTTTAGTTGCTAATTCTTGACAATTTGGGTCTTATGCGCTTTATTGTATATTTTGTAGGTTGAATGCATGCTGCAGTGCTCAAACGCGTATTTCAAAATAATTGTGCAGATTATGGAGCTAAAGTACCAATCCCGTAACCCTAGCCTAACCTAACCTAGCCTAAACTCTATCCCGAGCCCTGTGTGTATTTAGTTTGTCCCTTTTTAATATTTTTTAGATTTTATTGTTTGAGTGGTTTTATTTTTAGTATTTATTTTTTATTTATTTAGTATTTTCTAGGTTTTGTTTTCTATTTTTCTATTTTATCTTGATTAGTATAATTTTATTTTATTTTTAATTTTATTAGTTTTTAGTTTTTATTAGGATTACATTTTTTAGGATTTCATTTATTTTTTATAGTTTTATTTGATTTTACATTTATTTCGGATTTTAGTTTTAATTTTATTAGATTTTATTTTTATTTATATTTCTTTTTAGTTTCATTTTTAATTGAGTCTTTATTTTATTTTTAGAGTAGGATTTTATTTTTAGATTTTAATTTTTAATTAGTTAGTATTATATTTTTAGGTATACAAATTAAACATACACACACATAACCCATAACTCAAACACACATACACACACACATAACCCATAACTCAAACACACATACACTCACTCACACCCATCTATCCTATACTCCAATACACCCAACTAGCCCCTCACCCTCACACTCTAATTCCCTACAACTCACACACCCTATCACCCCCCACTCCATCTTCGCCAACAAACCATACCCCATTTCTCTCTCCTCTCTCCTAATCCACCGTTATCATCCGATCTCTAAAACAAAACACAACAAACCACCATAACCAAAAACCTCAAACCCCCTACCCGTTAACTTACCAACCCAACAGCCTGACGCACTTATCCTCACTCCAGGCAGAAGCCAGCAACCCGCGATATTTATTTATAACCCGCAACTCTGGCCAACTAACCGCCGCCAACCCCGGTGTCGGCAAGCTCCGGCACACCTCCCGCGAAACCCATTTCCCAGCAGCCCCGGTTACTCCCCATACTTCAAACCAAAAACCAGCAAATCAAACCGCATACCTTCTCGAAACCTCCTACTCCGACCTCACCCTTATCTCCGGCGGCCTGACCCGAGACCCAGCACCCCCTGTCAGAGCCTACCCGAGACCCGTTCCGGCCACAACCTTGACACCAACCCGAACAGCAACCCAACTCCACCCCCCACCTACTACAACCCGTGACCCAGCCTTGGCGCCCCGACCCTGCCATGTCCATCCACCCAAAACCCGAAAGTTGACCCCTATCATAAATCCACCAACTTGTGACCTTCCCCAAACCAAACTCGTTTCTCCTTTTTAAGCCACGATTTTCAACCTGCATAAAAACTCTCCAAGCTAACCAAAACCACATCCCATTTAACTCACATGTTTTATTCCCCATTTAACCCCAATTACCTTATTACCCCCAACTAATTCATTTAACACCCAATTCCATAAATTCCCCCAAACCTCTCATCCAAAAATCAGATTTTATTCCCTCACCTCACTACCCACAATACCTCACACCTTTCCCATTCACATGTGTGCATAATTCCCTAAACACCCTCACCTCAACACCTTACACACCTCTTACACATTAAACCTACCCAAATTACTCCCATGCTCCATGTCTACTATTTAAGGATGGAAAACCCCATTTGAAGAAAGAAGCTTTAGAATTGGAATTAGTAGAGAGAATTGTAGAGAGAGAAACACCTTTTTTTTAGTTTAGTTTTTATTTAGGTTAGAATTTATTTTCATTTTACTTTTTTTTAGATTAGTGAGGAAAATAAATTAGTGAGAATCCATTTTTGGGTGTAATTGTTGATGTAATTTTGGTTTGATCACACAAATTGGAGGGATGTAAATTACAAATTCAAGGATTGGAGTCCAATTTCACTCAAATAGATTTGGTTTGATTGTTCTTCTCTTCTACTTTATTTTATTAGCCTTTGATTGTTTAATTATCATGTTTAATATAATGTTAGGTTAAATCCCCTTTTAAGGGTGGGGGAAACCCTTATTTGATGTTATTTTAATTTAATTAGTTTGATTACTTGAAAATTCCCTTTGAATGTTAATTTTGATCCCTCACCCTTAAATTTACGCCTCGAGAGAGGGTAAATGATTTTCGAGAGAAAATCGAAATTCTAGTTATAATACTCATTTTAGATTCGAACTAGAGATAGGGTTTCTTAAGTGGGGTATTATTACTTGAATTTCAACTCTATTTTTATTTTCTAAGATTTACATAAATTTTAATTGATCGATCCTAGCGGGTGATTAATTAAAATGAGTGTAGATCTATTTTTCTAGAGCTGTGGGGTGTTAAACTTAATATTCTAAAAGGTTACTATTAAAATTACATTTGCAACGAGAGTTGATTTGTAAGTTTGATTTTAATTTGGGAGAATTCAATTAATTAAATTAATTAATTAGAATAGCTAAAATTTGTGGTGTAATCCCACTCCTTGATTGTTCTCACAATTATTTATCTCACTTTATCTCTTATTTTAGTGTTAGACCTTATTTTTCACTTTTAGTCACTTTCTAGTTAGTTGTTTTCATCTCACATTTTAGTTTAGTGTTATTTCACATCACCTCACCCAATTGTTTTAATATTTGAAAAAGCTAAAAAAATAGAAAAAGCAAAACCCCAAAAAGAAAATAAAATTGAATTACAATTGAGTTTGTCTCTAGCTTTACCCCCTTGATGTGTATTGATACCCTTACTTACCGCTACACTTTAGTTTCATATATTTTTGTAGGTATTTGAGGTTTTGATTAGAGGAGCTTTTTAAGCAACGACGAAAAATACACTGAAAAGTTCTTTCTATCGAATGGCGCCGTTGCCGGGGAAATTAAAGCATTCTATAAAATGGCGCCGGTGCCATTCTTGGGAGCGTGAAGCACTTGGAGCGGATTCATCTTGTAGTTCATTTATTTTTCGCACTTCGTTGTTTTTAGTACCATTTTTCTTTCTTTTAGAAGGCTTGTATTAGGTTTATTTTATCATTGCTTGTATTGCGGTGCATAGAGACACCTTTATTTTATTTTTCTTTTAAAAATTGTTGTTGATACAAAATTTAGTCTGTTGACATGGACCAATCACTTGAAGACACGTGTCAGCCTACATGGAAAATACAAATACTTTAGACGAGCAACTTAAGCGTACCGAGCAGCTCAGGCGCCCCGAGCAACTTAAGTGTACTGAGAAACTTAAGCGGACCGAGCTACTTAGCGTACAAAGCATCCAAATCAAGAGAATTAAAAGACAACTACGCATTAAATGCGCATTATTATCATACAGATGTATATGTCTACTAGATAACAGCGCATTATCCTTTCATATGTACAGCCTCAAGGCTATAAATACAATGTAACCTCCTCATAAGAAGGGGACTTTGGATCTCTTGGTAAACCTATTATCGAGATTCTAAATAAACAGTTTGCAATACAAGAACAGTGGATGTAGGCCATTTTCATAAGGCTGAACCACTTTAAAAATCCTTTGTCTTATTAATTTGTTTATTTGTGATTGATTAATTAGAGATAACCTAGTTTTTTACATCAACAGATTGGCGTCGTCTGTGGGAAACGACTGTACTTAGAGTTTTTCACCAAAATAATTCACCATCTATGGCTGAGAATCCGAAATCCAGTAATCGAAACACTGGAGTCCCTCCAAACCCTTCTACTCCCCCAAATATTTAAGATCTAACTGGCATAATGGCTAATCTAACCCAAGTCCAAACGGCCATGCAAGAAACCATGCGTCAATTTATACAAACTGTTCAAGGTGGAGTGTCGGCCCAATCAGGACAACGAAGTATTCAAAGAAATACCCATTTACCATATTCAAGAACTAGAAGAATGTTATTCCCGGAGGCCTCTCAATCTAGACGTACTGACTCATATCGTACTGAAAGATCTAGTGCTCCTTCGTATCAACCAGAAAAACTTCATCAGTACGAGCTACTGATTCCCACCGAAATGTCACTCTCACTCCAGAAAGGACTAGTGCTCTAGAAAGGTTGAGTAGAGTATCCCCTTTTGATCGATTGGGACCTTGGAGGAATAGAAGTCCTCTTAGGATTGCGTCGAGGAACTCTCAACGACCATCCGACCTAAGGGAAGGCTCTTCCCAATCACGACCACCAGACCGTATTGAAAGATCCCAAGAGGAAAACTCAACGCGATCAGTTGCTCAAAAAAATAGGCCCGAGGTGGGAAATGATGCATGGAAAGGCTCTATTCAAAGGTTGGAGGACAGACAGGGGGAAATGGCTAAGGCCAAAAATCCTCTACAAAGAACTTTTGTCTAAGGGACACCATTTATACAGGGAATTATGGATTTTCCCACACCATCAAAATTTAAAGCTCCTATGATGACGCCTAAATATGATGGAAAAACTTACCATGTCCTTCATATAGAACAATACCAAGCTGCTGCCGATATCTATGTGGTTCCAGACGAGATGAGATGTAGGGAGTTTTCAGGAACTCTCACCGGATCAGCCTAGATATCGTACAACAATCTTCCTCGGGGGAAGATCGCAACTTTCCTTCAGCTGGCAGAGCTTTTCATAGGGAATTTCTATTTTGGAGCAAAAATAGTTAAACAAGTAGCACACTTACTGAGTGTTAGACAAAAGCCAGAAGAAAGTACCAGGGACTACATTACTCGTTTCAATAACGAGAAACTTGAGGTAATAGATTATGAGGAGAAAACGGCAATTACTGCTCTGATTAGTGGATTATTACTAGATAAGTTGTACTATACTTTGGCCAAAGATCCACCTAGAACCATGGTAGAACTGATGGCAAAGGAAGCCAAGATCATGAACGCTGAGGAAGCCATGGCTGCGAAGAAGAATACCGATACCAAGGAGACTAAGGTTGAAGCTGGTAAAATCGAGAAGAAGGATCAGAAGAATAATGGTGGCAACAAGCAATCAAAAGGCAAACAAGTTTTGGAGAAGATGAGGAAGTATGGAAATTATACTCCCTTGAAGGAAGATATAAATCACATTATGGAGGAGATCAAGAAAAGCGAGGAGTTAGCCTGGCCAGGGAAAATGAAAGCAGACCCTGACAAAAGGGACAAGTCCAAATATTGCGAATTCCACAAAGACCATGGCCACACAACCAAACGTTGCATAACTCTCCAGAATGAAATTGAAGCACTTATCAGGCAAGGAAAATTGACCAAGTATGTTGATCGCCAAAATGGTGGAAAGACTAGCGATCGAGGAAGGAAAAGATATAAATCTCCTCGTCGAGCAAAAGAAGACAAGAAGATAGATCACGATGAAGATCCAGAGGATGACCCCGATCTCCCCAAAAGACCAAGACAGCCAGAACGCCAGGTATTTTCAATCCATTTTGGGTCATTTGAATGTAATGTCATTACAGGTGGATATGCAGGAGGTAGAAATATAACTGCGGAGAGAAAAGCTTACCTCAATGAGGCTTAAGATTGCTCGTACATACAGCGCATAAATTTAGCTGAAGATGATCGCCCAAGGAAGGTGAATAAGGACAAATTGGTCATCGGTTTCTCTAAGAACGACCTAGCAGGTGTGCTATATCCTCATGATGACCTATTGGTAATCAAAATGAGAATGAAAGAAGTGGTTATTTCACGGGTACTAGTGGATAATGGTAGCTTTGCAGACATCATGTTCTACCCATGCTTTGATAGTTTGAACCTGAAGTTAGCCCAGTCGGAGCCCTATCATCGGTCCCTCCTCGGTTTTACTGGAAAAAAGGTTTTTCCACTTGGGACGATCAAGTTGGATATGCTTATTGGTACATGGCCTGCTTGTCGAAGAGAAAGAGTACGTTTTTTCATAATGGATAAAAATGTTCAATCAGCTTACAATATCATCATAGGAAGGGTAGGTCTGAAGAAGTTCGAAGCAGTACCATCTACTTTACATCAATGTTTAAAAGTCCCAACTAACTTTGGAGTGGGAACGGTGAAAGGCGACCAAAAAGTAGCTCGGGAATGCTTCTATTCATCTATCGAACAGGAGGAACGTGAAGAATACAGAAAGAAGACTACTACTTATCAAGTGGATGAAATAGAAGATGCAGAGATTGAAACATTAGACCCTAGAGATGAGTCTCAGCTCATGAAGGGCCAGGTTATGGAAGCTACTGAAAATATCATTCTGGACGATGAACACCCAGAACGAACAACCCAAATTGGCGTGTCATTGGATGAATCAATAAAAAAGGAACTTATAGCATTTCTAAGGCGTAGAAAATAAACTTTCGCATGGAGTCATGAAGACATGCCAGGGATAGACCCGAGTTTCCTGTGCCACGAGCTCAACGTGAATAAGCAAGTCAAGCCAGTGAAGCAGCGAAGAAGGGTGTTCAGTCCTGAAAAGAACCAAGCTATACAGGAAGAAGTAGAGAAACTACAAAAAGCCTTTTTTATTAAGGACGTCAAATATCCTGATTGGCTAGCAAATGTGGTGATAGTGAAAAAGAAAAACAATAAGTGGAGGATGTGTGTGGACTTCACTGATCTTAATAAAGCCTACCCAAAGGATCATTTTCCTTTGCCTCGAATCGATCAATTGGTTGATGCTACCTCGGGGCATGAATTGTTAAGTTTCATGGATGCTTACTCTGGTTACAACCATATTAAAATGAAGCCTGGGGACAGGGAAAGTACATCTTTTATCACCCCAAGGGGAATTTATTGCTATAATGTTATGCCTTTCGGACTTAAAAGTGCAGGTGCAACATACCAGTGGATGATGAATAAGTGTTCGTAGAGCAAATCAGTCATAACAAGGAGGTTTATGTCGACGATATGCTAACGAAGAGCAAGAAAGCTGCTGATCATTTAGTTGACCTAGGTCAAACTTTTAATCAATTAGAAAAATATCAAATAAAGTTGAATCCCACCAAATACATATTTGGGGTGCGAGAAGGCATGTTTCTCGGATATATTGTTAACCAACTAGGTATCAAGGCAAACCCTGAAAAGATCAAGAACCTATTAGATCTACGATCTCCAACTACGAAGAAAGAAGTACAAAGTCTCACAGGGCGAGTGGCATCACTTAACAGGTTTGTGTTACGAGAAATAGACAGATGCCTCCCATTCTTCAAAACACTCTAAAAAACTTTTGAGTGGAATGATGAATGCGAGAAGGCCTTTTAAGAGTTAAAGAAATATATGAGGATAACTCCATTGTTATCTAGACCAGTGATGGGAGAAAGACTATACTTGTGTCTGGCAGTTTCAGAAAATACAGTCAGCTCGATGTTGATAAGGGTGGAGGATGGAGTATAAAAACCTGTCTACTACACTAGCAAGGCCTTCCGAGGAGCAGAGATTAGATATCCAAGACAGGAGAAGTTGTCATTAGAACTGATCGAAGCAAGCAGAAGGATGAGGCCATACTTCCAAGCCCATACTATAGTGGTGTATACTGATATGCCATTAAGACAAGCTCTGCATAAATCAGAGAAATCGGGAAGATTGATGTACTGGGTAGTAGAACTTGGTGAATATGATATAGTTTATGAGCCTAGATAGTCGCTCAAGGGGCAAGCAGTAGCGGATTTTATCACAAAGTTTACTCACTCTGATACCTCCGAAGAAAAGGAGTTTAATACAGACTAACCCGTGGATGTTACAGGATCATCAAATTTAATCCCTGGCCAACTTCCATCCATGGACGATCAAGAGAATATAATCAACAAGCAGTGAGAAGAGCCAGGGGAAGATAAAAGGAAATATCAAATATTCCACCGAGGAACTCTGTCTGATCAAGAGTTTGATAATGATGTACCTGTGTGGAATGTGTATGTGGATGGCTCTTCGTGTGCCACTGGCAGTGGAGCAGGAATTGTTCTAAACAGTCCTGATGAAATTGATATGGAGTATGCTCTACGTTTTCAATTTAAGGCTTCTAATAATGAGGCTGAATATGAAGCTATGATCGTGGGTCTAAGTCTGGACAAAAGCAAGAAGGCATAACAGGTCGTTGTATTCAGTGATTCACAGTTAATCGTAAATCAAATTCTCGAGGTGTATGCAGTAAAGGGAGAATTAATGGTCAAGTATCATATAAAAGAAATGGAGGTTGTATCGAATTTTATCGTAGTTTAGTTGGTCAGAATACCGAGATTGGAGAATGCAAGAGCCGACGCCCTAGCTCGGCTAGCATCAGTAACACGCACCGAGCTACGAAGAATAATCCCAATAGAAATCTTAGCTGGTCGGAGCATAGATGAATATTTGAAGATGAATTTCATAACCCTCGATTTGGGACCATATTGGATGGACCCCATCAGGGACTATATTGAAGAGGGGGCTTTGCCAACTCATAAACTCGCAGCCAAGAAATTGAAGTTTAAAGCTTCTCGTTATGTACTGACCAATGGTATTTTGTATAGAAGAGGAATTATAGCAGCACTCCAGAGATGTGTCCATCCCTCCGAAGTAAAGGACTATATTGAAGAGGTTCACGAAAGGTCCTATGGAGCTCATGTAGCAGGTGGGACACTTTTACAGAGGTTAACAACACAGGGGTATTACTAGTCAACGATGAGGGCTGACTGCGCTGCTTACGCTAAGAAGTGCGATAAATGCCAACATTTCTCGTCCATCCGAAGAACTCCCCAGACATTGTTAACACCCATCACATCCCCTTGGCCATTCGCCATGTGGGGGATAGACTTGGTCGGGCCACTTCTGATGACCAAAGGAAGATTCACATACCTTGTGGTTGCTGTGGATTATTTTACCAAATGGGTGGAAGCTGAACCTCTCATTGATATGACATATGACAAGGTCTATCAATTTATTTGGAAGAGTATTATTTGCAGATATGGTCTCCCACACGCATTCATTACTGACCATGGAACCCAGTTTGACAACGAGAAATTTGTTGCCTATTATCACCAATCTAATGTATTGAAAATCCACTCCGCGCCAGGTCATCCCCAGAGCAATGGGCAAACTGAAGTGACGAACAGAACCCTATTGAATGGTTTGAAAAAATGGCTGGATGATGCAAAGGGAAATTGGATCAACAAGCTACACTCTGTGTTATGGGCTTATCGCACTACACCACGAACAGCAACTGGGGAATCTCCATACATGTTGACATTTGGGAGTGAGGCTGTCATACCTGCTGAATTGGGTTTACCCACACATAGGGTCCTTAACTTCAATTCTCCTATAAGCGATTTGATGAGATGATTAGACCTGGATATGCTCGAAGAAGTTAGAGAAGAAGCAGCAATCAGGAATGCTGCATACCAACAACGAACAACCTTGTTCTACAACAAAAGGGTGAAGCAGTGCGATTTGAAATAAGGGGATTATGTGCTGAAGAAAGTGATCCAAAAGCACAACAAACTGGAGGCCAACTGACACGGACCTTACAAAATAACTGAAGTTGTTCGTCCAGGGACATATAAAATTGAAACTTTGGAGGGAGAAGAATTCAAAAATGCATGGAATGCAGAGCATCTGCGCAAGTACTATCAGTAGTTAAAATTTCCTATGTAACACAGTTCTTTCAATATGAATAAAGTGATGTTTCGCCCATATTTTCTTCCTTTGTTAAATTTTTTCGGAATATTCGTGCTACACTCTACACAAACCCAAATCCAGAGCAGCAAACCACCAACTCCGGTTGGTCGGCAATCCATTACCACCAACTTCGGTTGGTCGGTAAGTCATAATCACCTGAAGCCCTTATACCTTTGACTCACTTGAGTCTACATTGTATAAGTGCTCATCTAGTTTGGAAATTGTGACAAAATTGTGTCTACCTAGAAACCAAAGAGCCTCAGAAGTTGGATTGCCTATTCATCTCTCTTTCTTGTTATGATCAAGAGACTATTGCCAACACTCACAAACTTAGAATTCATCTTTTGCACATCATATTGCATAAGTATGTGTGTACATGTTTTGTGTGTGTTTAAATCCCTAAGTTTGATTTTTAATAATTTTTTGGGATTTTTTAAACATTTTTAAATCATGTTTTTAATAATTAAAACTTGTTTTATAAAGTTTTGGGGTCAATCTCTTAATATGACTTGTTGTATTTTATGGCCTAAAGTTACCTTAGGTAGAATCCGAAAGCGGCATAGACTTCAGGATTGTCTTTGTAATTAGTTTTGACGCGCGTTTAACATCCCATAACTTGCCAACACCTGTCTGCCTTTGATTGGTTAGTTTTGTGTTTCTTTACTGAGACAAGAGGAGCGTGTGTTATCAGCCCTTGGATCATTTCTTATCAGTGGTCTGCATGTTGCCTTGATGGATCCCCGTGTAACCTTTTTAAGCCAATCAGCGCTCGTTTAAGCACCGCCTTGTGTGAGCCATTAGATTCAAGTCAATCTAAATTGACTTAATCTCAGCCCTTTGTTTGGATCAGATATCTCGAGCCTTCCTCTCACCCTATAAAAAGGGGCCTTCTCTCAGCCTTCGAAGATTTTTTCCATTTCATTTCCTCTAAGTTTTGAGAGAGAAGAGAGAAGAGAGAAACCAGAGAGAGAAGAAAGTTAGAAACCCTAACTTCGTCCAAATCCTCTTCAAACCTAACCCAAACACTTCTTCAAAACACCATAGCCAAAAACACCATCCTGAGTGTTCTTGAGTGTTTGAGAGTTTGAGTTGAGTTATTTTGGTTGTTGTAACCTTGTGTTCGTGAGATCTTGTTTCCAACTTAGACTTGTACTTAGATCTAGTTTCTGTTTCAATAGAAATCTCAGATCTGAGTTATTCATGTTACATTACACTCATTTCTTTTTATTTCTCATCTTGAGAAATATATTATTGATTGTTTTCTCTAAAACGTTTTCTTACTTTGAAATTAACAATAAAATGCTTTATGTTTCTTGTTCTTGTAAACTAAACCTTTGACCTAGTTTGGAATCTCACTTGGAGGTTTTCGATCTCAAAAAGTTTTTGTTTTAAATTCTGAGATTGATTAAGACCTTGTCTTTCTTCCTACCAAGGTATCCGTGGATTCTGGGATAGTTTGAAAGGTAAAAAAGGTTCAAAGTTTTCTAAGAAGAAAGAAAAAGAAAAGATCACTGCATATAGTGTAAACTGTAATTTGTTAGGACTGTTTGTACTTAATAAGTGTGTGTGTGTGTGTGTGCATGCATGTGTTAGAGAGCACCTTCACAAATACTTACACCCTACAACACGAAAAGTGTTGGTGATAAGATCTTGAGAACATAAGTCGACGTAAAGTGCTAGAACAAATCAAAAGTTGACAAACTGGGAGAACTACATCTACAATCAGAACTACAGAGAATTTTAAGGACACCAAATGGTACATTCCTAAACTTATATAGGTCTGAGTTGTTTGCATGTTAGTTATATAGTTTGTAACACATATATTTGTTTTAGTGGATTTTTCATTTTACTCCGTAGAGGGAGTCGTGGATGTTTCCTCAATTGGTGAGGTTTTACCACGTAAAAATTGTGAACAGAAGCCTTCTACATTTTCTCATCTCATTCCGTGTTGTGCTGTGTTTAAAACTGGTTTAAATTAGTTTTTAAACTTGTTACTTAAATCTTGAATAGATCTCGTACATACTATTTTATTAAACACATCTTGTGATTAATCCTTTTTGATTTAAGAAAAGAGTTTCTTCAAAAAACAACTCGGAGTTACTTAAATAGTTTATTTTCATAAACGACTTTAGTAACGTTTTTTTTCAATTGGTATCAGAGCTTTGTAAACTGCTTTTAAAAGATCCTGTGTTTCTGAAATTGTTTTCTGAAAATCAAATATGGACGAGAAAAATGAAAGATTTGGTAACTTGACCAGACCTCCAATATTTGATGGAACCAATTTTTCTTACTGGAAAGTAAGGATGATTGCTTTCATTCAAGGAACTTTGGGAGATGATGTCTGGGACATTGTTGAAAATGGTTATACTTTTCCTACTAAACCAGCCAACGAAGGAAGTAATGAGAGGGTTAAGAAAGCTCTAAGTGAGTTCACTCAAGAAGAGAAACAAGTTTCTCGAAATAACAATAAAGGAAAGAATGATATATTTATGTCTATAAATGAACATGAGTTCAAAATAATCTCATCCTGTACCACTTCTAAGGAAGCTTGGGACACCTTAGTCACTGCTCATGAAGGAGACACTAGAGTTAAGGCTGCTAAAACCCAAATGCTTAACCAGCAGTATAACTCCTTAATTATGTCTGAAACTGAATCATTTGATGACTTCTATATGAACCTGACTGATATTGTGACCAAACTTCATGCTAATGGGATAACATATGATAGACAAGAAATTGTATCTAAAATTCTGAGATCATTACCACAGAAGTTTGATAATAAAAGATATGCTATTGAGGAAATGTGTGATATAAATCTCACTCCTAAGTTACTCAGTAGTAAATTAAGAACTGTGGAAATGGAACTGGAATTTAAGAAACAGTTAACCCAATCCCATAGGAAACGGACTAGTTCCAATCTAAGCTTCTCTTCTAAAAATATTAAACCTGAGTTTAATACTTCCATTGTTGAATCTGATGAGGACTGCGATATAGAGAGCTTGGACAATCAGATTGCCTTAATGACTAAACAGTTCAAGAAAATCATTAAGTTTAGAAACAAAATGGCAAATAAACAAGGCAAGTCAAATTATCCAACTCCCTCTAGTCACAGACCTCGTGAGAAAAACAATGACAAAAATCACAAGGACTCTCACGCTAGACCTAATAGAGACCTTAAGAAGACTGAATGCTATAGATGTGGTAAACTGGGACGCATTGCACAAGATTGTAGAGTTAATTTGAACACTCAAAACAAACATACTAGAGCTAACATCTGCAAAACATGGGATGATTCAAGTGACTCTGAAAATGAGGAACCTGAGTCATCAGATGCTTTTGATCCTTGCATGTCCTTCTTTGCCAAGATTATTTATAATGATGACATGCCCATGTTTGTTAATGAGGATGAACCTAATAATTCTATGACTGATACTTCGAATGTGGTTATTACTGACTTAGATGCTTTGATTACTGAGAATGTTCCATGTACTACCTCGGGGTGTGTGAGTCAAAGGGATGGCGATAATGACAATGTCAATGGATGTGTGAGTTTAACAAATGAATCGTTAGGGGTCACTCCACACACCACACTTAGTGATTCGGATAATGAAGACCTCCCAGACATTCACACACTTTACACTAAGACTCTCAAGAAAATCTCTAGACTAGAGAAGACTGTTAAAGATCTTACCAAGAAATTGGAAGATTTAAGCCTGATGGTTAAATTGAATGCTGAAGAGTACACTACCCAATGTTTAACTCATGAAAGTGAAATTAAAGTTTTTGATGAAAAACTGAAAAATTTGTCTGAAACAAATGAAATACTGGAGAAAAAATACAAAGGGACATTGTTAGAATTGGAACAAACCAAAGAAAAGACAGCAACTGTTTTCAAAAAATTTACAAAATTTGAAAATAATTCTAACAGTTTTGATGAATTTGTTGCTGAATCTAAAACCAATTCTGATGATCGAACTGGTATAGGATTTTGTCCCAATTTGAAAACACAAACAAAACATTTTGAACCTATCAAGTTTGTGTCAGGAGGCAAAAGACCTATTGAAACATGCCCAGATTTTCATTCCATAAAAACTGAGTTTGATTCGAAAAATCAAAGTTTTAACGTTGGGGAATCAAGTTGCTCTAAGCTTAAAATTTCACCTAAGGCTAAATACGTATGTCCTTCTATTAGGAAGAATGAGTCCACATTCAAACCTGTTCCACCTAGAAATAGAGTTCAGCCTCAAAACTCTATTAAACCTTTGTTTAGAGGCTTTCCTAAGGAGACCCCCATCTTGAGCAATCTTTATTGCTCCTACTGTGACATATATGGTCATTCCTTCGATGGTTTCTATGCTAGGAGACTTCTCAAACCTATCTATAATCCTCATACTTACCAGAACTATAACTATTCTAGGAGGAGTCGAAACAATTATATACTTCCTAGACAGCCAGATAAAAACTCTAACTATAGAAAGAGAAAGACCAAACCTAAAAGAACATTTCCTAGAAGGAATCCTAAGCGTTTTCCTAAACTAAATGCTCAAGTCTTTCACAAAATTCAAAATCATGCGCAAAACATTTTTCAGCAAAAATCTAATGCTCGCAAATTCTATGAGTTGAGAGCTAATAAGCGCAAGTTGAAAACTAGAGCTATTTGGATTAGAAAAGATGATCTATTACCTCAGATGAAGTGTAATATTGTTGTTTCTGCTTTAAAAGTCGAACACACATCATCTGGTTGGTATTTAGACTCTGGATGTTCTAAGCATATGACAGGAGATGAAACTAAACTTTTAAACAAAACCAGATATGCTGGTGGTAAAGTCATTTTTGGTGATGGAGCTTCATCTCAAATCATAGGCAAAGGAACTCTCCAAGAAGATGGGCTTCCTACTCTTAAAGATGTTCTTCTAGTTAAAGGTCTAAAGGCCAACTTACTTAGCATTTTGCAATTTTGTGACTCAGACCATACTGTTACCTTTTCAAAGAACAATTGCAAGATTTTAAATGAAAAAGGTGAATGCATAATTACTGGATTTAGAACTCCTGACAACTGTTACACTGTCAAGAACAATTCTGAAACTTGTAATGTTGCCAGAATGGATGACAACGAGATATGGCATAACAGAATGGGTCACATAAATTACGATAATCTTAGTAAATTGTCTACTCAAGACATAGTAAGAGGAATTCCAAAAATTAAACCCATTCATAATATTGTTTGTGGTTCCTATCAAGAAGGTAAAATTGTTAAGACCCCTCATAAGAAAGTCAAAGACATTCTCACCTCTAATCCCTTAGAACTCATCCATATAGACCTAATGGGTCCCTCCCAAACTGTTAGTCTTTGTGGACACAGTTACATCCTAGTTATGGTTGATGACTTCACTAGATTTACTTGGGTAGCCTTTCTAAAACAAAAGTCTGACACTTTTCAGACCTTCCTAAAAATTCTTCTCAGGATTGAAAATGAAAAGGACATTCAAGTAAATCGAATCCGTAGTGATAGAGGTGGTGAATTCAAAGATACCGGTATTGTAGAATGTTGTGACTATAATGGTTACAAACATGAGTTCAGTGCTCCTAAGACTCCTCAACAAAATGGAATCGCCGAGAGAAAGAATCGTACCTTGCAAGATATGGCACGTGTCATGTTACATGCCAAGAACTTAGCAAAATATTTTTGGGTAGAATCTATTCGTACTGCGTGTCACATCATTAATAGGGTCTATCTTAGAAAGAATTCCAAGCAAACCCCTTATGAACTTTGGTACAATAAGAAGCCTAATCTCAAATATCTTAGAACCTTTGGCAGTACTTGTTATGTATGCAAAGATAGGGAACACTTATCTAAATTTGAGAGCCGGGGAGATAAAGCCATATTTCTAGGATATTCGTCTAACAGTAGAGCTTATCGAGTGTATAATCTTAGTACTAAAACCATGATGGAATCCATAAATGTAATTGTCAGTGACACTACTGTAGAAAGCAAGACAGGTGAATTACCTATTGAAGAAGATTCCTCAAATATTTTAGAAAATGACCCTTCTGAAATAGATAATTCATTACCTATTGAGACACTTGAAGTACCTAATTGGGTTTCTAAAGCTCATCCCATAAACAGCGTAGTTGGCAACCCTAGTGAGCCAGTGCGTACAAGATCCCAACTTAGAAATTATGCACATTATGCATGTTTTGTTTCCCTTGTGTAACCAAATAATGTAAATGAGGCATTGAATGACTCTCACTGGATTTCTACTATGCAGGATGAACTTTTACAATTTGCCATTCATGATGTATGATATCTTGTTCCACATCCTGATCACAAAAAGGTTGTTGGTACTCGTTGGATTTTCAAAAATAAAACTGATGAAAATGGGATAATAATTAGAAATAAAGCTAGATTAGTTGCTCAAGGATACTCCCAAATAGAAGGAATTGATTTTAACGAGACCTTTGCCCCTGTTACTCGTTTAGAATCAGTTCGTCTGCTTTTCGTAATAGCTTGTCATATGCGTTTTACATTATATCAAATGGATGTCAAATCTGCGTTCCTAAATGGAATACTGGCTGAGGAAACCTATGTAGAACAATCTAAAGGGTTCATTGACCCTAAGCATCCAAATCATGTATTTCGTCTGAAAAAGGCTTTATATGGCCTTAAACAAGCTCCTAGAGCTTGGTATGAGCGACTTTCCAATTTTCTTTTGGATAAATGGTTCAAAAGAGGTGGAAATGACCAAACTTTATTTGTCAAACATTTTGACAAACACGTTACGATTGCTCAAGTTTATGTAGACGATATTATATTTGGATCAACTTTTACCTCAGAAGTAAAATCCTTTTCTGAAATTATGAGCAAGGAATTTCAAATGTCCCTTATGGGGGAGTTACAGTTCTTTCTAGGTCTCCAAGTCAAACAAAATCCAGAAGGATTATTTGTTTCGTAATCTAAGTATGCTTTAGAGATCGTTAAGAAATTCGGCCTTGAGAGTGCTAAAAATGCTAAAACGCCCATGAGTACTACGCTAAAACTATTTAAAGATGACAATGGAACATCTGTAGATCCTACTCTATATCGTAGTATGATAGGCACTTTACTATATCTTACTGCCTCGCGTCCTGATATTATGTATGTTGTGTGTGTATGTGCTAGATATCAAAGTAATCCTAAAGAGATCCACTTGAATGCTGTCAAACGTATCATTAAATATGTAAATGGCACTCTAAATCTAGGTCTTTGGTACACTAATGACACACCAAGCACTATAATTGGGTACACTGATGCTGACTGGGCTGGGTGTACTAATGATAGTAAAAGCACTTCAGGAGCATGTTATTATATAGGTAATAACTTGGTAGGATGGAGTAGTAAAAAACAAAACTGCACATCACTCTCAATAGCTGAATCTGAATACATAGCCGCTGGCAGCTGTTGTGCTCAATTAATGTGGCTTAAACAAATGCTAAGTGATTATGGTATTCAAGAAAACCAATTACATCTCTACTGTGATAATCAAAGTGCGATTAATATTTCTAAAAATCCTGTTCAACACTCGCGAACAAAGCATATTAAAATAAGACATCATTTTATACGTGAATTGGTTGAATCGAAGGAGTTAGAAATCAATTATCTTCCTACTGATCTACAACTCGCAGATTTGTTTACCAAACCTCTAGATTATAATAGATTCATTTCATTACGTAAATCTATTGGTATGGTTTATGCTGATTAATCTTTTTGCTGTTTATCCAAGTTTTTCCCATTGTCCATTTGAGACAAAATGGGGGAGAAATTTGAGTCTATTCAACTCTTGCATATTCTAAATAGCTTGATCTTAGTGAATTATTGTAGGTTGTTCAGTTACTCTTTACAGTTGTAATAGGGTATTCAAATGTACTTAGTTGAGTTATGTACTTTTTTATTTCTAGGTTTTGGGTAGATAGAACTTTGATAGGAATAAGTTTTTATTTTTTGTTGCCCTACGAGTCCAAGATGACTCAAAGGAGATTTTGTCTCATATTTCCAAAGGGGGAGATTGAAGCCCTTATACCTTTGACTCACTGAGTCTACATTGTATAAGTGCTCATCAAGTTTGGAAATTGTGACAAACTTGTGTCTACCTAGAAACCAAAGAGCCTCAGAAGTTGGATTGCCTATTCATCTCTCTTTCTTGTTATGATCAAGAGACTATTTCCAACACTCACACACTTAGAATTCATCTTTTTCACATCATATTGCATAAGTATGTGTGTACATGTGTTGTGTGTGTTTAAATCCCTAAGTTTGATTTTTAATAATTTTTTGGGATTTTTTAAACATTTTTAAATCATGTTTTTAATAATTAAAACTTGTTTTATAAAGTTTTGGGGTCAATCTCTTAATATGACTTGTTGTATTTTATGGCCTAAAGTTACCTTGGGTAGAATCCGAAAGCGGCAGAGACTTCAGGGTTGTCTTTGTAATTAGTTTTGACACGCGTTTAACATCCCATAACTTGCCAACACTTGTCTGCCTTTGATTGGTTAGTTTTGTGTTTCTTTACTGAGACAAGAGGAGCGTGTGTTATCAGCCCTTGGATCATTTCTTATCAGTGGTCTGCATGTTGCCTTGATGGATCCCCGTGTAACCTTTTTAAGCCAATCAACGCTCGTTTAAGCACCGCCTTGTGTGAGCCATTAGATTCAAGTCAATCTAAATTGACTTAATCTCAGCCCTTCGTTTGGATCAGATATCTCAAACCTTCCTCTCATCCTATAAAAAGGGGCCTTCTCTCAGCCTTCGAAGATTTTTGCCATTTCATTTCCTCTAAGTTTTGAGAGAGGAGAGAGAGAAGAGAGAAACCAGAGAGAGAAGAAAGTTAGAAACCCTAACTTCGTCCAAATCCTCTTCAAACCTAACCCAAACACTTCTTCAAAACACCATAGCCAAAAACACTATCCTGAGTGTTTGAGAGTTTGAGTTGAGTAATTTTGGTTGCTGTAACCTTGTGTTCGTGCGATCTTGTTTCCAACTTAGACTTGTACTTAGATCTAGTTTCTGCTTCAATAGAAATCTCAGATCTGAGTTATTCATGTTACATTACACTTAGTTTCTTTTTATTTCTCATCTTGAGAAATATATTGTTGATTGCTTTCTCTAAAACGTTTTCTTACTTTGAAATCAACAATAAAATTCTTTCTGTTTCTTGTTCTTGTAAACTAAACCTTTGACCTAGTTTGGAATCTCACTTGGAGGTTTTCAATCTCAAAAAGTTTTTGTTTTAAATTATGAGATTGATTAAGACCTTGTCTGTCTTCCTAGTAAGGTATCCGTGGATTCTGGGATAGTTTGAAAGGTCAAAAAGGTTCAAAGTTTTCTAAGAAGAAAGAAAAAGAAAAGATCACTGCATATAGTGTAAACTGTAATTTGTTAGGACTGTTCGTACTTAATAAGTGTGTGTGTGTGTGCATGCATGTGTTAGAGAGCACCTTTACAAATACTTACACCCTACAACACGAAAAGTGTTGGTGATAAGATCTTGATAACATAAGTCGACGTAAAGTGCTAGAACAAATCAAAAGTTGACAAACTGGGAGAACTACATCTACAATCAGAACTGCAGAGAAGTTTAAGGACACCAGAGGGTACATTCCTAAACTTATATAGGTCTGAGTTATTTTCATGTTAGTTATATAGTTTGTAACACATATATTTGTTTTAGTGGATTTTTCATTTTACTCCGTAGAGGGAGTCGTGGATGTTTCCTCAATTGGTGAGGTTTTACCACGTAAAAATTATGAACAGAAGCCTTCTACATTTTCTCATCTCATTCTTAGTTGTGCTGTGTTTAAAACTGGTTTAAATTATTTTTAAACTTGTTACTTAAATCTTGAATAGATCTCGTACATACTATTTTATTAAACACATCTTATGATTAATCCTTTTTGATTTAAGAAAAGAGTTTCTTCAAAAAAACAACTCGGAGTTACTTAAATAGTTTATTTTCATAAACGGCTTTAGTAACGTTTTTTTTCATCACCAACTCCGATTGGTCGACAATTCATTACCACCAACTTCGGTTGGTCGGTAACTCATTACCACCAACTCCGGTTAGACGGTAACTCATTATCACCAACTCCGATTGGTCGATAACTCATTACCATCAACTCCGGTCTGTCGGTAACTCATAACCACCAACTCCGGTTGGTTGGTACTAAACTAGGCAAGAAGATGGACGACCTCCCGGGGCATCCACTGTCTAGGCAACAAGGTAATCCATAGGAGATTACTACAACTAAGTAGGAATATGGGATGAAAATCATTCCATTGCTTAGGCCCAAAGAGTGATAAGAAGATGGAAGACCTCCGGGGAATCCACTCTCTAGGAAACAAAGTAATCCATACGAGATTACTACAACTAAGCTGGAACATGGGATGAAAATCATTCCATTGCTTAGGCCCAAAGAGTGACAAGTCACTATAATCAAACAACAAATGGGATAAGTATAATATATATTCACTAACCAACAAACAAGGACATTCTACAAATTATTTCGAAGAAAATGACATTGTCAAAGACTAAAAATTTCTTCATTAAAACCAAGTAGATTACATATGATATGAAGTTTGATTCAATACATAAAAATATACTATTCTATGGGTTTCTTTCCCTCTGCTTTTGAAACAGGTTCCACTCCAGCTGGAGGATCATGTAATGCATAAGGAGAATTTAAAAAGTTTAGATCTCACAACATTCTGACATTCATTATGGATGGACGATCGATCAAGTGTTCTGGATGAGATATCTCAAAATTTGAATGAAGGCTGTAGTCACCGAGATACTTGGAGATCATAATTTTAGGAATAGCACGGGCTGGGATCCAATTAAGGTCAAGTTTGGAAGGAGGCACTGGCAAATCAAGAACTCCAGGTTTATAATAATCCCACAAGAAATGACCTTGATCCAATTTCAAGACACATAAGGCATTCAACCACCCCGGAATATATCATTTGTTGTTCTACTGATGCAAATGAGCATTAAGATGATACAGAGCTTCATTATACCCAGCCATCCAAAATTCCCTAGGCTGCTTGTGGAATTGATAAGTTAATCTCTCAAGCTGCTCGTGGAGCTTTTTCATAAGAATTTCTTTACATTCTAGAGCAGAACTCTGATTGGAAAGTTGGTCGTTAAAACTCTGAATCTTCTTAGACATTTATGCCAAGGCTTGGTTCTTCGCTATCAACTGAATGGCTTGATTCTCTAAGGCCGACTGAGTTATCGTTTCTTCAATAGAAATCTTAGCAGCCCTTGCTCGTCCACGAGAAGAAGATCTTGACCTGCCACGAGCAGGTGTGGAAGATCCTGCTCGTTTCAAAGTTTTTAAATCATCCCGTAAGTTAGCATTTTTAACTTCCAAAAAAGAAAAACCATCATCATTAACGGGGACCAAGGCTCCCGAAGAAGAAGATGCAGCAGATTTGAGTTGTTTTATTTTCTCTTGCAAAGCGATGTTCTCCTGCTCCAGTAGCTTGGCAATATGTCTATGCTCTTCAATTTCAAACTTTAACAGGCTCTCCTTTTTCTCACGAGCAGAAATGAACTTGTCATATCCCTTATCATCACTCAATTGTTGGTACTTTTTCTCATACCCTTGATGTAAAAGTGTAGAAGATTCTTTGTACTGCTGTTGAAGCTCTTCAATCGTTCCTTAAAGATCTTCAATCATCTCGTAGTAGGCCACATTATTGGCCACAGCACGATCAAGTAGGCACTTCAAGTATTGATATGCATCAATGGCCCGCTCAGAAGCATCTGATCCGGGGATATTAATGATTTGAGCCTCAGTAAAAACTGGATGACCAACCTTGAAATAGTCATTGCATTTCGTCATCAACTCTGTATCATGAGCTGATAAGAGTTCCATCCTAGCCACAAACTAGCAAAGGAAAAATGAAAAACAAAATCAACAATGATGCGAACAGAGCAAATAAGATAGAAATTCTAGACGAACGACAAAAGTTTAAATTTTTATTCATCATGATAAAAGAAAACATGGTTCAAGGTTACATTCAAGAAAACAACAAAATAAAAAACCTGAACAACTTTAAACCTTCTCCTTATTTCCTATGACTTCTTCAGACGGCTTGGACGAAGGAGTTGGTTGCTCGGAGAGCAATGGAAGCTGCTCGGTAGATGTGCTAGCTTATTGGATTTGCTCTGAGGGTTGGGCAACAGTAATAACAGCGACCTGTTCTCCTGTCATCAAGGAAGACTCATCTGAAGCTACTTCATCTTCTTCTTCTTCTTCTCCAGGAGAGGGAGGAGGGCCATGAGTATGCTGCTGGAACAACTCAAAAATTCTCAGCAACCTTCAAATCCTTCAAGGCTGCTACCTATCCATGCCTAAAATATTTAACACTGGCATACTCCATTTGAGAAGACATGACAGCCAAGCCCTTGTTCCAACCACCACTAAAGGATTTTTTTAACAACAGACTTCCTTTTAGATTTTTTTGAGGAGGTCCTTTCTCCAACGAGCTCCTCGGCAGACTTCAGTTTTTCTTCTAACTCTATCTTATGTTGCTCAGCATCTTGGAGCTTGGCGATATTTTTCTCGACAGACTTAAGCTTGACTTCAAGCTCGCTATTATGTTGTTCGACCTCCTTCAAGTTCTTCTCCAACTCTTTGGAGGCAGTCACAGATTGATCTCGGTTTGCTTCAATAGACTTGAATTGCTTCTCCCAAGTATATTTATCTTCCTCGTACTTCTGATGAGATTCCCTCAAATATTGAGTTAGTCCAGCAAAAGCTTCCTCTACCCCACCCGAGGAGCTGGAAGCCCTGATGGCTTTATCCTTCTTCAAAATATTGTTGAAGCAAGTCACAAGCTGAAAAAATGAAGAATTTTGAGTCAATATATGAACATAGTACTAGAAATAAAGGACTCAGACAGAAGATACTTACTGAAGTAATGTGTTGAGAAGCTAATGTAGTAAGTCTCTCACGAGAAAAGGTGTCTTCAACACCTTGGAATCCTGGAATAGTCCAGGATCTTATCAAGCCCACAGTAGAGCACGGAGGAACAAGAGATGGAACACTACCTTCAACATTTAAAGGTTGATAAATAGGTCCAACAGGTCTCTCAGAAGAACTTCTTTTTAATCTCCTCAAAGGAGCAGTAGATTTTTTTATTAAAGGTGTTGTCTCTATTGGTGGAATGACAACAACCTCACTCGAAGGTGAGATGACAACAGTCTTACTCGGAGGCATGGGGGGCTTCTTGCCAGCTTCCTTGGCAGCAATAGAAGGGGGTACATCTATATTATTTATCCCTTCATCTGGGACATCTTGTTTATTCTTCTTTGCCTCATCGGTGGCAAAGGCAGACTTATCAAAAAAGGCAGGAGCTTTCCTCTTCTTCATTAGATCAGTAATAGGAATACTCAAGTCAGAAGAAGAACCGTCCACACTGGTCTCAGAGGTTGGTACCCGATTAATATCAACTACCACAGGACGAGGGCGAGTAATGAAAGACGAGGTGTAGCTTATGTATTGCAACAAATAAGAAGCGGAACAGATTGATGCAATCCCCAGATAAGTTTTAAATGCTTATATTAACCTCGATTTCTTTTGGAGGTTTTCTTTTACTGTCAACTGTAACAAACCAAATCAAATGTCAGTGGTGCATTTCATCAAATATAAAGAAAACAAGATTTCAAAAATAAAAACAACCTATCCCATTACCATAAAGCGGACACTTGGGACCTTAGTACACGTCATCTCCACTTAATGGAGGGTGTTGCCAATTTTTCATCACAACCCCATGATCAAGATAATCCCTATTAGCATCGGGAAGATTGATAACTAAAGCTCTATTAGAAAACCTAGTTTTCAAATAGAAAGTATTATCACTAGTAACCCATCTATATCAATACATAATTTTTGGAATCCCCAAATGCGTTTCATGAAGTTGGTTCAACCTATGTACGCCATTAACTACCCTCCATGTATTTGGAGCTACTCTTGCAGGTACAATATCGAAATATTGGCAAAACTCCAAACATAGGGGATTTGGCGGGAAAGAAAAGTCACATTCGGCTAAAAAAAGACTTGGGAACCAGTGTCCCTCAGCCAACGAAAATAAATCAGAAGGACAAGAAAGCTCTTCCAAAATAACCCACGAAGGGATTGAAAACTAAAATCGAAATTTGTCTAACGATTCAACAAGATAAACCATGGTGAATAAAGTAAATAAAGAAGAGGGAAGAAAATCTTACAGAAGAAAGAGAGATCAGTTGAAAATGAACGATGGAAAGAACGAAGGCACAAGATAGAGAGAAGATGAAGAGTTCAGAGATACAGATTTAAAAAGTGAAAGACAATAGGATTTATGTCGCACTTAAATACTTTACCTCGGGAATAGAGAAAAGTAATGATTATAAGGGAAGACGTTTGCGTTTCCGACGGCTAAAAGAAAAAAAAGGCACAAATATCGAAGTGATCGTGAAAATTCAAAATATTTATGAAGCCTGATATTATGCATTCAAAAAGGAATTATATACAATGAGAGTCTTCCTAAAGTTTAAGGATAACAGTAATCGAAGCAATTTCAAGCAAAATATTTTCACTCTCCTTCAACCTCAACTGTGAAACATTGGGGGCTTCTGTTGATACCAAATTTAGTCTGCTGATATGAACCAATCACTTGAAGACACGTGTCAACCTACATGGCAAATACAAATACTTTAGACGAGCAACTTAAGCGTACCGAGCAGCTCAGGTGCCCCGAGAAACTTAAGCGTACCGAGCAACTTAAGTGGACCGAGCTACTTAGCGTACAAAGCATCCAAATCAAGAGAATCAAAAGACAACTACGCATTAAATGCGCATTATTATCGTACAGATGTGTATGTCTACTAAATAACAACGCATTATCCTTTCATATGTATAGTCTCAAGGCTATAAATACAATGTAACCACCTCATAAGAAGAGGACTTTGGATCTCTTGGTAAACCTATTATCAAGATTCCAAATAAGCAGTCAGCAATACAAGAACAGTGGACAAAGGCCATTTTCATAAGGTTCAACCACTTTAAAAATCCTTTGACTTATTAATTTGTTTATCTGTGATTGATTAATTAAAGATAACCTAGTTTTTTAGGTCAATAATTGTAATAATCAAAGAAAGCGTGATAGGAAAACTGTACAAGGTAGGGAGAGGGCGTCCAAAGGTGCGAAAAACAACCCTCTCTATCTTGGGTCGGTAGGACTCCTGGGGCCGACTGAGATAGGTGTGATCTCCCCGCGGTTGGCTCAAATTTTTCGACACCCCACGGCTTAAAAACCGTGGGAGGTACATTTCTAAACCCTTGCACCTCTCCTGTTAGCAAGTCAATTATTGTGTGTACTTGTGTGCTCTTGTGTGATTTTATTCTCGCATTTATTTTCGAATGGTGTGACGAATTAAATTACTAAGACCTATATCCAGTCATTCACGAGAAGGGATTTCATCACCCGACTCACTCTCTTACCATTCTGTGCTACCCTAGCCATCACTAAATTTAAAATTAATCAACTAGGTAGCCCACTAGGAGAACAATTTTGCAAAGGCGATCACTCAGATTATTCAGTGATTTTTTATCGCCCGCAGACTTAATTAAAATTTGACTACCTCTTTCACTAAATTTTGAAGATAAAATTGGCTATGTGATAGTTAGGAAATTTTCTTGACTTGTGTGTGTGTCCAATTCCATTTTTCGGTGGTCGATTTTAGTTAGTTCGTCCAATCAAGAGTCCATATTGTTTTCCCACCTTTACTTCCAAAAAATTCAAAAATATTTTCTTTCATTTTTATAAAAAAATCCAAAAATATTTTCTTCCTTTATTTTTCACAAAACTCCAAAAATATTTTCTTCCATTATTTTTAGAAAATCCAAAAATATTTCTTTCCTTTTGAATAAATAAATAAATAAAAACTCCAAAAAATATTTCTCTCCACATGGCCGAAGAACGTCCCTTACGGGATTACTTTGGCCATTTCTCATTCTCTCAAAGCATGTTTGAGGTTGAGCCCGAGTCGAACCTCCATACCTTACTTCGTGACTTTAACTCTCAACCACACATCGTTGATACTCATGCGTCTCCGACACACGCATCTCACATTTCATCGCCTCCAATGATGAGTGTCAACGTGTCACATGCTTTGTCGTGCACCCATTGTTCTTATGCCGATCACATGTCCCATGAGTGTCCATATGTTTCATATCCCCACGAACCCACCATGGCACATGTGTATCCATATGACACTGTTTCAGAACACACCTCGGCGTACTATCCCGACATACCCAATTTCGAGTGGTGTGAGTACCCAAGTTATTCGTGGAGGCCTGATCAACCTTCCACGCAATACGAATCCCAACCCGATGTTGTGGATCCTCACACGTTCCAACAGTTGTCATGGCAACCTTGTGCACACGTTCACGATCAGTTCCCTCGCTATGCACCCACTGAATTTTACCATTTGTCCATCACGAAAGAGATCCTTTCGTGTGTGATGAACTTGGCACCATTCCACACACTTCATTTGAGTATTCTCCGTATAGTCATGGTAGTAGCGCATTGTGTCCACCTCACCCACCGCCACCACCCATCACTTCAACACCTCCATCGACATTCGCTCTCGAAAGCCTCTTGTAAAAGTTCATACTCGAGCAAGAGCAATCCACTCAAATTCAAACTCAAGCTCTCCAAAGGCTTGAACAACGATTAAATGAAATTGAGTGTGCGAGAGAGTTGAACATTCCCATGCATCCGCCCATTGTTGCACCCGAGTGTGATAATGATGTGTCCTCTTGTGACACGGACTTTGAGTGTGACCAACCCTACCACCCTGAGAATCTTGAAGTTGAGACCATTCCATGGTCCGGGCCTCAAGTCGACAATTGTGTTGACTTACCTTTCATTAGTGAGCCTGATCTGATCCCGTCATATCTAAATGAACCCACACTTGAGGTTCCCACTCCCGAGATATCCAAAAATATGCCTGAGCTTTTACCTTGTGCCCCAATTGCATATGTCTCTGACATGCCCATATCTTTTAGGTTTGCTCCAACTACGAGTGCTCACCATTGTACCGAGATAGCATCATAGATGGTTCCCACCTCTCTTGATATGGATCCTACCCCGTCATATTTGCCTCCCCTTGAGCCGAATATTGATGTTGATTCATCTATCTCGGATCTTAATGCCTCGTTAGACCCTTTCACCACCTCGGATGGCGACATAATGGTAAATAAGTTGACCACTAACTCATTTATTTCCACACTTCCTCCTGCGAGTTCCCTTGTGGATCACTTCGCGCCTCATGAGGAGTGTGTGTTACCAACTCTTGTGTTAGATCATCTTCCTCCACCATTTATCCTAGTTTGGATCTTGATTTTACACATTTCATGTTTCCATCTACATTTTTAGATCCTATCCTAATACTACCCTCCACCATCCATGAGAGTATATGTGGTGATACTCCCCACTTCTGTGACATCGAGCTCGTTACCCTATGCACACCATTTCCTTATGGTGTTTATTTTCCTTTCTATCAGCACCCTGGCGTGTCACGGCGCGACCATTTTCATCGCCCATTCATTAAACGATCGAGTGATTTTTATGAGGCCCATCCCATTCCACTTACCAAACCATATTGCCTCCCTCACCAATTAGAGCATCATGCTTATATGCCCTTGTTTCCCTCACCTTTTGGCTTAATAAGGCTCGTGACCAGTGCCTATTCACCTTCACCCTTACCCTAATCCCCACCATCCCATGGTCCATCGATGCTTTGCATCGCGTGATGCACTTTGCCATTAAGGTGTATTGACCATTTTAGCCTCTATCCAGCAAGACTGACGCTTCAATCTTGTTTGGGGGTAATTCTCATCACCCATTTTTCTGTCGCCCTGCGCCATCATAGTTCTTATCCTTAGGGTAAGATACCTTCGGTCCGGCTGAAGACATTAAACTTAGCACTACCGGGAAGCAGCCCGCGTTTCTTGTACTAGTCTCATCCTGTTTGGGGGTGCTGTTTCACATCACCCTATGTTTTACTATGTTATGGACTTGTGCACATTTTTTTTCTCACTTCTTATTTAAGTTTATTATTGGCGATATCTGTCCACTTCACTAGCGGTATATTCTGGTACTATCTTTCTTACCTTATGCTCTTAATTTTAAAAATCATTTTACCTAACATCGAGGACGATGTTCCTTTTTTGTTTGGGGTGGGGAATTTTATCAAAATCGTACCTCTTTTGAAAAATTTTGAGTTTTAAACCTGATTTTTAAAATTTCGTGTTGTTTCTTTCATCTCATTTATTGATGTGAATTTTTAATCATCCATCTTTTTAAGTCTAGGAATAAATCTAGAGGATTTATATTTTTTCTAAATAGCTTATGTAATACATAACAAGGCATTTTGCACCCTGAATTCCTAGACTCAACAAAATTTGCGCACTTATCACGTCACTACGGGTAGAGTTGAGGAGTACTACAAAACTGATGAAAACCTTAAGGATCACTAGTAGAGACTTTAGCTTGTGAGATTCGTACCTTTCACCTTTCAGAGAGTTTTACGCAATCTCCGAGTCACAAGTTTATTCAACTTCCTTTGGGTCCACACTTAATTGTTGTATGATCTCATTATTCTTCATTTTTGGCTTAATCACTGAGAACGGCATCACTTTCGAGTTGTAAGAAACGCGTGTCTTGAAATTTGTCCCAAATATTAGATTCTCATCCATACACATACCATTTACCATTCACTTCCCCCATTACATCACCATTTTCTTCCATATTCCCATATATTTCCCCACACCATCACCTATTATCTCCATTCATATATCATCCTTCATTTTTGAGAAAAAGAGTATTTTTCAAATGTAAAATGTCTTCCATGTTGAGAGTATAAGAGAAAAAAAAACAAAAAAAAAGAAAAAAAAAAAGAGAAAAAAATAAATGAGAGAAAAGAAAAGAACGAGAGTAGTCTGTAGTTGGTTGTCAAATAAAGACATTTGTTCTTCATAGTACACTCTTCTCAATCTTATCGCATATCCACCCATTTCCCATCGTATTTTACATCCATCATTTCACATATCCATCCCATCCTACCTACACTATCATTTTCCCTCACCCATTATCATCCATATTCCCCTAGGTGTTCGGACAAATGAAAGTCAATGTGATGAATAACTCGACGTTCTCACTATAGTGATTAGCATTCTTCCATGAGATCAATTTTCTTTCTTATTGTTCGTTATTTCTTATATGTGTGTGAGACGTTTGAACTTGTGTACATTTACTCAGCTCCTCACACACAAGAGAGATACACTTACCCTAATCTCGAGAGTTCGTTTGAGAGAGTCATATCCAGTGAGATTTGAAGTTGAAGCATTGACTTTGACAAGGCAATCGAGGAATTACTCTTGTGATACTGAACCCGTTTAGACGAATTCGCACTACACACGTTGAGTTCTAGGAAGGATGTGCCTTAAGTATTTACTTAGCTAAACTTTTTACGCTTCTAGCCTGTATTTCTGAAAATATTTTTCTTATGATGGATTGTGCGATTATTCTACGTCTAATAAGAGATTGACCGCCTTTTGCAAATAAGAATTTTGTGGGTATATTCCCAGAAAGCCCTCACGAGACACAACTCGTCCTGAAGGGCAACCTAGAGGTTTAAAGGCTTGTTGCACATGCTAAGTGCAATCGCAAGTGCCCGCGAAAGTGGTACACTTTTGGTTACTTATCTTTATCTTTCTCTCTATCTTATTGCTCAAGGACAAGCAACGCTCTGTTTGGGGTGGTGTGATAAGCACCCAAAACTATACATTTCATACCCCGAATAGAGGTATTTTAGTTGCTAATTTTCGGCAATTTGGGTCTTATGCGCTTTATTGTCTATTTTTTAGGTCGAATGCATGTTGCGGTGCTCAAAACAATTGTGCAGATTATGGAGCTAAGTTACCAATCTCATAACCCTAACCTACCCTAACCTAGCCTACACTCTGTCCCGAGCCCTGTGTGTTTAGTTTGCCCCTTTTTAATATTTTTAGATTTTTAGTTTGAGTCGTTTTACTTTTAGTATTTATTTTTTATTTATTTAGTATTTTCTAGGTTTTATTTTCTATTTTTCTATTTTATCTTTATTAGTATAATTTTATTTTATTTTGATTTTTATTAGTTTTTACTTTTTATTAGATTAGATTTTTTAGGATTTCATTTATTTTTTTTAGTTTTATTTGATTGTACATTTATTTAGGATTTTAGTTTTAGTTTTATTAGATTTTATTTTTATTTTTATTTCTTTTTAGTTTCATTTTTAATTGAGTCTTTATTTTATTTTTAGAGTAGGATTTTATTTTAAGATTTTAATTTTTAATTAATTAGTATTATCTTATTAGGTGTCCAAATTAAACACACACACACACACACACACATAACCCATAACTCAAACACACATAAACTCACTCACACCCATCTATCCTATACTCCAATACACCCAACTATCCCCTCACCCTCACACTCTAATTCCCTACACCTCACACACCCTATCACCCCCCACTCCATCTTCTCCAACAAACCATACCCCATTTCTCTCTCCTCTCTCCTAATCCACCATTATCATCCAATCTCTAAAACCAAAACACAACAAACCACTATAACCAAAAACCTCAAACCCCCTACTCGTTAACTTACTAACCCAACAACCTGAACCTCTTATCCTCACCCCAAGCAGAAGCTAGCAACCCGCGATATCCATTTATAACCTGCGACTCCGACCAGCTAAACGTCATCAGCCCCGGCGTACCTCCCGTAAAACCCATTACCCAGCAGCCCCGGTTACTCCCTATACTTTAAACCAAAAACTAGCAAATCAGCCCGCGTCCCTGCACGAAACCTCCTACTCCGACCTCACCCTTATCTCCGGCGGCCT
The DNA here is from genome assembly GCA_949130495.1 of Sambucus nigra. Taxonomy (NCBI): domain Eukaryota; kingdom Viridiplantae; phylum Streptophyta; class Magnoliopsida; order Dipsacales; family Adoxaceae; genus Sambucus; species Sambucus nigra. Next base: position 427,106,017 of record OX422212.1, on the reverse strand, counting down.
GACCCGAGACCCAGCACCCCCTGTCGGAGCCTACTCGAGACCCGTTCCGGCCACAACCTTGACACCAACCCGAATAACAACCCAACTCTGACCCCCTGCCTGCTACAACCCATGACCCAGCCTTGGCGCCCCGACCTTGCCATGTCCGGCCACCCAAAACTCGAAAGCTGACCGATATCATAAATCCACCAACTTGTGACCTTCCCCAAACCAAACCCGTTTCTCCTTTTTAAGTCACGATTTTCAACCTGTATAAAAACTCTCCAAGCTAACCAAAACCACATCCTTTTTAACCCACATGTTTTATTCCCCATTTAACCCCAATTACCTTATTACCCCCAACTAATTCATTTAACCCCCAATTCCATAAATTCCCCCAAACCTCTCATTCAAAAATCAGATTTTATTCCCTCACCTCACTACCCACATTACCTCACACCTTTCCCATGCACATGTGTGCGTAATTCCCTAAACACCCTCACCTCAACACCTTACACACCTCTTACACATTAAACCTACCCAAATTACCCCCATTCTCCGTGCCTACTATTTAAGGATGGAAGACCCCATTTGAAAAAATAAGCTTTAGAATAGGAATTAGTAGAGAGAATTGTAGAGAGAGAAACACCTTTTTTTAGTTTAGTTTTTTTTAGGTTAGAATTTATTTTCATTTTACTTTTGTTTTAGATTAGTGAGAAAAATAAATTAGTGAGAATCCATTTTTGGGTGTAATTGTCGATGTAATTTTGGTTTGATCACACAAATTGGATTCATGTAAATTGCAAATTCAAGGATTGGAGTCCAATTTCACTCAAATAGATTTTGTTTGATTGTTCTTCTCTTCTACTTTATTTTATTAGCCTTTGATTGTTTTATTATCATGTTTAATATTATGTTAGGCTAAATCCCCTTTCAAGGGTGGGGGGAAACCCTTATTTGATGTTATTTTAATTTAATTAGTTTGATTACTTGAAAATTCCCTTTGAATGTTAATTTTGATCCCTCACCCTTAAATTTATGCCTCGAGAGAGGGTAAATGATTTTCGAGAGAAAATTGAAATTCTAGTTATAATACTCATTTTAGATTCGAACTAGAGATAGGGGTTTCTTAAGTGGGGTATTATTACTTGAATTTCAACTCTATTTTTATTTTCTAAGATTTACATAAATTTTAATTGATGGATCCTAGCGGGTGATTAATTAAAATGAGTGTAGATCTATTTTTCTAGAGTTGTGGGGTGTTAAACTTAATATTCTAAAAGGTTACTATTAAAATTATATTTGCAACGAGAGTTGATTTGTAAGTTTGATTTTAATTTGGGAGAATTCAATTAATTAAATTAATTAATTAGAATAGCTAAAATTTGTGGTGTAATCCCACTCCTTGATTTTTCTCACAACTATTTACCTCACTTTATCTCTTATTTTAGTGTTAGACCTTATTTTTCAATTTTAGTCACTTTCTAGTTAGTTGTTTTCATCTCACATTTTAGTTTAGTGTTATTTCACCTCACCTCACCCAATTGTTTTAATATTTGAAAAAGCTAAAAAAAAAAACCGAAAAAGCAAAAACCGAAAAAGAAAATAAAATTGAATTACAATTGAGTTTGTCTCTAGCTTTACCCCCTTGATGTGGATTGATACCCTAACTTACCGTTACACTTTAGTTTCATATTATTTTGTAGGTATTTGAGGTTTTGATTAGAGGAGCTTTTCAAGCAACGATGAAAAATACACCGAAAAGTTCTCTCTATCAAACAACGTGTCTAAGAGGATTTTTTCACACTTGTAGTTAAAGTCAAAGCACTCACAGGAATTACATTTTTTCCAGATGTAGGATCGATTTTCTACCATAATTTTTTCATCTCCTTTAGATTACATTGCGCCCTCTCTCCATATTTCAAATGAGATCCGCCCAGATATGTTCCTACGACATGTTCCTCAAAATTCTTCTCCATGTGCATCATATCAATTATATGCCTTACACGGTTCTCTTTTTAATACAACAAGTCAAATAATATTGACTATATGAACCATGCCTTTATTTTTTAGGATCTTACAAATCATCTCTTATTTTAAGCTTCTGGAAAATAAAATGAGGGTGTTTTCCTACAAACTTATTCCCCAAAGTCACAACTTTCTCCTTCTCCTTAATTTGATACCTTGAAGGTTGAGTAGGTTATGCCCTATGCTCTTGACCGATAGGTAAAAAGATAGACTTGTCATTCCTAAAAATGTGACTGCTCGGCATAAATATATGATGACCGATATAAAGCATCTTCCCACTATGATGTAGCCAAGTGAATTCAGTTTCCTCTCCATAACCATGAACATTGCAACCAGATAAGGTCCCATAAGTAGGAAATTCGTTGATCAACCACATAACCATTATTTTAAATGTGAACCCTTCACCCTTGTGAGTGTAAAATGCCCTCACACCTTTTTTCCATAACTCTTTAAGTTCTTCGATTAACGGGGCTAAGAAAATATCAATATCGTCATCGGGAGCCTTTGTATCAACAATGGCAATAATGTGAATTCTTTTCTTATGCACATGTTGGAGGAAGACTTAAAGGTGCCATGAGAACTGGCCAATGACTCTGATTAGTGCTTAAATTATCGAAAGAGTTAAACCCGTCAATTGATAATGCAAGATGAACATTGCTTAGTTATTTTGGAAATTTATTGTGTTGTGCATTTGAAAACTGAAATGTGAGTGAATCAACTAGATGACACATGATATTTCCACCCACCTCGGCTCGAGCGTGTCATGGCATGGACTCTGCCATCCACGGTACAGTGAAATCTCTTTAACCGTGGCTCGAGGGGAAAAACTTTAATACCTTTAGTGGAACTTTTGAGCACTTATAAAATTTTGTTATATTGTCTTTTCCACTCTCACAAACCATACACCTTGACTCCTTGCATACAGGACATTTATCCTTTAGTTCGTGTTCGTTAGGATACAATATGCAATTATACTTGAATACATGAATAGATTTGTACTTCAAACTCAAACCCTTTCAGTTATTTTTTATGCTCGAATAACTATCTGTTAACGTGTTCTCTTTTTTGGATAATGTCTTTAGCCCACTTAAGAATTTCAGTTATGCTATTACCCAAGAAATCATATTGAATCTTCAAATTATGCAAATTGATCATTGTGTATAATACCGAGAGATCTTCTTCATAATTTTTATACAAAGGTCTGTCGCATCGTCTTTAAACCGTATGTATTCCCGATCTTCGAGTAATTTAGCATCAACTTGTTCATTAACTTTGTCATAATGTGCATTATCTGTATCCAAAAGCTGGTAGTTTTGATGGTGGTAGACTTCTAAGCATCATCACTTAGGTCGTTCAATCATTCTTCACTTCTAGCCGGTATAGTTCTGTCATATGGTCGTTTACCGATAATTCATCCTAAAAATACAATACATTATTTTCCCCATGGAATATCCATATCTTATAGTCTTGCGACAAACCCCACATTAGTAAATGTAATTCATCTTCTTCTAAAGACTTAAATTTTTCATTCATACAATGGTCGTACGGACACAAAATCTTATCGCTGTTAAGATTTTTATATGCATAACTAATAAATTCCTAAACACCCTTTACATAATTATCAGACACTCGATGACTCTATCCCATCCACTATTTGTATTGTCGAAAGCCATTAAGTAGTCTTCAAAATTCAAGTAACCTATATAAGTCGGTTGAAATGAAGATCATGTTGGATACAAAAACTCTCAATTTATAATTCAAGTAAATTCATTTAACTCGATCATTCAGTAAATATGGAATCAAACCAAACAGATATCCCATATAATTAAAATATTACAAATTTGTTCCAAAAGAAAACATTGTCCAATGCCTAATCATGTTCAATAAATGAACTGGGCAATAATACAACAATTATGATAATATTTTAACATGGGGACTTCCCCGTAGTCAAAGTGCACAGGCTAATCTCCGCAACCCTCGTATATTTTATAAACTAATATTTGAGCCTCACCCACCACCAAAGAGCGATTGTGGATTGGTGTTTTGAAATTCATGGAAACGAAAGTACAAAAATCAATGACCCTGTTATTGGACAAGTCCCTTATATAATACTGCTCGACATACTCACTGTGCATGAATGACAATGATCCATGAAATATTGGAGGTGGAATGTGGGAGGGGAATGTTCCAAGAGGAGGCATTTAGGAGGGGAATGATCCAGGAGGAGGCATTTGGGAGGGGAAAATTAAAGGCGTATGATAGGTGAATTTTATAGTAGGCATCGCAGAGAGTAAACCATGTTGTTAAGTAAACAATCAGACCAACCCTTGTGTTTAATTTGTTAGGATTGCCATATTATTACTAACATTGCCCACCTCCCTCGGGACCATCCGATAAATCATACAGAACAAGTCAAATTTAAGTTCATTTTAATTAAATTAAACCTAAAATTACTATGTGTCCAACAATTGTACAAGCTCTTCCACCAATTTGTATTCACTTAAATAGCAACCACTTAAGGAAGGGGTAACCACGTCCACAACAAGTTAACCAATAAGTTATATGCATTAATATTCACATACAAACAATCAACAAGTTCAATTTAAGTTTATTTTAATTAAATTAAGCCTAAATTTACTATATGTCCACCAATTTTGCAAGCCCTGTCACCAAATTGTGTTCACCCAAACAGCAACCACTTAAGGAAAGGTTGAACACCGCAACAAAAAATTTACAAAGAAGTTATATGCATTAATATTCAGACACAAATAATTAACAAATCCAATTTAAGTTTATTTTAATTAAATTAAACCTAAAATTACTATATGTCCACTAAATGTGCAATCCCTTCCACCGATTTGTGTTCACCCAAAAAACAACCACTTAAGGAAGGGGTGAACACGATTACAATAAGTTAGCCAATTGCATGCGCATGTGGAATGAGAAGAAAATGTATTAACATTATTGTTCACCATCTGTATGTAGGTGTGGGTGTGTATGTGTGCACCTGTGAGTATATAAAGGACTTCATGTATATATAGGAATTAATGTGTTATACAAGTGCGTGTATGTCTCTCTCTCTCTCTCTCTCTCTCTCTCTCTCTCTCTCTCTATATATATATATATATATATATATATATATATACCCAATTTCAATTTCAATATACAAATTTCAATATCAATATAGCAGTTTCAGTTTCAATATACCAATTTCAATATACCAATTTCAATGTACTAATTTCAATATACCAATTTCAATTTCCATATAGGAATTTTAGTATACAAATTTCAATATACTAATTTCAATTTCAATATATATATACACACCTAAACCCACACACACACTCATACACACACACACACACACACACACACACACATATATTGAAACACACATAGAGAAACGTATATTGAGAGAGAGAGAGAGAGAGAGAGAGATGTATCGTGGTAGAGAGCGGAACAGTGGTCAATGGTGGTTGTCTGTGGAGAGAGAAAGATGATCATACTTGTGGTGGGGAGAGAGACAAAAATATTGGTTGTGGTGTGAAATCTGACCTAAGTTCTCGAATCCAAACTGGTCACAATTCAAAATTGTGACCCATAATGTGACCAATGGAACACTAAAACTTGGTCACGAATCTAGATCGTGACCCCTACTATGACCAATTAAAGATTGAGAAATGGTCACGGTTTTGGATCGTGATCAAATTAACATGGTCGCTTCTAAAATCGTGATCGTAATTCATTGGGATTGATCATGGGTGGGTCATAGTTCAAGACCTTAACCATCATGATAACAATTTTGGCAGGAACTTTGACGCCTAAAGGGTCACGGATAGGTTACGACTCTAGATTGTGACACCTCTAGTCACAACTTTAGACCGTGACCATTTCCTTATTGATGTCACCCCTTCAACCTGGTCACATGATTGGTCACAGTGTTTTGAAAGGGGCCATGGTTTTGGACTGTGACCACCTGGTCACAACTCTGAACCATAACCAACTGATTGTGATAATTCTCAATAATTGACGTAATGGAAGACACTCATCTAATTTGTCATTATGTACACCCGACCGAAGTGATAATAATTCTGAGAAGCCTGCATGAAGGAATCTGCACAGGACATCAAGGAAAAAGAAGCTTAGAACAAAGGTCACTAACACAAGGTTACGATTGGAGGACAATGACTAGAGATGTCGAGAGCTATGTGAAAAAATGTTACCAGCGTCTGAGAATGACGAACTTCATACATTGGCATGTTGAAGAGTTGTCAACAATCGTATCTTTATGGTCCTTAGCCATCTAGGGGATGGTTATCCTTGGTCCATTTTTGATAAAAAAAAAAAAAAAAGGCAGTATAAGTTCCTCTTGGTGGCTATTGACTACTTTACAAAGTGGGTGGAGGTAGAACCATTATCAAGGATCATCGACCATAAGGTAAATTTTTTATTTGAAAGTACATCATTAGCAAGTTAAGTGTCACACATGCAATAGTCACATATAATGGTCAGTTTTTTGATAGCGCAAGGATCGACAAACTATTCAATTAGTTTGGGGAAAAGCATTATGGTCAAGTAGAAGTTATGAAGCGGGTGATATTGCACTGTCTAAAAATAGAGATGATTAACTCTATAGGGCTATGGGTAAAACGATTAGTTTCGGTGCTACGGTAATACTGAACAATGACTAGGGGGACCACTAGAGAAACACCTTAGTCCTAACCTATGATACATAAAGAGTTTTTTCTATCAATATTGAGCTACACGGTCTTCAGTGCAGTGTTTTGAACAAGGGGAATATAACGAACAACTCTAAGACAATATTGACCTCCTTAAGGGGAAAAAGGAAGAAATAATAATGAAAATGGTAGCCACTCAGGAGAAAGCCACTAGATACAACAGTCAGAGTGTGAAGAATAGAATATTCAAGGTCAGTGATCTCGTTCTATACAAAATAATGCATTCAATAAGGAACCCGAGTCACAAAAAATTGGTAGATCACTGGACGGGTCCCTATATTATTGCCTGAATAATATGATCGGGAATATACGGACTGAGGGACCACAAAATCCACCCTCTCCCCTACCTTAGAATGTGGAGAACCTAAAGATATACTACCAGTAGCTAACTGAACAAGGTTCGAATTGGATGTCGTATCATTCAACATTTAAATATCTATGAAGCTTTTTGTATCCATTTATTTTCATTTCATTAAGCAATGCATTCCCTTATTTTCTTTTTCCTTGTGTTGTACCTCCATGCAGTATTGAATCATCATTATGAATAAAGACTTGTTCTATACAAGATTATGTCTATCTACTTTACCCACCTAAATGTTCGGTGCAAAATTGATTATGCACAATAAAATTGCCCAATGACCACCTAAATTGTAACTTGATTATGCACCAATAAAATGGCCCCACCTAAATTGTTCGGCACATACTAGATTATGAACCAACAAAATGGTCAGATGAAGGCTAACACTAGGTCTTATCCCAAGATAAGGTCTCGGTACTATTTTCTAGACTTATACGTCTCAAAATAATACTTAATTGATCATCAAGTCAACTCTCGATCCCCTCAGAACTAATTTATCTAAGTTAAAGTGAGAAAAAACAATCATTCGATTCATTAACTTTAAAAGGGGGATACCAAATATAGGTTGTGAAATCTGTGAGATAATTTTTTTTAGACACAAACACTTTAAAGCAAATCAATTAGTGATTGGGGACTTGATCACTGATGTCCAGTTTTCACCGAATGCTTCATATGCATCACCCATCGAGTATTCATTGACTTATCGAGTACGAATACCTCAGTCGTCATCACCTACAGATGATTTATTCATCTATAACAAATTGACAATTAGTTTTCACTGAACACCTCAGTCAACTACACGTGCAAAAGATTTATTTATCTAAATCAAATTGATTTCTTTTTTCATCGAACACCTCAGTCTACATCATATACAGAAGATTTATTCATTATTATCAAAATGAAAATCGGTTTCACTGAACATCTCAAACTAAACCTTTAATTAATAATTATTCATTAACAAAAGTACATCATTCATTTAAGAAAACTATAGGAGGACCACGTACATCATTTATTCATATAAATCATTTATTCATATAAGCAATTAAGGATTGCGATATTCAAAAATATTACAAAACAAATATTCGATATTCAGAATGTTCATAAAAAAGAGCTTCTTAAGGAAAAGGAGATGGTTGAGTTCTTTGCACATCGATAAGTGGAGAACTTCGGCTCCAGTTCCCACTAGAGGCAAAGGATCAATTAGTAGTGCATTGTAATTAGCGTAACCATCTTGGTCTATACATGAAAGGGAAGACATTGGATCTTCATCGACTCTTTCACAGTCAGTGGGGCCGAAGGTGGATAGATCAATATCCGAACAAGTGATCTTCACCTGATTCACTAACTTTTTATGGCCGTTTAAAAAATGATTGATACTTTTGCAATCCTATGTAGGTAGAAGTTAAGAAGGACCTCAGATATTATAAACTGATGAGTGGGGTATTCATTGACTTATCCATATAAGCATCGATGGTGCTTACTTGTAAGAAATAAAGTTAATCATAGTTCGTAATTGAGACAGACAGGACGTGTAAGGCCGAATAAAATTCTTACCTTAGTTCTTAGCTGGGATATCTCCTTAACACTGCCGAGTGGACCACTATTCATAGAATTGATCTCTTCCTCCCCTAAGGCTTTAATGAAGGACATATAGTTATCCTCTATGTCCTGATAGAGAAGACGATCTACCATGTTCCTTTTTAGGCCATAGTAGGCCTATCATCAATAACTAACCTCCTATGAACTAAGATTATGGTGGTCTAAGCCTTGATAGGTCTCTTACCAACATGTCTCAATAGGGGTAGACTTTCTACAAGCTCAAGAGAGAATATCTCACGAACCTCATTCATTGGACAACTAATGTCTATGGATACAAACGTGGGTGATAGAGGTGTTCAACGACTATGGGAGCGATCGATTGAGGATCAAGTGCAACGACTAGAATAGTGGGCTGGGAGGCATTCGAATCTCTATTATTTATTTAGAAAGTAGCTCGAAAAGTCGCACGAGACATATCACCACCTATATGAAAGAAAAATTGATCGAGTTAATTAAAAAACTTAAAATAAGAAGCAAAATATTGAGTATGGATGGTCTTACCTGATGACTTGGGGAAATATGAACATTGGAAACTAAGAAGATGAATGTGACCTTCTTCAGTCTGAGCTTTAAGATGAAGGGTGTCTCGTTCATGGACTTCCTCACCTCTAGAAATAAATCCAATCTCCATCATCCTCTATAAATCACACAATTACTTAAAATGACAAACTCTCTGAGGCTCTTCGAACCCTTTCTTTTCGATCATTACAGATCTTCGATAGATCACATGTAGATGAGGATAAGATCATCAGTAAAAAAAAGTTAAATGATAAAATAGATAAAATATCGATATATCTAAGTGTAACTCACTCAATCCTAGCTTATTTCTATAAAAGTGGGATGGTGAAAAGATGACTAGATAGGTTATTATATTCATCACACTCCCATTCCTGATTACGAATGAAGAGGAAATGATGTCTTTAGTAATGATTGGAAGAAAGAAGGGAGATAATGAACCCTATATTGTTATTTTGGAAGGTGAGGTTATACCACCCCTTTAGGAATATAAGGATTTATAAACAATCAGAGATTTGGCTACGGTAACTGGGTTCTCATCCTCGAAGAGATTATTGAAGTGTAGCATTAATTGGGCCAGTATTTTTTAAATGTTTGGTATAAGTAGAGAAAGTGTGAGGTTAATGAATGGAAGAACGTATTGGCTAGGTTTTGGCAAAGGTATTTCATGGCCATCTTATAAAATTTATTCGTAGAAACTAGAGCAAGTTGCTCACCCCATTCGATAATAGTTTGTTTGAGAATGTGATTAATAAATGCTTGAGAACGTGGGGGTTTATTTATATTCCCAATGGGTCTAATTCGAGAAGGGTTTGAGGGGCCAATAACTCGAGTATCATTTTAGCCTCTGGGTGGATGTTCAGTTCTACCAATTATAGACGAATAGTCCCCACGTTTGGATACTTTTCATTCATTATGATCAGAACCCAAAGCACCATTGATCTCCACCATGTTTACTAGATGTTATTGGCATAAGCATGTTTCTTGGTGGGCCAGGTTGAGGTTATGACCAAAAGGATGAATCCAGGAAATGTGTTGATACAAAGGAGACTCGAAAGGGATAAACTAATAGATAAAGGATTTTTTTTCCATGAATTTGGGCAGCAGACATGCTAATTTTAGTAGGCCGAAAGATAAAATCAAGGTTGTGAGAAGACAAAATATATATTTCAAAAAATAAGGAAGGAAGCATATCTGGGGGCTATAGAGAAATAATGAAGATGATTGCACTCAGAAGACATTAGTTCAAATAAAAGGAAATCTCACGAGACCTTAGCACACAAGAAAGTACAGAGATCTGTGGAAGCATAAAGGGTTTGGAACGAAGAAGACAAATGCCAAATTTTCTTTAGAAATTTGGAAGTGCAAAAAGTGTCAAATGGAAAAATCCTAGGTTTTATATAGAAAGAAAGGGTGGCCCTTCAAATTCGATGCACTGATTTTATTAGATCTAATGGATCCTCATCTTCGATGGAATACTCGCACGGTCGACGCATGTGCAGAGGATTTTCATGCTCACTCTCATTTTAGAACCATGTGCATCGTGAGTTGTGCAATGATTACATCACAACACCCGAACGTCGGTATACATTGGGACCATATGATGATAACTTATCACATTACTGCAAAACCCCCCAACATCAAAATAAAATTATGCTAAATCAAAATCTAGACGTTAGCCATATCTATAAGATATCAAAATGAAAAAATTAGTCACATCAGCATCAAATCAAAACCCTCATTAGGTGTGGCAGCAAGAAAAGTGGTAGGAATGCACTTCAGCCACGATTAAGACTCTTTAACTCATCTGTATGAATGCGAAGAGCCTCACTACACCAAAATGGGCAAATTGTCACCTTTCAGCAGGCCAGCCTCGTCAAGGTCATTGACCGTGATAAAAAACACGCGTTTTGTGTCACGGTCATTGACCTTGACACGACCGTGACAAGAAATTGTCACGGTCATTAACCGTGATAAGCCCGTGACAAATTTACTTGTCACGGTCAATGACCTTGACACGATCGTGACAATGTTTACAGCAAAAACCCTTTCCTCCTTCTTTTTTCCCTCTCGCGTCGTTCCCTCCCTCTCTCTCTCTCTCGACGCTGCTCTCTCTCTCTCTCTACTTTCAGGTTTAATTCTCTCTCTCTCTCTCTCTCTCTCTCTCTCTCTCTCTCTCTCTCTTCCATTTATATATATGTTTGTGTGTATATATATGTGTGTATGTGTGTATATATGTGCGTGTGTGTGTGCGTGTGTGCGTGTGTGGGGGGTGGGGCAGGGTGGGGGGCAGGGGGTGGGGTAGGGTGGGGGGCAGGGGGTGGGGCAGGGTGGGGGTAGGGGGTTAAAAATGTAAATAAATAAGTAATTTTCTATAAATTTCCAAAAATAATATCCAAAAATGTAAATGTAAATAATATCCAAAAATGTAAATTTGTAGTAATTGTCATCTGAAGTTGCTAAAAGCATCCGAAGTTAAAAAAGCATGAAAAATAAAATATTTTTTAAGATTTGTGGTGAATAACTAAAGTTAAAAAAGTATTACTTTAGTCATTAAATTACTTTTTGAATTCGGGCGATGCGCGTAAATTTGTAGTAATTGTCTTATAATAAAGATCAATTAAATTACTTTTTATTCCTATTTAACTTTTCTTTCTATACACCCTTAATTATATTTAAAGTTTAATAAAATAGGAGTTATAGAAAGAAAAGTGGGGTTTAAATAAAAACACTTTTTTTTAAATTTTAGGTTCTGGTGCATAATCTTACTTTATCACAATTAATTTATATGCCTCAAAGTTATTTTATCACTCTTAGTTTATATTTGTGATAATACTTTATGAACCACAACTTTAGGTTGATTATTTTAGAACTTAACCCATGAATTTATTTTTGTATTTGAATTAACCCATTATATGAAACATACTTGAAATTAAATATAGTGCGCATAGATACTAGCATTCTAGTTCTTATGCGTACGCATTCAATAGCCCTTAGACCCGTTCGAGAGTCATTACCCCTGTAATGAGATCTCTCGAATTGTCCCGTTTGGACAGTTTGAGACTGTATAATTTCTGTATAATATTCTTATTGGCTTAAAGTTGTTACTTTTGGAGGAAGTTCTGCAGTCGTATCTTAATGTTCTCTGGGTACATACTAGATTGACAAGTGTGACTGTTATTTCAATTGACCAATTGAAATAACACTCACACCTTCCAATCTACGTCGTGTACTTGGGGAACTAAGGGGATATGCTGTCGAATGTTTTTCAAATCGTAACAATGTGCATAAGCTGTTAAGTATATTACAGAAAAATGCAGTCTTGAATGGGATAGGACCACTTACCCTTTAATAGGATAATTAAATGATGGGATAATTAAATAAAACATACTATAAATCTAAGTTTTGTTTACCTTTAATAGGTGTTTAGTTGTGATAGCTGTGATGGGATATCCGAAATACAAAGAGTGGATGGGTGAGACTAATAGAATGGGGGATATGTTTCGCAGAGGTGCTAACGAATTTGTGAAATATGCAAAGAGATGTCGTAATGATGAAGAGTTTTCGTGTCCGTGTGCTAGGTGTAAGAATGGTAAGGTGTTTGAGTGGAAAACAGTTGAACTACATTTGTTAAGATCGGGTATGCAAGATAGTTATCGATTTTGGAGTTTTCACGGTGAATTAAAAGTTCCTTTTGTCCCCGACCAACCTTCAACAAGTAGAATAGATGTAGAAGGGGATGACGTAGATCATAATATGTTAGAGGATTTAGTTGATGATGCGTACGGAGTTTATGAAGCTGAGGAGAATGAGGTCACTGATGATGTAGAAGATTCAAGTGCTCGTGAAGATAACACGATAAAACTTGACGATGACTACCAAAGTTTAAAATTTAAGGTGACCCAACCGTTATACTCTGGCTGTGAGAAAGATCAAACAACTTTACATGCCATGGTTGGTTTGCACAGTTTGAAGACACAGTACGGTTTTTCTAGCAATAGCATGACGGGAATTCTGAAATGGGTGAAGGGCTTATTACCCAAGGTGAATACACTTCCAAATAGCTATCCTGTTATGAAGAACAATTTGAAAGGTTTGGGAATGAAGTATAAATCGATTCATGCTTATGTGTATGATTGCATACTATACCGAAAGGAGTATGAAAATCTCGATTGTTGTCCAGTATGCGATGAACCTAGATATGTCCAATCTACTAGTAAGGAAGGCACAAGCTCAAAAGTGCCTCAAAAAGTATTGAAATATTTTCCCGTTGGGCCTAGATTAAAGCGATTTTTCACAGTACCATGGATTGCAGAGGCAATGACTTGGCATGCTAGGGCAGAAGTAGGGGGTAATATCATGCGTCATCCTATTAATTCTACTGCCTGGCGGAGGATGAATTTTGAGTATCCCGATTTTGCTCGAGAACAACGCAACATTCGTTTGGCTATATCAACAGATGGTTTCAATCCATTTGGAAATCTAAGCACCAATCAGAGTGTATGGTCAGTGATCCTAGCCCCACTCAACCTCCCTCCTTCACAGTGTACGAGGAAAATACAAATGTACAGAACTCGAGAATTTCATACAAGGCTCTTACTTTCTTTCGAGCGAGTGCAAAAGATAAAAACCTCGTTGAAGCTGAAATGACTTACTATGGTGTAATCCAAAATATATTTGAATTGGATTATATAAGCTTCAAAGAGGTTGTATTTTACTGTGAATGGGTAAGAGTTGAGGATAAAAATGCTTGTAAAGTTGATCCTGTCACCAATTTGATCATGGTTGACTTGTCCAAGTTGAAGATCAACGACCACGTGAGCGATGAGCCATTTGTTTGTGCATTTCAAAAGGTTAAGCAAGTGTTTTACTCGGAGTATATCAACAACGAGCCGTGGTCAATTGTCCAACACGCGCCAAGGCATTTAAATAGTAGTGTGGATGACTTGGCTGCTCCTACCGAATATCAATCCATTTTTTATGATAACCCGAATTTGAAACAATTTTTCAATTTGTAATAAATATTTCAATTTGTACCGAAACATCCATTTTTAATGCTTTTACTTGATCTGCACTTTATCATTTTCACTCTTGTGTAGTGTGCGTGTATGGAGAGGAGATTAATACATAAATATTCCAACTACATCTAAGTTTTATTTATACTAATCCATGAATATATGCTTCTTACCTTTAATAGGTGATTAGTACATAGTTATTTGGGGTGTCCTATTTATGGAGAGGAGACTGAATCTCTTCGTCTATTCGAACACTAAGAAATGCCATAATCCTATGGAGCGATGCTCTGCAAATTCCTCCCAACCGTTATGTAGCCAAACATCACCAGTTGAAGTTGTCAATTCCACTTTCCATACCCAACCACTTGGAACTTCTAGAAAAACATGGGAGACCATTGAAAGGTGGAATTGATAACTTCAACTGCTGATTTTTGGCTACACAACGGTTGGAAGGAATTTGCAACGCATAACTCCATAGGATTATGGTATTTCTTAGTGTTTAGATATGAAGAGAATTATATTTGACACGATTGCCCGGGGTACATTAGTTGGAAGGAGGTGCCATATGAGCTCAAGTTAGCTGTTTGAGTGACACTACAGGTAATGTATATATATTTATATATCAATTTCGATTTCGATTTCAATTACGATTTATATTTATCTATATTTGAGGGGTGGATACTAATTTTACTTTATTTCAATTCAGGGGACAGGGAGTGGCCCTAAGGGTAGGCCACATATGCTCTATACTTATGTGGCTATTCGGACGAGAAGGGAAGGATAAGGAGGTGTTCCCGAGCGTCGCGGTACAAAATCTCTTTTCCATGCAAATAATTTGTAGATTTGAGATAATTGATGGTGATGTTGTTTCTTCTTAAATAGTTTCTTATTTGAATATATATTTGCATTATCTTTAGTTTGTTCGGATATATGATGTTTGGAACAGGTACAACGTTGCTATAACAGGTACAAATATACTGCTGGGCAGTGGCAGTGGCCATACTGCCCAGCAGATTTTTTTTAAATTCTCCCCAGAATTGTCACGGTCATTGATCGTGACACGTCCGTGACAAAGGTTGTCACGGACAATGACCGTGATAATTTTTTTAAAAAGGGTCACGGCTTTGTCATGGTTTATAACCGTGACAAACGTGTCACGGTCATTGACCGCGACACGACCGTGGCACAAAACGCGAGTTTTGTGTCAAGGTCAATGACCGTGACACGACTGTGACAAAAAAAGTTGTCTCGCCTCGAAATGTCACGGTCATTGACCTTGACAAGTTGGATTTGTCAAGGTCAATGACCTTGACAAATGGGCAGATTTGGTGTAGTGCCTGGGGGTAGATGGTGAGGGGGATTTCAAGTCGGGTTAGTCCAAATATGATTCATTAACGGGATTGACCAAACGCCCTTGTCGATTTCCATCAGACGATCAATAGTTCAACCTCAGTTTATCCACACAATTAGTCATTAATTTAAACAAGATTCACATTCCCTATAAAGATGGACCACTATCCCATTAGATAAGAAATATGGAACATGTGAAGAAACTAAAGACAAACACGTGTCCCACTATGTTGACCACTTCCTCAAGTTATGTAATAGAATAATAGGAATACCATTATATGGCTAGTATATAAATCCAACGCAATGTTGAATGACGAGCTAAGTAAATCTCTTTGTATAAAACCTTTATGTAATTTTTGAAATTAATTAAGACAACAACCCCCTCTCTTTGCCCTATGGAAATAGGTCAATACAATTGAACCACGTATATCTGGTGTTCATCTCTTTATTTCTTTATAGGCATTACCTGTAAGGACAAATTTCCAATTGATTCAATTAGTATGTGTTGGCTTAATTCTGGACAAAACTATCTAAGTCGAAGGATGGAAGTTCCTGACCTTTAAGCCTATGGCGTTTGAGTTGAAAACGTAGCGGCCAAGCAGAAATTGAAGATATCATCATTGTCGATTTTCGGGCCATGTTTAATGTTGTCAACCTTTCAAGTTTTCCATGGTCTCTAAAGGTGTAAATGCACATGATATATAGAGCCTTGGAAATTTTTTGGGTGTCATATTTTTCTAAAAATTAAGTTGAAATGATTTTTTATTCTTTAAAGAAAAAATATTTTTTTCCTAAAAACCTGTTTGAACAAAATTTGAATCTCGTTCGAAAGATATTCCCAGGTCGTTCGAACCTGGTATCAAACGTGTTTTTCTCCTTATTGTTCGAACAACATTCGTTATGCAAATTCGTTCAAATGAAATTTAAAAGTTGTTCGAACGATCGTCGTTTTTTGCAGCAATTTCGTCAGTTTTTAATATTTTCCCACTATCTTTTCAACCACCTTTATGTAGTTCGGGAAGGAAGTATTTCCACAGACTTTTGGAGACTTTTGAGAGTATTCTAACGTGTTTTTAAGAGCATAAATACAAATCTAAAAGTCCTTTTTTGTGTGTTAAGCTTTAATAGTTTAATCTCCACCAAAAGCACATAGTTACAACCAATAGTTTTTTTATCCAAGTTTCTTCATTTATTATGCACTGAGATAATTGGTTTGGCACCAGGTATCATTTTCTACCCTAAACAGAGAAATTTTCCTACGAAGGATTATGTTTGTTGTTAGTGGTGTACATACGGAGGCGGACTTCGTGTGTTGACGATTGATTTGCCCCATCGGTGGACTCTAAGATGAAGGTGGAGACCTGAGTTATCAATTAGGCAGAGGTGGAGGAATGAAGAAGCGTCAAGTATTGAGCAGGCGTCAGGTTGTTAAAGTAAGTCTTTCCGTCGTGTCCTTGTAAAATTGTACTTAGTGGACTTGTGATTGGGCCGTCTGAGGTTTTTCCCATTGTGAATTTTCCTCGTACATCGCGGCGTTGTGGTGTGTTTTATTTTATCTTGCAAAAATCACATAGATGCATGCTTAGGCTTAAAAAGATAAAAATCGATTTAATCACAACATTTGTTTAAATTGGTGCTAATTTAATTTTGCAAAAAGTTTAGTGTAATTTAATTCAAGTAAATTTGGCGAAATTCATATTTGGTTTGTTTGGATAATTTGGAACTTGAATTGAATTAGTTTCGTTTAAGAAATTTAAATATTTGTTTGGTTTAATTTAATTTTAATGTTGAAGAAATTAAAATCTTAAGTGAAATTTAAAATTTGGAATATTGTGTGAACCATATCCCATATGAATTTAAAAATTGGCACATATGTTCTAACGTCACTGTTGATTTTATTGTACTATGTGTGGATTATATTTCTACTGTAACATTTACTATTTTTCTTCATTGATAAATATTATGTCAATGATATTTTTATAACATAATTTTTTTTTAAAATAGTGGTGTATGGTGTGAGAACCCGAACTCGAGGCACTGCTCCTCTCCTTCCATCCCCGTATGTCCTTTGGGACAAAACGTGGAGAATGGTATTTAAAAGGTAAAGTATGATCATCGCCTTGTTATCTTTGAAAAGAATGGAGTCGCTAGTCTGTTTTTCTCAAAACCGACAAATGGAAGGGGTAAGCCTTCATAGAGACCTAGTGTTGGAAAGTGGTCTACATATTTAAGTAGAGAGTCAAAGGTCCAGGGATTGGGTTACAAATTGGGAAGGTGTTAGGCAAACTCATCTCCGTTTTGGTCTCAAATATAGATGTAAAGCATTTATATCAATAAGCTATAGTGTAAAAGAAATCAAAAAGTGAAAATATTTAGTACGTACCTAGATTGTGCAGTGTGGGATATGTGTAGATAATATTGACAAAGGATTATTATGTACACTCGTATGATCATTCGAGTGAGCTTATGTACTCGCACAGTGCAATTCAAAGTTCACGTAGTTTGCGAAGAAATAAGAGTGATTTTACCTCTTATAGAGGCTCGATGCCAAAGATTTAGACTTTCTTTGATCTATTAAGGTATTTTAGAATTAGACAAGACCGAGTCTGAAGATATAAATGATTTGTATTAATAAAACATCTTGAACAAGATTAATTCACTCATAAAATACTTGATGATGAAAGAATGACCAAACTTCCAATATTAAGAACAAAATTGTAGATAAATCCTCGGATCTAGTGATCCTCTAACCTACATGAGAACATTTCATGGTTTTGGAACCTTTTTGTTTAGTTTTTGGATTTTTTGTGCGAATAAAGATGAAAACAGATGATTGTGTACAAGATTTAACTTGAGTTATAGATATCGGGTTTCTCGGATATGCCTATGCATCAACCAGAAGTGGAAACAAAGTCAATGTAATTCAGACTTGACCTTTAGAGAAAAGTCAAGTCTAAAGAATGGGAGGGGTTAGGAGAAAAAAGAATTTTGGGGTGGTTTTGCGGTACAACACCACCCTTTTATATTTAGACTTCAAAATAAGATGTTGAAAAGCAATGCATGTGCAATGTTACGCGTGCTCTTTTTCATTTCGGCAACTATCCGACTTGGAATCAACCTTTTTTGAAGTGGATCTAAGGTTACTTTAAGATAAATTACCTTTAAAGGAAAAAGAAAATAATAAAGAGGCAAAAGTTGTTTTTCCCGGGGGGGGGGGGGGAGGGGTAATGGGAAGGAAAAGGTTAGGGATTTAGATTATAACTCCTTGTGTAAGTTTGTAAAGGGTTTTGAATGTAGAAGAAGAGAGTTGTGGGAATTTTTTGAAGAGAAATCACTTATGTGAAGAAGGATAGAATTTAAGCATGAAGTTAATGCTTGATGAAATGGTAGGTGAGGGGCTCTTTTTATAGCCAAATTTCCAGGGCTGGAGGACCGATCGGCCATGGGTACTGTACACCTAAAACCGATCGGTCAAGCGCATATTCCCTTGGTTTTAAGGCTTATTCTGTCCAAGTTTGGATTCATTTAAAGGATTTATTAATGGGCCTCTTAGGCTATAGGGCCTTTTAGTGAGGCATTTTGGATTTCCTTGAGGCTTGAATTTCATTTAGGCCTTTGGGAAACCATGATAAGTAGTGATACATTTATGGAGAAAATTGGGGTGTCTATAGAGCCCCTTAAAAGTGGATTTAGTTCTCGATGAACATTGTTGTAAATAAAGATGACCGTTCTGCGACGGCGGGTTAATTGTCATTTTTGAATAGGAATTATGTTCCCTTGAAGTGTTTATTTAGAGGAATGTTCCTTTGAGAGGATTGTTGTGCTTGCTCGATTGTCTTCCTAATGTCTGGGGTATCTTTAACGTCTGCAGGAGACGAATGTATGTTGTGATACACTGTGTCAATTTTTTACGTTCTCATGAGGTGAGGTGTTTTAACGAAACACCGAATTAATTGAAACCATAAACATTAGACAGGGTGTTTGACGAAACATCGGATTGATTAAATCCATCCCCATAAGACGGGGTGTTTGATGAAACACCATATGGATGGAAACCGTCCGCATGAGACGGGTTGTTTGAAGTAATACCAGACTGAATAAAAATGTTTGCATGAGGTCGAAACAACAAATTTACTGAAATTGCCAAGATGAGGTGGGTGTTTGACGATATATCTAATTGATTGAAATCGTCCACATGAGACGGGGTGTTTTAAAAAACACAAGACCAATTGAAACCGTCCACATGAGAAGGAGTGTTTGACAAAACACCAGATTGATTGAAACCATGCGCATGAAATGGGGTGTTTGATGCAACACCAGATTGATTGAAACAATTCGCATGACATAGGGTGTTTGACTAAACATCAAATTTATTATAATTGTTCACACGAGACGGGGTGTTTCATGTAACACCAAACTGATCAAAATCCTCTGTATGAGATGAGGTGTTTGATAAAACACCAGACTGGCTGAAACCGTGCATATGAGATGGGGTGTTTGACACAACACTAGACTGATTGAATCATACGCATGAGACGAGGTGTTTGACAAAACACCAGAATGATTCAAATCATCCTCATGAGATGAGGTGTTTGACAAAACATCAAATTAATTAAAACCATCCACGTGGGATGAGGTTCAAGGAAGGGAAAAATTAATTTGGAAACAAGAACTTTTTTAATTAATATTGGAAGCGATTTTAATTTTTGAAATTTATTGAGGAGTTGAGTTTTTATTTTTGAAATTTATTGAGGATTGGGAAGAAAAGGGATTTTTGGATTTGATTTTTGATTTTTGATATTTATTAAGGAAGAAAATGGATTTTTGGATTAGGTATTTTTATTTTTTAAATTTTTTAGAGATTTTATTTTTATGAATTGAAATGATTGAATTTGGATTTTTCAAGGATTGATTGGGAAAGAAAATGATTCACTACCTGAATTAAAGGGGAAATACCAATCAGCGAAGCATTGGGCACGTGTGACTGATCAGGAAAGTGAATGATTGACCGATGGGTCAAGTGTTTGGCCCTCTTTATAAATGGAAAATTTACCATTTCTCCCCATTCTCATTTTTTCATTCTCCCTCTAGCTTATCTCTAGTCTTGTTTTCTCGCTAGTTTTTAGAGTCCTTTGAGTTCTTAAGAGTCCCTGTTTTTGGAGTTATCTTGCGATAGCTAACAAGGAGGTTGGTGAGCTATTGGAGATCTTATCTTCCGCATGTTAGGACTCAAAACTAGACTAATTGAATCGTCCATGTTTGATGAAACACCAGATTGATAGAAAACATTCGCATGAGACGGGGTGTTTGACGTAACACCAGACTAATCAAAATCATCCGTGTGAGATGAGGTGTTTGATAAAATACCACATTGATTGAAACGGTCCACATGAAATGAGGTTCAAGGAAGGGAAAATTTAGTTTGGAAACAAGAACTTTTTTTTATTTAATCTTGGAATTTTTAATTTCTGGAATTTATTGAGGAGGAAAAGGGATTTTTGTATTTGAATATAAATTTTTGAAATTTATTAAGGGATGATTGGTAAGAAAAAAGATTTTTGGATTTGATTTTTGAAACTTATTAAGGTAGAAAAGGGATTTTTGGATTTTAATATTTATTTTTGAAATTTATTAAGGGATTTTTTTTTTGGGAATTGAAATGATGTATTAGAATTTTTTGGATATTTATTTAGGGATTGATTGGGAAGAAAAATGATTTATTGGCTGAATTAAAGTGGCATGACCAATTGGCTAAGCGTTGGGCGCATGTGATCGATGGGGCAAGAGCACGCTTTACCGATCGATCAAGTGTTTGGCCCTCTTTATAAATGGGAAATTTTCCATTTCTCCCCATTCTCACCTTTTCATTCTCCCTTTAACTTGTCTTTGGTCTTGTTTTCTCTCTAGTTTTAGGAGTTCTTTTAGGTTTTTAGGGCCCCTATTTTTTTAGTTATCTTGTAATAACTGACAGGGAGGTTAGTGAGCTATTGAAGATCTTATTTGACGATCTTCCAGATGTTAATACTCAACCTGAGGCTAGAAAGCCCAATAATTGGGAATAGATGGAGATTAACATAGAGTCGGTGGTGAGAGATCAAGGTATGTGCCACCACGTGCCTCATCCTGATGATTGGGTTATTCTTCTACCAAAGCCGAACATTCACATCTCTACCACTGTGCGCATGGTCAGGTGCGTATTTAGTTTTATGCAGTTTTTTACGTTATGCTTTTATTCATGCATTGGAAATGTATTTTTGCAGCATTTATGCATGTTCGTTCATTATTATTTCTGCACACTTCTTTATAGAATCTTCATGATGGTAGTTCCACCCGTTTTAGGCTTAAGGGTTTCCCTAAGTGGGTACTGACTTTGTGGGATGAAGAGCACTTTCCTGATGTCATTTGGGAGATGGTACGAGGTTGATAAGCTCGAAAAACAGTGTTGTTTATACCCTAAATAGACTCATTTTAATTGTTAGTTCTAGTTATTTTTGTCCCTGTTTATGTAGTTATTTATCTTGTATGTAAATACGTAATTGCGATTTTAAAATACTTAATTCAAAACAATTGCGGCCAAAATGTGGTCAAAAGAGTCAATGCATACTTTATGAATGACCTCTAGCCTTCCCAAATCATTTCTCTAGCCTTCCCTATTTTCTAGCCTCTCGTGTGTATGTGTGTGTCTACGTATTATTTTTGTTGTTATTATTATTATTACTATTATTATTATTATTAGTGTTATGTCTTATTTAAAGTGTGTATTTTTACAATTGTGTTATTTTGTTATGTTAATACGTGTTCGTTTACTATTACTATTATATGTATGTGTGTTTAATATTTAAGTTTTTATATGTATAATACTATATATTTACTTATATGCAGGGGAGGATTCAAGGGGGGTGCGAGGAGGGGCGGAGGCTCCCCCTAGGATTTTTGAAAACAATTACAGAGAATAAAAAATCCATGGGGTATTTTGTGTAAAAAGATAAGTAAAAGGTGATTTTTAGAAGGTTTTGAAACTTAAAGGGGCAAAAACATAATAAAATTTCATTTAACTTAAAATCGAAACCCTTATCTGACCTCAACCACTCTTTTTTGTTCTCTATCATTTCATCACTTCTTACATACATGCTTTCAACTCCGGACCTCAACTCTCTCTACTCCAGCCCTCACCTCTTCTAGTCTCAACTCCTCTGGCATGTGCTGCTGCTGCTCTCCATTAGCCAGTAAGAAATCATCTTTTTTTAATGTTGTTTCATTTATTAAATGTAGAAGTGATGGGTTAGAGATTTGAACTCATCAGAAGTTCTAATCAATTCAAATCTAAGCCCCCCTGAAAGCTGTTAACTATTAACATTAAACCCTTTTTGAATGTTGTTAAATATTAATATTTAGTTAATATTGTTAAAACTTAAATGTTATTAGTTAATATTGTTAAAACATAAATGTTAATAATTAATATTAAATGTTAATATTTAGGCAATATATTATTATTCTTAGACATAATTTGATATGTTGAATTTTTTTTAAAATTTTTATGTTGAATATTGTATTTTTATACTTGTAGGTACCCAGAATTTGGGTCCATGGGCCTCGACGAGTAGCCCAGTTCTGACGGCCCAAAATCCAGGCCCTCTATCTTTCATATTGACCCGGTCTCTCCCCACGATCCCATGAAGAGAAGTTATAAGGGCGCACAACCCCGTGAAGGGAAAGGATAGGGAAGAGGGCTAGTATGAAGGAACCCATCATCTCCACTAACTAGCATACACATGTATAAATTAAACCCTGGGTCCGGGGCAAAGGACAAGTTGTATTCTCTGTACTTATTCTTCAGAATATAGAGAAATAACACTGACTGCACCACCGTGGATGTAGGCATATCTTTGCTGAACCACGTACACCTGTTGTTGTGTGATTGGCATTTTATTTTATCTTTTCCTGGTTATTACCTCTTTCACATTTATTTGTGTTGCATAATAATTGTCACCACAATTGGCGCCGTATGTGGGAAACGTTCATCTTTCCCTGAGAAGAGCCCACGCCAAGAAAAAATCTAAGATGTCTGGTCACAGCAGCAACGCTCCTCAAGCAGGAGATATTCAGGAACCACCTGCTCCTCGCAGGATTAGGTCTGAAGTCCGACGTTCAGATCAAGGGGCTCGCTTAGAAAGGCCAGCCTCAGAAGAGAGTCAAGGACCAGCAAGGTCCACGCAGATATCCAGGTTGATCGATGCATACGAGGCAAGGCTCCACGAGCAGAGGGAGTCTTCTCGCAGATATGAGCCTGAGAATGCTCGCTTGAAAAGAAGACTGGAAAAACTGGAGAAGGAACTACGCCCTGATACCAGGAGACGCCCCTATCGCACTCCTAGCCCTCAGGCGAGCAAATCTCGCAGCCGAGGAAGGAGCCCTAGGCGGCAATATCAAGGGTACGGAGGTGGCGACTCAGACGACGACCTCCGCGAACAACAAAGAAAAGCTCGCCTCTACCAGAGCCCTGATCGCAGCGACGACAACATACGGAACCTGGTCCGTAGAGAAATGGACCAACATCCAGCTCACCGCGGCACCAGGTCGACCAGAGAGCTCGCCAGGAGAGCCCTCAAGACCCAGATGAAATCACCCTTCACGAGGGAAATTGAAGAAGAAGAGGCTCCCAAAAAGTTTGCCATTCCAAGGTTCAAGATTTACAATGGGAAAACTGATCCCATTGATCATGTCAGGCAATACCGGCAGGCTATGACCCTCTGGAATCACCGAGATGCACTGATGTGCCGTATTTTCCCCTCGAGCCTTCATGACGTGTCCCAGAAATGGTTTGAGAAACTCCCTCACCGATCCATCAGAAATTTCAAATCCCTGGCCGAGCTCTCTACGGCCCGGTTCATCACCAGCAGCTCCCATCCCAAAAGGATGGATGCTCTATTAATAATGAAGAAAACACCTCAGGAGACACTCCGAGACTACGCGAAGAGGTACTGGGAGTTATTCAATGAGGTCGAGGACTGCGCGGAAGAGGTGGCAGTGGCTTCATTCAAAATTGGGCTACCTAGCTCTTCCCTCCTTTACCAGTCCTTGACAAAGAAGGAAGCTACGACCATTGACGACCTGATGGCCCGGAGTAAGAAATATGCAAAGGTGGAAGATGTCACCCGCCTTAATGTAGGAGAAAATGGTCGAGCCAAGCTCACTACCAAGGGAAGTGAGAAAGTTGAGAACCAGAAAAAAGGAGGAAAGAGTGGGGGCAAGAATGGCTCTAAAAGCGGAGGGAACCCTGACGTTACAAAATCATTCCAGGCGGTCAACACCGTCTTCAAAGAACCAATTTACAAAATTCTCGCAAAGATCAAGGATGAGCCGTTCATCAAATGGCCCCGGAAAATGGGAGGAGACCCCTCGAAAAGAAACAATGCATTAAGATGCACTTTCCACAAAGAGGGAGGGCATAAGACCGAGCATTGCAAGGCTCTTAAGTCCCACCTCGAGGAGTTGGCCCAATCCGGACATTTGAATGACTTTGTGGAAAAGAAGGTAGAGAGAATGACTGCCCACAAGGAGGCGAAACCCGACAACGTATTGGAAGATGACGCCGGACACGAATTCGCAGTAATCCACGGAGTATCCGATGTTAAGCAAATCCAGGGTAACTCAGCTCGAATGGAGGTAAAGAAGCTGACAGCGGTGATGCAAGCTTTTCAGATTGATCCAGCAAAATCACAGGCAGGAAAAGTCGGCGAGCAGAGGACATCAAATACAACAAGCATATTGTTTTCACGGATGAAGATATTGTGGGAGTAAGGACCCCACATCACGATGCCTTAGTCATTACACTCAGGATAGCCAACTTTGATACTGACAGGCTGCTCGTCGATCAAGGGAGCTCATCCGAAGTAATGTACATCGACCTGTTCAGGAAATTGAAGTTGAACATCGCCGACCTAAAAGGAACCACTGTCCCTCTGGTCGGCTTCGCTGGGAAGATGACCATGCCTCTGGGCAAAATAGTACTGCCAGTGCGCGCTGGAAATGTTTCCAAAATGATCGAATTCTTGGTGGTCGACATCGATTCACCGTATCAAGCCATCCTCGGCAGGGGATGGCTTCATGCAATGAAGGCAGTCTCCTCGACCTACCACCAGAAACTCAAATATGTCACCGAGCGGGGAGTGATGGAGATACATGGCGACCAGGCGATGGCGAGAAAGTGCTTCATAGCGGCTATCTGACCAAAGCCAGAGAAAAGAGCCGTTCAAACCAGCGAGAAAGTGGAGGAAGGTGCAATCCCTTCCAAATAGCAATTAAAATATGGAAGGCCCGGAGTGGAAGAGACCAGGCTCCTCCCCTCCGAGCGTGTTGTAGAGGACCTGGTAGAAGTGATGGCTAAAGAAGGCGACAACAGCAGAGTCTTCCTGATCGAGACCTCACTCACTGACCAAGAGTAAAAGGATTTGTTAACCTTACTCAGAAGCAACATAGATGTTTTCGCTTGGGAACCCTATGAGCTGCCAGGAATTGATCCCAATATGGTCTGCCATCGGTTACACGTCAATCCCACATTCAAGCCGATAACGAAGAAGGCACGACGAACTGCTCCCGAGAAGGCCAGATCAATAGAAAAAGAAGTCTAGAAACTGCTGGATGCAGGGTCCATACGGGAAGTGCAATTCCCCAAATGGTTATCCAATCTAGTGGTAGTTCTGAAAAGCAACGGGAAGTGGAGAGTTTGCATAGACTTCACTGACATCAACAAAGCCTGCCCCAAGGATAGCTTCCCTCTTCTGAAAATAGACCAACTAGTAGACGCCACCGCAGCTCACGAACGAATGAGTTTTCTGGACGCATACTCAGGATATCACCGGATCCCCCTGAATGCCCCAGATCAGGACAAAACGGCGTTTATCACGATGGTTGGTTTATACTGTTACAAGGTCATGCCTTTTGGGCTAAAAAATGCAGGGGCAACCTATCAGCGGCTAGTTACTAAAATGTTCAAGAATCAAATGGGAGACACAATGGAGGTCTACATTGACGACATGCTCGTCAAGAGCAAGAAGAAGGAAAATCACCTCTCGGACCTATCAAGTACCTTCGAAATCCTCAGGAAGTACCGAATGAAACTCAACGCGAGCAAGTGTTCCTTCGGTGTCCAGTCAGGAAAGTTTCTTGGGTATTTGGTCAGTAAGCGAGGCATAGAGGCTAATCCGGACCAGATTGATGCAATCAAAAGAGTGCAACCTCCTTGCACAGTCCGAGATGTGCAGAAGCTCACTGGAATTCTCGCTGCTCTAAATCGTTTCATTTTTAAATCCTCCGAGAGATGCAAGCCCTTCTTCCAACTCTTAAAAGGCAGCAAAATAGTAGAATGGATCCCAGGTTGCACACAAGCGTTAGACGAGCTCAATTCCTACCTAAGCTCCCCACCGCTGCTTGTCATACCATATCAAATGGACTCTTTGTACCTCTACCTCTCTGTATCCAGCCATACTGTCAGCTCAGCGCTAATGTGTGAAGTTACAGGGATCCAACATCCAGTCTATTACGCGAGCAAAACCTTACTAGACGCCGAGCAGCGCTACCTACCATTGGAAAAGCTCGCATTCGCCCTAGTAATGTCCTCGAGGAAACTGAAGCATTACTTCGAAGCTCATACGATCATCGTCCTTACATCACACCCCCTCAAGGCTGTCCTAAGGAAGGCGGATTTGTCGGGCAGACTGTCTAAATGGTCAGTCGAGCTCGGCCGATTTGACATCCAATTTCAACAAAGGACAGCTATCAAGGGTCAAATCCTTGCTGATTTCATAGCTGAATTCACAGGCGAAGAACCCTTCGACCAGCCTAAGCCAACAGAACAAAGCAACCAGGCTACAAGGGAAGGCTGGAAACTATTCGTTGATGGAGCCTCCAACTCAAAGGGGGCAGGAGTAGGAATTGTTCTCATCACTCCAGAAAATACAGTCCTCGAGCAAGGAATAAGGCTGGGATTTGCAGCCTCCAACAACGAAGCAGAATACGAAGCCTTGGTAGCAGGTCTCCAAAGGGCGCAAACTCTGGGAGCAAAGCATTTGTAGGTATTCGGAGATTCGCAACTAGTTTCCAATCAGATAAGTGGAGACTATAATGCGAAGGACGAGAGAATGGCAGCCTACCTCTCCTTGGTAAAAAACTTAATGACGAACTTTAAAGAGATCAACATCCAACAGTTTCCCAGGGGGCAAAACAGCCACGCTGACGCCTTAGCAGCCCTGAGCTCGGCAGTTGACTCTAGCCTTAAAAGGATCATCCCTATCGATTTCCTCAGTTTCCCAAGCATTTACCCCAACTGCGAGCTGACAAAAGCAAAACCAATACTCCAATTGGAATCAGCCCCCAGCTGGATGGATCCCTTGAGAGATTATTTAAAGAACGGAACGCTCCCAGAAGATAAGAGGACTGCCCACCAGATAAGAGTCAAAGTTGCTCGCTTTCATTTATCCACAGGAGGCGACTTGTATAAAAGATCTTTCTCCGACCCCTACCTTAGATGCGTCCACCCAGGCGATGTCAAAGTAGTGCTTCACGAGCTTCACGAAGGAATCTGTGGAAGTCACGTCGGAGGAAGGTCTCTAACCTTTCGAGCAATGAAGGAAGGTTACTGGTGGCCATACATGCAAAAGGACTCCGCAGTATATATCCGCAGATGCCTAAAATGCCAACTTCACGCTCCCATGGTCCACCAGCCCGCCAGCGAATTAAAATCCCTGACAAGTCCCTGGTCCTTCGCCCAGTGGGGAATGGACATCGTGGGACCACTGCCCACCGCTGCCGGCAATCGCAAATACCTGTTGGTTGTAACTGATTACTTTACCAAGTGGATCGAGGCAGAACCACTGGCGAACATCCGAGATGCTGACATGATGAGGTTCATATGGAGAAATATAATCACTCGATTCGGGATCCCCAGAACCATCATCACTGACAATGGAACACAGTTCGAGAGTGGCCCTTTTCAGGACTTCTGCGACAAACACGGGATCAGGCACCACTTCAGCTCGGTGGCCTACCCTCAAAGCAACGGACAAGCTGAGGCTTCCAACAAGACAGTGATCGCTGGATTGAAGAAGCGGTTAGAGCGAGCCAAAGGCGCGTGGATAACCGAGCTACCGCATATCCTATGGGCGTACAGAACGACTCCTAGGCGAGCCACAGGAGAAACGCCATTCTCACTAGCATATGGTATGGAGGCGGCCATCCCACTAGAAGCAGGATTGCCTACAATGAAATCCGACCTTGTCGAGCAGGGCCAGAACGATCAGGCTTTGCTCGTCGAACTCGACCTGGCCGACCAGTGCAGGGAACTTGCTCTAGTAAAACTAGCAAGCTATCAGCAACAACTCGCGAAGCACTACAGTAAAAGGGTCAATCCGAGGAAATTCAAAGTTGGGGACTATGTTCTAAGAAAGGTCCTGGGCAACACAGTGAAGCCATCAGACGGTAAACTGGGCCCGAACTGGGGAGGACCTTATAAGATAATTAGAGACGACCTGCGAGGTGCCTATCATTTGAAAACGATGGAGGGCAGAGAGATACCACGAGCATGGAACGCAGCTAATCTCAAGAAATTCTATTTTTAGGAGTTCTATTGTTAGATTTTTTATTGTACTCATTATGTGAAAGGGATTATGTGAAAGGGCAGTTCATTTCTCAATTCACCAATAAAAATCTCTCAGTTGATCACTCTCTAAAAAGTAACAATTACATCTTATTGCACATCCCTTTCAAATCACAGGCATAAGGGTTGACATACCAGGGGAACACCCTCCTCAGGTCATCGTCATGAAGCACGACAGACCTCTTAGCATTGCCCATGGCAAAATATGAAGCCCTACAGAGTATTCTTAGGCATCAAACCTACTGTGGTTGAACAAAATCCTGACCGGATGAAGACATCCAATACCAGGTGTGTCCTCGCTAATTGCCCTACTTAGGCCTAAGGGAGTGTGACGACACGACCTAAAAGGTAAAGGGAGGGCACAATGGTATTCTTAATACTGGACTGGGCGGACACTCACATGACAAAATAAAAAGGATTGTGAAGCTGCAAAAATATAAAAGGATTGGATGAACACGTTTAGTCGGCAAAATCGTCCAAAACTCGAACTTTCCATTAATCTTTTATATTTACAAACAATAATAGTACATGTTTAGTCGGCGAAGCTCGCCCAAAGCATTTACAATTATTAAAAAACAAAATCTCAAGGAGGTGGAAGCCTCCGAGCAAGATAATCAGCAACTTTAGCTCTCCTTCCATCATCAGGAGCAGTCCACGACCTCATTTGCGTCCAACTCTAATCGTCGCCGGGGAATAGCATCTATGGGGATCCATCAATCATCCCGCCTGAACGGATTGGGCATCAGAGTAGAGGAGGACATCTCGTGTCGATACCACAACGTCGAGTTCCTCGGGACCTGCAGCTCTTTGAGAGCACTCAACCACCCCTGATGAAGGAGAGCTCCTCGAACTCTGATAATCTTGTGGGAGCATCCAGCCAGCCCTGATCATGGCCATCAGACCACACTTGGCGAGGGCCCTTCTTGAATAGATGCCGCAAACGGGTAACGTCCCTCTGGAGCCCAGCAGCAGTCACATAAGATCGCCGAACATCGCCGCGTAGCTCCTCCATTTACCTCTCCCGCTGTTCCTCGGCTTACCTATTCCTACCCCTGGCACTCCTACCAGCACGCGGGAGGGGAGGCCGAGCAGCTCACGACGAAGAAGAACCTTGTAGGACTGCCGAAACGATGCTCGGCGAGTGCTCCTTAAGCCTAAGGACTTCCCTCCTCAAGTCTTCATTTTCCTGCTGCAGGAACTCCCCAACCTGATTAATCTCGGTGGCCTCCAGCAACCTTGCTCTCAGTGCACTGACTTCTTCTTGCACCGAAGCACCGATTTCTTCCATCTCCTGGAGCCTGTCCTTCAACTTGGCCACTAGCTCGGACTGATCCTTATATTTCTGGTTCCTTGACTTAGCAAGCCTACAAAGTCTAGCAAAGGCCTGGCGAACTGCAGGGCTTGCATTAGGACCGAGAGTCCTTCTTAGTTGGGAGGTAACAGGAATATAATCATCCACATCAACCAACTACAAGTAAAAGAAAGGGAAAAGAAAGAGATCAGCGTAAACAAAAATGGAGTCTTTTCATTAATAAGGAACGAGGTTACATCAGATTGAAAAAGAAAAAATTACAAAGCAGCCCTATCAATTAGCAACCTCGGCTGGCCCGGAGGTGGATGGTCCCTTGTCCTTATCAGCATCAGCAGGAGCATTACCCTCTGCAGGGGTGTCCTCTGTCCTCTCGACCAAAGGAACATCAGTAGAAGTCGCCTGAGAGACAGGACCGGTGCCTTCAGCAGTTGGGGCTGGGTCCTCATCGACGACTGGCTTTGGCCCTGGATCGTGCTCGTCAAAGAGGGGGGATGCAACGTCCACCCCAGCAGCCACGAGAGCCTTATTCCACCCTTTCTTGAAGTTCAGACGGCTGATATAGCCTATCTGAACCTCCGCGTCCTCATACGCAGCAGCCCAGCCAGAGTTGTACGAATCTTCCTTAAGAGTGGCTGCCTGGGCTTTCTCCGCCTCCAGTTGCTCGGCCAGAGCCCTGTTCTTCTCTGCAAGGTCTAGCTTGCTCGAGCACACCAGGTCATACGCCTTCCTCAGCTCGCCAAGATCCCTGACTGCATTATCTCTCTCGCGAGCAGAATTAACAAGAGCCAAGTCAGATGAAGCTCGAGCTGCATCAGGAGCCTTCAGATCGGCCTCCAGCTGAGACCCCCTGGCTACCAGGGAAGATTTTTACTGCTCCAGCTCACCATTCCTTCTCACCAGCTCGTCGTGAGAGCGATAAAGCACAGCGAAGTCGGTCACAAACTGCAAAGAACAAGTAAGAGATCAAGAAGAAGAAACCATCAAAACTGGTTAAAAGAAATTGAGAATTAGAAGAGAACTTTACCAAGGCGAGCCTCTGGCTAGCCTGCAGAGCCAATTGATCGGACCCCAACGCGATCTGCCGATCTGCAGGAAGGACTGCTCTCTCGAGCAGCGCAGGGGCAAGCTGAGGAGAGGCGGCCACCGAAGCCCCCTCGGGCAAGGCAGACACTGGGACCAGGGCTTGACCAGTTTTCGTCCTCAACTCTATCTTCCTCCTCTCCTCCTCTTTTTCTCTCTCCCTTCTCTTCCTTTCCTCCACTTTCTTCTTCTCTTCCACCTTCTTCCTCTCCTCCTCCTTTTTCCTCTCTCTCTCCCTCGCCTGCTCCTCCTCTCTCTTCTTCTTCTCTTGCTCCTGAGAAGAAGGCCAAGAACCAGTAGCTATGGCCCCAGAGGCAGTCTTCAGTTTCTTGGACCTCTGTGCAAGGAGCACATCATCATCATCATCGTCATCTCTGATCAGATTCTTCCTGGGAGGCATCTCTTCACCAGAAATGCTGGTAGTGCTCGACGAGTCTTGAGCCTCGGAATCCCCCTCAGAAGAACTGCTACTGTCAGCACTCCCTGCACCCAAGTTACTCACAGCGCCTGCAGGCTCACTCTTCGAGCTACTCTCCTCTTTGTCCAACTGGATGGGCTCAGTCGAAGTCTCTACGGAAGAGTCAAAGTCTGGAACACTATCCACAGGTCGGGCTATGAAGCTGGAGCCTGTGTTCTTATATTCAAGCAAAAAAGCGGCAGATCTGGGATGCTCGCCGTCACCCAAAGGCTCTCTGATGTTCCAAGCTTTAACCAACTCAGAAATTCGGACCTCGCTGAGAGCAGGTTCCACGTTCTTTGACCTCGTTGTAAAAGAAAATGCAGAAAGGGGTTAGAAAATCCATAAATCACCAAAGTTTGAAGCAACATTATCAATATCTACCTATATACTCTTCCCCATAAAAGGGAACAGTGAATCTTTCAGATCTTGACCCTTCAGATTGAGGAGAGAACTGCCAATTCCTAACAAGAAAACCCTCCTGCCAGTAGTCCTTATGGGAATCAGGTAGATTCACTACCAATACCCTATCAGGGCTCCTAGCTTTGAGGTACAAGACACCTGAACTAGTTCGAGAGAAGGAGTAACAAAAGCATACCTCGATAAGACCTAACCTAGTGTCGTACAATTGATTTATCCTATGCACACCATTCACTATTTTCCATACATTGGGCGAACACTGTGCAGGTACAATACCAAAATAGCTAAAGAAATGCAGAAACAGATCATTAGGGGGAAAGGTAAGTCCCCCCTGGGAGAGCAACAAAACGTGAATCCAATGTGCATCCTCTATATCCCTAACGTTCCTAGGAGGCGAGGCACAACACTCAATCTCTACCCACTCAGGAATGTTATAGAATTTTCTAAACTCCGTGACTGACCTATTTCCAATCTTCGCCATTGGAAAAATACAAGAAAAACTACAAACCAAAGAGAAAATACAAAGAGCACGAAAGACTTACAAGACAGAAGATCAGGTCAAATGGCGAAGAAGCAATGAGAGTAGAGATCGAAAGCAGAAGGTACAAAGTGTAAGAGTGCTCAGAAGATAGAAGATTGTTGGAAAAGCTGAAGCGACAAAGAGAAATGTGCCTTATCCCAGCAAGCCTTCGATTCTAATCACAACGCATGGATAGCGAAGAGGGTGCCGCCAAAGCAACTTCACAGTTTTCAAAGGATCACAAATCAGCCATAATGGCCTATCATTTAAATTCATTGGACCCATAAACGTGGCCCAACAAATTTAGGGGCAATTGTAGGTACCCAGAATTTGGGTCCATGGGCCTGGACGAGTAGCCCAGTTCTGACGGCCCAAAATCCAGGCCCTCTATCTTTCATATTGACCCTGTCTCTCTCCACGATCCCATGAAGAGAAGTTATAAGGGCGCACAACCCCATGAAGGGAAAGGATAGGGAAGAGGGTTAGTATGAAGGAACCCATCATCTCCACTAACTAGCATACACATGTATAAATTAAACCCTGGGTCCGGGGCAAAGGACAAGTTGTATTCTCTGTACTTATTCTTCAGAATATAGAGAAATAACACTGACTGCACCACCGTGGATGTAGGCATATCTTTGCTGAACCACGTACACCTGTTGTTGTGTGATTGGCATTTTATTTTATCTTTTCCTGGTTATTACCTCTTTCACATTTATTTGTGTTGCATAATAATTGTCACCATAATACTATTTAAATTATATTGTATTTTTAGACAGAATTTTATTTTTAGGCCGAATATGATTGCAATACTGAGGTACTAAAATTTTATATTTTAATTTTGGCATATATTTAGTGGCGGTAAAAAATTGCTCAAAAATAAAAAATGACCCTAAAAAATTGTATAAAACTCGAATTAAACTAGAGTTAACTCAATTTTTTTATCTCATGAGCTATCGCAACCACTCGATAGTTAGGCTCCCCTGAACAAAAATCTTGGATCCGCCACTACTTATATATACTATTTTATGTATTGGTGTTTATTATTTTATATGTTATACTAAATTAAATACTACTTAGTATTTAGTATGTTTATGTATTTTCTATAAGTTATATATATATATATATACACACACACACACACACTCACTAGCAGAATGCCCGTGCCTGAAGGCACGAAGAAAGAATACAAAGTATTTAATCTTGTATAATCAAGTTGAAAAGTTTCTTTTACAACTCAAAGAAGTGTAAACAATTTAAAATTTTGGGGGTAAATTTCGTTATTTATAGAACAATACACCCTTTTTAAGAAAAAAACAATCCACCAAAAATACTATTTTCCTCGTAATAATGGTAAACTATTATATAACACAAATAATTGTAGGTGAATTAAAAATTTTGGGGAGAGTTCCCATTGTTTATACGACGATCCACCATGTTTAAGAAATACAAAATAATTCACGACAACAATACTGATAGTGTCATGGCCTCGCACAAATGGGATCATATCCATCAAATACTTTTAAGTCCGAAATACTTTTACAAATAGGATCATATCCATCAAATTCATTCACATACACTACTTTTTATAAGCCAAACAACAATGAATTGCCAAAACTCAAGCAATCACATTACACGAAAAAAACTTACTACACATTCTGATAACAAAAGCCACATGGAACTACTTACTAAAGATATAATAAAGTAAGCACGGAGATCAAATGATCAAGATTGTACATGTAGTCCCCAAGGATGGTGTTGTGGAACCTAATTTTAAAAACCCCAAACAAAGTCGAAACACAATTCTAAATTTCAAACCATATTATAATAAATGTAAAATATAACATTCAACAAATTATCTCAATATTGCAAAAAAATTACCATCCAATATTAAATAGTATTAATTATTAAAACGTACCCATATAAGGTAACCTTTAAAAAGATCAAAATTTATACCCATATATTGAATAGTCTTAATTGTTGAAGTGCATACCTATTAATTCAGACAATAAGGTTAAGATATATACTATTCACAACATAATAGAGAACAGAGATGTACAAAAAAATACCGAATTGTAAATTCGACTGTATTGGGTTATGAACTCCATCCTGGAGTTTGAAATCAAACCTACAAAAAAAGTACAAAATAAAACACATTAGCCTTCCACTTGTATACAAAACAAGCCACGCACACATCAAAGGACATAATAGAAAATACAACTATTAAACATTAATTCTAAAGCACATTGGCATCCATATTTCCAAACAGAAAGAAGTAAAGGGTAGGAACCATATAATTACTTCTCATATAATTGGCTATGCATTCCATAATCAATCAGTTAAGGGCATGAAAAAGGATTACACCATAACCGGGGGGGAGGGAGGCCTACAGGAGGCTTAAAAAGAAATGGTGTGTGTGTGACACCCAAAGCAAAAATTTAAGGTACTCATTAGGGAACAAATTCAAAGTAGATTTTT
This sequence comes from Sambucus nigra, assembly GCA_949130495.1. NCBI lineage: Eukaryota > Viridiplantae > Streptophyta > Magnoliopsida > Dipsacales > Adoxaceae > Sambucus > Sambucus nigra. The sequence continues at coordinate 427,070,512 of OX422212.1, read as the reverse complement.
ACTCGCTACAAACCCATTATGTACCTATAAAAATTTAACAATCGTACTACACATATACACGAAAATCATAATAAACATGAAAGAAATAATTTTAAGCATAATTTATTTTCATCTATAGTTAACATGCTTATTGCAATAATAATATACATAAGTGGAAAGTCTTCAGACAATCATAGTCCAACACTCAGGATAAAAAAACATGAGCATACATGTTATATGAGGAACTCTATTATTTTAGACTTATAAATCATGTCAAATTCAAAATAGAGATGCATAATTGGATATCAGCAAATGTTGTCTTTATAACAAAGTTTGTTATATGAAGAACTATGTTATTTTAGAACTTTGCTATATAAAGAACTCTGGTTGGAAATCAACGGAATCTATGGCACATCAAAACGCCTTAATTACGACCAGAGTAGGGAAAAATATGGCATGAATTTGGACTAATTCACCACATACAAAGAGGTGAGTTCAACGTGATATCTGCTTCTGAATTTTACAAATAGCCAACATCGTAAATGTTGCACATATATGATTTTAAAAGAACTCACAATGCTGAAACAAAATAAGAAAACCCCTCTACAATATTTTTTAGGAACATGATAAATTACAAAATCCATATCCTACTCAGATAATTAAAACCATAATAATAAATCATTCCAATGGACGGGTAAAATTAAGTCTATAACTCCTCTTTACTACGCTTTCATCATGTTTAGTAGCGTAGTTGCCTTTGCTTATTACTAATAAAGACTAATGTAATCTAGTATTTCATATTGAAAATGATCCAGTTAGAAAAACAATATGGCATCATGTTTATTTTTGTTACGAACAACCATTATCTAGTATCTACCCTGATAAAAAAATGCTTAACGTGGCAAGCAATGTAGGCCCCTTATTTTTCAAATCAGACTTTACTTTAAGGATGATGAAACACTTTTTCTTTTTGAAAAATTCTTTTTCAAATTTTATAGTCACTAATTTAAACTTAACCATATTTTATCTTGATTAATCCAAAATATGCATCTAGTGATTAAAGCAAGTAAAGTAAGGAAAATAATGCTCACAATGCTGGATGTATGAGGAAACCACAACGGGAAAAAACCTTGGGCGGCCCAAGCCAGACAATCACTGTGAATGTGGATTTATAAGGAACAGACAAAAGTCTTACTCAACAACTCGATCCCCATGAGACTTGACGCTATCTTCAACCACTCCACTCACAGTACACACACAGAAAGTCCTTCTTCCACGATGCACGTCCACAACACATGCCTCCATTAATGCAATGGTGTCCACTAATATAGCTTGTAATGTCTACGATGTTGAACACGAGATCGTTCGCTTCTTCACCGCAAAGACCAATGTTCAAGTGTAGAAAAAACTCTTCTTGGTGCAAACAAAGATCACAATAGCATATAGTAATAATAACTCGGATCTTTGAAACTCTAAGTATGTTTTAACTTAGAAAACTATATGCAGAAAATGTACTATTTCATAAACTATATTTTAGACTACACACCCTTTGAAACTTTGAGAAAACACGCCTTAATTAATATTTTTTATGTTTACATCTCGCTCGAATGACATAGTCATGTCGCTCGAACGACATCCCTATGTCGCTCAAATGACAGAGAGAGTCGTTCGAATGAAAAAACATTTTAACACAACTATAAACCATTTTTTATCTCAGAATAAACGAAGTATAAATGTTTTCAAACTCTTTGAAAAACATTTCTTTAATAAAATAACATCCTTAAATATTTTTAAATAAATTCCGAGTCCCATTAAAATTACGCATTCATACCTGAGTGATCTAGGAATGCAATTGAACTTGAAGACGAAATATGCATCGTAAACCAGCATGATAAATTATTTGAAGCTTTGACGCAACGCCTTTAATAAACTTCAATACGTCATAGTCTGTGGGGCATCGTGATGATAAAAATACGACCTATGACTCAAACGTGTTTTGTTCCGGGAATAAGTCAAATAAAAATACAACAAACCCAATTGGAAATTTTGTCCTTACAAATCTCCCCCTTTGACTATTCCAGGACAAAACCAACCAATGAAATGCCTAAGCCGAGCTGTCAAGCCGTATGACTCCTAAATCCCATCCCATAAATCCAAAATCAAAAATTACAGGACAAGACTAGTAAATGATGGTCTGCAAGCATGAATTGTCTGACTGTGATGAAATCTTGAAATCTCGAATCTCTAAAGCATACCTACACACATGAAAAGATAAATACCACGTGAAGTATGGAGGAACAAATGATATAAACCAATATGTAAAATCAAATCCAAATTATTTTTTTATATGAGTAAAGCATGATACCAATATGTAAACAACATCTAAATCAGGATACCAATTTGTACCGATGCAAAAACAATATGATACCTATTTGTGTAAACTAATTAATATAAACATGAAAGCATATGATCACAAATATGACACCAAAAAGTAATGCTAACAAATGTATCTACTCATCAAACTCTCCCCCTACATCACATACATCTCTCCCCCTTTTTGCCTCGAATAGATAATTCGGTAAAAAGATAAATATATCGAGCGATGGCATATTATCTCATGCTAGATAAATAGAAACAAACAGCTAACAAAGATCAAGTATATTAAATTCATAGCTAGAAAACAGTAATCACACAACAGGAAATAACAATTTAAGCATGTGTGACTAAAACGAACATAATGTAGCAAAATAAGTAAATCTATTAAAGTGAACTGCACAACATAAACTCAAAAGTAACCCAGCAGTACCAAAAATATTTCAATATGATCTAGGGTACTGAAACAGAAGGAAAAAATTCCAAACTATCGCTCGAACAAGACATCCCGGTAGCCCGAGCGACAGAGGCTTCTCGTGAGAAAGACTTTGTGCGACATCTATTTCTCGCTCGAATGAGAAAGTCAAACTCTCACATCTAGTTCTAAAAATTAAATAGTTTCTCCTAGCGAAAGAACTTATCTAGGATGATGTTGTGGAAAGAACTTAGCTAGGATGATATTATAACAAGAGCATACATGTCGGTATTGACCGTTAGGCCCTCCATTGTGATGCGAGTAGTAAAAGCCCAGGGAGGAGATAAAGATTATCAAGATCGGGTACGCCAATTGTTGACCGAGGGAGCGAAGTCTTACTCTATTATTAGTTTTGAGGGTGGGTTACGTTTCCACATAAGACTTATAGTCCCGGACATAGGAGACTTGAGACGTGCGATCATGACGGAATCCCATAGTTCAAGATTTGCAGTACACCCGGGTAGAGACAAAATGTACCATAATATGCGCCGTCAGTATTGGTGGGCGGGTATGAAAAGGGACATTTCTGAATTTTTTTCCCCAATTGGTGAAGGTGGACCACCAGCGACCGACTGGATTGTTGCAACCGTTAGAAATACCGGTGTGGAAATGGGAGAGTATCTCAATGGATTTTATCACTGGATTGATAACGTCGCAAAGAGGCCATGATTCTATTTGGGTTATCGTTGATCGTTTGACCAAATTGGCACATTTCTACCAATATGGACGGATTACAATACGACAAGTTATGCTCGGCTCTTTATCGTAAAAATTGTGAAGCTCCTTGGGGTGCCTATCAATATAGTGTCGGACCGAGACAAAAATTTTGTATCCCATTTTTGGCAAAGTTTCCAAGAGGCGATGGGGATCGAATTACGGTTGAGTACATCATACCATCCACAAACTAATGGGAAAAAGGAGAGAGTTAAGAAAATGTTGTAGGATATGCTTCGAATGTGCGTACTTGACTTTAAAGGAGGATGGGAACAATACCTTCCATTGGTCGAATTTGTATAAAATAATTCGTACCAATTCACAATAGGTACGACACCATATGAGGCATTATATGGTCGACCATGTCGATCACCTGCTTGTTAGTTAGAAGTAGGAGACAATAATCTCCTTGGACCTGAAATGATTTGAGATACCTCTTCCAAGATTGAGCTTATTCGAAATTGAATACGAATTGCATAGGATAGCTAGAAGAGCTATGCGTATGCGAATCAGAGGCATCTGGAATTGGAAGTGGGGGATCAAGTTTTAGTGCGGGTATACCCAATGAAGGGTGTAATACGATTCGGGAAGAAAGATAAACTTTCATCGCACTATATAGGCCCTTTTCTCGTTATTACAAAGGTGGGCCCCGTAGCATATCAACTTGCTTTGTCGGAACGGCTACAACAAATTCATGACGTGTTCCATGTTTCATCTTTGAATAAGTATAAAAGATGCGAGGGATATAATTGGCATATTTCGTTGGATGATATCGAGTTATAACCCGATATTTCATATGAGGAACAACCGATTGCTATTTTAGACCACGGATAGCGTAGACTAAGATCAAAAATGGTGCCCTTGGTCCGAGTCCAGGGGGACACCACAATACCGAGGAATCAACTTGGGAACGAGAGGATGATATTCGAGAGAAGTATCCACACCTCTTTTTACAAGGTACGCCTAAATTTTGAGGACAAAATTCCCTTGTAAGGGGGGGAGTATGTAATACACCTTATTTATGAGTAATTATTTTTATATGTAATACCCCTTATTTTTGAGTAATTATTTTCATATTAAATTTTCATGTGGGTTAATTATATAAAATAAAGGAAGTTGAAGTAAATATTACTTTGAGTGATTTAAAAAATAATATTTACTGAGCTTTTCATATTTACTGTTAAGCGAATGTAAATAGTATAACATTATGTTTTGTTTCGTCGTTATGCTTTAAGCGACAGTCATGACTTATATTCCAATCGGGTTATCATTAAAGAGTTAATATAACGTTGGAACATGAAATAATATACGATATCATGGATGCCAGTTTAGAGCGCACGGTTAGTCCGGGAACAGTCAAGATAGTCAAAATAAGTGTTAGGTGTGTTTTTGGATTCCGGGGTACTTTTGACTAGTTATAACGTAATTATGATGTTATGAGTCATTTTAAGTATGTAGTAACATTTAATGTTGGATTTAATGTATTTTGGATGCTTTGGGTATTTTAATCTTGTAAGAGCATTTAAGCTCATTTGTGTATAAACCTAGAAAGAGAGTTAGAGAGAAGTGCGAGCTTGAGAGAAAGAAGAGAAAATAGAGAGTTGAAGATTTAGGGCTTGGAATCGTTGCAACGAGGAAGAATACGAGACTACAATCTTGCGGCAAGTTTCAAACTTGCATATATGTATGATTGAATGTGAATAATTTGTATTTATAGTTAGTGTTCTTGAGTTGAACCATTAATGGAATTTGATGATTTTATTGGTTAAATCCAATATTATAGGATCTAGACTTGTTTTAAATGGTCTTTTCTGGTTAGTTAACTTGGATAAATAATTTGGAGATGATATGAGTTGATGATGTTAGGATTAGATAGAATAAATGGATTTGGAAAATTTAGTGTTTATATTAACCCGTAGCCAAAACTGGGCCTCTCCACCCGGGATAATCGATTCGCCCTCCTCAGCGAATCGATTCGCTAAAAATGGTGGCTACAGGTCTGAGGAACCGAATCATTTCGAGTTGAGGCTGATAGGGGTTCACATGGTTCGGTTCGGTTCCACTACGGAACCAGAACCAGAACCAAAATTGGTCGGTTCGGTTCGGAACCGAACCATCGGTTCTCGGTTTGGTTCGGGTTGGTTCATGGTTCTGGTTCTTGGTTCTGGTTTGCGGTTCTGGTTCGCGGTTTGGGTCGTGGTTCTGGTTTGCGGTTCTAGTTCGCGATTCTGGTTCGCGGTTCTCATTAATGGTTCTGGTTCGTGGGTTGGTTCTCGGGTTGGTTAATGGTTCTGGTTAATGGTTATGGTTAATGGTTCAGGTTCATGGGTCGGTTCTCGAGTAGGTTCTTTGGTTCAGTTTTTTGGTTCGGTTCCATGGGTTCGGTTCTCGATTCGGTTCAGTTTGGTTCAGGTATAAAACCGAGAACCGAACCGAACACTTCGGTTCTCAATTTTTTGGAACCAGAACCAACCCGTGAAGAAAAAAAACCGAACCAACCCAACCCACGAAGGTCGGTTTGGTTCGGTTCTTCGGGTTAACGGTTTTTTTGCACACCCCTAGAGGCCGAATCGATTCGGGCTGAGATAGAAGGTTAGTTTTCTCAGCCGAATCGAATGGTCCCTAGGCGAATCGATTCGGAATCCTGTTGTTTTATGGAATTTTTCCATCTTGGTTTCTAGTCGTTTTCTTTTAGAGGCTTAGGAACCTTATTATATGAAGTAATAAAGAGTATTAGAGTCTTATATAAGTGGAACAAATACCCTAGCTTAGCAAGGAGGTATTCGAGCTTATTTTGGGGACTATTTAGTAGAACTTAATGTCTCACTTCATTTAGTAACGAGTCTAGAACTAGGGCAGAGTTGGATAATATAGTTGTGGACTCTCGGGGGTTAGTATAAGGGTAATTATACTTTGTTGCTTATATCATTATGCACATATGGTTTCGAAAATAAGAAACATACATCTTAAATTGGCATATCTTATGATTGTGGCATGAATATACATACCTCTCTAAATGCTATCATAAGGGAAGTTATGCGAATAAGGTAAATCACCTGGCTAGTGAATGTAGGGAGAATATAGTCCTCGGCCATAGGATCGGTGGTAATATTGTATGATTGTTTTATTCGAAGTAAGGTAATTTCGGGTATGGTTATGACTTACTGTCGAAGGTATATGGCTGCTTCCCACGCGACACGTTTTAGAGTGCCCAGGTGGTCTTAAAATAGGACCTGGAAGATGATAGCATTTAGGGGCGCATACAGTGCGGTGACTCCCGAAAGGATGGTCTTAGAACCGTTATATTATGCTTGTAATTTTTCTCACGGATATGGCATTTCACATGAATGAGTTAATGAATCAACTTATGATATATAACCCTCAATCATAAATGGACTTCTCAAGATATATTTTATGAATTTGCAAATTAAGCATGTTAAATGGAATTAGGCTATTCCTCTTAATTAGACGCGTAGTTTAACTTATAATGACCTAGTATGGTGTTAGGATGTGCATTTAGATGAGGTGAGGATGATTCTTATATTAATGAGCGAACTTATCATGTTTATGATGTTAGTATTCATAATTTTTGCGCATTTTATTCACACGTATATCATACCAAACCGGGCCCTGAACCCGTTTATTTTTCCCTTGCTTATGTGGTTCTTATTTATGCTTAGATGCTCCGCCGTAAGGGAGTCCCCTTTGATCTTTCCTTCCCAGTGTCAATGAACTATAGCATTTTTACGGATGTTATAGGACTTTTGTAATAGACGCATTAATCTTTTGGATAATCTAGTTATGATCCGTCTGTATATTCGGGTGTGTTGCCCCAATAATTATTCATACTTGTTGTAATACTTGATGTGACCTTTTTGTATTAGTCTGTTAATCGACAGCTTATTCGGTTATGTTTTGTAGAATTGTTATTAAATATTACATGTTTGTATATACATCCACCTCCCGTTATAAATTGGACTATCGAAATTTGTTTTTATCAAACTTGTAAAATTTATGACATCTGTTTTCAAAAATATTTGGTGGTTGTCTCGTACTATTATTTATGCGACAGTGATGCTAAGAATGGACCATTTATGATTCCTGGTTTTTATTAGAGTAACGTGCTGGACACCTCTTATTTTAATAAGTGGGGTGCCATAGATGGTATCAGAGCATCAGTTTCTAGAGTCCTTAGGATCTATGCGGACTTATCACGTTCTACCGTAGCGTTCTTTTATATAGAGCCCTATTGTTAGGACTATTTTGTTTACCTGCGTTTACGATTTTCCCGTGAGGATAAATTATTTTAACTGTACATTGATTCAGTTGCTTTTTTATCTCAGATGGTACCTAGACGAGGTCGCCCGGCAAGGGTAAATCGAGTTGTAGAGGACGTAGAGCCCCCACCACCGCAGGGAACGATGAATACGATGGAGGTGGCTAATAATGTTGCCCAGGCAGTCAATGCTCCAATGACCGATATGGCACAACGACTTCCACAAGCCCAACACTCGGTCATACCAGTGGTTCAAGCCCATACTGGACCCTCCGCATGGGAAAGAGTTAGAGAATCCTTCATGAAGGGTCACCCTCTAGAATTTCAGGGTGGCACTGATGTGATTGTGAAAAATTAATGGAAGAAATATGTTCAATGCCATTTTCGAATGGTGGAATGTAGTGGGGAGAGAAAACAGATTCTTGCCACTTTTAAACTTATAGGAGCATCCCTACAATGGTGGGAGTCGGTGAAACTCTAGAACAAAGGGATACCATGACCTTCTCGGAATTTTGGGTTCTGTTTGATCGAAAGTATTTTCCTCCAGCAATCCAGAAGGAGATAAGGAGGAATCTACAGGATGTTATTCAAGGGGAGAGATCAGTGGAAGAATATAAAGAGGAATTTACTCATTTAGCAAATTTGTGTCGGATGAAGTAATTCCAGAAGAAAGGAGGATTTCAAAATTTATCGGGGGTTTGAATTGCACTTATTGGGGAACCCAGCTTTGCAAACATTTGGTGATGTGATGAATGCAGCTTTACTCCATTGCCAGGATCACCGCCTTCACTTGAAGGGGAGTAAGAAGATTGGAGACTCTAGTCAATCCAGTAAGCAAGGAGAAAATGGTGTAGGTGGGGCCCTACCACCGCCACAACAGTCTAGGAATAAGCAAAAATAATGAGACCTCTAGCAAGGGGACTCATCTAATAAATAACGCTTTGGGGGTTACAACTTTGGCGGAGGTGGTTTTAGGCACGGCCAGGGTGCTCAACAGCAGCAGCAGTTGGGCCAATAAGGCTAAGCGGGCAGGGGTAATAATGGGGGCGAGGCCATCAGGGCCAAGGTGCGGGGCAGTTTCGAAACAACAATCAGGGCCGACATCTAGAAAATTTTGCGGGCCATTATTTTTAGTGTGGTGAACAGGGTCATATGAAGAGAACTTGTCCACAGTTGAACGGGGGACAACTGCCTAGAGGCCCTCAGAATTCGTAGGCGCCTCCACAACCTCTAGTACCTATTCCATCCGTCCCTCTACAATAGGGGTAACTTCAATATGGGCATGTGTATAATATTCAGGATGCTTTGTTTCCTCCAACACCGCGTGCACCGCCAGTTATTGAGGGTAAGTTTCCCATTTATGGGTATGTGGGTCGAGTATTATTTGACACGGGTGTAACGCACTCATTTATCGCTAGGCACTTTGCTCATTCAACGGGATTATTTAAATCTGTCGAAAGTAATTTTACTAGTGTGGAGTCTTCTATGGGTGATGGTTCACTTATACTTTTTATTTGTAGACCTTAGTAGATTGAGCTTGGAGGCCGATTTGCTCGTCCTAGACATGGTCAGGTATGATGTTATTTTGGGTATGGACTGGTTAGTAAAATACCAAGCCATGGTAAATTATTATGGGAGAAGTATAGTCTTCACCATTACGGGGCAAGAAATGTTTTTAAAGGCTATGCATCTTTCGGAGGGAGGTTTGACCACGAACTTGTATTGTATTGAGGAGGAGACTTTACGAGAAATAGTTGTTTCCCTATATTCGATTCCTGTTGTTAGAGAATTTGAAGATGTCTTCTAGGATATTCCGGGCTTTCCCCCAAGTCACGGGATTGAGTTTGTAATTGATTTAGCACTAGGAACTCGGCCGATTGCGAGAACTCCATACCGTATGGCTCCTTTAGAAATGAGGGAGCTAAGGGATCAGATTCAACAACTGCTGGGACAAGGGTTCATTCGGCATAGTATGTCGCCATGGGGTGCTCCTGTTTTATTTGTGAATAAGAGAGATGGTTCCCTCCGATTATGTATCGATTACCGTGAATTGAATAAGGTAACCATCAGGAATAAATACCCGTTACCTCGAATCGATAATTTATTTGATCAATTAAGGGGAACGTCGTACTTCTCTAAAATAGATTTGAGGACTGTGTATCATCAACTTTGAATTCGAGAGCAGGACGTGTCGAAAACTACATTCTTGACCAGGTATAGGTCTTATGAGTTTTTGGCCATGCCTTTTAGGCTAGCCAACGATATTTTCGTATTTATGGACCATATCATTCGAGTATTTTGGGATTTCCTCGACCAGTTTGTCATAGTGTTCATTGACGACATTCTAGTCTATTCTCGAACTGAAGCTGATTATGTCAAGCACTTGTGATTGGTCTTGCAGACACTTCGGTATCATTAACTATACGCCAAGTTCGATAAATGTGTCTTTTGGTTACAGGAGGTGCGATTTTGGGGGCATATTTTGACCGCTGAGGGTATTTTCATAGACCCAAGCAAAGTTACCGCAGTGAAGGAATGGGGTTAGCCCGTGACGCCAACTGAGATCCGTAGCTTTCTGGGTTTGGCGGGTTATTATCGTCGTTTTATTAAGGGTTTTTCCAAAATTGCGGGACCTTTAACGAATTTAACTCGAAAAAGAAGTACAATTTATTTGGGATGATTCCTATCAGCTACCTTTCGATGAGCTGAAGGACAAGTTGACTTCTGCTCCTGTGCTCGCATTGCCAAAATCAGGAGTTGATTATTTGGTCTTTACGGATGCATCCCTACAAGGATTGGGGGGTGTTGCAACAGGAATATAGGGTCGTTGCATATGAATCTTGCAATCTTAAGCCCCATGAGAAGAATTATCCCGTACATGATTTGGGGCTTGTCGCGGTAGTGTTCACCTTAAAGATATGGAGGCATTACCTCTTAGGTGAGAAATTTAGCCTTTTCACGGACAATAAGTTGTTACAATATTTGTTCTCGTAAAAAGATCTAAATATGCGGCAACTTCGGTGGTTAGAATTCGTAAAGAACTATCAATTCAATATTCACTATCACCCTGGCAAGGGAAATGTAGTAGCTGATGTGCTGAGTCGTAGCCCCGTGGGGGAAATTAGCGGAAGTGTGGAAAGCCAAGTGGAAAGAACTTAGCCAGGATAATGCTGTAGTAAAATCATGCATGTCGGTATTGAACGTTACGCCCACTATTGTGATGCGAGTAGTAAAAGCCCAAGGAGGAGATAAAGATTATCAAGATCGGGTACGCCAATTGTTGACTGAGGGAGCGAAGTCCTACTCTATTAGTTCTAAGGGTAGGTTACATTTCAACAGAAGACTTATAGTCCCGGACAAAGGAGACTTGAGACATGTGATCATGACGGAATCCCATGGTTCAAGATTTGCAGTAAACCCGGGTGGAGACAAAATGTACCAAGATATGAGCCGTTAGTATTTGTGGGTGCGTATGAAAAGGGACATTTCTGAATTTGTTACCCAATGCGCCACTTGTCGATTAGTGAATGTGGACCACCAGCGATCGACTGGATTGTTGCAACCGTTAGAAATACCGGCGTGGAAATGGGAGAGTATCTCAATGGATTTTATCACTCGATTACCGACATCGCAAAGCGGACATGATTCCATTTGGGTTATCATCAATCGTTTGACCAAATCGGCACACTTCCTACCGGTACGGACGGATTACAATACGACACGTTATTCCCTGCTCTTTATCGTAAAAATTATGAAGCTCCATGGGGTGCCTATCAATATAGTGTCGGACCGATACAAAATTTTTGTATCCCATTTTTTCAGAAGTTTCTAAGAGGCGATGGGGACCGAATTGCAGTTGAGCACATCATACCATCCACAAACTGATGGGCAAACGGAGAGAGTCAACCAAATATTGGAGGATATGCTTCGAATGTGTGTACTTGACTTTAAAGGAGGATGGGAACAATACCTTTCATTGGTCGAATTTGTATACAATAATTCGTAACAATTCACGATAGGTATGGCACCGTTTGAGGCATTGTATGGATGACCGTGTCGATCACCTACTTGTTGGATGGAAGTAGGAGACAATAAGCTCCTTGTACCTGAAATGATCCAAGATACCTCTTCGTAGATTAAGCTTATTCAAAACCGCATACGAACTGCACAGGATCACCAAAAGAGCTATACCGACGCGAATCGGAGGCATGTGGAATTGGAAGTGGGGGATCAAGTTTCAGTGCGAGTATCCCCGATGAAGGGTGTAATGAGATTCGGGAAGAAAGGCAAACTTGCGTTGCGCTATGTAGGCCATTTTCCTGTTATTGCAAGGGTAGGCCCCGTAGAATATCAACTTGCTTTACCGGAACGCCTACAACAAATTCATGACATGTTCCATGTTTCATCTCTGCGGAAGTATAAAAGATGTGAGGGAGCTCATTAGCACATTCCGTTGGATGATATTGAGATACAACCCGATATTTCATATGTGGAACAATCAATTGTAATTTTAGACCACGGAGAGTGTAGACTAAGATCGAAAGTGGTGCTCTTGGTCCGAGTCTAGTGGGGACACCACAATGCCGAGGAATCAACTTGGAACGAGAGAACGATATTCGAGAGAAGTATCCACACCTCTTTTTATAAGGTACGCCTAAATTTTGAGGACGAAATTCCCTTGTAGGGGGGGAGTATGTAATACCCCTTATTTATGAGTAATTATTTTTATATGTAATACCCCTTATTTATGAGAAATTATTTTTATATTAAATTGCCATGTGGGTTAATTATATGAAATAAAGGAAGTCGAAGTAAATATTACTTTGAGTGATTTAAGAAATAATATTTACTGAGTTTTGCATATTTACTGTTAAGTGAATGTAAATAGTATAACATTATGTTTTGTTGCGTCGTTGTGCTTTAAGCGGCAGTCGTGACTTATATTCCAATCGGGTTGTCATTAAAGAGTTAATATAACGTTGGAACATGAAATAATGTACGATATCCCAAGTGCTAGTTTAGAGGGCACGGTTAGTCCGAGAACAGTCAAGATAGTCAAAATATGTGCCAGGTGTGTTTTTGCCGGGGTACTTTTGACTAGTTATTACTTAATTATGATGTTACGAGTCATTTTAAGTATCTAGTAACATTTAATGTTGGACTTAATGTATTTTGGATTCTTTGGGTATTTTAGTCTTGCAAGAGCATTTAAGCACATTTGTGTCTAAACCTAGAAAGAGAGTTATAGAGAAGTGAGAGCTTGAGAGAAAGAAGAGAAAAAAGAGAGTTAAAGATTTGGGGCTTGGAATCGTTGCAATGAGGAAGAATCCGAAACTAAAATCTTGAGGCAAGTTTCTAACTTGCATATATGTATAATTGAGTGTGAATAATTTGTATTTATAATTAGTGTTCTTGAGTTGAACCATTAATGGAATTTGATGATTTTATTGGTTAAATCCAATATTATAGGATCTAGACTTGTTTTAAATGGTCTTTTATAGTTAGTTAACTTGGATAGATGATTTGGAGATGATATGAGTCGATGATGTTGGGATTAGATAGACGAAATGGATTTGGGGAATTTAGGGTTTATATTAACCCGTAGCCAAAACTCGGCCTCTCGACCCGAGCGAATCGATTCGCCCTCCTCAGCGAATCGATTCACTAAAAATGGAGGATACAGGTTTGAGGAAACAAATCGATTTGGGTTAAGGCCGAGTCGATTCGGGATAAGACCGAAGGTTAGTTTTCTCATCCAAATCGATTTGCTTTTTGAGCGAATCGATTCGCTATCAGAGTCGAATCGATTAGGCCCTAGGCGAATCGATTCGGAATCCTGCTATTTTATGGAATTTTTCTAACTTGGTTTCTAGTCATTTTCTTTTAGATTTGAGGCTTAGGAACCTTCTTATATGAAGTAATAAAGAGTATTAGAGTCTTATATAAGGGGAACTAATACCCTAGGTTAGCAAGGGGGTATTCAGGCTTATTTTAGGGACTATTTAGTAGAAGTTAATGTCTCACTTCATTTAGTAACGAGTCAAGGACTAGGGAAGAGTTGGGTAGTATGGTTGTGGACTCTTGAGGGTTAGTATAAGGGTAATTATAGTTTGTAGCTTATATCATTATGCACATATGGTTTCGAAAATAAGAACCGTACATCTTAAATTGGTATATCTTGTGATTGTGGCATGAATATACATACCTCTCTAAACGCTATCATAAGGGAAGTTATACGAATGAGTTAAATCACTTGGTTTGTGAATTCAGGGAGAATATAGTCCTCGTCCATAGGACCGGCGGTAATATTTTATGATTGTTTTATTCGAAGTGAGGTAATTTCGAGTATGGTTATGACTCACTGTCGAAGATATATGACCGTTTCCCACGCGACGCGATTTAGGGTTCCCAGATGGTCTTGAAATAGGCCCTAGAAGATTATAGCATTTAGGGGCGCAGCCAGTGGGGTGACTCCTGGAAGGATGGTCTTAGAACCGTTATATTATGTTTGTAATTGTTCTCACGGATATGGCATTTCACATAAATGAGTTAATGAATCAACTTATGATACATGACCCCCAATGATAAATGGACTTCTCATGATATATTTTATGAATTTGCAAATTAAGCATGTTAAATGGAATTTGGCTATTCCTCTTAATTAGATGAGTAGTTTAACTTATAATGATCTAGTATGGCGCTAGGATGTGCATTTAGATAATAGGTGGGGGTAATTCTTATCTTGATGAGAGAACTTATCCTTTTTATGATGTTAGTATTCATAATTGTTGTGCATTTTATTCACATGTATATCATATCAAACCGGGCCCTGAACCCGTTTATATTTCTCTTTCTTGTGTGGTTATTATTTATGCTCAGGTGCTCCATCGTAAGGGCGCCCCCTTTGATATTTCCTTCCCAGTGTCAAGGAACTACAGCATTTTTGTGGATGTTGTAGAACTTTTGTAATAGACGCATCAATCTTTTGGATAATCTAGTTATGATCCATTTGTATATTCGGTCGTGTTGCCCCAGTTATTATTCCTACTTTCTATAATACTTGATGTGACCTTTTTGTATTAGTCTGTCAACCAACAGCTTATTCGGTTATGTTTTGTAGAGTTTTTATTAATTATTAAATGTTTGTATATACATTCACCTCCCGTTATAAATTGGATTGTCGAAATTTGTTCTTATCAAACTTGAAAATTTATGACATCTGTTTTCAAAAATATTTGGTGGTTATCTCGTACTATTATTTATGCGACGGTGATGCTAAGAATGGACCATTTATGATTCCTGGTTTTTTAGTAACGGGCTATCCACCTCGTATTTTAATAAACGGGGTGTCACAGAAATAACCCTATAAACAATGGTTAAGATCATGCTAAGCATCAATAATTATGACCAAATGTCTTAGCCACATGGATAACGAAAGGAAGGGGATCCCATACACACCAATATGCCACATCAAACATGTAAACTCATGACACAAAAATAAAATAAAAATATTTTTGTGTTTTTTTAAAAAATATTTTTTACCCAAAAATAAAATATTTTTGTATTTTTATCAAAAATATTTAAAACCTGTAAGGACATTTTTCTCATGTCCGAAATGTTTTATTTATTTATGTCGTACGCCGCTACATTTGGCACGTCACCTCACGACCTCACATGACGGCCTCTATCCGAATTCCGGGAATAAAGCATGCATTATCTCCACTAATATGTCCCTCATCTGCATCAACGACTTCACGTTCCTTGATTCTAGGCTCGTAATGCAAGTGGAACGCAAGAGAAGTCAAATCAGTGAAACAAGGCATGATAGGGATGTTCAAGGGCAAATTAGTAATTTTACAGCCACCGTCCGGAGGACCGGTCAACTGGAAAGTTGAAGAGCTTGCCGCAACAAAGATACTAGAAGAAACGGTACCTCAATCCGAGCTACGGTGAACAAGTTATGGCCCGTTGAAAATGGAGATATGTTCATTGAAAAGTCTGGAAAATTTTCTAAGTGTTTAAGCACCAATTCCCATCACACTTTCCCGAACCCAGACCCAAACCGGTTCGGAGGGGCGAATCGGTTCCCAGGGGTACCCGAACCGGTTCAGGGTACCTGTACGCTGGATAGAATTTCAGCAGTTTAAAATCGTGGGTCTCTTCATGCTTTTCCCTATAAACACCAACTTCGGGAGAGTTATTTTGCAAGACTTTAGGAGACGAATTTGAGAGTCCAAATACATCTAGTCTTCATATTCTTGAGTCCCAAGACTCATGTTTTGATTCACACATCATTGCCAAACCTTTGTGAATCCTTTTGCAACCCAAGAACACAACTTTGGTTTGTTCAACCCTTGTGGAGGAGACCGTTCTTCTTCTTCATTGCAACCCTACTGGAAAGGGATAATTCCAGCCGCGACTACAGAATCCGATACCCGAGGGTAATTCTTAGTCAACTTGTATTTTCATTGTAATCCAATTGTAAGCCTTTTTCTTACAAATTATAGTGAAAATAAATGGTTTTGCCCCTGAGGGGGATTCTTCCTTAATTGCATGTGTTTGAATGTTCCTGCGTAGATTATCAATTTATTCAATCACATACTGCTGCATGTTTAGGGTTTGTTTGTGTTAAAAGGGTTTTATATATAACTTGTTCATTTGAACGCGAGCACACACTCTTCAAATTGGTATCAGAGCAGGTTACGCTAATCTATCGCGTATTCCTTTTTTCGCAAAATTTTTCTAAGATATCAATTTTTTGAAAAAATTGATTTTTGAAAAAGTGCGTGTTCAAATGGAGAAGTCATATTATAAAATGCCTGTTTTTGACGGGACAAATTATGCTTATTGGAAAGCCCGTATGAGGTCGGCTTTAAAAGCCATTGATGAACGTGTCTGGATTTTGGTTGAATGAGGGTGGACTCCTCCCACCGTGACTGTTGATAATGTGACCAACTTGAAACCTGACATTTCTTGGTCTGATGAAGAAATTAAATGGTCATCTTTTAATTCTAAGGGTCTAAGTGCTATTTCTAGGTCTGTCACACCTGATGAGTTCAAACGCATAATGACGTGTACCACGTCAAAAGAGGCATGGGATGTTTTACAACTCACCCATGAAGGAACTAATGCTGTGAAAGAGTCTCAGTTGCAAAACTTGACAACTCAATTTGAAACAATCACCATGCATGATTCTGAATGCTTTGATGAATTTTATGCTAGACTTTCTGACATTGTGAATACTAGTTTTAATCTTGGTGAACATATTCCGAATGCTAGAGTTGTTAAAAAGATTCTTCGTTCTTTGCCTAAGCGTTTTATCCCTAAAGTCACTGTGCTAAATTCTATGGGTAATTTAAATACGCTAAAATTGGAAGAACTTGTAGGAGATTTGCAAACTTATGAAATTGATATGTTCCCTAAAAATGCTAAATCTAAAGATAAGGGAATTTCACTTAAAGCCCAAGAGAGAAGGAGTGAGGGGTCAGCTAGAAAGAGGGTAGAGTCATCTAGAAAGAGAGAGACTGACACGTCAGATTCTGAGTGCGATTTTAACTTAGATGATTTGGCTCTTTTCGCAAAAAAATTCAAGAGGATTCTCAAATTTAAGAAAAATGGCAATTTTAAAGATAAAAAGAAATTTGAGAAAAATAAGTTTGAAAAGAAAAATGAAAAAGTTTCCAAAAATCCTCCTCTGAAAGAAAGTGAGAGATGTTTTGAGTGTGATGGGAGGGGTCACAGAGCTTTTGAGTGTGCCAATCGTCTGAATAGAGAGAAATGGAAAGTTGTTCTTAATGCTACCCTTAGTGACGACAGTGAGGTCGAGACGGTGGATTCTGGAGATGAGTCACCGCATGAGTGTAACTTCACCGCATTCATGGCCAGCCAAGTGAGCACTCCTAGTTCTCCTCACGACATTGAGGATGATGCTTCACAGGGACACCTCGACAGTGAGAGTGATATGAGTGAGGGGGAGGATGACACAAGTGAGAGTGAGAGTGATATACAACGTGCCTACGTTGAGTTATATTCTGAGTCATTTAAAACTAAAAAGCGTAACAAAGCGTTAGTTCTTAAGATCGCCGGCTTAGAGTAAGATTTAAGAAAAGCGAGAGAAAGAGAGTCCTCCACCTGCACCGCACTGAGAGAGAAAGAATCTGCCTGTGTCGAGAAAGAGATCCTATTTAGAGAGAGAGAGTGTGTTTTAGAGAAAGAGAGAGGGGACTTAACTAAACAAGTGGCTAGTCTTACGAGTCAGCTCCATTCCTCCGTGGAGACTCGGAAGAAACTTGAAGCCCTTGTTGCCCAACTGACTCATGATCTTGAGAAAGCACGGGAAGTCAAGGTACAAATCGAGGACAGATCTGGGAAGATGGGAAAGATGCTCCTCGGCCCCGCTTTAGGTTTTGGTGATCGACAAGGAATTGGTTATGATGGTGCCTCCACGTCCCAAATTGCACCTGGACCAGTTCCTGAGTTTACTACAACCCCTTATGGTCACCGTCAAAAACCTCGTAGGAGAGTTCGACCAAGAAAAGCAAACCAAGGTCCACCTTTGACTGCACTCTTTTGTACCTATTGCAAAAGAAAAGGACACCTTAGGGAGTTTTGCTATATCATGGGTCGGACACGACGTACTACTGCTACACCACATCATACTGATGAGTTTTCTAGTCTGAGAGAGCGAGTTGAGTTCTTAGCTGCCACTTCTCAGAGTTTGATGGAAGAATTCAGACGGATGTCTTTGCCGTTAGTGAATGCTTCTCACATTCCAGCTAAAACCAACAACAACAAAGGCAAACAAAAGGTTACCACTGCTTGGGTACCGAAGAAAGATAAAAAGGCTTTTGTTGTTCATGTTGCTCTCAAAGCACATAATACCTCACAGTGGTATTTTGACAGTGGGTGCTCCAGACATATGACAGGTGATGCCTCATTTTTTACATCTCTTGAGGATTATCAGGATGGCAGAGTCACCTTTGGAGATGGGAGCAAGTCTAGCGTTGTAGGACGAGGTACTGTAAAGTTACCAGGATTTCCTAAGCTAGAAAATGTGTTGTGCGTCAAAGGTTTAAAAGTGAACCTTCTCAGCATTAGCCAGCTGTGCGACACTGACTTTGCAGTAAAGTTTGACCGGGACGCGTGTAATGTCTACAATCAAGCGGTAAACTTTTGATTCAAGGGGTGAGGAATGAGGATAATTGCTATGGGACTGAGCCCACATCCTCACTTGTCTGCAACAGCGCCACGATCACTCCTATGGATTTGTGTTTACAACGTCTAGGTCACGTGAACGTTAGAGATTTGACTCGTTTAGCTAAAAAGGACCTAGTACGTGGCTTACCATCTCTTGGAAAGTCAACTTCGACCATTTGTGGACCCTGTCAGTTGGGAAAACAAATTCGTAGTCCTCATAGGAAGTTACATTCCATTACCACCTCTCGTGTTCTGGAGTTGATCCACATGGATCTTATGGGTCCCACTCGTACTGAGAGTCTAGGTGGTAAGAGGTACATCCTCGTGATGGTAGATGATTTCTCCAGGTACTCCATTGTAGGTTTTCTGAGAGAGAAATCCGATGCTGTAGAGTTTTTAACGACCAAGTGCCGTGTCCTGCAAAATCAACACGGAGTCACTATTAATAGGATACGTAGTGACAACGGCACTGAATTTAAGGAAGCAAAAGTAGATCTTTATTGTGATAGCCTTGGGATCAAACATGAGTTTTCTGCTGTGAGAACTCCTCAGCAAAATGGGATTGTTGAGAGAAAGAATAGAACGATCCAAGAGATGGCTAGATATATGCTTCTAGGTCGTAATGTTTCTAGGAGATTTTGGGCAGAGGCAGTGTCTACTGCATGCCACACGGTGAATAGGGTTTATTTGCGTCCACACACACTACAGACACCTTATGAGTTGTGGACCGGCAAGAAGCCCAACCTGGCGTATTTCCGTGTTTTGGGGATTAAATGCTACATCCTACGAGATAGAGAGCAATTAGGAAAGTTCGACCCCCGGAGCGACGAGGGAATATTTCTAGGATATTCATCGAATAGTAGAGCATACCGGGTATTTAACCTGAAGAGCTCTAGGGTTATGGAATCACTAAACGTTACCGTGCAAGATGACGAACCTTCAACGGTTATTGATCCTAACCTTCAGTGTGAGGATGAGGATTGTTCTGACAGTGATTTACCTGTTCCTCTCTCACACTTTGTGGACCCTACTCCTGTGTTAGGGGACACACCTGCTTGGGTTTGCAAGAGTCATGACCCTTCTGCCATTGTTGGTGATCCCACTCTAGGGGTCAAGACTCGTGCTCAGCTAGAGAACGTTGTTAGCCATCTTTGCTACACGTCCAAAGTCAAGCCCAAGAACCATAAAGAAGCACTTAAGGATGAACACTGGATATCTGCTATGTAGGATGAGTTGCTTCAGTTTAAAAAGAATAATGTCTGGGAATTAGTCCCCCGACCTAGTGAGACTAATGTGATAGGTACCCGGTGGATTTTCAAGAACAAAATGGATGAATATGGTACCATAATCAGGAATAAGGCTAGGTTGGTCGCTCAAGGCTACACACAGATAGAGGGTGTAGACTTTGGGGAGACATTTGCTCCTGTTGCGAGGCTTGAGTCCGTCCGTCTTCTGCTCGCCATCGCATTTCATCTGCGCTTCAAGGTGTATCATATGGATGTCAAGAGTGCCTTTTTGAATGGCATTCTACAGGAGGAGGTTTATGTGGAACAACCAAAAGGGTTTGAAGACCCTCAGCACCCTGAGCACGTCTACTATCTGAGGAAAGCCTTGTATGGTTTGAAGCAAGCACCCCGTGCTTGGTACGAGAGGCTTACTTCCTATCTCTTAGCTCATGGCTTCAAGATAGGGGGAGTAGATATGACGTTGTTCGTCAGGAGAGATGACGGTGCTATTTTGGTTGCCCAAGTCTATGTGGACGACATAGTCTTTGGATCCACGTGCTCCCAACATGCTCATCACTTTGAGGAAGAGATGAAAAGTGAGTTTGAGATGAGCATGGTTGGAGAGCTTACATTCTTCCTTGGTCTCCAGGTTCGTCAGCTAGAGGATGGGATGTTCATCTCCCAATCCAAGTATGCTAGAGTCCTAGTGAAGAAATTTGGTTTAGACTCCTCTAAGCATGCACGTACACCTATGAGTACCACTACCAAGCTTAGTAAGGACACTTCAGGCAAGGACGTAGAGCAAACCTTATATCGGAGTATGATAGGTAGTCTTCTCTACTTGACTTCCAGTCGTCTCGACATCACCTTTAGTGTTGGAGACTGTGCGCGATATCAGGCGTCCCCGAAAGAGTCACATTTACTTGATCTAAAACGTATCATTAAATACGTGAGTGGGACTCTCTTATACGGTATTTGGTATTCCTTTGATACTGATGACCGTTTGTCTGCCTATTCAGATGCCGATTGGGCCGGGGATGTAGATGGATGTAGGAGCACTTCTGGTGGGTGTTTCTATTTTGGTTCTGCTCTTGTCTCCTGGCTGAGCAAGAAGAAAAATTCCATCTCTTTGTCCACTGCGGAGGCTGAGTACATAGCCGCCGGGAGTTGTTGCACGCAACTCTTATGGATAAAGAAAATGCTAGAGGATTATGGGATTTCACAGGACACCATGACCATTTCCTGTGATAACACGAGTGCAATACACATATCCCGTAATCCAGTCCAGCATTCGCACATAAAGCACATCAGGATACGCGAGCACTTTATACGACAGTTAGTTGAGGAGAAAGTCGTATCCCTGAGTTTTGTTTCCACCGACCGTCAGTTAGCCGATATTTTCACGAAACCTTTAGATGCCCTTAGATTTGAGAATCTTAGGAAGTCTTTGGGGATTTGCACAGTTGACTGAGGGGTTGGTCTATGTCTAGAATAGGATGCTTGTTCATGTTCATATCATATGCTTCCTATTGCTAGCTTGTTTTATATGTATCATTATTAATTTGTACATATATTTGCTTTTTTTTTATGTTTTGAAAAATCCAAAAATATTTTCGTTTTTATATAAAAACAAAAAGATTTTTGTATTTTTTTTTGCACCGTTTTATGGATGAACATTTAAGATAGCCAAGTCACAAATTCATTCCATTTTTCCATGTGACTGTTTGATAGAGATTTGAGACGCTACATCATTTCATCCATGTGCTTTGCATTGATTGGAGTCCTTGAGATGTAATTCGTGATATTTTCCTACATGTTTGACTCCTATCTCCTTTATTGCACACATGCACGGCTTTATTTGATTATTGCACTTGTCTATCTCATATTGGCTTGAGTGTTTCCATCTCAATTCTGTCTATACAACTTACAATATGCGATAAAACTTGACAAGATTGGAATGCATGTAAAAACCATTTTTTTTGTGAGACTGAGTGTTTGT
The DNA here is from genome assembly GCA_949130495.1 of Sambucus nigra. NCBI lineage: Eukaryota > Viridiplantae > Streptophyta > Magnoliopsida > Dipsacales > Adoxaceae > Sambucus > Sambucus nigra. Next base: position 427,048,274 of record OX422212.1, on the reverse strand, counting down.
TTAAGAGCGGGGAGGGGCTGCGAAAGATAATTATCTCTTCTTTGCGCAAAATCCACCGTTCAAAAGGACCTAAAAAATTGAGGAATTTTATTATCCGGGGTCCAAAGAGGTTAAAAGAGCCCGAAAAAATTGAAAGGCAATAAAAAGCAATTCATGCCAAATATGGGCCACTTAGGTTTCACCATCAATTCTCCAAAGTTAGAGAATTTAGAATGCCTCTATTCAATATAATATCTGAGGGAGTTTGGTTGGAGAATATAAACGGGTTTGCACTTCCTTGAAAGTCCTGAAAAAGCATAAAATCATTTTGGACACTATTGGTGTGAAAATCATTTTGAGCTTTGATTTGTTGATTTGATTGAGTCAATATCTTATACTGTCACTCTTTTACACCAAAGGAAGCATTTGAGTTCATTCGCTAGGAATATCCAATATTCATCGTGCACATATGTCATGTTTGTATGCATTGATTTTCCTATCAAATTTGTTCACACCACTTCATTTACGCTATCATCGACTTGGTTGCTTTGTGTTCAATTATGGTGTGATTTTATCCGTGTGACACCCCGCACTTGCTTATTTGATTTATTTCTCTCATTTGTCTATTTGGGGACATCATAAAAAGGGGGAGAATGAATTATCTTATTATGGGGGAGTTTTTGAAATTTGAGTTTGCTCATAAATTGATATATATATATGTTTATCTCATCATTTCAAACTCGATATGTCACTTGGTATTTTTCTTTATCTCATGTGTGTATATATGAAGATTACAGATCTATATGTTGCACACCCTGATGAGAAAAGTTTTGAGATTCCTGAAGAATTGAAGAACAAACGATGAAGACTATTCATTTGTACCTTTTCCATTTTTGGGTTCATGGGAGGATAGATTTGTATAGGCAATTTCATATTTGATAATTCGGATTTTTTATGTATGTACCGGCATAGACATAGGGGGAGATTTGTAAGGACATTTTTCTCATGTCCGAAATGTTTCATTTATTTATGTCGTACGCCGCTACATTTGGCACGTCACCTCACGACCTCACATGACGGCCTCTATCCAAATTCCGGGAATCAAGCATGCATTATCTCCACTAATATGTCCCTCATCTGCATCAACGACTTCACGTTCCTTGATTCTAGGCTCGTAATGCAAGTGGAACGCAAGAGAAGTCAAATCAGTGAAATAAGGCATGATAGGGATGTTCAAGGGCAAATTGGTAATTTTACAGCCACCGTCCGGAGGACCGGTCAACTGGAAAGTTGAAGAGCTTGCCGCAACAAAGATACTAGAAGAAACGGTACCTCAATCCGAGCTACGGTGAACAAGTTATGGCCCGTTGAAAATGGAGATATGTTCATTGAAAAGTCTGGAAAATTTTCTAAGTGTTTAAGCACCAATTCCCAGCACACTTTCCCGAACCCAGACCCAAACCGGTTCGGAGGGGCGAACCGGTTCGCAGGGGTACCCGAACCGGTTCGGGGTACCTGTACGCTGGATAGAATTTCAGCAGTTTAAAATCGTGGGTCTCTTCATGGTTTTCCCTATAAATACCAACTTTGGGAGAGTTATTTTGCAAGACTTTAGGAGACGAATTTGAGAGTCCAAATACATCTAGTCTTCATATTCTTGAGTCCCAAGACTCATGTTTTGATTCACACATCATTGCCAAACCTTTGTGAATCCTTTTTCAACCCAAGAACACAACTTTGGTTTGTTCAACCCTTGTGGAGGAGACCGTTCTTCTTCTTCATTGCAACCCTACTGGAAAGGGATAATTCCAGCCGCGACTACAGAATCCGATACCCGAGGGTAATTCTTAGTCAACTTGTATTTTCATTGTAATCCGATTGTAAGCCATTTTCTTACAAATTATAGTGAAAATAAATGGTTTTGCCCCTGAGGGGGATTTTTCCTTAATTGCATGTGTTTGAATGTTCCTGCGTAGATTATCAATTTATTCAATCACATACTGCTGCATGTTTAGGGTTTGTTTGTGTTAAAAGGGTTTTATATATAACTTGATCATTTGAACGCGAGCACACACTCTTCAAATTGGTATCAGAGCAGGTTACGCTAATCTATCGCGTATTCCTTTTTCCGCAAAATTTTTCTAAGATATCAATTTTCTGAAAAAATTGATTTTTGAAAAAGTGCGTGTTCAAATGGAGAAGTCATATTATAAAATGCCTGTTTTTGACGGGACAAATTATGCTTATTGGAAAGCCCGTATGAGGTCAGCTTTAAAAGCCATTGATGAACGTGTCTGGATTTTGGTTGAACGAGGGTGGACTCCTCCCACCGTGACTGTTGATAATGTGACCAACTTGAAACCTGACATTTCTTGGTCTGATGAAGAAATTAAATGGTCATCTTTTAATTCTAAGGGTCTAAGTGCTATTTCTGGGTCTGTCACACGGATTTCCTAAACCAAACCGGTGTATACCTAATAAAACAGGTTTTGAAAACTGACGGGACACTACATTTAAACTTCCTAGGGTCTTGTCTAAGATCATAGCAGAAACACCTAAGGTGACCTTTCCTACCATAATACGAACATGTGAAAACGCGAAGAGGAATGAGACCTTTAGGTTGACCTTTTCTAAAACCCTCAGATTTAGTTGATGCTCTAAAACAGACTATGGTTTGGGCTTTTACATTCGAACCAATAGAACAATAGAAGTCGCTACCATCACTACTCGGGTCATTTAAATTATTTTTCAACTTCAAAACTTTTTACTCAAGACAATGATTAGACTCTTTACACCTTCAAGACTCCTTTAGATTTTCAATTACCCCTAGAAGGTTATCTATCTCCCCCTCAATGTGAGAAAACTTATCCCTAAGAGTCTTCTCACGTACCACAAAATCATTTATCAAAACATTTTCCTTAACGGCACAAACCCTAGAATTTTTCAAGTCCTCTAACTCTTTCTCTAAAACAAGGCTCTATCATCACTCACCTTTTTGAAAACTTTTAAAGATTCATAGTTTCCATGTAAAGCTCCAAACTTCTCACGAATGATATCTCTTTGAGTTTGAAATGTTTGCAAATATTCAATCATATTTTTAAAACGAGATTTTTCTTCTTCCAAAATTTCAATACGTTTTGTAAACTTCAAATTCAAAAGACGTGATTCGTCCAAACTAAAAGACTCCATCGAGAGAAAAATAAACAAAGCAAGAGTGAAAACCAAGCAATCACCCAAAGAGCACAAAACAAGGATCTACACAAAAACTTAAAGCAACCTGCTCTGATACTAATTTGTAGGGCCCTTATTTTTCAAATCAGACTTTGCTTTAAGGATGATGAAACACTTTTTTTTCTTTTTGAAAAATTCTTTTTCAAATTTTATGTGCACCAATTTTAACTTAACCAAATTTCATCTTAATTAATCCTAAATATGTATCTAGTGATTAAAGCAAGTAAAGTAAGTAAAAGAATGCTCACAATGCCGGATGTAAGAAGAAACCACAACGGAAAAAAACCTCGGATGGCCCAAGACAGACAATCACTATGAATGTGGGTTTATAAGGAACAGATACAAGTCTTACTCAACGACTCGATCCCCATGAGAATTGAATCTGTTATGATCTTTAACCACTCCTCTCATAGTTCCCACATAGAAATTCCTTCTTCCACGATGCTCGTCCATAACACATGCCTCCACATATGTCTCGGTGTACACCGATATGGCTTATAACGTCTACGATGTTGAACATGAACTCCTTCGCTTCTTCACTGCAAAACCCAATGTTCAAGTGTAGAACAAACTCTTATTGGTGCAAACAAAGATCAAAATAGCATATAGTAATGATAACTCGGATCTTTTAAACTCTACGGATGTTTTAAACTTAGAAAACTTTGTGAAAAAAATGTACTGGTTCGTAAACTATATTTTAGATTGCACACCCTTCGAAACTCTAAGAAAACACACCTTAAATAATATTTTTTAAGTCGGCATCTCATTCGAACGACATAGGAATGTCGCTCGAACGACATCCTTATGTCGCTCGAACGACTGACAGAGTCGATTGAATGAAAAAACACGTGTATTTGATTTTAACACAACTCTAAACCATATTTATCTCAGAATAAACGAAGTATAAACGTTTTCAAATTCTTTTTAAAACATTTCTTTAATAAAATAACATCCTTAAACATTTTAAAATAAATTATGAGTCTCATTAAAATTACTCATTCACACCTGAGTGATCTCGGAATGCAATTGAACTTGAAGATGAAATATGCACTATAAATCGGTATGATAAATTCTTTGAAGATTTGCGGCAACGTATTCAATAAACTTCAATACGTCATAGTTTGTGTGGAATCATGACAATAAAAATACGACCTATTACTTAAATGTGTTTTTTTCAGGGAATAAGTCAAATAAATATAAAACGGACTCAATTGCAAATTTTGTCCTTACAAACAAAATCATCACCATATCCGCAAGCAACCTGGGTGGTTCATAGTGGCGATATTCTAGGTTGCTTGCAGAGATGGTGGTGACGTTGTGAGACGTCATCTCAACCACTGACCCGATGAAGTTTGTGGCTTTGTCCCCCTTATGCTCTTTAAATTAAAACATATATAAACTTACTGCCAACCATTGGCTTTAAGGGGTAGGCTCATCTCAACCACTAACCTGGTGAACTGTCGTATCACGCTTGTACCATTATATATTCATTAAATTCATGCAATCCTGGAGTATTTGCAAAATTTCCAAAACACCTGATAGCATCATACTATTTGAAACATGACATATTAAGAAACATTAAAACACGAGTCATGTAGTGAAAAAAAGATTTGAATTGAGGCAAAGGTTACCAAACTTAGGGGTACACAATGATCTCTCATTTATTCAAATTAAATATTTTCATACGGAGCACTCAAGATTCACCCAAAAAAATGGAATATGGATTATCGATCAAAAACAAATTGAACAGTCCATAAACTACATACCTTGAACAATCCATGGTGTAGATAAATAATCAATTCATGGGGTGATAAATAAAATTGGTTAAGTGAAAAAGCTACCTCTAGAATATTAACACCAATGGTGATTAAAATAACATGAATTGCTATATTTGGAAAAACATGCTCTATGTCTATTATCTTCATTGATTATCATAAAATGAAACACACCCTCATTGTGTGTCAAAAGTAAGACGTACTTGAGATAAAGTACTATATTTCTAAGAAAAACATACCAAAACATGGACTTAAAACACATACACCATTATCGAGAGAACTTTCTTTAAAAAGAAATAGCTTAAACATTAGTAAATGCAAAATATTAATTAAAGAAATCTTAGTCTGCACAGTTGAAATAATAAAAATAGGTAAAATCTAGAACAATAACCAAATCACTATAGGTCACTCAAGTTAAATATATTTTAATTCCAAAGAAATTAGATCTACATATATGTTTTGTAATTATAAGCTCAGTGTGATACCTAACCTAACCTAACTAAATTAAAAGATATATATAAAACTCTTTCGTAAAAATATAATAACCCATTAAGATAAACAAAAAAGTTAAAAACAAAATTTATGAAACCATCCCAATAAAAGTAATAAAAAATATAAATAAAAAAACTTGTCTAAAAAATATTTCTCATTATAATGAAAAATGTAAATAAAAAAGTTGAAAAAGAAACAAAGAAGATTAAGAAGAGTGTTCATTGCCCTAATAAAACTGCAGTTAGAAACAAATGAGTCGTACCAATATATATGTAAAACATAGAAAATATATTATGGGACCACGAAATAAGAAGCAATACACTATAATTCACTGCTGCTAAGCCCTGCCCAAAGAACACACACCCATTAATCATGCTCAGAGAACATTATCCCCATTGCACAATTTCAAAACACATAACTTTTCACTTGTATCTATAGCAGGGTTCTCAGTATCTTTCATTGTGTTCTATAGGTAAGGAAAGTTGGTGACTAACAACAAACGACATTCTTTTAATTATTTAGTGAGGAAAGTATGTGACTAACAATAAAATACATTCATTTTAAGTAACTAACCAACCAATAATGTCAATGTAATTTTAATAACAATGTTGCCAAAATTAATAAACGTTATAGAGAAAAATTTACTAATAACAAAAACACATTCTCTCTATCAAAGAGATATAATAAAGAAAAAAAATGATATTTTCCTTGCATAATAGAGGCATACCATGCCTTCAATCCAACTTCACCTATCGCCTCCGCTCCACATTCACTATAGCAACCCAAATTAAGAACACATCAATTGAGAGAATAACAAAAACCCTGGATCAAAAGTAAGATATAAACTTTATTATAAATAAAATGATAGAAATTAGAAAAGCCTTCAAAGTTCAAAATAACCAATGTAGAGAAAATGTAATTTCAACAATAATATGACCAAAACTAATAAAAGTTATAGACAAAAAATTACTAACGATAAAAACACAAACAACAAAAACACATGATCTTTGTCTAAGAGATATAATAAAGAAAAAAAATGATATTTACCTTGCATAATTGAGGCATACCATGCATTCAATCCAACTTCAAATATCACCTCCCCTCCACATTCACCATAGCAATCTAAAATAAGGACACGTCAATTGACACAATAACAAATACCATGGATCAAAAGTAAGATATAGACATTATTATAAATAGAATGATACACATTAGAAAAGCCTTCAAAAATCGAATCCCTTAATATTTTATTGAATGTTGATAAATAAATGATAAAAATTGGTCCCATTAAAAATTGACAGTCAACCCAACGATGTACGATGGCAACACAATTTCAAAATTAGACCTAAACCACCATTAATTGCATAGAAACTAAGGTGCACAATTAACACCTCAAAAGTAATGACTCTTAACAGTCGTATATAATTAACATGGTAATATAGTAGATTCTATACAATAAAGAATAGTAAAAAACCCAACAATAAGATATGTCAGAGTTATATTGATGCAATTAATTAAAATGAAGATTTCTTATTTAGCTAAGAGAAATAATAAAAATAAAATCCATAGTTGAAATACTAACAAAGCATGTACAGTCTGTTATAGGTAGAACATTAGCTCAAATACTAACAAATCATAAACCTATAAGCATAAACCATAAACCTATAAGCACTAACAAACCATCAACCACATGAAAACTCCATTATAAAAGCCTTAAGAAAATAGATCTACGAAAATAACAAAACCCTCAAATACCTATATTGAAAACCCTAAGAAAGCATATATACATAAGAAAATTATAAAATCGCACCATATATTACCTTAGAAATGTGCGTGCTAGAGATAGAGAGTGAGAGAGGGAGAGGGAGGCATAGGCGGATGAGGGAGATGGGGAGTGTAGGGTTTGTGTTTGGTACTCTAGTGGATCTCTCAAAATTATTAATCTCACACACTTTATTTTTCAAAATTGATCGAAGTCCTTCATTTTTTTCCTTGTTGGCTTAATATGAACCCCTAATTGTCTTATGATTTATGGAATAATAACAAATCCTCTACTCCTTATTATATAGATATGTGTGTTTATAATATCTATGTAGTATGTATTTTTAGTATTTTGTGTACATATTTATACACATACACACACACATGAACGGATATATATATATATATATATATGTGTGTGTGTGTGTGTGTGTGTGTGTAAAATTCACACCAAGCTTTCACGTCTCTTCTCTTTCTCAACACCTTCCATGTAACTTACCAACAAACCTCTCACCTACTGCCAATACAGGCACAACCTACAGTATTCCCTATCCGTGCAACTATGCTTCATGGTTTGTATCTTCTAACAAAATTCATGACAACTCTCTCTTGAATCTCCCCCCCCCCCCCCCCAAATTTACTCCCCCATCTGTCCCAAATCTTACCCAACACAACCCCTCACCCTTTGATCCCTTCGTATCTAATTCACTCATAAAATTTGTCCTTCCTCTCCTCTATCTTCCATTTTCTTCTTTATCCTTTCGTTCCTCTCACAAAGTCAATTATTCCCTCTCTCCAAAGTACTCCCATGACTAACCACTTATCCTTAAAGCTTAAAATGTCCAAACCAAGTTTATACCCATTTTCCCTCTCTTACACATTCCAAATGCATGAAACCCAAAGTCCACTTTCACCTCTATTTATTTGGGTGATTCAAAAGGAAGGGAGATAATTAAAATAGCACACAAAGAATATCCAAGACCATTGTTTAGTTTCTCTTTATTTTTTAGGAGAAGATTTTAGTGTAGTGTTTATTTTCATCCTTTGTAGAGTGTTTAAGTGTGAGTCGGAATACTTTATGAGAAAAGAATATTGTGAGTTTGAGTAATAACTTTCAGAGAGTGTGATAGTATCATTGTTCTTATTCCCTCATATTTGATGACATACTCATACTTGTGAGGTGTATTTTTGTAAGAGTTAAAGCTTATTGATGCAAAGATATTTGATTTATTTTCTCTCACTCTTTAACATTTTTACAAGTCTTTATATGGAACTATTTTTACACATTATGTGTGATTTTATGCATATAGAAGTCTAATCTCCCATTCAAGGTGAGAGATGAAGCTTACAAGGCCTTTTTATATTTATTTTAATTCTGAAATTACTATTTTATTATGATCCTTTGAATATTATAGTAGAGTTTCACATTTAAATTTATGCCGAAAGAGAGGGTGAATAATCTTTGAGAAAAGATTTGGAAATTCATTATATTATTTGCTTGGGAATCAAACTAGAGATAGTATTCTCTTGGGTTAACTTTTTTTTTCTCAATTTCTAACTCTAAAACTAATATTTAAGGGCTTAAAATAATTTCAGTGAATGATTACTAGTGGGTAGTTCATTAGAAAAGTTTGTCTAATTTGCTAAAGATTGTGAGAGTCTAAAATTAATTTTCTAAGAAATATGCTTATTTTTATCACACTTGTGGCGAGAGCCAATTTGTTGGTCTGAACATATCTCGGAGTATTTTAAAATTGGAAATTACTTAGTTAAATATATAGTAAATCTATTGAGGTGGATTCTCAACCTTTATTTTTCTCAAAACTTGTTCTCCTCATTATACTCATTTTAGCATTTTACTTCATTAGTAGTTAATTCACAAAACAATCCTTTGAATTATTTTTATCATGAAAGTGTTATTTCACTTATTTTATCTTCTTTGTTCCTTGCATTAGAAGATGAGTTGAACATTTACTTGTAAGTATACTTGTATTTATAACATTGTTGTAGGTATTTTAATGTATTTTTTATTGGAAAGGCTATTATGCAACGACACACAGAAAAACCTTTTCATCAAAGGCCTGGGCTTCGGACCCTTCTTATATTATTTAGTGGCATTCCGCAGTACTTTCTTGATTCAGATGTTGGCAGAGAGGGTGTAGAACATTACTTCCACCTTCCACTTACTAGTTGGTGAGTTGACGTTCACCCCACTAAACTTTCATGTTTTGACCGATCTGTTATCTAGTCCATTTCGGGCAACAATAAGATTCGTTCCTGTTATTCGCTCGCAAAATTTTCACTCAGTTCTCTCGATGCCCGCAATCAAGAATATTGGAAGTGCTTAGGGATATATAGGAATCGAATTCATCAGTTTACTTAAACTTTTTGCTCTTCATGCATGGTCACACCATTTAATCCTCACATGGCGAGGCAGTCCATGAGGGTTTTCTCTTCCCTCTCTGATATTTCAGTTGCATCCATCAATACGAATGGTGTAGTTCTGCTCTGGGCTTGCTCTTTTCCAACATGAGTGCCCTTTTTAGATGGGTGACTAAGAGTCATCTCAATTGTGTGATGCTTTGGGAGGTACACTTTTCTCGTGCCTTATTGTCTTTTTCTTTTTATTTTCATTTCTCTATATTTTAATATTTACATTTTTCATTTCTTTCATTTCTTTCAACCATAGGGTTTCAAGGTCTTCGAACTTTACGAGGGTTATTTGAGGGTGATGGAGGCAGACTGTTGGCCCCATCAGACGAGATGGAGGAAGGATAACATAGGAGAGGGCTTACATGTTTATTCTTAGGGAGAGATATGCACTTTCCTATGCAGGATCATTGTCCATATGGTATGTATTCATTTTTTTTATCGTTTCAAACTTTCACATGTTCTTTAATTTCTTCATTATTCTTTCTTCAATTGTAAGCCACCTTGTTCCCCTAGGATATGTCCCGAATACACTTGTCCACGGATAGGAGAGCTACCCCTACCATTTCTCAGTTTCTCCTTTGCACCGACGAGGCTGCAACCTTCTACCTAGGAGAGAGGGTCATTTGTTAATAGACCATCCAAGCCCAGGTGATTCCATCAGTGGTGCCCCCTTATGATGAAGGAGACACATCTTCTTGCTCCCTATGATCTGGAATCATACACTAGGAGAGTCCATATGGAGATCATCTACTTCGCCTACACTATCACATACGATGACATTGTTGCGAAGAGTTTAACTCTCACGGTACTATTAAATGGAGATGGATATATCTCGAGAAAGGTGTCATGGATTCTAGTTATATTCCTCTTTACGAGGGACCATATACGGGAGTTGCCATAACATCGGATCAGTCCTCAGCTCTTCCATTGGTGATCTGAGTCCTGGGTCTATCTATTCGGTTCACTAGGAATGACGAGTTACAGTATGAGGCATCAATTCCTGCCTCTTATCCCTACTTTTTCGTGTCTGAGAGAATTAAGGTATATGACGTATTTTATTTAATTTAACTTTTTTGTTGTCTTTATATTCATGAGATTAAATTGTGATTCGTTAAGTTTTATTACAAGCCTTTACCATCCCACGGTCAGTGTTGGAGTAGATGTCCCAGACGATGGGCTTATACTTAGCCTTCATTTGAAGGACGGTTAGGGACTTGTGTTAGGGACACCCGGTTACCAGGATACCTTTAGTCCCTTTACCTGCAGTAGTCAGGGATCTCACACAATGAATGTCCCCGAGTCTTCTCAGAGGGTACGACCTAGGTATGGCGAGCCTACTTCCCCCATTGTGCCTAGGGAGGTCCAGTGGTTAGAGAGGGTGTCGCGACGTGGGTGGATATGTCGGACTCAAATGACGAAAAGGAGGATAACAGTGATTCTTCCTTTGTAAGATCCGGGGATAGTTCTTAGCTTTTTATATATCTTTTGTATTTATTTTTATGTATTTTAGGATTTGTACTTTGTTCCTAAAACATTTATGTATGGAGCATGCTTTTATTATGAGAAATGTTGTTTATTTTTCAGTTATTTGAGTTATTTCAAACTAATGATTATATGCACATGATATGGTTACGCAAAAGATATGGCTAAGATCCAAAAATGGCAAAAATCTTATTTCTAAATTTTTAGATCTATTATAGTTTTTATTTCCATGGACGGTCTTCCCAAATGGATTTTTAGAATGCGGGGACAGAGTGAATATTCTGCTTTAGATAATAAGACCAACAAGTCTATGGGCGGAACGATCGCTAAACTTTTTCTCCCTCTAAATGGAGATGAGTTTTGGCTTGGAAGATCATCACTTCTATTCTTCTTTCTCTTAGTTTAGACACAACATTATTTTCTTAGATTCCTTCTTAATATAACTCTCCTAAAATCCATTTTTAATCATTTCTCAATCATCAGATATAATATTTCATCCATAGCTTTGATGATTGGTCTTTTTCGAGACTAGACCATTCTAGACTGTTTACTGTATATGGAGGACCATCTTTTATGTTTTTCTTTAGAGGATGTCTGCCCAAACTTCGAGGATTATCATTTCTTTATAGGGTACAATATAGACCAACCAATTGCAAAGACATATTTAGGCCAATGAGGAGTTTTTTTTTCTTCTATGCTATTGTAAGTGGACCCTCCCATTGCCCGTTAATTTCTTACTGAAGAAGGGATTAACCTTATAAAGTTCATTGCTTTGTTCCTTTATGACATACTAGATAGAAGGCATATGGGAGGATGAAACGGTGTCGTGGATTTGGCACTAGTCTTCTAATATTTTCTGATTATGGGCACCACATGTGTTGAAATTTGTTTGGCGAACGTAGTTCTTGAGATGAAAGAAGTTAAAAGTCCAGTAACTCTAATTTTAGTTGAAACCAGTAACGGTCATTTCGCTTACCATTCTTGTTAATGTCCTTATCTTCGAATAATCCCCTTACTTTTTTACACGTGGCTCTTTGAGAGGCTAACCTTGATCACAGGCCCTCTATCTTTTCCTTATCTACAAACTAATTTTATTTTACATGAGGCACGTATCCACTTTAAGGAGACTGAAGGAGAGTCGGTCTACTGGCTATTTGCATATAGGCATTCTTACCTTGGCTAGTATTTTCCTTGGAGACCAATCATAGTGCCTCACTTATCCATGGAACCATTTCCATATATCCGCTTATTTACTCTATGTTTTACATCCTTATATATTCCTCGACATGTGATGCAGTAATATGGAATAAGGAAAAATACTCCCCCTTTGAGTCATCAGCATCTAGTTGATCCTCTATCCACGTACTTAGTGAGCATAATTTCTTACCTCTGGAGAAATGATGTTTCATTGTTCCTTCGACTTCTGCCTATTTTATTAAGAGGTATGCTGATGCTCTTATCCAAGGAGTAACTTCTGTGGGTTTTAGAGAAGGTTAGAGATGCAGTAGGGTTGAGGGAGACAGGCTTCGCTAGCTCTTCGAATTGACCCACTCTTGATCTGAGGAAATTTGAGGAATTTCCCGACTGTAAGGTAAGGATATACATTCTCTTGACAGGATGGAGAAAACTAGTGGTCCAAGGGAAATGAATGTCTCGGAGGAAGAGGTAAATGACTATGAATTTTTTGATAGTGTGGGTGGTAACTTCCTTTAATTATCTTTATGTAACTTGTTGTTTTTTTATGATAATAAATTTTTCTTTGTAACGAAGATATTTATTTTTAATGAAAAATGGGTCCCCTTATGAGCCTCAAACCTTTCTTTATCATCCAAAAGACTCTACAACTAGTATTTAGGAATTCTAAAGATGGAATCAAATGATAATATAAAGACCTAACCCCCCGGAGGGGTGTGGTTTGGTTGACCGAACCCCTAAAGGTTGCCTACGTACCTCCATTATGCGGTAAAACCGACTTAATGATGTTTTTGTCGAATCTTCATTAATTTCTAGAGGATCATATCGCATGTACTTCTTGTTGGTTGCATGATGTCTTTCTTTCTTCATATGTAGTATTTCTTGAAACGATACATATTGGTCGATTTTGCTAATTCTATCTCGTCGAGATCGACTAGGAGAATCGCACCTCGTAGCAAGATCTTCTTTACCATATATGATCCCCAGAAAAAACTTGCCTTGGGGATACCATATGGGTTCCATGACTTATTTTTGTAACATATATCCTTTCTTGACTCCTTTTTCTTTAACTTTCTTGTTACATGCCCGGGAGATCCATCTGTGGTACCCTTACATTTGATAACGTGTTAGTAGTTTTTGTTCATACAATAATGCTAGCTCTTTATATTTTCTTTGAACCCAATCAGCCTCGTAGATTTGGTTTTCCTATAGCACCCTAAAGGAGGTGATTTCCATTTTTATTAGCAACATTTCCTCCATCCCATATATGAGTGAGAATTATGTGGCTCCGGTAGTCGTTCTAACAGTAGTATGATATCACCATAGCGCATACGGAATACGATTATCCTAGTCTCAGCATCCTTCGATCATTTTTCTCAGTATCATTTTCACGTTCTTGTTTACTGATTTTATAATGTTATTGGTCTATGGTCGATATCGAGATGACTTGTGTCTTTAAATTTCTCGTTCATCACCCAGTTCTGTAACCTCTACCTTAAAGTGAATTCTATTATTAGAGATCAACTAAAACGGTACACCATATGTGCGAATGATGTTCTTTCGTACAAATTGGGCTACTATCTTTGCATTCAATAAAACTTATAATTCTTCTTCGCCTTACTTAATGAAGTAATCTATGGATACCAAAATGAACCCATGGCCATTTTATGCTTTTGGAGTTACCTTCCCGATGATATCAATTCCGTAAGTTAAAAAAGTCCATAGTGATGTCATGTTGTACAGTTCTCATAGGGGTAGATGCTATAAGTTTGCAAATCATTGGCATTTCGAACATCTTTGGAAGTATTTGTTGCAATTATGTTTAAGGGAGATCTAGTAATACCCTTGGCGAATAATCTTCTTAAATATCATGTGGCCATTCATGTGAATACCACATTTACTCTCATGGATTTCTTCCAACACATTTCCATCGTAACTCTCGTTAAGATACCATAAATGGGTGCCGTCAAGATGTCTTTTGTATAAGTGTCTGGCATTATAATGAACTGAGAGGTCCACCGTCATAGTTCCATATTATCTTTCTTGGTTGATCCGAAATAATATTTGACCTTTTAAAGAAGCTCATTTATATCTTGGTACCGAGGTCCTTCATTTATGGCCTCGGTCATAAAGATTTTATGCATGAACCTAGGTCGTTCTTGCTTGTATACGTCCATTGCACTTTTTTCATATCTTCAAGAATTTCCACCATGGAGTCTATAATGGATAAGGTGTCAAAGAAGATATTTTGAGCTCTTAGGAGATAAAAGAATTAAACATCATCGCATAGGGAAGTGATTTCCTCCAGGTATTCATGATATGGCAATAAATTTTCCTCCCTAATTTCTAGTGTCCTAGAATATAACAGATGATCAGGGCAGAGTCTCCATACACATTAATTTTCTAGATTCTTTTTTTGTGGGTTATCTTTATCCCTACAATACAAGCTTTGTACTTGGTAATGTTATTTGTGCAATCGAACTTTAGCTTGATGGTCACAGGATGGTGTCTAGCATCTAATGAAATCAATAATATCCCGATGCTTACAGCTCCGTCAAAACATAAATTTCATTTATACTAATCTTGACTTTCGATTACTAGATAGCCCTCGTCTAGGAAGTGTGCAACGATATTGTCTTTCTCATCTAAGGGGGATTCGGCTAAGTAGGTTGCAATGGCTTGTCCTTTAATTGCCTTTTGATGTATAAACTAGATGTCAAATTCAGTAAGCAAAAATAACCATTTGTCCATTCTTCTTGTTAATATATGCTTCTTGAGTATGTAATTCAAACGATCCACTCGAGAGATCATCTTTATTTCAAAAGCACCCATATATTATCTCAGCTTCTGCATTACCCATATAAGAGACAAGCAAGATTTTTCCAAGTTCAGGTACCATTCTTCATAGATATTGAGAGTTTGACAAGCGTAGTATATGTCTTGTTCTTTTTTAGATTCCTCGACGTATTGATACAGCATATCTCCCTCCATAATGCCGGTAATCATGAGATATAGGAGGAGGGTGTGTCTAGTTCGAGGTGGAGCCAATACAAGAGGGTTAGTGAGATACTTCTTGTTCTATAGAAAGCCTATTAGCAGGAAGAGTTCCAAAAATTGGTAGAATCTTTGCAAAGGAGTTTGAAGATGGCTCATATATGGAGGTTGAGAAAGCTAATGCACCCTAGGGTTTGTACAGAAACACCACCAATTTTTAATTTTTCACAATTTTAATAAACTTTGCATGAATAAAACCACAAGTGTTGTGTGAAATTGTTTTCTAATTTTATTCTTAACCTAAGGATGCATCTAGGTGAGTAAAAGTAAGAATAAAATCAATTGAAAACCATAACACATCGATGTACAAGGAAAACTCATAATGGGAAAAATCTCGGATGGCTCAGCCACATAAGTCCACTATGATATAGGCACTTTTCAAGAACAACTTAGACTTTCTCATAGACTCGATCCCTTTAAGCCTTGATGCGCTTCCTCAATCCTTGTAACCTTTTTATATACACTTTTGGACTCCTTCCAGCGGCCTGAATTCTCACATCTTGGTATCTCATCGATCTTACCTGGTTCGTGACCAATCCAGTCATCGTTTAACACAAAAACAATTTTCACCGCTTAAAATGCTCATAGTATGAAGATCAAACTAGTATGGTGTAATACATAAGAGATCTCAAATGGACATATAGATGTATTATTCTTAGATCTTTAACTTGGGTAGAAACTAGTATTTGGGGGGCACAAGATATAACTTGGACAATTGTTTTTGCAAAAACCCTTTTAGAAAATTGATGCCAAACCTGAGTATTTATATAAAGCATGAATTTTAAGGCGGCATTTTTTTCGAGGCAGTTCATTCAAATGAGAATCAAGGTTCATTCAAACGAAGCTAGCATTCTCGTTCAAGCCAAAAATAAATTTGTTTGAACGAAATGCTATTCTCGTTTGAATGATGATCGAAGGATCTTTGAATGATAATTTTCTGTAAACAGTAAAATATCATTTGAAGTAGTTTGAACCTAGTTTTAATGAGATGCCTAAACTCATTTGAACGAAGAAGGAACCTCATTTTAACAAAACATGAATCTCGTTTGAACGACAGAGGAAATTTGGTCGAATGAAATAAACTCAGAAAAATATTTTTTTTCCTTCTAAAATCCATTTTATGAAAAGGCCTCAAACAATTTTATAAAAGAACGCTGAAACTAAATCCATGGATCAAACATAAAAAAATGTATTCATACCTTCATTGAGATCCCTTTGATGATAAGATTAAAACTTGGCACGTAACCTAACATATCTTTAATGTCGCTTTATATTTATCGAATTGTCTTCAATCACACATCATAGGATTAAGGGGCACATAATTCAAGTCCTAACCTATGACATAAATAAGTTTTGTCTAAACACGAAATTCAGCCAGTGCATATAAATTGACTAGATTCGAAAATTTGTCCATACAAGTCCCTCCCTTTGGATAATCTGAGACAAAACTCAAAATGAAAAACTTTTGGGCCATCAAATTCACTAAGACTTAATTCCCACCCCAAAAAAGAAAAATAGTTACATACGCTTGACCAGCACAAACGTGAGTAACTTTTCTCTTGTATAAAAATTTGTCACATCGCTACTAACCTGCACACTTAAATAGACCTTCAAATGTAAAGAGAATATAACATATATAAACTACATATGAAACCCTCCCCCCACCCATGTCTAACCATCTATACCTAAAAAAGGATGTCTCCCCTAAGTTAAAGATCTCCCTCACACAAAAAGTGTTGGATACCATTTATCCCCGCCTTTGTTCAGGAATAGACAAAGAATAAGGTGCACAATAATAAAATATTTCTCCCAAATGAAACCCAATCTCCCCCTAAGTAAATTATGGTAATCATAAAGGAAAAAATAAATATATAATGTAGTGGTGTGAAGAAAATCATGCAATGATAAACAGATCGACAGCATAAGTACAAACAATCCAAACTAAGAACAAATGATATCAAATAGGATTCAAGCATTTAAGTATAATATACCAAGATGATCATAACACATGCCAATCTAAATCAAAGATTAAGCTTATGGCAAACATGGATTAAATGAAAACACAAAGACTCAAAACATAAAGCATAAAACATAAAACATAAAACATAAAACATAAAACATAAAACATAAAACATAAAACATAAAACATAAAACACAAAACATACTATATATATATGAATAACTACACGCATACCAATAAAGCATAATTATATAAAGGAATAGGCGACCACAAAAGATAGAAACACATAAGCTTTACGCACTCGTATAGTATCAATGTGTCTAAACAAAGTGTTATGAAGTGAAGGGATGTGAACTAGGAATAAGAAAAAATAACCCAATCACTCAAAAATGTCCAAGTATCTCTATTTGACCGCAATAATTTATCAACATTCGATGTATCCTCACATGTCAAATAAAGAACTCAAAAGGATAAACAAACAAATGTAGACTTGCCTAGAAATTTTGATGATTCTCGAATCAATAGCATCAAAAAAATTAAACTCAACTAGGACTCATTGTGCAAACCCATTCATCCATCAACTAAACACCCTAAAAAATATATAAGTTTTCTCTCTATTTTTATTTTGAAGATATCTAAATTTTTGAAGCATCAATGTAAAAAATTTGACATTGGAAACTTTTCTATTTTTATTTCCTCTCAATAGTTTAAGCTCTCGCCAACGATGGCCTTTCATGCAAAGGAGATTTCTCAGTTCGTAGACCTTTTTTGTGCACAATCATATATTTAAAAAATAGTAAAAAACTCACAGGCAATGGTTTTTATATGCACAACTTTCCCATAGTAATTTTTTTTATGTATATGAAAAGATCGTTGGAAGAACACCTTACCTAGATCATGTGACATATGAAGTTAAAATTCAAAAGAGCTCGTGTAAAGTGTGTGAGGAGGCATATACAAAGTGAATATATAATGAAAATCAATTTCAAAATACTTCATGTAAACATGATTAAGAACAATCCAAGCATTAACAATTAAAATCAAATGTCTTAGTAACATGGATAGATGGAGGAAATGGGATTTAAACACATCGATATACCATACAATATGTGTAAAACTAAACTACACAAAAACAAAAAATATTTTTGACTTTTAAAAAAAAAAAACATTTTTCAAAATGATACCAAATTAAAAAAAAAACCTCAAAATACAAACAAAATCTTTTTGTATTTTTCTCATTAAGATGCCAAAAAAGGGGAAAACAAAATACAAAAAATAAACACATCATAACACTAGCAATAACATGTAGCATGAAGAAAAACACTAGTGTATAACAAACATGCAAGAAATAACTCATAAAATATAGCATGTGATGAATCGTGTGAAAGCATGCGAGAGTCAACAAGCCTAACATTTAATGCCTACACATTGGATCTCCTAACCCACATAGGTGTAGGATGGTGAACTTTGCCTAGAATAACGTTGGTGACACTAGCCTTAGTCCTCCTCTTACCTTTTTTAAGATCGTAATAAAAATGCCTAAGGTGACCTTTCCTACCACAATGTGGGCAAGTGAAGACACGAAAAATGTTACCTTTAGGTTGACCTTTTCTAAAGTCCCTATCTTTGGTGGTCTCTCTCAAAAGCATGGACTTGGCTTTAGCAGTGAAAGTATATATATCATCGAAGCCAATCCCACATCTCCGACATAGACTCCAAAGCAAATTTAACATTACTCGAGTCTCTTTGCTTCTCGTCCAACTCCACAATCCTAAACTCAAGCAAATGGGTATACTATTCAAACTCAAAAAGATCCTTATTTAAAGCCTCCATCAAACCATAAATGCTATCTCTCTCACCCTCAACATACTCGAGCTTCTCATTCAGAGTCCTCTCATGCCCCCTAATATCCTCAATCCATTTAGCATTATCAACACCTATAGCACGTTCCTTCACCTAGATTCAAAATGCAAGTTATCCTTTTTTAACTTCAACGACACCATGTATAACTCTCAAAAGGCCACTCGAATATCACTATCCTCCTCCTACTTTTCTTCTTATTCATCTCTCTTCTCCTCACTATCTTGGGAACCTAAATATCAGACCTTAGAATTATCATGCGTAAGATTATCTTTATTAGGGGAAGACACTTCATTCAAGCCCATATGACTAGCCATGAACGAGGTGTAGTTATGATCAATGGTAGAATTAACTTCCTCTTCTGACTCACTATTACTAAGGGTGGTATTATATACTTTCGGTTTCTTACCCTCCTTCCTTAGTCTAGTGGGACACTCACAAGAATAATTCCATAAACATTGGCATTCAAAACACTTGTCTCGATATCCACCTTCTTAGGACCATCCCTATTCTTTCTATCATGGTCGATAAAGTTCTTAGGTTTCTTTTCAAAATTCTTCCCATTTATAAACTTAAGAAACTTTTTAAACTTCCTAGCAAACCTTGATATCTTTTCAGCATCAATTTCATCATAACTATCAGAATATAACACATCCTCTTTTGGGGCTTTCTTGGCAATACTTTTCTCTTTTTTTGGAGGACATATGTTCATATCATAGGTTTGAAGGTAACCTATAAACTCTTCGACTCCTATAACGTCGACACCACCTAGGGAATCTAGGACCAAGACTTTGGTGTTAAATCTTCCAGGAAATGACCTTAAAATTTTTTGCACCACTTTAGACTTAGGGATCGGCTCACCTAAGTTAAAAGAGGAGTTGATAATATTCGACAACTTAGTATATAACTTATCAAAAAACTCATTCTCTAACATGTTAATCATCTCAAACTTAGTCGTCAGATTTTTTAACTTAGAAACCTAACAGTATTTATTCCCTCGTGTGTGGATCATAAGATATTCTAAGCATCCTTAATGCTCTCACAAATAATAATGCCTCTAAACTCTTCAGCAGTCACAATGCAAAAAATAGAGTTCACACCCCTCGAATTAAATGTAGAGGATTTATTTTCAGTCGCTGTCCATGAGGCATATGCTTTAGGAGCATACCTTCAGTAGGAGGAGTCCACTCATATTCCATCGAGTTCTTGATGTTCTCATCTATCGATTTTAAGAAAAATCACATCTGAGCCTTTCAATAGGGATACTTTGACCCATTAAATAATGGAGGCTGACCAACGAAACAACTATCTCCGTTAAAATCCATTTAAACCCTAAATAAGCACAAAACAGGTGTCTAACACAGTAAACTAGTTGAACCCACTCTGATACCAATTTAAGAAAATTAGTGTGCCCTAGGGTTTGTACAGAATAACACCACAAGTTTTGTGTGAATATATTTTACCAATTTTAGTCTTGACATAAGCGTGAATCTAGGTGAGTATAAGTAATAATGAAATAAATAGCAAAACACAACACGTTGATGTACGAAAAAAAAACCATAATAAGAAAAACCTCGAATGACCTAGCTATATAAGTCCATTATGATATAGGCAGTTTATAAGAACAACTTGGACTTACTCACAGAATTGATGCCATCAAGGCTTGATGTGCTTCCTCATTCCTTGTGACCTTCTTTGCAGCCAATGGCGGACACCTTCTAATGGGTAAACAATGAAAGTGCATTCTGAATTCTCGGTATCCCACCGATCTTACTTATCTTGTGACCAGTCCAGTAGTTGCTCAAGAAAAACACAGTTTCCACCTCTCGAAAGGCTCATGGTATGAATAGAAAACCAGTATGGTGCAACACGGAAGATATCTCAAACAGACATATAGATATAGGATTCTTGGATCCTAAACTTAGGTGTAAAGTAGGGTTTGGGAGGCACGTGATATAACTTGGAAAATTATTTTGGCAAAAACCCTCAAGGAAAACTGATGCCAGACCTGAGTATTTATAGAAAACACAAATTTTGAGGCGGATAATTTTTTAAGCACTTCATTTGAACGAGAATAAAGGTTCGTTCGAACGAAACTAGCATTCTCATTCGAACCCAAAATAGGCTCATTCGAACAAAATGTTTTTCTCATTTGAATGATGATCGAACGAGCTTTGCACAATTTATTTTTGTAAATAGTAAAATATCATTTGAAGTTCGTTTAAATGAGATGCCGAAACTCATTTGAATGAAAAAGGAACCTCATTCAGATGAAATAGGAATCTCATTTAAACGATAAAGGAAATTCGTTCGAGAGAAATAAACTTAAAAAAAATCTTTTAAAATCCATTTATGAAAAGGACTCAAATAATTTTATAAAATAACACCCAAATAAAATCTAGGGATTAAATGTAAATATGTATTAATACACTCATTAAGATCCCTAGAATGATGAAGATGAAAACTTAGCACGCAACCTAATGTATCTTCGATGTTGCTTTAGCTTTGCCACATGGTCTTCAATGGCACATCATAGGCCTGAAGGACACATAACTTAATTCTTAACCTATAACTCAAATAATTTTTGTGCAAACACGGAATTAAGGCAATATATACAAATTGACTCGATTCGGAAATTTGTCCTTAGAGAGGTCCTTTGGTATATGAACCTAATGATATATTGGAGACGTCCCAGGAAACCCATGACCTCCTTCTCAATGTGTGGGGGTGGCATTTCCAGAATGGCCTTGAATTTAGTAGGGTCCATTTTAATCTTATTCTCGCTAATGAAGAACCCTAATATATTTCCTTTAGTAACTATGAAAGCATATCTTTGGGGGTTTAGGCGCATCTAATAGACCCTCGATCTTTTAAATACCTTTTTTAGTGACGAACCATGATCTTCCCATTTCTTGGAATTAATGATCATGTCATCCACATGTACTTCAACCTCTTTATGGATCATGTCATGCGTCAAGGTAGTAGCCCCTCGTTAGTAAGTTAGACCGACATTCTAAAGTTTGAATAGAATCACTGTGTAACAAAAGGTCCCCCAAGAGGTAATGATATCCATTTTTTCTTGGTATTTTGGGTGAATTATGATTTGGTTGTATCCATGAAGTCATTAACGAAGGACTTCGGGGCATGGTATGCACGACTATTAATGATCATACATATATTCTATAGTGGATAATCATCATTGGGACTATCTCTATTCAAGACTCTGTAATCAACACATATCCTTACCTTCCCTCTAATTTTTTGGATAGGTACAATATCAGCCAACCACGTAGGGTATTCGACTACCCGTAAAAAGACTATGCTGAGTTATTTTATCACCTCGTCTTTGACCTTGAGGGACTCTTCTAGTCTGAGCTTTCGAAGCTTTTGCTTAACTAGACAGGAAACTAGATGCGTGGGTATGCAATGGACGACTATCTCGGGATCGATTCTTAACATGTCTATGTAAGACTAGGTGAAGACATTGATGTATTCTTTGAGGAGTTGGATGACTTCAGACCTTTCTAGATCGTCTAAAGAATAACTTGTTATTATTTGTTTTATCTCACTTGAAGACCTCAAATTAACCGTTATTGTTTCGTAAATAGGTTATGCACGATTGGTTTGTTTATCATTAAGCTCTTTTAAGTGGTCTTTTAATTCTTCATTATATAAATTAAATTCATTACATTTATTAACACATTCATCATCATCAATGTTTTGAACATAAGGATACTTAAAGTTAAAATTTATTTCATCGATAAAAGGGTTAACATGGTTGAGTACATCGAAGTAGTTTGTCTCAAGGTCCTTCTACTCAAAAGGGAGGTTACACATGGTAGCCGGAGGTTCCTTTTAGAGCATATAGACAATATCATCTTTAAAGGGATTCTCAGTCATCAGCAGGTGGTAGAAAGTCCAAATATTCTCACCTTCCATCATTACCTCTTGGAACATTTCAGTGTTCCTTAAATCCTCGATGGGATCCCAGCTTGCAGAGGGGTTGTCCAACTTCCCGATCAGTTCCTCTATTTCGTGCACTTATTTCTCTAACCATATGGGACAGTCTTTAAAAAAGATCCACCACCCTGGAATTTATATTCTTGAGTTGAATTCTACCCATGGTTTGGGTAACCCACAAAAGGAGAAGTCTTCCCCATCATTGACAAAGCGTTTGTTGAGTCTAGAGTGACTGATTATATGGGCAACCCCCGGTTTCTTAAATTCTAGACCCTTAACCTTCAATAATTTAGAGATAATATTATCACTCTTCCACTTGTATCCCAGTACCTTAGTGCTAGATTGTTGAGGTATTTTAATGGGCTCACTAATCCCTTGCTAATTTTTCTCAAGTCCCATTCCTGGTAGGAATGACAATTTTTTCATCATGTGGGTAACATTAAAAGAACCATATTCTGAGTACAATGGAGAGATTTGTTCCTTAGCATCGGTTGAGATGACCTGTACGAGTGGGTTTAAATAAAAACCACTGATGAATATATCTCCACTTCCATGTTGAATTTTTATAAGTGGGGTGTTGGGTCCCTCCTCCTTGAGCAAGCTAAGATCTTCGAATATTGTGATCATATTTTCTCCACTAAAGAACTTCAGTTTCTGGAGTAACGATGAAGAAATACCCCATATATCATGAAGATACGGGCATCCCAAATGCAAATTAAGAAGTGGGAATGTCAATTACTTGAAGCTCAGTGAGTCTGTCTAGTGGGATGATCCCAAGAATGAGTTTAATAAAATCCATTACTTCTCTCCAAGTATTATCATAATCTCTTACAATTTGAGTGGTAGGTGTGGGGTCTTTATGCTTAATTACTAGGAATTTAGTGGTTCTCAACAGGCAGACATTCGGGCTGGATCCAATATCTAGGAGAACCATAGGAATACTTTGTCCTTGGACATTCACTGTGATGTTTAGGGCCATGTTCTGACATCGTCATATCTTGGGCAACTCAGTGTTGGCAAATTATATTCTCTTTGTAAAGTCTAGGCTTTCAAATGTCTCCATGAATTCCTCGGGACTAAAGGAAGTGGATATCACTTTCTAAGTGAAATTTTTTAGTATGAAATCCCTATGGGGATGGGAGGACATGAGGATTCCCTATATAGAGATCTCACTTGTGTCCTCTTCAGTTGATCTAAAACGTGATTTTTTTATTTCTCCCTATGATTCTTCCCGAGAACTTCCTTTCCTTTGCTTCCATCCCTCTCCCCATATGGATTGGGGTTTAGGACCGGTTCGTTATAAAATCTCCCAAGCTGGATGACATGGTCGACTTCCACAGACTCCCAATCAGGGGTGAGAAATTATGCCGATATTTCATTAAATCGAAGTTAAAAGTGAAAACATAATCCTCATATTCTCGATGAGGGGAAACAATCAGATCATCGAAGTGGAATATCACGTCTTCCTCAGTTAATTAACGGACTGTTGAATTTTTTGGTGATAACCACGCTCAGGATCTTTCATTGTCTTATGTTTCAAACTCATCACTCCATCCAATAGGGATGATTTCTTTATTCCTCAGTCCCCTTATGTACCTTGCAACTTATTGCTCCCAATCGTATATCACTTCACAATGCTCATAAAGGTTTTCATGTCTGTGAATGGTGTTTGATAAAAGGATATCTAAATTCTCTCAAAA
Source organism: Sambucus nigra (assembly GCA_949130495.1). NCBI lineage: Eukaryota > Viridiplantae > Streptophyta > Magnoliopsida > Dipsacales > Adoxaceae > Sambucus > Sambucus nigra. The sequence continues at coordinate 427,023,393 of OX422212.1, read as the reverse complement.
CACCATGTGTATTAGTTGGTACAAGCTTATTAAAGGATCTCTCCTGGTAACGTTCAAAGCTCCAAGCATCTCAATCGTTAGATACATTTGGGTTTGTGTTGACACGACATAATCTAGTTGTCTATTGATGAGACTTTTGAGGCTCACTTTTTTTTATTTCTTTAGTTGAGTTGATAGGCTTGATGAAGAGAGATGGATCTCAAGAATCGTCTTTTTCGTTAAGGGCATTCACCCCTAAGCTATTGTCGGGTAGAGAATTACTCCTAGCATTAGGCTGCAGTTTAGTTAGTGCAATAATCTTTTCTTGGTCTAACTACAAACCTTACTTCTTAACAGCCTTCCAAGTTATGCCCTGTCATCTAATGACACACACAGTAAAGGTCATTCTTGAAGCCTTCTAGCAAGGGTTCGGGTAATGGTTATAGATCTCGGGGCATTAAAAGCCCCTTCTTCTTAAGGGCTTATGAGAATGCAGGAATCTATGGAATGATTCTTATACTAGGTTCCTTACATACAAATTCCAATTTTAATAAATTTTATCTTGATTAGCATTAAGTGTTCATATGATGAAACAATCCAAATTAATTCTAATCAGTCTCGCACAGTAAAAATACGCATACATAATAAATAAGGAAAAATCCCTAAAAAGGGTAAAACCTTTATTCAACACAATAAAGTAATTGATAGATAAAGTCGACTTAAAGACTACTTAGACCGATAAGTATAATGCATAAAGTCTTCAATTTCTTCTACAGCATATGAACCAGTTCAGAGTTTTCCACAAGAAGCAGTCTTCCCTCGGTATCCACCGATTAGCCTTCGTCTTTTTCAGCAATGAACCTCGGTTTCACAAGTCAGCAATAGAGTAAAAACCTACAAGGTTTTATGAAAGTGTATTTGGAAACTCGGGTTCATAAATCTCACAAATCATATATGGGGATGAAATCTTTGTGAAAGTAAAAGTGGTTTTGAAAAACTTTGGAACAGGTATGCATAATTCATTTTTGCCAAAGTTATTTAAAATTTCTAAATAAAACAGGAATAAAAATACAAATTTCGAAGTGACAGGGTCGTTCAAACGAAAACAGACTTCATTCAAACAAAAATAGTAGCTTCGTTCAAACGATATCAAGGTTCATTCTAACGAAAGCCAAATCTCGTTTAAATAACCATCTCACGTACTTCTAATGAGAATTTTATGTCAAGGTATGGATGTCTCGTTTCAAGTTCATTTAAAGGTGGTTCTGATAAGATCCTCATCTCGTTCGAACAAGATCTAGTCTCGTTTGAACGAGACTACCAAAACCTTTTTATTTTTAAATCCACTTTGTAAAAAGCCTCGAATTATAAAATATAATATCCCAGCATATGACTTATAAAAATCTATGAAAAAACAAGTTTTATACCTCCATAGTGTGTCGGTGTGTCTTCGATCTTAGAGGTATCAGTGTTCAATTTGAGCTTTCAGTATGTCACGAGATACGCCAAAACTAACAAAATCCTAAGCTATGAACAATCATAAATATTTTCTCTTACAACTTGATAAATTGTATCTATGGGAGCGTATAGGAGATGTAATGTCCGTTGAACTCTTTTAGTATTCCAGGGTGCAGGCACCGGTGATCGAACAATGTTGAAAATAGTTATGCTTGGCTAGTCAGTGCTCCTATTTATGTAAGGAGGAATGTTCCTTTTATTTTCACTCTCACTCTTAAGCGGTCAGTTCATGAGATTGTCCTCTGATTGAGATCTTAAACCTATTAAGGCTTTGAAGTAGGATAAATATTACATTTTTAGTTGGTCTCGATAGTATTGGATCATATATTTCTTTATAATATCCACCTGCTCCTCTTTTGGAGGTATGTTACCATCTGAGCGACTGTATTTCTCTAATGGGCAATGAAGGCGCCCAGGTGCTCATTGATTTTCTGCTTTATTATTTCTATATCTTGGAGAATATTTTCTAGCACTTTGTTGTACTGGTACTGCTTTATGAATTCTTGATAAACCTTTTTAGTTTGTGGTCCTCCCATATTTATGGACAAAAACCAATTAAGTGCTCCTTCGGATAGAGTGTCCCCAAACATTTGTGTCATGACTTCCTCGGAAGTCCCTAGAGATTGCATGGATCGAATGTATAATTTGAGGTGGGGTATCACTGGACCCATTCCCTTGACCTTCTTAATGTCTGACAACTTCAATTAATCGATCAGCCTAGCATTAGGGGTAAAAGGACAAGCGTTTGATATCTGCAAGATCATCGGTAAGTCGAAATTGTTGGAAATTCTGTTGGAGTGTTTGGAACTCCATTCCAAGGCATCTAAGATCTGTTAGAGCTCAAATGCATTGGCCTCAACTGTACTTTCAATAATCACGGTATGGGGTTATTGGTAGCTTAGACTATTGATGGGGGGTACAATGTTAGCAGTGTGTGGGTTTACTCCCCATTCCTCACTATTTTCTAATCGATTTTCGAGAGAAATTTACTCCTAACCTAGAGTTGACATTTCACTCCACATGGTCATTAGGATAGCCATAATGTCATCTAATGATATTCATTTTTTATCATGTATGTTATCGAGACTACGAAATGTCAGAGTCTGAGATGCGACTTCTGTCCTTTATCCAAGACGGTGACTATAATGTTACCAAAATAATGGAATTAGAGTTTTTCCTGAGTTTTATACCAAAAGTAACAAACATGAGTTTAAACAAGCATGATTATTTTATTTTGGTAAGCTCGGGTGATAATGATCCATTTCCTACGGTACTCTTCACTTAACTCGCAACCCGTGGTTAGGAATTATGAAAAGTGAGTGTATTTTTTTAATCCTGGAGTCCCATCCTATTTAGGAAACTTTCTTAAGGGATATGAAACTCTTTTGGGAGATGTTACCATTTGGAGAATCTCTTGGATCATTTATTTGGTTATGTCCTAAGATTCTACTGTATGAGGGTATGCAAGGCTTTATTTGAGGCTAAAGGATCCCTTATTTTTCTATGACCCCTAACGATATACCTCAAGGGCATGTATGAGAGGGTTATTCTAATATACCTAAATGTACGTGAATCGAGCTTCATGGCATACCTTGTGTAGATAATATGAAGGAGATCTGACTTGATATACTCGATGTACGTGAATGATGTTAAACGATAACACACCACTCTATATGCGTTGAGGGTATGAGGTTAAGAAGAGTGGAAGGTGTCTCTAAGGACCCACGTTGGTTATAACCAAGTCTCATAGATAGGCTTTCTAGGGTAATGGGGTATGTAGTAATATGCAAATGTTATGTGGTGAAGTTGTGTGTGTCTTTTTTGGAAAGTCTTTTATTTTTCAGCAAGATCCATTTTCACTTAGAATTATTACGTATCTTAGCATACATATCACAAACAGGGTTTAGGGGAAGCCTGATATATCCTTATCCCCACAAGAGCATGAAATACCAGCATTTTTTTATCTATTCAGATATCTAAAAAAGAATATGAACAAATAGCAAAGGAAGTAAAATATATAGGAATGTACAATTATAACATGATGAAATAAATATAGATCTACATTAAATTGAGTTCAGTCCTCTTAAAAAAATAGTTCTCAATGGAGTTACCGCCATAAGAATTCGAACCCCAGACGACGCGCCCTTCCTCCTGCCCCGTACGCTTTTATAAGAGAAAATGTGGAGAAAAGGGTCTTTTATAGTGACTCGTGGTCATCGCCTTGTTCTCTTATAAAATAATGGAGTCTTTAGTCTATTTTACCTAATATAGACAAAAGAAAGGAGTAGTCATCTGAAGAGACCTAGTGATGGCAAGTGGTCTGCGTGTTTAACTAGAGAGTCAAAGATTTTTCGGTCTCAAATGTAGATGTATAGCATTTATATCAGCATGTTACAATGTAAACGAAATAATAAAGTAAAAATATTTAGCATACCTAGATTGTGCAGTGAAATGTGGGATGTGTGCGTAGATTATATAGACAAAGGATAAATATGTATAAAGTCGGACTTGTTCACTCGTATGATAGTCTGAGTGAGCCTATTTACTCATACAGAGCGATTCAAAGCCCTCATAGTTCACAAGGAAATAAGAGGGGTTTTACCTCTTATACTGGATCATTGTGAGAGATTTAGACTTTTTTTTATCTTTCAATGTATTTTAGAGTGAGACAAGACTTGATCTGAAGATATAAATAATTTTTTTTCATAAAAGAGCTTGAACAAGATTGATTGAGTCATAAAAGAGCTTGATGATGAAAGAATGACCAAACTTCCAACATTAAGAATAAAATAGTAGATAAAATCCTTGGATTCAGTGATCCTCTAACCTACATGAGAACATTTCATGGTTTTGTAAGCTTTTTATTTAGTTTTTGGTCATTTTGCCAAAATAAGGAGAAAACAGATGATTATGTACAAGATTTAACTTGAGTTTTAGAGATCAAGTTTCTCTCATATGCCTACGTATCCACCGTATGCGAAATGAAAGTAACATAGTTCATACATGACCTTTGGATAAAAGTTAATTATAAAGGAATGAAGGAAGGGATGTAAAAAAGAGTATTTGGCGGTGGTGTTGCAGCACACCACCACCCTTTTATATCAATATTTCAAAATAAAAAGGTTGAGAAGAAACATTTGTAATGTTACACGTGCTCCTTTTTGTTTCGGCATCGTTTCGTCTTGGAATCAACATTTTTTAGAATGGATCTAAGGTTAATTTAAGATAAAATACCTTTAAAGGAAAAAGGAAATAGGAAAGAGATAAAAGTGATTTTTTTTTTGTTTCTTTTGGGTTTGAATGTGAAGGATGAAGTTGCGACTTTGGGTTATAACTCTAAATCTAAGCATGAAAGGGGACTTGAATGTAAAAGAAGAGAGTTTGGGGGCTTTTTTGAAGAGAAACAACTTTTGGTCATAAAGCTATTATTTAAGAGAGGAGTTAATGGTTGCTGAAATAGTAGGTAAAGGCCCTTTTTTATAGATAAAGTGTCTGGGGTGCTAGATCGATCAGCCATGGGTACCGTACACACAGGAACCAATCAATCAAGTGCATTTTCCTTAGTTTTCTGGCTTATTCTGGGCCAATTTGGATTTATTTGGAGGATTTATTATAGGGCCTCTTAGGCTTTTGGTCCCTTTAAGTGAGATATTTTGGGTTGCCTTGAGGCTTGAATTTAATTTGGGCCTTTGTGAGACCATGATGATTAGTGCTACATTTATGGAGCAGAATTGGGTGCCTACGTAGGTAAATGAATTTTTTTCTTTCTGATGTGTAAACGGATAATATATATTTTACGATCAAAACTGAGGTGATATGGAAATTAATATGTGAGTAATAAAAAAGACTATGTTAATTATACATTTTAAATCCATATATATATATATATATATATATATATGTGTGTGTGTGTGTGTGTGTGTGTGTGTGTGTGTGTGTGTTACTTTACAAAAGAATATAATTCATCTATGTCAACTGAAACTATATTCTTGTAAGGAATTTAACTTTTAATCTTATACTACATTCCATCGTATGTTAACTTGAGACCTAAATTCTTATTTAAACCATATAACACTCTTACAACTCCCATGTTCTAATAACCAACTCAATAGAGTTTTTGATACTTCATCAAAATATAAACGTATTTGTTTTTATATTTATAGACGTTGTGGGCAATATTGTAAAAGGATTGAGCGTCTATGGTTGGAACGTATCAACAATTCTGTGAAAATTTAAGAATGCCATGGAATTAACCCTTCTTGAATTTGGAGTACACTTGAACATTTCCATTACATGAATTTTTGTTCCCATTTTCTTATCACTGTGGTATATTGCTGCTTAGATTCATGATATATAATTTAATTTTTTCTTAATCAACAACTACTTAAAAGGAGCATAAAACTTAGGACCCGATAGTTTTACTCTATTACCCTTATTTCTTCACCTACTTCCAGTTCTATCCTCCTCATAGTAATTCCTTATCCATTATCTCTTTATGTATCCACCCGAGATCTCCCTATTCTCTCTTTCATTATCTCCTCATTACTTATCACCCATTATATCATCCCTCCCTGTCAACACGGAACCTCTCCCTCTTCTCTCTTTCCCTCGCTCTCTTCTTCTCTAGAGTTTTCTTGGTCATTAATACGACCTGTCCTTAATAGAACCGATATGATTCTCTGAACAATCGGAATTATCTCCCAAGTTTATATCAAATATCAAATCAAACCAAATATATAATACCATTTACTCATTAAGGAAATCTGAATTATTAGAATATCTCTTCTCCTCCCTATGTTTATTCCCCTACCATTACTTATCTCATACGATTTTCCAACATGAAAATCCTCACCCGAAAATATCTTCATCATCTCACAAAAGTAGACTCTTTGAATCCTCAAATGAAGACCCTCAAACCCCTCTCTATAAATCCCCAAATCAAGACAATCAAACCCTCCTTCAATTATCGGTGGTAAGTGACACACACACACACATATACATAATTCGAGCTTCATTTCATGAATATTTTGTACATCGATATGGGTGATGTGGAAGATATTTTTTAAGTAGGGTTTTTCGGGCTCGATCACTAAATTTCTAAATTAGGGAATTTGGTTTTCAAGTGGGAGTGCTTGGATTCAGAATAGGGATTTGGGGTTTGATTAAGTTAAAACATTAGGATTCTCTTAGTTCCGATTTTTGGTTTTATTGCATTCTTTATTGGAAATTATGTTACTGCTCTAAATTATTTTTTCATAGATCCAATCTGCATTAGGGGTGGCAATCGGGTTAGTCGTGTCATTTTCGGGTCGCTTTGATTTTTATTTTAGTATAAGTTTTAGGTACTCCTAAATTTATACAAGCTAATCGGGTCATGTTCGGGTTATTACCGTAAACGGGTTATCGGATCAAAAATTGCCAGCTCTAATCTGCATGTTTCATTCTTTAAAACACCAGACACACAACATAGCATCCTTTTCAATTACATAAATTTCAATCGCAAATATTTATGTTTGGCTACAGTTAAATATTGTTGGGTCTGTAATCTAACATTTGGATCTTTTAAATATTTTTATGACTCATATTGTGTCCCCATACAATTTCTTTGTTGCTTTTTCATGTGCAAAAAATGGATTTATAAGGCACACAGCACACAACTATAAAATTATATCAAAAATTTGTATATATGCTTATTTACACAGTTAGTCTATATTTATTTGTTTCAAATTTATAGAATCATGTATATATTTACTATTTTTTCATGTTTTAGTGTATTCAGTTTGTAGGTTTGCAATTATATCCTAAATCAAAACCACTTCATTTAGGTGACACAATCGCGTTCGTTGGATGAGACAAACTAAAATGTCGACTAGTAAAGCAAGGTATGCCAATTTTGTTAATATATTCAATGAGATTTATGGCATTAATGAGGATGTTTGGTTATGTAATTATTTAAAATACATTTTCATTTTCTTCTTTGGTTGATGCAATAGTAAATACATGTTTAGATATAAAACTTATGATGGAGAAAAGTTTGGAGAAGTCTTAGGCATTCTGTTCTTTTTTATTAGTAATGTGCAAACAAAATGACCTTTGTAGAACTATACTTACTTCTTACTGAATATATGCACATTACATTCCAAAGTAAATCAAGGTACAATTGGGTGCATGTCTCTTTGCATGTGCGAGAACTAATTCGTTAAGATTTATTTATGATTTGGATATATAGCTAAAAAAAACTATTGAGATTTAGTTATATCGAACCAAACTTCCATTTATAAGATTAGTGAGTAGAATGCATATATTTTTGGGTTAAATCGTATAAGTAAAGTATATAGATTTTTTTGGTTGTTACTTAACAAGAAAGAATATATATATATATATATATATATATATATATATATATATATATATATATATCCACATAATATATTTTTTCCTCTTTCATGTCCATGCATGAAATGTCATGCTAAAGTGGTTTTTTTTTGTTTTTTTAAAATGGAAATAATTATTGTTAAAATGGGAAATAATTTGAAATAATTTAATTTATATTTTTTTTAATATTTATATGTTTTATATTTTTTAAAATATTTTTTTATTTATTTAATTTATATATTTTTTTCTTTAATTCTTATTTTTTATCACGGGGGCAAATTTATCGTCGTGCCCTCGGCATATAAGGGCTACTATAATCATTAAGCGTAAGTATGAAAATATAATTAAGATTTTCTACCTTAACCAATTTATATATATTGGGCATTTATTTTTTAGTTTTTGAAAATAATTTTCCTTGGTTACTAGGTATAGTAGTAGTAAACTAGGTTGTGTTTTTTTGGTAAATTTTAAATTTTAAGTGTCATACCTGTTGTAGTTGAAACTCAAGTTCCATATGAGTTCAATTTAATGCATTTGAAATCTATATAATGATGTATGATATGAGAGTTTGTTATGTAATGTTGAATTGAACTTATTATTTGTGGGTAACATTTGCAAAAAATTTCATTAAAAAAGTTGAACAGTTATCCGCAATGCTTCACTACATGTGTGGATTAACTTATAAGACTTTTAATCAGTTATTCGCAATGCCTTACTACATGTGTGGAATGACTTATATGCCTTATATACTATGGAATTGAACTTGTTACATGTGGGATTTAGTTTATTCAAATGTCTCAATTATATGATATGATCTCATTGTATACACTTCCTTTTGGTTTATACGATTTGCATAATCTGTCAAGAATTAATTATTTCAACTTAATTTTTCTTGAAATGAATTCATGCATGCGGACATTAGTTGAAACAATGTTGGATTGAACCTATTACATGAGGGCATTAGTTTTAAAATAGGTTCTCAATTCTATGATCTCACATGTGTGGATTAACTTATAAGACTTTTAATCAGTTCTTCGCAATGCCTTACTACATGTGTGGATTGATTTATATGCCTTATATACTATGGAATTGAACCTGTTACATGTGGGATTTAGTTTATTCAGATGTCTCAATTATATGATATGATGTCATTGTATACACTTCCTTTTGGTTTATACGATTTGCATAATCTGTCAAGAATTAATTATTTCAACTTAATTTTTCTTAAAATGAATTCATACATGCGGACATTAGTTTAAACAACGTTGGATTGAACCTATTACATGAGGGCATTAGTTTTAAAATAGGTTCTCAATTCTATGATCTCACCTCTGGTTTATGAAATAGTAGTAGCTTTGAACGATTTTTATAATTTATTTTTGTATCTTAATGCCACATATTTCATATTAAGAAGAATTAATCATGTCAAACTAGGGTTGGGTATTAATCGGCTTAGTTGGTTATTAGAGTATACCATTACCAAACTGATTTTGATTTGCTCAAGCCAAAATTACTGATTTTACCGCTCGATACAACTTACCTTAAATAAAAACTGAACAACATGATAAATCAATAAATTCGGTATTTTTGGTAAATTCCGAAAGTTTGAATTAACAAAAAAGTCCAAATTTACACGGGTCTACTCATTACAGCTTACCCAACTAAAATGTGACGTGTCAAATTTTGTTATAAAATAAAAAAAATACTAGGATTTCATCATTTTATTTAGTCAAATTAATTGACAAAAAATAATAATGATCACCAAAATTACTACTAAAACAGTTAGCGCTCTCATTAGAGTTGGCCTACTTTATTGTAAATATAGTATATGGAAGGTGTGTTATTTATAGGCAATATTAAGAGCAACATCTCATTTCTAAACTGATGCGGGACTTTTGATACTTCACCAAACGCCTTAAGGAACTTCACCTCATGCCTTTATTAAGAGCATGATCTCATCTGCATTTCACTAAATGCCTTTAAAAAATTCTTTTACCTTTCTTTATTTATAATAACTAATGTTCCCACATAATTGTTCACCACACAACCTTTTATTTGTTTAGCACACAAATTTTTTATTTGCAATAATTAATGCCCATATTTTTTAAAGCCTCAAATTCTTCAACTTTTCATTCATCACATTAGTTTGTTATAATTTCCATTTTACCCATGTAATATATTTTAACATTATTTCCTATATTTTTTATCCAATTAATAGTACAAATCAACTAATATAATATACATTTGATACTTCTAGCATATTAATCGGTATATTGCAACAGTATTTTCGGTATACTCAAAGCATTAATTCATATAATTTTATATTTAGTCAAAGTTATTTATTTTATATATGTTTTCTTTGATATTTTTTGTGCTTTTGACTACGATAGATTTAAATAAAAAATTACATGACTATTGATTGAGTTATATTACATCACAATATATTTGGTATATTATTATGGTATTTTTAGTATTTCATATTTTGGTATTTTAAAAATGCTAATTTCGATAAATCGGTTTTTAAAATGGTTAAACTAAAACCAACCACAAAAAATTTGGTAATTCTGTTTTTTAGTAAGTGAAAATTGTAAACCATTGCTACTTTTTTCCGGTACAAAAAGTATGATACGGGTTTTTACCGTATCGCGAACACCCTTATGTCAAACTCAAGAATTCGTTATTATTATTAAATAGGTTGTGGATAATTAAGTGGTCACATATGTTGAAGGCTTTTAATAGATGTTTGGATTAATTCTCCATGAATAATTTATGAAGCTCGAGTTTCCTTGATTTTCATAACATTTTCTTAATTAATATTGTGATTTTTTTTAAGGATGATTAATATGACTACAACTAATTTGGCCATTTTATATAGTTCTCCTGGATTTCTTGTTCTTTCTAGAATTTTGAATTAGTCGAATTTGAATTGTTTGTGGAGTTTTCAGGCTCACTACACTAAAATGGCCAAATTGTCACCTTTCAGCCGACCACCCTTGTCAAGGTCATTGACCATGACAAAAATGTCGCGTTTTGTGTCACGATCATTGACCTTGACACGACCGTGACAAGGCCGTGACAAATTTACTTGTCATGGCCTTGTCACGGTCGTTGACCGTGACAATTAGTTGTCACGGTCGTGTCAAGGTCAATGACCGTGACACAAAACGCGAGATTTGTGTCACAGTCAATGACCTTGACACGACCGTGACAACTTTTGCAGCAAAAAAAGCCCTAGGATTCTTTTTTTCCCACCTTTTTTGGTTTTCCCCCTCTCTCTCTCTTTCATCCGCGATTTCTGCTCTCTCTCTCTCTAAGGTATATTTTTTTTCCTCTCTTTCTCTTTCTCTTTCATTTCTATATGTATATGTGTATATGTATGTGTATGTGTATGTGTGTATATGTATATGTGTATGTGTGTGTATATGTGTGTGTGTATATATGTGTGTATATGTATATGTGTATGTGTATGTGTGTGTATTCATATGGTGGGGGACGGGGGTAGTGGGGGTGGGGTGTGGTGGGGGGAGGGGGTGGGGGTGGGGGTGGAATTTTCTAACTAAAAATATGATAATATTTTGTTATAATTTGTTAAAACTATGTAAACCTTAGTATGAATGCAAGGTTAGTGATAGTTAGAATTGTGTAAATGTTAGAAAAGTTCTAGAATTCATATGTTAAAATTAATTATATAAATATTTAAAATACCCCAATTGTCACGATCGTGGTGGGGGAGGGGGTGGGGGTGGGGTGGTGGGGGTGGGGTGTGTGTGTGTGCGTAGGTGTGTGCGTGTGTGCGTGGCGGGGGGAGGGGGGCAAGGGGTGTGGTGGGGGTGGGGGGTGTGGAGGGGCAATTTTAACAATTGTATATCTTTAATTAAGAAATTGTATAGCTTTAATTGTAATTTTAATTGTATAGTTTTAGATGAAAGTAAATTAATAATTAGTGCCAATTTCATATGAAAGTAGGATTGTCCCTCATTGTAAATTAGTAAATTAATAATTGTATACTTTAATTGTTAGTTTAATTGATGAAATATTGGGTTGGTTAGTTTTAAAAGTGGCATGACGTGTGCGTGTGTGTGGTGGGGGTGGGGTAGGGGTGTGTGTATGTGTACTATTAACATTTTTTTTATCTGTACTAATACCATTTTTTTACAACAAAAATGTCTCCTTCAGATATTAAGGCGAAGATGATGATGCTGTTTATGATGATGTCGTCTGGGCTCGGTGGTAGCGGAGGCGACGAGGGCTCCTCCGCCCCTAGGCTCCCCAAATATGAAAAATTTGGGATTACCGTCGAGAACAAGTCGGAGCTATTAGCGAGATCCCTCGAGCTGCTAAAGACGGTCATCGGCCTGGGGTTTATGAGTTGGAAGGAGGTGCCATATGAGCTCAAGTTAGCTGTTTGGGCGGCACTACAGGTAATATATTTATATTTATATTTTAATTTCAATTTCAATTTCAATTTCAATTTCATATTTATATTTATATTTATATTTATATTTATATTTATATTTATATTTATTCGCAACTAACATTGTATTTGTTGGACAGGAACAATTCAACTTGGATCCAAAGCTACGCGATCCCGTCTTGGAGTAGATTAGGGAGCAACTCAAGTCGTGGAAAAAAAATATGCGGGCACGGTACTTTGGGAAAACAAGAGATTCGATTATCCAATGGCGTGGATCCGTCCCCCCCAAGGAGCCGATCTCATTGGCACAATGGCAGAAGTTCATTGACAATGAGATCGAGGATCGACAATTGGCATCTCGCCAATTGGGGAGGGAAAATCGGGCAAAAAAGACGGACGTGCACTACTCCGGCCGGACCCCTTACGCCGAGGTGGAGCATTAGGATGCAGGTAAAATTTAATTTTTCTATAACTACAGAAATATATTATTCTTCATTATTTTACTTCGCGGGGCCGATACTAATTTTACTTTACTTTATCTTATTTCTGGGGGTAGGGAGTGGGCCAGGGGGTAAGCCACATAGGCTCGATACTTATGTGGCTCTTCGGACGAAGAAGGGGAAGGACAAGGAGGTGTCCCCGAGCGTCGCGGCCACGATTGTAAGTAATCCGACAGTTTAATTTTTGTTAATTATGTTATAATTTTTTAGTTTACTTATTTTACTAATCATATGCTTTTTGTCGTTTCAGGCAAATCTTAAGGAAGTGCATGAGTCGCAGTCTGATGCCGACAAGGCATCTTTGTCCACAGACGCACTCAGCCAAGTGCTTGGCTCTGATCGCAAGGGGAGGACAAGGGGAGTGAGCTCGCGGGTGGCCAAATCTAGGATCATCGGATTGGAGACGAGCGACACCGGGTTGGCTCGAACGGTGGATTCACACGACGCGAAGCTGTCCCGTTTGGAGGCAACGGTCCAAGATATGTACGCATTCATGAAGCTTACGTTGGGCGGAGACCGTAAAGGGAAAGGGAAAGGGAAGGAGAAGGCGGTGGAGGAGGAGGTGCGGGAGGACGAGGCGCAGGATGACGAGGATGTGGACCTCGCTGCTTCATCACCGATACGTTCGTACTTCGATGATCCACTTCCCTATTTGGCGCCCTTCAACAGACCATTGTCGACACTTGGTTGGCCGAGCGTGTTCATATTGGACGTATTTGATGGCCAGCGGATAGGGCGGGGGTTGAGGGACCCGAATATCGTCGAGGGTGGAATAGTCCATGGACGTGTGCTTCAAGAGATGGAGTCCAGAGTGCTCGTCACGCATGTCATACCCGGGAAGGAGAACTCCCTATTGTGGTTGCGCGAACAATGAGGCACGACGTATATTAGTGGGTGCGTCAATTCGTATGTCGTGTGGCCTACTCACCTCCTCAGTTTTATCCAAGACATGTAGTAACATTATTTTTAAGTTTGTCCATTTTAATTATATTTGGATTATATCGTCATGTATATTATTTCTATTTTGAATATTTGGATATATCGTCATGAATATATATTTGCATTATCTTTAGTTTGTTTGGATATATGATGTTTGGAACAGGTACAACGTTGCTATAACAGGTACAAATATACTGTTGGGCAGTGGCAGTGGCCATACTGCCCAGCAGATTTTTTTTAAATTCTGCCCAGAATTATCACGGTCAATGGCCGTGACAATTTTTTTAAAAAGGGGCACGGCTTTGTCACGGTTTATAACCCTGACAAACGTGTCGCGGTCATTGATCGCGACACAACCGTGACACAAAACGCGAGTTTTGTGTCAAGGTCAATGACCGTGACAAAAAAAGTTGTCTCGCCTTGAAATGTCACGGTCATTGACCTTGACAAGTTGGATTTGTCAAGGTCAATGACCTTGACAATTCGGCAGATTTGGTGTAGTGGCTGGTGGCATTATCATGTTTTGGATTTGGAGGGTTCATCGCAGCCACAACACATGGAGAATGTGATGGAGAATTCTTTCCAATGATTGGACTTTAGTTGGCCTTAGTTTAAAATTTTCATTTATCTTGATAGGATGGATGAGGATTATGTTTTCTCGATGGGTGAATTTGAGAGTTGTGGTTTTATTATTCAGGTAGAAAATGAGGTGATCACTTAGAGGAGATGTTCATATGGGGTAGCTAGGGTTGGATGGTCACAACATGGCACAAGAAAATCAATGAACCATCATCATCGGTAGCATCTTCAATGAAGGTCGTGTAGTGTAAAATGATACAAATCGTATAAGTAATGATGAAATGATTTTACCTAAATTAATCAATCAATTGGTGATTTTTTTTTTTGTTGTTTGATTCTCCTTTATTACTGATTTCTTTATAATTTATAAACAAGATTAGTTCCAATCAAAATCAATTTAAGGTGGAACTTAAAATAAAATCGCTTTAAGGAAAAACTAAACCAAAATCAATTTTAGAATGATTTTAAGAATTTATTTTAGTTCAATCCTACATCTTGAGCATCAATATTTTGATAGAATTTAAACAAAAGTATAAAGTAGATTTGGAATGTTTGACTCGAATATGGTTAATATTTGTAAGTGGTCCCAATGATTTAGTTTTAATTTTTATGGCTTTTACAATCTAGTCCTTGGACTAACAATTTTGGACAAAAAATCAGGCCCAACAAATTTTAAACGATTAGGTCCAATATATAAATACCCCGAAATCAAAACAAACACGCATTATTCAGAAATCGAAGCGCCAAAAACACTGTATTCTCTCTTGAATTAAAACCTTAATCATACTATCTCTTCGATCAAAACCCCAAAACGAATCTGTTTCTCAATCAAATTTTGGTCAACAACAACATATAAATACTCCTGATCGAAGCGCTAAAAACTCTCTTCGATCAAACCCTAACTCTCTTCGATCAAAATCCTAACTCCCTTCGATCAAACCCTAATCGTTGAAGTTCTACATTTTACATTCTAAATCAAATTCTTCCAAACACCACTAACAAGTATGTATACATTCTCTTATCACCTGTTTGTCCTTGCGTATTTTGTGTTCTCATATGTATAAATTTATAGACACATGGACTGATGAAATCCCATTCTTCTTCTTCATGATATGAAAAAAAATATATTTGTTTCCCTCATTTTAATTGCAAAACACACTTTTTGCATGTTAGATATATGTAATTCATCATTGTACTTTTCCTCTTATATACATCATTTATCGAGGATTTATCAAGGACTAGGAATATATACATGATTAGAATATGTACATGTACAAGCCCTGTTTTACGTGTACGATGTGTATTTTGCGTGTACTATGTGTATTTTGCGTGTACTATCAAAAAGTAAACGCAAAATACACAGAGTACACGCACATTGAAATTGAATTTCTCAATTCATTATGCGTGTACTTTTATGTTTTATACGTGTACTCTATAAAATATATATTTCAAATCCATATTTTATCAATCCTATGTTATTTTGGTCCGCGCCAGCAGCATTTGAATGATATTCCATGAGTCTATAAGAAGTATTATTATTTTGTTAATATTTAGGAGTGTTTTTGGTCTGCGCCAGCTGCATTTGAATGACATGTAATTAGCTTGTAATCAGTATTATTTCGTGTACTTTTTCATTTTTTGCGTGTACTTTGTTGAAAGTACACGCAAAAAATTCATAAAGTACACGCACATTAAAATTCAATTTGTTCAATCCAATATCCATGTACTAATGTGTATTATGAGTGTACTATTTTGTATTGTTGTGTTATTATTTAGGAATCATACGATCAAGCATGTTCAACTACAAAACTACTGCTTGTACGTTCGAAGATCTTAACAATACAAAACCTTTCACATTGACAGTCAATATTACTAATGATGACGAAATTCATTTTCTCCTTCGCATCAATGATAGAGCTAAAAGGTTACTTGGTTTCTACTACTACTACTATGAAGACATTTATTGCACTTTTGATGTGCAACAGCTTCAAGTAACTAAATCGAAAGCGAAGGATTTAGCTAAACGAATTGAGCAATATTGCTTAAGGAGTTTTGATAATGTTGGAGCTTTTAGCATTCAGCTATTGTATCACTTCTTTACTGAATATGTTAGGAATAGAGAATCTTGGTTTTTGACTTGTCGAACAACCTCTGTTAGGTATTACCATGAAACTGACGATATATATGATCGCCTTTAGCATGTATTTTCTTGAGACTTGTATAAATTATTTGTGAGAATATTGCATGTACTTTGGTTAAATACGCTTGTATTTTATTGTTTTAGTCTATATTTTATTCTAATTCGCATGTATTTTATTTTTTGTACATATCATTATAAAGGTTAGTAATTTAATTTTTGTTTATAGATCAATATAATGGGGATGAAGATAAAGGCAGGAAGAGAAAAGAAACAAAAAAAGAGCAGTTCTGATGATAGTTCTTCATCCAGTTCCAGTTCTAGTGTGGCATTGAAATCTAAACGTCCTGCAAAGAAGAATGACCAATATCTGTCAAATATTGTTAGCTTTCTCCATGATTTGCATCAGATTAAAGATAAAATAAATAATAGCCATATTGAACTTCTTAAGACTCCATTTTGGGAGCTTTTCAATGCCTACTACAGTGACAAAGTAGTAGAAGTGAACCACAAGAAGACGGATAAAAATATTTTATCAATTATCGAGCTATACAATACGGAAACCAAAAGTTTCCGTATGAAGAGTAGGATTCCAATAATTCCAATAGATATAAGTGAAATATTTAGCATACCCCTGGTTGAGGGTTTAAAATTAATAGAACTGAAAAAGCGACCGGATACTGCTAAAAAATATGGATTACAAGCACGATACTTCGCAAAAAGAATAGGAAAGTCAGAAATATTGAATGGTTTGAAGAAATCAGTTGAATTGGAGACAGATGAAGGAATTGCTGATTTTGTTAAAATTGTGTGTCTCCACTTCTTGAACACCCTTGGAGAATTTTGGTTGAAATACATCGACAATATTGAGGAAATGAATAAGTATGATTGGGCATCTGCTGTGCATGAGTATCTCATACATTCACTTGACAAATCAGCAAGTTCAAAACCTAACACAGTTACTGGATGTGTCATTTTCCTACTGGTGAGCAAAAAAATCCTGATATTTCAAAATTTACATACCAATACTCACGTGTACTTTAAAAATTCATGTGATATTTTCACTTGTATTTTGAAAATACACGTTTATTTTCACGTGTATTTTCAAAATACACGTGATATTTTCACTTGTATTTTGAAAATACACGTATATATTCACGTGTATTTTCAAAATACACGTGATATCCCTGATATTTCAAAATTTACATACCAATACTTACCTGTACTTTGAAAATATCACGTGTATTTTCAAAATACACATGATATTTTCACTTGTATTTTCAAAATACACATGATATTTTCACTTGTATTTTGAAAATACACATGTATTTTCAATTATATTTTGAAAATACACCTGATATTTTCACGTGTATTTTCAAAATACACGTGATATAACAAGTGTATTTTGAAAGTACACTTGTTATATTTACAAAACATAGTACACGTGTACTTTGTAAAATATAAGTTTACTTTATAAAGTAAAATTGTATTTTCAAAATACACGTGATATTTTCTCTTGTTCTTTCAAAATACACTTGATATTTTCACTTGTATTTTCAAAATACACATGATAATTTAACATGTATTTTGAAAATACACGTCTTATATCACGTGTATTTTGAAAATGCACATCTTATATCACGTGAACGTACACTTGTATTTTATAAAGTACACGTGTACTATGTTTTGTAAATATAACCAGTGTACTTTCAAAATACTCTTGTTATATTTTCTGTCAATATTATAAATGTACTTTAGAAAGTACACGTGAACTTATATTGACAAAGTACACGTTAAATTTGTAAAAATCACGTGTACTTTCAATATACAATTGTAAAATTTGTAAAGTACATGTTTAATTTTGCGTGTAATTTGAACAAATCACTTGTACTTTCCATTATGAATCCCTAGGTAATACAAGTGTTAAATTCATTTTATTTTTTGTATGATCACAGTATTGGGCATGTGAGAAATTTGAAATTATTTCACCTGTTGAAGAATTTAAAGATAAGACTCCAAAATTCCTGAAGTGGAAAGTGTCGTCTTTGAGACAATGGTTTGTGAAGAATGACATCGCAACAACAACTTTGAAGCATACTACAAATAAACCATCTTGTAAGGACAGTTCTGTACAAAAGGAATCTCAGTTTGAAGGGCTAAGTTACTCTTTGAACATTTCTATAGAAAGTCTTATACATGTTGATTCATCATCAGAAAAAGTTGCTAAAGATATTAATGACAATGAGTTTTCACATGGTTGGAATATTCCCCTTAAAAACATTGTGACTCCAAAGAAAAAGAAGGGAAAATATCAACCAAAGATTAATTTGGAGGAACAAATTGTTGTTTTGAAAAGGGAATTGTTGGAAAAAAAATAACCAACTATCTAAAGCAGATGAAGACTTTAATGGTGCACTTGAGAAGGTGACCTCTTTGGAGGTGGAGAGTGCCATTTTGAATTTACAGTTGCAGGTAGATCGTGATTCACTTTTTGAAGCCCATGAGGAAATGAAGAAGTTAAAAGTGGAGAATTCCAACCTTTTGAAGGAAAAAGAGTTACTAAATAAGTTGGAGGTAGAAAATGCCCAACTAGTTGAGTTAAACAATTCTTTAAAAGAAAAGCTTGATCAAATCACAATGAATGACTCAGATAGAATTAAATAATTGGATGAATCATTGAAAAAACAGGCAGAATCAACACGAATTTTGGAACAAAAAAAATGGATATCTGTCTCTGAGTAATGAAGAACTCAAAAAAAGTATGATGATACATTGCAAAAATGGAAAGATGCTGACATAGAAAAGATGACATTGAGCCAGAATCTTGAGGAGTCAGAATTGAAAAGAACTCAATAGGTACTTTTGAATGCAGAGTACACGCAGTTTTCCTAAAGTACACGCAGTTTTCCTAAATTACACGTTAAAATTACACGCAGTTTTCCTAAAGTACCCGCAATTTTCCTAAAGTACACCCATTTTCCCTAAAGCACACGCAGTTTTCCTAAAGTACACGCAGTTTTATTTCATAGTATTTTTAATGCAGTTTTATTTCATAGTATTTTTAATGCAGTTTTATTTGATATTAGAAATAATGTAGAGTACATGCATTATTTGATTAAAAATAATGCAGTTTTATTCAAGTATTGCTTATAATGTAACATTCTTTTTGTATAACAGAAAAATAATAATAAAATCCTTAATGACGAAATTTCGAAGTTGAAGAAAATGCTTGATGAATCAGCATTGAAAAAAACTGAACTGGTATCTATAAAGTACAATAGATATATAGTACACGCTTTACTTTCTAAAGTAAACGCAAATTATGTTGAAAGTACACGTGTATATTATAAATTTTATAAAGTACACGTATTTTATAATACGTGCGTGTATATTATAAAATACACGTATGTATTAAAATATAGGCATGTACTTTATAAAATACACGTAAGAGAAAATGAATCATTGTTTCAAAAAATGCTTACAATCCAACATTCCTTGTTAAATATATCAGGCAAACATTAATAAACAACTCATGGACGAAATTTCGAGTTTGAAGATTGAACTAGCCTCAAAGACAATATAGGGCACCCCCAAAATATCCAAAACAAAAGGGCCCCTTACTAGAGGACAAAAGAAAAGAAAAGCTGACAGCCAAACCGAAAAGCATGAACCAATTAAGAAACAAAAAGAGTCAAAGCTGAGAAAAGTCCGTCTACCAATAGCTCAACAAATGAAAGAAACTCACTTCAAGCTTGAAGCAATCAAAGTATACAAATATCTCGATGAAGCTTCGAAGAAAAAGGTTGAAGAGTTTATTCAAAAGGCTGAGCCAGGGTAAAGTGTATTTTTTTATGATTTATCACTTCGCTAATTTATATTTTTTTTTGGTGCAAAATAATAAGGTTATTATTATTATACAATTCTTGTTGATTATATAAAATGGAGGGAATTTATTTTTCAAGGGATGGTTTTGTATGTCCCATGGGAAGATTTTGTTGAATTCCTCAACAATCAAGAAATTTCAAGCCAAGTATGTAGTCCAAATATTACACATCCATTAAATTTCAATATTATTATTTCCTCGCCATTTTATATTGTGTGAAACAAATAATACTTGCCTTTAGTGAAGTATTGAGGTTAAAATTCTCAGAGGAAGGGCTCTCCTACTCACACACTTTTTCTGATTATTGTTGGGTAAGTACAATTAAATCGAAAGTTTTGAGAAACAAAATTTCAGTTTCTTTTATTAACACAATGTCTATAATTTTTATTCAGATAGAAGCTTGTAGCACAAATGAAGTCAATAAGAAGGGGGAGTTATACAGAGATTTATTTGAATACTTAGGCACTTGTAATAATTTGTTCATTGTACTAAGACATAGTGTAGGAAATTTCACATTACTTGCGATATACAAAAAAGAAAATAAAGTGGTCCACATAGATTCCCTTCGATCGAACGACAAGGAAAAAAACACAATATTCTTCGATGATGCAAAAAAATTGGTTAGTGCCTAAACTTAATTAGTAATGTTACCAGTACTTATATTATACATGTGTACACATTTATAATATAATGCGTGTACTTTGTATTAGTTGCATATAATCACCCAGACTATCAAAGTATACGCATCATATTTTAAAATACACGTGAAATGAACCAATACAAATTACGTGTACTTTAATATTATGCGTGTACTTTTAACTCTTTAGGCAAAATACACGCATCATATTTTAAAATACACGTGATATGAAAAAATAAAATATGCATGTACTTTAATATTATGCGTGTACTTTTAACTCTTTAGGCAAAGTACACGCATCATATTTTAAAATACACGTGATATGAAAAAATAAAATATGCGTGTAAATACGTGTACTTTTCACTCTTTAATCTTCATATACTCCTTTATTTGTATATACTAAATATTTTTCTTCTTAACAGTTTTCTGTCTTCCAAAAAACAATGTGCCTATTGAAGACTGAAGCAGAAACAATGAAAAATAATGGTTTCAAAATTCAGAGGAAGTTTGATGAAGGTACACCAAATGAGTTTACATTGGATGATGATCCATTGACAGAGCAAGAAAAAAGGACAGTAGATTTCTTGCTGAAAAGTGATCTCAAATTTGAGCTAATAAGAGATCATGAATGCCCTAAACAATATAATGGGTAAGAAAAACTTCCTTTCTAAAAATTACAAATTTGTATCTTTTCAAAAAATTTCATTCACATCATACTAATTTGTATATTTATTTTATTTTAATTTTAGGGTTGACTGTGGGGTGTTATGCATATACTACATTGAACAAATTAGCAGAAACAAGGAAATGCAAAAATTGTTTCAAGACCCTGACATGCTAAAACAAAGAGCATATGTACTCGGAGAAATTCTTTTATCAAAATATTTCTTCCCTCGAAAGGAGAAAAAACTTCTATATATTGTGATTCAAATACAAACCATATTTGTAATTTATTTTGTGTTATATTGGTTATTGTTTACAATATTTATTACACCAAAATGGTTTATTTCCGCTGGCGCGGACCACAATCCACGTAAGGTTTAGACAAACAATGCACCTGAGTGTTATGAAATAATGTACACGCATTTTTCACGAAAACTACAAGTGATAATTACTAAGTACACCAATGAATTCTTCAAAGTACACGCAGTTTGACTAAAGTACACGCACTGGTTAATATAATAATTTTTTATTTTTAATTGAAAACCACTTTAAATATTTATTCAGGACACAATAACCAAAATCAATTTATTAAGCTCAACTACTCACTTTCCAAATACTTCTGGTCAAGAAATAAATAGCTTTAACTTTTTCTATAAAAGAGTAATATTTATTCCTTTCTTAACCATTACATCTAGGGTAAAGACAACATAATGGCTATTCCAGCAGAAAACTTGTGAGATACTCTTGAGAGAGATGAAAGAAATAAAACAAAAATAAGGCAAATTGAGGAAAATATTTCCTCATATGAAACTGCCTTTGAGCAGTTTCAAACATATGTGAGGGAAGGCTATTCTTGACTTCCACCCAATCTCATAGATTTATTTGATGTGGATGAGTACCCTTCTCAAACACATGAAGACCTCATGTCTTTCTATACACAAGAAGTTCCCATGAAAATCGCCAAGCTGAAGGAGAAGAAGGCTCTCCATGAAGGCCTTGTAGCTGTCATAGAAGAAGAAATTTGACACTGGTTGAATTTAATTAACTCTCTTCTGACACCCTAGATGCCTTTGATAAACTTCCCTAATAGAAGCCATCTTTAGTTTTTTTAGCTTTTGTTATGTGAAAAAAATGATCACGTATATTTTATGAAAAATACGTGTACAGCTACACAAAAAAAAACTAAAAAATGAGACTTAAAAATAAATTACATTCATTTATGTGAAACAAATGGTTTATTAATTAATTTATTCAATCAAATGGTTAAAATGAATGAATTCAACAATTTTAAAAATACTCAAATGGGTACCTTACAAGTAGACCTGTAATGAACCATTTTACTACATCTCGAGCAAGTAACTTCTCTTACTGTGATCTCACCAGAAGACTTTATTCTCTTATTTTTTGGCCTGCCTGTCGGTCTCTTAGTCATTGGTGGAAGGGCATATGGATTTTCAGGAATAGAAATATTTAAGGAAATCAAATCAGGAAGAGAAACTATAGGTATCGAGTATGATTTTCTGTAGAAAGATACCTTATAGTACTCCTCAATATAATCATAAATCCTGGTCCCTTTCCTCCGCACAACACAAACAGCATGAGAATATGGAAAACATCTAATCTGCCAACTCTTACAAGAACAAGTCCTTTCTCCTAAGTCAACTGTTGCTCGCACTTCTGAATGAACTTCAAATACATTTTGACTTGAGCGACTAATAGTCCAATGTCGGCTTTTATTCCAATTTTCATTCAGTAACTTTTGAAAAAAAGGACATAGCTCATTTGTTCAAGTGTCAGACTCAACAAGTTTGTTTGCATTGAAATTCATAATCTTCACTCTCAATTTATCAAGCATATTCATTACTGATAAATGACTTTCCTCCAATATCCATGAATTGAATGACTCCGCAACACTAGATGCCATGTCACCATACCATTTACCAGTGAGATATGTACAGGACCAATTCTCGAGAGGTAAACTATCAATGAAATTGGCAATAGCAGCTCCTCCTTCCTTCTTCAATGCTTCAATATTCTTGTGAAATACATCTACTGAGACAGCATATGCACAAGATAAAAAATATTTAACAATTTTCTTTCAAAATCCAGCACAATTTCCACGAATTTTCTTTTTTATATTCCCTTGTAAATGATGTATACAGTAGGAATGTGCAAACAACGGGAAGACCCTCGAAACAGCTTCAAGTAATCCATTGTTTCGATCTGATATAAATATTATGTTTCGATATTGCTCAACTACTGCACTATGCAAATTCACAAGAAACCACATTCAGTTATCTTCGATTTCAGAATCAACAACAGCATATGAAACAGGAAAAAGGCCTGAAATATAAAATATATCAAAATTAAAATAAATAACATATCCATGTACAACACTTTGTAAATTGATGCTGCTGGCGCAAATCTTAAAACACATGGGAAATATATTATGTGTTTAATTTAAATTGTTTGTAAATAACAAGACAAAACATAAAAATATACTGTACACATGATAAAGATAAAAAGACATGCACGTTTACTTTCCAATCTTTTGCTTGGCTTTATTATTAACAAGACTAACATCAACATACACACATAAAAATGTAAGTACAGGTGAACTAAAGAAAAATATTCAAAGGTACTTTACATTTTTAACGTGTACTTGGCTTTATTATTTCTAAATAACAACACCTATCATCACAGTACACGCATAAAAATGAAAAGTACACGTGAAATTAATAAAAATATTCACGTGTACTTGACATGTACTATGCGTGTACTTTAGTTTGTATTTAACATAACAACATCATCATCAAAGTAAACGCATAAAAATAAAAAGTACACGTGAAATTAACAAAAACATTCACGTGTACTTGACATGTATTATGCATGTACTTTACTTAGTATTACACATAACATCATCATCATCAAAGTACATGCATAAAAATAAAAAGTACACGTGAAATTAAGAAAAACATTCACGTGTACTTGACATGTACTATGCGTGTACTTTACTTAGTATTACACATAATAAGACATATCATGAAAATACACGCAGAAAAATAAAAAGTGCACGTGAACTAAAACAAAGACATTCAAAGGTATTTTATATTTTTATGCTTGTATTTTGATGATATGGAATGGAACAAACAAAATATCAGTGCAATACACAAAATAAAATATTTAGAATTAATTTACCATTGTTCCCATTCCTTGCAGTAGCTGATAATATTGTTCCACGGTAACGGCTCTTAAAAAAGGCACCATCAAGCAATAAAACAGGTCTGCAGTATTGAAATCCATAAATACATCCTCTAAACATTACAAATATTCTCTTGACTTTTTTTCTCTCATGTTCCACGTCAAGGATGCAATGCGACCCATGATTATACTGCAATAGAAGGTCACGATAATTATTCAATAATGCATAAGAAACCTTTTCATCACCATGTATATCAACAACAAATATCTCTTTCGCACACCATGCATGTTGATAAGCTATATTAAGACCATAATTCTTCTTCATATCTCTAACTACATCAATTGGTCTCAATAGCTGGTTATCTCTAAGATCATCAGCTATCAATGTTGAAACCAACTTGGAGGCTATCATTTTGGCTGACGGACTACGAAAGAAACCTCTACATGTATGCTCACTATTCATTGCACGTATGTAAAAGTATCCATTTATTGTAGATAATGAAGCATGAATTCTCCACATGCAATTCTCAGTAGTCTTTTTAGAGCATTCAGCCGTCACTCGAGTTTATCATTCTTCAAATACATATACTTGAACCCAACCTCAACGACATACTTTCGCAATTTATCCCCAAATTCCACTACACCTCCTTCAAAACACTGCTGCTCATGACTTACATAAGTCTTCCAATCATTTGAAAGATAGACTTTTGACTTACTTAGCTCCACACCTAAAAGATAAAAGTCATTTTTAATGCAACTATTAAAATCATTTGCAGTGCCTAATGATAAAGACTCTAACCTCTGTGTATTTGTATCACCACTGTTAACCCTCTCAGAACTTGTATTACTGCGGTCAACCCCTTCAAAAATTCGATTAGAGCATTCAACCCGTTCACGACATGTATTACTTTGCAATGGTAATGAATCAATGGCATATATCCAAATGAAATTAGCTTTCACGATCAATTGGGATCGCAACATACAACAAACATCGTTGTCACAAACCAACATGAACCGACATTCATCACCAAATGAATACCTCAATGAAAACCTCCCACTTCTCAAATTAGTAAACCTAATACACAACTCATTGCATATGAAATCTAATGAGTTATCTTCAAATATTTCAATACAAGCCATATTATCCAAATAACAACACCTTGTTATTACACTACTTACCATAATGTCCTACAGTAAAACAGAGACGAAAAACATTTACTTCAAGGTCAACAATTTTAAAAATGTGTGCAATAATTTAATGCATGAAATATCAATATATTTATTTATAATTAATATAAAATTACAAGCACTATTTAAAAACCTATACATGAAGCAATAAAGCAGACACCTATTTTCAAAAAAATAATCACGTCTACTTTATAAACATTGCGTGTACTTTGAACACTAATATCGAACTAGTTATTTCCGCTGGCGCGGACCTATATCAATAAGTGATTCAATACCAAATCAAAATCAAGGACTCTTAAAATTAGAATGAAACATCAATAATATTCATTCAGCACATTCAACTAACAATTACAAATATTGATAAATATAACTTATATATGAAGAATCCAAACATAAATGCATAAAGAACACAAAATCATAATATATACATATATAACATATAAAAAGATATTCAATAACATGAATGAATATTACTGTTGATACCAAATTTAGTCTGCTGACATGGCTCAATTGAGTGAAGACACGTGGCAATCTACGTGGCAACAACAAACACTTCCGAGGAACTCAGACGCTCCAAGGAACCATAATACAACGAGGAACACTGCTTCCCCGAGGAACTCAGACGCTCCGACCAACAAGAACTCTACGAGGAACTTCTGAGTACCGAGCAGCTTAGGCGGTACGAGCAGCTTAGGCGGTCCGAGCTGCACCTCGAACAAAGCATTAATAGCCGAATAACCAACAGTTTGACTGATTCATTACATGCTTATCATTCAGATGTATACACTTAAGGGGCATTGAATATATTACCCTTTCACATGTACAGCATTGAATGTATTACCCTTTCACATTACAGCCGCAGGGCTATAAATACATTGTACAATCCTCATTGTAAGGGGACCGAAATTTCTTGATTAAACTTATAATCGAGAATTCCCAAACAGTCATCAATAACAGAAACAGTGGGCGTAGGCCATTCTTATAAAGCTGAACCACTTCAAAACTTCTTTATCTCATTTATTTTATCTGTGATTAAATAATTAGATATAATCTAATTTTTTACATCAACAGATTGACGCCGTCTGTGGGAAATGACTGGTAATATCGTTTTTCATCGAAAACAATTCATCACAAATGGCTGATATTCCAGAATCTAGCAATCGAAACGCTGGAAGCCCTCCAAATTCATCTGCTCCGCCAAATATTCCATATCTGGCTGGAATAATGACAAATCTGGCTCAGGGCCAGACCGTCATGCAAGAAACTATGCGACAACTCATACAAACCCTCCATGGCAGGGCACAGACCCATTCAGGACTGCGAAGTATTCAAAGAAATATCCGTTTACCTTCTTCGCGTACTAGGCATACTGATTCATATCGTACTGAGGAATCTAAAGATTTTTCTTATCAACCTGGACAAACTTCGTCAGTGCGAGCCACAGATACTGAACAACGTATCACTCTCTCTCCAGAAAGTACTAGTGCGCTAGAGAGGTTAAGCAGGGTATCACCTTTTGATCGATTAGGACCTAGAAGGAGTAGAAGTCCTCCTAAAGTCGTATCGAGGAGTTTTTGACGACCATCAGATTTAAGGGAAGGATCTGCCCAGTCGCGACCAGTTGCTCGTCAAGATAGATCCCAGGAAGCCACATCAACGCGATCAGTTGCTCGAACCAACAGGCCCGAGGAAGGAAATGATGCATGGAAAGGCTCTATTCAGAGGCTGGAGGATAGATTAGGGGAAATGGCTAAAGCCAAGAACCCTCTACAACGAACTTTTGTTCGAGGAACACCTTTTGTCCAGGCCATTGTAGATTTTCCAACACCAACAAAGTTTAAAGCACCTGTTGTGACCCCAAAATATGATGGAAAGACCGACCCTGTCCTTCATATAAAACAATACCAAGCTGCAGCCGACATCTATATTGTTCCAGATGAGATGTAGAGCATTCTCGGGAACTCTTACCGGATCTGCTCAAATGTGATATAATAATCTTCCTCGGGGTAAGATCTCAACTTTTCTTCAGCTGGCCGAGTTATTCATTGGGAACTTCTGTTTTGGGGCAAAGCCAGTTAAACGAGTAGCACATTTGTTAAGTGTTAGATAAAAATTTGGTGAGAGCACCAGAGATTATATAACTCGTTTTAATAACGAGAAACTCGAAGTCATTGATTATGAGGAAAAGACAACGATTACCGCCTTGATGAGTGGACTACTGCCCAATAAGTTGTACTACACTTTGGCCAAAGATACACCTAGAACCATGTCAGACCTGATGGGAAAAGCGTTAAAGATTATGAATACCGAGGAGGCTATGGCTGCGAAGAAGAACATGGATGCCAAAGAAACCAAGGTGGAAGGTGATAAAGCTAAGAAGAAAGAGCATAAGAACAATGGTAATGATAAACACTCAAAAACTAGGTCTGCATGGGAAGTAATGAAGAAATTTGATAATTATACTCCTCTGAAGAAAGACATCAACCATGTTTTAGAAGAAATCAAGAACAACGAGGAATTAAACTGGCTAGAGAAAATGAAGGCAGACCCTGACAGGAGGAATAAGGCAAAGTATTGCGAGTTTCATAAAGATCATGGCCATATGACCAAAAATTGCATAGCTCTTCAAAATGAGATTGAAACACTCATCAGACGAGGAAAACTGGCAAAGTACGTTGATCGTGGAAACGAAAGAAGAAATAACGACCGAACAAGAGAGAGGTCTAGATCTCCTCGTTGAGCAGAGGAGAACAAGAAAAGAAACCATGAAGTTGATCCAGAAGACGACCCCGATCTTCCCAAGAGACCAAGGTAGCCAGAACGAGAGGTATTTTCAATACGCATTGGGTCATTTGACTGTAATATTGTAACAGGATGAGATGCAGGAGGAGGAGACCTTACTGCAGAGAGAAAAGCTTACCTCTATGAGGCTCAAGCTTGCTCGTACATTCAACGAATAAATCTAGCTGAGGAGGATCGCCCGAGAAAGGTGAACAAAGAGAAATTGGTCATTGGTTTCTCAAAGAACGACCTCGCAGGAGTTTTGTATCCTCATGATGACCCATTGGTGATGAAAATGAGGATGAAGGAGGTAATGATTTCAAGAGTACTGGTAGACAATGGTAGCTCGGCAGACATCATGTTCTACTCGTGCTTCGACAGTTTAAATCTAAAGCTATCTCAACCGGAGCCTTATCATAGACCCCTCCTCGGTTTCGCTGGCGAGAAAATATTTCCACTTGGGACGATCAAATTGGATATATTTATTGGTACGTGGCCTGCTTGTCGAACAGAAAGAATACGCTTCTTCGTGATGGATAAGAATGTTCAATCATCATAAAATATCATCATGGGAAGAGTAGGATTGAAGAAGTTCGAGGTTGTACCATCTACGGTGCATCAATGCCTAAAATTTCCAATAAATTTTGGAGTAGGAGTTGTGAAAGGTGATCAGAAAGTAGCTTGGGAATGCTATTATTCATCCGCCGAGCAAGAGGAACTGGAGGGATCAAGGAAAAAGACTACTACCTATCAAGTGGATGAAGGTGCAGAAATTGAAGCATTGGATCCTAGAGATGAGTCGCAACTCGTGAAGGGTCAAGTGGTGCAAGCTACTAAAAACGTCATTCTGGACGACGAGCACCCTGAACGAACTACTCAAGTAGGTTCGTCATTGGAAGCCTCACTAAAACAGGAATTGATAACTTTCCTAAGAAGCAGAAAGCAAACCTTTGCGTGGAGTCATGAGGATATGCCCGGAATATATCCAAATTTATTATGTCACGAACTCAATGTGAATAAGGAGATCAAGCCTGTGAAGCAGAGAAGAAGAGTATTCAGTTCCGAGAAGAATCAAGCTATACAGTAGGAAGTCGAGAAGCTCCAGAAAGCTTGTTTTATTGAAGATGTTAAATATCCAAATTGGTTAGCAAATGTGGTGATGGTGAAAAAGAAGAACAACAAATGGAGGATGTGTGTAGATTTCACCGACCTCAACAAAGCATGCCCAAAGGATCACTTTCCACTGCCCCCAATTGATCAATTGGTGGATGCTACCTCGAGACACGAGCTGCTGAGCTTTATGGATGCTTATTCTAGTTACAATCAGATTAAAATGAAACCTGAAGACAGGGAGAGTACTGCTTTCATTACCCCTAGGGGAACTTATTGTTATAATGTTATGCCTTTTGGTTTGAAAAATACAGGTGCAACATATCAGCGGCTGATGAACAAGGTCTTTGCTGAACAAATCAGTTACAATATGGAAGTCTATGTTGACGATCTGCTGACAAATAGCAAGCAAGTTGTCGATCATCTAGTTGACTTAAGTCAGACTTTTAATCAACTGGATAAATATCAAATGAAGTTGAACTTGACGAAGTACATATTTGGAGTACGAGAAGGCATGTTTCTCGGGTACATTGTCAATCAACGAGGCATTGAGGCAAATCCTGAAAAGATCAAAGCTCTATTAGGGCTGCGATCTCCAACGATGAAGAAAAAGGTGCAAAGTCTTACAGGACGAGTAGCAGCACTCAACAGATTTATATCGCGAGCAACTGATCGATGTCTCCCATTCTTCAAGACACTCCGAAAGACTTTTGAGTGGAATGATGAATGTGAGAAGGCTTTTCAATACTTCAAGAAATACTTGGGAGCACCTCCACTGCTATCCAGGCCAGTGATGGGAGAAAAATTATACTTGTATTTGGCAGTGTTCGAAAATGCAGTTAGTTCGGCATTGATAAGAATGGAGAATGGAGTAAAAAAACCAATCTACTACACAAGTAAGGCCTTCCGAGGAGCAGAGATTAGATATCCAAGGCTGGAAAAATTGGCACTAGCATTGATTGAGGCAAGTAGAAGAATGAAGCCATACTTTCAAGATCATA
Source organism: Sambucus nigra (assembly GCA_949130495.1). Classification (NCBI taxonomy): domain Eukaryota; kingdom Viridiplantae; phylum Streptophyta; class Magnoliopsida; order Dipsacales; family Adoxaceae; genus Sambucus; species Sambucus nigra. The sequence goes on along the minus strand of OX422212.1, from coordinate 426,992,488 downwards.
CCATAGTAGTATATATTGATATGCCATTGAGGCAAGCCCTTCATAAACCAGAAAAGTCAGAAAGATTGATGTGCTGGGCAATAGAACTCGGTGAATATGATATAGTCTATGAACCCAGATCATCGCTAAAAGGGCAAGCGGTAGCAGATTTTATAGCAGAGTTCACCTATCCTGATACCCCCGAGGAACAAAAGTTGCTCGTTGATCAACCTGTGGATGTTACAGGATCATCAAACACAAGCTCAGACCAACTTAGGTTGGTAAAAGGGAAAGTGGATGTTACAGGATCATCAAATTCGAGCCCAGACCAACTTAGGTTGGTAAAATGGCAAGAAAAGATGATAGACGAAGAGCAAGAAATATCAGGAAAGGATGAAAGGAAGCAACAAATATTTCACCGAGGAACTCTGTCAGATAAAAAATTTGAAGACGAGTTACCTATATGGAGGCTATAAGTAGATGGCTCATCTTGCACAACAGGCTGCGGGGCAAGGATCATTTTGAATAGCCCGGACGAGGTCGACATGGAATACGCCCTACGATTCCAATTCAAAGCTTCCAATAATGAGGCTGAGTATGAGGCCATGATTGCAGGTCTTAGTTTGGCAAAAACCATGGGGGCGGAACAAGTTATTGTCTTCAGTGATTCGCAACTGGTCATAAATCAAATGATGGGAGTATATGCAGCCAAAGGAGAATTAATGATCAGATATCATGCAAAGGCAAAGGAATTGGTGTCGGAATTTACTGCTATTCAACTGGTCAGAATACCAAGAATGGAGAATGCGAGAGCAGACGCCTTAGCTCGATTAGCATCAGCTACTCGTACCGAGCTACGAAGAACAATACCAATTGAAGCTTTAGCTGGTTGAAGTATAGATGAAGATCTGACGATGAACTTTATTACCCTCGATTTAGGATCATCATGGATGGTTCCATCAGGGCATATATTGAAAAAGGGGAATTACCAATTGACAAACTTGTAGACAAGAAACTGAAGTTTAAGGCTGCTCGGTATGTATTAACTAACGGTATTCTATATAGACGAGGAATTATGGCAGGTTTGCAAAGATGTGTACATCCCTCCGAGGTGAAAGAATTGATTGAAGAGATCCATGAAGGTTCCTGTGGAGCCCATGTAGCAGGACGGACGCTTTTGCAAAGGGTGATGACGCAGGGATACTATTGGCCAATGATGAGGGCTGATTGTATAGCCTATGCCAAGAAATGTGATAAGTACCAACGCTTTTCCTCCATCCGAAGAACTCCACAAGCATTGTTGACACCTATCACTTCCCCTTGGCCATTTGCCATGTGGGGAATAGATTTGGTCGGGCCACTACCAACGACCAGAGGAAGGTTCAAATACCTCGTCGTCGCAGTGGATTATTTTACTAAGTGGTTAGAAGCTGAGCCTCTCATTGATATGACGTACGACAAGGTATACCAATTTATTTGGAAGAACATCATTTGTCGATATGGTCTTCCTCATGCCTTCATCACAGACCATGGAACACAATTTGACAACGAGGAGTTCGCTGCCTATTGCCATCAGTCCAATATCTTGAAGATCCACTCGGCACCAGGACATCCCCAAAGCAACGGACAAACTAAAGTGACAAACAGAACGTTGCTGAATGGATTGAAGAAAAGACTGGACGAGGCAAAAGTAAATTGGATCAACGAGCTACAATTAGTACTCTGGGCTTACCGAACTACTCCCCGAGTAGCAACAGGGGAATCTCCATATATGCTAGCGTTTGGAAGTGAAGCTGTTATACCTGCCGAGTTGGGCCTCCCAACACACAGGGTACTGAATTTCAATTCCCCTGTCAGCGACTTAATGAGAAGATTGGATTTAGACATGCTCGAGGAAGTTAGAGAAGAAGCAGCCATCAGGAATGCTGCATACCAACAACGAACAACTTTATTTTACAATAAGAGGGTGAAGAAGTGCGACCTGAAAGAAGGAGATTATGTGCTAAAGAAAGTGATTCAAAAACACAACAAACTGGAGGCAAACTGGCATGGACCATACCGAGTTACAGAAGTTGTTGGCCAGGAACTTACCGAATAGCAACTTTAGAGGGGGAGGAGTTTAAGAATGCATGGAACGCAGAGCACCTGCGCAAGTATTATCAGTGATGTATATTCTCATGTAACGCAGTTCCGTCAGTATGAATAAAATGAAGATATTTTGCCAAATTCTCTCCTTTTATTGAAAGTTTTTCGAGGAATACTAGTGCTACACACTACTCGGTAAAGCTCGGACTACTCAAATTTATTCTCGAAAATGCCAACTAAGGTTGGTCGGGAAACAAATGTATTCCTAAAAATGCCAACTTATGTTGGTTAGGAAGTAAATGTATTCATACGGGAAGTAAAACTATGTATTCCTAAAAATGCCAACTTATGTTGGTTAGGAAGTAAATGTATTCCTACGGGAAGTAAAACTATGTATTCCTAAAAATGCCAACTTATGTTGGTTAGGAAGTAAATGTATTCCTACGGGAAGTAAAACTATTCCTAAAAATGCCAACTTATGTTGGTTAGGAAATGTATTCCTAAAAATGCCAACTTATGTTGGTTAGGAAGTAAATATATTCTCGAAAATGCCAACTAAAGTTGGTCGGGAGGTAAAATTATTCCAGAAAGTGCCAAAGTTGCTCGTAGAGAAAAAATCCACTAACTGTAGTTGGTCGAAAAGGAAAATTTACCGACCTTGGTTGGCTGAAAACATTTTATGAATACGAGAAAGTGATCGAGCAAAATTTTTGATACTCGTAACTTTTTAAAAATTATTACTAAGTTGGTCGAGAAACAAAACATCATTTTTGCCAAATGGCTACCACAAATTCAAACTACTCGACAATAAGTTGGTCGACAAATAACACAATATTGTTATCTTTTTAACGGATACACATGCACAGATGTAAAGTGTTACAAAACAATAGCAGTCAAGATTTGCAAATAAAATTATTTCATTAAATGTAGAACAAAATACATCAGGAATGAAATACAAATTTATTACATCAATATCCTATTCTATTGATTTCTTCCCCTCTGCTTTTGAAACAGGTTACTCGCCAGCAGGTGGATCATTTAAAGCAAGAGGAGAATTTATGAAGTTAAGATCTTTTAACATCCTGATATTCATCACGGATGTTCGATCTAGGAGGTGCTCGGGACGAGATATCTCTACATTTGAATGGAGATTGTAATCGCCGAGGTATTTGGAAATCAGACATCGAGGGATGGCCCGAGCAGGGATCCAACTCATATCAAGCTTGAATGGTGGCACTGGTAGGTCGAGCAGCCCAGGATTATGGTAATCCCACAGGTAATGACCCTGTTCCAGTTGCAGCACACCTAAGGCATTCAACCATCCCTGTTTGTAGCCCTCATTATTTGCATTTTGGATGCGATCGTCCAAGTGGTAGAGAGCCTCGTTGTAGTCAACCATCCAAAACTCTCTGGGTTGTTTGTGGAATTGATATGTCAATCTTTCCAGTTGCTCGTGGAGATTTTTTATGAAGATCTCTTTATTCTCCAAGATAGATTTCTGCGCAGAAAGCTGCTCTTCCAGACCCCTGATCTTCTTAGACATCTCAGTCAATGCCTGGTTCTTCGCCATTAGTTGGAAGGCCTGGTTCTCTAAAGCAGATTGAGTCCTCTGTTCCTCGACAGGGATTCGAGGAGATCTTGCTCGTCCACGAGAAGATGTAGAAGGGCCAGACCTTTTCAAGGTTTCCAACTCATCCCTCAGGTTGGCATTTTCGACCTCCAAGAACGAGAATCCCTCATCGTTCACAGGAACCAAAGCATTTAAGGTGGAGGCAACAGATTTTAATTGAGATACTTCTCTTTGCAAGTTGTTATTCTCTTGCTCCAACAACTCGGCTATCTGCCTGTGCTCCTCGACCTCGGCTTTCAAAGTTCTTTCCCGCACGTCGTAAGCAGCAAAATGCTTCTCGTATCCCTTGTCGGCAATAATTTGCTGATACTTCTTCTCGTACCCCTCGTGCAAGAGGGCATTGGATTCCTTATATTGTTGCTGAAGGTCTTCAAGAGTGCCTTGGAGATCCTCAATCATATCATAATAAGCTACATTATTGGCCACCGCACGATCAAGAAGACACTTCAAATATTGGTAAGCTTCACCTGCCTGTTCCGAAGCATCTTGGTCGAGGATGTCGACGATTTGTGCTGCACTCAAATCTGTGTGACCAGCCTTAAAGTATTCATTGCATTGTCGTAACAGCTTTGTATCATGAGCAGACAATAATTCCATCCTCGCCAGAAACTAGTAGAGGAATAAAAAGCAATAATCAATAAGAGTACCAACAGAGCATGAAGAGGAGAAACAACAGTATGCATAAACAAAAGTTTAAATTTTATTATATCACAAAGTTCAGAGTTACATGTTCAAGGTTACATTTGATAAAGAAAAATAAAATAGAGAGAAACCCGAACAACTCTACACCTTTTTTTTGTCTCCCAAAACTTTCTCAGGAGGCTGGGATGAGGAGGTAGGTTGCTCGGAGGGAACAGAGAGTTGCTCGGGGAGCGCTGGCAGTTGCTCGGATGAAGTAACGAGTTGCTGAAGTTCCTCGTTAGTAGGATGGATGGCTGGGGGATGAGAAACTTGATCTCCCATCACCATGGAAGACTTCGGAGGAAGCTTCGTCCTCTTCTTCGTCTTCAGGAGTTGGAGGGGGACTAGGGATGTGCCGCTGAAATAGTTCAGAAGTTTCATCAACTTTCATCTCTTGTAGAGCAACGACCCACCCATCTCTAAAGTATTTGAGGCTGCCATATTCTACTTGCGACATCATGGCAGCCAAACCTTTGTTCCACCCTTTATCCCAGCCTGCGCTGAAAGATTTCTTCACAGCCATTTGTCTCTTTAATTTCTCCGAGGAAAGCTTATCGGACAGAAGATTTTCAGCAGCCTTCAGTTTACTCTCAACCTCTTCCTTCTGCCGACTTACTTCCCTAAGCTGACCCAACTCTTCCTCAGCAACCTTGAGCTTATCTTCAAGCTCCCCAGCATTTTTGAGCTTCCCTTCGAGCTCTTTATTCTTCTTCTCCAAATCATTTATTTTTTTCTCCAACCCGTTGGAGACTTCAACAACTTGAGCCTTCTCCTGCTCGGTTGAGGTAAGTTTCTTCTCCCAAGTAGCCTTGTCAACATCATGCTTCTGACGAGAATCTTCCAAAGACCGCGTCAGACCATCAGAGCTTCCTCCACACCAGATGAGGAGCTTGAAGCTTTAATAGCTTCATCTTTCTTCAAAATTGTGTTAAAGCAGCTCACCAACTGTGAAAAGAAAATGAAAGCAAGTCAGAGACAGATATACCAAGGGAAAGATGAAAAGTTCAAAATAATAAGACTTACAGAAGCAATATGGCGAGCAGCCAATGAGGTAACCATGTCCCGAGAAAGGTTTTCTTCAATACCTTGGATCTCGAGAATGATCCAAGTCTTCACCGAGCTCATGGCAGAGCTCGGGGGATGAGCTCGGGGGAACAAAAGTAGGAACACCAGCTCCAGTAGTTGGGGGCTGAGAGATGGTTTCAGCCAAATTGACCAAGGAGATTTTCTTCAGCTTCCTCGGGGGAACGACCAAGGAGGAACTCTTGGTCGGTGATATGACAATCACTTATTTTGGAGCATCAGTCTTGCTCGGAGCCACTGGGGGCTTCTCGGCAACCTTCACAGGAGCAACCGGAGGGGCTGCATTAATTTTCTTTGTCCCTTATGGGACATCATGCTTACTTATTTTGGCCTCTCTAGCTACAGAGGCAGGTTTCTCGAAGAGAGTAGGAGGTCTTCTTTTCTTCATCCTTTCACTTAAAGGAACGTGTGACTCAGGCGAAGAACTGGTAGAAGCTGGTACTGGTTCTACTTCTCTTATCACCGAACGAGCAGTGAAAGAGGAGGTGTAACTCTTGTACTGCAGCAAATATGAAACTGACCTAATGTGCTCGTCGGCAACAGTTTGATGCAAACTCCAGATAAGTTTTAAATGCCTTATATTAACGTCTGCCTCTTTTGGGGACTTTCTTTTACTGTCAACTGCAAATAAATAAATATTAAAATATCAGTGACACATTTTATCAAACATAAAGGAAGCATAATTTCAAAATAAATAAAATGAAATAAAAATAACCTATCCCATTGCCATAGGGAGGGCATCTGGGACCCTGGTAAACCTCATCTCCACTTAACGGAGGGTGTTGCCAATTTTTTATAACAACCCCGTGCTCAAAATAGTCCCTATTGGCATCCGGAAGATTGACCACTATAAAAAATTTTAAAAATCTAGTTTTTAAATAAAAAGTATTATCACCAACAGCCCATCTATAACAAAACATGATTTCTGGAATTCCTATGCGAGTTCTATGAATTTGATTTACTCTATGAACCCCATTAACTATTCTCCATGTATTGGGGGCTATTCTTGCAGGAACTACATCAAAGTATTAACAAAATTCCAGACATAGAGGGTTTGGAGGAAAAGAAAATCCACACTCAGCAACAAAGAGACTGGGGAACCAATGTCCCTCAGCCAAACGAAAATAGTCTGAAGGCTCAGAAAGCTCTTCCAAAACAACCCAGGAGGGAATAGAGAAATCAGAGCGAAATTTATCAATCGATTCTACAGGATAAACCATGATGAAAGAAGGAAATGAAGAAGAAGGAAGAAGATCTTACAGAAAAAGAGTGGATCTGTTGACAACGAACGACGAAAAGGATGAACGCACAAGAGAGTAAGACAATAGAAAATTAGAAGATACAAATTTGAAAAAGTAGAAGACGATGGGATTGTCTGTGACGCTTAAATACCTTATCTTGGGAAACGGTAAAGTTAATGATTACAAAAAGAAACGATTACGCTACCGGCGGCTAGAAGGACAAAAAGTACGCGGAGATCGAGGCGGTTATAAAAATTCAAAAAGCCTGATTCTACGAATTTGGAAGGAAAAATAAATACAAAAGACTCCTAAATTTCAGGATGACCATTTAAAACTGCCATATTCCGAGAAAGAATGTTCCACACTCCTCAAATTTCGAACTATGAAACATTGGGGGCTTCTGTTGATACCAAATTTAGTCTGCTGACATGGCTCAATTGAGTGAAGACACGTGGCAATCTACGTGGCAACAACAAACACTTTCGAGGAACTCAGACGCTCCGAGGAACCATGCTACAACGAGGAACAATGCTTCCCCGAGGAACTCAGACGCTCCGAGGAACCATACTACAATGAGGAGCACTGCTTCCCCGAGGAACTCAGACGCTCCGACCAACAAGAACTCTACGAGGAACTTCTGAGTACCGAGCAGCTTAGGCGGTCCGAGCTGCACCTCGAACAAAGCATTAATAGTCGGATAACCAACAGTTTGACTGATTCATTAAATGCTTATCATTCAGATGTATACACTTAAGGGGCATTGAATGTATTACCCTTTCACATGTACAACATTGAATGTATTACCCTTTCACATTATAGCCTCAGGGCTATAAATACATTGTACAATCCTCATTGTAAGGGGATCGGAATTTCTTGATTAAACTTGTAATCGAGAATTCCCAAACAGTCATCAATAACAGAAACAGTGGACGTAGGCCATTCTTATAAGGCTGAACCACTTTAAAACTTCTTTATCTCATTTATTTTATTTGTGATTAAATAATTAGATATAATCTAATTTTTTACATCAACAATTACAATGAGTCTCTTGAATCAAAACAAAGGACATACACTTATTGTAATCGATCGAAAATAAAAAAACCAACTGCTGATAAAGATAAACTTACAAATGATAGAGCCAAGTGATACAGGTAGAATCGATTAAGAACACTATAATGGATTATAGGACATACGAAAAAAGCATAAGATTGATGTTATTTTCAATTTCGGAGAATAGTCGTTAGTTGCAGAGAAAACTCCAATAACCGATTAGGTTTATGATTTTTTTAAATTGGCAGTATTTATATGTTGGGCCTAATCGTTTAAAATTTAGTTCACCGGTTTTTTTGTCCAAAATTGTTAGTCCAAGGACTAAACCGTAAAAACCTATTAATTTTTTAGGTGTCTTACATGCCAACTTAATGAAAAAACAAGTGTACAATAGTTATATCATCATAAAAAATTTACAATGCCAAAGCGAAAACTTTGGTATAATTCGTTACCCACATACATAATTAAATAAGTATAATGTTTTTGATAAAATTAGATATCTCACTTAATTTTAACACAATATATCGTAAAATTTATATAAATCAAAATTCTCATTTCCATAATGAATTGGAATAAGTACGATTACAATGTGTGTCTATTGTTGTTCATAACACAAATTACGACTTGATCAAATTCAAGTGATTAAGTGCGTGGATATACATATATTTTTAATTTATTTTAATATAATAGTAAGTTACACTCTCTTTTCCTGTTGGTAAAGTTTAAATATATCCATAAGTTAATTATAGTTCAAATCAGTGTTCTAAAAGGCACGCCTAGGCTTGAAGCTTTGAAAAAAAAGCTCCGTCTTGAGCCTTTTACACCTTATTCTTGGTAAAAGGGTTAAGGCACACTTTTTTTAAAACAAAAATGCTTTAGTGAAACGATATCGCCTTTTAAATATTTTTTTTCTAAAAACCGAACCAATATCTTATTCAAAACAATCAAAAGACAAATGGTATCCCAAACCTCTTTACCTCTCGTCCAAAAAAATTCTTTTTTTTATTTTTTTATTAGTATTTGAAAATACAGTATTTTGGTTTGCATATATTCAGACATAGTTTAAGGTATGTACCATTTTAGTATTTTTAATAGCCTTGTTATAGTTAAAAATATTAAAATATATTAAAAAATGGCCCAAACGCCTTTTCACGCCATTTAGGCCTAAGGCTCGCCTATGCTCTTAAGACTTAAGGCTTCGCCTCGATGCCTCGGTCACGCCCCGTATTTTTTAAAACCTTGGTTCAAATAAATAAACAAACTTGCATTCCGTATAAAGAGATGTATATTACTTACTTGCCTTTTATGTGCTCAACTAAACATTTTTTTATTAATATAATCTATATAATTTTTACGTTGAACATAATACTCTTATAAGAATGGATCAGAGTGTCGTTAACATACTCTCCAGATATATTTTATTCAAAATAATTTAATAGGTAAAATATATCAAGATGAGATAGAATGCTTAGATAAAGTGATAATGAAAATCTTAATTATGGTAAAGTGGAGGCTATGAAATGCATCGTTGGTAACAATAAATAAATTTGTATAAGGAAAGAAGATAAATAGTATTATATATTATTCTTTAAGAGGAATACATGTCTACATTCAACACTAATAAGAACGTGAAACATCTCCACCTCTAAAACACGGTCTTTATAATGAAGTGTGGCATGTATCACATATAGGTGGCACAAACGTTGTGTCCTATATTTTTGAGGACGAACTTAGTATATTCATAATATAATACTACTCATACAAAGAAAACTTAGACTTACCTATTGACATTCTCATAATGCATTTATAAGTAGATTTTGTGCATGTTTGTGTTTTAAAGTGGACTCTCAATTTATAATATAAAAGAAAAAATATGCCTATTAATTATAGATGAGTTATACGTGCAACATATGTGGACACACCTAATTAATCACAAGTTCGCGGGTTTGGAGAAGTTGGATCCAAGAGTGTTTGTATTCTATATATTTAATATTTTTACTACATGAATTAATTGGCGAACCCATTTCATTAAATTAGAGAGGCACTAATTGAATTTTCATAATAAAGCTCTTTAAAAAAACTTATTTCTTTTATACTCAGTGTCACATGTGTGCACCAACTTGTTCTTAAAAAAATAATTAGAATAATGTAATTTTCATAAAGTTGTATGGTAACCCCTTCAATAGGCTAAGTAAAATCAAGGGGAGTACAACTCTCTCAAAGCTGCCCGAGCTTGCTCGGCTAGGGGTGTTTATGGTAGTTTTTTTGGTGTACTTTACTATTCTGGTCTGAAATAATATGATCTTAATATACTAATTTTCGTTACCAGAAATCAAAATTACAAATAACTTCATGATTGGTTTTGTTTTAGATATAAAAATCTATTTACGAAATTATCATACCAAAAAAAAGTACCAAAACTATTGTCCCAAAATACTAATTTAATATGCCTAAAATACCCATTGACATGTAAATTTATGTCATTATTTGTACTCATTTATCACAACTGTTACTATTAAATGCGACCTCAACCATTAATTTTCTCTCCCATACAAAATTTGTTAGTTATTTTTCTTTATTTTTTGTATTTAACCAAGTAGATGGAATAAATTTTCAAATTAAGAATGCTTACTTATTCATTTGTTTTGTCTATGGTATATTCTCTTTCAATTGTTATGTGAGGAAACTGTGTATGACCCTAAAGAATTTGATAATTTATATTTATGGTTTATAACAAACATGTAGGTTATTTGAAAGTTTATGTGCTAGTGTAGTTAATGCATTCAAAAATTAAATACCAAAAAATAAAATGACAAAATAACAATATTGAAACTAAAAATACCAAAATTCAAGTTATCGAAAATACCAAAAACTAATGTATCGTGTAAAATTGGAAATTCGAAATTACAAAAAATCAAACACACAATTTTTTTTTTTGGTATGGCATTGGTATAGGATAAATATCGAACAAGTCTACCGATAACATATACTATGCTCAACCATTTAGGTGTCGCACTGCGTAGGGAACTTCGTATTGAATGGTATTTGTAAAATTTATTAGAGTGATTGAAAAGATTCGAACAAAATAATAATACAAATATACAATTTTGATGATCAATTTACATCAAGAATTTTTCTATCTTAATGGAATACGTTGATAATTATTAAAAAAATTATATTATCATTAGCTATATGGTGAATGACATATTATGAAATACCATATGAATTTTATGCATAACAATTTACTTATTTTATGTAATACATGATGTTAATAGAATATATTACTATGGTATTGATAAACATGGTTGAGTTGTAAAAATTGTTGAGTCCTTAAAATATAGATTGATACAAAATACTTGTTACCATCAATTAATGCCAAACATATGAAAAATGATCATAAAAAAATACGAAATGACACAAGATTTAAAGTTATTCAGCAAGAGAGACCTTGCTTATGTCCATGGGAAAAGAGAGTTGAAGATATTCATTAATAGAAGGAAAAAAATTCATTGGTGCTAAAGTAGCGGAGGGCCAAGCATTTTGGTTACAAGAGTTACAATCAGTCTCTCTTAACAATGTATGTTTGCACTTATAATTTCATCAAGTAAAGATGTAATATAACTTATACATAGGGTCTTAAATATAAGACAATTTTATAAAAATTATAGAAGCTATTCATCTTGGAAGTCTTTCTCGTGTTGGTGTATACTCTTGCAGTGTGCTCGTCATAATTTAGGGCGAGGTCGGTCGTTGTCGATCCTATCAAAGCAGATGTTGAAGTTGGTGTCTGAACTAGTTTTTCGGTATGAATGTCATCATAGTACACATATCTCTCACTGACTAACTCCTAAAATTGAACCCATTTAATATTCTTCTTTCTCAAGTGTTGTAAATATTGATAAAATAATTTATTGAACTAAAATATGTATTTTTTTTACTTAAATACCTCCATAATAAAATATTTTAGACGTTATAATTATAGACTTCAAAACATTTTCCTTTAGAGATTTATTAAACTTAACTCGTCCATAACATGCGCCCTTTTATGAAAGAATATAACTACAAATAAGAAAATTTGAAAACTAAAAACTAGAAGAATAAACACCTCGTAAAACTTAAACAAAGCTAAAAAATCCCCCCCTACTTCGCCCCCATTACCCTTAATTACCTTGAAAATCGAAACTCAGCGTCAACCCTTGTATTATAACACATATACATATTAAGATTGTATCTCGCACAAATTTGGGGTTCAAAATTCATATTTCTTCATTTCGTACATAAATGTGCCGCGGGGGGGGGGGGGGGGGGGGGTTGAAGGAGTGGTAGTGATGGAGGTGTTGGAGGGTAAAGTGTCAACATGAGGGTAATAGCGGTGAAAGCAGGGTAGGGGTGCTTGTCGCGTGTGTGTGTGTGTGTGTGCATATATATATATATATAGAGATAGATAGATAGATAGATATATATATATATATATATATATATATATATATATATATATATATATAGAGAGAGAGAGAGAGAGAGAGAGAGAGAGGTTCATCGATTTTTTATTTGAATCTATATATTTTATATTTTGTACGAGATTTACATTCTTGACTCTTGACCATCGAATTTAACTAGATTGTAATAGAAACATTTTAAAAATAACTAATGATTAGTATCAAGTATCAAAGTCTAAGAGCTCCTATTAATGAGGTGTTTACGATGGTATTATATCAATTTGTTTGGTTGAAGATACACTAAATTTAAAATATTTTTGTAATTTATTTGAAATATGATTAATTTCCTATGTTATTTATAATTACAAAATCACTCAAGTTTCATCTAAAATTGAAAAATATAATTAATATAATATTAAATACAAATAAATGCTCAATAAAATAAAAAAATAATATAAGTCCAATATGAATTTGAAAATTTGTTTTAATGAGGTTTTCTTATACATTTTCTCTTTAAAAATGAAGATATGTTTTGATTTACTTCTCATATTTAAGAAAAAGTTCATTAGACCGTGTCGAGACTTTTTCCCATTTTACAAGGTTAAAATGACTATAACCTATTTTACACGAGGTGTCAAACTCAGGCGTGCAGGTTAACAAATGCCTCGAGTGACAAGACTTATATGACCCCCAATGTGTCAAGTTGTAGAAGTTTTGTTGCCCAATGTCTAGTTAAATGATTTTTTTTGAAACTTTATACATACGCAAAATCAAATAAATTATACACCATACACTCAAACTCAATTCATATATCCCCTCTTAATCTTTGAAAAATTACATTTAAATCGCAAAGTTCAAGGAGCGTTAAAATTATATTACTAATGAGAGCGTTCGTATATATCATTGTTGGTTGCAGACTTCTGATGACTTCATAATGATCACAAGTCAGAAGCGACAATCGGTTGTGAGAATTAATGCATCCTAAAGTTTGACTGATATGCATAATTTTATGAGATCATGGAGTTCTTCAAATTCAACAACAATTGGCTCGAGAACTGTAAATTTCGCAGAGCGGTGGACATAGTTTGAATTCAAAAAGATGGTAACAAACATTTGGGATGAAAATGAGTCAAGCCGAGTTGAACTTAAGTTTGCTCAAGATTGGTTTGCAAATGTAAACGAGCCTAAAAATATGTTCAAACTTTGTTCATTATCTTTTGATTTGAGCTCAAACGAGTAACTAAGGAAATGAATACGCCCCAAGCTCGAGTAGCTTGACTATTTTACACTAGTTAATATGAATACTGATGATCGAGCCGAATTCGAATCGAGCTCAATAAAATAACGAGTTTAAAATTTTGTTCAAGCTTGACTTATTTATTTTGATTTATCTTATGAGCATGTCTCGAATGAGCGTTTTTCCAAACGAATACGAATTGAACTCGAGTAACTTAATTCATTTTTCAGTCCTAACAAAGATGGAATGACGGATAGGAGAGTCTGACAAAATTCACGATGAGTTAGATAACTATTTTTGACACTTAAGATAGTAATTAAATAATATTTTTTATTTAGCATGTAATCTATCATCCAATTAGTGAAAAATGTTTAGTTTGGAGTTTTTTGATTACGGATTTTAAAATGCAGTATTGCCTTAGTGGCGAGATCAGACCACCCACCAGTTTGACCAGTGGGTCCCCATGACAATGGTTTATATGGCCAGGCCAGGTGTTTAAATTTTGACAATTGGTTAAGATTCCATTCAAAGCGTTAATCAACTACGAGCCTCTATTTGATTGAAATTAATTTTTTCCGACATCCAAAACCCAAATTAAGAGGGCACCCCAAACTTAAAAAAAAACTTGAAATACATCCTCAAAGTTTCCTTTTTAAACTTCAAAAAAATAATTCGTGTGTTCCATCCAGCTAGGCCCACTACCAACGTGAAAGCCTGAGCCTCCGACAACTATCCCTCTCTCGTTCCACACAGAGTTTAAGAGACGGGTTTGTGTCAAATCAAAGTAGAATTTTGAAGTTTCACTGCAAGTTCCTTTTTTTTTTTTGGTTGATGGTCACAACTAGTCAAATTGAGTTTAGGGTTTTTCAGAAATGAAGAGACCCAAGCTAGACTCGTTCTCTTTCTCTTTCTCGTTCATGTCACTAACCCGGCAGAGATCCATTCATATCCTGATTGGTGTTACTCTCTTTTACATACTCATGGTCACTTTAGAAGTGCCCTTTGTCTTCAAAACCGGTTTCAGTTCACTACCTCAGGATGACTTTAGTGGTTTTGCCTACGACGCTTTTCTTAGAGAAGAGGAATTTAAAGAATCCCCAATTCGTCCTCGTAAGGTTCTAAACCAATCATCCACTGAGTACAAAATCTTATCAAGTTTGAAATTTGATGGCAGCATTGTAAATACCGGGATTCTAAAGTCTCTACAGGAGGCTTTTGAAGTAGGGGAAAAGCTCTGGGTACAACTTGAATCGGGTAAAATTCGAGTTTATGATAGTAAGATTGTGGAGAATCGAACTGAGTCGTGCCCGAATTCGGTTTCGTTACCGGGGGCTAAATTTGAAGGGCAGGGGAGAATTATTGTGCTGCCTTGCGGGCTGACATTGGGGTCGCATATTACGATAGTGGGGAAGCCGAAAGAAGCTCACGCGGAACGTGAGCCGAAGATATCTTTGTTGAAGGAAGGGCAGTATGTGATGGTGTCCCAGTTCATGATGGAGTTGCAGGGCTTGAAAACTGTTGATGGGGAGGACCCGCCCAGGATTTTTCATTTTAATCCTAGGTTGAAAGGGGATTGGAGTGGGAAGCCTGTTATTGAGCAGAATACTTGTTATAGGATGCAATGGGGATCAGGGCTCAGGTGTGAGGGCTGGAAGTCTAAGGCTGATGAAGAAACTGGTGAGTAAACCGTTGGGAATTTGTGTCATATATCAATCACAAAAAATATTGCTTTTCATTCATGTTTAAAACCCGACTTTGAAATTAGCACATTAGATTCAATCTACCAGAAAGGTGTAAATTTGTGATAATTAATGTTCTTCGGTATATTTTGGTTTGGGTTCCTTAAACTTGTATATTTGAGTTGACTTGGCTTTCCGAGAATTAACTGGTTGGAATTGGGGAATACTTGTGCATAAGTAATTATAATGGATTTGCCTTCTTCTCATATGCACATTGCTTTACGATAATCTTCTTAGCCCTTCTTTGTTTGAAAATAAACTGCATAATATATTAATAGGAACAGTGGAGAGAGGATTCGAGATTATACATGAACAGAAATAAGAAAGAAATAATATTCTCATACGTAGTGAGAGTTTGTATGATTACTAAGTAAGAAAAAGATGGAAAAACAGTTTATTTCCTTTTGCAGAAAGATGGAAAAAAAGTGGATGAAAAGATGTGTACTCGGTGATTGTTTAATTTTCCGTAGAATCTAATTTGTAGGGAGTGGATGAGAAATCATTTCATATAATTAAAGAAAAAGTGGGATGCCTGTCAAGTTTTTTAAGACTCTTCTTTTGTATAGGATATAGTCGCCATAAATACCATAAAATTAAAAGAATGGGTGAAAGGAGTATTTTTCATGCGAAAAATTTAATGCCAATCAAAAGCACCCTAAATCCAAAACAAAGGATACCTAAGTCCTGGCAGCTGAACTCCAATCTGACCCAATTCAGCCCAACTCGAAGAAATGCCAAAACTGTATAAAAAATGAGATCCAAAACGATGCTAAGGACTTAACCGTCTCCCATATCCACATCTCTTTGTCCACTTTGTCCTCAGACATCATTCAATAAGACCCAAAAAGGGCCAGCTCTTCTGTTGGCCTTACTTGATAGAATCCTTTTTTGGATTCCTTTTAATAGTTATACTTTTTTGGCATCATAAAAGAGTTATAAATTTATATTTAATGTTGTTTTGGTAACATGTTGATGATTCTCAATGAACCGTTGATTGGATTCCCAAGATTAAGAATTGACTCTCTAAATAATGAATGCACCAAAGGAACCAAGATTATATTAATAGGAAATTAAGTAGAGAAAGCAGGGTGGAGAGAGGGAGGACAAGACGTCATACGAGATTACATATGATTAAAAAAGAGTAAGAGAAATATTTTAATACAATATGAGAGCCCTTTTGATTACAAAGTTGATAAAAGATTGAAAATAGTTTATCGTTATAGAAAGATGGAAAAAAGCTGAAAAAAAGACGAGTGGTTGGTGAATGGTTCAATTTTCCATGGAATCTAGTTCTTGGGGAGTGGATAAGAAATATTTTTAATTAATTTTTTTTTTGGGCTGGGGATGAGGTGCGTGTGTTGCGTTTAAGGCTGTTTTTTCCTACAAAATATTTTTGCATTAAATACCAAAAAAGTAAAGTGAAAGAAGTGTATTTCACATGCAGAAATGTAATGCCAATCACAGACACTCTAAATGAAAAACAAAGCATAAACCAGCCCCCTAAGTTTAGTCAAAGCAACCCAACTCGAAGTTAGGCCAAAAATGTATAAAGAATGTGGCCCAAAGCTCTGCTAAGAATTTGACTTTCTCCCATATTTACTCCTCCCCCCTTCCTTGTCGTCAAAAATTCGTTAAGACCTAAAAAGGCGCCAACATAATGCTTATGCATAGCTCATTAGCTTTCTTTTTGGCCTTACTTTTGTTGTCGTAAAATCTTTTTTGGTTTCCTTTTTATATTTTCATTATTTGCATGAAAAATGACATATATTGATGTCAAGTACTGTTCTTGTAACATGTTAATGAGTGTCCAAGAATTATTGATTGAGTTCTCTACATTAAAAATGTAGTCATTAAATAGTAAATACACCAAAGAACAAGAAGAAGCGTCTCGAAGTATACACTAAATGTTGGTTTTCGATATGTATATTAGTCTATGGTTATCACCAATGCTCCCTTTGCACCCGTGAAATGGATGCACCAGACTCCTAGAAAACTCATCGTATTCATGGCGCTATGACCATAAAAGCGTCCATGTGCTACCTTGCTACTATATGTGGATTTTCGAGGGTGTTTGTTTTGGTCGTTTGAGTTACGGCTATTTTGTAATCTATAATTTGAAATATATAGATATCAATATTCTAAAAAACGCGAGGCAGTAGATGGTTAGTTGATAGACGCCTAGAGCCTGGGCCTTTTTTTTTTCTTTTTTTTTAGCACACAAAACCAACTGTGCTTTAAAATGTATGTTACAAAGAATCTAACGTTGATTTACACATGAACATTTGTAACAGTACTCTAAAGACCTACACTTTTAACATCACTAGCATTTCTTTGTAGTCCCATATATAAATAAAAGATTGCTAACACTAACGCAAACAATAGAAATATTACACACTTTGTAAAATTTTTGAAGATATTACACAAAAATGTTATTATAATCTTTTTATATATAGAGATCAACATTCATCCATATGTAAATTTAATTTATATTTCTATTTGTATTCTATTCTATTGTACTATATACTTGCCATGTAAACCTCGACAATATTTTAAAAACGATAATTATTTCACTTATCCGCTTTATTGCCACTCCTTGGTGTGCCTACCCCGCGCTTAGGAACCGCCTAGGCGGTGTCTAGGCGCGCCTTTAGAACACTGATAGATATTAAAATTTATTTAACAATTTTAATTATCTAATAATCAACAAAAGCAAAGATAGTCATATATTAATAACAATTGTACTCCATTACATGAAGAGAAAAATTCAAATCAACACATAAATTGTTACAAGTTTATTTATTTCATTTGTTGAAGTAGTGACTAGTGAGAGAGAGAGTTTCACCAGAAGTCAAGAACTTGTTATGCTTGCCTTTGGTTGGATTTGCGGTGAGGAATTGCTTAATCTCCACATTTCATTAGAAAATACGTAATATCAACATTCTAATTGGTCCATTTTTGTATTGGGGGCCTTTTTTTAAAAAAATTTAACGAGGCGCACCTTGAGCGCGAAGGGTCTTGCATGATGTGAGGCGAGACTCCAATGTTGCGCCTAGCAGGCTATGGGCCGTTAACGACAACACTCATAAGATATATGAAGAGAGTTGTCATGGATATTTGTCAAGTACCCTCAAGCCATTCATTTTTTGCGCTTCCATGTTGGGCCATATCATATTCCTCATTCCACGCTCAATGCAAGCATGAAGTGCAATGTATCCACGAGTTGATTGGATGACAATATGATGGGTTCATGTTGGTCCCGTTCCTCAACAATATCAATTATTCAACTGCTGCGAATGGCAACGTGGTGGCTATGGTAAGGCATCACCTGTCCAACCCCACTCAGTTTAAGACGTAATTACCGAGATCATTACATCTCCCAACATATTGCAATCTGGGGTCGCACGATCCGAATATGGTGGGTTCTTAATTTGGATTTCCAAAAATGGCGTTCCCAAATTTAACGTTGACAATTTTACTTCTTATTAGTTACAAGGCAGCTTTTAACTTCAATAATAGAATAAATGTGAAGGAAAAGGACTTCTCAACCAATATATATACATAATTCTTTATATGTCTTGTTAATATTGTAAGAGAGTAGTTAGTGTTGAGAAGGATTTGAGAGAGTGTAAGGGTGCTTGTGGGGCGTGAGGCGTAACCTATTAGTCTCACAGTCAAATGAGACAAATGTCTTTATGTTTTTTAAAGAGAGATCGTTGGGTGATTGAGGTGGAGGGTGAGAAGGTGAGTAATACAAGTAACCCTTCATAGAGGTAAAGTGTGGTCACAATTTAATAAATGAAAGAGACAAAAGTTGAGGCTACTAACTCTAATTGATGTGTAATCTATAAAGCACGGACACTTCTCCGGAGGTGACGTATTCATGTCGGACACTCCAGACACTCCGACGCGCGTACGACACTTTGCAAACACGTGTTTGACACTCCACTAGGCGTGTCGGACTTATTTAACATTTTTAAGAATGTGGACACTTTACAGACACAATTAAGACACTCCGAGGTCATGTTTGGCCGCCAAAAACTAATTAACTTCAATAACTTTAGTGTCATCATGTAAAAAAATTAATCTTTTCAAAGTCCATGCGTAGTAGGAAGAAAAGTTAAAAATGAAAGAAGTTGATATCTGGCTCGATTTCAATGCATACTCTGATATTATGAAAATTTAACTATGTTAATTTTGATAAATTAGTTTGACAACTAAGTTTTTTTCCAAAGTGCAAAATAGATTAACTAACTGTATATATACATATATACAAAAATGATCTAATGCTGCCTCAAATAGTGGACTTTAAAATGAACTCCTCCAAAATGACGTCGTATTGCATTAAAATGAAGAAGGAAAAAAACATGCTCATGTTAATGCAAAATAATGTTGTTTTTCGTTAATAATTCAGCAATTTGAGCACGCACCTGAGAGAGAGACTCCTATACATACCACTATATACATACCACTAGTGCGAACTATTTTTTTTAAATAGTAAAAATATTATTTTTGGGCTGATTTTTTATGGTATTTAAACATTTCAGGGACCTTCAAAAAGCAATTAGCTCAAAATGATTTTTTTTGCTATTTAAAAAAAATCGGTCAAAATTTGTCAGCTTACATAGTTTGATTGATTTTTTTACAATAGCAAAAAAATTCATTTTGAGCTGAATTTTTTTTAGGGGTTCACTGAAATGTTTAAATACTACAAAAAAAGAATCGACTCAAAACTATTTTTTTTACTATTTTTAAAAAAATGGTCCGCATTGGAGGACCTAACAGGAGTCTCTCTCTCTCTCTCTCTCTCTCTCTCTCTCTCTCTCTCTCTCTATATATATATATATATATATATATATATATATATATATATATATATATATATATATATATATATATATATAGATTTATATACATGTATGTATGTATAATTTATAAAATATATTTATATGTCGCCATGTCTTTGTCGTGTCGTGTCCGAGTTTTTTTATATTTGTCGTGTCAGTGTATCCGTATCGTGCCGGACACGACACCCGTACCCTTGCCATGGCTTTCTTGTGGAGAACATTCTCCGAGATTGTTAGCCGTAATTATTGTGTATAAGGTGTGGAATAAGTGTGGTAATCTAATTATAGTGTCTTTGGCCATTAGATTCGCTGACCCTTCATTTAATGCACTCTGATTAGGCATTTAATGAGATGGTGTCTTGCTTGTCACAGGTGGCCAAGCATGACCTGCCAGTCTTAGATTTAGAGAGTTTGATTGACAGGCTATGTTATCTATTAGCCTCTTAACTCAGGCCTAGGTTGTATTGGTTGTGATGGGATGTGTTAGGGATGATAGTGAAAGGTACGGCATATCACTTTTCCATCCAAAACATATAGGCGATCTGCTCGCCCGGGTGAATTGGAGCGCGTGTGATCAGCCCTAGATGCTATTTACTTGTAGTTACTTGTAAAGGTTAGGAATAAACCTAACTGTACTCACTTTCCATCCTCCAAACAATACCCTATAAGATCCTCGCGATATACTTCGCGGGACGCTTGGTCCTTCTGAGCGCTACTGCGCTCAAATCAGGAACAGCCCAGCACTTGTATTTCACTTTGCAATTGTCGAGTGAAGAGCGGGGCTCCTGACAGGTCCGAGTGATCCTTCTGGTGGAACTTCCCATATGCGGGTTGGACTCCTACATTTACCCGTTCGCACGCGTTTGAACTATCAATCAGGTGTGCATGGGCAATCAAAACCAGTCGCTTAGTATACTCTAGTGTGATGTGACGCTTATGCCAGGAGCAATCAATGCAATCAAGATATTGTAGCCAATTTTTCTGCCTTATTTTCCACGTCATACTTGGGGCATGTACTTGTTCGCGTGCGTTTTTTCAGGGAAAAAACTTTCATCATTGCCGAAGAAATCCCTTATATACGGAACGTTTTTGAAAATAAAGTTCTTCACTTCGCTTTTGGTTTTCTGTTTCGTTTTGGCCCTTTGCTCTGTGCGATTTCCGGTGATCGTTGTTCCGATTTTCTGGCTGTGCCTTTGTTCCCTTCTTTCTTCGATTGTCATGCCTGATCATACAGGCAGTGTCGAGTATCAGCCTGTGGAAACTGTCGAGGATCTTCTACCTATTGAGGAGTATGGGGTTGCTCCCCTTTTCAAGGGCTATAGTATGATGAAGTTACTGGCCACCACTAATGGTACCAAAGGTGGCATTCTTCGTGAGAAGCCACTGCTATTGTTTCAGGAGCCTGATGACTTAACTTAAGGTTCTCTTGTTCCTCCAAGACATACCCCCAAACCTGACCCGCAAGATATAACCCTTTCATGTTCCTTAAAGCATAACCATATATATCAGGCCTTCTTCTGTTCTACATCAAGTCTTAGTGCTTCAGGCCCAATGATTATTGAAACTGAGAGTCGTTCTGCTTCACAGCACAGGGTCATTAGCATCTCACCTTAGTTATCTTATACTCTAAACTGCACTACAATCTTAATTTCTCTCAATCAAACAAGCTATCCATGTGGCACGTCTCCAACCTCTCTCATTGAGGCACCTTCTTTTATCTATCGCTTTGCTCTGGGAAAACCAAAATCCCCTCTCTCTCCACATCAACAAACAACCGTGTCTCTTCCCATACCCATATGTTTCCTCTCCCTCTCTCTCCATATTTCACCCAAAGGTTTTTATTATGCCATACACATGTTTCTCGGATTCTCTACTCGAATCGAAATTCAAAAACTTTTTCAAACTAAGGCGTTCTTCGGTAATGGAACCGGCCTAAACGAAATAGAAGAAGTCATCAGAGAGATGAAGCATGATTGGAGCTGGACCGGTTCTGGTTTTACAAACAACGGTTTGGATTGACCGTCGGGTTGTTATATCCGATCATAATCAGGGTCCTTCTGCCTCAAATCAGGCTACCACTAACGCAGTTAACAACGGTGGGGGTTATTTTGAATCTCCATCAACGGCCAGCCTCGCTAGGGCAACAATTTCTCAGGTAATATTTCGACTTGTGGTGTCTGCATAGATCACCTATCGTCGGTGGTATAAGGTTGGGAATCCTTCCCCAAGCCGACTCCTCACTCTCATGCTCATAATAGAACAGGGTCTGACAAATATCGTATGGAAAGACGATGATTTTGTTATCCTTTGGATTAGCCACAATCCAAGCCAAATCTCGGGGAAAACCCTCTAGGAGAGGTTTAATTTCTTTCGTTTCCCATGTTTGAGGGTTAAAAATCTTGCCAAAGTTGCAATATCTTTAATACCACGAATGGAATGTATTTTTCGCGATTTGGGTATAAATCTTTGCACATATTTGTTGATTTGAATGTTAAGTTACCGAGAGTAAATTAGGAGATATACAGCATTTGTCGATCTTTGTATAAAAGCAGGTAAGGCTTTTGCCAAACAGAAATCTTTAGTTCTAAAAGAAATAAATCCACTTGTCAAAACCTCTTCCATTAAACCCTTACCTATTTTAGAGCCAAGTCTCAATAAACCTTCTCTGCCCAAAAAATTGTATCCGACTAAAGCTTTCGGTGGTAAAACCCAGTGACTCTTGCACTGATTCAAGTAGTACTCTGTATTTATAAGGTATTGAAATGTTTTTTTTACGTAACACATTTTTTTTGGCAAATTGCGATTCCTGCAATGAATAAAGAGAGAATACATGTGTACATCCTCTATTACTGGGAACCATTGTAATACTTTTCTTTGTAAGCCTTTTGACATTAGGAGATGGAGAACGAATGTACAGGAAAAAAATGTATTTTTTTAAGAAATTTGAAATATTTTGGAAAAGATTAATTTGTAATAAACAGATAAATTTGTAAGAACTTAAAAGGAAATTTAACCCAACTACCTATATTTTTTTGGCAGGAAATTAAAACACTAGACAAGCAATACCAAAACAGTTGAATCTCTGTCAATCAAGAAAGATTTTTTGTAGCAAAGTGTCAATTTAATCCATATTTCATTGAAGGTTGTCCTAAAGTTTGATATTTTGTATAAATTTTTGTTTTAGATTAGAGTCAAAATAATATTAAACAATCAATTTAAATAGTCGTTTGTGTGCACACCACATCAAATATTAATGTGAGGATGTGGAGTATCCTATCTTGGATGTATTTGTTTTTGTAAAAATAAGGAAAGAAAAGTTAATCAAACTCCTATTTTGGTCAAGAAAGAACAGATCAAAGGTATACATTAAACAAACTATTGCCATTAGTTTCACTCCATGGACACATTGGCACTATGATATAGAGAGGTGATTTCTAAAAATTTTATTCTCTAGATTTACATGGATCTAAAAATGCAATCATGTGTGTTTTTGGATTCATTTGGTTTTTAGTTGGGTAAGTATTTTGGTTTGTATTTTCGCTTGAGTGGTCGATGATGATTACTCTTTATCCCAAGTTATTATTCTTGAATAAATTTGGTATTTTGAATTATAATTGGAGTGTTCCGTATTGAATTTTAATCCTTTTGGTTTTGGGCTTTCTTTTGAATATATAACCTATTCTGATAATTTTAGGTTACATACGAATTTGGCATACGGTTTGAGCAATGGATTATATGATTATCTTGATAATTTTAGGTTATATACTATTTTTTGTAAGTATATGCAATGTTTTGGCTAAGGGTTATTATACATCTTTTATCTTTGATAAATTCTAAAATGTTCTACAGAGCTTTAATTTTCAACTATTGTTAGCTAATCCACGTGGCATTCCTACAAAATATCACGAACCAACTTTAGTGGCGAATCTCTCATATTAAAATCCGTATTCATGACATGTCCAGCTCACTTTGTATCTCTCATTGGCTTTTTACCTCCCCTTTCACACTCACTCTCATATCACCTTTCCTGTTTTGCCAATAAATGGAGAATCTTAGAAGATACCCACTTCATCTTCCACCCTTCTCTTTTCCTATTCTATACCCATGCACCCACCTATAAAACCCACCAGAGACATTCTCATCTCAGTCATAAAAAAAAAGTTTTAATTTAAATAAATGTTTCAGATTGATTCATGGGTTAGAGAGGGTTTTCAAAGCTCACTCTTCCATAGACTCTGACGTCTACAAAGTCATGACGGCGACTCCTTCGGTTCCTCCATCGTCTATGCGCCGACGACACCGATCTTATCTTGTAGCCTCTTTTTCACCTTCATGTTCTTCAACCCTCCATAACCCTCAATCATGGTACATAGGAGATATTACTCTTGGTTTTTTTCCAAGGCTTTAAAATGTGATTGAAAATGGTAATTCATTGTCAAAGATTGTGAGATTCAACTGTTAACTTTATTCATTTTTCATTGTCTGTTGTTGGAAATTTTTAGTTAGACAACGATGATAAATTCTATACTTCCATCCGATAGATTTGATGGAGATATCTATATGCATGTGTGTGTGTGTCTCATTTGTGTATATAAGATGCATGATAAAATGTCTATTGCATATATGGGAACATCGTTCATAGTGACTTACACCAACAGGATTTGCCTAACTGTTTAGCTTGGGTTTATCTTTAATTTTGCATATTTGGGATATACAAATAGGATTTATCCAACTGACTCTCTCTCTCTCTCTCTCTCTCTCTCTCTCTCTCTCTCTCTCTCTCTCTCTCTCTCTCTCTCTCTCTCTCTCTCTCTACGTCTTCTCTCAAATAGCAAGTCTTTGCGAGAAAATTTTCAGGTATTTCAATGTTGCTAATTTTCGAGTGGGCCTAAATTTTTATTTTTTGCTTTAATTATGTTTTTGGGTTGGACTGAAGGTATTTTTTTATTGGTGTTCATAGATTGAATTTTGTAAATCAGTTTGAACCTTTTAGTTTCCGACGCTATAAATGCTAATACATTTTAGCTTTCCCAATTATTTACGGTGTTCTCTATTCTTGAATAAACCTAAATTTATTTTTTTACTTGCGCTCTTCGTGAGTTGATTGTTCTTTGTCAAGTTTTCTGAGTTCATGATTCATTAGTTTGAATGGATCATAATGGTCGTGATGTTCAAGCTAATTTTTTTGTGCCAATATTTTTATTCAGTAACAAAGATAATATATTGCTTGCATGATGCATTCATGATTTCCTAATCGACCTCCCATGTTTTGATCTCTCTACAATGTGTTTGTGAAGATGCTGAGTAAAACAAAATTTTCATCTAATTACTATTTTTCACCAATGTTGGATCCACTTTGTTTTTAATTTGAGTACAATTTGTAATTGAACTTGCAAGCATAAGCAAGTTTTGGTCCCTGGTAGTTTAAAATGATTTATTACCTATCTTTTGTTTGTGTTCAATGAACCGTCTTACAATTTTCATTTTGTCTCTCTTTTTCTCTCCATTATCTTTAAAGTGTATAATTTTTCATCCGTTTGATCTATTGTAAAATTGGTATATTTCAATGTTACTAACTACGACATACTTTTCCATTTGTTATTAAGTAAAGGAAATCTGAAGCGTAGACAAAACGTCAATTATATTGTCAGTTTTCTAGGTAGATCACTTTTTTTTTTAAATTTCAAATTTCTTGTGGAATGTTGAGTTTTGACATAGTTCTTGATTTTTTTAGTACGAGTGACTTCCATTTAACTTACTTAAACAAAGTATTATCTTCAGGACAGTCCATCCTCTAGTTTATTCTCCATAATTGTGAAGATATAATTTCTTTCATTAATATTTTTTAGTCTATTAGGTTCATGCTAAAGCTTCTCTCTCTCTGTGTGTATATTTGTGTGTGTTTTTGGAACTTTTTGGATTTGATTTATAGATGGGAGGTGTGTTGATATATATTAGTAGTTGTTCAAAATTTAGAAAAATAATGGGATTAATAGCTGTACAAAGTCTAAGTTGCAATATTTGTACAAAGTCTAAGTTGCAATATGGCTCTATGGATTTATAGATTTCAAAGTTTAGAAAACCAATATGGTTGGAGGTGGTATGTTCTTAGGTGTAGGTGTGCTCTGTTCTTTTTAATAATTATTTTATATTTAATGTTAATGGAGATTTATTCTCGTGAATAATTATTCTAATGTTTTTTTTAATGAAGTAACATTTCATTTCCTTTTTGCCATGGACTTTAAAAAATAAAAAAATTATGGTTTACATTAATAGTTAATTCCATTTTATATAATTAGTCACACTGAGTAGCTGTTTATCTTTTTCTATTATTATGCACTTTGGAAATATTATATTTGTTAAAGGCTGGTCCGCGCATTGCGCGGGTTTACACCTAGTTAACAACAATAATTATAAGCATCACGCTTTAATTAATAGTATAAGGCCATACTGTTTTGATTCATAACAACTGATGAGCCTGCAATAATTTTTTTAATCATTCCACTGAACAAGCAAAAATGACAATTTCCTCGATTGTGACATGTTGATAAATTAATATTTTTTTTCTATATAATTCCATCAATTTTGCACTTAAAAAACAAAAAATAGTAGTAGAACGAATTTATAAGTTCTAAACTACAATGGCCTGAATATTTCTTAAAAGGTCGTACTAGTGCACAAGGCTCCCACCTAACTGCAGGTTTGGGAGAGGCGGATGTTGGCTGGCCTTACCCCCATATATGAAGAGGTCGTTCCCATGTCTCGAACTGAGACCAACCGTAGCCTGGGCGAGGACCCTTACCATCGCACCAATACATCATAAGAAAAATTGGTTCTAAAAATCGAAACTGTGGGTGGGGGACAATTGTTCTAACAAAAATAAAATCTGTTCTGTCACGTGTGTTTGTGTGTGTGCGCAGGCGCGCGCGAGAGAGAGAGGTCTTACCTCGAGCGACAACTAGAGGCAAGGATTAACCGTGGATAACAGCAACAGCGAGAGGTAGAGACTGAACCAGCGACACCACAGCCAGTGAGAAGAAGATATTGTGTTGACAACAGCGAGAGAAACGGTTCTGGAGATAGAACGACGAGATGTGAGCGTGCCCTAGGTTTTGAGAATGGGGCAACAAAGTTTGTAAAAGGGAATAAAAGGTTAAAATCCTTTTAGTTCGAGTGATCTATTTAGTATACCATAGAGAAATTGATTTCTCAATGGCTCCCCTTATTTTGAAAGTTTCTCATTTTTTTGGCCCCGCCGTGCCCCTCCCGTGTCGGGACTTCTCTAAATACTGAAGATGTCTGACACGCAACGTGGCGTGTTGGGCATTAGTTCGCAGCGTGCTGGTGTCCGTGCTTTGAAGTGTCCGACACATGTGTGGGACCTCCGGTGAAGTGTAAGTGCTTCAGAGATAGTGTGTATCACCTTAATAGACTTTGAAGCCTAACACCTCTTGTACTCACTACCCTCCTACAGTTGTTATTCTCAATCTTTTCCCCTACCCGGATGATTCAAAATTTAATTCAACTGCAGTAAAAAATAATCTTAGTTACAATTGTTATTATAAAATTTCCCATTTGGGGCTTGAAATCTTCTTCATTAAAGTAATTCTCTGGAGTTTTGCAGTTGATGATCAGGTGAAGTGCGAAAAGTGGATCCGAGATGATGACGATCACTCCGAAGAGTCGAAAACCTCATGGTGGTTGAACCGGCTGATTGGCCGAACAAAGAAGGTTACTGTTGACTGGCCATTTCCATTTGCAGAAGAGAAACTATTTGTCCTAACCATTAATGCTGGCTTGGAGGGTTATCATGTCAATGTGGACGGGAGGCATGTCACTTCATTTCCTTACCGCATCGTGAGTAACATCCTGCAACATATACTTCTGTTCAGAACGTGAACTTTCCTCAAGGCTGTTTGTTAAATGTCGATAGGCGGTTTGTTAATGTTGATAGGGATTTGCGCTTGAGGATGCTACAGGGTTATCTTTGAATGGAGACATTGATGTCCATTCCATATATGCTGCTTCCTTGCCTACGTCACATCCTAGTTTCGCTCCTCAAAGACTTCTTGATATGTCCGCCAGGTGGAAGAGTCCACCTATCCCAAATGGGCCCGTTGAACTATTCATCGGTATTCTTTCAGCAGGCAACCATTTTGCTGAGCGGATGGCTGTCAGGAAGTCTTGGATGCAGCACAGACTTATCAAATCTTCCAAAGTCGTGGCTCGTTTTTTTGTAGCCCTGGTTGGTGAAGACACTGATGAAATAGGCAGTTATTTTTTTTTCTTTTCTTTTGGTGAATCTTTATTTGGGAAAAGATAAACTTATTTCGGATTGATGTTTCGACAGCATGGAAGAAATGAAATAAATGTGGAGTTAAAGAAAGAAGCAGAGTTCTTTGGCGACATTGTCATAGTACCTTATATGGATAATTACGACCTTGTTGTTGTGAAAACTGTTGCCATCTGTGAGTATGGGGTGAGTATCATTAGCTTATTAAAGAAGTTGAAGGAGTTATTTAAATTTTATACCTAGAGTTAACTCGTATTTGATGTCTTCATATGGTTACAGGTTCGTACAGCATCTGCTAACTATATTATGAAGTGTGACGATGACACATTTGTAAGAGTTGATGCGGTTATCAAGGAAGCAAATATAGTAGGCGATGATCGGAGCTTGTATATTGGGAACATCAATTACTACCATAAACCCCTGCGTAATGGTAAATGGGCAGTCACATATGAGGTATCATTTAATAGTTTTTTTTTTATCTTCTCATCAACTCCGTTATTTATTTTGGATGCCACATGTATTCTTAAGTGCTATGAAATACTCAAGTCAAATACTTAGCACGCTTTGCTTCATTTAGGGTAAATTTCAAGGAACATCTGAAGTATTACACTAGTTACAAATAACCCCCTGAATTATTAATCTTGTCAAAAGCTCCTTGAGCTATTCAATTTGTTTGCAATCTCCTTCCTACTTTTTAGTAACACATTAGTCGGTATTTGCAATTTATGCAGCTTATGGGTTGTAGGGTATTTGCAATCTGGCAGTTAGTTTAAAGGATCCTTGCATTTTACCCTATAAATTTGATAGATTTGTAGGGTTTAGTCTGATTTCGATGTTTCAGT
The DNA here is from genome assembly GCA_949130495.1 of Sambucus nigra. Classification (NCBI taxonomy): domain Eukaryota; kingdom Viridiplantae; phylum Streptophyta; class Magnoliopsida; order Dipsacales; family Adoxaceae; genus Sambucus; species Sambucus nigra. The sequence continues at coordinate 426,963,345 of OX422212.1, read as the reverse complement.
TGACACCAATCCCATGACTTCAGTGGCGGAGCCAGAAATGTAGAGTAGGTGGGGCACAAGCCATTGACGGGGGTTCGGGGGCAGTAGCCCCCGAAAAAAAAATTTAAGCTAATTTTTACATTTTTACAATTATAACTCAAAAAAAAAAACATTGAATACAGCATCTTTTTTTAAGTAGGTTTCTTTTGGACATCGATTTTATCGGTTGGAGGCACCATATTTTCGCGAATTATTTTATAATATTTTTTCATAACTGAAATTGCAAGTTTAAATATTAAATTATTTTAGCTCACCAAACATTATATTATATAAAAAAAACAAATTGCAAGTTTAAATAAAAATTAAATCCCAAAAAACAAACAAATGGTAACAAATTTCTTGGTGGGGCACTTGCCCCCCCACCCTACAAAGTGGCTCTGCCACTGCATGGCTTCTTAAAATTGTAATTAGTCCCATAACCACCTCTAACGCCCTCCATTATTCAAAGTTTATATTGTAACCAGCCATTTTCATACTTCCTCACATAAGACCCACAATTAGCAAAATAAAAGACTAGGATCGGCTGCAAATGTATCTTTACATGGGGGGCAAAATACTAGTGCTCCTTTTTTTTTCTAATTTTTTTTTATACTGCGAACATTTATGATGGTATGATATTCAGTGGTTGACTGCAACATTGTCGCAGATTTCTGGTTATTGACTGTTTTAGGCACCTGGAAATATGCTACTTCATCTTTTAGCAGAATTAGTTAACAAGTTACTGCCTTGTTTATTTACTTGTCACAATTTAAAAAATATGGTGACTGCCTTGGGGATTTGTTGGCAAAAAGTCTTTGTGATCTCAACTAGCTAACTAGTAGAATCCTAAAGTTGTTCGTGAACAGTTCTTGTTGTGTAATTCACTCTTTTATCATCCAATAATCCATCAATATTATCATTTAGGAACTCACTGCTTTATATCTGCCATGTATTTTTATTTTTAAGCCATTTCGTATGTTACAAGTATGACACCATTACTTCGTTTGTGCTTCAGGAATGGCCAGAAGAAGATTATCCACCTTATGCGAATGGACCAGGATACATTGTATCATCAGACATTGCACACTTTGTTGTATCCGAGTTTGAGAAGCATAAATTAAGGGTACCTGGCATTATCCCCCACCCCCATCTTTTCTCTCTCTCTACTATATATATATACACACACACACACACACACACACACACACATCTGATGAGAAGGTGAATTTTGATTCTTGGTGATAATTAACTAGTTTTTGAACTCGTGCAGTTGTTCAAGATGGAAGATGTGAGCATGGGTATGTGGGTGGAGCAGTTCAACAGCACAAACCCTGTGGATTATGTGCACAGCTTAAAGTTCTGCCAATTTGGGTGCATAGAAGATTATTATACAGCACACTATCAGTCTCCGAGGCAGATGATCTGTTTGTGGAACAAATTGCAACATCAAGGAAAGCCTCAGTGTTGCAACATGAGATGACAATTGAGGTTTGGTGATAACATGGAAGAATCTGAGAATATATATGAAAGAACGAGCACAAGTTTTGCAGTCATAGCGCGCCGTATTTTGTATATTTCTGTGGAAGGCTGGTTAGATATACAGGGACTATTAGGAGAGCCTTTTAAATTCTTTCGTTATTCTCTTTATCTTTTCCTTATTTCTCTTTCCAAAGGATGGAAAGCATTGAACAGGCATGTGCACTGAACATTTCCATACACATTCCTGTTCTGTAATTTACAGTAGAACCACAGAAGAAGATGGCATAATGAGTAATCTTTAGATTCTGTTCTCTACTTCTGTTTTATGGGTTTCTCTTTTAATTTGTTCATGTGATCCTAGCCGGCTCGAGCGAGGATTAGTCGAAGTGCGCAGAAATGCCGGCCCGGACACCCCGTGGTTCTTAATAAAAAAAATAGTGATTCTGGCCAACTATTCATGTCTGGATAATGCTACGGACACACAATTTGGGGACACAAGGCACATCCCCGTGTTATTGGTGGGCACCTTAAATGGGATATGTTCGACTCGAGTATCCATAAATGACACATGGACACGTCTGCTCGGCCCCCAAATGTGTTCCCAAAGCGTGTCTCCTTATCATTACCCTTCATGTTATTATCATAAGAATTGTGTTTGCATGTTATGTTGGCGGATGGACATAGGGCCAAGGAGGGTGGCGGCCCTGGTTCAATTTAAAATATATATATTTAGGGTTTTTTGGTAAAACTTCAAACTTCAAGGTATACCGTTAATTATTTACAAAATTGAGGGTGTAAAAAAGATTGTAATTAATTAAAATAATAAATATAAAAACAAGGTCTGTTATCTCTTTGTAGTTGTAGTTGTTTGGGCATTATAAAGCTATAATTTGTAGTTGTAGTTGTTTGGGTAATAAACATAAAAACAAAGTGTGCTCTAATTTGTAGTTGTTTGGGCATTATAAAGTAATAATTTGTATAAAACTTGAAATAACCAAAAAAAAAATCGCCTCGGGGGCGCCCGGCCTTGAACCCTCGGTATCACTCAAAACTTTCGCCCCGGTTGAACAAAAATTTTAGATCCGCCACTGTGTTCATCTATCAATTTTTATGTTTTTTCCCTGTCTCAGATTGCTACAATTTAATGGGTTAGTTTGCTATTGTTATGCGAAGTAGAGTGCTAGCAACCATGACATTGGTCAATGATCATCTTGAAGCAATAGCGAACTCCTGGGTTCCGCCTAAAATGAAAATGTTTCTTCGCCGTGAATGTGTAGGTAGCATCGGCTTTCATTAGTTGGTTTGTGTTGCTGCTGAGTAGGGATGGCAATGGGGCGAGGTAAACGAGTATCCTGCCCTGCCCCACTTCTAATAGGGCGGGTTTGGGGTGTACTAAACGGGGTTGGGGGTGCTACATAAAACCCGTTTGGAGTCCGGTAGGGTTGGTGTTGGGGAGAATATAGAAATCCCAAACCCACCCTGTTAGGCGTAAATTTACATTTTTACCTTATGTTGTTTTAATATCCCGCCATACCCCACTTCTAATTGTATATATTTCCTGTTAGACAATTCCCTAAGGCTCGAAAATGTATATGAGGGAGACACTAGAGAGACTAGATGGTTATTGTCTGTGTCTTCTAATTGTATATATTTCCTGTTAGACAATTCCCTAAGGCTCGAAAATGTATATGAGGGAGACACTAGAGAGACTAGATGGTTATTGTCTGTGTTGTCCACTGCCGTAGAAAGCACTGTCCAACGATTTTTTTTAATATATAATTTGCAAATGTTTTAAATATTTTTATGTTATTCCCAATTTTTTTATAAAAGGTTTTTTCATTGTCCTTTTAGTATTTCCACATTTTTCATTTTTTTCCGCAATTTTCAGAATTTATATATATATTTTCTATAATTTCCAAATGTCTTAAATATAAATACGTTTTCCCAGATTATAAAAGTTGTTTTAGTATTTTCCAGTTTTTTAATAGTTCTCTGTAATTTTCAAAATTTTTAAATATATTTTCTGTAATTTCGAAAAGTTAAAAATATCTTTATGTCATTTTCGAAGTTTTTAACTATTTTTTAAGTAATTTTTGATTTTGTAATTGTTTTCCTTATTTAAATGTTTTGGATATTTTAAATAGCCCTTTTGTACTAGATTTGACAACAATATGTTCTTGTGCCATGCACGTGACCACTTTTTCATCTAAAAACATAACAACGTTAGGGTTTGAGATTAACTTAGATAGTTTTAAGAACTTGAGGGGGTTGAGTTTAGAAATGAAAGTACGGGAGATGAAGTGAAAATGAGGTCAAAGTATAATCAACATTAAGGAAAAATGTGTTGTATATAATATATAAGCATGGAGTGATGATTATTTTCGATAGGCTTGGCAGGGATCAGGGCCGCGGAGATAGCGGTTGAGTTGGGGATACAAGTAATGCATGGCATGGGCAGCTGCCCTGTTGCCATTCCTAACGCTGAGATGAAACATTTCTTCGATGGACTTCTTTATTCTTCATTGTGCATATAACGTAGAGTAAATTATGATTATACCCACTAAACTATTAATGAGATCTCAATTCATTACACAAACAACTTTTCATCTCAATTTACCGCTAGACTATTAAAGTGTCTCAGTTTTACCTCGTTTGCCTTTTTAGAAATTATGCGACCTACCTGACAGATTCTAAATTCATTCGTCATAAAAGTTTAATTGTAAGTGTTACGTCGTTATTTAATTGGTATCAGTGCCAACATAATTCAAACAACTCTACGTCATTACAAATAATTATAAAACATTACAATTTTTTAATAAGGTTACTAATAGATAGTAAAAAGCGAAAGTCAACTATTAGAAGTAATTAATAAAGTAAGACACCTCCAAAAAAGTATAAAAGAAAAAGAAAAAGATATTAGTTACAAGGAAAAAAGAACAAGAACATTTGACTTCATACATGCATAAGAGAGAGCACGGATATCCTTTTGAACAAATCTTACCTAAAATGAAAAAATAAATATGGATTTTAGTAACTACTCCATAGAACATCGGAGGAGATGCATGGAAAATAAACTAATCCTAAAATTGAGCATAAAAAATATTGGAAATAGTAAAAAATTAGACAAAATGGATTAGTCTGAATCCTAGAAATAAATAATGATAGGTTGGAAATAAAATAAGATTAATAATATAATCATGTAGGGTTAATATCCCTTGAGGAAATGTAACACATCCCACTTCAGAATTTAGGAAAAAATTAAAAGAAACTACTTTTAGTGAAGAATTAACAAACAAAATGGACATAGTAATGACACATGAAGGGAAGTAAGACCAGCTTATCCCACAGGGTGTGACACGTGACATAGATTCTGAAACTACCCCACCAGCTCAACAGTGGCCAACCAAGATTAGACTCCTTCAGGTTAGGATCACGAAGACAATGTTCAATCAACTTCTATATGATCACATGCCTATAAGATCTCACTCACAACAACGAAGATAAGCACGAATAAAGAGCGACTACATTAGAGCTTGATCACACGAGATAACAACCCTAGAGCTCCAATTTTTTTCATAGTGAATAAACTCTCCTCTGTTTCACCTCAATGCCAACCTGATTAACCACGTATATTATGTGTCGATTTACATTCCACATTTGTCATTTTTGTCATTTAGTATTATTTGGCATCGTATGTGGGAAATCTAACCCCCCCCCCCCCCCCCTATTTTGCCAACCTTGCCACCATGAGTGTAGAGAAACCATACCGTTCCCATTCAACAAATCGGGTTCATTGTTTAAAGGGTCTTTTAACGGTCTAGTCCTTGGACTAGCAATTTTGGACAAAAAAATCAGGCCCAACAAATTTTAAACGATTAGGTCCAACATATAAATACCCCGAAATTAAAACAAACACGCACTATTCAGAAAACGAAGCGCCAGAAACATTGTAGAACAAACACGCACTATTTAGAAAACGAAGCGCCAAAAACATTGTATTCTCTCTTGTATCAATCGTACCGTCTCTTCGATCAAAACCCCAAGACGATTCTATTTCTCAATCAAATTTTGGTCAACAACAACATATAAATACTCCTGATCGAAGATCTAGAAACTCTGTTCGATCAAAACTCTAACTCTCTTCAATCAAAACCCTAACTCTCTTCAATCAAAACCCTAGCTCTCTTTCAAACATTCTAAATCAAATTCTTCCAAACAGCACTAACAAGTATGTATACATTCTCTTATCACCTTTTTGTCCTTGTGTATTTTGTGTTCTCATATGTATAAATTTGTAGACATATGGACTGATGAAATCACATTCTTCTTATTCATGCGTATTATTCATCATATATTGAGAATGTATTCATCATATGGACTGATGAAATCAAACATTGTATTCATCATATGGATTGGAATATGTACATGTACAAGCCCTGTGTTGCGTGTACTTTTATATTTTATACGTGTACTCTATAGAATATCTACATGTACAAGCCCTGTGTTGCGTGTACTATGTGTATTTTGCGTGTACTTTTATAAAGTACACGCAAAATACAGAAAGTACACGCACATTGAAATTGTATTTCTCAATTCATTATGCGTGTACTTTTATGTTTTATACGTGTACTCTATAGAATATCTACATGTACAAGCCCTGTGTTGCGTGTACTATGTGTATTTTGCGTGTACTTTTATAAAGTACACGCAAAATACAGACACGCACATTGAAATTGTATTTCTCAGTTCATTATGCGTGTACTTTTATGTTTTATACGTGTACTCTATAGAATATTAATTTCAAATCCATATTTCATCAATCCTATGTTATTTTGGTCCGCGCCAGCGGCATTTGATTTATTTTCAATGTGTTTTTAAGAAGTATTATTATTTTGTTATTAGTTAAGAGTGTTTTTTGTACAATAGCCAGCTGCATTTGAATCCAATGTCCATGTACACGAACATTGAAATTCAATTTGTTCAATCCAATGTCCGTGTACTAATGTGTATTATGAGTGTACTATTTTGTATTGTTGTGTTATTGTTTAGGAATCGTACGATCAAGCATGTTCAACTACAAAACTGCTGCTTGCACGTTCGAAGATCTTAACAATACAAAACCTTTAACATTGACAGTGAATAGTACTAATGAGGACGAAATTCGTTTTCTTCTTCGCATTAACGATAAAGCTAAAAGGTTACTTGGTTTCTACTACTACTATGAAGACATTTACTGCACTTTTGATGTGTAACAGCTTCAAGTAACTGAATCGAAAGCGAAGGATTTAGCTAAACGAATTGAGCAGTATTGCTTAAGGGGTTTGGATAATGTTGGAGCTTTTAGCATTCAACTATTGTATCACTTCTTTACTGAATATGTTAGGAGTAGAGAATCTTGATTTTTCACTTGTCGAACAACCAAGGTTAGGTATTACCATGAAACTGACGATATATATTATCGCCTTTAGCATGTATTTTGATGAGACTTGTATAAATTGTTTGTGAGAATATTGCATGTACTTTTGTTAAATACGCTTGTATTTTATTGTTTTAGTCTATTTTTTATTCTAATTCGCATGTATTTTATTTTTTTTACATATAATTATAGGTTAGTAATTTAAATTTTGTTTATAGATCAATATAATGGGGATGAAGATGAAGGCAAGAAGAGGAAAGAAACAAAAAAAGAGCAGTTATGATGATAGTTCTTCATCCAGTTCCAGTTCCAGTTCTAAGGTGGCATTGAAAGCTAAACGTCCTCCAAAGAAGAATGACCAATATCGGTCAAATATTGTTAGCTTTCTCCATGATTTGCATCAGATTAAAGATAAAATAAACAATAGCCATATTGAACTTCTTAAGAAGACTCCATTTTGGGAGCTTTTCAATGCCTACTACAGTGAGAAAGTAGTAGAAGTGGACCACAAGAAGACGGATAAAAATATTTTATCAATTATCGAGCTGTACAATACGGAAACCAAAAGTTTCCGTATGAAGAGCAGTATTCGAATAATGACAATAGATATAAGTGAAATATTTGGCATACCCCTGGTGGAGGGTTTAAAATCAATAGAACTGAAAAAGGACCCGAATACTGCTAAAAAATCTGGATTACAAGCACGATACTTCTTAAAAAGAATAGGAAAGTCAGAAATTTTGAATGGTTTGAAGAAATCAGTTGAATTGGAGACAGATGAAGGAATTGCTGATTTTGTTAAAATTGTGTGTCTCCACTTCTTGAACACGTTATTTTTCTCCAACTCAAACTTCACCCTTGGAGAATTTTGGTTGAAATACATTGAAAATATTGAGGAAATGAATAAATATGATTGGGCATCTGCTGTGCATGAGTTTCTGATACATTCACTTGACAAATCAGCAAGTTCAAAACCTAGCACAGTTACTGGATGTGTCATTTTCCTACTAGTGAGCAAAAAAACATTTTGATATTTCAAAATTTACACAGCAATACTCACGTGTAGTTTCAAAATACACGTGAATTTTTCACGTGTATTTTGAAAATTCACGTGAAAATAAACGTGTACTTTTCAAATACACGTGAAAATAAACGTGTATTATAAATACACGTGAAAAATTCACGTGTATTTTGAAAGTACACGTTTATTTTAACGTGTATTTTCAAAATACACGTGAATTTTTCACGTGTATTTTGATAATACACGTTTATTTTCACGTGTATTTTGAAAGTACACTTGATATTCCTGATATTTCAAAATTTACATACCAATACTTACCTGTACTTTGAAAATATTACGTGTATTTTCAAAATACATGTGATATTTTCCCTTCTTCTTTCAAAATACAATTGATATTTAATGTGTATTTTGAAAATACAAGTCTTATATCACGTTTATTTTAAAAATACACGCTAAATATCAATTGTATTTTGAAAATACACGTCTTATATCATGTGAAAGGACACTTGTATTTTACAAAGTACACGTGTACTATGTTTTGTAAATATAACCAGTGTACTCTCAAAATACTTTTGTTATATCTTCTGTCAAGTACACGTATTAAATTCATTTTTTTTTTCTGTATGATCTCAGTATTGGGCATGTGAGAAATTTGAAATCATTTCTCCTGTTGAAGAATATAAAGAAAATACTCCAAAATTCCTGAAGTGGAAGTTGTCGTCTTTGAAACAATGGTTTGTGAAGAATGACATCGCAACAGCAACTTTGAAGCAGGCTACAAGTAAACCAGCTTCTAAGGACTGTCCTGTACAAAAGGAATCTCAGTTTGAAGGGCCAAGTTACTCTTTGAACATATCTACAGAGAGTCCTATACATGCTGCTTCATCATCAAACAATGTTGCTGAAGATATTGATGACAATGAGTTTTCACATGGTTGGAATATTCCCCTTAAAAACATTGTGAGTCCAAAGAAAAAGAAGGGAAAAGATCAACCAAAGGTTAATTTGGAGGAACAAATTATTGTTTTGAAAAGGGAGTTGTTGGAAAAAAATAACCAACTATCTAAAGCAGCTGTAAACATTAATGTTGCACTTGATAAGGTGACCTCTTTGGAGGTGGAGAGTGCCATTTTGAATGTACAGTTGCAGGTAGATCATGATTCACTTATTGAAGCCCATGAGGAAGTGAAGAACTTAAAGGTGGAGAATTCCAACCTTTTGAAGGAAAAAGAGTTATTAAATAAGTTGGAGGTAGAAAATGCCCAACTAGTTGAGTTAAACAATTCTTTAAAAGAAAAGCTTGATCAAGTCACTTTGAGTGACTCAGATAGAATTAAAGAATTGGATGAATCAACACGAATTTTGGAACAAAAGAATGGATATCTGTCTCTGACTAATGAAGATCTAAAAGAAAGTATGATGATACATTGCAACACTGGAAAGATGCTAACTTAGAAAAGATGACTTTGAGGCAGAATCTTGAGGAGTCAGAGTCGAAAAGAACTCAACAGGTACTTTTGAATGCAGAGTACACGCAGTTTTCCTCTAATGTACACGCAGTTTTCCTAAAGTACACGTTCAAAGTACACGCAGGTTTCTCAAAGTACACGCAGTTTTCTCAAAGTACACGCAGTTTTATTTCATAATATTTTAATGCAGTTTTATTTGATATTAGATATAATGAAGACTACATGCATTAACTTATTAAAAATAATGCATTGTTTAAAATGTAACATTTTTTTGTATTACAGGAAAACAATAATAAAATACTTAATGACGAAATTTCGGAGTTGAAGAAAATGCTTGAAGAATCAGAATTGAAAAAAGCTGACCAGGTATCTATAAAATACAATAGATATTTATTACACGCTACACTTTCTTAATTTTATTATAAATTTTAGCTATATTATAAATTTTATAAAGTACACGTATTTTATAATACACGCGTGTACTTTATAAAATACACGCACTTTTATATAATACACGCGTGTATTATATAAAATACACGTAAGTGAAAATCAATCATTTTTTTAAAAAATGCTAACAATCCAACATTCCTTGTTAAATATATCAGGAAAACATTAATAAACAACTCCTTGACGAAATTTCGAGTTTAAAGATTGAATTAGCCTCAAAGAAAGTTGAGGGCAGCCCCAAAATATCCAAAAGCAAAGGACCTCTTACTAGAGGTCAGACGAAAAGAAAAGCTGACGGCGAAACAGAAAAGCTACCAATGAAGAAACTAAAAGAGTCAAAGCTTAGAAAAGGCCCTACAACAATAGCTGAAAAAATGAAGGAAACTCGCGTCAAGCTTGAAGCAATCGAAGCATATAAATATCTCGATGAAGCTTCGAAGAAAAAGATTGAAGAGTTTATTAAATTTGCTGAGCCAGGGTAAAGTTTATTATTTTATGATTTATCAGTTCGCTAATTTATATTTTTTTGGTGCAAAAGAATAAGGTTAATATTATTATACTATTGTTTTATTGATTATATAAAATGCAGGGAGTTTATTTTCAAAGGGATGGTTTCGTATGTCCCATGGGAAGATTTACTTAAAGTCCTCAAAAATCAAGAAATTTCAAGCCAAGTTGTGACAACCCGCTATCCGGAATAAAGGGTGGCCATCCCTATACCCCGATAAAATAGGAAATCATTGATAAATATCATTCTCAGCATCACAACAATATGCAAAGTATAGGAATAACCACTCTATATTCCAGAAAACGGGTTATCAAAAACTTTGATTTGAATTGAAAAGAAAACATTTTCAACAACCCCTAATAGAAATAGAGGGTGGAAACCCCCATAAGCGTAGATAAGAAACCCAAAAGATACAAAAGGACCGAACAAAAGGTCGGTCAACAACAACCATACAACATACAATTAGTACCAAGTATTACATAATAAATCCATTATACAATTACAACGGTTTGGGCAACAAGCCCGAATAAACTGAGCATAACTAGAAACATAAATAGAGGCGTCTACACAAAACTCCCGTGAAACCCGCACAATGTCACGGTTCCTCAAAACATATGGAAGGAAAGGTCATTACGGGCGACCGTGCGGCGGAACACCTGAACGGATTAAATATATACATATACAACAAGAAAGGAAAACCGGTCAGGGCCGGGTATATGTGATCAATAGATAAATGACAGGTATGACAATGATGCACAATAATCAAGGAAGATAGTCTAGCATGGTAACATCATATAAGGAGCTAAAACTGATAAAGGACTACATAGAGTGAGATTCAGTTAAAACAGAATTTAAAATACATGTGAGCCTTTATCATCATACATCATATTTCAATTTCAATCTTCTTTTCCATTCCTTATCAGGAATATAATTATCATCATGTGCTCTATATGGCACTAAGTTCAATAACATGCTCTTTGTGGCATAAATTTGCTCTTTATGGCATTAAGGTTCCATCGAGTCCAACTCGATAATTAGAATAGTCATAAATATAAATATAACGATTCTAAGACCGCCCGTCCGGGTTTTCCCACTGTGCGCGTCCCTAAATAACCATCATCTTCCAGGGCCTAACATAAGACAACCTGGGATCCTATCGAAAACGTCGGGAAGCGGCCATATGCCTGCGGGGTAGTCAAGACCACACCCAGAATCTCCTACCCATCGCAGAAAAATATAAAACAAGCGCTCATATGGCCTAGGACTATATCCACCCTGCATTCATTAGCCAGGGGGCTTCACCTATCGCACGGACTTCCCTTAAGATGGTATTTAGAGAGGTGTGTAACATCCATTTTATTAATTTCCATTACATGATTTAGTAAATTATCATTTACTTTATCAATATTCCCATTTTAGATAAATGTATAAGTTAAATCGGGACTATATGTAATTCGTACCGACATAGCATCCTCAAAAGGAATTTAGACTCCAAAGTTCTTCCCAAGGCCTCTTTTAGGCTTTACTATAAACCATCAAGTCAAATCTAACTCGAGTTGAATTCTAAAGTCTCCAAATTGACTTTAATAGATTCTAGACCCTTATAAAATTACAAGACACAAGAAATGCCTAAGCATCACTTTAAATTCCCCCTTGAATGAATCCTAGATGAACCCTTTCGAGTCTAGGATGTCGACCCAACTCAACTAATACTCTAAACCCTATGTTTACTTCATTTAAGAAGGTCCCTAATCATTAGTACTAAAGAAGAGGGGTTAAAAAATGAAAAAGAAAAATTTCAAAAAGTGCAGGGCTACCGAATCGATTCGCCCCCTTGGCCGAATCGATTCGGCCAGAAAGTTTGAGATTCTGCATAATTGCCGAATCGATTCGGATGAGAGCCGAATCGATTCGGTCAGAAAATCTGGGTTTCTGCATAACTGCCGAATCGATTCGGACCAATTCCGAATCGATTCGGTCCACAAGACCTGAGCACTGGCCCTAACCGAATCGATTCGCCCAGGGGGCCGAATCGATTCGGGCCTGCGATTTTGCCAAGAAATGGCTATGGAGTCTTGGACTCCATTTTCTACCCCAACTCAAATTTCTCCAAACCAAACTCATATACCAACACTATAAGAACATCAATGATGCTATTGATCATCTTAGAACCTCATGAATCATCTTTGAGTGAATCAAACCCATAAATACATAAGAAAACCTTAAGTTTGTTAAACTAAAATCAATACACCATTACCACAACAAATCATTTATCTCAAGACACAAATAGCAAGTAAAAACTTGCCTTGATTCAGCAAATATGCAGATTCCTTGGTGTAGTAGCAATCTCTCTCTCAATCTCCAAAGCTTTCTCTCTACTCTTCTTTTACTCTCTTAGGTTTAGGAAGGGATTTTGGGGAAATTAGAAGACTTAATAGGCTTAAGTCGTGACTTAAGGTAAATGCCCCACTTAATTAACCAAAAGTGCGATAAAATAATACGCAATAGCATAATTAAGGTACAACCAGTCAAAAATGCCCAAAACCACAAAATACAACATGGCACATTATTTGACTATTTCCCACATTCCGGAATCAACTGCAACCTCCAAATTATCATTTGGACATTTTAAAATTCAATTTAGATTCCGGTCTCATTATTAAGCCAAATATCATTTTAAATTCAGATGATATTAATAAGCATGACATAGCAATATTTTCCCATAATTATGATATGTATGCTAACTCACAATAAATATCAACTTTTCTACATTGAATTAACATTCAAATCATAACCCCACACTGGTCTCTAATTACTATACAAAGTAATTACTATAAAGTACGGTCTCACAAGCGAGGGTTATTACATACTCCCCCCCTTAAGAGGGAATTTTGCCCCCAAAATTCAGGCATACCTCATAAGAAAAGATGTGGATATTTCTCCCGCATCTCATCCTCGCGTTCCCAAGTTGATTCGCTTGCATGATGATGACTCCAATGAACTCTCACTAGGGGCACCACACGAGATCTCAACTTTCGCTCCCCAAACTCAAGGATAGCAATCGGCTGTTCTTCGTAAGAAACATCGGGCTGCAAATCGATATCTTCGAAAGGAATGTGCCAAAGGGCACCTTCACACCTTCTGTACTTATTCAAAGAAGAGACGTGAAATACATCATGGATTTGTCGTAAAGGTTTCGACAAGGCAAGTTGGTATGCTACGGGACCAACCCTTGCAATCACCGGGAAAGGTCCAATAAAGCGGGGTGCAAGCTTTCCTTTCTTCCCAAAACGTTTAATACCCTTCATTGGGGACACTCGCACTAACACTTGGTCTCCAACTTCCAATTCCATATGTCTCCTACCCACATCGGCATAACTCTTTTGATGATCTTGGGTTATCCGTATGAGGTTTCGAATAAGCTCAATTTTCGAAGAAGTATCTCGGATCATTTCAGGTCCAAGGAACTTATTATCACCCACTTCCAACCAACAAGCGGGCGATCTACAAGGCCTGCCATACAGAGCTTCATAAGGTGCCATTCCGATAGTAAATTGGTATGAGTTATTATAAGCAAACTCAACCAATGGAAGGTATTGTTCCCAACCTCCTTTAAAGTCAAGTATGCACATACGAAGCATATCCTCCAACATCTGGTTTACCCTTTCGGTCTGACCGTCTGTTTGAGGATGATAGGAAGGGCTTAACTTCAATTCAGTCCCCATAGCTCCCTGGAAACTCTGCCAAAAGTGGGACACGAATATTTTATCTCGGTCGGAGACAATATTCAAAGGTACCCCGTGGAGTCTGAGGATCTCCTCAATGAACAACTGGGCATAACGAGCGGTATCATAATCGGTGCGCACAGGTAAGAAGTGTGCCGACTTAGTCAAACGGTCGACAATCACCCAAATTGAGTCATGACCCTTATGCGATCTAGGCAAGCCCGTAACAAAGTCCATCGAAATGCTCTCCCATTTCCATACGGGAATCTCGAGCGGTTGTAACAAACCTGTCGGTCGCTGGTGGTCAATCTTAACCAACTGACAAGTAGTGCATTGAGACACAAACTCTGAGATATTCCTCTTCATACCCGCCCACCAATACAAACGACGCATATCTTGGTACATCTTGTCCCCGCCTGGATGCACCGTGAACTTGGACCTGTGGGATTCCGCCATAACTGCACGTCTCAAATCCCCATCGTCGGGAACCACAAGTCTTCCATGGAAGCGTAGTCCACCCTCAGAACCAATTGAGTACGACTCCGCTCCCTCAGACAACAACTGGCGTGTATGGTCTTGACAAACTTTATCTCTTTTCTGAGCTTCCACAATCTTTGCAATAATCGTGGGAGTAACCGTAATCACGGAAAGGAATGCTCTCACCCCTGCATCCTCCAGGCTGAGTTCTTTCCACTTAGCTTTCCACACCTCAGCTAAGCCTCCATCAGGCTTTCTACTCAAGGCATATGCTACCACATTTGCCTTCCCGGGGTGATAATGAATATCAAATTGGTAGTCTTTCACAAACTCCAACCAACGAGGCTGGCGCATATTCAGATCCTTTTGGGAGAATAAGTATTGCAGCGATTTGTGGTCGGTGAAAAGACTAAACTTTTCCCCCAAGAGGTAATGCCTCCATATCTTCAAGGCAAATACAACGGCGGCGAACTCCAAGTTATGTACCGGATAGTTCCTCTGTGAGGCTTCAACTTACGAGAAGCGTACGCAATAGGTTGTCTCTCTTGTTGAAGAACACCTCCTAACCCCAGAAGAGATGCATCAGTGAAGACGAGATATTCCAATCCCGGCTTTGGCAATGCTAGGACTGGAGCGGAAATCAGTCTATCCTTGAGCTCATCGAAAGCCGCTTGACATGAACTGTCCCATACAAATCTTACTCCTTTCCGGGTTAAGTTCGTCAACGGGCTAGCAACCTTAGAAAAGCCCTTAATAAATCGACGGTAATAACCCGCCAAGCCCAGAAAACTACGAACTTCAGTGGGCGTCGTGGGCTGACCCCACTCCTTCACCACGATCACCTTACTCGGATCCACAGACACACCTTGGGATGACACCACATGCCCCAAAAATTGAACTTCCTTCAACCAGAAGCCACACTTCTCAAACTTTGCATACAATTGATGATCCCTCAATCTCTGCAGGACCAACCACAAGTGAGCAGCGTGATTCGACTCCGTCTGAGAATAGACTAGGATGTCATCAATAAATACAATGACAAACTGGTCAAGGAAATCCCGGAATACCCGATTCATAAGGTCCATAAACACTGCAGGGGCATTGGTTAGCCCAAAGGGCATAACCAAGAACTCATAAGATCCATAGCGGGTCAGAAAGGCCGTCTTGGATACATCTTGCTCTCGTATCCTTAATTGGTGATACCCTGTCCGCAAGTCGATCTTGGAGAAGTAGGAAGCTCCCCTAAGTTGATCAAACAAGTCGTCGATACGAGGTAAAGGATATTTATTCCAGATGGTGACTTTATTCAACTCTCTATAGTCCACGCATAACCGGAGAGAACCGTCTCTCTTCTTCACAAATAAAATTGGAGCGCCCCACGGTGAGGTACTACGCCTAATGAAGCCCTGCTCCAGTAACTTCTGAATCTGATCTCTCAGCTCACTCATCTCCACAGGAGCCATTCGATAAGGAGCTTTTGCGATCGTTCGAGTTCCCGGTATTAAGTCAATCACAATCTCTATTTCCCGACTTGGAGGTAATCCCGGTATCTCCCGAAAAATATCCTCAAAATCCCGAACGATGGGAAGAGAATCTAGGGGAACCACGACATCTCTAGATGCATCTTCTGCAATACAATATAAATAAGTACTCGTGCTCCCTTCCACACAAGGCATAACTACTAGGAAAATCTCTTGTCCCGGAACCGCAAAAACTATACTCTTCCCGTAACAATTCACTATAGCACGCTACTTCACTAGCCAATCCATACCCAAAATTACATCGTACCCGACCATATCAAGGACGAGTAAGTCAACCTCAAAACACAAGCCACCAAGGTTAATTCCTACGTTTTTACATACGAAGAAAATCAATGAGCCATCGCCCATAGAGGATTCGACGCTAGTGAAAGTACTTTCAGCAGATTTTATCAAACCCGTAGTCTGAGCAAAACTTCTAGAAATAAAGGAATGTGTAGCACCCGTATCAAATAGAATTTGACCCATATGCCCATGGATGAGAAACTTACCCTCGATCGCTGGTGGTGCAGGAGGAGCTGGAGGAAGCAAAGCCTCCTAAATATGGTAAACCCGACCGTACTGCAATTGCCCCCGTTGAGGAGGAGCAATCGGATTAGGCGCATGGGGCGGAAACTGTACATACGGCTGCTGTGGGGCCCTTGGAAGATGCCCTCCAACCAACTGAGGACACGCCCTTTTATAGTGGCCCAGCTCCCCACACTGAAAACATTTATTCACCGCATTGTCCTGATTCCTACCTTGGTTATTCCAGAATTGCCCCGCACCTCGGCCCTGTTGGCCCCTACCTCCATTTCCACCTCTACCTCCCTGTGGTTGCTGACCACCTTGACCCTGCCTGTTAGCATTGTTGTTGCCACCGGCATTAAACCCATCGAACCGTTGACGCTTGGACGAATCCCCCTGCTGAGGATCCCTCTCAACCTGCTTGTTCCCCGATGATTGGGACGAAGACGATGTTCCCCCTCCGCTCCCAACTCCTCCCTGCCTCCCCGCTTGCCCCACAGTAACAACCTTCTTCTTATTTAGCAAAAACAATCTGTGCTCCTGACAGTGAAGTAAAGCGGCATTCATCACATCACCAAAAGTCACCAGAGATGGGTTTCCCAGCAAATGTTGTTTTATTCGCCAATGTAAACCTCCCACAAACTTGGAGATCCTCTTAGCTTCTGGAGTTACCTTATCCGGTATAAAACTGGCTAACCGGGTAAACTCTTCCTCGTACTCGGCAACCGACCTCTCCCCTTGAACCAAATCCTGCAGCTTCCTCTGCATTTCCCTCTGAACTGCGGGA
Source organism: Sambucus nigra (assembly GCA_949130495.1). Taxonomy (NCBI): domain Eukaryota; kingdom Viridiplantae; phylum Streptophyta; class Magnoliopsida; order Dipsacales; family Adoxaceae; genus Sambucus; species Sambucus nigra. Next base: position 426,945,953 of record OX422212.1, on the reverse strand, counting down.
GGGAAATACTTCCCATCAAACAAAACCCAAAAATTTGTAATGGACATAGTATCCCTTTGCTCGGGTGTCGTCATTGACTCCCACCAATGTAAGGCCGACCCGACAAGCTTGAAAGTAATGAGAATTTGCTTTCTCTCCTCACTACATTCCACCATCCTAATATGGCGCTGCATATCTCTCTTCCACTGGTTCGCCTTGATAACATCCGAACCTCCCTCGAATTCCGGGGGATGTCCCTTAAGGAAAGACTCCCTCACCCGTTCCCATTGAGAAGGTCCCGTAGGAACTAGTGCCTCTTGTCCCCTCACTTGAGCTTGTGGCATTTGTTGGGCCACTGCAGTCATCGCGGCGTTGACAGCTTGGGCCACAATATTTGCCACTTCAGCGGCACTGATATTCCCCTGCTGCGGTGGAGGACCAAACTCATCCTCAACAACCCTATTACGTCTAGCGAGACGTCCTCTCTTCGGCGGCATCTGAGATAAAGACGAGATAGAGTTAAAACATAGTGTAAGACAATCTATTTAGCAGAAGATCGCATACATAGGCAGCAAAACAATCCTAACATTAAGTTCTATATCAAAGAACGCTACGGTAGAACGTGACAAGTCCGTATAGATCCTAAAGACTCTAGAACCTGATGCTCTGATACCATCTGTGACAACCCGCTATCCGGAATAAAGGGTGGCCAGCCCTATACCCCGATAAAATAGGAAATCATTGATAAATATCATTCTCAGCATCACAACAATATGCAAAGTATAGGAATAACCACTCTATATTCCAGAAAACGGGTTATCAAAAACTTTGATTTGAATTGAAAAGAAAACATTTTCAACAACCCCTAATAGAAATAGAGGGTGGAAACCCCCACAAGCGTAGATAAGAAACCCAAAAGATACAAAAGGACCGAACAAAAGGTCGGTCAACAACAACCATACAACATACAATTAGTACCAAGTATTACATAATAAATCCATTATACAATTACAACGGTTTGGGCAACAAGCCCGAATAAACTGAGCATAACTAGAAACATAAATAGAGGCGTCTACACAAAACTCCCGTGAAACCCGCACAATGTCACGGCTCCTCAAAACATATGGAAGGAAAGGTCATTACGGGCGACCGTGCGGCGGAACACCTGAACGGATTAAATATATACATATACAACAAGAAAGGAAAACCGGTCAGGGCCGGGTATATGTGATCAATAGATAAATGACAGGTATGACAATGATGCACAATAATCAAAGAAGATAGTCTAGCATGGTAACATCATATAAGGAGCTAAAACTGATAAAGGACTACATAGAGTGAGATTCATTTAAAACAGAATTTAAAATACATGTGAGCCTTTATCATCATACATCATATTTCAATTTCAATTTCAATCTTCTTTTCCATTCCTTATCAGGAATATAATTATCATCATGTGCTCTATATGGCACTAAGTTCAATAGCATGCTCTTTGTGGCATAAATTTGCTCTTTATGGCATTAAGGTTCCATCGAGTCCAACTCGATAATTAGAATAGTCATAAATATAAATATAACGATTCTAAGACCGCCCGTCCGGGTTTTCCCACTGTGCGCGTCCCCAAATAACCATCATCTTCCAGGGCCTAACATAAGACAACCTGGGATCCTATCGAAAACGTCGGGAAGCGGCCATATGCCTGCGGGGTAGTCAAGACCACACCCAGAATCTCCTACCCATCGCAGTAAAATATAAAACAAGCGCTCATATGGCCTAGGACTATATCCACCCTGCATTCATTAGCCAGGGGGCTTCACCTATCGCACGGACTTCCCTTAAGATGGTGTTTAGAGAGGTGTGTAACATCCATTTTATTAATTTCCATTACATGATTTAGTAAATTATCATTTACTTTATCAATATTCCCATTTTAGATAAATGTATAAGTTAAATCGGGACTATATGTAATTCGTACCGACATAGCATCCTCAAAAGGAATTTAGACTCCAAAGTTCTTCCCAAGGCCTCTTTTAGGCTTTACTATAAACCATCAAGTCAAATCTAACTCGAGTTGAATTCTAAAGTCTCCAAATTGACTTTAATAGATTCTAGACCCTTATAAAACTACAAGACACAAGAAATGCCTAAGCATCACTTTAAATTCCCCCTTGAATGAATCCTAGATGAACCCTTTCGAGTCTAGGATGTCGACCCAACTCAACTAATACTCTAAACCCTATGTTTACTTCATTTAAGAAGGTCCCTAATCATTAGTACTAAAGAAGAGGGGTTAAAAAATGAAAAAGAAAAATTTCAAAAAGTGCAGGGCTACCGAATCGATTCGCCCCCTTGGCCGAATCGATTCGGCCAGAAAGTTTGAGATTCTGCATAATTTCCGAATCGATTCGGATGAGAGCCGAATCGATTAGGTCAGAAAATCTGGGTTTCTGCATAACTGCCGAATCGATTCGGACCAATTCCGAATCGATTCGGTCCACAAGACCTGAGCACTGGCCCTAACCGAATCGATTCGCCCAGGGGGCCGAATCGATTCGGGCCTGCGATTTTGCCAAGAAATGGCTATGGAGTCTTGGACTCCATTTTCTACCCCAACTCAAATTTCTCCAAACCAAACTCATATACCAACACTATAAGAACATCAATGATGCTATTGATCATCTTAGAACCTCATGAATCATCTTTGAGTGAATCAAACCCATAAATACATAAGAAAACCTTAAGTTTGTTAAACTAAAATCTATACACCATTACCACAACAAATCATTTATCTCAAGACACAAATAGCAAGTAAAAACTTGCCTTGATTCAACAAATATGCAGATTCCTTGGTGTAGTAGCAATCTCTCTCTCAATCTCCAAAGCTTTCTCTCTACTCTTCTTTTACTCTCTTAGGTTTAGGAAGGGATTTTGGGGAAATTAGAAGACTTAATAGGCTTAAGTCGTGACTTAAGGTAAATGCCCCTCTTAATTAACCAAAAGTGCGATAAAATAATACGCAATAGCATAATTAAGGTACAACCAGTCAAAAATGCCCAAAACCACAAAATACAACATGGCACATTATTTGACTATTTCCCACATTCCGGAATCAACTGCAACCTCCAAATTATCATTTGGACATTTTAAAATTCAATTTAGATTCCGCTCTCATTATTAAGCCAAATATCATTTTAAATTCAGATGATATTAATAAGCATGACATAGCAATATTTTCCCATAATTATGATATGTATGCTAACTCACAATAAATATCAACTTTTCTACATTGAATTAACATTCAAATCATAACCCCACACTGGTCTCTAATTACTATACAAAGTAATTACTATAAAGTACGGTCTCACAAGCGAGGGTTATTACATACTCCCCCCCTTAAGAGGGAATTTTGCCCCCAAAATTCAGGCATACCTCATAAGAAAAGATGTGGATATTTCTCCCGCATCTCATCCTCGCGTTCCCAAGTTGATTCGCTTGCATGATGATGACTCCAATGAACTCTCACTAGGGGCACCACACGAGATCTCAACTTTCGCTCCCCAAACTCAAGGATAGCAATCGGTTGTTCTTCGTAAGAAACATCGGGCTGCAAATAGATATCTTCGAAAGGAATGTGCCAAAGGGCACCTTCATACCTTCTGTACTTCTTCAAAGAAGAGACGTGAAATACATCATGGATTTGTTGTAAAGGTTCCGGCAAGGCAAGTTGGTATGCTATGGGACCAACCCTTGCAATCACCGGGAAAGGTCCAACAAAGCGGGGTGCAAGCTTTCCTTTCTTCCCAAAATGTTTAATACCCTTCATTGGGGACACTCGCACTAACACTTGGTCTCCAACTTCCAATTCCATATGTCTCCTACCCACATCGGCATAACTCTTTTGACGATCTTGGGCTATCCGTATGCGGTTTCGAATAAGCTCAATTTTTGAAGAAGTATCTTGGATCATTTCAGGTCCAAGGAACTTATTATCACCCACTTCCAACCAACAAGCGGGCGATCTACAAGGCCTGCCATACAGAGCTTCATAAGGTGCCATTCCGATAGTAAATTGGTATGAGTTATTATAAGCAAACTCAACCAATGGAAGGTATTGTTCCCAACCTCCTTTAAAGTCAAGTATGCACATACGAAGCATATCCTCCAACATCTGGTTTACCCTTTCGGTCTGACCGTCTTTTTGAGGATGATAGGAAGAGCTTAACTTCAATTCAGTCCCCATAGCTCCCTGGAAACTCTGCCAAAAGTGGGACACGAATATTTTATCTCGGTCGGAGACAATATTCAAAGGTACCCCGTGGAGTCTGACGATCTCCTCAATGAACAACTGGGCATAACGAGCGGTATCATAATCGGTGCGCACAGGTAAGAAGTGTGCCGACTTAGTCAAACGGTCGACAATCACCCAAATTGAGTCATGACCCTTATGCGATCTAGGCAAGCCCGTAACAAAGTCCATCGAAATGCTCTCCCATTTCCATACGGGAATCTCGAGCGGTTGTAACAAACCTGTCGGTCGCTGGTGGTCAATCTTAACCAACTGACAAGTAGTTCATTGAGACACAAACTCTGAGATATTCCTCTTCATACCCGCCCACCAATACAAACGACGCATATCTTGGTACATCTTGTCCCCGCCTGGATGCACCGTGAACTTGGACCCGTGGGATTCCGCCATAACTGCACGTCTCAAATCCCCATCGTCGGGAACCACAAGTCTTCCATGGAAGCGTAGTCCACCCTCAGAACCAATTGAGTACGACTCCGCTCCCTCAGACAACAACTGGCGTGTATGGTCTTGACAAACTTTATCTCTTTTCTGAGCTTCCACAATCTTTGCAATAATCGTGGGAGTAACCGTAATCACGGAAAGGAATGCTCTCACCCCTGCATCCTCCAGGCTGAGTTCTTTCCACTTAGCTTTCCACACCTCAGCTAAGCCTCCATCAGGCTTTCTACTCAAGGCATATGCTACCACATTTGCCTTCCCGGGGTGATAATGAATATCAAATTGGTAGTCTTTCACAAACTCCAACCAACGAGGCTGGCGCATATTCAGATCCTTTTGGGAGAATAAGTATTGCAGCGATTTGTGGTCGGTGAAAAGACTAAACTTTTCCCCCAAGAGGTAATGCCTCCATATCTTCAAGGCAAATACAACGACGGCGAACTCCAAGTCATGTACCGGATAGTTCCTCTGTGAGGCTTCAACTTATGAGAAGCGTACGCAATAGGTTGTCTCTCTTGTTGAAGAACACCTCCTAACCCCAGAAGAGATGCATCAGTGAAGACGAGATATTCCAATCCCGGCTTTGGCAATGCTAGGACTGGAGCGGAAATCAGTCTATCCTTGAGCTCATCGAAAGCCGCTTGACATGAACTGTCCCATACAAATCTTACTCCTTTCCGGGTTAAGTTCGTCAACGGGATAGCAACCTTAGAAAAGCCCTTAATAAATCGACGGTAATAACCCGCCAAGCCCAGAAAACTACGAACTTCAGTGGGTGTCGTGGGATGACCCCACTCCTTCACCGCGATCACCTTACTCGGATCCACAGACACACCTTGGGATAACACCACATGCCCCAAAAATTGAACTTCCTTCAACCAGAAGCCACACTTCTCAAACTTTGCATACAATTGATGATCCCTCAATCTCTGCAGGACCAACCGCAAGTGAGCAGCGTGATTCGACTCCGTCTGAGAATAGACTAGGATGTCATCAATAAAGACAATGACAAACTGGTCAAGGAAATCCCGGAATACCCGATTCATAAGGTCCATAAACACTGCAGGGGCATTGGTTAGCCCAAAGGGCATAACCAAGAACTCATAAGATCCATAGCAGGTCAGAAAGGCCGTCTTGGATACATCTTGCTCTCGTATCCTCAATTGGTGATACCCTGTCCGCAAGTCGATCTTGGAGAAGTAGGAAGCTCCCCTAAGTTGATCAAACAAGTCGTCGATGCGAGGTAAAGGATATTTATTCCAGATGGTGACTTTATTCAACTCTCTATAGTCCACGCATAACCGGAGAGAACCGTCTCTCTTCTTCATAAATAAAATTGGAGCGCCCCACGGTGAGGTACTACGCCTAATGAAGCCCTGCTCCAGTAACTTCTGAATCTG